>JAWNMD010000270.1:0-1461500 GCA_035044365.1 Drosophila neotestacea
CCCAGTACCCCTTTGGTATTCAATGTTGTTCAAGCATTTAAATTGTCAACACCAGGACAGAGACAGCGAGTTGTCATTTGTTGTAATTCGTCCGACGTCCTTTCGCCTCGTATGTGATTCGATATGTGACCCATGCACGCATGTGATCCTTTCCAGGTGTTATTTATTGCCTTTCTAATCGTTGCGGCATAATCTATTAGCACCCGCCACGACGACGACCTCACCGAACTCAAACTTGAACCCGAATACGACGCCAAATGTGAACCTCAGCAGTTCCATTGGTTTTTGCGTATGCACATTATGGGAAATTAGTATTATTATTATTTTATTGTTTTAGTTTTCAAGTTTTGTGACAATTTAACTCTAGGCTTTCTTTTTTTCTATTCTGTTGTTTAATGGGTAATAATTGGTCGACCAAACATCAATCAATATGTCGACATATTCATCATTTTTGATAATGCATAAGATATATCTTAACTTATACAAAATTATCTCAATATAATAATATTCCAATATAACTTGAACATAAATTTATTTTTCAAATTCAACAAATCAAGTAGGCTGTAATCTCGTACTTAAAATTTAACATAAATGTGCATGTCCTTAACATTACGTTTTACATTGGTAATAATTCGAAACACTTCTTTTATAGAAGATCCACCATATCCAAAGATTACAGTCATATCAATATTTGGTTTTTAGAAAGTAGACCACTATAATTATTATTATGGCAACAACTATCAAGCCCGCAATCATAACGACATATCGTCTTCTGTGGTGAAGGGGATCTGCCATTCTGTATCTTAATAAAAATAAAATTAAATCGCTTTATACTCGATAAATATACAATTAATACTGAAAATTACAATGTAAGACAAATGCTACTATATTAAAGCTTTTT
The DNA here is from genome assembly GCA_035044365.1 of Drosophila neotestacea. Classification (NCBI taxonomy): domain Eukaryota; kingdom Metazoa; phylum Arthropoda; class Insecta; order Diptera; family Drosophilidae; genus Drosophila; species Drosophila neotestacea. The sequence goes on from JAWNMD010000270.1 coordinate 902, forward strand.
GTTTAGGAACTTTCAGCGTTCTATATCAAGTTATAAACTTTATTTTTGCAAATCAAATAAAGTGAATTCAAGGAGTAGGTCTCTCGTAGGGCTTTTTGTACTTAAAATTTAAAACTGATTCATTTTAATACAGGAAGTTTCGTTCATGGCAGGCATAAAATAAGTCATCATTGCTGTTGATAGCAGACATCAAAGTTTAATCTTCCAATCCAGATAGGCAAGGACTCCCAATCCTGTTACAATGAATATAATTATTCCCACAATCATGATAACGATAAATTGTTTGTCCATTCGCGAGAGTTCCATCGGCATATTGCTTTTTCTTAATAAACTATTTTATACTCGGCAATTATACAAAAATTTAAAACTAATAAATTCTGAAAATTTAAGTGTAAAGCAAATGCTACTAAAAAAAAATTAGTAAGGGTTCCCGTAGTTCACATGATTTATGCTTGTCATAGTTCTTAATGCCGGAAAGTGCATTCCATAAGTCAGCCATAACATTTTGTCAAGTATACACAGACTGCACAATCTGTTAAAAGGATCACCATGAGACCCAACAAAATTGTACCTAGTACTCTGCGTCTGCTTTGAGGAGGATCCGGCATTCTTGTTATGCTTTCAAAGCACCTTACTCTCAAAAAAATAGAAGTGTTCGAAACTTAAATTACGAAATAATAATAGAAATATGAAGAATATGCTACTAAAGTTTAAACCATTCGTTCAACAAATATCTTCACCATCGCCTTCCCAATTATCGGTGATTGGCTCGACATACCCATCTTTCATCATTTGCCTAAGAATGTCAGCGTGATGATCGACAAATTTGATAACATAGCCATCATCGGGCATTCGGCTAACCAGTGTTACATTGAACTCGACATTAAGCAATTCACTTTTAAGATACTCCACGCACTCGATAACTTCGGTTCGTGAACTCAATGGAATGCGTTTCACGCCTTGAATGAAACAACAAACGGCACGATGTGGTTTTAAGCTCCTGGCATTGTTGCATTGTGCCAAAGATCGAATGGTGACAAACTCCGTATCGCCATAATCCACATAAACGATTTCAAACATTCCATCGTTCTTCTCAATAATCTGGGCCCGATAGTAATACCCATCGTTGTAGAGCGCCAATACCATGTCCAACGGAAGCGGATCACGTTTAAAAATACGCTCGGATTCGGGAACATCATTTTTGCTCCACACAAGCGGCGGCGATTCATCACCTACGAACTGCACATACACCTTTGTTGGACTTGTGATGTGAGTGAACAGAACGCGAACACTGCTACCCAGCTTTCTTGTTGCAAATGATTCAAAGCGAATCTCCGGTAATGCTTCCGCCAACTCCGTGTCCTTGGTAGCACCATGTGGCGCAAAGGGTTGATGCAAAAGGCGGCAGTTGGACCCTATCAATGAATATAAAACATTTATTTAGTTACTTGAGTCTGACTTACTGGAAAATGCTACAATTGACAGAATCCGACTATGAGAGACCATGTACGTCTTTTGTAACTAACAGGAAAGCCTATCGAGTACTAATTGTGTTATCCGATCATAATGGAATTTTAAGGATACAATATTGTCTGGTTAGGAATCTACTTTTAATGTTTTTTGTCCTTAGCTTAATATAGTCTATGAGATATTGATGTTCTTACAGACACATTTTTAAGTAAATGGACTGAAAAGGCTAAGACAATTTCCTTACCTTTAAAGCATCCTTCATACTTTGGATCGTAGTGCCGACAAATGCGCTGATCATCTGTAGGATTGAAGCCCAGTACCGCCTTGACTGCATCGCTAGTACTTTGTCCAACGTCCTCAAGCATTACCATATCCTCTGGACTTAATTTCGAAGTTGATTTGACTAATTCCTGATCGATTTTTGGTGGCTGCTCTTGCTCTTTGGGCATTGAAACTTTAGGTTCACTCAATTTTTTTGGGGAATTAACGAGTTTGTCAGCGTTTACTTTCTTTGGTGTACTTGCCTCACAGGATTGCTCCTCTACCTGCTTTGATTCTGAATCTATTTTTGCATCTTCCAAAAGCTCCACTTCCAAATCGTAGCCATTGTTGTCCAATATCCGCAGTCGCACATTCTGTGTAAAGGAATTGTCTCATATAATCAACTTATTGATTACGCCATAACATCTCGGCTTTCGCCGGCAAAGCTGCAACGTCCTCGGGTATTCTAAAAATAACCTCATCGCCATTCAAATGTATGAGTTCGCCATAATCCAGCAAATAAGCATCGTAGCCACCGCCCTCAGAATAAGCATAGATCAGTATCCGTGGTATTATCTGGTTGGAAGTTCCTGATTGGCATATCACATCTCATTAACTTTCAACGGCATCGAATCTCTCCCCCATTTGGCCACAAAAAAGTATTCCCTAATAGATTGATACGCATATTACAACGTCCACGATACTGTCATTGGAAAAGTGCAACATGGTGTTTAGCACTGGCAGCACTTTCCATAGCTGATCTTACGCTATTCGGAGTGGTTCTTCATTACTGACGCTGGTTTGTATGGCCATTATCAGGAACATCTATGTCGCTGGCGGTCCTTGCTTGTCGCAGCTTACGTCAGTTCGCTCAACCTCAATCTTCGAGATTCCGTGTGATTCTCCTTTCCATTATTATTATTATCGTTAAGCTCGAGATTCATGATTCGACATTCTTCAAATTCTTTCAGCTCATTCATATTAATGTGCAAATTAATTTGTTATATATTCATTCACTTCGCTACGCTGCTTAAAGCCCATCGTGTAAGATATATGACCGTCAGCGTGCAACATGGACAGCCATAAGCGATTGACGCACAGTGTTACATCATGTTTGTAGGCATTAAGTTTGCTGCCCTTTCCCATTTCGATCAAATAGATTTAAAGCTGCCGTGAGATCCTCTAAATCCATTTCTGTTTTGGTTTTCAGTTTGCGACAATATACAAAATCGTGGTGACGCCTTTTCAAAGAACTTGCAAAGATAGCGGGAAATGAACAATTTGACACAGTTGGCAGCGCTGCATTTTATAACACTGCTCAACACTCTTCACTTTGCGTGATTTATCAACACTAAACTATTTGCCGCATAAAAACGCGCTTCCTCTACGATTGTTATTGTTTTGTTTAATATTTGGAATAAATCGGTTAAAACGAATGATGATACCGTACCACAATTTGTAAGACCTTTGTTAACATTTGCAATTAAAGCAATTGACCAATTTCACTTGTAGGAACTGGGAGATGCACTCGCTATGCGTTGCGGCAACACACTTACCGGCAGCTTTGTGCCCGGCAGCTCCAAGATAGCGTTAAACGCTTTTCGCCACGTAAAATGGAGCACCCGTGACACTCCGAGTGATACGGCTGGCGAGGAGCCAGTCCTGATATATATGGCGCAGGAAACGACGCTCTACACAGAGCCACTGTTGCGTAGTTTGCTGGCAGAGACGAATGCCGCATTTGAGACACTACAAACGCTGGGCAAAGAGCCGAGCGGTGTCAAGAAGAGTTCGGAATTTATGAAAATATCGCGAACCTATCGTAGCATTATTCGTGGCTGCCTGGAAAAACTGGAACATGCCAAGAAGATGCCGGAGGTGCAAGAGGATGAATTAAAGGAACAACGATATACAGAAGCAATTCTGACTTTCTATGCCATCGAGTGTCTATGGCATCTCTTTGAGATACTCTATATGCAGCAGCAGAACAATCAGATGATTATACCACAGCTACTCGAATGGACACGCTTTCATTATCCACACACCGAAGATCGGGCAACTGATCTACTGTTAATGGCCGAGGAGGCCAGCGAGTGCGACAGCTACTGGGACACTTTAAAAAAACTAATTATGCTTGGCCAGCTGGATGTGACGCGTGCGATACTCTCACAGCACCGCAAGTCCAACCAGGCCGCATTTCAAGCAGCTGAATGCATACTGAAAGCCATGCCTATTTATCAGGATGGTTATGCATTGCAAAAGTTTTGTTCACAGTGGGAATTCTGGCATGCGGATTTGGAGCGTAAATTGACATCACATGTATTTGCCGCGGAGCCAGAGCTTGAAATACTTATGCATCTTGTCACAGGCAGCAATGATCATTGGGATACAGAGTTATTAAGTTCTCAGGGTTGGTATGAGTATCTACCTGGCTATCTTCTTTACACTAGGCCCAGTTGCAAGCCCTTTGAACTGCGGATTGCAGTCACCAATTGGCTGAATCGGTGGTCCCAGCTCCGTCCCAACTGGCAGATGACACAATTGAGTCGCATGGTAATGCAATTGATGGAGCATGATGTCAAACTCTTCATCTACGATGCACAAAAACTAAACGACAGTCATTGGTTTGCCACACATCTCATCGATCTAATCTATCACACAGGTCATCTAAAGTCTTACTTCGAGCAGCACAATGTGTAAGTTGTAATTACTCACACTTAAAGCTATGATTAATGCTTAAAAATATATACTTCTTTAGCGACTTGCCGGCCTTGCGTCACTCGATGATTTTCGAGTATGGCAGCTATTTGATGACCTCACATAATCTCTGGCAGTTGGGCATTGATTACTTGGATTGTTGCGGTCAAGAAGGAACAGCAGCCATTGAACTTTTGTTGCCACGCATTTCATTTAGAAACGAACGTCAGGCTTTCAAGATAATAGCATTAGCCAAAAGGCGAAGTCTGCTTAATGTAGAGCAGGATATCTGCAAGGTGCTATCGAAGCGCGCCTACAACGATCAACGTTATGGCAGCGCTTTAGAGTGGGCTATTCGCTCTAAGGACATTCTCGTGGTCACAGCCATAGCTGACTTTATATTAAAGGTAGTTGGAATTTAATTTTGATCAACCTATCTTTTATTATAACTGATTGAAACTATTGTTAATGCACAGCACTACTCCAAGACGGGCATTATGCTTTGCCAGGATGTAATAGCGAATATTGGCGCTCGCATGTTTCTCTCACCTCGTTTGGTTTTCCTATCCAAATATTACGAGTTTTATGAACTTTACCGCCAGCGTGATTTTCTGTCCGGAGCGGAGCTACTTATCAATCTATTGGCGTCCAAAATAACTCCCGATTAGTAAGTTTAAATGGATTTTAATTGAAAATAATACAATAAATATTAAATCGATTATAGCTTCTGGCCCTCGCTGCTGATTGATGCATTGCCATTGCTGGAGTCTGAAGATCCCAAGATATTTTCCAAGGAAACGGTTGCAATACTGCAGCATTTGGAAATGGAGCTAGTGCCGCTAATAGAGCGCAACAATCTCAACACTGCGAAATTTAATAATGTATGTATATTAATTTATACAGTAAAATGCAAATTACTCAAAGTTTCTATCTTTTAGCAAACATCAAAGACTGTGTTTAAGGATTATCGTGTGGAAAATATCGAAGAAATTCTAGATTTAATGCGTTTAGCATGTGCCCGTAACTTGGCAAGAGCATTGATTATTGAGAATACAGCGCCCACAGCGTGATTTGAAATCAGATTTGTTTGTTTATAATGTAATTTATTGTGTATTTTTGCTTTCCAATACATCGTAATCGCAATCTTAAAGTTCTTGTTATTATTCATATGTTTTTTGTTTTGTTTATTTGTGCCTCTTTGTCTGCTATATTTTATTATTTATTGTAAGAACCAACAACTCTACTTCTGACTGGTCTCAGCTGCCCTGGTTGACTAAAAGAAACTCTGCCCACACTGCAACTCAAGTTATTTGACAATTTAAAATTGAGGCATTTCTTTTCTTTCTTTTTTTCTTTAACAAATTTTTCATTTGGGTTTGGAATTTAAAGGATCTTGGGTTTAAGGCAAATAAACAAAAAGTATACTTAAAGCGAAACTTAGAAACAAAATTAAAAATCTAATATGTACTATAGGTAAACACACGTTCAAATATCAGTATATATATCTGGATTGTATGTATATATGTAGCTGCACAGAGTTTATGATTATGCACCTAAGAACTAACAAACAACGCACAGAGCACAATGGAGTAGTATACTATATAGAGATACATATATAGATATGATCATTTTATTACTATATGATCTTTTTTTATCATTATGAGAATCGCACGGCCTTGTACAAATATATTTTTTCTTTTGTTTTTGTTTTTCCTAAAGACTACACACGAAACTACAACGGGGGGGAAGGGGAGCGACGAAGCAATACAACACTTTCAAAATGAAAAAGCATACATATATTAATTCTAAATTGTTAAAACAAACAATAAACTATCCAAATATGAGGCGAAACTTTAAAAGTTAAGCGCCTTAACTCAGGGGGAACATACTGAATGTGCGAAAAATGTTTTGACTGTCTGAGTTTTGGCATAATAGGGTCGAAAACGCTCTAAATGTAGAGTGGACCCGTTCAATTAGTATTACGGCCAACTAGAATGTGGAGCTATATATTATAGATCTTGAGTATTTTTCGCTTTCGCTATATGCTATATGGTATAATACGCGTATCTAGCCAAGTAATTGCTTTGACAAAGAATAAACATTACATATGCTTTTTTAAAAATAGTTAAACTCAATGGTTCTTCTTATTCAGACCTACAAAAAATATATAAATAAACAAAAAACAAACGTATTTTATTTTTTGCTAAATAAAATATGTGAATTTTGTTCTTTGTCAAAGCAATTACTAGACCAACTGTATAAATGTATATATGTATATATATTATAAGTCGTAGGATGTCTAGGAAGGTGTCTAATTATGTTTCGCCGTTGTTGCTGTCGCTGCCGCCGCTGCGCTCGTCGAGGATGCCGTTGTTGTGGTTGCGGTGGCTGCAACAGCAGCCGTTGCTGCCGCCGCAGCTGCCGCAATGGCTGTGGCAGCTGCACTGCCGCTTGTTATGGACCCTAAACGGGACAAGGATGGCTCCCTTTTAGGAGGTACAATTGGCTTGGTCGGTATGGGTGGCGGTGCGCCACGTGCCCCGGCCGGTGGCACAGTAACTGGTGGCACAGCAATGGGCACTGGATGTGGATGTGGATGCGGTAGCGTCGCTGTCTGATCCATAGCGGCAGCAGCGGCCAGTGCTGCATATTTGCCACCCGGAGCACGTTGTATGGTCGCTGTGGGCTGCATTTTGGCCGGCGATGGAGATGATGGCGCTGCGGCAACAATAACAGCTGCCACAGCAGCTGGAGCAACTGAAGCACTTGGTGTACCCACAGTGCCATCAATTGCACTAACTGCATTACTATTGTTGAGAGATGACGGCGCTGTCGGTGCACTGGCTATACCCGTTGGAGCTGTTGCTATGCCAACGGCGGCGACACTGCGAATGTTTTGGCCTGGCACTATAGAACGTGCAATGCCCGTTTGGGGGCCTGAGACCGGCATGCTGGTCACTGTGGCGGTTGGTTGCACGATTTTCGCAATGTTTACCATGGGCGGGGCACATGCATCCTCTGGAAAACGCATATAAAGAGAGTATTAATCAAAGTGTCGACAATAAATCATTTATAACAAATTAAAATATGATGATGAAAGCATAGGAGTAGCATTTAGAGACTGTAAACTTTCATTTAATTTCTAGCAAATATCGTGAATACTGTGTGTTTGTGGTGTACTTGACTATGTGTGCTTGGGTGTGTGCATTTGTCACAGGTACGAAACAAGGATAGAGAGTAACAAAATCACCTTGCAAATTGCGTAAGATATTTTTCTAACAAAATATTTCATCTTCGAGAAATTCACGTAACAAATTGTAATATTAAAAATAAATAGAAATCAAAAAAGGTTAAATCATAATTACAACAGGCAATTAAATATGTACAAAACTGATCAGTTAACTTACCACTAAACTGACGCGCCTTTGTGGCAGCTGCCACCGTTGAACCACTTGCCACTGACTGTTGCAGTTGATGTTGCTTCTTCAATGATTCGTGCTCGCCACGCAACGTATTCAGCTCCTGCTCCAGTTCTTTAACGCTGTTTGTAATAGACAGATACAAATTATTTTTATAAGAATGGTCTACAAATTACAGTTGATAAAGTGAAACACACCGTAACTCTTCCTTGGCCAATTTGGCCATTAGTGTCTTGCGCTCCATTTCCATTGATTGCGTTTGTTTCTCCAATTCTTCCTCCATGCGTAGCGACTTTTTGCTCTCCTCCTCGAGGCCCTCAGCAATGGTATCTGAACGTTGTTTCTCCTCGGCTAAAATTTGAGCCAGATCCTCGGAACGTTTTCCTGCAAAGGTTAATAATATATATGTATAATTATTGAAAATATTGCTTATGTAAATTATGACTTCTTACCCTCCTCAATGTACTTCATCAAGATCTTTTTACGTTCTGCAATGAGAAGCAGAACAATTTGTTTTTGCCTATTGCGCTCGTATTCGAGCGTTTCTTGGAGCTTCTTGAGATCCTTCTCCATGTTGGCGACCTGCGCGTGTTCAGCCTCCAGTTGTTGCCGTAGCTTGGTGCGTTCCATTTCCAGGCCATAGGTTATATCATCACCCTGAGCGGTATCATGCTCGTGTTTGCGCCTCTCCTCCTCCAGTTGTTGCAACATCCGTTGATTGTTCTCCAAAGATTCGGTTAGAATATTAACCATGCGAACATGTGTGCCACGCTGTTTGCTGACCATCTGATATTGTTGTTCCATCTGCTGTTCAATTATCTGACGCACCTCCATCTCGGCCTGGGCTGCCTGTGTGGAAGACTCGCGTGATATCAGATTGCCATTCAGTGCAATCTTATCACGAAACAGCGATGCATACGGATCATTTGGTTGCACACGCTTGGTGCGCAATTGTGTAATTAATTGCTTGACACGCTCATTCCTTAGGGCGGCAATGCAAACATCACGTGCTTGGAGTTCTCCCTCCAGATAATATAACATCTTGACCAGCTCACTGTGTGGAAGCTCGGTGCGTCCATTTCCCAATTGTTGTTGCTGCTGTTGTTGTAGTTGCAACTTCTGGCCTGCGCCGGGTTTCATTGTTTGAAATTCATGTGTGTTACTGCTACTGCAAACTGCGGTTGTTGCTGCAGTCGCAGTTGTTGTTGCACAGTTGATTTCCAACTCTTGCTCGGAGGAGGTTTGCTCCATTATCCTGGCTTTCTTTACAGCATAAAAATTATTTGGTAACTGCTTTCGAGACTGTTTCGCCGTTTGTAATTTGTTATTGTAACTTTCCACTATTTATTGCACTTCTTGCCGCTATTTAACGCTATTTAAATGACATTTTAATGTCTGTAATTTACTTTAATTCGCTTAATTCTATAGCATAAAATTCTTTGTTGCCGTGAAAAATTGGGTACTTTTTGTTAGAGATGGCACGCGGAATTATCGATATAAGATAAGTGCGCAAAGCATCGACTGCGCTGCAGCACAGATCCACTATTGGCGGCACTGTTGCGTCGCTATTAAATTTACGGTTTTCTGTTAACCACTTCTAGATTTAACAGAATCTGTTGCGCCGCCAGGTGTCATGTTGGTTACTTTTGGAACTTGGGTTTCTTTGAAGCCTGGCAGTACTGCTCACTTAACGATACAATTTTGATTGGAGTTGGCAGTCAATTTGAATTAAAGATTAGTAATTTTGACAACTGTTTAATTTTTACTTAAGATTAGAATTAATTACACAATGCCAATTGGAAACCAGATTATATTATTAATACAGAAAATTTATATTAAGCGCAATAACAAAGTTTGACTATTTCCTAAAAACAAATGGCTTGGATGTATTATAGGCCAAAGAGTTCCGTATACGCTTGCCCACCAAGCGATCGGCCAGCGGTATCAGTGAAGGCTTGCGTACATAAATACCTGCCGCCTGAGGAGTCCAAACACGCCAAACGCTCTCGGAATTCTCCGGTAGCAGGAGTCCTATCCATCCGGCGGAACTTAGAGTTATATCACAATTTAATAGTTTTTCAGGTCGTTCTTTGGCAATCGATGTACTGCTTTGCACTACAATGTCTTGATTCAAGCATTGCAATCCTGGCCAGCGCTGCAAACGCGTCTCATCCCCGCCTGACATGGGTACACCTAGTAATGGGGTTCCCAGATAACGTTTGTAAACGTCCTCAGCCCGCTGTGTATCTGTGACTACTAGTGGCAATGTTTCCACTGCAAAGACGAACAACTTGACCCAATCATTGGTGAATTTAAGGAGATCAATGCGTGCTAGGCCACCCAAAAATAGGGACATATTTGGAGCCAGCCGTAGAGCACGGGGTTTTAACATTTTGGTGGGTTGCATATGCAGCAACTCCTCTGTAGTTAGCATGGGAGTGATTTGATCTGGCTGCATAACACCAGGCGTATCATAGACCCAACGAGCTTCCCGATACTCCAACTTCCGATCGTTAAGCGTGGTTATAGGCTGTGTACCCGCTGATATGGCAAATGCATCATCCGTCTCCTGGCGTTGATCAAACGTTCGTCCCACGTGTCCAATAAGTTGAGCTGCTGTTGCAGTTCCCGTTTCCTTGGCCTGATCCCGTCGCAGTTGATCCAACGCCGCACGTTGTGAACGTTCCGAAAAGAGACGCTTAAAGCGTTGATAGACACGCATATCAGATGGTCGAAATATTGGAAATTTCAGCATTTGCAGCGTTGTGCCTGGCCAAGCACAAGTGGTTGCCTTATGCACAAGTTCACTGGCCTCAGGTCGACAATAATCCGAGTTTAACAATATATTAAAGAGCGTGCTCTTGCCCACATTGGTACAACCCAGCAAATAGACATCGCCTTTGTATTGCCAAATCTTGTGCAGCTGTGTTATGAGCTCCTCAATGCCATAGCCCGTCTTGGCTGATATAAGACTGACATTCTTGATATTAAGCGCATCGAAACCACCGTGTTGAATAAACTGTTCCTTGAGGCAATGCTTGATGTGTTTTAGGTAACCATTAGAGTCACGTGGCAGCAAATCCACCTTGTTGCCCACTAGGAATACCGGTCGCTTCGATCCAAGCACTTGTTGCATGCCTGGCCAAATGGAACTGGGCAAATCCAGCAGATCCACAATGATAACAGCTAGCGCAAACTTATCCTGTATCCGCGATATAGTTTCCACATACGCAGAGGGCGGCACTTCCACATCCAAAGCTATGTTGTAATGCTTAAGGAAATGACAACGTTGGCAGGTGATGGTCTTTAGTTCCCGTTGAGAGCGTCCCTTTAAATGTACATTTGTTGTATAAAATAGTTTTATAAATACGCATATTCTTACCTTAAAAATTTCGCTGGGTATGTAGCCGGGCATGGAACTGCTAGCGCAGTGTAAATTGGCCCCACATCCATTACAAGGCACTATTGATGGTGGCACCGTCGCATCGGGAGTTCCATGCTTGGAATCAATTAGACCCGATTCTTCCCCGCCACCAGCATAAAACTCATAGTCCTCCATCCAGTTGTACGGATATGAATCTGATGTTGGCTTCGTATTACGTTCAATCTCAAGCAATAGATCTATCGGTGGAAAAACTGTGGGATTCTTTTGATTTATCTTCCAACTGTTCTCGAGAAAGGAGCTGTAGTGCACATGGTCGTAATTGGCATATCGTTGACGAGCCGCCTCCCAGGCCCTTTGTCGGAAACTCAGGTTTTCATTTGCCGTCGTATTTTGCAATCTTCTACATGTGCAAAACAAATTTCCATTCAATCTTTTAATTAAACACGATGTTTTCAACATTTCGGGGATTTGCAAATTAGTTCCAAAACTAGACGGGCTGTCTTGGTCGCGGAGCCAGCATCAAATTCTATAGTTCTTAAAGTCGACAGCGTATGGTTTTTTGGGGGCGCTTTTGCGAGGTCCGCGTCAAAAATATTTTCGATATTTTTGGATCCTTTTCGTTTTTTTTTTTACTTTAAAATGCTGCACAAAAGCTATCGCCATGAAACTTTGTACAGCTTTTTCTTGGAATTTTCTTTAATTTTCCAGAATTTTCAAGATTTTTTACACTTTGTGAAAAAGATCTGTGCCCCTGGTGGTCTTACGCGGTTGAAACAAATGCCAAAAAAGCCAGCATTATGAAAATTAACAATTTTTTCTAAATTTATTGGGTTTTTTTATTAGTCAATTTTTTTCAAATTATTTTGAAAAAACGACGATATTACAAGGCAAAACAGTGCTGGCAAACGTCTGGATGGCCGCCATCGCATACATTGCTCGTGTTGAAAAGTGTGACGAAAAAAGCAAAAAACACTCGTCGGAAAAGAGAAAAAAGAAAGCAGCAAAGCAAGCATTAGCGAAAGCAGAGCGTGTACAGAAGGTGAGTGAGTGCGTGCTAAAAAAGCGTGTATGTATTAAAATTGAAACAAAAAAGGCACGAAAAACGTGGACAAAGCACATACAAAATGGTTAAGCAATGATTATTATTCAATTGCACAAAGTACGCATTGGTAAAAGTACAGAGTGCAAGCCAAATAGTGATTAGGAAAGTGTAGAAAAAAGACACAAGTGTATGTGTGCGTGTGTGTATGTGCATCTGTGAGAGTGCTGTATTGCGTACGTGTGTGTGTGTGTCAGTGTATATGAATCAAAGTAAAACGAAGCGCGACCTAATTTTAAACTATATATTACAATAAAATTTGCATAAATAAATATAAAAATATGCGTTACAAAAATACGATAAAAGTGCAGGCGACAAACCATTAATGCAACGAAAAACCGAACATTTGTTGTTGTGGCATGCCACGAAGAGTTGCCGCTGTTGCCGTCGCAGCCATTGTCTAGGCAGCAACAACAACCAACGACAACGGCTCTCGCACATTTCTTCTGTGAATTTTGAGTAGTTCGTTCCTTCTCCTCATCCTATATTTGTTGTTGTTGTGAGCGCCATGTTGAGTAATACAAGACAACAACACAAACACCATTTGCGAGAGCGGCTCATCAATTTTGTGAGTGTTGCAACTTTCATTCGAACTCGTTTCAAATTGTTGTTGCTCTTGTTGTTGTTTTTCATGCGCTCCCTAGAGCTTTTTTTCTTCTCTGTTGTTGTCTTTTCTCAACTTAAAAACTGGTATTTTCTTTATGAAGAAATAAACATACCTACATAATATGTACACACAAATGCAATTGTGGGTGTTTTCTGCTTATTGGGGGGAACAAAATAAAAATCAATAATCAACCAATAGTAATACCAAATTATACAATTTCAACATCACTCAAACTTTTCTTATTGCCATGCTGTTAAACTAGTGCAAGGGAGATAGTCTCATTTTGTAAAGACACGCACACAAGTGCAATTGAAATTTCCAGCAAATGTCTGCTTCTCGTCTTTGTTATTGTTGTTGTTGTAATGTAATTGCGAAATCATAACGGCAGTTGAAAGTTGAGAGCGCTTAGCCAAGTGTGTGTGTGTGCGATACGGAACGTTTGTGTGTGTGTGTGTGTAATCCGTTGCTGTAAAATTTAAGCTTAGACGAAGTTTGTACTCGCTACTCTCAGTCAGTGTCTCCTTAGGCCGCCCACACACAGCCGGCGCAAGTGTAGCGCATATGGCTCGTCATCAAGCTGATTCCAACTGCTGTCGCAACCGCAACACATGTTGTCTGCACAGTGGAGCGATTACGATAACTGAAGTTTGTTGTAAACGTTTAACGAAAGTGTTGTTTTCCAAATTAATTATGGTACAATCAGAAAAACGTGGCACAATTATAGTTATTTTTTGGCGTATAAATTTAAAAGAATCTTATAAAGTTTATTTATAAACACTGTGCGGCAGCAACTAAAAATTCAAATAAGCAACGCAAATGACTAAAATGCAGAAATTGCCTTGAAAAGTGAAAGGCATTCAAAGTGAGCGCACAAGCGAGTCTTTGATATTTTGTTTAACCTTTGTCGCTCTTTTTTGCTGTTGTCTGTCTGTGTTTCTGTTGTTGTTGTTATTGCTGGCAGCTTTGCACATTTGACATTTTCCAACACACAGTACATTCCATGATCGTCGTTGCACATTGCGGCTGCGCAAAGCACTTTTTTTTTGTGTGCAATTGTATAGAATGTTTTTGGCCGTGTTGTGCAACGGTTAAGACTCTGCCAACGATAGCGACAGCGGCTCTTTCGCAATTTGCAAGTTTGGGTCTCTGCGCTCTCTCACGACGGTCACACTCCACACTCAAAGCGCGACTTTGTGCTTTTTCGCATACAAATTTCGCCAAGTTTGTGCCAATTTCGTTTTGTTGTCTTATTTGTTGTCACGTTTTGTGTTTAATGCAATTAACGTTTTATTTTTGTTTTGCAGACATCTAAAATAAAAAAATTAATAAGAATTAAGAGCGTTTCTACTGGACATTTGTTTTGGCCGCGCATCTAAATTTCTCCTGCCTGAACCAGAACAGTGAGCGCGCGTTTTCTTTTAACGCACTCCCAGCCAAAAAAAAAAACAAGAACACACAAATAACAAAAGCTTCTTCATGATGTCGTCTGATCAACAGTTCTTTCTAAAATGGAACGATTTTCAAACGAATATGGTAACCTCGTTCCGTCACTTGCGTGATGAGAAAAGCTTCACAGACGTAAGTATTATGATCATTTTCTAGCCACTATTCTAATTAATTATGCCGGGTTCTTATTGGGTCAAAGAGCGTCACAAAGCATTGTGATAATGTCAAGTAGTGTCACAGATAATAGTGTCACATTATGAGCCAGTCAGAACCCAGCATTATTCAATTCATTGATTCGAATATGTACTCTATTTCCTAACCCCAATAAGCCAACTCATTCCATGGTTATTTTCTACGTTAGCTGCCTTCATTCAATCCTTAAAGTGTATCTACCTGCCCATCATTAACCTTTTTTCCCTTTCTGCTTTGATGCTTGTTGTGTTTTTAAGGTGGTAGCTAGTTGGCTTATTCGAGTTGGATGGAACAAATGTATAGAACTCTGACAATAATAATTTTCTTTTGATTTGTTTTTTCATACAGGTAACACTCGCCTGCGAAGGCCAAACCTGCAAAGCACACAAAATGGTGCTCTCAGCTTGCAGTCCCTACTTTAAGGCGCTATTGGAGGTAAGTTGAACAAATTTTTAAAGTATACCGATTGATAATTCTAATAAAATGCATTCCATTCTTTAGGAAAATCCCTCAAAGCATCCCATTATTATACTGAAAGATGTGTCCTACATTCACCTGCAGGCAATATTGGAGTTTATGTATGCCGGCGAAGTGAATGTATCGCAAGAACAGTTGCCGGCATTTCTCAAAACCGCTGATCGACTTAAAGTGAAAGGTCTGGCAGAGACACCTAGTTCTATAAAGCGGGAGGGTTGATGGTATTTAAACAAATAAAACACATAAACACAACTATAAGAAACTTATATATGCAAGCAAGAAAACAAAACAAAATTCCAACAAAAGAATGAATCATGAAAATAGTGAAAAACAATTACAAAACGACATTTGAGAAAACACTCATTATCACACAGAAACTTAATTTCGAAAATCAATTCACACCCACACATAGAAACACACAGACAAAAGTTGACAGATACGATAGTTCAAACAGATAAGTAATGTTTACGATTTTATGATTATCGTTCCACTTTAGACCAAACATCTGCAATATTTATGAACACTGTCGACCCATTGAACTTGATTTGTATCGTATTTTTAATTTCATCATAAAATAGTTTGTAACATATTATTAAAAAGTAATACACAAAAACACTGTATAAAAGGCAAAATATGGACAACCCAAACAAAACAAAATATAATAAAACAAAAACGCACTTTTGTAAAGTAATTAAAAGAGAATTCATAAAAGAAAATACATAGAAACATAATTATACATAAAATAATATATAGTGTGAAGAATGTGCAAGTTGAACGTTAAAAAAAAAACCATCCGCACACCCGCGAATATTTACAACAAACACATTCAGTTAGTTTTTAAGCCACTAACTAAAATCCACCCTCAAACACACACAAATTCAGAGACAGAAAAAAAAACAACTGGAAAAGATTAAAAGAATTATATCTGAATACTTTACTTCATAATGAAAAAAAAAGTTTAAGTACTTTAAAGTTTAAACTGTTTTGAAATATATTTCAACTTTCATATACCATAATTAGCATATTTCAAAAAGAAAAACTATAATAACGTTCACCATTTTGAGATATGTAGAAATTTTCATGTGAAGCTATCAATTCTACTTAGTTTTTAAATGATAGTGAACATAAAACATGATGGAAATTAAAGAAGAAAAAACAAAAACTAAAAGAAACAAGAAAAAACGATACTTGAATATTATTACATAAAGTAAAATATTTATATGTATGTATATGTATACATGTGAGCATAGATTTAAATAACTACGATAAATAAACAGAATAATTCCAAAAATATGACATTGTGTGTTCCATTTCTTTTACGAGTTAATCAAATGTGGCAATTCTTTGAATTTTATTTCAATTGATTTCGTAAATAACATTTTCTGTGTTTAATGCTTATGTTTAACAAAATTGATGACGCCTACCCCAATTATTACAATTTACGCTAATATTTATTGATTTCTATCGCCAGATTCGTTAGCAGAATGATGATTGGAGAAGTGGCCCCACATGGCATGATCTCTTATTGCAATTTCGATATCAATTAAAAAGCTAGTTTAGTTAATACATTTCTATATATGTATGTATGTATATTATGCTAAATGAGTGTGTTTAGTTATTAAAACAATACGCATTACGCGTATTCAGTTCGAAGGGATCGGTACGCATCTTCTCCTGATTGATTTCAACATAACGTGCCACATCCGCCACAAGATTGGGTCGCTCCTCGGCGGTGGGCGCACATGGGGACCATATTTTGATATCATGATCGATGCCACTGGTGGCCAACATGCAGATATTTGGATGCGGTTGGACACAGTTAACGATCGCACTGTCGGCCCGATAGACAGCACGTATTTTAGACGTTTCGCCTTCCCAGATGTAAAAGTTGCCATCATCGGAGCCAGCGACAATGAACTCTCCATTTAAACCCAAATAGTTGGCCTCCTTGATGTCCGTTGTGATGTTACAATGGCCAACATAGCGTTGTTTATAATCCTTAGCTGTCCTCCGCAAAGCGTACTCATCGTCGGTAAGTCGCAATTTCCTGAGTCCTGTCTCAACGAGCACATTTTCCTCATCAGATGGCAGATCTGCCTCCTGAAACTGCTCCTGATGCTGTCGTCGATTCTCGCGTATGTCCTTGTGCAGCATAAGCACCCCATGATTGTTGGCAAAGCTCGGAAAGCGTTGTATCAACTCCTGCAGGCACTTATCTGCCTCCTGTGGCCGATGCAGTTCGAGCAGCGCTCGCGCCAATCGAAAATGTGCCTTGACATAGGTCGGATCCAGTCGCAAAGCCTCATGGCAATCCCGCAGAGCCGCATATATATCACCGAACCAACCGCGACGCATTAACGCCGTGGCACGATTTAGATAAAGCACCTCGCCCTTTGGATATTCAGCCAGAGCAGCTGAATATTCATCAACTGCTGCCAACAATTTCCCATTTTCCAGATGCTCGTTGCCCAGCTTCTTGTGCTGCTCAATGCTTGTGGGCAATGCTCGACGCTTTTGCTCCTTTTTGGTGGACGTTCTTACTGCTGGCCTTGTACCCGAATTAGCTGTCATCTCCACGTTCTCCTCAGGCTCCGCATCCGTGGACGGCGGTGATGCTGAATACTCGGGTAGTTCATAGAAAATCGGCGGTGTTGCATTATTCAGATCATAGCGATAGATATGTTCACAGCCCATATTCACAAGCAGTTCCGTTGAATTATAGTTATTAAAGGTGAGATAGGTAACGGTGCGTGACTCATGAACAATATTGCGACTGATGTTCTTTACAATCTGACCAGGTGCATAGTAAGAGACACAGCTGCTTGCTGTAAGGGAAAATATGGAGATTAATGGTTGGTTTAGAGGAGGGATTCAAACCGTAACCGTTAACCGATTGAAATTAGTAACCGTAACCGATACAAAAGTTTCTTTATTATTCCGAAGCCGAAAAACCCGTTTAGAAACCAATACATTTATTACGGGTTGCTTCGGCTTTAACTAGCCTTTCGAAACCAAAGCTTAGAATAAATCAGTAACCGTTTCAAAATCGGTATAGAAAAGTTTTACAGAACTAAGTTAAACCTTCACTAGTTTCGGTTTGAGTCCCTGGTTTAAGGGGAGGAATATCTATTTTATGAAGTTACCTTCGTCTGGCAGCATGCGGCGATCAAATACTCGCGCATATGGATCGTTGGCACCCACAGCCAGATACTCGGTTCGTCTAGGATTAATGGCCAGACACTTGGCCTCCGTGGTGGGCTCGACTTGGCTGGATAGACTTAGAAGTCTTACTCCGCCGTTCGTTGATTGCTGATCATCTCCTCCACGACATCGATGTGGTTCTCTCATATCCAGTTGCAGCACATTGCCGTCCTCCCCAGCGGACCAGAAGATGTGTGGAGAGTCGGGTGCGGTGGCCAAACGCTTGGCACGCATCGTGTGACAATTGCAGGTGAATAAGGTTTCATTGTTGTGATTGATATCGTATACATATATAAATTTATCCGCTCCACAGGTGGCCACAATATTGTTATTATGCCTCGGCAGAAATTTCACTGAGAATATGTTGCCCAAATGTTTCGTGTGAATCGTTTGAATGCGACGCTTTCGAAATGGATCCCAGATCATTACTTTGTAGTCATCGGATCCGGATGCTAGCAAAAGTCCATCACTTGACCACTCGAGACAATTGACACAGCCTTCGTGGCCATCGAGGAGCGTCTCCTGTTCCAGCCTATCGATATACGCTGGCGATGCCTGCAGTCGTCGGCGCAGCTGTTCGTCAACATCGCAGCCAAATTGTTGCCGCTGCCAGTGCAAAGAGCTGGCATTTAAGGTTGTCCGTTGATCAACGCTCTCGTGTCGTTGATAACGCGAGCTCGAATACTTGGTGCGCCATTGAGGTTCATCGCTCGACATTATCTACAAGGTATGAATTGTTTAGAGGATTATGAAACGTGCTCAATAGTTATTTATTACATGTTTGTTGTCTTGCCTTTGTCGTTGCCGTTCGCAATTGACCCGTTAATTTCACCCTCGCCTGCTGTGTTATATTGTTTATTCGATTCTTTCTTTTTGCTTTCTTTCTTCAATTATTGTTTTGCTCTCCGTAGCCCTTACACGTTGCAATCAGGTGTGCGACTGGCAGTTCCAGTAAATGTCTACTGTGTGAGTATATTTTCGAAACGTTCAACATTTTTAGTGCAAACGAAATATTCTAATCGCAAACATATACAAAAACAACAATTTTGTCGCACAGGTTCAAAATTGGCCGTGTAGGAGCCGCATTAGAAATGGACAATCGGCTTGCATCGAAAATATCGATACGCAATATTGACATATGTCGGAAAATATTTCTCATAAATTTGCTTAGCTTTCATTTACTTGTGTTTGTTTAATCTTTGTTGAAATAAACTGCTGAAACCAATCAATAGCCGATTAAAGTCTCTGGATATGTCTTTTGCGGTAGATTAAACGATCTCAAACAGTCGATTGTCACTTAATCGATATTAGGTCGATATGTTGGACACTGCGCTGACTTTGGACCATCGCTAATAATAATCAATAAACAGAGCAATTTCGGACAGCGAAATAGCAATTTTTTTGTAATAAAAAGTGCATAAATTGTATGCAAAGTGTGTCCGGTGAGTGAAACATGTCCAACGATAAAGTGGACGAGTGTGACAAGCAACAGAAGGTGGAACAGACAAATGGCGAGTCGCCAAATAATGATGATGAGTCGGAATCAGATGAGTATCAATCGGCGGGAGAGGGTGACGATGATGACGAAGATACAACAAAAGCAACAGAAAGAATAACAGGGACAGCAGCAACAACACCACCACCTACAGCAACAACAACAACAACAACAACATTGCCAGATGATTGTGTTGAGTATCCAATGCACCGCAGTGTATTTGAGAATGACATTCGAACGTTGCAACGTCGTTTACTTTTAAGTACGGCGGCAACAGAGGTGGCAACCAGAGACACGCACGGTAATACGCCCCTACACTTGGCCGTAATGCTCGGACGCAATTGTTGTGTGCGTTTGTTGTTGGCACAGAATGCGCCAGTGAAAGTGAAGAACAATGAGGGCTGGTCACCATTGGCCGAGGCCATAAGCTATGGTCATCGACAGACGATAACACAATTGCTGCGCATGTTGAAGTTGCAGTCACGTGAACACATGGAGAGTCGCCGTGAACGTCTCGTGGAGGCATTGCGACAAATGCAGGACTTTTATATGGAATTTAAATGGGATTTTCAATCGTGGCTGCCTTTGGTCTCTCGTATTTTACCATCAGATATTTGCCGGCTATACAAATGTGGTGCCTCACTTCGATTGGACACCACACTGGTGGATTTTAATGATATGCGCTGGGATCGTGGTGATATTTCGTTTCTATTTCGCGGCGAGGCGCCTCCAAATGAATCCCTAGTTTTGCTCGACAATGAGCAGCAATGTTATCAGCGCTTGCGCTATGAAGAATCCGATATGGAGGATGAGGTTGATGTACTTATGTCCACAGATATCTTGGCCACACAAATGTCCACAAAGACAATACAATTTGCTCGTGCTCAACGTGGCTGGTTATTTAGGGCAAATCGCAAGGAATTGATTGGTGGACAATACCAATGTGAAATCTATACCATACAGGGTTTGGTATTAAAGCAGCGCAAGCGACGGGAGCATTTGTCGAATGAGGATTTGCAAAAGAATCGCGCCATTGTCGAGACAATCACCAAAGGGGGCGGAAGTCATGCACAAGATCCAAACGCTGCCACAACGCCAACTGGCAGTAATCTCACATTGCCGGAGCTGCCACGTCGCAGTTCACTACAACCACCACCTGCCACAACTGTCACCTGGTCGCAATATATAGGTGCACCTGTTGGCAAATGCCCGCAACTTGGACGCACGCCTGTCCACAAGCAATCAAATAAAACTCTACGTGCTACCGTTGCCATGAGTGCAGATTTTCCACTTAGTGTGGACATGCTTCTGGATGTGCTCGAAGTGGTGGCACCGCTCAAGCATATCAATAAGTTACGGGAATTTGTCACCCTCAAACTGCCCACGGGATTCCCCGTTAAAATTGAAATACCCGTGCTGCATACGGTTACCGCCAAGGTGACATTTCAAAAGTTTGAATTTCGGGATAATATTGCTGCTAAATTATTTGAGGTACCCTCACACTATTGGGAGGATGTTCGACGTTTTCAGGACTTATGACCTAGCGATGAATCATCATCATCCTCATCAGCTGCCAATAACAACAACAGCAAAAGTGGCAACAGCAGCAATCGATCATCCATTGCGGAATTTGATTGAGGATCCTCCAGATAGAACCACTTCCCAGCTTGCCCCCCGCGTTACGATTTTTCCCGCTCTGCCCCTCGATATAAGTCGGAAAGAAAATTGCAATTTTTACCACAAATTATCCATCACTTCAAATTATACCAACGTGTCCCCATTTTCATATATAATCTGTTTTGTTTTGTTCATTAAAATGTAACGCTCTGAAAGCTGCAATTTCAGACTAAAAGCAAGCAAATTAAATTTGTTATGGACCTGTGGCACGTGTTGAGTTTAAGTTAAATAGTTTAAGTGACAAAAATATATGCTATATTTTCTCGATCATCCACAGAAAGTGTCATTATGGCATAACAAATTTAATAGTATCTAAGATTTTAAGCGGGGGTAAGGGAATTGTGTTTTTAAATTTGAATGTAAATACATTCAATTAATGCAGTACACATTAATCAATTGATGTATTTAATTGTTGCACTAGGCTGATGAGTTTGTGTGCTTGACTAAACAAACATTAACATTCTCTATAGATTTGTCATTGTTTTACTCTATAATCATGAGTCGTGCTTTTGCTCCCGTCCACATTTCCATTATCTGGTCTTATGATTCAGTTTGGCAATAGTGATAATTTATAATCTGACAAGTGGCAAACCAGAACACATTTTTAATTTGCGAGGCCAAATATTGTTTATCAAATTTTCAAGCCAACTTCTCATCAGTTTATTTGTACACACAAAATCAAAATGTAGACTATTTAATTATATGAGTTGTTGATTTGTATCATTTTTAGAGCGGCATTCAACAAAGTTGTACGCAATTGTAAATTATTATTTGTATTTATGTTTGTTCTATTTTTATATTTAGTGAAATTTTAAATTGATTTAGGCTAAACAAAACCCGGATATATGTATTTAAATAATAAGCAAATCAATTCTATTTCAACATGCCACTTGTATGCTCTTTCCGTATCGTACTTTTTATAATTCTATATATTTTTTTGTAAAAAGAAAGAGTATAACTTAAACAATACTTAGCAATAGTAATTAATATATACCGTTTATTTAAGTAATTTACATAATACGATAAACAAACGTTCGTACATCGTTTCCTATAAAATTTTCATAACAAAAAGTAAAAAGTTTTTACGAGGTCACAAAAACTTAAACAGTTTCACAACTTTATGTACACACGTAGTTTCAATTTCTATTAGGCATTTATAGTCTTTTTATGTATGAATGTACATATTTGTTTATTAGCATATGGCTAGAACTGCGACTTTTACTATTATTTTTAAGTCCCATTTTCCGCATTTTCTGCCCATAATATTCAAACCTATTTATATTATTATCAAAAACATTTTTCTTTCATTTTGAATATTGTGTATCAAGCAAATATGCACAATTCTGCTATGTAACCAATATCAAAAAATGTATTATTATTAGTAAACAAAATAAATGTCTTTATGTAAACGCAAATAACAGGAAATCATAATAAATGAAAACCAATATTAACACACGGAAAGACACACACAATCAATGCTACTTAATATAGGTAACTTTTTCTAGTTGATGGAGAAAATATATTTATACATATACATACAAACATTTATAAATGTAGCCCGTGAGCATTTATAAGCGCTCTTAAATGTATACACACACACAAACTGTAAAATGAGATAAAATATAATAAAGCGGGTATATCAATAGTGAAAGGTTTTAATTTGAATTACGCGCGCACAATGCGTTGTACAGCACTAATATCAGTAACCTACTTGGAGTACTATATATCGCCCAAAATTTTCGATAAGTTGTTATCGTCCAAAAGTCTGTCATCACGAAAAAAAATTCTATCGATACATCAATATTTTTTCAACAACATTAAAAATCTATAAAGATTAACCATTGAACTCTTATAATAAGGACACCATTATGATTGTTTCGCGATTGGCACATCCACTCAACGTAGCACTTTGTCGTGTTGCTCGTCTCAGTGTTCGAAATGAAATGAATGTAAGTCGACAAATGTCAGGTGTTCATTTCCGCAGTGGTGCCTTGAAACCAAAACCAGGAGAGATGCCCTTTGGTTTGTTTGCCATCCTTTGTGCTGTAATTCCTGGTCTATTTGTGGGCGCCACCATCAGCAAGAACGTTGCCAACTTTTTGGAAGAGAACGATTTGTTTGTGCCTGCCGACGATGATGATGATGAGGACTAAGTACGCAACGGGAACGGCAAAAGGGAGCCTTCTGTAGTCATCATATGGATGAGAAGAGAGCTTCTTCCTGTTAGCCCAATCAATGCCAAAATTTTATCCATCTATAATTCAATACCCTTTGCATTGTTAATATACTTTATCTTTAAGAAACTAGAAAATTGTTTATGTTGCCGCAATTTGTTCTCTTGAACTGTATGAATATTTATTTAAATATCTCTCTCTAATTAATATTTGCTAAGTTTTTGTATAATGACGAATGTTATAGCATTAAATAAAGTTTATTAAAATGAAACACATGTACTGCTTATATAAAATGGTATCTGAAAACTGTACAATATATGTAAATAATTTAAAAATAGCTACACCTCACATACAGTTTGTCAAGTAATTGTTTTGACAAAAGGATGGAATATAATTTGTTATTTTTCTTACCTTGTTCGAGGAATCCATAAGAAAAGAAAATATAAGAATTTTTTATTTTGTCATAACAATTACTTGACACACTGTATGCACGTATAAATTATGCGACAAATTTCTGCGGGATGAATGATAATATATTTAATCATACCCATTATTATCCGCCCAATTCCTGAAAAGAGAAATACAATTGTTTTTTTTTTTGCCGAAGTGGAATTTATTTAATGAAATTTTCTGGGGGTGTACAAAGTTTTTACTGTTCTTTTTTACTTGACTGCTTGCTGTGCACGCCTACTACAAAAAATCATTCGAATATTTTTCATTGGTTCAAAAGCGGCGCTTATATATTTGTCACGACTTTGAACAAATACATTTTGAATCATACAAATTATTGTTTGTTTATATATCGCTAAATATATATATACATATATATATCTGCTTTACATATAATATGTGTTTATTTGTGTGTGTTCTAATTGTTTTGTCTTTGATTTTAATAAAAATTAAAAGGTTTATCGCTAGTTCTTTTTAGCAAAATACTCAAATGTATCTTTCGTATTCCAAATCGGGTTTTGGTTATCTGTGTGTTTTGTTGTTATATTTGAAATATCTTGTTGCAGCTGTTTGCGTATATAAATGTTTTTTGTATTTTGCAATTTTTTCAAATATTTTTTTGCTTTCTTTTTCATTTTGTTTAATAAAAAAATATGAATTTTATTTTTCACTGCCTGTTGCGTGCGCACATGGCCTATTCTTTTCTTTATCCTTTTGTTTTTATTATTTCTTTATATAATCGTATGTATGGTGTAAAAACATCTTATCTAACAAAAGGCTGAACGCAAATAATAAAAAATAACTTGGCGTTCGCTCGCTTTACATATTTTACTTTCATTTTCCAATATAATATGTATATATATACATATACATATATATATATATATATATGTATATGCAAATTGTAATTATTTTACTTTTCAGTTTTTATTTTGTTTTGTTGATAATAAACATAAAAATCTTGCTTTCTCGCAATTTCCCCTCTCGCTATTTCTTTCACACGATTTGTTGTTACGCGCCTTAGCGCTCTTCATGTTTTCTTCTATTTTTCATATATGTTTTTAATATATATATGTATATGAATTTTTTTTTTTTAGTTTTTACATAGATTTTTCAATTTTTTTGTTTGATTTTTCAACATTTTTTTCTTTTTGCATTTGTATTTATATTTGTTTTTAAAATTGTATTTTTCTCAACATATTGATTTTTGTTGGTTTTTCAAAGTAGCAAAAACTTGACTCTCATATTCTTGCGGTTGTTGTTGTTGGTTGTTGTTTTTCTCTGCTCTATAACTCTCGTTTTTCTTTTACATTTTTTCGTTTTTATTTATTTTAACATTTTTGCAATTTTTTTGTATTATTTTTTTTTTCATCTTTTTTAAAAGTGACTTTTTTCTTGTTGAAATTACAGAAAAAAATATTACATTTGACTTTCAGTTTTGTTGATGTTCTTTGAAAGATTTAAAACATAATAATAGTGTACGAAAATTCAGTTAAAGTGTTTTGTGTTTGGGATGTAACAAGAAACTAAACTCGCCGACTTTCACAACAATTTCAATTATTATTATTTTCTTGCTCTTTTCACGCATTGTTTGTTTATCTTTCTTATTTTTGCGTTAATGACTACAATTTATTCTGCATTTTCTTTAAGCATACAAAATAAACTTATATTCCAGATTAAGCAAAAAATAAGATATATATATATAAATGTTTATGTATATATATATATATATATCGATATATAAATATGTATATAAAATGTATCTGGGTTTTACATATTTTCTCGTTTTGTATTTTTGTTGTTTTTCGTTTCAGAATGAAATCTACATATTTTCTGTATATATGTATATAAAAAAAATCTTCTGCGCCTGTTGTATTTGTTGTTGTAAGCTGGTTTCTACCTGTTTTTGGCTTCGAGTACTTTGCGTTATTTAATGCGTTCGAAATTAAATAATTGAAATTGTTTGTGTGGCGTCTTTCTCCTTTCTTATAGGGAAATTGAAATATAGTCGGCTCTTCTGGAGTTTCCAATCGGTTCTTCCTTTGCCGTCAAGTTTGTTGTTCATCTCTTTTCTAGTTTCTTTTATCATTCGCTGTTTTTTCTTTGCTTGAGCATGAAATATGCGAATTATTTCAGTGTTTTGTAAAATTGAAAGTGAATGAGGGAAAAAACTGCAAGAGAATAAAGCCTATAAGTATTTTTGCATAAACATTAAATAAAAGAATGTGTTTACTTACATTTTTGGGTGTCGAGTGATTTTTAAAAAATTTTTAATCCGCTTTGTGGATCGAGCTTAGTTGGCGGGGTCGGTGACGCGATGAACCTGAAGTACAGCGACTGCCTCCTCCACCTTTGCCTTGAGCGCCTCCTTATCCTCCAGCATGTGCAAAAGCTCGGAATTTTCAATTTCCAGCAACATGCCAGTAATTTTTCCAGCCAAGGCAGCGTGCATGCGTTCAATCATCGGATACAAACGCTCGCCCAGGATCTGTTTCTGTTCCTGTGGCTTGGCATTGGCCAACAGAGAGGCAATAAGCTTCTCCTGGTCTGTTAATTAAGGGAATATGGATGAGAATTAGAATACAATTCGGTTATTTGTGTAATTTGTACTTACTGTTGCCCTGCAGCTGTTGTTGCATCGGCTGTGCCTGTTGCATCTGTTGCACTGGCGGATTACGCATGTTGGGGGTATATTTGTAGCTGGCAGTACGTTGTTGAGCACCGCCGGGAATTTGAGCGCCAGCGATTTGCATATTTGGTGCAGCCACCGATTGCTGGCCAGTAATGGCACGTGCTCCGGAGCTGCGCATATTGTTGGCCGCAGCGGCAGCAGCAGCAGCGGCATGTGTACCCTGCACCTGCGGAGGCTGGGCACCGCGAGCACCGGCTCCCGATTGACGGAACTGTGTGGGCACCGCACCGGCTGCACCCTGGAAGCCACCAGCAGCGGCCGATGCAGCACCTGGCTGCACGCTTGGCACTGCGGCTGAGGCACGCACCGGTGGGGCCCAGCGTGGTGTGGTGCGCATCTGTGTGGTCATCTGTGGTCCGAAGAAACGTTGGCTTGGTGGCATTGTGGGTACAAAGAAACCACCAGCGGTATTTGGCTGGAATAATTGTCCCAATTGTTGCATACGCATGCCAGTCATGTGACGCATATATTGTGATGCCAGGTGAGCCTTACGCTCCTCCTTGCGCTGAGCGAGAGCCACATAAAGTGGCTTGCTGCCGACGACACGTCCGTTCAGTTCAGTGACGGCACAAGTGGCTTCATTGGGCGAAATGAAGCAAACGAAACCAAAGCCCTTGGAGCGTCCCTCCTCGTCGGTCATGACCTTAGCCGAGGTAATGGTGCCGTACATGGAGAACTCCTTACGCAGGCGATCATCATCAATTGAATCATCCAGATTCTTGACATACAAATTAACACCAAACACAGACTCATGACGCTTCTTCTTGAGTTCCTCAAATTTACGTTTCAACTCCTGTTGACGTTCGGCCTTCTTTTGGGCACGTGCCACATACAAAGACTTGCCTTCAGCCATTTCCTTGCCATTGAGAGCCTGAACAGCGGCCTCGGCAGCCTCAGTGGTTTCAAAGGCCACAAATCCGAAGCCCTTGCTCTTGCCATCATCTTTGGACATGACCTGGTTAACATAACAAATTTGTTAATACTATAACTTATACAAATCACATAAAATGTTACTTACTTTGTAGCTGGTAATCGTGCCGTATGGCTCAAAGAATTCCTTAAGCTTCTCATCATCAAATTCGTCGGTAAAGTTCTTTACATAGACATTTGTGAAGAGTTTGGCCTTCTCGCCCAGCTCCTTCTCGCGCTCCTTGCGTGGAATGAATTTGCCAACGTAGACCTTCTTGCCATTGAGCAACATGCCATTGACCTTGTCGATGGAGGTATTGGCGGCCTCCTCTGTTTCAAAATGCACAAATCCATAGCCTTTGGAGTTGCCCTTCTCATCGGTGGCCACTTTGCAGCTCAGAATGTTACCAAACGCAGAGAAAGTGTCGTAAATGGCCTTATTATCAATTGCCTTGTCCAAATTCTTAATGAACACATTACCAACGCCAGAGCGACGCAGGGAAGGATCGCGTTGCGACCACATAATGCGAATGGGCTTATTGCGAATCAAATCAAAATTCATTGTATCCAGCGCTCGCTCAGCTGTCGAAAAAGAGGGAGAATCATTTGAAATACTCGTTTATTAACATTCATAAATATATATTAACGGATAAAAGAGAACAATGGCACACACACACATACGAGTACAAACTATAGATGAATCACAATAACAATTGCTGTAGCTCTCACGCTCTTTGTTTTAAAACTAGTTGCACTCTCTTACTTGTGTTAGAAACAAATTGTTTGCCAGAAAACGAAAGTGAAGGGAGAAATGCATTTAAACTTTGAGTTGAAAAACAATTGTGTCCCCAAAAAACGAAAAAAATGGGGAAAAGCAGATTAGAAAGCATCTTGGGAGTCTTCTACTTATAATAGGTGCGGAAAATAAAGCAAAAGGCTAATTTTAGAGCATTTCGTGGATTTTTTAAGTCTTCTACTCTGCAACCAATTACACTCAGTGCATTAAGTAGTCTAACTAGTATTGAAAAACAATTGCGTGCCAGAAAAAGAAATGTAGATTAGTAATTATCTTGGAAGTCTTCTACATTGCACTTAATGCGGAAAGTATTTAGAAAAAATTAATTAAGTGTGTGCAACTTGTAGATTTTCACAATCTTCCACTTTACACTCACTAAACAAGCAGTTATACTAGTATGGTAAACCAATTGTTTATTAGAAAACAAAAGTTAAGCATAAACTCAGTTTTTTTAATTATTTTGTAACTCTTCTACTTCTGCGCTGGATATGCACTGCCCAGAGGCAACCTTAGCACATGGTAAGTCAAGTCTGCGGTAAACATTTCTCTAGCAACTTTGAATCTTAGTCGGCTCAAAACTTAAAACTTTAACCAACCAATGGGTAGAAGTTGCCTAAAATTGTATTTGAATTATAATTTAAGAAAATGTAACGCTTCTACTTCTGTAAATAGCAACAAAGGACTCACTTACATGGTAAGTTACGTATATTAATCTGGCAGCAATGAATCTTAGTCGGCTCAAAATGGACACTTTGACCAACCAATGGGTAGATGTTGCCTAAAACCAACTTCAAATTTCAATTCTCTATATTCTTTAAATGTAACGCTTCTACTTCTGTAAATAACAACTATGGACTTATTTACATGGTAAGTTACGTGGTTTATTCTGGCAGCATTGAATCTTAGTCGGCTCAAAAATAGAACTTTTGACCAACCAATGGGTAGATGTTGCCATTTTCAACAAATCCTTAAGATATTCTATATTGTAACGCTTCTACTTCTGCAAATGAGAGTTGAGCACACATCTACAGTCACTAAGTCACGTTAATTAGTCTAGCACCAATAAATCTTAGTCAGCTCAATAGTGAAAACTATGACCATCCAATAAGTAGATCTTGCTAAAAACTAACCTTAAATTTGAATATTTCATATTTTCCAAATGTAACGCTTCTACTTCTGTAAATAACAACTATGGACTTATTTACATGGTAAGTTACGTGGTTTATTCTGGCAGCATTGAATCTTAGTCGGCTCAAAAATAAAACTTTTGACCAACCAATGGGTAGATGTTGCCATTTTCAACAAATCCTTAAGTTAAGTTATATTGTAACGCTTCTACTTCTGCAAATGAGAGTTGGTCACTCATCTACATGGTAAGTCACGTTAATTAATCTAGCAACTATGAATCTTAGTCGGCTCAAAAAGGTTAAAATAATTTGACCAACCAATGGGTAGAAGTTGCATACATTTTTTGCTAGCCGAAAAAAATAAATAAAAACAAATCAACATAAATGCACAGTTCACTAAACTTTGCGGAATGCGACAATGAATACTACGCTTTCACACAGCCGGGTCCGTGCGTTAATTCAATAAAAACCAAAATGTAAACGACCTTTTCGTAATCAACAACAACAAAAGTTGAGAGACGCGTAGTTATTTTTTAGTGTCAGTGAAAGTTAAAGTTTGTTTTTGCTTGTTACAAAAAGAAAACAGCAAAACATGGCTTTAAGTCTTGAAGTCTTATGGACTTTGGCATGCCAAGAATTTACACGTGTTAATGAATGAGAGAAGCACATGAATGAACACAGTGGCCTTGCATTTTAGCATTAAAAAGTGAAAGCAAAACAAAGAGAAAATTCCAGTTTTTAGACTAGCAAAAAATAAGATTATGCCACGACGACTCAAATTAAATGTTAAATGGTTAGATATATTCTTAAATCAAATATAACCTATAAATAGATAATAAAGCAAGTTTTTCTAATGTTTCAAAGGCGCGTACGAGCATAAACAATAAACACATGTTTACGGTACACACACACATAAAAAGTCCGTGTGTGTGTGTGTGTGAGAGAGAGAGAGTCCACTTGGATACAATGGATGCAGACAAAAAACTAGACTGACGCCATGGCGAGGCAAATGGCAGAATGGGGCGTGGCGTGTGCGATAAGCTGTTGTGAAGTGAAATATTATAGCATCAGCATTGCAATTTCAGTAGAAACTTCCAGTTCTTTGATGACTAGCAGTGCCAAGAGCCAGCTGTTTTTTTCTTCTCTCCCTTTTGGTCTCTCTTTCACAAAAAACTGGAATTCTTTAACGCACACAGACGCCAGCGAGTGCTCTGAGCGTGTGTGTATGTGTGTGTGTGGATTAGTGCAAAAAATTGTACACGTGTTTTCGTAGCTTGTGTCATTGTGGGAGCCCCTCTTTAAGAAAGACCCCACTATTCAGTGTTGTAAATGTGTGTGTATGTAATTATCAATGTTTTTTAGCGATCATTATTACTCACCATCGGCTGGCTGCTGGAAATTGACGTAGGCATAGCCTAATGAACGACGGGTTACAACGTCGCGACAGACACGAATGGAGAGAACTGGGCCAGCAGTGGAGAACTTCTCGAAGAGTCCCGCTTCATTGATATCCTGGTGTAAATCACCCACGTATAAAGAAGCCATTTTGGGTGATTAGGTCCTCCTAAGATTTATAAAATGAATATTGTAAATATGGGTAAATCTAAGTCATCCCATATCTGCTGGGCTAAGCAGAAAAATCGCCAAATCGTTCATTTTTAAAAGCGGCGTGGTTTTTGCTTTCATATCTTTTGTTGTATGTGTGCGTGTGTTTGTCTGTGTGGCAATACTGACACATGTGACAGTTGGACGGGCGGTCGATTGGTCGACATGGCAACACTGCGCGGCATAGGCATGTGCTTTGTTGTTGCTGTCTTTTCCTCTTTCACACACACCAACACTAATAAGCACAGAACTCATGTTGGAAAATTTCCACATGCGCACACACACCATAATATAAATGCATGTTTGCCCAGCACCCGTATTATTAATTTAGTCAAATTTAGATACGAAATCTTTAGTAATGCAAGCCACACAATTCAATATTGCAAATCATTCAATGGGCTGGGTCTTTGTTCGATTTCTTTAGCAATTTACTGCGCTCTTTTTGGACGATAGCTTACGTCGCCATCTTGCGTGGCACACGAAACACATTTCACAAGAAAATTCCGAATTTGCTTTCTTTCGTTTCTTCGCCGTGACGATCGTACTTACGTTTTCAACACTTGCTCGAATTTTTTGCTACTTTTTACAATTTTTTTTTTGGTTACTTTTTATATTTTTAATTTTTTTTTTTATTTTTTTAAGATTTTTTTTCTTCACAAAAAATATGTGATAAGTCGTGTGCTAAGCGAAACCACGACCGCTCACTTAAACGGACTCTACTCGACTCGCCGAGTTTTCTTCTTGCCCACTTGAGCAGAGCTGCCAATTCAGCTTTTTTCCTTCTAAAAAGTTGGCAGCTCTGCATTTGACGGGGGGACAAAATAACTCGTTGTCTTGTGAAGAGAATACACAATTCGCTTATTTTACTCGTTCGACATTGATTTCTCGTTTGCCAACACTTTTAAGTGCGTTTTTAAGTGCAAGTGCGGGCTAATAATTGCATATTCGTTATAAATTTAAAAGGAGAGGTTAAATTGCTTTTTCTTATCAAATATTGCAGTTTTGAAAGGAATATCAAGAGTGTGTACTTTTCAACAACTCAAACTTTGCAACTTTTCGACTGATCCCATGAAACTTTCCAGAAATTATATACATGCTTTATTTTTCTGGTATTCCCCTCAATGAACTTACCAAAACCAGCGATAACAACGGAATTGTTTTTTTTTCTAAATGCACAAATGGGTTTAAGGAACTCAACACAACTTGTAAAAAAAGCACTTGTAAAAAATAACTTAATTTTTTTTGGACTTTTGTATTTTTTAAGAAATAAACAACACTTAAGCGATCCAAACAAATGACTGCATCAAAGCAATTGAAAGTATTTTTTTTTTGTAATTTTTTGGCTTAATAAACCTATTTTTTAAACTTATAAGTGTGTCTCCTAATGATGTGGCAGGCAGACTGATGAGCTAAAGCTGCAATGTCACCATTTTTCAATTGCTGCGTTGCCTACTTTGATTCAATACATTTTTCATAAGGACAATTTGCACAAACTATCGTATTAATAGGGGTGACATTTGATAAGATATCGAATAAAAATGAAGGATAGAAATATTGTGTACTCATCTTAAGACATTTATTTAAAAGTTGATTTTACACATTTAGATTAATGCTTAATATGTTTGTTTTAACTTTTTGTATTTTTGTAATGCAGATGCATGAGATTTTCTTTGCGTTCAACTCGATTTTGATTTCGTGTGGATTTAATGTATGTTATACTAAAATTAAATTGTATTTATTCATTATTGAACTATGTCTAATCTATGGGTAAATTTAATTATCCCTAATTGATTTCCTTCAATTACTTTGTTTTGTGTTTTAGTATACCTCGAATATTTTTTGTATGCATAACATGATTTGTTTTTTTTTCCAGAACATTACATATATTTTTCAAAAATATATATAGTTTATGTTTATGGTATTATAGTTATAATATATTTGAAATTGAACTGAAACTTATATCGCAATTCTGGCGAATAAATGTATTTATATTTATATACTTTAATACGTTTCTTTTCTTTTTCAGCAATAAATTTAAACAATAGCTTCAGTTAAATGTTGTAATACTTTCAAGTCCCAAATTCATGTATGAAGAAATATTTTGCTTCATTAACATGTTTTTTTTTTTTTCTTAATTCAACAATTAACTGCCATTGCACAATTAAAACCTGTATTCAGTTGCATTTTTTTGCATTTTCATTTGTTGACAAACATTTTGTTGTTGAACATTTTACTATTTTGGCAGTGGCTTTTTTTTCAAACGATTAACAAAACAAAAAATGGGCCTAACAAAGTGGCAGCAAACTTTCGGCTTACACAATAAATGAATAAAAAATGTAAAGAAAATAAAAAAGATATTCAACCAAGACAAAACACATGCAATGTATGCCAAATGTCTAGTTTCCGCTTCCGTTCGCCGTCGATGTGGCAGCTGAATCGCCACCCCATTCCACCAGATACTGAACATGTCCATTTCCCATGCGGCGCTTGGCACGAATGGCAAAGGATTCACCAGCATCAATTCGATTCATGGCGCCTCCAAAATATTTATTCACCGATTGCTTCAAATCCAGCATCGAGTGCCCGTTGGCAGGAGTACTTCCGCTGCTGCTGACATTTGTGGCCGTGGAACTTGTGGAGTTCCGTCGACTATTACCCGGCGATCCACCACGTGACTTTTGCGGTCGCTGACGTAACAAACGCCCATGTGGCGGCTTCTCTGGTGGTAGGAACGATACTGGCGGCGGTGGCTGCGGCTGCAAATCTTTGGCATACAAGGGAAAGTAGTGGCTGGGTATGGGATTAATTGTTGTGGTATTGATCACCTAAAAAGATAAACAATTAGTTAACAAGATATATTTAAATTTTATTAGTAAAAAGTTTAATTTAATAATAAACAAACTTTCAATTTCAATGTGAGCGTTAGTAATGTTCATTTTTCTTCTTAAGAATGCAAACCTTTATTGATTCTGCAACTTATATTTTCTTAGTATTACATTCCCCTGTGTAATTCACTCACCTCGATGGCCGTGGTCAGGCGTCTGGTACGACGTCTTCGCACCTCCTGATTTGGTCCAATGGTAATATCTTTGGCACTCAGTCTTCGCTTTATAGTGCGCACCATGCGCGGCTGTTGCGCACAAGCAGTTGCCTTTGCCAGCTCCATGTTGCTCAACTGCCTAACGTTCTTCAGCTTAAATATGCTGTTTATAATGCTTGCAACACCCGCAGCGCCGGCTCCATGGCGCTGTTGTGTTGATTTCTTAGGCGTGGCCATTAAAAAGGGATTATTACGACCAAGAAAATTAGCTGGCGGTGGTATAATGAGATCCAGCGAGCTGGTGCCACGGCTGCTGCTTGAATTCTCATCAGAGGAGAGATCACAGTTGCGGCTGCTGTCGTAACGTTTCGACAAACGGAATGCTTTACGTTTACGGCTATTGCCATTGCCATTGCCATTGACGACAGCATCTAGCTGAGGTGGAGCGGGTGCCAATAGTTTGCCTGGTTCACCATCGTTGGCATTATCATCGGCTAGATCGGGTGTACGCTCTTGTGCGCTGCTCACCTG
The DNA here is from genome assembly GCA_035044365.1 of Drosophila neotestacea. Lineage (NCBI taxonomy): Eukaryota > Metazoa > Arthropoda > Insecta > Diptera > Drosophilidae > Drosophila > Drosophila neotestacea. Next base: position 35,652 of record JAWNMD010000270.1, read on the forward strand.
CTTTAATTACAAATGGAGTTATTAAATTTCTATACAACATTTAAAAAATAAGAATAAAATTGGGTGCTAAAATTAATTACATAAAACTAGGAAGAGAATTTTAAAATTAAAATGAAGAAACCGAAATTACAAAAATTATCACCAAGTATACGGGGACAAAATCGAATATGACAAACCATTTGTATATTTATCAGGGAATGAAACCGAAACGAATTTCGGTTACGGTTCCGGTATTTCATTTGAAACGGTTAATTTCGGTTAACGGTTCCGGTTCCGGTTTCATTCCCTGATATTTATATTTTAATTCGGATTTTAATTTCCCTTTGAAATTTTTTTTAAAGTTGATAATAGTTACTAATAAAAATATTTGCCAATGTTAATTTTTTCCTAATATTAGTGACCTAAATTCGTGCTATTTTTGGGACACTGACGTTTTCTCATCTAGTCGATAAACTAATAGGGTTTATAATCTAATGTCTATTTATAAATTGATTATGAGCTTTACCTGTTCCTCTTCTGTCGCCATCGTTGACTGCTGATTGTTTTGTTGTTTGGCCATATCCATGATTTGTTTAATGGGTATTTCATCTTCGCTGGTATCTTGCTCAACCTCAGCTTCAACCGCTTCATCATCTTCATCTGTGTGAAACTCGTAAACATCCTTAGCAGAGACATTTTTGTTGGATGGCTTAACTGACACTTTCACCTGCTCCTCTGGCATCAGCAGCAATCGAAATTTCTCCACAAGCAGCTCATTACTGAGTACTTCATGAGGCTGCAAGAACACACGGGGTGTTATTGGTGGTCCACTGTGCCTTAATGCATAATAAGCAGGAGCACGCTTAAATTCACGGCCACAAACAAATCGATCAGAATATTCTTTCAATGTTTGCTTTATGCGTTCCATTAGCGTCGTCTCTGGCAGTTGACGCCACTCTTCGCAAATGGGCAAATGATGACGTTGCTCAAGAATGAACGGCCAAATGTCCTTCAATAGATGATGATATTTTTGATGCTGATGCTTTCGCAGATTGTACAACGTTATATGCAACATATCGACCCAGTCAATTTGAATACGACGCACAAATTCAACGCCATCGTTGCACACAGTGCAACAGAATACAAAGAATCTGTAATAAATGCATAAAGATCAATAAAATATCATAGTTAAAGAAATAAATACACTTACATATCGCCACGTAAGAGTTTGCCCTTAAAGTTTTGCATGCATTGAGTGTGAAACCAGTTTCTGCACTTGCAACATTGCAACATGTTGTGATCAAATTTGCCGGGCTTTCCGCAATAGCAATAAATCTGCTCCTCATTCACGCGATGCTTTTCATCCCAGCTGAGTTTGTCCACCTGCAGATAATTATAATAATAATGAACAATATTATGAGTTTATCTTGAAATTAAGTTTAAGTATATAAATGGGAAAGAAACAAAACAGATTACAACTGTTTCTGGTAATGTCCAACTTACATGATAGGGCAACTGGCGGCAAATGCCTGGTGGTTTGTTGGCCTCATTTTGTAGAATTGCTGGTTGCATTTTCATTGGTTTCGCGCAACGCTTGCAACACCAAATGCCAGTGGCAATCTCTGTGGTACAACCACGATGATAACCACGACCGCAACGCTCGCAGATTTCCACAATATCATGTTGCGTACGCTTGCAGGCCACGCACATGGGTCCAGTTTGATTGGGAGCTGCATTGTCGCCAGCACTATTGCTCGGTTCGTTGCCAAATTTACGCAGTTTCTCTGGCTCACACCACTGCTCCGACTTGTCATCGAAACGTACAAGATATTGTTGTTCTGACTGTGCTATTATTGTTCCCATATAGAAGCGACCATCATTGCATTTGATGAATACATCCTCTTGTAGGGCATAGCTAATCGGAGGGGGTGAGGAGGCTGGAACGGGACTTGGACTTGGTGCAGCTGGTGGTGGTGGCGTTGGCGGTGTTGGTGGGGCTGTGGCAACAATAACAGCTGCCTCTTGAATGCTCTGCGTGACGCTGGTGAAGCTCTGCTTCAATTGTATACAGCTGCTCTCGGGTGACTTCAAAGGTGAGCTCAATGTTTCCGGTGTTGTTGGAGGTGTGTGTGGCGTAGTTGTTGTCGAGTCCGGCTCATCAATAACAATGACAGCAGCGGCTGAGGCAGATGAACTGCTTGTACTGCGTCCATTCGAGATGCAACTACTGCTGCTGCTGCTGCAGCTACTGTCGGCTGTGCTGCTATCGATTAGAGGCAACAATGCTTTGTGCTGTATAGCGGGTATTATGGGAGAGGGCTGGCAGAGATTTGGTTCCGTGTAATGATTATTAATGCATATATTAATGCGGTCCAACACTACAGTGGACGAGGCAGCAGCATTGTTAGGAATATTATTGTTGTTGCTCACGGGCACCAACGGAGGTGGTTGCAACTTTGGCGTTGCTGTGTAGTATGCCCCAACAGGCAACGGGGCATACAATTCAGCTGTGGGAGCAGCAGCTGTTGATGTTGGTGAGGCGTACAACTGATTTAGTTGCTCGCTTGTTTTGTTTAAACTATAAACATTTGGCGCTGTGCTAATGATACGTATGTTGTTTATATTATTCGCCTTAAATGGACTCGACTGTGTTTGATGTTGTTGTTGTTGCTGCTGCTGTGCGTAGTTGTTGGTTATTTGTATGCTGCTGGGGTGCCCCGCTGTTGTTGTTGCTCCTGTTGTTGTTGTTGGTGGGTTGCTGTTTGTGTAATAACGCTTTGGGCCACCAATGACTGACGGTAACCCGCCGCCAGAATTTGGTGGCAGTATTTGATAAACCCATTGTTGAGGGGGATTTGTTGTTGCTGCTGCAGTTGGTTGCGTTAAATAACTATATGTTGTTGGTGCACCGACAGCGCCAGCAAATTGCTGTGCCACATTTTGTGGCATATTGTTGTGTTCATGTGGTTGCAAGTGAAAATGGTTGTTCATCATTTCAGTATTACTTTATTGTGCCAGTTTCTTTTGTGCGCAGTCTTTTCTAAAAAAAAATAAAGAACAAATTAAATCAGTTCATTTTCGATCTTTTTCTTTCATTGCGACAACAACAATCTGGCGCCTTTTTTCAAGCAATTTGTTGCTGTCCACACACTCACACACACACACCTTCCACACGTACAGAAAAGTAAAAGAGAGCACCGAAAACTGTTTGCGGCCCTTTTGTATTCTACTTCTTACCCAAATTTTTTTCTCACGCACCCGCAATTTTTAACCTTCTTTTACATACCTTTTAGTGTGTTTCAACACATGTATTAAATTAGTATAACATTAAATTACATTCGTTTATTAATTTTAAGTAGTTTTCGGCATATTTCAGCATTATATCAAGCAAAAATGCACTAAACAATCACTTGATTCGGCAATTATAAGTGTCAGCCATTTTTCAGCATATGCACTGTGCTTATCGATGCTAAAATCGATATAGTCGATGTATTTAAAAATTTTCGACTATCGATGTTAATTTTTCGTAATCGATATGTCGTTGAACGGTGAGAAATTGAAAATTCTGTTATCTTTCCTTAATATGAAAATATGTGTTGTATATGTCTTAAATAAAATTTTGGAAAATAAAGAATTTGTAATTTTGTTGGAAAAAAATATTAAAGTTCCTGAAACCTTTTTGTTCCGAAAAACAATACATTTTTTGTAATTCTTTACTTATTTGTATTTTGCTTTGAACATTTTCTTTTAATCGATGTTTAATTGATTTTAGAATTGATGGGGAAAAATCGATTGGTAAAACATCGAGGTTTTTGTGACTAAATCAAGAAGAATACGAGAGGTGGCTAGCTAAAAAAAACTGAAATTAAAGTTATTTGAGCGATTTGTATCAATTAGACAAATTTATTGTAACACACTGAAATAAAAACTGGATTTCTTTGTCAACTAGTGCACAGTTCAAATTGTGGTATCTCTGTCTCGCGCCAGAAAGTACCAGCGAGTACTCGATACTTTACGAACTATATAAATAGCAGCAGCGTTGTTTTCGATAGGTATTTGCTGCTTGCATTCGTGACCGATAGCGATAGACAGTGTGGAGGAAGAAGAGAAAATATTTTATTCGTGTAGTTCAACAATTACGCTGTGAATTAAATTGTGAAATTTATACATAAAATTTGATAACTTGTGCAAAGTTAATTTACGAGTTTAACAAAACAAAGTCTATATAAAGTAAAAAAAAGTTGTAAACTTTAAACGTTTAGAACGCAAATAAAAAAAAACAGCTCTAAAGTGTTGCGGTAGGTAGAAAACTCACACACACACACACTTGTATTAATTGTATGACGACTTTATTTGGACTGTGGTACATGATGAAAATTTATAAATTTCATTGATTTAAATTTTATTTTCTTGCAGTTGTGAACGTCGGCTTATATGTCCAAAACACGATCAAGCTTAAAAGCCGTGCAATTAAAGCACGAATCAACCGAAGAAGAGGAGGACGACGAGGATCAACAGCAGCAAAGATCACGTCGCAGCATGCATACTGTGGGTGAAACAGGCAGTGGCAGCGGAGTGCCAGCATTTTTGGCTAAACTATGGCGTCTAGTAGACGATCCGGATACTAATAATTTAATTTGCTGGAGCAAGGTAAGCCGCCATATTGTTTATTTACATCGCATTTTATTTTCATTTGGCATGGCAACAATAACAAAGCGCAGGTGTTTCCTCCACTTACACTTTGACTGACTTTCACTACGTCATCGTTGTCTGCACATTTTTTGTTGTTGTTGTTGTTGTTGTTGTTGTCTGCTGTGCTGAGTGGCACGTATGCAATGTGGTAATGGGGTTGCTCTCTTTCTCTTTTACTCTTGCGTGAGTACGTGCGTGCCCTCCAACGAAATGCATCTCTGTTAAAAATTTTCCATTTGTTGTCCGTCCGCTTGTTTTTGTTTGTCACTAACATTCCATTCAATTTTCATTTTCCGGCTGTGTTGATCATTCTGTTTTGGCTTGGCTTTCGCCTAGATATGTTTGTCTAGATATGTGAGCTTTATATTTTTGGTGTTTACCACTTCCATATTTCACACGCTCCCTTCATTTGTGGCTTTTATACGTAATTAGATAATTATTCTGTCCCAATCGAGCGCTCTTATCAGAATCCCATGAACTCGATTTTTGTGGTTTTTGTCGAGTGCAATATACACTATTATCTTAAAATTTATTAATTTGGTTAATTTCATATATCATTTACATATGTGTAAATACAGATAATTCGCTTAATTTCTAACTTCTATTTTATTTTTTTAATTTTACAATAATTGCAATATTTAAATTAAGTCAAGAAATTGTTTTGACAGAATAAAAAATACCTATAATTTATGTTGGAAAAGAAACCTATAGTAACTTTATTTCACTGTCAAAACATTTACTTGAATAACTGTATACATATATTAACTTCTTACTGTGGCTTAAAGTTGTAACGTGTTGTAACTAAATATAGGTATCTACATTTATTTATAACTAACTTTATTTTGATATATTTTCTGTTATTCTTATTTCTTACAGGATGGACGCAGTTTTATTATACAAAATCAGGCGCAATTTGCACGCGATTTGTTGCCTCTGAATTACAAGCATAACAATATGGCTAGTTTTATACGCCAGTTAAATATGTGTAAGTTGATAAAAAAATCTAAAAAAAATGGGTTAATTAATAACTAACAATACAATTACTTTGCCTTTCAGACGGTTTTCATAAGATCACCTCGATTGAGAATGGAGGATTGCGTTTTGACCGCGATGAGATTGAGTTTTCGCATCCATGCTTTAAACGCAACTATCCGTATTTGCTGGATCACATCAAGCGGAAGATATCAAACACCAAAAGTGTAGATGAGAAGAGTGTGTTGAAGCAGGAGACTGTTTCCAAGGTGCTTAGCGATGTGAAGGCAATGCGTGGTCGTCAAGATAATTTGGATTCACGTTTCTCGGTGATGAAGCAGGAGAATGAGGCTCTTTGGCGTGAGATCGCCTCGTTGCGACAAAAGCATGCTAAGCAGCAACAGATTGTTAACAAACTAATCCAGTTTCTAATCTCGATTGTGCAACCATCTCGTAATATGTCCGGTGTTAAGCGTCACATGCAATTGATGATTAACGATACTCCGGAAAATGCCCGACAACGTCAGCGTAATGCCAGTGAATCTGAAAGTGAGAGTGGTCCTGTTATACATGAGCTTAGCGAGGAGCTGCTTGATGAGGTCATGAACCCCAACAGTCCCTACGCCAAGCACTATGATGCCGAAAGTGTCTCACCTTTGGCCATGGAGCGACCACGATCCAACATAAGCATCACTAGTTCACAAAACTATGATTATTCGAATCAGAGTGCTGAGGATTTCATTGCTAGTCAACTTTTAACTGGTGGAGGAGAAGCAGCTACAAACGCAGCTCGTTCGCCAACTGGCCAACAAGTTCAATATACAGTTACCGAGGCACCCGACTCTCATGGCCACGAACAACCTCTGTTGCCCAGTCCAAAGAGTCCCTACAGCGGCGATGAGCATGTGAATGTGCTTACCACACCAATGGTACGTGAACAAGAGGCACGTAATCGTCAGTTGCTCAAAGAGAGGAACAAGCAGCGTCGTCGTGTTGCCGATATGGCTGGACTAATTCCCGTCGACTTGGATATGTCACCAAAAACACAACGCACTCGCTCACAAACCAAGGATCAGCCGCAGATTATGCCTCAGCCTTTGCTGGTGAAAACTGAACCAGACTTGGGTAATGCTGTAAATGATATGCCAAGCTTGATAGATCAGCCGGAAACCAACAATACAGAGCTATATAATGTCAACTTTATTAGCAACGATATGCCTACTAATATATTTGAGGTAAGTGAAGTAAAATTTAGAGAGAGAGCTTTAGAAATAACTAGGAAAATTGAACAAAGATTGAATGATTGAACGGAATTATCTTTAACCAAATACTTGTTCCGAAACTGATAATAAGTAGTTTCGGTATTAATTCCTGAAAATTTCTATACCATTTCTTTACAGGATGATTCACTGATGTCCGCTGGCACTGGCATGGAAGAGCAAGCTAACAAGTTGGATCAACAGCAACAATTTGGACTCTCCACTGTGAACAGTGGCAAGTTTGCCAATATGCCGATAAACTTTGAGTTGGGTGTTAACAACGAAAATGCTTTGGTTACCGATGCAAATTTGGCATCAACTTCAAAGGCAGCTGCTGCTGTTAAGGAAATTTCAGATGAGCAACAACAACAGCAACAACAACAACCACAACAACAGCAGCAACAACAACAACAACCCATGACCGTAGCCAAATATACTGGCGATAATAATGTACACGAAACACGGTTGGTTGAGCCTACGCCTCAAAGAAACCAATTACAAGTCAATATAAGCGATTTTCCAATTAATTGTTGCAGTGACGAGGTAACCGGGCATTTGGATAATATGCAAGATGAGCTGGAGTCGCTCAAGGATCTGCTACGCGGCGAGGGTGTTTCAATTGATCAGAACATGTTAATGGGCGTAAGTATTCAAGCAAATTTAAAGATAGAAAGAATTGGAGTTTAATATCTTTAAAGAATTATCCGTCTGTCCGCTTATGTCAATCAGCTCATAATATATTTATACGTATATTATTCTATTCTATGTGCACATCCAGGCTCTGCCGAAGAGGATGCCCGCTTTGCAGCTAACCGACGAGGAGCTGCTCCTGAAGGTCAGCGCGGTGCGTCTCAAAGTAGCTAAAAGCAGCTAGCCTGTGCAATTATTTCTTAAAAATTTTCATATAATATAATTTTAACTCAATTCCAAACATTCAATCTTTCGAATTGCAGCTTTTTAATGATTCTGATGTCTTGGATAACTATGGTCTGTCATTTTTGAATGATAACATGGGCGGCGATAAGAAAGGTTAGTCTAAATCTAACAATAACTAAAGTTTGTATATTAATGTATAATACTTTACAACTTGCAGCTAGCAGTGGTTCCGAGCTTATGGCTTATCAGCCCAATATGTATGATCTCTCGGATATTTTGGATTCCGATGATAACAACAAGACAGACCAGGATACGGCTAATAATGTCCGTCAACTGCAGACTCAAAGTTCTGTGTTAAATACGCCAAGACGCGAATTGTAGACAATCGTAGATGTTATGAATTAGTTTTAGCTGCAGCTCAGACATAAAAAGGGGCGAACAACTTTGTTTTCTGTTTTTAAATACCTACTAAATATAAATATATGTATTTGGTTACTTTATTTGTTTCATTTAACACACATAACTATTAATAATAGTTTTCTTTAGTTGCTTGTAAAAATCTAACACATGACTACATATTTATTAATCCTATATTGTTATACGTAAGCCTATGCGCTATATATGAAATATATAGAACATCATATTGACTATCTGTAAAACTTGAGGTTTTTCTTTATAAATATTCTTGGGTTTAATGCCCTAAGATTTTTGTAGTTTATTTTTTATATTGGTAAACTTAGAAAAGTTGTAAATGAATTGATATACCACATATATATACAATTATAATTGTGCGACAAAACGTTGTAGGGAACATCGATAATAGATATTATAAATGATTAATCTACTATATCTCTAACGTTTCAACTGCGAAATACCTTAAATACCATTAATACTTATACGAAATAAAATCGTTTGAGCTGCAAACAATAAAACAGAATTTTTTATTATGGGAATCGGAAATCCTGAAAATACAGAAAGAAAATTCAAAGTTTTGGGTTTTTGTTTTCGTAACGAGTTACGTGCGTAATTCATTTTTTATTTTGTTGATACAACTGAATAGATATGGACACATACTACTTCATTGTAATAGAAAAAACTAAATAATTATATAAGTTTAAACTTTTAGCTTATCCTAAATAGCTTCTTAGAAAAGTACCTTATAATTTGCATATAAAGTAATAATAATAGAAATAATATTACTTAAAATTGTACGTATGCATATTTGATCCAAAGAGATTGGACATAAAAAGAGATTAAGCCTCGTCCTTGTACTTGGCATCTTTTAGAATGCTCGCGAACTCAAATTTGACCCGTTCCCGCTCCGATCTGGGCATGCTGCGCAGTGTGTCCACTAGCGAAAGACAATATAGCTCAATGGGATCATTAATTGGCGTTAATGTTGGCAACGGAGCTGCCATCGCCTTTCGTTTAGCCGCATTTGCCATAATGTCACCAACGGGCGCAGAGCGTCGTGTTACCGCCGATTTATATATGGGCTCAATGGTTACTTCACCATTGGAGAGCGATGTGTTATTGCTGTGATGTTGCTGCGACTTGTTGTCCTGATGATGATGGTATTGTGGTTTCATGTCCGACAGCTCATCCCCGTTGCCCATGACCACCATGGGCGTAAGCAAAGGTGATGAGGCCGGGGAACTAACTTGCGTATTGTTATGACTGTTGCTGCTACCGTTGCCATTGACAGTTGATGATGATGATTGCTGTATGGTGACATCGGGTTTAGGTTCCATTACCATTAGCTCGGGCACAATCTCATTATCGCTATGTCCATCCACATGCGCCGATCCATCCTCACTATCATTGTCATCCAGCTCGATAATATCATAGCTATCCGATGGATCGACGCGCAAATGTTCTGGATCTGGATATAGAAAACTGTTGCTATCATTGTCGCTGCTGCCACCATTATTATTTGGTGTACTGGTCTGGGTAATATAGGCTTGTGCCTTTTTCACATTGTACGTTTGTGCGGTGTTTTGTAAAAATGATAAATCCTCTGTGAAGCGTCGTTTGCGTACATTCGGATTTACCTGTCCTGTTTCCAGTGCCTTGATCTCTTGCAGATAATTGTAGCGTATGTTTTTCCATTTTGTTTGCAGAAAACGAGCTGAAATATTTAAAATTTGTTTGATTTTAACTTTTATTATATTTACATTTTTGTATTCCCTTGCAGAGGGTATTATAATTTTGTCGGAATCGTCCGGATCGGATCACTATATCTCATGTACATAGTTGCCATAGGAACGATCGGTTAAAAATCAACTTTTAGTATTAAAAAACTCACAGATTGTATGCTATTGTTATATACAATCTGACCAAATTTGGTAAAAATTGGTTATCATTAACATATATCATCATATGGTCCCTTTTACTTACATGAAGCACCGAGCTCATTTGCAATCCGATCCCATATGTCTACTCTAACGGGATTACGTCTATAGTGCGGATGGCTCACATCATAAATGGCAGGATTAGCGCGTACCAGTTTTATTAGGCGATCGTCTGTGGGGATTTTGTTTTTGGGAAAAATCGTTAAAAATCTGCGTCACAGCATATTTCACATTCTACGTTCTTCGTAGCAGAAACAATAACAACAACAATAACAACAGCAAGAGCAACCCTTAGGCCGTCTTCTCTCTATTAGGGGAAGACTGTTGTGTGCTTGCTGGGGGTTGATTCTGCACTTTTCAATTGTGTATTGTGCTTACAAAAAAAGGACGAACTTACCAAATTCTGGACCCGTTGTCTCACGTTCCGCATAATATCGTTGCATTTTCTTTGATTTGATTTTTATCCTTATTTTGCTTCTTGAAGTAGCCTCAAGAAATTTGTTCTTTCTCTTTTTCAATTTGTGTGGAGAAGCAGCAGTAGGACCTATGATGAATGAAGCTGCTAAAACCAGCGCACGTTCCTTGCATTGATTTAACTCTCAATCGCGCATCCAATATCAATGATTGGCTTTTATTTTTATTTAGCAATTGTTAAAACACCGTTGCGTGCGCGACGTCTTCTGTCTCTCTGTTTTTCCAGTTTTGTTTTACGCGCTCTGCGCACGCTCACTGTGCATGTGCTGCCAACTTTGTTTGTACTCAGACAGAACTGCCAACTTGAATAACAATTAGCAGTATATAAATACCCTTAGTATTTAATCTTGGCGCGTATTTACGAATGTCGAACTAATTTATAATTAATTAATTAGATAACTTACAAGATTTTATTTTAGATAAACCAATTTAATTATAAACTCGAGAAAATAAAGGGAATCAATTAAAAATTTAAAAAAAAAAACAATACAACCTTCATTGCTTAAAATATCAAGGCAGATAACAACACTTGCAAAACAAGCTACACTTTTATAAGTTCTTTATTGATTATTTTCTTCTAACAAATTTTACTTTAATATTATTTTTTACACCTAAAGTAATGCCACTGTGAAAAACGAGGTTTTTAGGATCGGTAAGTGGCAAAATTCGAAATCGCTTAAGAATATAAATTAGCAGTGTTTTGATTTCAAGCATGGCGTACTTTTGACCTGTTGAAAAAAATAATACTTAGTTATAAAGCATATTTTTAGAATAAACTATACCTTACCGATACAATTACGCTGTCCGGCACTAAATGGAATATATGCAAATACGGGACGACTTTTGTAGTTCTCTGGCAGGAAACGTTCTGGATCAAATTCCTCTGGCGCATCCCAATATTTGGGATTACGATGAAGGTCATATACGTGCATAACAATCTGTGTTCCAACGGGTAAAATGAGGCCATTGGGCAATTCCGTTTCCTCTAGCGTTTGACGAGCCATGACAGGTACTGGAGGATACATTCGTATCGTTTCCTTAATGAAGCATTCCATATACTTTAGTTTGGCAAGCTGGTTAGCGTCCAAAGTGCTAAGATCATCTAAATATGGACAAAATTCGTTAGCGTTTAACATATCTGGATAAACATTTTCCGAGCCCAATGTTTGACACAATAACTTACCATCTATATTATCTATAATCTCCTGATAGCAACGCTCTTGTATATTGTCGTGTAATGATAAGCTCATAAGACCAAAAATGAGGCAAATTGATGTGGTATCAAAGCCTCCAAACATTAAAGTGTCGACCTCCTCACAAATGCCTTCATGATCAATAAGTCCGTCCTTTTCCGCACATATTAACGTGTCCAACATTGCAAATCGCCGCTTCTTGTTGATGTAACTGAATGCAAAAAGATTAATTTAATTTATTGCTTAGCTGTTTGGTTTGATTGACTCACATATCATCGTCTGGTAATTGATTAAGGCGTCTTTGCTGCAGTTCTTCTTCCAAAAGAATCCGACGTTTTGCAATAATTTCGCTGGAGAATTCATGCAATACTTTCAGATATTGTGCGTCCTCACTGGCCCCAAGCAGATTGTACATCGTATTATTGTAATGCAATGGATTACTTAAACGTTTTATAACTATTTTTTCTACCATTTTCATGCTCTCACGATAACGATCGCCTTTCTCGGTCATATCATCAAGCTTTACTCCCATGGCAGTCTCTGTAAAAAAAATTAAATTTTTTCGTTTAAATGAAAGTAATTAGATTAATTAGTACTCACCACAAATAGAATTAAGTGTAAACTTTGGGATAAGTTCGCTGAGGGAAATGACATTCTCCGCCTGGTTCTGGAACTGATCCACGAACTTTAGACTTTCCGCTCTAATTTTAAGAAAACAGAAAACTTAATTATTGTCATTTATTCTTAAAGTACATATTCTTGCTCAGTGCACTCTCGACCAAAGCGCTTTTACTTCTTTTAATACAAAACTTACCTGAAGACTTCCAGAAATTGACCCAATATATTGAAATGGAATGTGGGAGTTATCATTTTACGTCGCATATGCCATTTTTGACCTAAAAAATACATGAATCAATGCCATAAAGTAACTTTTTAATTTGATTTTTGGATGGATTACCTGCGGCGGTTAATAAACCAGTTCGCAGTGCCGGTTGCATAAAATTATAAACTATTCCTTTAGTGATTAGTTTTGTATTGTTTAATACAAATTCCACATTTTGTGGGTCGATGACGCAGTATATGGGTCTGCCTAAGCTATATATCAAATAGTCGCAACCCATTTCCTTGGCTAACTTGCGACCATGCTTAAAAACTCCAGCTGTTTTACAAAAAGAGATAAGAGAGTTTGACCACAATGATCTTACGAGTATAAAACTTATTGATTGCCTTACCATCGTCTTTGCCATAAAGATCAAAGCAGTTGGCAAAGATTGTCCGACCTTTTGGTATGGGTACAACACTCTCTACGGGTCTTCCATCCTTAGTCCGAACTCGCCGCGAAAAGAAAGCTAAGATTAAATAGTCTTTATTGACTCTATAGAGCCAGTGCAACAGAATGCAGGTGATTATCAATAGACCACAACTGACGATCATCTCGAAACAGACAAGAACTGAACTGGTCCGCTTCCAAAGAGAGACTAGTCTAAAAAGACTAACAAATGTTTGGACATTGAGCTTATCATGCCAAAACATGCAAGTGATGTCAATTTAGAGATTTAATAGATAGATTTGAAGACTTAGCTTTGAATATGATTTGAAAAACCAAATAATGATTTAATACAATAAACTTTTGTTTACAAGTATTTAGTTTAATGATAACTTATCGAATGTTAAAATTTCATTCATATTTTAATCAATTTGTTTATTATAATAATTATTAATTTAGTTATTTTCGTGACAACAATGATTGTAATATTTATTGACTGCTTCGAACATATTTATAAGAGAGCGTCTTATACTCTTATATTTTCCTTTTAATAAAGTCTTATACTTCAAAATTCTGCAAGTTGGGCATTACGAGGCATTTCTATACTCTGTACCAACAAAGTCTTTTAGACTACAGTGCAATTATGTACATATGTGTAAAGGATGAAGGATATATTAAATAACTCTTCTAGTTTGGATCTGCTTCGGAAAAAACAGTAGATTTGGTAGCTTGACAAAAATATAGGAGCTGCAGTTTCAAAACTTATGATTATAATAATTTCACTCAAAGATCGAATCCAAGTAGACAATTCGCCGTTTGAAAGTTTTTAATTAAATTTAAATTTATGACAAAATTAAGTACATTTTAAATGGCGCATTTAAACTTCGATGCATTTATATATATTTTTGTACCATTTTATCCGTTATAAATTTCATACAGTATTTTTGTATGCTTTTGTATATTTTGTGATTATTAGAAGAGCTAGTATTATTCTGTATTCTGCCTGCGGTCACACTGACATACCGCTGCTTAAATAACAATCAATTGTTTTAAAAATCTTGCAGGATTTCGTCAAATTATGCATCATATTTAATTGTGTACACAACAAAATTTATTTTTGGCGGCTGGACGTCGGAGTCAGCAAGGCGAAGGCAAGAGCGCGGTGACGGTAACGCATTAATCATAATATCAACGGATTGTGAGCGTCGCATTTTGCGCGCGTCGCGCTTAGAACACACGGCACGTGCTTGTTTTCCCCTAAATTGCAGCGAAATATGAACGACGAGCGTTATGGAAGATTTGGAGCACTCATTGGCGTTGCGTACGTGAGCAGCACCCACTGCCGTTTTTTAGTAAGATTCCAAAAGCCAAAAACAAATATCACAAACTGCAACACAAACTAATACACACACATACACACATATACATGGACGCTGACTCAATATCTATTTCCATAGATTTATTCAACGAAAAATGCCGAAGTGCTAGCCTATCACGAACTTAAACTGCGACAGATTGTGCATAATGCCGGCTGGCTGGAATACGATCCCGCAGAGATATGGAAACATATGCAGGAGTGCATTGAGGTGCGTAACGCAATAATTTGATTATATCATCTTCATATAACCCCACAACTCCCCAACTTAAAATAGACTGCCTACAAAAATCTAGTGATATTGGAAATCAGTCCGCATGACATCATTGCAGTTGGCATTGCCAATCAGCGTGGTACAACTGTGCTCTGGAATAAACAGACGGGTCAGGCTCTTCACAATGCGATTGGTTGGTCCGATTGTCGGTGTACTCCAATACTCAAGACTCTGCTCCATAATGTCAAGCATAATGTGAATTATGTGCGCTATCGCAGCGGATTGCCTTTAAGCAGTTGTTTCAGTGCCTTGAAAATCAAATGGCTAATGGAGAATGTGCCATCGGTTGTCAAGGCCATTGAGGATGAGCAGTGTTTATTTGGCACACTGGATTCATGGCTGTTATGGGTAAGCCAAAGAGTTTAAAGTGTATCTATAAATTAGTAATATATTGTGTATTTTTGAAGAACCTAACTGGTGGCGTCGATGTGGGCGTGCACTCGACAGACGTGACCAATGCACACTATACTTCGCTAATGAATGTGAGCACACAGCAGTGGGATGTCAAGCTATGTAATTTCTATAAACTGCCATTGGGAATTCTGCCAGGAATACGTTCCAATTCCGAGATATTTGGCTACATTGTGGATGGTCCATTGTTGGGTGTGCCTATTGCGGGCATGATTGGCGAGCAGCCAGCTGCTTTATTGGGTCAACTGTGCATCAAGGCGGGCCAGAATGTTTGTACACTCGACGACAGCTGCTTTGTGCTGCTGAATACCGCACAACA
This sequence comes from Drosophila neotestacea, assembly GCA_035044365.1. Taxonomy (NCBI): domain Eukaryota; kingdom Metazoa; phylum Arthropoda; class Insecta; order Diptera; family Drosophilidae; genus Drosophila; species Drosophila neotestacea. Next base: position 51,094 of record JAWNMD010000270.1, read on the forward strand.
AATGATCGAATCGGATAATGGATTGATAACGGGCATAGCGCACAAATTGGGACCTACTGCCGATACGCATTTTACACTCGAAGGTGCCATTTCAAATGCTGGCTCAACTGTAAACTGGCTGCGCCAGGGACTTCGCATTAATACGGAAATTAATTCCAACGATAATGTGGTCGAATCACTAAATACGTTTATTGGCGAGAACTCAATGATCTCCTCATCCTGTTCGTCGAGCATGCTCAATGCGGAGTGCGGACTTGCGGCTAAACGTTCGGAGATAACATTTGTGCCCGCCTTTCATGGCTTGTATGCGCCCTATTGGCGGTACGATGCACGTGGCATAATACTTGGTCTCACCAGTCAGACGACAGCGGAGAACATTACACAGGCAGCCTATGAAGCAACGGGGTTTCAAATCTATGAAGTGCTTGAAGCTTTCAAACGGGATACTCCCAACTGGGATCGTTCTTGCATGCAACCCGTCCTGACATTTGGCGGAGAGTATTCAGAGAACAGTCATCTAGTCCAGTTTATAGCTGATATAATGGGTTGGATGCTGGAACGTCCGCAGACTACATCACCAGCTGGTCTGGGGGCCATGATAGCTGCTGGCGTGACCTTGAAAGTAGTGTCCTTACCTTATGCGACGCGTATGTATGCACCACCCACGGATGTCTTCTCTCCCACAACTACAAAAAATCGTAAGTATCTACGTTAAGGAAGGAAAACATCTTATTGGTTAGGGTTTGATGTTCTTAAACTGCCGTAGCTGAAAGTTATATAAGCTGAAATCCTATATTTGATTTTAATAATTGTCTACATATCCTTTACAATATTTATTCAATTTGCAGGTCGCGAGCTTCTCTATCGACGTTGGGATTATGCAGTGAAGAAGTGTTTGCATTGGAACAATTATGAGACTTATGAAGCGGATGTGGAACTGTTTGCCCAACGTGAACGCGATCCCAATTTACCCATACGCCGATCTATACCTGGCAGTGTGTTCCTAACCACATCCTTTGCATTGCTGTTGTTGGCCAGTTATTTGAAGAACAATCGCTTGACCTAAAATACAGACAAAGCGAACTCAACATGCTTTTAGGCGTCTCAAAGTTTGGAGATTTAGCGCCCAACATTATGAAATCTAGTCACAACAAATATGTATGTATGTAGGTTATTAATTGAGCATTCAAAATTTATTGTTTAGTTTAGCATGTAATTTGCTTATTGCATACTTCCTTACTGATTATTTCTCTTTAGTGTATATTTCAAAAAAGTTTTGTGATTGGTATATACAAGCTATATACATAACTAACTATATTTATATATAAACAGATATATAGATACATGTCATATACTCAGAGCGTTTTAAATTAATGCATTCAATATTGTTTCAAATTTATCATTATGCTCAATTTTAGTTGTTAATTTAGGATTCTATTTATTGCAACTGATTTTTTTTTAACCAAAAAGGCAATTGTTAAAGCTGTGGATATATAATAATAATAATAAGCAAAAGTAGGGCCAGCTTCCAAAACAATCTATGCTATACACTGTTAAAATGAATATGCCACAACCAAAGGATTAAAAAATTTATTGTAAATGAGAATCTGTTAAGTTTTATTGTTCCATCTCAGCTTTTACTTCTGGTTTCTGGTTCTGGATCTCTGTCTGTCTGTCTGTCAACGCCATGAATAACTTAAATTGACAAACTTTGCCGGTGGCAAGATGCATGTGGCAGGAGCAGCTTGGATTGCGTGACGAGGCGCACGCCACACTCATTGGAGGAGCCGTAACCGAAGAAGTTGAAGTAGCTGCTGCACAAGTGGACACTGTTTGTTTACACAGTGCTGTCGGTTGTTGAAATTCATTTGCCAGTTAATTAGCTGGCAGGAGTCAGGATCTACACCTGGACCTACAACTGCAACGGCTCCTGCATCTGGATGTATTCAACTCCCTGGCACATTGAATGCAACTTAAGTTATTGCGCTTATTGTTGACACGCGAATTGTTGCCAAGACAGCCTGGGGATCTGTAGATGGAACTGGAGCTGGAGCAGGAGCAGTAGCAGCAGCTGTGCTCATGCATAGGCTACCCACAGGCAATGTGCTTGCTCTTGAACGCAACGCTCCAGCACCCAGTCCACAAATCGGAGACAGTACAACAATCCTCCATCCACCGACTGCAAGCTGTTGTCTTTGCTGCACGTCATCGTCCAGCCACAGCGTTGGAATCGGAGTCAGCAGTTGGAGTTGGAGTTGGAGTCGAGGCACTCTTTCAAATGAGTTTTTATGCGCGCGCGTTTGCCAGCTGCTCTACAATAAAAGCGCTATGGTCTATCGTTAATGTAATGAACTATGTGACAGATGTTTAAGGTTGTAAAAAACCTTATTAGAATCTTCTATATAGATAGTTGAATATATAATAATTTAAAGATTTCTTATCACTATATGTTACAGATATCTTCTATATAGATAGTTGAATATAGAATAATTTAAAGATTTCTTATCACTATATGTTACGGATATTAGTTTAAATGGCTATAAATATATATGGCGAGTCTATAAAGTTACAAATATCTTCTTTGATGGATTCCTTAAGACTTTCTTTAGTATCTATGTTAGTAGAATTTTTTTAAGATATAATAAATGTATTTGAAAAGTTATGAAACTCTGTTTCGATAAATTCTTTGTGATATTTAATAGTTAATATTTTTATAGATTGAAGTTATAACAAATGAGCTTACAAGTTACTCTCTTATCTTTATTTTGTATAAAACATACCAGTTTTGACAAAAATAATGACTGCTCAGATATAGTTATAATGTTTTCAAGAAGATTAAGCAGAGGTAACTTTATGGAAGTTACCCGATTTGCTAGTGAATTATAAATTCGTTTATAACTTCAACCCAAAATTCCAACTTTAATTATTTCCTATAAGTAATTATGAAATCTTTTATTTCCTTACATTTAATACTAGCATGTTAATATCATAGAAGGTAGCGTCTTCTGGGAGTCGTCTACATCTCTGTAAATCTGAGCTACACATTCCGGCGTCGCGACGTTTGCAAATTGGTTTGCATTTGAAGACAAAAACGACAACGGAGTCGACGATGCGCAGTAAAATGTGAAATTTGTGCAAACATTGAGACAGCGCCTCAAACCCTCTAACGCATTGATAAGGGATGGGCGTGTTGGATAGGAGGCGTAGCACAAGACGCAAGCAAGTAAACTTTGCACGTAGTCAATTTAAATAAATTAACACGCTGTTGTGTGTGTGTGTGTGTGTGTGAATATATATACTAGTCCATGTAGGAAAGGGAAGGAGTGGAGTAGGAGACTGAGTAAAACACTATGGGAAATATACACTGATCGGTATAACTATTTTGGCAAAACAGTCACTAACCTGCGTTATTAATTATAACTGCTTGGAAAATTAAAAAAGAAATTTTATTACGTATCAAAGTTCTTTAATTTGGATTTAAATTGGCATGTTAAATTAATATAATTAATATTTATCAATTAATATACTTATGTAAACCCTTATATTTATTCTTTAAAGAGTTTTGTCCATGTTTAAATTGAGACAATTTTAATATGTAATATAATATATTCATGCCTTTGGTTAGCTTTTTATATAAAATATTTATATTATATTATGTCAGATATAAATTAAGTGTCATTGACTGCTTCAGTATTATACAAATAATTATAGTGACTACTGTACATACATAAGTAAATGCGTCCCACTGTGCTGCAATATGCCAAAAAAATTTGACATGGCCAAATAGCAATAAGAATGGAAGTTGGCATCGCACAATTGTGGGTATCAATGACCGGGTGGGTTTTCAGTTTTCCGAGGGTTTTATGATTTGCCACAACGGGACTGCGGTGTGCCCCTGCAATGTGCAACACGCCAAGGGGGGTGGTGGCGGTGCGGCGTCAACGACACTCGCATAAATCTTCAAGTTTATGGCATCAATAAATGTCGAGGCGAAATAATGATTTCGTCAAGTTGCCATTGTGCATTGTGGCATCAGCGAGTAACCCTCGCTTTGTCCCCCTTTTTGTGCGACGTTGTACTTTGTTGTGTGGCATGCAGCTTGATGCGGTAGAAGGGGTGACTTCATTTGTCAGCTGCTTATAAAATATACAAACACTATAGGGTATCCTATTATGAGTTAAAGTTATACGAAGCTTAAGTACACTCTCTCTCATATTATATTCAAATTTGTTTATGTTTTCCTTTTACGATGATTGTTTTTAAGATCCCTTGTAGTTCAAAAAGTTTCAGTACGCTGATACACCCGTTTCAAATCTATTAAAAAGTATAGCAACTGCTATCAAAATTTGTGGGCGTCTACACGCCCACAGTCAAGAAAGGCTTCAGCACATTGAGCGTACAATTTATTTATTGAGCGAAATTCACTTGGAATTTTATGGCAAACTCATCTGCATATGCGCTCAATAGGAGCTGAATCATTGTTTTTGCAGGGAACGAAGGAAGGATTCAAGGGAACGCTCTGTCGAGCTTATCAATAGCCCGGGCACAAAGTTTTTACGCACTTTTTACGAGCCGCCCTCGCATGGCAGCCCGCCATAAAAATGTCGTAAATTCGCCGAGCGAAAGTTTTTACAAGCATGAAAGCCCGACGACAAGGACGAGGACGATGAGGACGACAAGGAACTCAGCTTGGGCTCAGTCTTGGCTCACTGGCTTGACTCATAAAACTGGCGGCATCGTAAAAACCTTAATTAATTTTCTAATCAACATTTTTGCTGCATGTAAATCGGCTGCTTATGAGTATGTATGTACACATCTATGTATGTATGTATGTATGTACATATGTATTTATATGTATTATAATTTTAGGCTCTCTGTGTAGTAAACTATGTTTTTGGTCTTCAGCTCCATTAGTTCGCAGTTGCCTAAGCCGTTGCTATATGTCAAAATAACGGCTATAATGCTCGTAATGCGTAAGCACTCCCAACCCTACATATACCCGGGAAACACTTAAAGCTCTACATCTAACATTGGCGCCATCGATTTCCAACACCGAAAACTTGTTTCTAAAAGTTGCCTCTAAAGAAGTTTCTTAATGTTTATGATTTTCTGTTAGTTTCTTTAATAAGATGAAGTAGACGTTTATCTTTAAGTAAGTTGGTAAATCGAACAGTGAGGCATCCCATCAAAGCTTTATATTAATTAAATCAGTTATGGTAATACAATGATAGTAGATATTTTAAAAAATGTATATTTCTGGAACAGCTGTACAATGTCCAGTGTACATATACATTTATAGATCCTTCCGAGCATTAGAAGTTTCAGTTTGGGTATCTCAAAGACTATTATAATAATAAAAATATTTATAATATAAGTTATATACTATATAAGTTATTTTAATAAAAAATATGTTATGGAATATCAATTCTAGCTTAAATTTAATGCCAAAAAACGATCAAACATATCAGTAAGTTTGGACTTTGCCGAAATGAAATATAAAGCTTCCAAATGTATGCTACATATTTTGCTTTTCGCTTAAAGTTGCATTTATAAATTTTTAAATAAACTATCATACATATATGTAGAAAAGAAAGACTAAATTGCTTTTGTCATGCCTTTCTCATTCAATTTAAGTTTTCGTTTGTTGCACTGTTGACTACCGTAATATATTAAAAGAGAGAAAAGAGAGAAAAATATTACGTATACGAGCGCTTGGCTTCTGGGGCCAATTAACAGCACAATATTCATTTTGTGCAGCACTGCAAATTAATTTAAATATTTAAAGACTTTAATTATTTTTAACTACACAGCGCTCGAACCAGGCAAAAACAGTCAACTCAGGATACGAAGGACATGCATATGGATGGGACACATGGGCCACATGGACCACATGGGCCACATGGCAACATGGCAACATGCGACAACAGTCAAACAGCCAAGCGTAAACTTAACTGACAAGTGGAGACTTAACTTCCATAACAAATTGCATTCCAATTGCACGTCGTAGTCCTGACATCGTCCTCTGCTAACGTTGCAGTCAGAGGCAGCCATGAATCCACGAGGCATAAACAAACACACTCACACCCAGACTCAGACACACACACTCACACACTCTCACACACATGGAGTCATACACACACTTATATAACCACACGGGTGACGCCATTGCTGTTAATTTAAATTGCTTTAAAAAAGATGCGGAGACCAGTCAAGACTTCCCAATTAAGTTGCCCGATTAGAAGATATCCTGTGTCTTGAACAAATCTTAGGGATAACAAATTCTCCAACAATCTTTTCTATACATTGTTGTACGCATAGCTTTATGAAACTCTAGCAAAATGTATTTTGCAGCATTTCTTGACTTCCTTATTCATTCTGCATCAATAACTATCTTGTAACATTCTCTTAAGAAACATAAATTTCTTTGAAAATTTCAATTATTTCCGCACTTTGTACCTTTGTCAACAATAATGCCATTTCAATTGCAGAATAGCAACATGATTAGGAATTGAACTCTAAATTGTATTTACATCTATTTCTTTTGATTCATTTAATTTGCTTGAAGTACAATTGCGGAGAAAGATATGCAGTATTCCAAAAATAAAAATCTAGCAGTTCAGGTAAATTCTTCTATGTATAAAAGAATGTGTATAAAAATCGATATTAACATTACTATACTCTGTTAAACTGTGTCTAAGTTTGTTATATCCTTTGTCCCTTTTGTACAGGGTATTGAAAGAAAGGTATACAGCAGAAATGGTAACAGGAGCAGCTCCTACGGCGCTCTTGAGTCGCATACATGGCTATGCCATGCACGAAATAATCCTAAAGGGTGTGAAAATATGAATGCAGCCAAGAGAATGTTCACTGAGATGGGGAATACTGAAGACGCGAAGCTGTTGTGCCACATAGTGAAAGAGAGAAAAGAAAAATAACAGAAATAATAAACGAGCACACACTGAAAAGAAAACAAAATTATGTATTATGCAACTTGGTAAGTCGAGACAGACAGACAGACAGACACACACACATGGACGCACTGGGAGTTTGCCTTCTCAGTTGCCAGTTGCCTTCTCAGTTGCAGTTTTCTTGTTGGCCATGCAAATGGCATAAAACTTCTGTCCCACCAATCTTTTCTGTCCCATCTTGACGCGGTTAGACGCGCCACTTGCTCATAGGAGGGTTCTCTATCCCTTCTTGTCTACATCTTGCATAAATAACTAAAACGATTTTGGCAGCTGCATTTGACTTTCAATTAAACCAAGACTTGCCATTTTGAAGTAATTGCTATGCAAATACAAAACAATTAGAGAAATTCCATTTATAATCCAAACTTTGACTTCTCTAACTAATCAAGTAAACAAGCATTATTTATTTTAAAATCTGTATTTGGCTTCTTTACATTTACTTACATGATATAGAAATTAAATTGTAAAAGATAAACTAAAATATATTATAAATGGAATATTTTTTTATTTGAAATAATGTTATATTTTAATTGTAATAAAAAAAGGAAAGGGATACGATTTTTAGTTGAAGTTTAACTAGCATTATGATTAACTTTGTAGCATAAATTAATTAAATAATAGAGCCCTGTATGAAATTGTTTAAAATGGCATTAGAGTGATTGAATTTAAACTTAATTTCAACTGAATATAAATGATTTGAATGCTCGTATAAGAAAACTTTAGCCTCGTTAAGGATAATTATATTTAATATCCCTAAGAAACAAAAATTGATGCTGAATCGAACATAAGTTGACGAATTAAAAGATTGAAATTTAGCTTAAGTTTAGATTAATGTTGAATTAATTTTCACTATTTGAATATTTGTTTTATTTCAAATAAATTTCTCTTTAGTACAAAGAGTACGAACATACTTTTTATATTAAATGTAGCATGCTTTAGGGCGCCCTCACTCTCTCGAATAGGACGGAGCATCATAAATTTTATTGATAAAATTGTTAGCGACAACTTTTTGACAATTCTTGAATGGGCGTGGCTCAACCCTTTGCCCCTACAGCGACAAACCCAACTTGTGGACAAAACTTTATTAAAATTCAGAACGACAACTGCTCGCCGCTTTCGTCGTACAAAAAGAAATGCTAAGAAATTGTATTACTACAAATATTTGGTAGGAGTCACAGAGATAACACTGGATGGGAAGGAGATCAAAACACATGTGGCACTGTCGCCTATAAGAAAATCGATATGAGATTGAATTGAAGCAGGCAAATGAAGATTGCAAGTATGTAGGTGCTGTCGAAGGAGCTAAAGGAGCCTCTGTCTTGGGGCTATAAACTCGTCGCATTGCGGTTCAATTCAATGATTTGTGGCCTGTGGGCTGCGTCTTAATTTATCAACATTTTGCCGAGCTCACTGAGCAAGACAATCTCTGCTATTAATGGTCGTCATGCGGTGCGGTGCGGTGGTGGTTCGGTATTGCGGTGGTGCTATCCTAAAGGATGCTTAGCATGGGGCGGAGCTGGTTGAAAGTTTTTCAAATAGTTTTGAGTTTTGCCAGCTCGCTGAGAAAAAGTTTTTGGCCAAAATAATTTGTATGCTGCAGCAAACTAACATGAAAAGTTTGTACAATTTTCTATTTTTCCTCTTCTATTTTTTAACATGTATAAAACAGTTAGTTTGTTGTTGTCTTCTTACTTAGTCTGGTTGCTGCGGGTGTTAACTTGTTACGGCACAAATTAGACTTTGGCAGACACTGACGTTTCACGGACTTTGGATTTTTCTTTGGTCAGTTAGCAATCAAGGATGTTTTGATCCGGTCAAATAAAGTCGGCGTACAATCCAAGAACGTGTCTAATACATCACAGAAAATTCTAAAAAATTCTATAACCAAGCTTAAATAGCTTTGTAATTTAAATTGTAGAGTCCCTTCACTAGGATTGTCCACATGTTGTAGTATGTAGTAGATTCTATAGTATTCTGGTCACAGCAAACGTTGCACATTTCTTTTAACATAATTTTTCCCTTGACTTTTCCTCATTTTGGGCAATTGCCATTGAAAACGACGGCACAAAGATGTTGACTGAACTCGTTGGCATTGACTGCAGTCCTTTCCTGGCACAAGGTCCTGGTCTGCCTGTTAGAATACGAATGTGTTGACATAGCGCTAAATTTTTCAGTTACTTTTTGTTTGCCCACTGTACCCCTTGCCACTGTACCCCTTGTGTTGAGTGTGTGTGCTTAAAGTTTTACGGGCTTTGAGCCAAAGGACTCGGTAACCGTTAAAAGGCACGCCATTGTGTCAATGGGTGTCAAACTGGAAGAAAGAATTTTGTGCAAAATCAACATTATAAATAATGTATAGGACAACTTTTGTGATCCCCTTGTCCTTCTCTAATTTACCTCCAGACAGCCAAATATATAATTTAGGGCACATAGCAAAATACATATATTGAATACTAAATCCGAAATCAAACAAATACCACAAGTAAATCGATTCTAATTTTGTTAAAGAGTTATTTGATTTTTTGTTTAATTCTTTAAATATATTTGGATATTTATAACATATGAATAAATAATTACTGTACTGTATCATCATTATCCTAAGACTCTGAGAGTAAATTTTAATAACTAGAAATAAATAAAGTATAGACAGGAGTGTAAATTGAAACTTTAAACAGTCAAATTCTGTATGAATATTTGACAACATTTGCCCATGTTAAGAAGGACATTTGCATAGGCATCTCTCTCCGTGATTCTCAATAAATGAACTGACAAGATTTTTGTCTAAATAGCCTGAAGGTAGATTTTATCGCCAGCAATGTTTAGAACAACAACTTTTCTTATTCATTTTCATTTAGTATACCTCAATTTGGTAACAAAAATCTGTCTCTCTCACCGTGAGCTGCTCATTTCACAGTTTACAGTTTTAGGGTTTCATTCACTTCCTGTTTCAACTCCATTTTGTTTGTGTCAAGGTTCTGGCAATTGAACCTAACGCTTGAACATTTTCAACATTTCAACGTCTCGCACCACAAAGCAGCCTCATTTAGCGCTAATTTCCCGATGCTCCAATCTCTTAGCCTCTTAGCATAACAAGCCAAGTCTAATGTCACACTTACCGTTATTGGCAGCAAAAGAGCTGGCTAACAAATACAAATACAAATACGTAAGTGAGTCAATAAACGGCAAACTTCACCTGAACACAATTCCTAAGCGCCACAATCTGCCCAAATTCCCTAAACTAAACCCTAACCCTTTTGATACACTTTCCTTTCCATTTTTTTATATTTTTTTTTGCACACAGAGCATTATACGCAAATCCCCCAATGAACCTCGGCGTTAACTCCATTGAAGCGTTCAGTTTTCTGTAACTCCAAAATCAACTGCACTGATGGGGGCGGAATACTTCGCTTTCTCTGCTTTCTATCGCCAGGCTTTTTATGGCCAACACGAAAGCTAAAACTTTTGCCGTGGGAGTCGTTCCTCCAAGTCTCTGGCGTCGCTCGTAAAATTTTATGCGTTCTTTGCGCCCGTCCTTTAACGTTCTGTTCAAAATGAAAATTGTTACTCCACGAGCAGCGAGCTGAAAGTTCAGAATGAAAACAGAACCACGACGAGAGAAGCACAACCAAAACCATTCAAGTCAACTCGAGTGGCGACGAGGACGACAACAACGATGACGATGATGTCGCCTGCCAGACGTGGCACCCATTGAGGGTAGCACTGTGTTTTTGTTGTTCTGATACCCTGCAGCCATTGAAAAAGAACTGAAAAAAAGGGTATAAAGGTTTTCTGTAAACCTGTGTAACAGGCATACAAAGGCATATCTGTACTTATAAAGTATATATGTTGTATGTTCTTAATCAGTATCAACAGCCAAGACGATTAACTCCTAAATTAACGTATCGATTTCAGATATTAAAAACGCTATAGTATGTAGATTTGCATATTGTAAAGTTTCTGTATACTAAAAGTATTTCAATACTTGCTCACAAAATTAATAAAAACCAAACATTAACCATTTTAAGTTCCTCACCTTGAGTTTTGTCACATATAACATTTACTAAAATCCGTTTCTTACCGGAAAATTGCATGTAATTTTCACACAATGTACAAAAACTTATTACGAGAAAGATTTTCAAACATCTTATCTTCAGTTTTGGTGCATATGATGTTTATTGCAGTATCAGCATGGGAAATTTCAATACGACACAATAATAAAATCGAAAATTATTTCAATAATTATAAAAGATATGAGAAGTGAAGACTGACCTTCGCTTGCACAAATATGTACTTCTTGTATCTAAGTAGCAAAGCTGGGTATCTAAATAGTCATGCACTCTCGACTAGAGCAATCTTACTTGTTTTTGTGTTTGGTTTTTATGACTTTGGGGGTATTTATTTCACTTGAAACGTTACGTAGAATGAACGACGCTTGCTGGCTTCTGGCTTCTGGCTGATGTTTCATTTCTGCTCTTCACATGCTTTCTCTCTTTTATTTTTCTTGCTGTCTCGCTTGGTTGCCTGTGCGTTAATGAGTCAACACAAAGGCTCAGCTGTTTGGTTAATGCATGTCCTATACCATCCTGTATCCCTTTTGCACAAGCACACTTGCCGGGGTTGGTTCAATGTCGCCTTTGTCTGCACTCAAGTCCTGGCTGTTTGTCTAAATAACCGGCGGTTAAATCTTTGCCAGCTTTAAGCCATTGCTTTAAGGACACCTGTCTGTGTCTCTATCTCTGTCTCTGTCTCAATCTCTTTCCAGTCTCTGTCTCTGTCCCAACTCATGCTGACATGCCATAATTTCCTCTGTCAGCCATTAGCTTGCCACGCGGCGTAAATTCAAACTGAAACTGTCAAGCGTATTTCGAAGTTTACCCTCATTTAACGCTAATTAGTTTTTGAACCATTATTTTTTTGTTTGAATTTTGATTGACTTTTTCCCCTCACATTAAGTTGTCATAATGTAAAACATTTTGTCAATAGACGAACGATAATGGGTTAGATGTTGATGCAGCTTTACAGATAGTTTTAATTTTGAACGAAATAAAAACAGTTGCAATTAAAAAAGTTAATTAAGTCAGTTCTATTTAGAATACAATTTTTGATTGAAAATCTCAATTTGAACTGCTCAGGACTACTATATACAGTAGAAAGTTTATTAAATTGATGTTTGGCAAAATTCTACTACTAATTTTTAGAGCTCTAAATTAAAAGTCAATTTATATTTGTTCAACTGATTTTTTAAGATGGAATATTTAAACATTTGAAAAACTTCACACCTAATTCTAGCCACAAACTTTTAACAATAATTTATATCTATCAAATATTTGGGATCCAGCCAGCCATTGAAAATTTGAATAAAATACATTTATTTATAAAGAATAAATAAAATAAAGCTTTACTAAATTTAAAGCCAACAATATTCGATGCATTTATCTATTAATTTCAATTAAAATAGAATTTAAAACAATAGTGAAATTATATATAGTTTTTAAAGTAACATCTAGGGAATTTAAATTTTAATATAAGAAAGAAATAAAGATTTATATGTATAAAAATTTAACTATATAGTCCACAGTAGCTGCATTTGGCTGAGATCAGCAGAAAAGTGTCAACTGTAAATTAGGCATGCATAATCTTGAAATAATCGTAAAGTGGCATCAACGTCAACGCTGTGGCAAGCTGGCCAAAACGTGAGTCTCTTTCTCTCCCCCTTTCTTTTGGGGTGGTAACTTTTAGGCCAATCGTCGTGCCAAGCAACACCCTCCCATAAAGAAGACGTCGAAATATGAAAATATTCCCTTATTTTTTTTACAGTTCAGACTCGACTCACGCAAGTTGAAACTAATTTAATTAAATTTATACGCTCAAAAAGGCTTTTGCAGGCAAGGCGCGTGGCAGTCAGACATTAGTGTGGTACAGTGGGCCCCCTGGCTTATTGCACTGATTCTTTGAAAGTCGTTAGTTGAATATTTTATCAACTGAATGAAATAATTAAATTAGTTGCCCACAACGTGTAGGATTTTCAAGTATTTTCTGTGTTTAAAAGAAGTTTAAATATTTGTTGGGGAATGTTTTGGTTGCAACATAATTTAATGCACAGCAGTTGAAGTAACCCTTTAATGATAGCAGCTGCTCATTTCTGTTTGGCCTAAAAACACAATTTACAACTTTGTCAAACTCTGGCACACTAATTGCTCTGAAAGTTCTAAAATGAGAATGCCATAAAAACGGGGCCAAGCTATCAAATGTGCAGCATGATAGTAGGATGTAGGGATGTAGGGGAAAATTATGCGCTACTGACAGAAATATGATTATGTGGAGGAGTCGGTAACAAATGAGTCTGCGATGTGCTTCAATTATGTGCCAGGAAGTCAACAGAGTCAGAGTTAGAGTCAGAGGCAGGCAAAACTTTTGCCCTCTGATGAATGCGAAAATATGTTTTCGGCGACTACATAATGAGGCTGTTGTTCCCCGTACACCTACTTTCGTTCCCTTGCCATGCTCCCAGTTGCAAGTTGAAGTTGCCTTGCGGCCGTTTTTGTTGCCATCAATCTGGGGCTTTGTTTTTTTTGGCAACGAGTTGAGTTTTGCAGTCAATTGCCAACTCACTTAGAACTGGCATACAAAAGCCTTAATTTTGCGCGTAATTTATTTGCCAAACATTTACTTTTGTTGTGCATAAATTTACGCCATCATCCTACGCGGCGTATGCGTAATATGTTATGTGTAATGTGTAATACATGTATGAGCGCAGGTAAAAGGAATAATAAAGTGGCGTAGGTCAACTGCGGGGGAACTGCGGCATATGCGGCGTATGACTAATGCACATTCTACGCTTCAATTGGCAAAGCCATTTTCCCATTTTCCCTCTCATATGATATTAATAAATTGAATGGCATATTTTTGTATGCGAAATGTAAATGTAGAAAAAAATATGTTAAGCTTAGGCTTTTGTTGTTGCAGCTGCCGCAAAAAAAAACATATCAACATTTATGTATGGATGCAAACAAAAATTGCGCATACGCCATGTGCTGCTGGCTGAGCTTAATGTATTTTTCAACAGTTCCATTTTGGCATCAGCCATGCAAAACATTTGACAAACCATTGCACACATCACGATGACGTTGAGTTCAGCAACATTCGGCATTGATTTATTCATGTCCATTCCCAGGATATTCACAATGTTTTGTAGTTTTTGTCGTTTTTTGTTGTATTCCCTCAACTAAATACGGATTTCTTCTGTATGCAGCTGGTCAGGGCAGTTTTTGATTTACTATTCAGTTATTTAGCTCCTTCTCTTACTAATTGCTCATAAATGTCGACTGAGCACCTGAATGTGGGCTATGCCCAAATTAAAATCCTTGTTAAGCCAAGCGCACGACTCGGAACTTAGATTCTCTAGATACACTACAATCAACGGCTATAATGGCTATAAGCGAACCTTTAGAAAACTTACCTCTAGGACCTCCATTTTTTTCTTTTAGATTATTTTCAAATCAAATATACTATATTTATTAGACAGTTAAGTAAGTCTAAATATTATAACTAGATGCAAAGAGTTCTCTAAAATTAGAAAAAAGAAATATTTTGTTCAAGAAAGTACCAAAAATTGTTATGTGCGAGATCCTATTTAAGTGGACTACTGAAAAGGTGGAATAGGAGCATACTTTAGAAACAACTGTGTGTAGGAAAAATCAATCTCATTTTAGTTAATTAATTATGCAAAAAGTTTTCATTTTCTTTATAAAATTTAGCTCAAAATGTCATGTTAAAGGGTATTATCTATTCGATTCGCTCAAGATTGAAACTCTCTTTGGCACATTTCGGAGAAACTGTTCAATCAGCTTTTGCGCTTAGGCATTTGAAATTCATGACAGAAAATTTGTACGTGCCAGGAAATGCTAAACAGCTCATACCCTGGCCGAAACCTGCCACAGCTGCTCACAATTGCCAAAAAAGGAAAAAAAGAATTAAGGACGAGAAAAAGTAGAAAAAGTGCTAGCTCATTGTGTTGGTTGTTTTTTGTTGTTGTTGTTGTTGATTCAAATGCAAATATCGCTCGGTCGGCTGGTAAAGTTTTCGCACGACAAACTTTTTCGCAACGTAGGCTCCAGCTCATCATTATGGTAGGGATAGTCAACTTCCGGGTCAACTTAAAGCCCCAATAAGCTTAGGCAACTTTACGGTTTATTGCCATGTTGTTTTGCCCGGCAACCCGGCAATACCAAATGCTCAATCCGCCATTCAATAGGCGCTCATTTTTCAAATCAAGTGAAGTGTGAATGAGCGGGATGGCAAATCGCTTGCCCGGGAACTCCTTCTCGAAGGACTCGTCAACAAATTTGCCACGCCAAATGAAATGTCTATAAAAAGTAGTTACACAGCATAACAAGGCCGGAACCCGACTCCGGCGGTATATATATATAAAAATTTTATTTTTTGAGTCCTTAGGGTTTGTTATTTGCATATCTGCTTTGGCTTTTCATTTTTCACCTTTTTTCTTTCTCTGACTTTCGCTATTTGGGCTAAGGACTTGAAATGATTTCCAGTTTGATTTTTTGCTTATTTCATTTCATTTTATTTCATTTGACTTTATTTATTTCGTGTTTATTATTTCATTTAAATGTTTTGTAAACATGCATCAAAGCTTAAACGGCTAGTTATAAATTTGTTACGATTTGGGATTCCTATGCACATTGATGTACTTGGTAATATATGTATGTGTATTTGTTTGTAAGTAGAGAAATTATGTAGTTACATATGTATATGTAATGATGCTTAAAAGTTTGGCTTAGTTAGCTAATTTTATTTCAAGTTAAAATACTCGTTGTGATTAATTGTTGTGTATTTTATTTAATTTAATTATAAATATGTAAGTATGTGTATATGTATGTATGTTTATATTTTTATAAAATTTATCTTAAAATTATCTAAATTTATATATTCGCATAATTTTGGGTTATTTGAAGATATTTCTCGAAATACCTCAAAATGCCAAATACTACGGACTATAAATGCTTCAACTGGTTTAAATGCAAATTGTTTGTGGCAGTTATTATTTACATTTTAGCTGCATATTTAATGCAGCACCACGCAAATACTTTAGAGAAGATATCAATGCTTACGGTTTTTACAATTCAAATACATATGTTTTTATTATTTTAGTCTAGAATTAAGTACGCATGTTGAACATACGTCTGGCATTTAAAAATAACTCAGTACGATGCAATAGCTTACGGGACTCGGAAATCGATCGAACAAACTTTCCGAACTATATACTAATAAAAATACTACAAATTATATTTGGCGTTTCAACGTTTACCAACACTAATTCAGTCATCGATCTGGCAGCTCTCATGCTCATTTATCAGCACTTTGCATGGCCTTGCTAAGCGCGGCACCCAACTGACTGAAAGATGGACGTTCTTTGGGATTGACCAACCAGCAGGAGAGCTGTGTGAAAAAGAAGAGCATAGACAGGATAACGAATTAATTAACTATCATTTAATGAGAAATTTCCCCCACTGTTACTCACCAAAATCTCCTTGAGGCAGGCTGGCGTACCCTCGGCAACGGACCATTCCAGGGTATTGGCCAGTGCACGTTGCACCACCTGCTCGTTGGTTAACTCCTCATGGGGTAGCTTGGTGGCCTGATTGAATAGTTCCCATACCACTACACCAAATGCAAAGATATCGCTCTTGGTGGTATATTCATCCTCCTGTATGCATTCCGGTGCTAGCCAGCGTACTGGGAGCAACGTGTTCCTATGTTTGTGATATTCGCGACTGTATTTATCCTTGCACAGGGCTGGGTAGGCGACTTTTACAATAAATTCACTGGAGATGACGCAATTGCGAGTGGCCAGGTCCCTGTTTTGAATAGACAGCAAAAGGTTGAAAGGGTTAATGACTGTCGTTAAGCCAAAGACAGTGACTAATAGCATTATTAATTTGGGAATGCTGAATTTATCATATATTTTAAAGCTTCGAAATTACCGCTACGGCTTAAACTTAAAAGTTGAACAAAATATTTGGTGCTCTATTAAAAAGAAATACCAATATTGTTGAAAGTTTTCAAACTCTTGTATTTTTCAATTAAGAAAGTGTACCATTCTATTTCAAAATTGGTCAGATTTGGTACAAATGTACCTAAAGAGCAAACGTTATTGTTGTCCGGCAACTCTACTTTGGAATGCGGTGTTGCCACTTCCCAATAACTTACATTGAGGATTTAATTAAATTTTTAAAACTCTTTAAGGGAACTTATCTTACTTCCCATATTACTAGTATTAAAGAGAATTAGTTTGATTTTGATTAAACAATTACTAATTTTTAATGATAACTATCTTTTTTTTGTAGTTTTTTTTATATTTCCTAGTTTTCTTATGGAGTATATCTGAACTTACCTGTGGGTGAAGCGGGCGCGATAAATGGCATCCATGCCACGTGCTACTTGATATGCGACAGCAAGAATTTGACTGGTGGTTAATGGTGGTGGTGAGGATGTTGCTGTGGCTGTGTTTACTTTGCCGGCGGTGGCCAGTAGAAACTGTTTGAGATCACCCCAATCTGTATACTCGAGCACCATGTAGTGTGGATCCTTATCACGGCAAAGGCCAAACAGACGGACAACACCCTTGTGCGAGATGGCACGAAGCAAGTCCAATTGTCGTCGGAATTCCTGGCAAGCCTGTTCATCTTTGACTTTATTGAGTGCCTTGACCAGCACCAGTTGATCTGGTACTGACTCTGATTGTTCCTGCTGTGGCTGTTCCTCCTCCTTGATTTCCTCAATATCATCCATGGAGGTCTTCGAGCGTCGCTTCTCATTTAAAGTGCTCAATGTGGTGCTTCCACTTCCGCTGCCACCACTACCATTCTCGCTATTACTATGCTGCTTTTCAGTATCCTGATCCTTTTCGTTTGATGCCACTGCCGATACCAGAGATGCCTTTAATTTGCCCACAAAGACATCGCCAAACTCTCCGCGTCCAATTTGGATCAGTTCACTGAGTCCGGAACGTGGCAGAGCCAGTTGCTCATAGATGTGAGCAGATTTCTTGGATGCCTTCGACTGTTGACTGCATGCGGTGTCATCGGATTTCTGTGCATCTCCTCCATTTGCTCCACGTCCTTTGCTGTGTCCATTGCGCTGCTGCTGCTTGGACAGACACGGTTCCTGTTCAGTGTTTTTCCCAGATCCCTCCGGTTGATCACCTCCAGCTTCCTTAATACTGAGTTCATTTAGACGTGCTTTTCGTGCCTGACGGCGATAGCGACACCAGAGCATTAGACCCACCACAAGTACTATGTAGGCTAAAGCCACGGTCATGGTGATGAGGACAGCCCGGGTCACAAGAAAACCATCGCCAGCTGATTCTTCAGTAATGAAACCATCGCCATTGGCACGAACCAACAGTCGAACCTCTTCCCGCTTCAATCCCGCACTATTGCCTATGGTACAGGCATATTTACCCTCATCCTCCGCCTGAATATTACGGATAACGAGTGTCCCATTCTCCAAGAAACTAAAACGCTGTCGATCCGTATTGTTCTCAGTCAAATACTGCAAATCCTTGTCCCACTGTATCGTTGGCTTGGGATCTCCAATCGCCTGACAGTGTATAACAGCCACGCCCTGTTCGACGGTCTCAATGGGTCCCACGGGCGCCACACTGAACCTTGGGGCAACCACCACGTTTATGGAGACAGTGGCATTAATTTGTCCCTGGCTATTGCTGGCCAGGCACGTGTAGTTGCCTCGATGTTCAGCACTCACATTCTTAAAGGTTAAAGTCCCATTGATGTCGTCCACATTTTCGGGCAGTGAATCATTCGCCGCATCCTATTGAAAGAGGGGTAGAGAGAAAATAGACATGACGACTATTACAAACCAATTTCAAAATCCTGTTCGACGCGTTTTCATCTAAAATGCAAAAACCTTGACAAGTAAGAGAGGGAGAAGGGGCTCTGAGGGGACAGGAGCTCTGACTGTGGGCATATGCGTTTGTTTTTTAGCCCAAAAACCAAATGAAAAAACTTCGTGTGTCTTTTTTTTTCGACTGTGCAGGACAGTTGTTCCGGCAAATGGACAAACAGTTGTCAAAATTGGTTGGTCCTCGCAAAACAGCTGCAAACAAAGGACTTTGACTGGATATTAGAAGGGGTTCCAGGGAGGAAACAAAAGGCGGTATGTTAGCTAGATAGACTCAATAGAGTTTTGCATATGAAATGCTTGTTGAAAAGAAAAGTTTACTTAGCACCGCGTAGCATTTTTCAATTTTCCAGCTGCACATGTCCATGTTGTTCAGATGTTGCAAAAGGGGAAAGAGGTGAGAGTAGCTTCAAAAAATATGACAATGAGTGCAGACTGAATGGACGGACATAGGAATTCTTTATTTGTGTATAAATTAATGAAAGTTACACTCGTTCGTATATGTATTCATATTTTTCAGAAAAGCATGTTTTCTGCATTTATCACTTTATAAATAGAACACTTTCGAAAAGTCAAAAAAGTTTAATGTTTTAATGTTTGGAATATTGGCGAACTGTATAAAGAGATTTTCAAAGTTCTTTGAAATCATTTAACTTGCAATATATACTAGTCATAATTGTATTTGTATTTAAAACTAAATAAATAAACTTTGAGATCGCTTAAACTTGTAATTTGCATTATAGATTGTATTTAGGTTGATTGCATTATTTTCAAATTATTTGTTTTCCTAACGTACTTAAAAACTTTGAAGAATATTCTGTATTCATATTTGCAAAAAAGTTTATATAAAAGTATATGTTAGGGACTTTCCATTGCTGTTTTAATATTTATTTATTATAAATCATTCAATTTGTATGCATACTACATTGTGAGGCTTTCTAAAAGAGACTTGGACTAATGGAGAAGTTGTAGACTCAGAAACACTTAAGAAATTCTAATACGTAAACATTTCTTCTCCAATTTGCAACTATATAATAATTATTAAAAGGTTTCTTTACTTACTCTCAACCATTGGACTTGAGGTGTTGGTGTTCCCTGTGCCTTACAGTGCAGCTTGCTGACACTACCAAGTTCAAAATTCTTCGACGTTGGTTGGGGCATAAACTTAAGCTGTTCAATGACCTCCAGTGTGCCGGGTGCAGAGTTCACAGGTGCATGTCCCTCCAGTTGTAATTGGCACATATATTGACCTGCGTCGCTGGCAATGATGCTATTAAAACTGAGGGTTCCATTCTGCTTGTGCACCATAAGACGACCATCTTCACGGAGCAGCGCATCCTTGTTGTAGTCTAGAGCTTGGCCAGGTATCAGAGCACCTCCCAACTCCACATGTCGCATCACTTTTCCATCCTTGCGCCAACGGAGTTGAACACGTTGATTTTGCAACTCAGCAGGAAGTTCATAGAGACAGCTGAGGGCAGCGGGATCTCCCTCCTTGATGATTAGCTTTGCGTTGGGACCTTGGACAATGTTGAGTCCATCGGGTGATGGGGGCAATGACAGTGATTGATCCATGCCACCGGCACCTCCACGCTTGCCACGACACAAGAACACTTGCTTGCCCCAGGACTCGGGCAACTTTTGATTCTTCTTCAATCTGGGCAGGCATTTGGTTGCACCCATGACATTAACCTGATGCTGATACACATAACCCTGTTTGCTCATCACACGTGCCGCAGCATTGGAGGCAATGCATCGATAGAATCCATCATCGGCACTGCTCGGTTGTCTCACTATCAATCGATGCTGTTGCAACTCCACATTCTTCCAAGTGCTCAACTTGGCGCTGTCCCGATACCATTCAATACGAAGGGGCTCATCCCCAGAGGCGCCTTCCACATGACATTTGAGCAATAGTTCGTTCCGATTACTTCCTAGAAGTTGCACGCTCGCGGAGTCCAGATCTGCAATAAGAGAAGCAAATAATTTAAATTAGTTCAACTTACGAGCAAGAGATCGAGGGCGATTCGTTAAGATTTCAGGAAATACGAGTATGATAACTTTTGTAAAGTGTTTTATAGATAAGGTCAAATAAATGCGTGAAAATAATTCATAATTATATTCAATTTTTCAAGATCTGTTGGTATGTACTCTTTCATAGTATGTTATTCTTATTATTTTAAAAACTATAGGTTTGAAATAATTAATATAATTCCAAATTGTATACATATACCTTACATATTAAAATTTTTTCTAGACTCCAGTTATCTTTCAAAGAAATTCGAATTGTATGTTTTGTTAATGATTAAGGATTTCCGAAAAAGATATAAAAAATTATACAAAATAGCTTGTTCTTTCCTTAAAAGTATTGAATTTCTAAAATAATTGTTGAATAGTTTATTATAAATATGTAGGGTGAAAAGTGCGAAATTTTTGTAGTTAATATTGGAGTTATTGAGCAAACATCGTAATTGATAAAAAAGCTTTTCCTTGAAAACATATTTCATTTCTTAAACACGCTTTTTTATATATGAATCATTATTTTGTAGGGCAAAAAGTGCATAATTCTGTTAGTAAATATTGAAATTATTAAGCGAACTTCGTAACTGGATCGGGAAGCATTCCATAAATATGCATAATAAGTATCCGCCAGATATATATGTTATTTGCCCTTAATGCATTTCTTAGCTCTCGTTTTGTTTATTGTGTGGTGTTGTGGTGTTCTGGTGTGTGTTGTGTGTTGTGCGAATTTGCTTTTTGTTTTTGCCCTACTGCATTAAGTGCATTTTATAGTCAGCTCGATGGGGCAAAACACGACGCTGCAATCTTTGTCTTTATCGCTGCCTGGCAGCCCATTTAAGGCGCAGAGGAAGCATAAATTGAACTGTCAGTCAGTTGCTAGAGTCGGACTGGTTCCCTTACTTTGGATTTATGTAAATGCTTCTTCGCAGTTCGCATACGAGTACGAGTATGTGTATGTGAAAAAGAGCCAACTTCTTCTTTTATTTATTCGCCTTTATTTTTTCTTTTTTACTCTGTCTGGAACAGACGTCGAACCGTAGGGGTAAACGGTCGATGTGGGGGCGGGACGGAGGTGAATGTTAGGTGAAACGGTACTTGGCAACAATTGCAGCATGAGAAATCAGTTTGTGGCAAAAGCATAAGCATAAAAAGAAGAATGTACCTATCTATGGTTCAGGTTGAAATAAATTCTTAAGGGGCGTGGCAGTGAACAGTAAACAGTGAAATAGTTCTCTGATAAGGAGAAGGAAGTATGATTATAATAGATAGAGAGGTAAATGTATAAATAAAGATTTAATAATAATCTATCTATAAGTACATGGTGTGCTTGAAAATCTAGTTTTATTGATAATATCTGAATTTAAATATGACATGTGTTGATTTAATATCTATTAAGAAATTAAATTAAAGCTGCATCGCATTCGGAATATATATTATAATTGTTGTATCTCATGTGTAAGCTTACAGCTTTAGCTATGTATCTGTGGGATATGTGTTATGAAATTAAAGTATGGCCATGTCAGTTAAAGAATAAAGATAACAACATTTGAGTATCATGGTAAGACCCGCATCTATAAACTAGTTTTAGATAATAACATAACCATGTCAGATTAAGGACATATTCAAAATATCTATCTCATGTAAAATCACACAATTCTAGCTTGGTATCTGGGGGATAAGTCTATAACTGTTATGAAATTAAAATAAAACCGTGTCCGATTAGAAATAACTATAGATAATAATATTTAAATCTCTTGTGAATGCTTTTATAACCAAGTATTAAGATTAAAATATATCTGAGATTAAGGCTACCAAGGATCCGAGTGTGTTTGTGTGTGATATTATTGTTATGAATGGGGATAGCAGTTGTTGTTGTTGTTGTTCTGATAAGTTGCTACAGCTGTGCACTTTATCTGCTTAGCTTTTGTTTGGTTATCCATTAGATACTTTTTGTATTTGGGCCCAGCTCGGATGGTTCGGTTCTGTCTAAGTGCCAATTAGTTCACTCTACTGTCATTTTGGCCGTAACATATACACAAAGTTGATGCCACAGGCAAGTCAAAGTATCTGTCAGTACGGTCGTTGTTCATGGACATGCCCAGACATACACACACACAGATACACTCGCACATACACAGACAAATACGGATACATAAAACAAATACAAATACAAATACATTTCAAACTTTTGACACTTCCTCGACGCAGACAGAGACGAAGACGACACTGTGCTGTTTATTGAGTTGTTGCTGTCGCTTCAAGTTGTTGTTGTCTTCTCTTCTTCTATTTTTTTTTTTTGTACGCCTCCAAATAAGTATCTACAAATATTTAGAGGCATTTCTAGCGCTGGTGGCTGACTGAGAAAAACAAAGTCAAAGCCCAAACAAGATTTATGTGCATATGTAAATTTTCTAACGCGCCCAACAAACCACAGGCAACACAACACGGAAAGACCCCGGACCCAGACCCGGAGCAAGACCCATTCCCAGACCCATTTCCATACCCACAACTAGACACAGACCATGAGCTGGAGCTGGAACTGGCAAACATTTAGATAGGCAAAGTAAAATATCCATAAAACATACTCGTACATCTAAACATCAACGGGGGCAAGCGGTGTGTATTTTGGACATAAAAAATTATTTGTATAGATAAAAAAGTATATGTACTCTTTATAAAAATTATGACACAATCATAGAAAGGAGATGGAGAATAAATGCAAATGTATGGCAATGTATGAAATATCAGAAAAGTAATTTGAATTTAAAGTTATTTGCATATATTTAATATGAATTGAGTTGGGCAAATAAATGAAATGTAAACAATAATAAAACGAGTACAAGAAACTACAAATTAATTATTCCAATATTTGTTAACATTAATTAACATTAGTAAAATATTTATAAATCAGTCATCCTTTACTTTGAAAATAAATAAGAACTTATGTATTTGTATCAGAATATGAAGTGAAATTTATTATAAACAAAGGAGAGAAATGAAAGATGATTTAAATTGTAAATTAAATAGAGACATAATCTTAAATGAAATTAAGAACTTTGAAAGAAAGAAGTTAAGTTGCCTAATTTAAGCATTACTTTAAATAAATAAGAAACAAAAGGGTATCAATTCTTTATTAACTTGTCAATTGTAATAACAACGGCAGTTATTCAAAATATTGCAAAGTTTAAAAGAATATGTATTTGAAAAGTCTGCTATTCCATATTCTTAAAGGTACGACCTCAATACCGTTGCTTAACTGTAACTCAAAGTTGAAGAATGGATGCCAAGTCGCTAATTAAGAAGCGTCTCATTAGTTTGATGTATGCAACGTCAGCGGGCAAAACATGGGCAACAAAACAGACATGGGCACATCTCTTGACACCTACACCTAAAAAAGTGGTGGGTGGAGCTGGAAAGGAAGGTGAACATTATTCACACGTTGCATGCAACATTGGGAAGCATGTGAATGGGAGAAATTTCAGGCAACGCGGCAAGGTAAACATTAAAGAAACAGAAATGCAACAGCCAAGGGGCTCCAAAACAAAATAAATTTGTTAAACTTTTGCTGGCCGAGTTGGAAGTTTGTTAGTTGGTTGTTGGAGCTGACAGAGCATAAACCACAGTGCTGTAAACAATTGCCTTGGAATTGAAACTGGCAACCCATAAAAAAAAAACCAAAAGAAAAACATGAGACCTGAAGTAAACTCGCCTTGAGTAAACAAAGTGGAAGTAAATGTCGAAAGGCAGGCAGCTAAATAACAGATATCGAAATTGACAGTCGTCTGTCCAGAATAGTAGAAGAAAGAGGGCGACAATATGAAGTTAGGGTAAGGCAGTTATCAATGACACCTTAAGCCATTTGTCTCGGTTTTTAAATTGTTCTTGCCATCCATAAATGGTCGAAAGTGTGCCGGCTGCGTCTTATATCATCAAATGCAAGTTCCTGATAAGATAACAGCTGCACCTTAAGAGCATTTTTCCCTTTCCTTCTCTAACATTTCTTTTTATTGACTTTTGTGAAAATATAATTAATTGATAATCAAAAAAAGATTATTGTCCGCAGAGTCAGCATAAAGGGTTTCCAACATTTCAGCGGTATCAGTGGTAAGTGAAAGAGTCCATTGACGGAATCCATAGAAGTGGTTTCCAAAGTTTTAACTGCACTTTTGCAGCTTTTCTTGACCCATTTGCATGCTTCAGAATGAGAATAGCATACATATATATAAAGAGTTATTTATTCAATGTAATTTAATTAGCAAGAAATTCTAACATACATCTAGGTTCCCAGTGACTTTTATTTATACATTTGTCACATGCACTAAGTATGAATATTTGTGCATTTTATATAATGTATGAATATTTACATTTTTGATTAATGTTTAATATAAAGATAAAATATATACGATTTAGTTAATTTTATTCCAGTTATGTGAGAATTTCTTTCATTCGAATCATTGTTTAATTTTATATCAAATTGATATTTATTCATTACTCATACGAAAGTGTTACCCTTTTTTGATTGTCTTACGAATTGTAAACAATATTTATGAAAGCACAATACGTATTCGAAACTAGAAACCCATTTGTATGATTTTTTGCTGACCAGCCATTGAACTCAAAGCTGCCGCTTTTAAAAGCTTTTTCAAATAAGCTTTATTTTTTTTTGCAAACTGTTAAACAATAAACAGATTAAACAAATTATTGCAGTTATACACCCGGTTAAGTAAGCCGTAGCAAATTATTTTTGCTTTGTTCCAATATAAAGTGTAAATTCTTGATAAGCCGCAACAATTGATTCGATAAGCATATTCTAAAATAAAACAGAAAATAATAGCTTGTGGTAATTACATAAACATTTTAATTTATTTCATTAATCATTTTGTTGTATTTCAATTTTTAAATTTGAAAAAGCATAAGCTGAATTTAAATGCAATCTAAATGTATTGATCCAATTGGATTTTGATAAATTGATTTTGCAGAGCTTCAGAGCATGAAGAGGAGTTACTTTCGGTGTCACTGTCCTCATACTTTTCATTCTCCTGCCTCTTACTGAAGTCATCCCTCAAATTGTTCTCATTGTACAATAGAGTACCATGATCACTGCACTGTTGGATGATGAACTTGAAGTCCTTATTTTCACTCAATGTCTGCGGATTACCAATCAATATCATCAATGACTTGGCACGTGAAAGCAATACATTAACACGGCGAGGATTGGACAGAAAACTTGTGCTCTTAAAGGAACTGACCATCGATGCAATAATTATGGTCTTTTCACCTCCCTGGTAGCTCTCCACACTGCCCACCTTAACCTTGGTGTGACCTCTTCGACGAAGCATATTCTTAAGCATCTTGCATTGAGCCAAATAGGGAGACACGATGCCAATATCCTCCTCCCTCACATCCTTCTCTTTAAGTAGACTCATTAAATACCAACAGAGTACATCGGCTTCACGCTTATTGAAGCTACTTGTCGAGTGATTTTCTCGTTCAGTTTCTCCGTGCGTGGCTTGGAATATGATTGGGAACTTTCCATTGGGCAGAACACTCCAATTGGCAGCTTGATTGACCTGCGAGACTGGGGCCACCGGTATAAGCTCACCATTGTAATAGAGCTTGTTGTAGATGCCCACGATTTCTGGATGGGATCTGTAATTGCGTCGAAGTCGCGTCTGCAATGTCTGGTCATAGTTTCCTGTGGCGTCCACCTCGTACAATTTGTTGAGCAGCAGACGCTCCATAAGAGATTGAGTTAAACCCAGAGAAGCAGCTCGATCGTTCTTGATGACAGCTCCCAGCTGCTTATGATCGCCAGAGAGTATGACATGACATGGATTTTTCATAACTCCGACCATGCCCAACAAGGTTTCTGGTTCTATTGACGCTGCGGCTTCATCAATAAAAATGTGTGTAAACCTCGGTTTATTTACAAGATTCACGATGCCAACTGTGCATAATGTAGCCACAACGATTCCATACTGAGATAATTTAATTTTTCTCAATCCTTCATATGCATATGAACGGTTCTTTTTGACCAAGTTCGCGTAGTTGAGTATCTTGGGATTAATTGACTTCTTGACCTTCTTAAATCTTGTGTATGGCACCAAGCGCAACATCATTTTCTTCTTATCTTCAGGCGTCAGATTCGTGATTTTTTCAATACACTTAATTATCCTCAAGGCGATTGTGTCACATGCCGAATTGGAGCCGGCAGTAACAAGGATGCGGTTGTTTCCTTTCATAGACAGCTGTATAATGGCCTCCACAATGGTTGTAGTCTTGCCAGTGCCTGAGTATGAATGTGTACATTCTTTATCAGTAAATGTTGTGGATTATCATTGCCATGACACTCACCTGGTGGTCCAAACACAATATATGGTGCCTGAGGATTGGGTCCAGCAACAATTTCACGAACTGCCTGCAATTGCTCGGGATTTTAAGCAATCGAAATGTTGAAAAGATTAAAATTGTTCAGTTTGTTGGACACAGGTGCCAGCTTTTTGTTGGGGTCTGCTATCGGGAACAGATAGCGACGAATATCAGTGCTTTTCTTGAGAATTTCCAGTGCATTATACATTAAACGAACTGGAATACGTGGAGCACGAAAGATGACATCAAACGATTGGTCCAATAAGTTTTCCTGGGAATTGAAGATGACACTACTGCGTGTCACTCTGACGATAGTGTGAACACGACCATTTTGTGTTAAATTTGCCAGAATAAGTGGGTTCGCCAGTGAAGACTCTTTTTCATTAACTCTACGCACCAGTACAATTTGATCAACATGCGATGTCAGTAGACTTTCATTATGCATTGTGGTCTCACTAAACTTAATAAAGTATTGTTTCCTCTTGTTTTTATCAACATGTATGTTGAACTGAGTGAGATCAACATATTCCCGTATTGTGCATATATCATCAATGCTGAGCAGCGTATAGAGAACAGTACAGTAATTGTCATAGTTCAATTGACGCGCCTGCAGATATGGCCGAATTTTAGGTTCAGCTTTTATTAGACTTTTGTCATTAAAATTTGCCTCCAAGGCCTCCAGCCCCATTTTATTGGGATTGTAATTAGATAGAGAGTGCATTTTCCAAACACCACACAGTTACTTTACTTTACTTTAATTGTGAATAAACACTTGTAAAAGTGAATTTTATCAATTAGCAGTCGTTCTCCGCCAGCGATCAGTTCACAACTGAAATTAAATGGGATTCACAAAACTCAAAAAGCGCAGAGCGAAAACACACATGCAACTAATAATAAACCCGCATCGTATGCTCTACAACAAGATTGTCGGGTATGTAAGACAAAACTGCTGATAAAGAGAAATCACATATAAAAAAAATACATTTATACAGTGTTATCCCTTTTCTTTTCTATTCTTCTTCCGACGATAAGATACTTCAGTTACAGATTATTACATTTTGAATTAACATATGTATGAATTAATTACTGCCTGCACTGCTTTTGTGCAGGGTATACACAATAAACTGTTTGCCAATTCAGCTGACAATGAAATGAACCAGCTTAGCGATAACGCACAGTGGGCAGAAAGTTTTTTAAAATAAAGAATACTTACAAAAAATCACTCTTTATTGGTAGTTTTCACGCAGTTCCTTTTATAATCTCAAATTTTGTTATATTTCCAGATATATTTAACGTGGTGGTCGATTTATTATGGAGCAAAAATAGGAGAAAAATAGTTTATCGCATGAAATTGTTCCTGATACACGGGCCAAGATGAACATAGTGACGTTTGGAATGGATTTCTTCAGTTTTCATGATGATTACTCTTAGATCTTTTCACAAAAATTATACATTGAAATTGTATAAAAATAAAATTGCACATAGAATTATAATAATAATGTTAGATAATGTGCATTTTATTCAAAAAGTTTTCGGTTGATTTTCTAGTTATTAACTATAATAAGTAAATGACAAAAGAACCAACAGATGCACTTATAATATTTATAAACTATTTGGGTTTAGCTATTAGAGCTGGTGAAAAGATTTCGCCAATTGCTAATCGTAATAAGCCACTGTATTTATATATTTACGTTTTGTTTATTATTATCGTTTTTTTTTTAGAGACGCAATAAAGCTTTCGCTTCTCTCTCTCTCTCTCTTCTCCTATTTTCGCATGATCGTTCATATAATTTCAGTGCAAATAAGGTTTTACAACATTGGCTGTGAAAAGCTGTGGAATAAAAGCTCATTGCTATGTGAAACTCAAATTTCTATCGATGCAATCGATTATTAATATAGATCGCAGCGCAATTGTCTTCTTCGAATTTGTGAATTCCCAGAAAGTTTCAGTCGCGAATTGATGGTTGCTGCTAACACACAATTTTTTTGCCAACACATGCAAGTTGCATGTTTATTTTTTTTGTAAAATGGACAAATTATTGAATTTCGAACCGAATCAAAAAATGTTGGAAGCCTTAAAAGCAGATTTTAGTGAGGAAAGTCTGACAGCAGCTGATGCCACCTTTGGATTATATCTGCAATCACGAAAACTAGACTATGACAATGTATCCACAGTACTTCGGATGTTGCTCAGTATTGAGGACATATCCTCAATGCATCCCTATTCTCAGCTCATTCAATATGATGTACGAATCAACAAGGAATCTAGAAATGTGTACTCAATAACACCAAAGAAAACGGCAAATAGTGTTAAAGATGTTTTGACACCTAACATGGACGAAATAGTGTTGATACCCAGAGGTTATCTTGAAGAAGAGGGTATTTTAGCACAAATGACACATGCAAAAGAGAAGTCTCCGTGTGGATCTCCAGGCCATCGCCGTGTTGCTGACATTACTTATGTAACACATGCGAAAGTTACATTTGAATTTAAAGAAAGTGATGAACATAAAATTTACTGTGACATGGTTGACATTTATACGACATACGATGTTATTTTTCGTGCTCCACGAATTCCAGTTCGTTTAATGTTTAATGCACTAAGAATTCTCGAAAATTGCTCTAATCTTCGTCGCTATCTGTTTCCGGTACCGGACCCCAACAAAAAGCAAGCACTTGTGTCCAACAAGCTGAACACCTTTAATCTTTACAACACTTCGATTGAAACAAATGATGAGCAATTGCAGGCAGTACGTGCAATCATTAATGGGCCTAATCCTCAGGCACCTTATATTGTGTTTGGACCACCAGGTAAGTGTCAGACAATTGACTGTCCACAACATTTACTGATAAGGAGTATTCACATTCATATTCAGGAACAGGCAAGACTACAACCATTGTGGAGGCCATTATACAGCTGTATATGAAAGGAATCAACCGCATCCTTGTAACTGCCGGCTCAAATTCGGCATGTGACACAATCGCCCTGAGGTTATATGAGAATCTTCAGTTGCTGAAAGGAAATCAGGAAGAAATGTTGAGACGCTTCTATTCGGCTTCATACACCAGGAAAAATAGACCTTCACTGCTAAAGAAAAACTCCATCGTTCTAACTAACAAAGGTCTCGATGAGGGAAAATTATCTTGTTACAAAATTGTAGTGGCCACGCTGTGCAGCGTGGGTCGTATATTTACCTCCTCCTTTAATTATACATTCACTCATGTTTTCATCGATGAGGCGGCCGCATCTACAGAAGCAGAAGCTATGATGGGCGTGGTGTTCAAAAATTTGAGCCCATGTCATGTCATACTCTCTGGCGATCATAAGCAACTTGGACCTGTCATCAAGAACGATCGAGCTGCTTCTCTAGGTTTGGGTCAATCTCTTATGGAGCGTCTGCTGCTCAACAAATTGTATGAGGTGGACGCCACAGGAAATTATGACCAGACATTGCAGACGCGACTTCGACGCAATTACAGATCCCATCCAGAAATCGTGGGCATCTACAACAAGCTTTATTACAATGGTGATCTTAAACCGCTTGCCCCACTGTCGAAGGTTAACCAAGCTGTCAACTGGAGTGTCCTGCCCAATGGAAAGTTTCCAATCTTATTCCAAGCTACAATTGGAGCCACAGCCCGCGAAGCTCATTCTACCAGCAGTTATAATAAACTGGAGGCCGAAATACTTTGTTGGTATGTGCTGAAGCTACTCTGTGATGGACTTGGCGGTGGAGTAACAGTGAAGCAAGAGGACATTGGCATTGTAACTCCATATCTGGCTCAATGTAAGCTGCTTAATCGCATTCTTAATGCTAGAGATCAGAAGAAAGTGGAGGTTGGCAGTGTGGAGAGTTATCAGGGACGTGAAAAGACCATAATTATTGCATCGATGGTCAGTTCCTTTAAGAGCACAAGTTTCCTGTCCAACCCTCGCCGTGTAAATGTATTGCTTTCCCGGGCCAAGTCATTGATGATATTGATCGGTAATCCTATCACACTGAGCCAAAACAAGGACTTTAATTTTATAATCGATCAATGTAAATTAAATCAGAACTTTGTGAGTCAAAAGCAGGTGGAGCTGGACATTGAAAAGCACCTCGAAAGCAAATTGAAAGAATACAAAGAAATTATTGAAGCTGAAAATGAGAAAGAAAAAGTCCGTCCATCTGAGAAAATCTTAGGCACCCGAAATAAGAACAATGCAAGCTTTCCCCCTACCCGAAATGTACGCTTTCCCCCTACCCGAAATGTACGCTTTCCCCCTACCCGAAATGTACGCTATCCCTCTGCCCGTCATGGGTTTAATAATTTTACTGGGCTGCATAGTGCCTTTCTTAATCTAAATATAAGGGATGATTTTGATTGACAAGCTGAATTTGAACTAATTAGATGAATCTAATAAATCATACAAATAATAATTGTTTTTTATCAAAATACTGTCAAATTGAATATTTTGTCAGAATCCATTCATATTGCTTTAAAGTTTATAAAGACAGAAGAAAAATAAATAAACTGACTATTATCTTAGTTTTTGTCTTTTATTGCTATTTCTTTTAGCCTTTGTTTTGGCCTGCAATTCAGTCGGAAATTTATGGCAACAACTGGCCATATACTTTCAAACTTAAGCCCTGTACTCAGTGTGCTATCTTTGTTGGCAGATCTTTAATTAAAGTTGGCCACCATCTAACGCACCTCCTCACCATCCGGACACATCCTTGACCCCTCCTGTCACACAGTTTTCAAATTAAAACGTTAAACATTCGATTATCGCACATTGTCTGGTCCGGGCAATGTTTCTATATCCACTCGATTGCTGAAACTTTTCTGCTAATGATCAACTCATGTAACTACAAGTGAAAGCCAAAAGTAAAGTAAATACACCAGAGAGAGAGAGAGAGAGAGAGAGAGAGAGAAAGCGAAACAGATGTAGAAGAAGAGACGCGCCAAAAAGCTGACTACAGTTTCTGTCTGCGTCGCTTTAATGTTCTCCCGTTTTTGGTTGGGCTCGTAAAATTTTATGCGCTTTTCCGGCATTCACATAATGAAAATTATCCGCTTGCCCCCGAAATACTTACATACACGTAAATGTTGTATGGAATTAGTAGAAAAGGCTTTAACAAAGAGAACTCGACTGTCAGAGACCCTGCACTTATTCTGTAAGAAAAAATATTTGTTCTTTAATAACTTTTACTTTTATTATCCGATCGTAATGGAATTTTCAGGACAAATAAAATAAAACCATTTCAATTTAAAAGTATTGTTATTATTATTTATTTCTTTGAACTGTTGCAGAATTTTGTACAGACTAACAGATGGTCATGGCTATACTTTGTGTGGTCTACAACGTCTTCTTCTGGAGAGAATGGACAGTATCTTTGTCAAGCTTAATATACCCTCTTCAATTTTTAAATACAGAGTGCAAATACCCAAGTTACCAACTGCAGTCAACTTGAACTTGTCTAGCAACAACATCAACAAGAACAAGAGTCAGTCATACATATGTATGTGTGAATGTATGTACGCTTGTTGGGGGTGTTTGGTTGCTGAGGGTTGATTTGTCCTCAACAACCTCTCGCCCCCTTTTTGTATGTCGTGTCTTTGCATTTTGTTTGGTTTTTATGACTTTGCCTGGCTTTGTTGCTGCTGTTGTTGGCTGTTGCTATTGCCATTTCTCATTTTATGTTTATGTTTCGTGTTAATGTTGCATTTCATTTCCATGTACTTTTCAGCCCCGTTCTTTATTTTTTCTGGTTTTCTTTCTTTTTTTTTTTTGGTATCCAACATCGTCTCCATGCTCAGCTGTTGGTCCCCGTGAATATCCTTGGGTTATCCTTGCCAGCCAGAAGTCCAACAACCCCTTTTATACGGCCTGTCTGTTTGTCTGTCTCTCTGACTGGGCTGCCAGTTGTCTGGCTCTCGTCTGGTCTCTGTTTCTGTTTCTATTCCCAATTCTTCTGTTACTCGTGCTTCCTCCCCCTCCGCCTCTAACTCTCTTGCCATATTCTGTTTTGTTTTCACATTCTATGTCTGCTTGAATCTGTATAGACATCAGTTAGTCGATGCAAGACTGCATCTGAGACTGGAATTTATGTAACGTCCAACAATCAACGACAATCCATTGCCCTCTGGCTGGTAAAAACAACTTTTTCATTGTGAAACTCTATAATTTCATTGTTTTTTATTACGATTACAATATAAACAATTGCAATTCATTGGAAATATGGCAGGAATTCCACTTTGTCATAGTTCTATCGACTCTAAATAATAATAATATAATACGATGCGAGTCATAATAGATCTGTCATTTGAATATCCGTTTAAAATATTTTTGTTAAAATTTATATTTTTCCATAATAATTTTATTATTAATTTCTAAAATATGTACAATTTAAAGTATTTTTCCCTCTTTACTAATATTATTTATAGATAACATTGTTAATATAAATCAAAGTAAAATAATTGGTTTAATTAAAGAATCTTAAAAATTAAATTATATCAATTCTTTTCATCACATATGTACTACAGCACTCGTGAAACATAAACATATGTACATTTTCCTTTAATATTAAAAATATTTTAGACTTGGCCGAGGTTTCTGTAAAAGTCTTCTTTATCTATCAGTTTTGTAGTGTATTCATCATTCCTTTAAACTTTGTTTCTAACTGTTTGTAAACTTATTCAGTCTTTGTTTAATTTGTTTAATGTTGCAAACAAAAAATGTCACTTTTGTTGCGCTTAATTGAACATTTATTTCCATGCCAATCGGAGTTTTCCTTCTCCTATAATTCCCTCTCTTCATGGGAAGATCTCAGTTTTTATGCATTTTCCAATAATTTTTGTCTGCTTTGAGGACATTTACAGAGTTGAATGCGGTTTGGGGATTGGGGAAAGAGATAACCTACTTAGTTGTCAGCAATGGCGCCACACCTCTTACCCTACACCACCCAACCCCTCCCCTTACCCGTTAAGGCACTTAGCGACCTTTCAACATTGTGCTCCCTGCCAACAGCAATTAAAATCAACTCCCAAAAACTACAAATTAATTAGTTAATTAATTAGGTAAAACACTTGAGTGCAGCAAGTAAATACCTAAAAATAGGATGGTGCAGAGGATGGAGTTGAGCTAGGGAAACGTGTCTTTGATGATGTTCAGCGACTTTGATCAGCTGCCAGGCGGTGCTGACAGCCAGTTGAAGCACGAGGCAGACAACAACAAGGGACTCTGACTTTAACAACAACAACAACAACAGCTACAACTACAACACATGCAACACAGATTGTGCATAAAATTTCCACACGCTTTGTTTACATGTGTGTGGCTAAGGGAGTGAAGGTGCTGGGTAGGGGGTGGAGTTGAAGTTGGTTAGGGGCATCGACTGTTTGTTAAATTTATGCATTTTTCTGCTTAAAGGCAATGCAACTAAATGAACATCAATCACATGACGCCGACGATGACGAAGACCACGACGTTGATAATGATGGGCAACAGAAAAAGAACGAAATGGAAAAGTGTCTTTGGCACTCCGACAAATTGATACCCTTACATTGCGCTGTAGATTTCTATATAATTTCCACAAATTTGTAAAGGAACTTTATGATGAGTAGTCCAACCAGTCTTTTTTTTTAAGTATTAGACAATCATAAGACATATGTAATAAGAAACAACAAAGCTTTACAAACTTAGCCTGAATTTTTGAAATTTAAATAATATACTAATCCGACTTTATCAACAATTTTACAAGGACATGCGTATACAGCAATTCCAAATAATCAGTGCATGAGCTCATGATTCTCTAAGGATTCCATACCAAATTTAAATTTTAAACCGACCGTTTGTAATCAAATGATATAATAATCTGACAGAATGTACAATGTCTTCTGTAAAAATACAGATCTGTCAACTTTGATTAAAAGGCAATTTAGCTTTAAAACTGTGAAACCAGTTTGTATAGTAGTTGCTTTTATCAAGAATATATTTTTACTCTTTAGAATCTGCCTTGACTCCTATAATGTGTTACATGTTTCTTAGCAAAATTTGAGTACCCAATGCAAGAGTATATGAAATGCAACTACAACTGCAACTGAAACTGCACTTGCCACTTGGTTGCATGGATCTTCTTCAGTTCTCTTCCTGTCTCTATCTCCCTGTCTACCTCTTTTTCTTTCACGCAACGTTACCTCAACTGTGCACTGCACTGCACTTCCTGTGTATGAACAGGAAGGTGGTAAAGTCGAAGAGTTCTGTGCGTGACGTCTGTACATCAAAAGTTTTGGTTTTTATCTTTCAACAGTGTTGTAGTTGTTGTTTGTTATTTGTAGTTGTTTCTTTGGTTGAGCTAGGGAAGTCGTACTCTCATGTCAGATACTAGGAATAGTTCTCATAATCATAGCCAACACTTTAAACTTGGCCATAATCATAGGCATTACTTTCCACAAGACTATTGTAAATGAGTTTTATTGTATGGGGTATGAATGGTACTTACATATTACGCTCAATTTAGCTGGAGGCGACTCCTGCCTGGCACCGCTGGCCACACTGGTTGCAATGCACACAAAGTCACCTGCATCATCGCGTTGCACCGACTCGATATGCAAATTGCCACCGATTTGTTGCACGCGCTTTCCATACACAATTTGCTGACCTGCAATGAAGTGCAAGGAGAAACTTAGAATTGACTTCATTTCTCTTTCTCTCTCTCTTTCTCTATCTCTTTGTTCTCTACTCACCATTATGCAACCAGTTGTAATGCAAATCGCTGGAGGGTCCCCTTGCCTCACAGCTAAAGTCAACGGCATCATTCTCAATGAAAGCCTGACTCTGCCCCGGTTGAATGCAACGTGATAAGTTGGCCAAGCTGGGTGCTGTAATTGAAAATGCCAGAAGATTAATGATGGATTAATGCCGGACATGTAAGTCAACATAAATAATTATTATTTATAGACTACGTTTTCCGTTTGGAACTTACTTATATCATACAGTTAAGCTCCCTTTTTCGTGTTTCCCAGTCATTATGAATAATTTTCATGTTAAAATCAAGTTCAAAATTATTTCTTTTTTAATTTAGACTACTTTTTAAACTATTTTATATATTGCTTAAATGTTTTTCTTCAATTTCGCTAATTATAACTTACCCTGTTCATCATTCGAACTTCCATTTAATCATTTAATTTTATATTCGCTTTTTTAAAATTGAATTTTTTATTAGCTGTCATACAGAAGTCAAGCTAACACCATCTACATAAATATATGAAAGTATTTTTTGTCCAGAGGGATACCCTTGGGTCCTAAAGTTCACAGCAATTTAATATAATTAACAAAAATTGCATTTACCCTAATTGCGTTTAATTAAAGTGGTTTAAGCAATTTAAATGCTCTTAATCGGCTCAAATTACAGTGTTTAAGCTAAATGCAATTTTGTTAAACAGCAAATGGAATAAAAACAAAAACAAAATTACATAGCATAAAGACAGGCGCTTTTGCGTGTCGACAAAGCATAAAAAAATATGTATAAATATTACATATGTACATGTATGAATGTATATTCACTAATACGCCATAGCATCCCGAGGTTTTAATATAGTTTATAAAAATAACAAAAGGTCTCTGAGCTGCTGTATTCAGTCAATATAATTAAAAGCCAGGTCATAAAAATGAAATTGCTAACAAATAAAAAAATATAATTGAAATGAAAGAAAATCTGAATATTTAAAAGCAATCAACGAGCTGCAAATGCAATTCATTGGAAATTTAATTTATATTTGGATTAGTGTGAAAACAAATAAAGAAATATTGATTAAATGGAAAATGCAGTTGCCTGATTTAACATTTTGTATAAATACACAGAATATAATTTTAAATGAAGCATTCAAAATAAAGTTTGCTATTATATTACCCAATGTAAATATTATTTTACTATACAAGTTTTGAAGCATAAAAACTACTAAACTTTAAGTTTACATATTCATATTTAAATTTTGAAGAATTGGAAAGGTTTCCCACGAGTTTAGTTTACATATTTAATTATTATGAAATGGTACTAAGACAACTTACAAAATGGCATTTAATTTCATTCAAATAAACAGAGAATTCAATAAGTAGTAATAACAAACCTCGAATATAAATCTTTTACTTAAAGACTTTTAATATTATCAGCAATTCTCTCTTATTGTTCTTGGCTTTTTGTGGTTACCGAACATAAAGATTACCATTAAGCCAATTGCTATTAGGCGCCACCAATTCAAACACACACACACACGCACACATACATAAATTTAGTGGTATTAGCCACAACGAGAAAAAGACTAAGGCCAGGTTAAAAGCCAACTTGGCAAGCAATTCAGAAACGATTATTTTTGATTGTACGAGGTGTGCATCTCCTGTAGAGAGGGAGAGAGAAAGAGAGCGAG
This sequence comes from Drosophila neotestacea, assembly GCA_035044365.1. Lineage (NCBI taxonomy): Eukaryota > Metazoa > Arthropoda > Insecta > Diptera > Drosophilidae > Drosophila > Drosophila neotestacea. Next base: position 88,803 of record JAWNMD010000270.1, read on the forward strand.
AGGTGCGAAAGAATGAAAAAGAGGGAAACTAGAGGGCAACAACTACAAAATGGGCAACATTACATTTTGGCACTAATTGAAGCAATTTAACAAAACACCTCAAAAAGGCAAACTTCAGTTAAAGGCGTGTCATGACACGGAATCAATAAACAGGCTCAAAGGAACGTACAATAGAAACAACAACAGCAAAAACAGTCATGATCATTAAACTTATTTGTTGTTGCAGTAGTTGTTGTTGTAGTTGTTGTTGTTGTTGTTGTTGTTGTTGGCAAATCATATGCCAGTCACATAGCCAGCGACGTGTTATGATACACCACATACAACATTGGAGCCACAAAGTCAACCACAAAGGCAGTCTGTGTATCAGGCTCTGGGGCACAATTGTGGGGCAGGTTGTGGGGCAGGTTGTGGGGCAGGTTATGAGGCAGTCAGGCGCTTCAGTCTCCCTCCATTTGAGTCGACTTCAACCAAGCAGAATCGATTTAATTTGCTGCAGTCGCCAGTCTCCAGTCTCTAGTCACCAGTCGCCATTTGGGAAGTCAGTCAGTTTTACTGGGCGTCGATTAAGAACAAGAAAGAAATGTTATCTACGGCACACCGAAGATGTAATATCCTTACAAGGCACTGTAGGTATTTAACATTAATTAAAAAGAAGGCAACCTTAAGTAACTTCTTTCCAAAAAAGTGTTTACTTAATTTATTTAAAAGATTTTAAGGCAGCTACTTCTATCCGATAAAGAAATCCGACTTTCGCAGAACGTATATAATATTATTATCATCAAGAACCAAAAAAGTTCTTTATCTTAAGCTATGATTTTGTACCGAATGATCCTATGATAACTATATGATATACTTCTGTGAATATAGAAAAACTTAGTCAGGTTTTGTAAAATAATATTAACTAAAACACTACAGTTTTTTTTTTCAAATTTTTCAAGAAATATCAAAGGTATTCGAACTTAACCTTGAATTTTCTTCAGATCTATTCCTAGAAAGGTATTTGAAACAGGAGTCCGATTTTAGAAATTTTGTGTATCGAGAAATCTTTAAAAACAACAAAGTTTGTAATACTTAATACTGGTTTTGTACTAATATCTTCTATGACAGCTTAAAAGGGAAATCTTAAATATGTATGTTTAAATTAAAATTTGATTTTGAGACGACTGATTCTGTGTCTTTTTATGATATTATATTTGTTTATATTTATATCTGAATCAAGCTTCATCAACTTATGATACCCTCGGCAAGGGTATAAAAATGCGAACTCGCCAAGGCTCGATACGGTTTGTTTCGTCTTGATTGCCGCTGACGTGGGCAAAAAGTGAAGTCAGTGTGTGCCACACAGTGTAACAGTGTTGAAGTGGCAAGCAGAACAGCGGGATGTCCAGGTCCAATCGTCTCTATCTGTGTGTGATAATTAGTTCGTTTGTTTGCGCTACATTCGAGTTTTCGAGTGCCCAAAAATCCCGAGTCAGCGAGTCATCAAAGTCAATCGAGACTCCTCTGAATCGTTGACCAACTGCTGAGGCTGCCACAAAATTGTGTATGTGTGCTGCAACATTTGTCGATTAAGCACCATGAATGCGAATATATCGCTGTAATAATCAGGAGTCCAACGGCGGTCAACATGTGCTTGCTACATGTGGCACAGTCAGCACTTGAACTTGCCCATTGATAGTGTCTTGTTTGTTATTGAAAGCTGCCCCCTTGGGTGGCGTTTTATTTGCCTTTTCAGGCCAAACAAAACAGGGTAAAAAAAAATAAATATAAAGAATAGTAAAGGAGAGAAAAATCTGAACTGTCACTTAAGAATTTCAGGCATTTTCAGAGTCAACATTGTGAAATCTTTGGAAAAACTGCAAGTCAACATGGGAAAGGCATTCGAACAAAGCACAACAGTTAAATATCTGGGGTGAAAGAGACAAACAGAGTGAAAGAATGAGATAGGTAGAGAGGGGAGCGAAGGCGGACAATGTTAGAATGGAGGGTTTAAATGAATGTGCATGACAATTACCCGTCAAAAGTTTGATCTAGGGTTTACAACAAGACAGAAAATAACGATAGTCTGAAAAGGAAACCAAGGAAAGTATAAAAATAAAGCGAATCAATGGATATTCATTTGTGTGAATTTTTTATGGATTTTGTAGTTAAGGAAAATGATACTCATAATTTTTTATAATATTCGTGACAATATGTATTGTTGGATCTAGGTAATTATATTTAAAAAAAAAAAAATAAGAATGGAACACGTTATAAAAATACTCTGTAATTTCTTCAACTGCCAATTAGTACAGATACCGAATTTTAAATTTTATTTCTATATATAGAATGGGAAATAGGTATTCTCTAGCTTTTCTTGAAATTCCACTTTGTTTAAATATTCCCGCCTTTAGTAGAAGTTAATTTGAAGTCAGCTGCTTAAATAATGATCAGATTTCTTATAAGTAGTTCAGATTTTTTAATAGTATCTGTGCTGATTCTAACATCTATATAGAATGGAGTTAATTCTAATTATAAGAGATCATACCATGGTTTAAAAGCAAGTATTATATTTTAGCAACATCTGTGCATCTTTAACAATCCTGAATTTATGTATATATTTTTATATATATATTTTGAGTACTTTTAATGAGTTTTACGTTACCCCATCTAATCTGAACCCAAGTGGTGTACATTGGTGGAGAGAAAAGAGGGCAGTACTCAGTTGCCTAGTACTCTAGAGATTTGCAATACACGTCTAATTCATACAATTATGGAGTGCTCTACATGAACTTTAAGTTTGTTCCATGCTCTCTAAAGGGGCAAGTTTTTATGAGAGTTGCATATTCATAGTCCATGTCAGCTGCCTGACTGAGTGTAAGTGTCTGTGTGTGTGTGTGTGTGTGTGTGTGTGTGTGTGTGTGTGGCATGGCATGTTGCATGCAGCATTTTGCATGCTTGAATAACAAATTATGACTGCCACACAAAGACTCAAACATACACACACACACAGAGAGACAGAGAAAGACAGACTGCCTTATTATTTGCCATACAAATAATGGACGTTGAACGTAGCACAGATTTGAAATATGCTTCATGCCACAGCTACAGGCAACAACTCCGACTCCGACTCCAACTCCGATTCCAACTGTGGCTCTGGCTCCGGTTGCCTTTTGTCTGCGGCTGTTTGCCTTTGTGCTACTTAACAGTCAGCAGTTTTCAGCGTGTCCTGTCACTCACACATACCACATGAATACATATTTATTTACATATACATATATATATATATATGTATGTGTGTTTGTAGTTTTACATAATTGTGTGTCCCTTTTGTCTTGTTGCCACATCCGATTCCTTGCTGGAATTCCATCCACACAGCGTAAACTACATTTGATTAGCTGAAGTTTCGGCGTCTTTTCTCTCACTTCAAGTGCCAATGGCGATCCCTATTCTGTCCCTCTTTCAGTCCCTCCTTCTGTCCCTCTTTCTGTCCCCTTCTTTACTCCTGTGTGTGTTCTTCAACATTGTTTGCTTTTCTTTTTCGTTTATTGTTTGCCTAACGACTTTATTTTGAACTTGACCGGCATGTCCTTATATCCTGTCAGTGCTCATAATTTTTCATCGTCATAGGCTTCCTCTCCCGCTGCTTTCAGGCATTAGTTTTGCTTACTCTGTGGTCTGCAACCTTCTGCTTGCCTGCCTGCCTGCTTCCTCCTGCCTCATGTGGCATGCTGTCTGCCCACCCTAGTTGCCTCTTAATTGAGTCATTTTGCGCGCCGTTTGCTTTGAAATTCAATTGCAGACAATGAGACTTACAACGCTTGGCTTTGCAACCTGAGCTCTTTCTCTGTGGTTTCTCTCTGCTTGTTTTCTTCACTTTAGAGAAGCCAGAAATCTTCAAAGAGGGAGCATCTACTTAGCCTAAGAATGCCAAAAGGAGTCAACTAATTATGATTTAAAAACAAAGATAGACAAGGGACTAGGGAGTTTTTGTAGGGAAAGGGATTGTCAGAGGAATCCATTCATATAATCTCTGTAAGGTTTGTTTAGAGAAATATGCATATTTCCTGCTGTTTGTGTTGCTATTGAATCACTAGAAGAATAATTCTTAATAAACTGCATAGTATTAAAATTTTCTAGAAATTTGAAACGCAAATTGTCTAGAAGTTGAAATTTAAAAAAGTTATTAAATAAACTTTATTTAGTAATACATTTTCTTGTTATAATATTATCAGAACTTCATTATCTTTGCTCAATAAGATCCTTCATTATCAATATGTTCAGTTTCTACAAAGAAAGCTGAACAAAAGTTTTAAAAGTTTAGAAAATTCTTTTTTTTTTACATTTTCTTTCATGATCAGAAAGATTATTTGCATATCGATTGTTTTACAATTTTTTGAACAAGTTCAGCAAATTTATGAGAGCTGGAAGTTTTTTAAAGTAAAAGGAGTAAATAAGATCAAAGTACGATAATTCTTAATAGATAGATTTTATAATTTGAAGAACTAATCTAGACACTCTGATAAGAAATACAAGAAAAATAAGAATATGAGAAATAAATCACTATAAATCATGCTAAAAATGTAATCCGCATGAATATCGTGTGAGTTTTTAAAAAGTTGTGGAAGCTTAAAGTTTTAAATCAAACTTGATCCATTTTACTATCCAAGAATTGTTTACAAGCTGCCCAAGCTTAGCCAAGTTACTCCAGTCAATTGAATGATCAACTATTTTCAACTATTGAAATTGTTTTGAATGGCATTCACAATGTATTCACTTACCCAATGCAGCAATCACCAGGCTGAGCATCAAAAGCATATTCGTATCCATAGTAAGTTCTCAGCCAATTCTTGTCGAGTGTCTTGGAGTATCTCAGATGTGGCTTATAGGCCAATTAGTGAACTATGTTAACACACACACACACACACACACACACACTGACGCGGACACAGATGAACACTCACTTATGTGCTGACAAACTGAATGATGATATAGGTACTCAAATTCGTATTCGTATTCGTATATCCCTGGGCTATACTCGTAAGTGCAACCACTCGAAAATGCACTCCACTCAATGCATGTGTAAATATTCAATATTTGGATGCCCAGCCCAGGCCACAGTCAGGCAACGATAACGACAACGACAACGACAGCGATGATTCCAACTGATGACTGTTGACTGCTGACTGCCTTTTTTAACGCTTTTGAGGGGGGGTAGAGTGGAGTAAGGGGCAGTGCAGGGACTTTATATTTACTATAGACACTCAAATTAAATTGGTATTTACATAGTTGGAACGCATGAAATGCATTTATCACTGAACACGGCGACCAAAAGGCAAAAAAGATACCAAGACGATTCACGGCACTTGCTGTTAGTTAACGTTGTTGTTGTTGTTAATGTTGTTGTTGTTGTTGGTTTATGTTTTGTGGTTGCGTTTTTTATCAGCGCCTAGATTGACAATTGACAAGCGACAAGCAGCCAAGTTTTCAGAGCTGTCGTCAAATTGTAATGGCAACGACACCGACACCGAGACCAAGACCGACAAAGGTATCTAGATACACAAAATGCAATGCAGAAGACGAAGCCAGATACTCTTGATATTATTGTGTGAGAGTGTGTGTGTTTGTATGTGGACGGGGTGCAGTTCAATTACCCAGACTCAAACTGAATCCCAGCAGACCCAGGACAGTATTTCTGAACTTAAAACGTACACAAGGCGAGCGCAACAAATCAACTTAATTTGTATCCCAAAGATACAAAATATTCAATGCACTTCATCCTTGGCGTGCTTTGGCAAAGAACAACAACAGCAACAGAGAAAAAACCGTACCGAACCGAACCGGCTTTTATTATTTTTGTTATTGGTGGGTGTTTTTTTTTGTGTTTTTGTGTTTTTGCGTACTTCTTGTTATTTCTTATTGTTTGTTGCGAGGGGTCGCCGTATCAGGCGTCAGATACAGATACGCAGCACTCACGCACTCGCAGATACAAAATATTTCAAGTTGGAGAACCGCCAGCGTTCGACGTCTGTTTATTACTGAAGACAATCGGCAGTTGGAGTTGTTTGTGGAACCGGCTTTTTATGTTGCCTGTCTGCAATATACTGGGAATGGTTCTCTCTCTCTCTCTCTTTTACTCTCTCTCCACCACCGTTTCCCTGTCTCTCATGTATTTGAATCACCAGTATTTTTAGCTGTACTCGAACAGTGCTGCCGTGCGGCTGGAGGCAAATACTGGTCTGAGTTCATTGAGCGCGTAATTTTCCATTTTTAAACAGCAAAATAAATGAAAAGTTTAAATCAATTCTAAAAGATTACATGGTTCAAATGCGTTTTAAATTATTTCCCTATTTATTAAACCATAAATAAGATAGCTGATTCAAGAAATTACAATATTTAAAATTAAATTTCAGACAATATACTAAATTAAAAAGAAAAGTACACCAAAATTATATAAAAATTTATATTTGTATTTAATTTGTACACGCAGCATAAATTTTTGATAATAAAAATAATTATGTAAAAATATTATTTTAAAGTGAAAAAGGTGTAAGATACTTATAAAATTATTAGAATTGTAATTTTGTCTTTACCACTGTACTATACATATAAATAAATGTGAATTTAGTGAGTTCGTTTAACATTTAAATGCTGCTACTATTTCATTTAAACTTCTAGAAATTTATCTATAAACTTTTATGCTGCTTTTCTACTCAGTTTCAATTAACTGTAACTAACATCAAGTTATTCCCATATGCAATAGTTCAAGTCTTTTTTTATATACCCCTTGTTTAATTGTTTAGCTATGATATAAGGTCGTGAACTGTTTGCAACTAAAAGGTGTAGATTCATAAACGAAAGTCATATTTGAAATGAGTGCTAAATGAATGTCCACGAAAATGGCTAATCACTTTAGATGCCAAATGAACTTATCAGCTGTCAGTAATCAACGCTTTCCACTTCGCAACCCACTCAATAGACTTAAACAATAATGCGCTTTAATGACCAGGCACGAGTTGACGATGATTACAAAGTGAATGAGTGAAAAGTGATGAGTGGAGAGGGAGTTGGAAAATGTTATAGGGGGAGGTTTGGGAGATTGGTAGCTTGCTGTTTTTATGAGCGGGAACACTGCAAGAAGCTTCCGTCTAAGACACTAAACGACTGTTGACTACTGTGCGTGGTCTGGCCGATTAAATATATATGTATGTGTGTATGAGTGTATGTGTTTGATGACTGTGTGTTTGTGTGTGTTTTTCATTTTATAGTTTTCCGGCTTTTTTTACGATGCCTTTCAACCCCCAAAAGGCGGCGAGGAGAACCCAAAACAATTGCAACAGATCCTTTCGACTGACACCCAAAAGTCATAAAAATGCCGTTGCCATTTGTATATATACATCTACAGTTATAGTATATGTATGTATATATGTATATAGAGGGGTGGTCTTACTGATTAACAACGGGCACAGCCCTGGGTTTCTGTTTCTGTCTGTGGTTATCAAAGACCATCCAAAAATGTTATCCATTCATGCGCTTTTCCATTCTATGACCAAGCGACAGTTATTGATGTCATAAAGTTGGAGATTTATGTTTGTCTGCCTATTGGGCTTATATGTATATATACTATAGAAAGATTCTATTGTTTGTATAAGCATGTTATAGGGCGGGAACGATCGACCCGGAACAAGTCAAATGTGGCGTTAATAATATGAAATGCAAACTGAAACTTCATCGCGGAAACTTAATATAATATATTTTTAAAAACTTTTAAATTAAAGTGGAGCTATAATTAAAAGAGAACATGACTTTTAAATAAACTATTGAACATTGTTTCATTGATTCCAAAAAAGCTTGAGCAGACTTGTATAAAGTAATAATAAATATTTTCTAATAAATATCAAGATTTTTAAATGCAAAAATGAAGTTTTAATGATAAAGTTTTTAAATAAATTTAGATTATTGAAGTATTTACAGAATACACTTATACATACTTACTTTCACAATATTTGTCTATACTTTGGTTAAAGGTAACTAAAAATATTGCATGCTTACCTTAACTCAACGCCTCGTATAATTTTATGTAGCAAATTCCACGCAATCCCGAACCAAAAGAACTTTATGTACATGGCAGATCTTCGTATTGGAAGCAAACATCAAACATTTCGAAAGGCATTAAAATAAATTTTAGTAATGCGGCCTTTTGGAGGTAGACTAAACAAAATAAACATTTAGACACACAACTTTGGAGGTGTTTCAGATGCATTTGGATCTCTGTGCACTTGCTATAAACAAATGAGCCAAAAACAAAAAAAGTGCCCGAAAAAATAAAGGAAAAACAAAAGGGAAAACACAGAAGAAACACGGAAGGGCAGAGACCTCAACAACGAGTTTTAATGCCGACATCGATGTGGATGTATATGTGGATGTGGATGTGGATGTCGATGTCGTCGCCATCGTCGCTGTAGATCAAAAGAAATACAACTCACAACTACTATGGAGCAAGTGAGGAGGAAACTTGCGGCTGGAGCTCTCAGTAAATCGGCATGCCCTAAGGCTAAACAGGGGGTAATAGGGGGGATGAAACGGGGGAATATCGCTTGGTGTTTTGGGTCGTTTAATTGCACTTGCCGCTTTTTTATCTGTGTCCATGTGTTGGTGCCTCGGTTGCCTCCGTCTCCATCAACCTGCGCATGTGTAGTTGCCTTTGATGTGCCTTTGGGCTATGGGCTATAGGCTATATGAGCCCATTTGTTTATGTGCGCTATAAAAAACTATAAAATATGCATAAAACGCATAGGCAAAAAGGCAATTGCGATTGAAGTTGAACAGCAGCAGCAATGAAATGGAAATGGAAATGGATATGAAAACGGGAATCGGCAATCGAAAAGGGAATGGGAACGAAAATGGAAATGGGTATGAAAATGAAGCGATTAAGTGCAGAGATGTGGGTAATTGTAAGAAAATGTCATCATTGTGCTATCCAACAAATTCCGTGGGTAGTCAGCTGTAGATTAAAGAGTTTCTTATACAAGAAGAAACCAGAAACGGGATTGACGTGTTGCAGATACAATTTTGAGAAGGAAATGGAATAGGAATTGCAAAAAAAAAGATTTCTGATCTATTGCAGACTAGTTGAATACAAAGAGAAATATAATTAATAAAAAAAATTAAAGAAGAAAATCAAATAGAAGTTGCCAAAAAAAAATAGGTAAAAAGTTAAGAAAATACAGAACCGGATTAACATGTTGCAGATTTAATTTTGAAAAGGAAGTGGAATATGATTTGAAAACGCTGCTGATCTATTGAGGACAATACAGATCTGTAAGAATCTATAAAAACAAAAACTGTAAAAGCAGGTACAGAAGAAATTGGTATAGGAATTCCTAGAACTATTCTATGTTAGGTTTTAAGGAAACTTTTCTGGACTATTGACCGAAATCATAAGAAGTAACATTCATAGAGAAGTAGTCACTTCTTATTACTATAAATTTGTTATAAATATTTTAATATTTCTGTTATTTTTCTTTTATAATTGACATTATTGACTCTGACGACATTCACTATTTTCAAATATAGTTGTAATCGAATTTTTTATCTATTTTTCATTTTAAAACTAAATTTGCGACCCTTTCAATAAGTTTTATTGGGTATGTGCTGTAAAAATTGCCGCAATCTCAACATTCCAGTTTATTTAGTATCTTAAATATCCATTGGCTTGGTTCTGTAACTTTATGGAATTCTGGAAGGGAGGGAGAAAATTGTCTTGGTCTTTTTCTTCGTCTTCGTCTTCGTCTTTATTGTGGTACTCGTCAGTTGGCACTTTTCATTGCTTTGCCCGGCTGCAGCACTCATAAAAAAAGGCCTATAAAAAACTGTTGAGCATTTGCCGAGCTGCAAGAGCTGCTCGAGCTTTATGTGCGTACCGTACGGTAGTAAAATACATGAATTTTATGATCGAAATTTCCCCAACTGCTGAAACTTCTTCAACTCCGCACCATTAAACAGTAAGAAGAGGAATTTTCGATTGCACTATAAAATGGGGCTCTATGAGAGCTATAAAATATTTATTCTACTATAAAATAACTGTACATGGATATATATATAAATATATACAAAGATACGCACACGCACACACATACATATATATTTACAGACATATATATGTAAATAAATATATAAATATCAATACAAATAGATTTTTTTTAAGGGCTTTTCACGCTTAACAACAAAGTTGGATTAACATATAGTACATTGGAGCAGGAGATCATTGAAAGTGGCAACTGGAGAGCCGAGATGATTCAATTGCTAATCCTAGACAATATCATCGGCCACCTGGGACTCCTGTTCCAGTATGGTGCTCTCTCGCAGTTTACTCTTGAGATTCTTGCTGGAATTAGCCTCCGTGAGGCAAGGTTCATGCTCCGCATGCTCATGTCCATCGCCATCACCGTCGACAGCAGCATGTGTGGCATCCTCCAATTGTACCTTGCCCATGTGGCGACGATAGCGATACCAAAGCTTCAATCCCAGCACGAGGATAAAGTATAGAAATGCCAGGCAAATGATGACAATTATAATACGTGTAATAATTGAATTTGAAGCCGACTTATTGCTCTTGACCACCAGGAGCACTTCCTCCCGCTTCAAGCCCGCACTGCTGCCAATGGTGCAACCATAACGTCCCTCATCCTCTGGTTGCACATTGAGTATCTCCAGTGTGCCATTTTCTAGCATATGAAATCGTGTTGTATCCGTGTTATTCTCATTTAGATATTCCAAATCCTTGTCCCAACGTATCGTTGGCTTCGGTTCTCCCGTCGCCTGACAATGCATGATAGCGACATCACCTTCGGCCACCTCGCCGGGCACCACGGGTGGTACAGTGAACCTGGGTGACACCACCACATTTATGGAAACTGTGGCACTTATCTGACCCTGAGTATTACTCGCAAAACATGTGTATTGTCCGCGTTGATCGTTGGTCACGCCTCGAAAGACGAGCGTGCCATTGTGATCCGTGACATTCTCCGGCAATGGCAGTTGAGTTTCCTGCAAAGGATCAAGGAAATATTAGGCAAAGTTTTTATTTAAAATTTAAATTAAATATAGGGCTAAAAACTTGAAAACGTTACTAATAAAGACAAAGACATAATTTGTCTGACTAAGTAATTATATGTATAATGCTTCTAACGGATTTTAAACAAACAGAGCTTTTTTAATATGAAAAATATTTCTCTACACTTGCTATGGAACAAAAGGCTAGAAAAGGTAATGCAAAATTATGAATTTCATTTGAAATACTCTAATCATATCGTTAAATTTTATTTGATTCTAATGTAATAATGCAGTGCCTGTTTTCAAAGTCCTATTAAATTTAAGCTAAGAGATATTTGGGAGCTTGGAATTTTAGTAAGTCCACAGACACCTTAAATAGACGTTAAAAATGAACAACTCGGATAAAATTATAAAGAATTTAAAGCCAATTATATGTCTGTATTTAAGTAGAGTAATAAACTTATCATTAGTTTTTGTTTGTAACTAGTACGATATTTTAAAGGAATAAATAAATAAGTAAATTCCACTTTTTATTTTTAATAATCTTACCCGCATCCATTTAACTTGTGGCAACGGCGTTCCTTGTGCCTTGCAATGCACTTTACTGACACTGCCCAGTTCCAGATTCTTTGATGTTGGCTGTGGCATAAACTTCAGCTGCTCAATTACCTCCAATGTGCCGGTGTTGGAGCTAATTACGGATTTGCCGTCGATCAACAATTCGCATTGATATTGGCCCGCATCGCTGGCCAAAATGCTTGCAAAGTGAAGTGAACCAGTTTCTTTGTTAAGTGTTAGTCTTGCATCCTCTCGCACCATTGTCTCCAGCTGTGGTTCACTGGTGGTGCTGCTCATCTGTCCCAGCTCCACTTGACGTAGGGCCTTGCCATCTTTGCGCCATCGCAATGTCACACTCTTGCTCTCACGATGCACTTCATCCACTTGATAGACGCAGGGTAAACGCAATGAACTCTGTTCCTTAACCGTCAACTGGGTCTTTGGTCCTTCCAAAATGTTGACTTCCGTTTGCGGCATTGGAGAAGCTGTTGGAAATAAAATGAAACACACATTTAAATTGCTTCAAGACTGAGTCATGATGATTTGATGACCTTACCGCGTACAGAACTGAGGATCAGAGCACAGCTCAAAAGCCGCTTAACGCTTATCTGTGATTTCATCATGGCGCAACTTTAAGAATTTGTTTGATCACGTTCTTGTTCTCCTTTTGCTTTATTTATTTATCTCTTATTTTCCTTTTTTTTTGTTTCGTTTCGCACAAAAACCGGTGTAAAGGTCTGATTTCTTTTCTTTTTTTTTTTAGTTCTTTGGCAGGAATTTTTTGTTTCCTCGTTTCATTAGGTTTCTTAGGTTTTTATTTCATTTAATTTTCCGCAAGGCAGCCTCACTTCACACAACCGCTTTAATGTTTATTTTTATGTTACGCACACGCGTCACGCTTAATTATCCTGCTGCTTAGTCCGTAACCGAGGGACGAAAGTACGTTTCGTAACTAGACAACCTCACGCGTTCGCATTCCAAATTGAACTGACGCCGCAAAGAGCTAATTTAAGGCTGGCAGGCAACTGAAAATGAGACAAGAGACCAACAGCCGGTTGGCGCATGCGTCCTGCACTGTTCCCAGTATTTGCCAGTATTTACCAGTATTATGATTTTTACTACAAAGTGCATGCAACTCTGAAAAACTACTGACTACACTTTTCGTGATACGACAATCTCAATTAACTTTACAGGCGAAAAGATCGAAAAGTCTATAAATATATATATGTATATATAGAGTTTTTATCATATTATGTTTTTATTCTTTTGAAATTAATTATAGCGAATAGTAATTTTTCTGGAAATGTAGTCCTGCTTACAAAGTAAAAATTTTTAAAATTTCTTCTCATAACGGCCAACTTTAAGTTTAAAAAAAAATTCTATTCAATGGAAGTCTTATAATTGACTAGGTTATAATTGTAAAAACTTTGCTTACATTTTTTTTAATTATTACAAATAAATATTAAAATATGAATATATAGTATGTATTTATTATGATGTTCTATTTAAGTTTTAAAAATTTGAGTTTTCAACCAATGCAATATTTTGCCTATAGCTATTCTGGCACTTTGATACATTATGATTTATCTTTTCGGGTGCATCTACATAGTACTTCTGAACAATTTTCCTTTACAACCAACTTTAGTGATATTGCATTCAGCTTATTGCTATAATTAACTACAATTTCAAATATAATACGAATTGGCTAATTCAGTTCTTGTACTGTTCACTACAATCTAATTACAATTCAAGGGGAATCTTTAAGCTTATGTGGTAGGATTACACAGTCTAAAATTGAGGTATATTTGATACGCGATTATAAAGTGTTTGCCGTTTAACCACTCGAAAGGGGCATCGTGTCATCATTTTGTAGACAATGCCGCCACAAAGTACAAAGAGGCCCCAGAAAACATATGTGAAAAGGTAAATAAAGCGATTTGGCTGCCACAGCACCGTATAGCTTAGATTATAATCCTCTAAAAAGTTTTGTGAAGAAATAGCATTAGTGCTGAGTGGATTTATAATATTGCCAAAAGCTAGACTTACCTAGCACTGCGTAGCCCATGCCAATCTTAGATTTCCCCATGCGATATGAGCATGTTGGGACCATGATCTCTAAGTAACTGTGATCCTGTTCTTTCAATGATTTTAGATCAAAATGTCTAACGGAATTCTCATAAAAGTTAATGACCTTTGTGGAGGGATATATAAAAATTCGGGATTCGTGCCAATGTCCTGAAAATATGATATGTGGATCCAAATCGCTGATGATGGCCCTCAATAATGGACCGCCACCAATGAGGAGTGGGGCATGGGAGACTCCAATGCGAAGGCGATCAGCATTATGATCCTTATCAGGATTGGTGAAATCCAATAACATACGATTGATCTTGAAGAAACGTAAACGATTGTCATAATCAAACAGATCCTCGCTCATAAATTCGTTTTCAAAACGTCGTTGATTTGAGTTTGAAATATAATCGCCATTATCACCGCCAATATCGTTATCACCAGGCACATGGATGCGCTGAAAGAATGCAGAGATCATGCGAAACTATATATTGATCAATTGATTAAAATAAAATATATTAGCCAATTTTTTCTTACGTTTGATAGCCGTTTGTTTTGAAAGATGCGCTTGAAGCGCTTCACATATTGCTTGTATTCCTGAGCGGTAGCTATGTTACCCTCATCAAGTAAATCTCCCAAGAAAACTATGATGTGCGGTTGTGTAAATGATATAGCACGCTCAAAAGATTTCTGCAAATATCTATCCGAATCATAACGTGCAAGTGCACTATGCGATGAGCGATCATAAGAATTGCCCAAGATTTGTGGATCCGCAATTAACAACAGACGTGTGCAGTTCTCTAAAAGAATTAAGTCTTGTATATGCAATGTAAAGCTGATTAAATAGACTTACCCTGTTGGCAATCGATTGACTGCCAGCTGGATTGAGCTATATAATATATAAGTACTTCATTGAAGAACATGAGCAAAAGCGTGAGCACAATAAATCCACGACAGACTAATCTGAAAAGCAATAAATGTTAGATGATTTTAGACAAGTTACGTTCTACTACAAAAAGCAAAACCTTTTTCGTAATTTTTAAAGACTTTTTCCATTATTAAAAATCTAAAATCTTTTGGAATTTGTATGGCAACATACAGGCTACACGTTCTTTAGTTCTTACCTATTAACTACGCGCAAGGAAGCCATAATCATGCTCAGCGTTAGGCTTCCTCACATTGCTTGATTATGTAGTATTTTTGGCATTCAAGTTCCACTTTTTCTTATGTATCATTGCATTATCCACATAAATATTTCTATATTTACAAATGCATTGAAAAATGTTGACGTAAGTTCTGATATGGTGTTTATATTTAGATGATGTTGCTGCCACATGCAGAATGCAACTGTTTTGCTTGAGTTGTGTCGAGCACAGTCGGCACTATTGACCCCTAATTAAATTAAAGAGCATTACAAGAGCTATGACTGGTAATTAGGGCAACAAACAGCCTGTCAACTTACCAGAAGAATTTTGTTTATTGCCACTCGACAAATTTGTTAGCCATGCGCGCCTTTCGGTTGTCATGAGCACGTGTTGGGTTTGCAGTGTTTGAATTTAAATTTCGTAACGGCCGTTACAAGCCGGGACGTAAACCTTAACGGTCGGGGGCAGCCTTATCAATCACATTTTAAGCTGATAAGGCAAAAAAAAAACTTTTTATCACAAAACTTAGCAGAGCTGTGTCGTTTCGTTGCCAGACTTCAATAAGAATCTACTTCTAAAAGTAAACAACATGAAAGGTGGCGGCGCTAACGAACAAAAAATGGCGCCACCAAAGTTTTAAAACGTGGCAGCATTGGTTCTATAAATGGTTAATTTAGAAATCAAAAAAACTTTTTTAAAAGTTGCCTTGGCATTTATATGGCCAGAAAGAAATTAAACTGAGACTTTCCGTGACCTCTTTTTATAAATAAAATTTGTTTGAAGGAACTAGTCTTCCAGAGGCGCTACAAACATAAAACAAACACAATTATTTCAAAGACTCAGTTAGAAAATTTTATTAACAGTTTGTACATTTAATTACCAATAAGGTTCTGGCATTACATCAGAAGAATACGTAAACTTTCTGGGCTTCGGTTGTATTATATCACCAATAAAGTTAGCATTTCCTATGGTAATTGTGGAAATATTCTCAGTTGTGCTTAACTCTGAATCTGTATTAGTTACTGCAGTGGTGCTAGTCTCGATAGAACCATTTTCAGTTGTAGTATCACTTCCAGACGGCAATTCTGTTGTAGATTTAGGAAGTTCAGTTGACGTATCTCCCTCTTCTGTCGTAGTTTCCAGTCCAAAAGTAGTGGTGATAGGATTTTCTACTAATTTGAAAGTTTGCTGGGTGGAAGAGTCTATTTTTTCCATTGTACTTTCGGGAGTTACGGTTTCAATTCTTAAAGTATCATTTCCTGATGAAGCTACCTGTGTTAAGGATGGTGGTTCTTCGGTTGTAGATATAGAAAACTCGGTTGTAGAATATATCTCTTCAGTTGTAGATTCCAATTCGTGTGATGTCGTTGAAATTACAATATTAAACTCATCCATATTGGAGTTTTCTAATATACTGAAAGTTTGTGGGGTAGTCAAGTGTATTCTCTCCGGTATACTTTCAGGATGTACAGATTCAATTGTTGTCGTATCAATTCCCAAAAGCGCTGTTGTCGAATCAAAGCTTAACTCATCTTCATTGGAGATTTCTAACAAACTATCAGGCGATCCAGGAGTCGTTGAAGTTTCAGTATCAGTATCAGTATCGTTTGCTTCATCTACGGAAGATACTGGGGAGCTAACTTTGATTATTGTACCTGGATCGGGGAAAATTGTTGTTGAAATTTCAGCTTCGGTAGTTTCCTCGAAATCCAAACTATATGTTGTAGTAGTTGTCTCGATTCTAGGAACATTTCCTATAATTGACAGCAAAATTGTGGATGTTTCAGGCAACTCCGTAGTGGTTGTGTACATTTCTGTAGTAGAAATGATCGCCATTTCACTAGTTGTCTCGGTTGTTTTGTCCAATATTGTAGTGCTTTCCAAATCCAAATTATTAACTGATGTTGAAGTCTCGTAAGTGGAAGTTGTGATGTCAGGAACAGTTGTTGTGCTCGAAAATCCAGGTTTTAGGGGAGTTATCCCGGTGGTTGTCTTGTTTGATGCCTTATATGGCACATAACTCTTCACATTATATGGCTTGTGATTGCTCACGTAAAATTTGGCCAAGTTAATCCAATCTTCCCGATTCATTATGTTGTTAGGCAAGGATTTTGTATTTTCAGCAACTATAACTTTACAGCAAACTATCCATGTGTAAAGCAGGAAAAATAACCACCGTTTCATCTCGATGCGTTGTGTACAAATGACACAGTTGACTCATTACTTTAAGCGGAAAAAGTGAAATTTGAGTCATTAGTGGTTTACCTGATCTGTCATTACCATTTTTACCTGGTCTAATGACGGACAATATCGCCATTTCTGGAGTTCTCAGAATACCAAACGCGGTAATTATTGATATTTTTCGTGTTCTGCTTCAAATCCACTTTGTTTGTCCTCTCCCTCTAATTAAGGAAAGTTTTTTACTTGCGTTCCTAAGAGACTATTAGACTTTCAAATTTTTTTTTATTTCGAATTAGTTTAAACAAGTTTGCCCCCTGTGGAACAAACAGTTATTAAAATGATCTTCCTCATTTATTAGAATTTATAATTTATTTGATTTATCTTAGTTAAATTTTAATGCTTTAATATAATTTGTTTGTAAATTTTGTTTCAATTTGCGCTGAAGTTTTAGAAAATAAAATTGAATTGTAAACCGATAGATATTTTTCTGTAATAGCAATAAGAAATGTTATATGATTTGTTTTAACATTATGTTAACGCAAAACGGAGCTATGCTCAACAGAAATGGCGTTGCCAAGTTCGTAGGTTTCTCAACATCTGGCCACGTTGTCTAGGCAGAGTAATGGCGTGCCACTTCGCACAAAAAATGCGCTGTTAAAAATTTTCTTGCTGACAACAAACGCGCTTTATTATCATCATTAGCAATACATTTATTGAAAATGACAACGTAGTTGTGTGTATATAAAGTATTTATGTGCTGTAATTATTGTTGAAAGCCGAGCGTATTTGCATTAAAAGTGCGGTCTCTGTTAATAGAATTGGCAATTTTTTTTACCGCTGACTACAGCACTCGGATTGTGAAAAGTAAGACCAGCTCTGCATAAAAATTTGCAGCTGCAAAATGGTGCTAATTTGCATGAAAATTTTGTGAAAATGTGTGCGTTGAGCGGCTTGCAAACAAATTCAATTGTTAAGTTTGCATTAAAAACTGAAACAAAACGCATTATTTGTGTCTCAAGTTGTAAATTTCTCTGTGTGTGTTTTTGTGGGGTGGCAGTGTGTGTGTGTGTGGCTTGGCAATGCTGCCTAATCGTTGATATTTGGCAATGCTGCCGCGCTGTTATGTGCTTCTTTTTTATATGAACTTGAGGGTCGCGGCTTGACTATTATGATTATTTTGCGTTTTGTAACAAAAAGAAAATGCACGCCTCACTCTTAATTTAATTTTGTTTTTGTATTATATTTGCAGTTGCACATTGCCTAAAGGAAAATTGTGTTCAGGGAAAGAGCTTTTAACAGCTGCTAACAATGGCGGACATTGTTTATCCCAACGGTTGTAGACCGTTAATGGAGGATCTGGGCACTGATGAGCTTATACGACGTCTCAAGGTAGTCATCGATATGATTATGTATTTAGATTTTCCACGAGTACAAACAAACATTCGCCACATTCGGTCACATTTGATTTGACGAATAATCATTTCGGCCCTCTTATGGGAATTTGTACAGGCTGAACTAAACATTCGGCGCGAATTTTGAAATATTTGGCGAATGTGCTGTCGTGGAAAGAGCCCTTATTATGAATTTTCGTTAATTAATGTTTTCTTATTACAGACTCTGGCAAATGTGCTGCAGACTATGGAACAGGATGATAATTTGCATCAGCAGTTCATACCTCTGGCATTGCACTTACTCGACGATTTCTTTATGCAGCATCAATCGCGAGATGTTCAATTGCTGATAGCTTGCTGCATAGCGGATGTTTTGCGTGTTTATGCCCCTGAAGCACCCTACAAGGAGCAGGATCAAATTAAAGCGATATTCAAGTTTTTTATCAAGCAACTCCATGGCCTAAAGGATCCACGTGATCCCTCGTTCAAGCGCTAC
Source organism: Drosophila neotestacea (assembly GCA_035044365.1). NCBI lineage: Eukaryota > Metazoa > Arthropoda > Insecta > Diptera > Drosophilidae > Drosophila > Drosophila neotestacea. The sequence continues at coordinate 107,678 of JAWNMD010000270.1, forward strand.
TTTTACTTGTTGGAAAACTTGGCCTTTGTCAAGTCATTTAATATGTGCTTCGAATTGGAAGATTGTCAGGAAATATTTTACGAACTATTCAGCACTGTTTTCAAGATCATCAAGTGAGCATGGTTGCAATTATTACTTAAATTATTAAGTAATTTTTATTGTAATAATTGTAAACATTTATAATTGTAGCGATCAGCACAGCGTTAAAGTGAAGAACTTTTTTATGGATGTTTTAAGTCCACTTATAACCGAGGCAGATAATTTATCAGTCGAACTCTTGGATCTTATACTGATCAACATTGTGGAACCCAATAAGACAACTAACAAATATGCACATGAGCTAACAGAGCAGCTGTTGGTCAAAACTGGCGATGCCTTTGAAGCAACCATCAAATTGGTAGTAAACAAGCGTAATTATCTTTATAAATTCATATTGAATAATCTCTTTCCTAGTTCTTCAACCGATCACTGGTCATGGACAGGCCGAACTCGAGGCTGTCGATAACGAACAAGATTTATGATATCATCTATGAGCTTAATCAAATCAACAGTGATCTGTTGGTTTCAGTGCTGCCCCAGTTGGAGAACAAACTGCTTTCCACCGACGATACCGAGCGACTGAGTAAGTTTTTTAATTTATCTTTAATTTATATTAATTTTGACATCTATTCAAAAAATCCAATCTAATGATAAATAGAAAAACATTTTTGTGTTATATGAATTTTATGAAAGTTTACAGATCTTTATAAGTTATGATAATAACGTAAGTTCTTTTTGCTGTTTATTTACAGAAGCCACAACGCTGTTGGCCCGCATGTTTTCCGAAAAGGACTCTCAGCTGTCCAAGAAGTATCCTTCGCTTTTGCGTACATTCTTTGGTCGTTTTTGTGACATTACCGAAACAGTGCGCGTAAAGTGCGTTCAATCCTCAATGCACTTTTTGCTAAATCATCCACATCTGCAAGCGGAAATCACTGAGAAGCTCCGTTTGCGTCATCATGATCTGGATGAGATTGTACGCTATGAGGTTGTCATGGCAATTGTGGAAGCGGCAAAGCGAAATTTTGAGCTTGTCGTCAAATCGCCGGAACTGTTGGAAATTGTGCGTGAACGCACCATGGACAAAAAGTATAAAATTCGTCGCGATGCTATGAATGGATTGGGTTACATCTATAGACGCGCCATTTGTGAGCCAAATGACTTGAGTCCAGAGGTGAAGCAACAGGTGGATTGGATTAAAAATAAAATCATGCATGGTTATTATAAAGTATGCCTGGAGGACAAACTGATGGTGGAACGATTGCTCATAACCTGCTTGGTTCCCTACAAACTGGCGCCAGAGGAGCGCATGAAGAAGCTGTATCATCTGCTGGGAGATCTCGATACGAATGCCACAAAAGCGTTTGTAGAGCTGCAAAAGAATCAAATGAAATCACGACACACGGTCAGCGAATGGATAAAGCTGCATCACTCCAAGGAGTTTACACCACGCGTGCTCAGTCAACTAGCTGCCAAACAAAGCAATATTGCCAAGTAATTATACTTTTCTTTATTATAGTTCCTTAATATATTTAATTTTGAATTTAGATTGCTGCCAGAACCATTGAAGGCTGGTGAGTTTATCACTCAGTTCAGTCAGCATCTCCGTAAGGATGCTCAACTTTTACGTTGCATTAACATTATACTGAAACGAGATGTCAGTTGTCGCGAATGTGCTGATACAATGAGCGTGCTGCTCAAGAAATTGGGTGCTCATGTTATGACGAATCTATACTATAACACGGTTAAGATGCTTATTGAACGTGTGGCTTCCGTCATGGTAGATAAGGAGTCCATTGGTGTGCTCATCGGGTGAGTTATTTAATTGATTTCATAAAGACAATGTGAGATAAACATTTTTCATTCAATTTTCAAGCCTGATCGAGCAGTGCATTCAGGGTGGTGACATCTGCAATGAGATTGGAATATCGCCACATGAAGCAGGCGAACGCGGTCTCAAGTTATTAAGTGTGAGTGCTGAAACATAGTTAAGCTAGGAAATAATAACAATTTCTTTAAGCGGAAATATTTAAAATAGTAACGAAATAGAACAGTTTTTATTTACTCATTTCTTTTCTTATTTATGCCTTTTTTCGGTTTGTATATAATTTTCCATTATATTTAAAAAGTTCAGTATTGATCTCGAACTTAGAACTAATTCAATAATTTAAGCATTTATTTATGTAATGCATTTATTTTTTCAATAATTTTAGATGTTGTCGTATGTGTTTTCGGCTCATTTCTTTACGGATACCTCTCTGCGTCGTCTGATTTCGCTGCTGAGCTACGACCACGAATATGTTGCCCCGTTGGTGCTGAAAACGTTAACACATTTGGGTCGTTATCAGCCGCTGATCGATGAAGCCAATCCGGCCATATTGAACGAGTTGGCGCCCATCTGCAAAGACTTTGCCCTGATGGGAACGCCGAAGCAGGCAAAGCATGCTGTGCGCTGTATCTTTGTCAATAGTCAATCATCCTCAACGGCCACAACGGATGGCGGAGGCAGTGCCTCAACTACCACTCAAACAGTACATCCCATTTTCAATGAAATCATTGAGGAGCTACGTCTTCAACTGGCTCCCAATTGTGAATATCAACGTACGAAGATTGTTACATTGGGTCACATTGCATACAATATGCCTCAGGCATTTTTAACGCCCGTTAAGAATATGATTGCACGTCGCATAGTCAAGGAATTGCTTATACAGGAGGTGCCTGCTCAACGAGAACACGATCTACCTGAGAGCGATTGGTGTGAACAGGACGAACTACCGCCAGATACACTCTGCAAACTGGATGCCCTCAAAACAATGGCACGCTGGCTTCTTGGCCTACGCTCCGATGAGCATGCGGCCCAAAAAACCTTCCGTATGCTAGCGGCCTTTGTCAATCAGCGAGGCGATCTGTTGGCCCAAAATAGGCTGTGTAGTGCCGAAAAGTCCTGGCTGCGTCTGGGCGCCGCCTGCGCCATGCTCAAGGTGTGCGAACAGAAAGGTGTTGGCGATCAATATAGCGCCGAGCAGTATTTACAGCTCTCCCAGTTAATGGTCAGTATCTGTCTTATCAACTGATTGAGTTTTTATTAATAAATGTTACTTATTTTCAGGAGGATCCTGTTCTGGAGGTGCGCGAGATCTTTGCGCGAAAGTTGCATAAGGGATTAGGCAGAAGTCTGCCACGAAATTGTCTACCACTCGACTTTATGGGCTTTTACGTGCTAAGCGGATTGGAGACCAATAAAGAGTGAGTTGACAATGACTTTAAATAGTATAATTGAAATATTTAATTTAATCCTAAACAGATTGCAAGATCAGGTGCGTCACTATGTGGAAGCGGATGTAAATAAACGACGGGAATATCTTAAAACTGTGGCTATGACGTGTAAGACTTGCTAAAGATACTATCAAGCAACTCAGATTTGATAATTAAACAATTATGTGATTATGTATTACAGCTCCAGATAGCTCGACGGAATCACAGTCGTTGCATATATTACCTGATTATATGTTGGCGTTTGCCATCCCAGTGCTCGTGCACAATCCCAGCTATACGAATCACGAGGATTATGTGCAGCTTCGCAAGATGGAAAAGTGTTTACGCTTTATTCTCGAACCATTGATGGCGAAGCGTGAATCATTTGTTTATAGCTTCTATAAACAGCTGCTCCAGCTGATCAAACATCGCGAGTATAGCCAAAGCTCGGAAAAGGATAGAATGCAAAATAACTATGTAAGTAAATTATTAGATAGCAGCAACTGTCACAACAATAATATTTTGTAAATTGTGTATTCTTCCTCTCCCCCATATATTTATATAGAAAATGTGGGCGCTCTGTGATCTCGCCATGCACATAATCGATGCCAAAGTTGGCCAATGTGATGGCAATTCGAGCGCTTTCTCAATGCCTCTGGCGCTGCCTGAAATGTACTATAAACTGCCCGCCGCTGCAGACTTCCAGAATAATGAAATCTATATACCCTTGGACGTATATACTCTAGGCGCGAAAGCAAACAAGGCGTCTGCATCGACGACAACAGCCAAGTCACATGCAACTGCTGCAGGCTCCAAACGAAATGTAGACTTGGCGATTATGAATGATGATGATGAAAATTCCCAGGTAAAGGCACATTTCAATCAAATTATTATTATATATGTATTTATTTATTGACTTGCTTACAGGAGAACAACCTTTTTGATAACATACGTGCCGCAGATACAACAGAACCGATGGCCAAGCGGACGCGCGGTGGAGCTGCAACGGTACCCAAATCGTAGAGAAGGAGCGCATACTTGTTAGTTTAGTATTAGCTTAGGCCCTAAGTTAACTAAATATTTAAGACGTAGATGAGTACTACGATTAGAACATACTAACACACACACAACAAATCACAACAGCAATAAACAAATCCCTCTCAGCTAGACATCCATGAAATTCTTGTAACCATCTTCTGTGTGTGAATATGAAAGAAACAGACCAACCAACCCAACCCTATGTGGCAAATTGCTGCTAGTGTCGTATAATTTGTTACTTTTAGTTGTAATTATAAGAAGAGAGTGTAGTTTCTTACCCCTTATTATTATTTTATTATACATTTTTAATTATGTCGAGTTTTGTATTATGCCCGCTTTCGGCTTTTTAACTGTCCGCCTTTTGCACTATTTTAAAAACCAACAATAATATTTTTAGATATGTAACAGAAATGTATCGAATAAATGAATGAATTAGAATGCAAATTAGTTGAAGTATGTCGCGACGTAAAGTAACAGAGCCTTATTAAGAAATTAATATTAACTTTTCTATGAACGCAGTTAAAATTTAGTTAATATAAAAAGTATGATTAATCGTAATACAAACATTACATATGCATATACACATACATATTCATAAAATACAGACAATGCATTGAAAATGTATTAAAACGATTGATGAAAATGTTGAAGTAAAATTCAAATTAAAAACAATATTGTACATTTAATTATTATTACTGTTTTTCAAATACAAATAATTATTTAAACATAAGTTATTAAAATAAACTTGTCTTTAAGAGAAAATCATTTTAAAATTTTTTGATCTACGCGCGCTCTCTTATCGTTGAGAGCTACGGTAACACTGCGCGGCAGGGAGTTGCCACTATGCGCACGCAGCTTGGCAACGCTTCAACAAACTGCATTGCCAGTGGGGGTGTGTCGTGTGCATGTGTATGTGCAAGTTTGTTTTTTTCTGTGACAAAAATCTGTTTAATTGAATGAAAAAGTGTTTAAATTTGCAAACTCCGCGCTCTTACATAGCCAAGAATCAAAAGAAACCAAGAACTTAAAGTATAAACAAACAAAATGCAGTCTTTGCCTGTAATGCAAATAACGGACTGTGACGTCACAACAGAGGCAGTCGATACCACAAGCTCATCAGTCGGTGCTATCAGTAGGAAAACAAACGCGCAGCCGAACGGTCGGAATCAGCGCATCTACACCTCAACCCCCAATGACAAATTCAAAAAGCAACAACAATTGAAGCAGCGCAACGACGCCATTGGGTTTTGTAATTTAGCCAAAGCAACAAAAAAATATTACATTAACGTGGGCGGCAAGAGTAAAGAGCCAACCTTTTTTGATATGCGACTGAAAGTGCTGGGTTTACTATTTAGTATAGTAATTATTGGCTACCTATTAGTCAGTTTAGCAAGTAAGTACAAAGATATTTAAATTAAGCGCAGCATTCAAGGCTGCACTTGTGACGTCTGTGTTATTGTTAGTGTTTATTAATAGCCATATGTATGTAAATATGTACATATATGTATATGCATATTGACTTGTTTAGGCAATGGCAAACGGTATGATCTCATAGCGATTTTCATTCTCATTGCTTTTTTGTATGTTCACCTTCGTTTGCGCCTTTCCATGAATGCGTTAAGCATCTAAATAAAGACTTAACAATTGACTCTTGTCGCATTTTGTTTTAGCCAAACAACCGCTTCCTCATTACTAATTTCTTCAAAATAGTTTTTTGCCTGTTAGACGCTGCCCTTTGTTTACACACATATAACTCTTATATGTGTGGTTATATATGTAAACATGTCAAGTTCTTCTGTTAGTTGTGAGCGACTTAACGGTATTTTGCACTCAGGCAGGTCACGCGACCTGTAGGTTACAGTGGGTGAGAATTGTTTTGAGCTCTTTTAATGTATTCATAACATAAATGAACTAAAAGATGTGTAATTCTTTTTATTGTTGTTAGTTTGCTTAGAGCTTAGGACACAAATGCATTAAAAATAATGTTTTGTATTCACTGTATTCACTCAAATATCGTACCACTGTGCAATATAAAAGTGGGCGTCAAAACCTTTAAAAACATTTGGCAGCTTCGTAAGTAAAAGACAACATCGCCAAAGTTGTATGTTTGTTTATCATGCTGCTGATAAAAAAGCCAATATCAATTGACCTTGACGCACGAATCTAATAACCAGCAATACTTTATTTATTTACAACAGTGCCCTTAATCAATAGCAGCAGTATGCAACAGCTCGGCAGCTATGTGCAGGCACAGCTGAGTGCTGCAAAGGATTGGACAGAGGAGCACCAGCTGCGCTCCAAGTTGAGCCCATTGTTGTGTGGCTTCCTTGTAGGGTCCTTTTTCTACGGAATGGTTTATATGGACAGCCTTGAGCCAGGCGTTAATCCACCTACGCCTTTTTCCAAGCAGTGGTAAAATCAAGTTTTTTTTATTTACTGAAACCATTGCTTAACCAATTTATATTTTCCGGATTACAGCAATCGCCAGAGGAGCACATTGCAGTTAAGCTATTTGGGAGCAATAGGCTCGGGAGTTATGGTGACTTTTTTGATGTATATGCATTTTTAATTAATTCCATTTCATCAAATATGGCAACAGTATTAGAATTTAACCCAGTCCAATTATTTGTTAATTGTATACACTCACCTAATTAGAATTTAATTTATTTGTAATTGTGCAATGCTCTTAATGCGAAACCAAAATAGTCTTTTTTGTATTCTTAAATGAATTTAATGAAGCAATAGAAGCTAAATTGAAATGTTTAAAGGCACATATGAAGTTACTAACAATTATTGCTAAGTAAACAAATTAGATTATTCGCATATTATTACTAACTTATTTATGAAAATGTGTAAACATGTGAAAGTACAAAGTGAAAAATTAGGTAGCAACAAGTTTGTACTAATATCTACTTATGCATTGTGTTTTGCATTAAAATATATGATGTAAGGTTCTCAATTCGTGTGAAATTCTGTTGCCAATCAGCAGTGCTTACCTGTGTGACGCTAAAGGTTTTCAAACGATTCTCACCCATGAAACGGCCCACAACATGGATATAACAACCTAAAAGCAGAAACCAACCAATAAGCATATTTAAATATGTTTATGATGTACTTGCCATTATTTACGGACTTTAATTCACCATTAAAATCATAGAAAACGCTCTGCAGGATCGGTCCTTTGTCATCGTTGCGCATCAGCAGTGTATGTTCCCCCCGCTTACCAACAATGATACGCATTAGCTTACCTGTAAATGTTTTTAAACTACATACATATTTATTATATGTATTTCAGAATGTCAGCTTACCATATACATTCCAAATCACATTCAAATCTGGTTTCATTCTATGCATTTTAATGCAAAAGTCCACACGTCCAATTAAGCTCTGCAAGTTTCGGCCAGGCTTGGACATTGGAGAAGTTGGCAACGCGGTCAATGGTTCAGCTTTTGGTGGTACCATTGCCCCTCGTTTATTATTTACTTTTACGGCTGGCATATAGATAAACTCGTGCTTGGGTTTAATTCTTAAAGGTTCTTCAACAAATCCGGAAAAAATAAGCTTATTTTCTTTTTGGCAAAGAGTTAATTTGGTTTGCTTCAATTCAGTTTTTCGCAAAAGCCCCGAGGCAGTTTCAAAGCTGCGATTGCCGTTTGCAAAAAGCTCTGCTTTAAATTTTTTCTGAGTATTATCTGCCAAGCTGTTGCTCTTTTTTACTAAATGTGGACATTAATTAACTCATGGTCACATTATGTTAATTTTCTTACCTTTGCTTGTGAACATTTTGCGCTAGAATATTTATTCAGATCTGCAGCAATTAATAAATAATTTTTTATGCATTTGATGCAGTCGTTGCCTGCACTCAAATAACGGAATGTGGCGTCACATTGGGAACTACAAAGCGCTGCCACTGGTCATATTTGCAACTACGTAGAGTAGCGCCATCTTTTGTTTTTTTAGCTAAACGGCTTGTTTTCGACGGCACTTCCGAGTGAATTTCAGAAACGAATGACGAAAATTTTTTATACTCGAAAACGGTGGTGCTCACCGATTTAATTAAAACTTTGCACGAATTTTCTGTGGATTTTTCTAAGCTCTTCAGTAAAAGCCGCAGGTTGAGCAAAGAGCTGTAAACGGAACTTGGCCGCCAGTGGGTCTAGAAAATCGAGACATATTTTAAAAGAAGCAGGTTTATTTTACCTAATTTCAAATTAACTTATTTTGTTGAAATAAATCATTTTCTTGGTTAAAAAATAAATTTTAATTGATGCAATATTTTGTCGCAGCGAGAACCATAGGTGGCGTATTTATGTTTCGCAAAACAGACAAAAAGTAGAGCTGTAGTATAGTTCTAGTATTTTGGTATTTTTCGATTAGCTCCAGTTTACTGTCACACTGGACAGCTCGATTTATAAGCTATCGATTTAAGCTTATCGATATGTCCGATAAAGCGACACTCCACGCGAGTTTATTTTCATTTTAATGCATAGAAATTTTGTAAATACCAGTCAATTTAAAATTACCTAGAAAGAACTAAATCTACAACAATGAGTACAATTCTGGAGAAAATTGCGGCCATTGAGTCCGAGGTAAACCGGCAAAGAGAAATTGAAACTAAGCAGAAAACTAACCTGTCTCTCCCATTTTTATACCACTTAATATGGATGTATGTGTATATACGACACACACACACACATGTAGATGGCACGCACGCAAAAGAATAAGGCAACGTCGGCTCATTTGGGTTTGTTGAAAGCCAAGTTAGCGAAGCTTCGGCGGGAGCTCATCTCGCCAAAGGGCGGCGGCGGTGGCACCGGCGAAGGTAAGTTTAATTTCTAAATTAAAAGAAAAAGATTTAAATATGCAATTTTAGCTGGATTTGAGGTGGCCAAGACGGGCGATGCCCGGGTGGGATTTGTCGGGTTTCCATCGGTTGGTAAATCGACGTTACTTTCGAATTTGGCTGGTGTTTACTCTGAGGTGGCTGCGTACGAGTTCACAACGCTTACCACTGTGCCAGGATGCATTAAGTATAAAGGCGCCAAGATACAACTTCTGGATTTGCCGGGTATTATCGAGGGTGCCAAGGATGGCAAGGGTCGTGGTCGTCAAGTGATTGCTGTGGCACGTACCTGCAATTTAATCTTCATGGTACTGGATTGCCTTAAACCACTGGGTCATAAAAAGTTGCTGGAGCACGAGTTGGAGGGCTTTGGCATACGCTTAAATAAGAAACCACCAAATATTTATTACAAACGAAAGGATAAAGGTGGCATCAATCTCAATTCTATGGTGCCACAGTCGGAATTGGACTCGGATCTGGTGAAGACCATTTTGTCGGAATACAAAATACATAATGCGGATATAACATTGCGTTATGATGCTACTAGCGATGATTTAATTGATATTATCGAAGGCAATCGTATTTATATACCTTGCATCTATCTGCTGAACAAGATTGATCAGATTTCCATTGAGGAACTGGATGTCATCTACAAGATACCGCATTGTGTACCCATATCAGCGCATCATCACTGGAATTTCGACGATCTGCTTGAACTAATGTGGGAATACTTAAGATTAGTGCGAATTTATACCAAGCCCAAGGGACAATTGCCCGATTACAGCTCTCCGGTTGTGCTGCACAATGAACGTACTAGCATTGAGGACTTTTGTAATAAGCTGCATCGCTCCATCGCCAAGGAATTCAAATAGTAAGTTATAACTGTTTATTCAGATTTTCTTTCTAAAAACCTCTTTATTTTAACAGTGCGTTGGTATGGGGATCTTCGGTCAAGCATCAACCCCAGAAAGTTGGTATTGAGCATGTACTAAATGATGAAGATGTTGTGCAAATTGTGAAAAAGGTCTAAGACCCGTTAGTACTATACGTTTTGGATTTTTGATTGTGTTTAATTGCATTTTTGAAATAAAAACTAGTTTCTCTGACTGTTTACCAGCGTTTCCAACTGGAGTAATTGCGTTTTCAAACTTTCCGCTCAGCGAAATACAACCTAAATCGATATATTTGCTGTGTAAGCTATCGATGAAGTCCCGCCTCTAGCCACAAGTTTTCATTAGTTAAAGTGAATCTTTCTTTAGTTTCTATGTCAAAAAACATATGGCTTAAACAAAAAACTAAAATATTTCATTATAATTTTGATAAACGCGCTATTAGGTCGTTTCGTTCTGAATAAGTTAAAATAAACGGGTCATCGAAATGAACGAATTAACTTTTTCAGTATTTCATTAACTATATCTTTTATTTTGTTCAATTAAACAAACAAAATAAACGATATAGTCAATGAAATTCTGAATAAGTTAATTCATTCATTTGAGTTTATTCGGAACGAAACGACAAGTGCGTTTATAAACATTATAATGAAATATTTTATTTTTTTGTATAAGCCATATGCTTTTTGACATGAAAAATAAAGAAAGAGCTGCATTCTGCCTTCGGACTTTATTTAAACAGTAACAGCTGTGTTAAATACAAGTGGTAATAAATAAAATTATTCTTTCAAATATTCCTTCGCGGTCTTTTATCTATCACCTGTTTGTTGCTTAAAAATATCGATAAATGTCCAAACTATATCGAGATTGTGTGACCATCGTTTTCAAAGTTTTGCGCTCAACTAGATGTTAAAATGAATCGATATTTTCGTCGTGTTATCGATAATACAATTGGGTATTCGCCGCACGTTGTTTATTGTTTTTATTTTCAAGCAAGTTTAATTTAAATGGTAGAGCTTAAAAAAGGCGACGCCAATGTGGAAGATAATGGCTGGGAGCCCGGCGACAGCAAAGAATGGGCCAAACCCATCAAACCCCTGCAGGAGAAATGGAAACTGGTGCCGGCATTTCTTCAAGTTAAAGGTCTGGTCAAGCAGCACATTGATTCATTCAATCACTTCATCAATGTGGACATAAAGAAGATTGTGCGAGCAAATGAGATTGTGACAAGCGGCGCTGATCCGCTTTTCTATCTCAAGTATCTGGATGTGCGGGTGGGGAAGCCGGACATTGACGATGGCTTTAACATAACCAAAGCGACAACGCCGCACGAGTGCCGACTAAGAGATACCACATACTCGGCACCTATCAGCGTGGACATTGAGTATACACGCGGCACACAGCGAATTAAGCGCAACAATTTGTTAATTGGACGCATGCCCCTTATGTTAAGGTGCTCCAACTGTGTGCTCACTGGTAAATCGGAATTTGAGTTATCAAAACTTAATGAATGTCCACTTGATCCAGGCGGTTATTTTGTGGTGCGTGGACAGGAGAAGGTCATCCTTATTCAAGAACAACTTTCGTGGAATAAAATGCTCACCGAGGACTTTAATGGTGTCGTCCAGTGCCAGGTCACTTCGTCTACTCACGAGAAGAAATCACGTACTCTGGTTTTGAGCAAGCATGGGAAATATTATCTGAAGCACAACTCCATGACGGATGATATACCCATTGTGGTGATCTTCAAGGCATTGGGTGTGGTCTCCGATCAGGAAATAATGGCACACATTGGCCTGGATGCGCGTTCACAGAATCGCTTTGGGGCCTCTCTTCTGGAAGCCTTCAATCTTAAGGTCTTCACCCAACAGAGAGCTTTAGACTATATGGGTGAGTTGTGTAAACTTAGCAAGAAATCAATAATAAACAATTTCAAATCTCTCTTTACAGGCTCCAAACTTGTGGTGAAACGCTTTCAGAGTGCCACAAATAAAACGCCTGCAGAGGAAGCTCGAGAGCTGCTCTTGACCACAATCCTGGCCCACGTTCCCGTTGACAATTTTAACTTTCAAATGAAGGCGATTTATGTATCCCTGATGGTTCGGCGCGTTATGGCCGCAGAATTGGATAAAACACTGTTCGATGATCGTGATTATTACGGCAATAAGCGATTGGAGCTAGCAGGATCCTTAATCTCACTGATGTTTGAGGATCTGTTCAAGCGTATGAACTGGGAGCTCAAGATGATTGCGGACAAGAATATACCAAAAGTGAAGGCGGCACAGTTTGATGTTGTTAAGCATATGAGAGCTGCGCAGATTACAGTTGGTCTCGAATCTGCGATTAGTTCCGGAAATTGGACAATTAAACGTTTCAAAATGGAACGTGCTGGCGTTACCCAAGTGCTGTCCCGTCTCAGTTATATATCGGCGCTGGGCATGATGACGAGAGTAAACTCACAGTTCGAGAAGACACGTAAAGTGTCCGGACCACGTTCATTGCAGCCAAGTCAATGGGGTATGCTGTGCCCCTCGGATACGCCCGAGGGCGAGGCTTGTGGCCTGGTAAAGAATCTGGCGCTAATGACGCACATTACGACGGAAGTGGACGAACGTCCGGTCATGACACTGGCTTATAATGCCGGCGTCGAAGATATACGTGAGGTTAGCGGCAATCCCATCAATAACCCTAATGTTTTTCTTGTTTTCATCAATGGCAACGTCCTCGGCCTGACCATTAATCAACGACATCTGGTGCGAAACTTGCGATACATGCGAAGAAAGGGACGTATGGGCAGTTTTGTCTCCATACATACATCCTACACACAACGCTGCATCTTTATACACACAGACGGTGGTCGATTGTGCCGACCATATATAATAGTAGATAGATCACGACCTCTGGTGCAGCAACGACATTTGGATGAGCTGCAGCGTGGTATACGTAAATTTGATGATTTTCTGCATGACGGATTGATCGAGTATCTGGACGTAAATGAGGAGAACGATTCGTTTATTGCTTGGAATGAGGAGCACATTGAACCGCACACAACGCATCTAGAAATTGAACCCTTCACTTTGCTAGGAGTATGTGCGGGTCTCGTTCCCTATCCACATCACAATCAGAGTCCCCGTAATACCTATCAATGTGCCATGGGTAAACAGGCAATGGGCATGATTGGCTATAACCAAAAGAATCGCATCGATTCACTTATGTACAATTTGGTTTATCCCCAAGCGCCGATGGTCAAGTCCCGGACAATTGAGTTGACCAACTTTGATAAGCTGCCCGCTGGCCAAAACGCAACAGTGGCTGTGATGAGTTACTCCGGCTATGATATCGAGGATGCCCTTATTCTGAATAAAGCCTCTATTGATCGTGGCTATGGACGATGCCTTGTCTATAAGAATTCCAAGTGTACGGTGAAGCGTTATGCAAATCAAACATTTGATAGAATTATGGGACCGGTAAAGGATGCTTTAACCAATAAGGTGATCTTTAAGCATGATGTTCTGGACACGGACGGCATTGTTGCACCTGGCGAACAGGTGCAAAACAAGCAGATTATGATCAATAAGGAAATGCCCGCAGTGACATCCATCAATCCACTCGAAGGTGAGTTGTTAAATAAGAGATTATTCCGTGATTTAAATTACTAAGTAAATATTTGTATCTGGTTTCGTAGGTCAGGCCCAGGTGCCCTACACTGCAGTGCCAATTAGCTACAAGGGACCAGAGCCCAGTTATATTGAACGTGTCATGGTTTCGGCCAATGCCGAAGAAGACTTTCTCATCAAGATCCTATTGCGACAGACGCGTATTCCGGAAATTGGCGACAAGTTCAGCTCCCGGCATGGACAGAAAGGTGTTACGGGCCTTATCGTGGAGCAGGAGGATATGCCCTTTAATGACTACGGTATATGTCCGGATATGATTATGAATCCTCATGGTTTCCCATCCCGTATGACAGTGGGCAAGGTCCTGGAGCTGCTGGGCGGCAAAGCGGGCGTTTTGGAGGGTAAATTTCATTATGGCACCGCTTTTGGTGGCTCCAAGGCGGTCGATGTTCAGGCTGAGCTAGTGCGTCATGGTTTCAATTACATGGGCAAGGACTTTTTCTACTCTGGAATTACGGGTGCTCCGTTGGAGGCGTACATTTACTCTGGCCCAGTGTACTATCAAAAGCTGAAGCACATGGTGCAGGACAAAATGCATGCAAGAGCACGTGGTCCCAAGGCCGTCCTCACTCGCCAACCCACCCAGGGAAGGAGTCGGGAAGGTGGTTTACGTCTAGGCGAAATGGAGCGGGATTGTCTGATCTCCTACGGAGCGAGCATGCTTATAATGGAACGCCTAATGATTTCATCCGATGCCTTTGAGGTCGACGTCTGTCGTACATGTGGAAGATTAGCCTATTGCTCCTGGTGTCACTTTTGTCAGTCTTCGGCGCATGTCTCCAAGATATCCATGCCGTATGCCTGCAAATTACTCTTCCAGGAATTGACCAGCATGAATGTGGTGCCAAAACTTATACTGGAGAACTATTAATGTAAATATACTATACCTATAAAGGATGTTAAATAAAGTGCGTGGTTGATTTTTTATTTGAACTGTAATTTCATTTAAAAAAAAAATATTGACCTCATACGAAATGTGTATCAGAAAATATTCCAGGAAGGAATAGGAAGTCTTAAGCACAAAAGATGGTGGCGCTAACAAACAAAAGAGGAGGCCATCATTTTTAAAAGGTTCCAAAATGAAGGACTCGTTTTTATTTGTATTATAAATTGTTGTATGGCGACTTTCTTAAAAAAAAACGTCAGATTTGTCGTAAAAACGCTAGATGTGGTAGCCGTGCCAGCACTGTGTGCTTTATACTCTCTCTTTGCGTCTGAGACTATAAAAGCCAGCGTCGGAGTTAAAGAGAGTTCAGTTGAAACCGGCCCTCGCTCGCGTTTTTGCAACTGCAGATAAAGCTCGGCTGTGCTTGAATTCTAAATGGAAAGCTGGATAAAAAACATTTTTAGTGCAATTTGTACAAAGAAATGATTGTTGCAAGTTTGTTGTGTGTGAGAAAGAGTGCAAAATTAAATGTTTTTTGAGAAATAGTGTAACAACAAATGCTGCATACTGTTGCAAATGTGCAAATAACTGTTTAAAACATATATATTTTCGAAATATTCAACAAATCGTAATTGTTAAAATTTCTCATCAAAATGCCAAATGCTACGGAAATGACAACAAATAATGCAAGTGACTCGAAAAAGCCATTCAAAGTAAGAATTAATTAAGAAAGATTTAAAGTAAGGCTGAGGCCATTAAACTGTAATGCAATGCCATGCCCTTTTTTGGGCGTTGTGTCGCAGTTGTTGTTGTTGTTGTTGATAACCGCGTGCTGTGTTTCGCATTTGCGCTATTTAAAAGTTGCTCATATTAAAACTGGGTGAACTTTAAGTTGCAGAGAGCGAGGCTGAAGAGCGTACGCAAATGAGAGAGCAAAAGCTTTAGCGCTGGATGCGCGATGTTAACGTTTGTTTAGTTGAGAGCGAGAGCGGGATTAGAGAGAGCGCTGTAATGTATTTGACTTTGCAAAAACAAAACGCAAGTACTTGACATGAATTTTTGGTTTTATTTTTTTGTATTTTATTTGGGATTTTGAGCGCTTGGCAATTTGTTTGTCTTTGGAATTTGTTTGTTTGCCTGCATTGCCTTTGTTGACAACTAATTTGTTTATCCGCTGTCTAAATAACAAGGATATTTTTTGTTGTTTATCTTTTGCAAGCGATGGAGAACGAAGAGAACACGAAAAGGCCACACAAAGAAACTTGCAACAAGGAAAATAAAAACTGTTTTCTGGTTGCTTTGTAGTGGAAATTCCCGTTAACTGTCATTGTCACATTTTCTGACACTTTAACAAGTCCATTAAAATGTCGCTGCTTATTAAAATAATTAATTCAAAGTCTTTTGATACGTAAATCGGCTTAAAATCTGCCAAATACACAGACAGCCATGAAAATGATATTAAAGAAAAAGTTTCTCAGTTGACATGTTTGTGTAATTAGTAAATGCCACGCCCACAGACAGCCCACAACGCCATTAATAATAAATTAAACAATTTACATAATTTGATGGCATAGTTCAAACAGCAATTTTAACTTGACGCTTAATTTCCCCAGCGGCTCTCAAATCTGCGTTCTATGCCTATCAAATATTTAGTATTCGACTTGTGGTTGCAACCCCCCTCAACTCCTCCCCGCCCCCCATCAGTATCAAGCATCAAGTTGCAGTCTCTTTTTCTGTACCTCGTAGGTGCCACAGTTCAGACGCAGGCACGTAGCCAAAGGCGCCATTTTGACAGTTAACCCTAAGTGGAGACAGGATACGTGTTTTGTGTTGAGTGTCCTTTGGCTCCTCCGGCTCCTTTGCGGTGCCCTGGACAGCCTTTGAATATTGGCTAGTTTGTTAAGTGGACAGCTGGTTAAGCTGAGATTCTGATGTAGTTATATTTCAATTCTATAAGTTTCTACAGGGTGCCTTTGTTCATTTCCCCAATCTTACTTTAGGATAAACAGTTACGAAGTTCATACTATGAGCAATAATCCCTAAAAATTTTTATAAATATTAGTTTTTAAAACAACCGTACGAAACTTTGCTGAGATAAGATGCTATGGATGTGTTTCGAATTTAATAAAATTATTAATATAGTTGATATACAATATATAATTATTTTATACAGTAAATAAAATTTTCAAAATGTATTTCTTTTATTTTTTAATTTGTTTGACATTTAAATTGTTTTTGCGTTGTTATTTTGGTTGTCTCAGAATTTTAGAACATGTCTGTATAATTTTTTACAGGGAGATTTTATACTTTACACTCATTTTCTGAGTCTCTTAACATTTTAATATTCAGTATAATATTGTCAAACACAAATTAAATTACTTAAACTTTGCACATTGAGTTTAAAAGTATGCTATGTTAAATAAACTCCATAAATTTCTATAGGGTGTTATTAATTTTGTACTTTTCTTACACTACATTTACCGAGTTTCATTTCATTACACTCTATAGAGCATTTTCCATCGCATAATTAATAAGATTACCTTAACTTTGTACCTTTATTGAGTTTATAAAATGGTCACAAATTATGCTTAATTAAATTACGCGCAATAAATACTTTCTGTTAGTAAAATTCGGAAAATCGGTTTATCTATTTATACAAAAATCCTCAGGCACTTTATCAGAGATTCATTAAAACTTTAGCCAGCGACAACAAAAGGCTCATCATGCATGAAAGCTGAATGAAAATGTATGTTTTTAGTTAGTAAAATCAGTTTTGGGGTTTTAAACCTGAAAGTATGCAGCCACAACTTTAAACCGATTTCACATCATGTGATTAAATTGAATAAAATTGCTAGTAGCAATGAAAAATGTGTTAATTTAAAGTAAATTACATTATTAATGCTTTAACAATATTTTTTTATTTCGAGAGAAATGAGTTTTATTTAATGGCAAATTTCTGAAAACGACATATATACTATATACCTCACACCCGATAAAAAATAATGTTCACAAGCTAAGGTTTAATAAACAACAATTTTTAATTGGAAATGTTCATCTAGAAAATACGCAATCTCGGAGCAGAATTCCTGTTATACTTTTAATTACTTCTAATATATTGATATACTTTAGAGAATTTTGTATATGTACTTTTTTGTAGGGTAAGGAAATTAAATTTCACTTTTGATTCCTCTATTTTCTATTTCTCTATCCCCCGTTGTCTGAGACGCGCTTCAATAGTTACCGCAAGTTTTGATTGTTGCCAAGTTTTTGGCTCAATATGATTAATTTTTAACGCAAGTTTTTTGCAAGAGCGGCAAAAACAAAGTTTTTCGTTCAAACAATTTATTGGGGGATGAATCTACAAGAAGGTCTTCGAAGTCCTTTGAGTTTAAATGCATGTTTTCACTTGAGACAGCCTGCGGGCATCCTTTGCTCTTATCCTTTTTACCGTTTTTTTCCTTTTTATTTTTCAGCTTTGGGTAATTGTAATAAAAATGTTGTAATGCAAACTTAACTTCAATTTCATTTTGCACGTCTTGCTCTATTATTTATAAACTTTTTGCCTTGTTGTTTGCAGAACGTTGCCTGTTGCCAGCTAGAGTGATAAATTTTTGTGTAAGTGCAGTCGTGCGGCTTTGCCTTTGATGCTGCCACTGCAACTCTTGCAACTCTTGCAACTCTGCTGTTGCAGCAACTCTAGTATCTCTTTGGCCAAGTCTAATTTATGCTTAGTTTAACCTTAACGCTCAGTCGCCATTTAACATAACATGCAAGTTTAATAGAGCAGGCCAGGCAATGCATGGTATGTATGTGTGTATGTGTATGTCCTTGCTGTCGACAATTCTGGCATGCACTTAAAAGAATGCAGCATTAAATTGCTGACAGGCATAACTCGTCAGAAAGTACGGCAAATATTTGTGCGGCAGACAGACGAGTGCTTGTCAAACTGTGTTCAAGTTTTCTGCGCTGCTTAACGACTAAAAGAAGAGGAGTTTCCATGTCCACATGTGTGCACATAAATATAAACAAGCAAGCAAAGTGTAGGGCATTCCAGCAATCAATTTCACAATCTCTTCTTCACAGTTTAGCTTCAATAGGGTTCTATAACACTGTAAAAAAACATACAGCCATTGTCAATTTACAATACTTGATTTTATAATAGTTTGTAAAATGTTTAACCAAATAAGGATAATCTGATTACCAGAACACTATCGACTGTCTATAGTTATGACATTTATTTATATAAGTTCTCGCCATAAATCTCAATTAGATCAAACTGAACAGTAGACCGCTGAAAGGCTAAAGTGACGTATGCGCAATAACTCTTTCATCTGTTTTACTTTTTTTTTTCATTCTTGCTGTTAGCTTTGTGATTTGTTGCCATTCGTATTCGTGTGTGTCTCAAGGGCATAATTACATGGTATTTGATTTATAAATTAATCAGAAATTTGACTCTTAATGTCTCTAATTTGCCGGGACATTGACAGATGCGAATTTTATGGTAGCCGTTGGCAATTTGCGTTAATTGTTTAATGGCCACAAAATAACTAAACAGTTGCCTAATGTCGGAAAAGCTTATGAAAAATGAATGCGTCGAGTCGAGTCTCAAAAATGACAGACCAACTGAACTATGAAATATGAGAAATAGATAAATAAATGCAGATGTTAAAGAGAGAGTAAAAAGTTGAGAGACCATGAATAATAAATCATTTTTTAGTTCTATTTTCATTTTTGACAGCTCAAAGAAATTTATTTTTTCATTTATAAAGTTCTCTGGGTTTTGAATTCAATTCAACAGCCAAAGATAAAGTCAAAGAATCTTTTGGGAAGAATCCTTAGTTTGGCTAGAACATTTAGTTGAACTTTCTTACAATGAATCTGAGATATAAGAAAGAACAAATATCGACACAAAAATTTGAATGAATCAAAAGTTTATTGGTATTATGAAATTTTAATGAGTTTTAAATGTTTTCTAAAGCTTTTATATTATCTGTACTTTTAAAAATAGAAATAAAGTAATTAATCTGTGTTTAAGTTACTTAGATAAAGGGTTGGCTAATTTATTAAATACTAACTAAGCCATATAAAACAATATTGTAAATATATATGTATATTATATTTTTGCAATGCCCTTCTTAATACTCATAAAGGTGCAGTGTTTTAATTGGCTTCTGGGGCTAATGAGGGACTCGATTTCCCAACAAATTTGCATTAACATATTCACGAAAGTTACTGTATCCATTTGGCTTAACACAAGGATCGGTCCCTTAGCTCCTAAGTTCTTTTAATCCTGGCTGCTTTTATTCTGTTAATCGTCCATGTTGTGGGAACTGTTGGCATACCAAAAACAAAACATGGCCAATGTCAAGGCTATAGATAATTTCAGAACTTGATAAGCTTTTGTGTGTGTGTGGGTGTGTGTGTGCATGTGTTATACGCCCACTTGATAGCAAAATTTGCCATTGGCTAACTTTAGGGCTGGTAATGATTTCACGTATCGTTCTCGACTGCGTAGCAACTGCGCCTAAGAGCTCACAATATACACACACACACACACACAACACACACACATTTACACCTAAACCAACTTAAACAAAAAAAATTTGATCATCTGCACGCGCTGTCTAATGCCAAGTTGATTAAGCCAGAAGCATACCCAAAAAATAAGGACAAATAAGAAATAGGTCCCATTTTTGCTATGTCGCAAATTAAATACCCTTTTAATGTTATTATATTAATATACATGAATTTAATTGAATTAAAAAGGATAATTAAATTTACAAGGGCTTTTAATCATTGACATGCCAGTAATGAATTTAACTTGTAATATTAAAATACAAAAATTAAATTTTTTAAAGCAAATTATTTTGGTACTTTGAAAGCCATTAAAATATTATTTATTTGAGAGTTTATTTAAATTTTTTAAGCTACAATTTATATCATCAATTTTTAAAGGTTTTTAAGAAACTAGAATGCAGAAAAGGTCTGATTTATAGTCGTTGAATATAAAGTATTTTACATGTGTTACACGCTCTATAAAACAATTATAATACCCTCGGCGAGGATATTAAAAATGAAAAAACCAAACCTAAGCAAAACTTTTTTTTTTTTTTTTTTTTGGGTGTTTTCGAGTGTCCGGGCTAAATATTTCATATGGGCTGCTGTTGATGCTAGAGCTAAGGCTGTTGGTATTAATTTATTATTCATTCAATGTGTATTGCCGTCCGCATGTAGCTGTTTCTGTAAACGTGTAACGGTTTGTTATTCCCTTTTTCCTTTTTTCACAAAAAAAAAACAACTGCCTGCTTCAGGTCAAGGACGTCACGCGCAACATTAAAAAGCCGTATGTGCCGCGAGCCTGGAGGAAATACGCGCCAAGGTGGCTGAGAAATTTGAGAAATGTGAACACCAGCCGACAATCCACTTGGACTCGGATGGCACCGAGATCGACGATGAGGAGTATTTCCGTACCTTGGACGAGAACACTGAGCTGGTAGCTGTCTTTCCCGGCGAGCATTGGATAGATGTGAGTACAAACCGAAATGGCCTGTTCAATTCAATTATATCTTTATGTATTTTATGACATAATTACTCGGTATACCCTGCCTTGACATGCAGAGGGGTATTATTGGCGTGCTTTTGTTTATCTGTATGTCTGGATGAACTGCGTCCCTTGTTTTTTAATCTTCCTTTAATTTCTTTACAATCGGCAAACGATTTATTGCTGTTGTCCCTCAATTCTCATTGAGATTAATTTTAATTTAAATATCTCTTTAGTAGTCTTATAAAATGTATTGGTATCCTTCTTAATAATTCTGTTTTGATAGATTAGTAATATCGAAAGTTATTAAAGAAGCAGTTTCTAAGAAGCTGTTTTAATCTAATTTACAAAAAAATGGATGTAAGGTATCTCGTAGTCAAGCCCACTTGACTGCAATTTAATTATTCTTTTTTTTTTTTAAATGAATTTAATTACTTTTACGAGCAAAACGCGGCTGTTGTGACAATATTTTCATTATTGTCGCTACAAAAACATCACTCACGTATTTGAATTTGTAATGAAATATATAATTCGGTTTATAGCCAACTCACTACGTGACAATAACTACACCGAATGGCACTGCCAATGGCAGCATCGTTGGCAATCCAGAGAACGGTGATACTACGGATGCCAACAGCTCGGAATCTGCACGGATCCGTCAATTGGTGGGACAACTGCAAAACAATTTGTGCAATGTGTCGGTCATGAATGATGCGGACTTGGACTCGTTGTCGAACATGGATCCTAATTCGTTAGTGGACATTACAGGCAAGGAGTTTATGGAGCAGCTGAAAGATGCGGGCAGGTGAGACAATTGTTCTTTAAGTATTTTATTGTGTCAGATAAATATCCCATGGTTTAAAATTTGTTTCTATATTTTGTTACATTTATACTTTGTGAAAGGATTTCTATTCATGATTTTTCTATAATTTGTATCTGTCACTTTAGACCGCTTTGTGCCAAGCGAAATGCCGAGGATCGTTTGAATCTCTTAAAGCTGCTGAAGGCAGGTGCCATCTTTTGCTCGGAACGTTATCCGGAAGATGCTGAGGCCATCGATCGCGAGATTGGACGTCAATTAAATGAGGCAGAGAGTGGACAGGTGACTGCAACGGCAGCTAGTAATACACGTACCATCGAGGTGGTGCAGTGCGACAATCAAAATACCACCATTACCATAACAGTGGGTGAGGCACTCACTTGTGGCACCACTGAGGCAACTTCCGAGGCAGCTGTGGCAGCTGCCGCAAATGAAGCAAATGCCAATTTGAATGCAAATGCAAATGGCAACAATGGCGACATCTGACTGCCTATTTTGGGCAGTCTTAGATGAAGCCTGGCCGACAAAAAGTAGCCAAACTAAGGATCAAAGGCGATGGCAATTTTATCAAACGAAGTTTCACAAATACTAAACAAATAGTAATACAACAAGAAGAAAAAGAAAAACCTAAACAAACCGAAGAAATCAGTCCTGCAACATTGGGTTAACATACATGTATTTGTAGCAAATTAAACAATTACAACAAATTAGAACGAAACATAGTAAGATCTTCAGAGAATGCTTCGTAGAATTTAAGAGCAAATGAAAGTTAACGAAATATTACACGTATTAGCATTTAATTGTCACAAGATTTAAAGAATCAGCATTCATTGCAATGTCTACAATAAATTTGTGCTGCATCAAATTATGAACAAATATTAAACTAACAGAATTCTTTTAATTCTATAAAATTTCAAAGTTTTTATTAGCTGAGATTCAAGTATTGAAGTTGTATCGAGTTTCACTTTTAAATCAAAAATAGAGACACATTTCTTGGAGGAAAGTAAGTCTACTTTCTACTGTGAAATCGACTCGATGGAAAACACTTCCGATTGTCAGTTAGAACACTTTATATAATGTCAATAAAAAACTTTCGTAGTTAAAATTTGCTGACTGTTTTGTCAAAGCACCTGAAAATAATAATAAAATCAAAATAAATCGGCAACAATAAATGAAAATAATTAAATTTACATATACATATACATATATATCATATGTGAGTAATGCGAAGAAAATATCATGTTCATTTTTAATGCATTAGATAAGTTTTTATTGTTCAAATAACCAAGTGACGCTTACGAAAAAATTAATTGATAAATACTGATTTTAAATAGTTAGAATTAAAAATTAAGAGCCGCTATTTGTTTTAGTTTGTGAAGATTGCAAATTATATTTTGTAATTTTCTTACAACTTTTATTGTATTTGGACTTTGACAAATATGCATTTTTATTGGTAATTTGAAATTGGGTTTCATGATCATTATTATTGAATGAACTTATCTAGCTTGCATTTAAATAATTCTGAGTTGATAATATGCTATGGGTAATTAGGTTAATATAAGTATGATGTTTGATATGAAGAGACGCACATGAAATTGTTTTTAGACTAATGCCATTTAAAATGTCATTTGTTAAAGCCAATTGAGACTGACTGTAATTATGTGTAATAATTATTTTGAGAGTACAATATCACTAATTGATTGTACTTGTGTAGATTGTACTCGACCTGGTTTGAAATTGCTTCAAGTGAACCCCCCACAAATGTATAATGTATAATGTTGCCAAACAAAACGTGAAGAATTTAAAAAAAACGAAACATACAAAACACTTAATATTAGTACATTTAAAACAATAACAATGCAAATGAAGAGCAAACAAATGCAATTACACTCTTATACCCATATTATACAGAACAACCAGGCAAATCAATGAAATGCAACAAAAATACAGTATGAATAAGCAATAAATATAAATGAAAAGTTATTAATTAGGAGTAACTGCATACACCAAACAACAATATACCTAAATAAATGCATATTAACAAACGAAAACATAATGCGAACATTGAATTTGTTTATTTAAGCGAGGCGTATGCGTGATATATACAACTGTGCAACAGGGCGTATGAAAGCAAATTCTGTTTGTCTTGGTGCGCTGGCTAAAGAGAGAAAGCGTGTGAGAGAGAGCGGGAGAGAGAGAGCGAGGAGAGTGAGCTTTAAAGAGAACATGAACTTTGTCTTGCAATTGCCGCAGTTAATTGCATTAAATACACAGCCAGCAGTGACGTCACACGACAAGAGCTGTGACGTGCGCAAATATGGGCCAGGTCGGTGCCAGGCCATGCCACATGCCACTTGCCACATGGCACTGCTTCAACTGAGGCAGGCCTGACTCTGCCCTACTAACACAGTTCAAAACTCACAGTCAGCTGGGCTCGTTGCAGCCCGTAACTGACCTAAATCCATGACGACAGCGTCAGCCTGGCTTCCTTGTCAGCGTGGGCGGTGCCATGGGCGTGGTTAGAGGGGGGCGAGGGGTAGGCAGTGTGTTTTGAAATTCGATTTACTCTTTGCTTTGCATTTTTAATGCGCTCAAATTAACCAAAAATCTTTTGCCTTTGACCTGTCACCCTTTCTTCCTCCGCCCCAAGCGTTTTTCGGTAGAATATGCTTTTAATTTCCCGTCGGACTGTATGTAGTTGTTGTTTTATTATTATTGTTGTTGTTATTGTTGTTGTCGTTGCTTGTTGGCGGTTTTGTGTCCTTGACATGTCGCATTTGTAAGGTTACCACAGGCAAAGAATTTATTTTAAATGTAAATATGAACCCAAGCAGAGTTTTATTTACAGTCGCTCCGTATTTGGCTGCTTTGATGTGCGGCTACATTTTCATTAAAAGGCACATTTCAATATTAAAGGGGCATGGTAGGGACGAGTTTCCTTTTTATTTTCCTCTAAGAAATTGACGCCCATCAAAAATATAATTTAGCTTGACTTCTTCGGGCAAAAAGAGCTTTGAAGTGCGATAAAGCGAAATTGCGACAATTTAACAGAGTTGGTTCCATTTGCAAATGTTGCACATTAGAACAAATTTTCGCGAATATATTTTCTGTATTCCAGGCTGTAAATAAATAAGACTGACCAAGTTGGGGACGATCCGTTCCTTGGGTATTAAATAATAAAATAATAAATAATAATGTCCTTTTATAATTGCTTTACATTTTGTTTTGCTTAAAATAGTAAATTTCCTTTTTCAAAAAATGTCAAAGGTGCTATTTTTAAGTGTATGCTAGAATCAATTTATAGACCAAATTCAAATTAAAATCGCTTATGTTTTACAAAGTTATGCAAGTTTATAGTCTGGTATTTCAGTTCATAGTATATCGCACATGATACCACTGTGCGAGGACTTCTCTTTGTTACTGGCACAAATTTCTTTTGTAGATAAGCAAATTTAGTCGTACAGGGAGTAAGCAAATCAAGGTCCATGGGCAGACAAGTGAGGAAATAACTGTGTAAATGGCAGAGCAGTAGACACAAATGCCAAATGTCTGACATCAGTGTCAGATGCGGGGGGGCGGCAGCAGCGTGGGGGCGTGGCCGAGTAAACAACATATTGAATAAAGCTCCAGGGCAAGCTCATAATTTCTACAATTTTGTTGTTAACTTTTTATTATTTTCTCACTCTTTTCCGAAATAAATTTGAAAAGAAGGCGGGGGGATGTCGTGTTTTACTGTGTGTGTATGTGTGTGTGAGAGTCGCATTGCACATAAACAACAAGTTTTCGTAATAGATGCCGCAACGGGCATTGCTAATACGCCCCGTGGCACATATGCGAAGGAAGGAAGAAAAAGAGGAGGAAATGCGACACTGCGGTGGGCCGTGTTGTGGGCGTTACCATAATTGTGCAGTTTGTGCCGAAGGCAGCAAGAACAACAACAACTTAGATTGCCTTATTTGCCAACGTATCTGTGCTCCTGTGGGTGTGTGTGTTTGTGTGTATGTGTGGGTGCCGTGTCGTGGGCTCTGCTCTACCGTTGTCTGTGTCTGTGTTTGTGTTTGAGTTTGTCTGCCACGTTGATTTGTTTTGGCAGCCAAAGTCATTAGCTGCTGCCACAGGGTCCATAACGGCACAGACACAGCTGAGGATAATACAAATTTTTAGTATTAAACCAACACAAATATGAAATTATACTGTGCCAAATGTAAGCAAATAAAAGCCACGCCACGTTGACCTTTTATATGAAGCGCCTTTCAGCGCAGCGGGGATCGATCAGCGGGAAGTCGAGTCCTTCAACAGAAAACAGCATGCAACATGGCACGTTGCCTGATTGAGCGTCAAAACATTGTGGTCAATGACCAACCACAATTTACACATCCACTGAAGGACGTGTAGACAAGCCATGTGTACAGCAATTGAATATATTTATCTTCAGAACATATAGTATATATACGTATATATACATATAAAATTGTATAGAATATACAAATTTAAATTTAATTAATTAATTGTCCAGGAGACAGATTAATTTCTCAAATTTCACAACAAGGTGTCAGGCTAGAGTGTATCTTACTTAAGGACTAACAAATTATGATTGATTTGGTTGATTGAAAATTTGAATTAACATTTGAAACAGAGCTCTGCTGAATTTCTATTTTATATGGCTACAAATTGTAGCATAATAAATATTTCTTGAGCTCGCTTTAAACGTTCAATTAGTAGAATGTAAAATGTCATTTAACATCAAACAATTAAATAAACAGATGAGTAGGGAAATTTCGTGCCATTGCTTGCCAATTAATGCAAATTAATTATGGGATTACGAGCAAATTTAATTGCATTATTTGGGTGAATACTCATACAAAAGGCATTAAAGCCAAAGTTAAAATTGAAAAAATAATTGAGACAAGGCCCAACAGTTGTTAAACGAACTCGCATAAATACTTTGCATTATTTGAACTTTGTTTTATATGTATGTATGTATGTGTGAGGGAACATATTCAAATTTAATTAAAATACTTGCAATTTTATGTGAGCTTCTTTGACATTTGGTTTAATTTAAATTCATTTATTTTGTAGCTAAATGCCACACAGAGTGGCAGTCGAAGGGGGTATGCGACAGCATTGCAAATATTTGGCTTAGACATGGTGTTGGATACACAAATCGCGATTTGTTTTAGTTTCAGTTACAGTTACAGTTACAGTTTTCGTTGGAGTTTTCATTTTGGTTTTGTTTTGTTTGCTTGACAAGTTCAGAAGTGCAACAAATTTTACATGCGGACACTGAATGTCAAAGTTGGGGATCGGCCCAATCCAGTATACAGTGTACTGGCAAATGTCCAAAAATCGTTTGGCCATCGTCAAAACAATTAATCATAGCCACATGCGTTGTGTGTGACCTTTTGTTGGGCTCTGTTATGGTAACACACACACACTTACACACTTGCAGTTAGTCGTTACCGTGCAGCGACGACATGTGAGTTAATTAATCTAGCTGGACCTCCAATTCCTGTCAAACTGCAGACGACGAAGGTCATGCACCATAATTAAACATGACTCGGGCTGTTGTTGCCTCACCTTGAGTCACTGGAGTAACGCATAAATTTCAATTTGTTATGCTGACCCTTCACCTCTCTCCAACTGACGCATTTAAATGCAAATGTGGCATATGCAAAAGTATTCGCGCCTCGTTTCAATGCACAATTAGCGAGGCTGTCACATAAATTATTGCTCTGTTTGATTGCCGCAAGGAAATGAACACGGAAATTATTACTCTGACAGAGTTCGTGTGTGTGTGTGTGTGTGTGTACGTTTGTGAGTGGTTGTAATATGCGAAACATATGAAATATTGCGCGATATGTGCAAAATGTGCTGACGTTGGGTCAGCGTAATGCTGAAATATGCAAAATGCATAGCATGCTTTTAGGCGCACATTGTTTGCCAAGGACATACTGATAGGTAATTAGAGATGGTCGAGTGATTTTTAGTGTAACTATTAATATTACATATTTATCAGCTGTGCTCCACATATCTTTAAAGATTTCCTAGATGTTAGAGAGGTCAGAAAATCTATTGCCTATCTTTTATTTCGAGATTCTACAAAACTATGTATTATTACTATATCTACCAAAATCTTTAAATTCATTGCAAATGTATTCCTTGTCTTTTTATAACATATAAAAAATATTTTTATTTAATATTATAAATTTTATAAAATTCCGTAATAATTTTTTTTATCATTTAAAAGCAGTGCTTGCTATTTTTGACTAGCTCTAACAATTTGTTTACGTTTCTTTTATTAAAAAGTGATTCATAGAACATAGCTGACTAAAATGTTCTTCTAGAAATTCCAAATCCGTTCAGTAAACGTTTTATTTATAATTCTGCATTTATTCCGATTGACTTACTTTCTTTTTATAATCGAAACGAGTTAAATTGATATTAAATTCAATCTTATTTCCGCTTTTCGTGATTTTCTTGACAGTCACGTAGACATCTCTATTGTGAATCGTTTTGCAAATCGCTGCACATTTCGAGCAACTTCCGAGCTGCGTGCGCTGCA
The DNA here is from genome assembly GCA_035044365.1 of Drosophila neotestacea. Taxonomy (NCBI): domain Eukaryota; kingdom Metazoa; phylum Arthropoda; class Insecta; order Diptera; family Drosophilidae; genus Drosophila; species Drosophila neotestacea. Next base: position 136,229 of record JAWNMD010000270.1, read on the forward strand.
TTGACAGACTGACAATTACTGCAGTCGCGTTGTATGCGGCGTATACGCAATGTTTTTATTCTTTTTTATTTGTTTGCTTTATGGCAGGCTTAACTTGGTTATAAATGTGAATGCAAATTTGTTAATTTCAACGATATTGCAAAGTGAAATTTAGTGCAGATTTATGTAAAAGAGCGGCTTGCATTTCGTTGAAAATTCAATGAATTTAAATTCAATATCCGAGCGTAAATAAACGTTTTTTTTCTGCAGCGTGTCGGAGAAATGATGGCGGTATGTAAATGTCACACGCAGTTCAAACGATAGCTTGTGTGCCATAAATCAGCGCTTTTGTCTGAGGATGCACCTTTGTTGAAACTTCTTCAAAGTGCCCAACAATTTTAATTATGCATTAAGCGCAAAGGCATCTGGGAGGACCTTATTATCCTTGAATGACATTTTTCAGCTGCCTATTTTGTTTACTGCCCAGCAAGAGAAAGAGAAGGCAAGTTGCCTGCAAATTGCCAACTTTATTTTATTGCATTTATAAACTTTGCCCTTACACAAAGTGCAGCCCAAAAGTTCAAACCAAATGTGTGTGTTGGTGTGTGCCTAGTTTATATGTATGTAAGTGTATATTTATATTTATACTGTTTGAGGTCTGATGCTAAGTGCAGCAATTTACCAGGCGTTGCCATGAATTTTTCTATTCAACAACAAAAAAAAAAAAAAGAATAGAAAAATGGAAACTTTGTCGTTTCACAGACCCAGACATAGCTGGGAACAGGTGTAGGCCTAGTACAATACCATTTAATGTACACAACTTTGTCTGGCAGTTGGGAAAAAGCACTAACAGTGCCTTAACAGACAGTTAACAGTGGCTTAACAGTGTTCGCTCTTCGAAGCTCCTTATAAGCTGTGCTTTTGCGTCTGCTTTCGCATTTTGCATTTGCTTTTGCCTTTGCAAAGGCAGCAAACAATTGGCAAAGTCAGGGAGCTGCCTGTTTAAATACAGCACGCACAGTTGTCTGACAATTTATTCCAAGTTCGGCCGGCTTGTGTTGCAATTGGCGGGTGCGGCTGCCACAGTAAATTCCGACAACAATAAAAACGTGTCTAACAAATTTCAAATAATGTGCATTCAATTTACAACAACTCTTTAACTAGCTACAGTTCAACTTTTAAAAATGTTGAGTGCTATTAAAATAAATACAACAGTTTTATTAAATTAAATTCAATAAAATGTATGCCTAGTTAGATAAACAGATAAATAGAAAAAATATCATATCATTTTACGACGGCTCATAAAATTTGACAATACATGAATTGTCAAGACAAGAAACACAGGCAGCAAAGAGGAGGCAAAAACTAGCAACAAGTACCAAACATTTCAATTAACATTTAAATTTGTTTTGCTTGTCATACATCTGAAGAACTTGAAATATAGTTGGAAAACTAGAGAATAAATATGAATGAAATTAATTTAGTAAAAACAACAGCTGAAATAACCGAGATGACGTCTTCAACTCTGGAACGGATTCAGGTTCCTGTGTCGAAAACAAGAACACCACGACAAAGAACATTGATGCGTGCTGCGGAAATGGACGCTGATACAGATGATGGCGATGTTGTAGATGGCAATGGTGATGGTGATGGTGATGTTGATGCGGATGTTGTTGCTGCTGATGTGGATGTTGATGTTGATGCGGATGCGGATGACGCGGCAGACAGTATAACATTGGAGTTGGCATTATCCCCTAATACGCCCACACCACCGCCCACCACTGCGGATGAGGATCTCGCTGAGCTCGACAACAGCAAGCCATTTAAGGTGGGTTAACTTTCTTTTATCGTTCACCATTTACCATTTGCCAGCTATTCATAACGTTGCCTTACAATTGTTAACTCGTCCGCAAATCGTTAAGTGATTTAGGCCTCCATTGTTGTTTGACGGTCAGCCAAGAAGCCAGAACGCTCGAGAACAAGCCACTTGAAACTGGACTTGGGTCCGGTTCTATTTATATACAACCCTTAGGCTTCTTAGAATTTCTAGAGTCAAATTAGTTTTCAAGAGTATAACCTTAATTCACAGGAATCTCTTCTATAGACTCTCGTCCTTGCTATTGTTCTTACAACGCAGTTAATTTCTGTTTTAAATCAACTCTGTTGAGTTTTTCCACCTCTTGCAAGTCTCAGCCATTCAATGTCTGTTTGAATAGATTTTAAGCACACTTTTCAAGAGTAATCACACACCAGAGACTATAATGGTTGAGCTGTTTGAATTTCAAGTGCTGTGGTTTGTACATATATGAGAAATATATATTGAGAAAGTACTTACATCAAAAGCGCAAAAGCACAAGTTATGCAATCAATTGAGTAATCTAATTAATAGAACATACTATCAAAGCATTTCACAACCAAATTGAATATAAAAGTTAATAAAATATTTCAAAGAACTTACTCAGAGTGAAAATAAATGTTCATTATCCGCATACTCTTTGCTACTTTCAACTTTTGCTATCCTCTCATTTTAGCCGAGTAAATATGATATGTGAACTGTTGGTTTTCCATTTAAAATGCTTTAAATGAAAGTTTTGCGAAACTCTTTACCCTGAATTAGGTTGGTCTGTTAAATTGTATTTTAATATCACGCCAAAAGCAGAAGAAGACTCTGATGCGGTTGGCCGACAATTGAAATTAATTAAAACTGTTGGCGGGATTTAGAGTCTGGACATGAGGACATAAGGAGCACGCTCGTGAGAAGCTCTCGGGGCAGATAGCGTAACGACTCGCGTATATCATTAGTGTCTGCCACACAGCTATTGAGGCGCAACTAAGCTGCCACTGTCTGTGGCGCGTTGGTGCCGATAACGATGTGTCTGCCACTTGGTCGTGCGTCACCAGACACGAAAGCAGCCACTCCTCGACTGTTCAACTGTGTGCTCTTTCTATCTATGGCCCTAATCGATTTATTGTGTGCTAACAAACGCTAAAAAGCGTCTTAGCAAAATCAACTGTCTAAGACAAATTGCTTACCGCCCAAAACTTTATAACTGGCCAAAGTCTGAAATGTTTCCTGCAAATTATCTGTAAATTTGGCAAGAGAAGAATATTAATTGACAGTTTATAGCTCTCAAAGTTGTCTGAAAGTTGTTTTGTATCTGTTGAGTTTGTTTTGTCAGTTGGTCTGGCCCATGTGTCGTATGCGTAATTTATGTAGCAACCATCTAATTAATAAATATGTAAATTATTCCGACATGCATCCATTGTTAGCTAACATCTGCCTTGATGCCTATCTGACAGGTTGTCTGTCTTCATAGCTGGCATGCACCACTTTTTCAACAATTGTAATTTATTAAATGAGCCACAGAATGCTTCTCTGTGTGTGTCTGTGGTGTGTGTGTGTGTGTGTGTGGTGTGTGTGGTGTGTGCAAGGTGTGGTTGGGAGTGTGATAGATAGACCGACTGGAGTTTTGATAAATTATATTAGACGAGAGCTCTCGACTATCAAGTCTTCTTATTACGAATTCTTAGGAATAAGAAAACTTGATCTGGTTTGTTGTCTTAACTTTAACTTTAACTTTAGGAAGTCCAGCCTACATCCTTTTTTATTTTTTGGTGCTGCTTTAAGCTTTAAATTAAAATTTTATATCACTTGTCTTAATTATAAATTTTATAAACAGATCAAAATTTCTTTTCGACTGCCTTTAAATGTTTTTGAATAAATAAATAAAGCTTAATTAAAAAATGTATATATGTAAGTTTCTTTGAAATTTGATGATGCTCTGAAAACTGGCACGTTGTTGGAACTAACAAAAAGTATTTTAAGTTTCACATAACTTTTAAACTTTGTTTGAGTTAATAGAAAAGAATAATTCTTAAGTGCACGTTTTCTTTTCATTCAATAGACTTATAAAGTGATTATTTGATGCATTCATAAAATCTTGGTCATCCACTTTTAATGGTGTAAATATTAGTTTGCATCAACTAGCAAAACCTTGCAACTTAAACAGCACTTTTTTTCTTTGCTGTCATAGAAAGGCTATTAGGCAGAAACCAAGGCTAATAACAACTGCAACTAGTTGCAACTAATCTCAAAGCATTTGCTTGGCTTACCTCTCTCTTAATAGCTCGTTAGTTGATCGTAAAAGAGAAATGAAAAATCAGAATGAAAAGTACCACAAGGCCTCAATGAATGTGCTACTGAACAGGACTCCTTCTTACTGGCACTTTATACAAATGTGACATGGAAAACGCATTTGCTTTTTCATACCATAACTGAGGACAGTTGTGGTTCTACCTTGGCCATGGCTCAAAGGAAGACGAAAAAAGAAACAGAAACTCCCAAATCCCTGAGCAAATGAATGTCATGCAAAATAAAAAGCTAGGGGAGAAGAAAGGAGGGTGGGCAGGTAAGAGGGGAGTGAGAAGGCAGGCAGTGAGGAATTATGTTACCAACAGAAATGAGAATACAACAAGTAAAAGCATTCCGAGGCAGAGTCACAAACACAAACACACACATACGCACACAAATTGCGTATACGCAACGTTGCGCATTAAAACAAATAAACGAGCATTATTTATGTCCAAGCAAGCGTGCAACTTGACTACGACACTCCATGGGGCAGCATTAAGTAGTAGAGTAGATGTTCTTGGTTGTAGGCAAGCTGTCGACTATTTGCTAATAAGTAATATGCGTGTCAATGTGGCGACAGATAGTATGTAAATTTGCAATGTAACTCGCAACTCATCCCTCTTCTCGATTGTAATAGCTGTAAAATGTTTAATGCTCTCGTAACTATTTAAAATATTCAAAGTAACCATAACAATGGAGAGGGACACAATTTCCATGGAATTTTAATGACAATTCATGGCAAATTAGTGCCATCAACGTGCAATGGAAATAATCTATAAATAAGCTGATTTTTAAAGGAGAATCTATAGAATATTACAAATGACTTATTTTTACCATAGAAAATCGTAAATATAACGAATAGTGGAAGCTTTCAGATTTTTCAATGGAATAAATCTATAAATAAGCTGATTGTCAAAGGAAAAACAATAAATTAACATAAATATATCGAATAACTAGTACAAATAGTTTACTTTTTTCAATGGAAAAATATCTATGAATAAGCTTATTGTTAAGAAACAAAAATGTGGAGCAGTCAAGGCGATTAGGATTTTTCTATAGAAAAAGAGTTAAAGAAAAAATATCTTAGAAGCTCTCAGTTTAAAATGGAAAACAACTATAAGCTTATTTATAGTAAAATAATCAGGAAATTCATTCCAACAAAAACCAACTTTTAGTGTCACAGAAAATTGTATATGAAAAGTACAGTATTATTTTAAAATGCAAAAATAAATTCTATTTTAAGAATTGGTATCTTTATTTTTTTATTAAATATTTAACTTAAAAAGCTTAGAAAAATGGCTTGTCTTGTAAAGTTAACCTTTGTTATTGTTTCTGGAAAATGTCATCTTAGTAATATTTCTTCATAGCATAACATTTTTCAGCTTAACATTACTCTTTCAGTTTAACTTAACTCTCCAAATGCTCTCTTTTCTAATTATATTTATAATGTCATCAGCAATTCCTAGTTGTGCAGTAGAAATACAAGTGTGTTTTAACTTCACCGACAACAACCTGGAAGTTCATCTTCGCTGTCTTGGACTTCATCATTAACTATCTTTTACACTCAGAGCTCTTATTCAGCCTTAACTTATTCCGTAATTTGCAGCTTAATTACAATGTGATATGAATTTTGTTGTGATTTAGCCAGTTTGGGCCCATTGTTCTAGTTGTATTTGCATGTCCTGTCGCTTGTATTAACTTCAATTGCATTGACAATTGCTCAGATACTCATATCCAGATGCAGACGCACATCTGCGTTAAAGTTTCTCCCATTCGAAACAATGCAGAGATAGAGAAAGAGAGAGAGAGAGAGAGAAGAATATAGAGTGAGAGGGCGCACGCCTGCCATTATATATGCATGGATGCATTGTCATTTGCCCATTGTCCTTGCCATGCTCTTTGCCCTATGCTATTTGCTATGCTGGTCCAGGTCCTGCTTGCTTGCCAATGTCCTCTTCATGTCCTGTGAATTTGCCAGACCAATATTGATGCGTGAGCAGGTGGAATGCCCACAATGAACGTCAGTTGTAGTTCAATCTGGGGAAACTGGCAATCTGGCTATTTGGCTATCTGGCAGCATGGCTTAAGTATTTGTGAGTGAGTTTACCAAGCGGAATGAGGGCCACAAAGTGCTGTCAATTGACACTAAACAGAAAAACAAACAAATGCCTGAAAGTTGTTTTTAACTAACAAACAAGCAACAACACTCGAAGTGTGTTTGACACTCATTCAGTAGTATATTTAGAATTTGAAAGATTTTTCAGTAAATCACCAACTAAAATTACAAAGTTGTTGTCTTTAAAGACTCAAGTCAAGGCCAAGGTCAATGAAAATTTGAAAATGAAAAACATAGTTTGGCCAGAAGAAAACAACTGCAAATTGTGTTGGATATTTGGTATAGGGAGAAGCAGGGTAAATGGACAAAAGGTTGAGAACACGCAGCCAAAACAAAAGTCAAGAAACGCATAAAGCGCAAACAAAGCCACAGGCCATTGGCATATGCCAGCCAGTCCCAGTTTCCCAGTCTCTCCTTCTTATAGCCAGTCTGGTAGTCGACAAGTCTGCCAGTTTCTCAATCTCGCAGTCTCCCAGTTTATCAGTTTCCCAGTTTCCCAGTTAGCCAACTTGGCAATCAGCAAGTCAACGTTTTGCTCTATCGAAGTTTGGTCAAAGAATTTGTGGAATTGTGCGTAAAATTTCACGTTTTGCTGCCGTTAACTTCTTGGACACCCCTCGAGCCGCAAATGTAGTTAGTTGGCAGTCGAGTCCGAGTTCAGGCCAGGACAAATGTAAATATAAATTTAATGGAATAAACGCAGTCAAGTGGCCAAGTAGCTGGCTCTGAAAAGGGAGAAGTCTTTAGCAATTCGCATAAAATGCTTGATAAATTTTCATTGTTGTCGTCGAGCATTTGATGGATATTCCAGGCAATATAATTGGTTTGGATCAATGATTGATATGTTTTTAGCATACCATATTTAACAGATTAGCTTTTTGGCTTAATGCAATGACAGCTTCATTGTCACGCCCACACAACCGTCTGGCTATCATAATGATGATACAGCTGATACAATGTTGGTGTTTATAATGATGATAATGTGATTGTCTGACAGACAGAACGGCAGACAGATCGAACAGACGCTGCCACATTTATACCTTGTGTACAACATGACGTATGCTTAATATTAATAAGACGCGTCAATAAGTAAAAAGGCATCGCAAACACGAACAAACAAGGCAGGTTTACATAGGTTTATCTGTCTTTTTCTTTACCTTTTTCTGAGTGCTCCTTTGTCCATTTTCTTTTCTCCCTGTTTCTTACTTGACCCAGTTCTTGCCTTCGGCAACGTTATACTTTAAATATTTAGGCAGACCTTTGGTCTTTGAAGTAGGAGCAGCATTTATTTTGGGTCTTGAAATATAATACGGTTGATACCTAAACGCATGACATGCCAAATTTGCCTTTACCTTTGCTTTTGTTATTGTTGGGACTTTATTGTTATGGCAAATAATAAATTGATTAGTTCTTTGTCCCATGATGTTGCTGCTGGCACTTGCCACTTGCCACTTGCCCCCATTTCCATTTCAGTATTCGGTGTCCTTATCGTTGTCATGCGCTTCGCTAAATTTTTATTGTTTTTATTGGCAGCTTAATTGAAGGTGGCAATTCTCAGACAGCTTCAGGCCCATTTGAAATTAAGACAAACATCATTGTTGTCCTTTGTTTTCTTATTTGTCCTTTGTTGTCTCGCGCCTGCATCCAATAAAAAAAACAGCGACATTTTCAACAAAGGGCTAAGGCAAACGACAATTTAAATGGGAGTAGTTAACTTTTCAATACAGATATCCTTGAAAGAGTTTATTAAACTTGAAGAAGAGACCTAAGATTAGAAAGTTGGTTTCAGTCAGGAAACTTGATATGAGAGTCAATTAAGGAATGTATACTTTACGTGAAATGAACTTTATTTAATGAGTTATTTAATTAAGAAATAAACAAGGATTTATAGAAGGTTAAAGAGATGCGCATGGAAAGATAGATAAAGTGTAGTTTTCTTTTAGATAGAAATAATCATATAAATATATAATATGATTAATAAATTAAAAGACCATCAATAAAATAATGACAACTGTATATAAAACAACATGAGTGTAGTCTGATAAAATCTGTAGTTAGTTAGATGAAGGCATGTGGCTAGAATACTTAATAAAGATTCTATTTAAAGCATCAGGAAATAATGTAAAATAAAAACTTTGCCACTTAAGTATACCTAGAGGCCGTCTTATTAATTTATTTGTTTTGTTTGCGAAACTTCATACCCCAATGAAAACGAATTAATGTCCCACCCACAGGTCAAGGACATAACACGGAATATACGCAAGGCCGTTGTTGCCACAACATTGGCCGAGTTGCGGCTCAAGGTATCCGCGAAGTTTCAACGTGCTCAGCCGGCGATTCATTTGGATTGCGATGGAACAGAAATTGATGATGAAGAATACTTTTCCACATTGGAGGCAAATGCCGAGCTGATTGCCGTCTTTCCCGGTGAACAATGGCGGGACGTAAGTTTTGTTGGGTCCGCATATTAAGGATATCCAGGATTAAAGGATTTAAACTTGTCCTTTCCCTTTTACAGCCTAGCGATTACAATGCCAATCTACGTCGCACTTCATTGGATGCTCAGCGTTTGCGTAAATTGGTGGGAAAATTACAACAGAATCTCTTGAATGATGCCGATTTGGATAAGCTATCGAACATGGATCCCAATTCACTGGCAGATATTACAGGACGTGAGCTGAAGGATAGTGATTACTGTGTCCAGAGCGAGGCCGCTCGACGATCAACGGAGTTGTCCTGTTAAAGAACATTTTTGCACTTATTGTTAGATCGTATGTATGTTTCCCTTTATTTTAAAAACGCATAGAAAAGAAACCTACCTAGTTCTCATACTTATATGGAATAGAGCACAGTGAAACGTCGCTTATGATAGATTTGTAAGGCATTTGTAAGAGTTTTGTATGACAAGCTGAAACTGACAAGAGAATGCAGTTTCGGGTATTTTTGGAGAGTGTTTTGATAGTACCTAATGAAGGCGACAATTTATATATGTATATGTATGTATATCTCTGTATGTATTCTAGTTGTAGAGCACCATTAGATATTATAATCTCTAGAGACCATACTTGTATTTTTGGAAACACACCTTGCAGCGTGAATTTTAAAAAGTGAAAATAGTACACTCCTTGAATAGAAAGTAGACGAAACTGATGTCTGTTTAAAGAGCCAATAACTGTTCCTAGACCAATATGCCATATATATGGACCAAAGTCCACCCTAGTATCCCAAAGTCTACCTTATTCAATAGACTATAAACCAATTGCAGCTGCTTTAAACAACCATAAATCCAAATGGTATCTTAGGTAAATCTGTAATAACTATCAGGGCTGCAAAGTCAATGAAACGATTGTAGTAATGTATAGAATTTCATTGAGTATAAATACCCTGTACATAATTTCTTTTATCGATAATTACATGTAAATTGATCACAGATAATTTTGGTTAATAGGGAGCAACACGTTTTACAAATTGAATAAAATTTCTCGTAAATCAATTAAATAAACATAAATAAAATATGATTTTAATTGCAAAATGTATAAATTATAATCACGAGAATTAAAATCAATTAAAATAAATATATATTTAATGAATGTGCCACATCATTGTTTAAAAAACTTATGTATGAATTTATGTGTATAAAATCTATTGCACTTTGTTTAGCAATTAAGTATGAACAGAATACAAAATGAAAAGTCATTTTGAATACAATTTACGATTACAATACAACTTCTTTTTTATTGTTTGCACAAAAACAACAAAATAAAAAAAATTACCACACAAATCAATCGAATTGAAACTTGTAGCTCAACAAAAGAGATAAATGTAGAAACAATTTTGCATTGTCTGTGAGTTCAACAATAAATTTAGATTAAATGTCCAAGCAGTGTTTCTGTTTTCTTAGTTTATGTTATTGATCTTATTTTATTGATAACGAGTAAACATAAAACTATCTCAGCAAAAGATGGATACATTTTCAGAAAGTCAAATGTGGCTTTGGATGGTAAGATTTTTGTGTGTTCTTTTTGTAAGTAGACCTCGAGTCAGCTATCTACACTTTATTAAACAATTAAAAAGGTTGAATACTTATTACAAAATATACCATTTTAAAATGGAAACATTCTATTTTTTGAAATAGGTGTACGGTAAATATTTTATTATTATTCACGGTTCTAGACCATTTTTTAAAATCTTTTTTCAACATTTATCTGTTAAAAAACAATATTATTTAAATTATTTAGTATTAATATATTTACAAAAACTCTCAGGCGTGCCACAAAATCAATCAAAAACCGACCAAAAACATAAACAACCGCAATAAATGTTAGAATAAATCTTTGGTTGGTTTTTAATTGGTTTGCTTTTCTGTGGCAACCCTGTATGTTTTGTGTTAAAATTATTCTATTGAAACTAGTTTTGTGTTGTTGAATTAGCTAAAAGTTTAAGCTTTATTATTTAATTAGCATTTCATTGCAAAATAAATCATGGTAAGACTATTATGCTGTCATTATGCAAAGTTGCGAATCCTTTTCCAAACTTTCAATTTCCTTATGCAAAATGTTCAAGGATTTTCCGACTGGCAAGGCAAGCTATAGCACCTGGTAGTTGGAAGTTTGCATATTTGTTCTGCAATTCGCTAAACTTTTGCATAAACAGAAGCTATGCAAAAAGATGATGCTTGGATTTTGTATTTAACTTGGGTCCGTTTCTGGTTATGGTTCTGGGTCGTGGGAAATGCTTTGTGGTATTAGCCGTAGGTCAAACTAATTGCATCTGTTGACCAAAAGCATTTAATGGATTTGCAAATTCGCTTACAAATGTCAAGGATCATTGGGTCAACATTTACAGACCGAATCAAATGATAATTACACGCTCTTTTGTCTAAAATATTTGCTGACTAACATTCTCGATGCACTAATTAAGTTTCGGCTATCTTCCTGTTCAGTTGTCTGGCTTTAGGTGCTATTTTAATTATGCAAAGTGCATGATACAGCATGAATGCTCCTGCACGAACTTGCACAGCATTGCTCACTGACAGCTTACTACAAATTGAATGATTTTTGTGCTTGTCTAGATTGACATTGGGCTTATTAGCTGTTTGCCAAAGCCAGTTCAGGCTCCATTTAATGGACTCATTCAAACCCGACCTCTTGCCTTATCCTTTTATTGTGAATAACACGACCAGCGAAAACGTGAAATATTCATCTTGTTTGTTGATGTAGCTTCTTGTGAAAAGTAAACTTACCATGGCAAAGTCACTAGAATATTTTGGAAAGTGGCCCCAGGGCATTTGTGTGCGCAACATAAAACAAAATAAAAGGAAAACAAAAATACAAATTTCTATATTTGTTATATGAAAACTGTGAACAGAATATCCCTAGGCGAACGGGGATTTTTTTAAATGGACAATAACTGAAAAATCAAAATAGGAGCAAAGGAGCAATTTAATGTGAAATATATTCTAAATCTACATAAAATTTACATTTGCATTAATGTTCTTACCAATTACCTAATTTAATTTAATTCCAAACAAAATATATAAAAACTCATGCACTTAATTTTTTTTATAATTGAAATATGTTTATATAGCTTTGTATAGTGCCAGATATAAATTGATGTGGAATTTACAGAAAAACTGATAACAATTATAGACTTAATTGTTACAATTTCATTCAGTAAAATTAAATAACTGAAACAGAATTACCTTTTCTATTTTGTATTAGTGCAACCAAATATTGGTCAAGTTTAGTAAATATAATCCGACATTAAATTGTACATTTATTTAATATCCTTTAAAAAATTCCGTCAGAGCAGAAAAACCTCGAAACTATTTAGAAAATATTAAATAAATATGTGAAAAGAAACCATCAAACTGACGGACAGACTTATCTTAACGCTTGACCCGAGCCCCTATGGGTATGCAACACAAAAATGTGACAAATTTTCAACGTACACTCACGCTTACAAACACACACTACACACACTTTCAACTAGTCATTTGGTGAAGTGAAAAGGGACAATGAATTCGGATTTATATGCATATTGAAAACATAGAAATATTTGTTCATGCCTTGAATTGGGATCGGGAAAAAGGTAAACATCAGGGCGTGAGTGAAATTCTCATTCACATACACACTCACACACAGTCGACACACAGAAACACACACACTAGTATATGTAAAGAAATGGTCAGTTATGGCTATCGACCTTGCCTGGGGTCGAGTTCTGTGGTATATTTTTGTTTTTTAAGTTTTATTTTTAGCTATCCAGCTGATTTCCTATGCAGCTCTCTCTTTTGTGTCGTTGTTGTCGAAAAGGAAAAGTTTGAACGTGCCACGGCTGCCAACTGACAACTGGTAAGTGGCATGTGGCAATGTGGCAATGTGGCAATGTGGCAATGTGGCATGTGGCATGTGGCAACTGTGGGTCTGCCAGGCGCGGTTTGCATTAACAACTATGAGAGATTTATGCAAAAGTTATGCGCTTCTTAGTAATATCTTTTACCGTCAGTTTTATACGACCACGCCTCCTCCTTCCTATAGCTCTATCAGGGGATTTTGTTTTGCACCTGAGCTGCTGCTTCTTCTGTCCTTGACGCTGTTTGGAAAGTGTTGTTTAAACACCGCAGTTGCAGTTGCAGTTGCAGCTGCTGTTGCACCATTGGCATTGTTGCCACCAACAGAATCAAAGGTATTAAATATTTATTGAATTTATTTTTATGTGCTTCCCAGTCTATGTGGATTTTCATCTAAGTTGTCGTGCGAAAAGCGCATTGAGTTGCACTTAAGCTTACGCTGTCAGCAGTAGCCACAGGTGCGGTGGGAAGGCGATTGTGTGGATGTGTGGGCGTGGCCTATGCCTCTCCTTTGTTGCAACCATATAGTAAACATCGACTGACAACTGAGAGCAATGGTACTTACCACACACACAACACAATTCTCGCACAACAATCAAGCAATGACAATCACCACAACGTTGAATGGAAACCAAAGATTTTAATGTTGCATTCTGATATGTTTGTGTGTGTCTGTGTGAATACATGTTTGGATTAAAGCCACTTGTATGTATTCTTTATTGACTTCATTTTAAGAATTCGATTGCAGTTTATTCTAGAATCTTTCCCTACCTCTTAAATTAACTAATTTGGTCAAGATTAAAATGATTAAATTGTTTTAAATTGAACTTTTCTATCGAAATTTGTAGAATTTTTGGCAAAAGTTGGTAACCATGACTCTTGATATTATTGGCCACTTTTTTACTTTTCTTTTTTCTCTTATTTATTTTCTTCTGATTTGAAAAATGTTTTTGCTTATAAAACAGTTGATTACATTTAAATTTATGCAATTTGCATACATATTTTAATCATTTATCATTTGTAATGAATATATGTATATAAATTCCTTAAAGAAGATTTTAATTTCTTCTCATCATCACAAATATAATGTAATCATTAGAAACTTGTTCTTTTGAAATTGAATAAATCATTGAAATTCTATTGGAAAGATGTTTTCTTTGCCGCAAATTGAAAATAAATGAAATTGCGCTTGTTTCCGTTTTCATATTATCATTGGTTTTATTTATCGTTTTTATGAATAAGTATTACAATTCGCGCTAGAAACTAAAAATATATGCACAACAACAAAAGAAAATCAACAAATTTATACTGACGCACAATATTTCCGTAGAAAAAAAGAAAATCGAAAGGAAAACAAACAATAAAGAAAAGGAAAGAGATTCGGTGATAAATCGAAGACAAACGCTAAATGCTCAATGACGGACAACGTATTTTCCTTTATTTTAAATGCGCTTTGGAGAACAGCGAAGCAATAGATAAAATAAACAATAACAAGATGGAGCAAACAAAAAAAAAATCAAATCGGTTGGGTGGGTACAAGAGGGGAACGGAAACTCGCTGCGAAATTACTTAATAGACAAATTTCTTTTGCTCGCCATAGATGGACTCGTACAGTGAGGGCGCCAAGTGTTCGGCCAGGAAGATTTGCACCTTCTCGGTGGCAGTTACTGGGGTGTAACGGGCCATGGGGAAGGTCCTTGTAACGGCATCGATGAGCACTCGCAACGTGGGCTGGATATCAGCAGCCTAACAAAGAGAGAGAATGTGCACTCGTTAGTTGAATCTTTGTTTTATTTTGTCTATTTTTGCTTGGAAATTTGGAGCAGCTTACCTGGCGTGAGTATTTCTCTACGGATGTCATGGCCGCCTCATAGTAGTCCTCGCCATAGGTTTTCTTCTGTTCCGAGGACAGTTGATTCCACATTTGCTTGGCCTGTGGAACAAGACAAGAAGACAAGAGTTTTAATGAGCCTCTCACTCATCTGCTATCTGCAACTATTTTAGTGTCTCAACCTTCTCTTAACTGGCGCATTATCGTAAAAACTGGAACAAGACGAGACCCCGTGCCACATGCCACATTCAACATGCCACATGCAACATGCCACACACCATGGCCTTGTCATTAAGCACGAAATAGCCTGAGTTTCTCGTCTTGCTGTTGCTTTTGCTGTAGCTATGTAATCTTTTTTGGTCAATGAATATAGGTGCAGTTCTCACCTGTTCGCGCAGCTCCGTCTCGTTTAGCCAACCGTTGCCAGGAGCAAACTCTCCAGCTGCCACAACAGACACATCCACACCTCGTGTGCGCATCTCCTGACGCAGGCAGGCGGCAAAGCAATCCACAGCGGCCTGTGTGGCACATTGGATGCCACGAACCGGGGATGGCACGCGATTCAGTCCAGAGGTGAGGAACACCACACGTCCATGGGCACGGCGAACCAGCGGCAGGAAGATTTGAGTCAAGCGGGCAGCGCCTAAAAAAGATCATTACATAAGTTTACATTTTACAAAGTATATTAAATAAAGATTGTTTTATATTTTGTAAATAAAGATTTTTACGGAAAATTATTAAATTAATACAATAATAATATTTAAAATTAATTAATCTTATCAAATTTAATTTTAAGAAAAAATTTTACAGTTATTTATTTAAACATTAAAATTGACAATGAACTTTATTTGTTGCTCTCATCTGATGCAGTTTATTTGGTGATAATAAATTACTAATTTGAAATGAACTAAAAATTAATTATAAATATAGCGTAAGCTAACTTTGGCGCGCCAAAGTTTGGATATCCTTGCAGTGCCCTGTGTAAGCCGACAGATTTTTTTCAAAATTTGTTTAATGTTGATTTTTAACCGATCGTTCCTATGGCAGCTATATGATATAGTAGTCCGATTTAAACCAAATTTGGTCAGCCTGTTTAAAACTTATTCAAACACACAATGTGTATATTTGGTTGAGATATCTTGAGAAACAAAAAAGTTTTTCATACTAAATGTTTATTTCCAACCGATCGTTCCTATGACAGCTATATGATATAGTTATCCGATTTCCACCAAATTTGGTCAGCCTGTTTAAAACTTATTCAAACACACAATTTGTATATTTGGTTGAGATATCTTGAGAAACAAAAAAGTTTTTCATACTAAATGTTGTTTTCGAACCGATCGTTCCTATGGCAGATATATGATATAGTAGTCCGATTTACACCAAATTTGGTCGGCCTATTTAAAACTTAATCAAACACACAATGTGTATATTTGGTTGAGATATCTTGAGAAACAAAAAAGTTTTTCGTACTAAATGTTTATTTCCAACCGATCGTTCCTATGGCAGCTATATGATATAGTTATCCCATCCGGCCGGTTTCGACATATGTACTGCGTGCAGCAAAAAGACGGACCTGTACCAAGTTTCATCAAGATAGCTTCAAAACTGAGAGACTAGTTTGCATAGAAACAGACAGACAGACGGACAGACGGACAGACGGACATGGCTATATCGACTCAGCTCGTCGCCCTGATCAAGAATATATATACTTTATGGGGTCTGTGAGGCTTCCTTCAATGCGTTACACATTTCGTGACAAAAATATAATACCCTCTGCAAGGGTATAATAAATATTTTATAAATTTATTTATTAATATGTTATATCACCATTTTATTATACATCTATTATATTCCATCCTGCTCTTTAAGATTTATATTGTAGTCCGACATTTTTAAATCTAAATACAATATTTAACTCATTGTGCTTTTATATTGTGCAGTATAATTATTTTTAAGTATATCCTTGCTGAGTAATTTAGGCAGTTAAATAATGAAAAATAAATGTAAAATGGGAAATTATTTAAAACTTCTCTAGTAACATTCATTCACATTAAAATCTTTATCTCAACGATTTTTCTACGAAAGAGCTGACACATTAGCACAGTGGCGCCATCACTTACCGAGTAGATTCAAATCCAAACTTTTACGCAGCACTGCAAATGGTATCCACTCCAGTTCACCGAGGGCAATCCAATGGGCGCAATGCACCAAAGCCCACAGGCCTTGGGCACCATGGGGCAAATGTTGGGAAACGTAACGTGCCGCTTCCAAAAGCTGTCAACGAAAATTGAATGGTGTTGAGCCAGGATAACAAGCTTTCGGATAAAAGCTTGTGTGAACTTTTGTTAAACTTACGCTTGTCTCAGAAGTCACGTCAATGTGCAACAACTTCATGCGACCCGAGGTCTCCTCCTTGAGTATCTTGGCCTCGTCAGAGTCATCGATGGGTGTGTAGAAGCCTGCATAAACCGTAAAGCCCAGATCATCCAGTTTCTTAGCCAGATACCAGGCCAATGGTGAGTCACATCCGGTGATTAACACTCCTTTGCCTGGTGCGGATACCTGAAGGAATCCAATAAATAAACAAAGCAATATTAAAGGTTTATTCAACTCTGTGCTATAATTCTTTGACCTTTTCTTAGAATTTGGTCAATTAATTTTCAATAATTATATTATCTATTAATTGTTAATCCATCAGTTTTTCTAGAGCTTGTATCTTTGTATGTTTATGTGGGTGCTCTGCAATTAGCGGTAAATTTATTTCTGTGGATTTCTCAAGTGCGTCATTTGAGATGTTTGACCTTTTGACATGCCCAAATATTTTATAGGAATGCTTTCAATTTGTTCTGTCTTGAAATTGTAGATGAAACCTCTAAGTCGGCTGAAGGTTGAGTTTTTAAAGAGTCTTGTTCTTAAGTAAATCTCTCTATTGAATACAATAGAAAAATAAAAGTTACTGTGATGAAATATCACAATTCATGATGTAATATCAATGGTTCTGTCGATAGTTGTATTTCTTTATAAATATAAGTAAATATAAATTATATTAGTACTTATCCCAACTTTTAGTTAAATGTTTTGAATATATGTATGTATCTAAAACTTTCGATCAAAGGGACTGTCAATACATATAAATCAGTAATTGATAACTTAAAATATAACGAAATTGGAACTCAAAATTCAATTAAAAAAATAAACAAATAATAAATACAAGAGCTTGCAATTACAAAATAGAATTTATTCCTTAAATGTTGAGGTATTAACTATTTAAGGCATTTGATATTAGAAAAAATAAATCAACCTGTAGTTCCCTTATATTTTAAAAAAAATCAAGTAAATTTTGATTTGAAATTTATTTAAGTGAAGTGTTATTAGGACCTCTCTATAATTAGAGTGTTTCTAATTTTAGATTGAGTTTAAGTTTGTTGAGTGGCATGGAAAGTAGTTTCGCTTTCTAAGGGAAATATTTTCTTTGTTGCCTTCAGTTCTGGCTGTGACCGACTGACTGTGCTACAAACACATATACAAACTTACAAACAAAAATATACACGCACACGGAATGTCGGACAGTGTAACAAAAGGAGAGATGAGAGAAGAGAGAAGCAAAACGTGTGTACTGACACTTCCGCTTTAGACACACGCGCATTGTGGCTGACAGAGTGTCTGTGTTGGTATTGGTGTGTAGTTATGTGTAGGTGTGTATCGGATGCTTGGCATAGAAGACAACCGCAGTTTGTCCAAGTCAAGTCAGATACAAAGACATCTGAACAGACAGACAGACAGACCGACAGACACAGAGACAGAGAGACTGAAAGACAGGCAGACGGAAAGACAGAAAGAAAGACATTGTGGCAGGCAGTGTGGTAGACCAGGAGGCAGCTTGTCTATAGTGGCAGTGTTATAATTCATCATGCCATTAGCCAACATATACATACATACACACATACATACGTATACATATACAAGTAATAGTTTGTCATAGTATAGGGGAAGATTCAAGTGTGCGTCTCTAGTGCGTCAATTGTTACCAAAAAGATAACTGAGGAGCAGGAGATGAAGCTTGGCTCATTGTTCGAGCTATTAAACTGTTATAAAGTGCTCGTAAAATACTTAAAAAAAAAACAAGAAGAAGAGAAGCCCAGAGAGAATGAAATCGAAGTAGAATAAGACGAGTGTGTCTGACTTGTATTATTATTATTATTATTGGCTGTGTTGTTGACACCCATTAAGACTGGCCGACATTTTATTGGTGGCAATAAGTGTTTTTCGGCTTATCAAATCTGTTGGCGTTTGGGCATTAATAAAAATAGAAATAAGTATACTCCGAGACTGGACAGCAGAAGTTAGTTCAAAGTATACCACCACCACTCCCTTGAAAGTGTCAGCTGTTTTGTAAGTTTTAGTCACAATCAACGACAAGTTTCTCATCTTCTCTTTGTTGTAGTTTTTATGCGACTTTATATTTTGCCATCAACTTCTGGTCAACTTTTGCTGCTGTACAGTCTCTTTTACTCTCTCACTCTCTTATTCCCTCTCTCCCTCTCTCCCTTATACCCTGAATCCATTTTTTTTCGCACTTTGCTTAACTCACTCCCAGCCACCGCAATTTATTGTGGTTTTGTAAAACCAACTTTAAAGTTCACCCAAGAAAATTGCAACAGATACAAAAAGCATCGCTTCGCAATTAAAATCGAACAAAAAACCCTTGCAACAAAATATTTACAGTCAATTAAAACAACTTCAAGGCAAGGCATAAAAACCATTGCAACAGTTTGTATGTATTGAAGTCAAAATGAAAAATTTCAGTTAACGAAAATGCAAGTAAAAGCATCGGGAAATTTATCACGTTTCAGATCAAATTGCATTTTCATCAAGTTAGTTCTTGCAAAGGCTCTTAAGAAAACTTTGAAAAAAGGGATTTAACTTTGTAGCAAAAGTATTTTAAAATATCTCACAATTCAGCAAACTAAAATTCAATCACAAATATAAATAAAAGTGTTGTAAATATATTATATTAAAGATATTAAAAATAAGGCTTGAAAATTGATGTGAATACTTAAAAAGCATTAAAAATATTCCTTATTAAGTTATGGAATATATAAGTGCAATATTGACAGAATTGTGGTGTCGTAAATATTTTATATAGAGGTTCTATATTTAAATTAATTTTGCAGCTCAAAAAATGATTTGAAAATTTACATTTGACGGAATTAGAAACAGTGCTAAATAAATTCTGGTTAAGTTAAAGAGTATTAAACTCCAAAACTCTATAACCAAGGATCTCAATATTCATCTGAATTATTGCACTTTAAATATTAATTAATAATGTGATTAGAAAATATATTATTGACAGAGTAGCAGAGTCAAAAAATCTCACAACTCAGCAAACTAAAAGTTAAATAGAAAAAGATAATTATATAATTGAAATAAAAGTGAATTATAAACAGATAAATCGTAAAATTGTGATTAGAATATAGATAGTAAGTTAATTTGAGTAAGTTCCTGCAAAGTTTGTTTCTTCAACTCGGGTAGTGTCCTTCATCAACTGCCTTTGAGATAGCTTCGCCTGTCCGCAATTGTCACCTGGTCTTTGTCGGCTATCTCCAAAAAGTGTCACTTATGCCACTTTAACTGGCAAAAGTGAAAGTGGAAGACACAAAAAGCGGCTCATGCAAAAGCAACCGAAAGCAATTGCAAGGAAAAAAGTTTCGCTTAAGTGCTGTTGGCTACGTGCACGGCGAACCACCGTTAGAACCACCCAACCAACCACCCAACCACCCAACCTCCCAACGACCCAACGAACCAACGACCGCAACGCAATCGAATCTTTGAAAGGGTGGCAAAGTCATGTCGTGTCTGTAAACACGGCAGGCTGCGGTTGCACGTCGCTGGCGCTTTTTATAAGCGTTCCCAAAATAGACGCAAAGCCAAGTTGCATGCACCAAAAATAGCCAAGAGTCGCAGCAGGTGTGGCAGTTGCTTTTCGGTGCCATGTCAATCAACTCGGCGCATTTAACAGAGCTGTTGTTATACAGGTAGAGAGTGAGAGGAGTCAAGTTGCAAGTTGCTGTTGCAATTTACCGTTGCTTTTGTTGGTAGGCGAAACAATTGTGTTGAGCGGAAGTCAATGAAGGGCGATTGCGAGTACATAGCGTTGCATTTAAATGCATCCGTTATTGCATTTTAATTGCAAATAGAATACAATTTACGAGCATTCCAAGTGCAGCAGGTGTTATCTGCAACTTGGCAGCGCGCACTTTTACCCAAATTTGATAAATGCCCCAAAGGCACGCGATTCACACGATTCACGCTTTCAACCTTGGCATCCGCGCAAGTTTCATTAATTTTGGCTTACATGTAGCATATACGTAATATTTGTATAAAATGCATTATGTTTCCTTAATGTGCCAACTGCAACAAGTTAGCAACATTTAATGAAATCAAGTTGCATCTAAATGGATTTTCACCCCCTCCCTACAAAAGGGGGTACTTCTGCCTACCAAGTTGAGAGGGAAGAGGGAAAAACTGTTAGTGAGTGGGCGTGCGTGCAGAAATGTAAACAACAACAAGAAACCTCATAACGTGTGCCTCAATTTGCGACCAACAATTTATGACTGTCGAGGGCGTAGTCTAAAGTTCTCGTCATTTAGGCCAACTGACCCCAGCCTGTGCTTTTAAGGGTTATTATAACTATGCAGTCAAAGTTTGTGTTTAGTAATTTCTATATATATTGTGGAAATTATATAAATTATAGTAAAATATATAGTCAGTAGTAGACTAACATAAATCGTTTAGTAAAAGTGCACTTTTGTCTGTTGGTACTTTTAAGAAAACCAACAAATACAGTGCGTTAAAATGCGCTAGAAGGTTAAGTTAGAAAAGTAAAGTGAGTCATCTTTTATCTGAGCATTGTTTTAACTATTTTATTTGTATGCTTGCACCCACTCAGTCAACCCACTTACTTACTTCAATAAAGAAGACACGCTTGACCGCCTGGAAAATGACCCTATACCATAAATCTACATAAAGTGAAGAAAAATGCGTGGGGCTCTTTCTGGCGAAAGTTTAAGTGAAAAATGGCATACAAACCGCATACAAATTGTCCACACAGTGTGCTAGCTTATGAACAAGGCGACGAAATGTGGCTAAGAAAATGTGGCAGAGAAACAAAGCGCTTAAAAGGCAACCCAAAACAAAAACAATAATAACAACAACGAAAATGAAATGAAATAAAAAAATTTTTAAGGGAAACACGCGCACGCATGCACGCATATTAAATCAGTTGCTAAAAATAGATGGGAGAAAACCGAAAAGGAAAATCCTCTGTCCCTAAAAGGAAAACCCACAAAAAAATGACACACAAAAATTCATACGAATCTTTAGAGCTGATGTTAAAGTATTCAAGTTGGAAAAGGAAATAAATAAGTAAATGATAAAAAATAAAATGACAAATAAACGAAGGAAACGGCGAATGGCAAAAGTCATTGAACGTATTAAGCTGTAATAAATTAATTAACTGCAAAGTTAAAAACCATTTCTGTGTTTTGCTTGTGCAAAAATACACGCACACACCTGACAGAAAAAAACAGAAGAACCTAAAGCAAAAAAGCGAGTAAGAGGAGCGTGTCGTGGATCCTTTGGCAACTTCACGCCATTCACATACTCAGCCAATGGCAGAGCATTAAAGGCTTTTCGCATTGCGCATACGACGCGTTTTACGCCACACCAAAGCCTAAGCAAGCCCAGGCAACAATTTGCAGCTTGTTTTTTCGATTTGACTCAACTCAACTCGACTTGACTCAACTGAACTCAACTCGACTCTTGTGGCAGACAACACGCAAAGCTTTGACTTTGTGCCAAGCAGTCAGTCAGTCAGTCAATTTTTACATGCCACAAACTTTCATATTTCAACAAAGGATTAATATAAATTTATGTTCTGTTTTTACTTCTCCCCCGTTCACCATTCCCCGCTATCTCTTTCTCTATCTGCTCACTCTCTGTGCGTGTTAGCATATGAATACTTATCTATATTTAAATTGTGATTATATTTTCGTTAGATTCGTTGAGCTTTTGTTTAGTTTTCACGGTTGCCTGGCTACAAATGGTGCCTTTGGTAATTGCGTTAATTAATATTTAGAGCAATATCTGGATACTTAGTAGACTCACTGTGGTTAGCTCTATACGTTGCCAGCAAATCAAACTATTGAACATGTTAATTACACAGCTGGCTTGTATCTATTTCGTTAATGGTTTAAGTTAATTAACTTTAAATGTTCATATTTCATGTGAAAATATTTGTTGCAGATTTTAATTAAAGTAAGCAATGGAAGAACTTTCGATCAAATTTGGAGTGTACTTTTGATAAAATGCATTTAAGAGCTAAAGAGTTTTTTTTATAGAACTCTGAGTGTACTTTTGGTAAAATGCATTTAAGAATTTTCAATAAAATTTGGAGTGTCCTTTTGGTGAAATGCAATTAAGTTTAATAATTGAATATTAAACAGTGTTCATTTTACCTTAGTGTCCTGAAAAGTATGCTATAAATATTTTTGTACTAATTTTCAAGGGGATTTCGGAATAGTTGGTTTATTCATCTTTAAATCGTTTTGTATTTTTCTTTTGTTGAAATTTTGGAAATGCATATCACACTGACAAATTATTTATTTTCATATTATTAACAAATGAATCATTTAACAAATTAAATGAATTTCTTACGTTGACTGGACTGGTTAAATATTATTGTAATTGTAGCTTTCTGTCAATCTATGGAAATGAATACCAGCTAATTAATGACTGTGGCAGTCTCGTGGGTAGAAAGTGAAAGGGATAGAAACATAGAGAAAGAAATAAAGTGAAGTTTAGAATGGAAATGTCAAATGCACTTGCTGTTGTGGTAGCTGCCTTTTAGTTGGCACTATACTATTTACTCTTGCTTCTCATTCTGTACACTGTTTCTGCTGCCAATCATGTGCTTGTTTTGCCATTTGTGACCCATGACCTTATGCAGTGCTATAGATGTGGCTGCGGTTCTGTCATGTGCAATTGATTTTTAATTTCACTAAAATGCGCTGCAACTAGAAAATGCGAAACGGAAAATATATAGAACAGAATTGCGAAATCAGCGAAATAAATAAACATATGGGTCGAGGCTTAAAATGGTCATGTTATCAAGGCGATTGAACGACGTGCAATTCTTAGAAACACAAACGCGTTCTGGACACATGAGGAGACCATGTCCTTCGGTGGAACCATTGTCAGGCCGGGCACGCCAATGCCATTGCTTTAACTCACTCTCCAGAGAATGATTATATGCGGATGTGTGTGTATTCTAGAGTGTGTGTGTGTGCGTGTGTGTGAAGCAACAGGCCACGAGCGACACCATAAAAACGTAGCTGAAAACAGCTCTGGAGACAACAACTGGGCAACTGGGCAAAAAATACGGGCAAAAACGCAACGCAACTTCGCACATAATGACATTTTATGATGTGCATATGTGTGTGTGTGTGTGTGTGTGTGTGTGTATGTGTGTGTATACTGTACATATATATGTGTAAAGTTCCATGGAATGTGAACATGTACTGGCCGCGTTTTATATAGCCTTCAGCTGCTGCTGCTGCTGCTGCTTTGCGCCATTGTTGCATGCCCCCCAGGAGACATGGAAGAGCAGCAACATGGAGAAACGAGGAGAAAGTCTGTGATGTAAAAGACTCTGAGCTGGCGGGTACAGGAAAAGATGGACGCAGTCTACATAATTGACAATGGAGCCAGCAATTTACAGGCTGCAACTTTCTTTCTTTTTTTTTCATTTGTTTTTTACTCTTTACTTTTTGTCCGGAAAGCAAACACAAATCAGCGTAAAATTTGTCAACGGTTTAGTTTTTATGAAGCTGTAAATGCTACAAAGTGAGACAGGAAGTGAACGTTTCTACTTTTCTCGTTTGAAAGGGGAACGGGAACTACGAGTAGCAAAAAACATTCAAAATGAAGGTAACTTACTTATCAGATAAGCCAGAGCAAGTGCCTTAAAGGGATCCCATTGTACTAACATTGTGAGTAACTCTCAAAGTATTCACTCTCTGAATGCAAATGTTTGCAAAGTGATTTTGATTTTAGAACAAAGACATTACTCAGAAAACAAAATAAAGAAAAGGCGAAGTTCTAACTATAAAATATTTACAACTGATCTGATTATGTTTTTTGGCATACACATTTGTATGCTTTTTATTGAGAAAGACCCAACAAATTCCACAAATTCCACAAATTCACTCTTCTATCAATTTTAAATACTTTAAAAACTGCATGAAAATTTTGGTAGAAAGCTACGATCACTTTTAAGAAATTTTCACGGCTTTTGAAATATCTTTATGTATTTAATTATTTATAAACGACGATTTAAAGCAGTCTGCAAAAGTAATTACATATTGTTATTTTAAAACTAGAATTCTAAATCTAACATTAATTCAAACTTTAAAATAAAATCTATAAAGATATGAAACTGGTTGTATGTATGACCGACTGATAAGCTGACAGATAAACTGACTAGTTTAGTAGATATTTGATTATTTGACTTATTTAAGAAACTAATTATTTATTATTGTTATTCGTGTTATTTAATTTATATTTTCCCTCAAACATTATTAAAAAAAAAACGAAGAAAAATTAGTTATTGAATTTCTTTGAACAAGAAATGCGTTTCGTTGAATACTTTATTCTAAGAATTGTGGTGTATGCATTGAAAAAGTCAAAGAAAATAAGTAGAAATTTCTACTTGAAATAACAAGTTGATTTACTTTGATGATGGGTGTATGAGGATGCCGCCCTTCAGTTGCAGTGTAATGCATCAATTGAAAAGTTTTACGCATAGATCTGGCGGGAAATGTCAGTTAACTACTCGAGTGGTTGCCATTACAGTGTTGAGACCTGGGAGCGAGTAACAGACTCCACGCAAGTTGAGTCAAGAATGCTCTCAGGTGTGTGCCACGAAAGAAACTTTGTCTATGACAGCTGTGCAAACTAGCGTACTGAAAGATGTGAAAGAGAAGGCAGAGGAGGAGGAGGAGGAGGTGGGACAACTAAGTTCAAAGGGCACACCCTCATTGATAGTGTTAAGAACGGCAAAGAGAATTTAAGATGCCGCAGCCAATTACATTTTAATACGTCAGCAAAGTGCGCTCTCAAATATGCAAACAAACTCAAAGTAAGGATGGTCAAAGAGGTTGGGGAAGAGAGTGAGGAGCAAGAGAGAAGGGGTTAGGAGAGGGGGACAGCAAGGGTGCGTGTGAGCGTGTTGAGCAACAGCTCATTAGTGGCGCTTACATGGAGCTATTAATTCAATTATTTACACTGCTGACAGCGACACACACGGCGTATAAGTAATGTTTAATTCCTGGAATTCCCGTCGACTGAGCCAGCTGAAAGGATAACACTGCCAACTGCCAACTGGTAACTGGCAACTGTTGCCTCGTTCTCTGATAGTCAACGCTTAATTATGCGTGTTACGTTAACTGTAATTTGCCACATTGCAACTACAACAATAACGGAAACCGAAACGACAACATCACAACTGTTCTTCATTTATATAGAGAGAGAGAGTGTATTACGGATTTATTCATCTCTATCTATGGACAGTTGACCACGCCCACAGCAGGGGGATGACGCATTTATGAGCATTTCATTAGCTGCGCATTTACATTTCATTGCACACAATTTGTGTTGCATGCATTGCCAAAATTGGCAACAGAGCTTACAGGAGGTGTGTATTCAGGTGCGTGTGTAATTTAATTTGACAAGCCTGACATAAAAATGAAGTGCACAACGTGATGAGCAGAACAATCAAACGACTGTTTCGTCTGACTGACTGACAACAGTTCAGCAAAAGGTCGAGAGGAGACATAGCAAGGGGCAAGTAGCAAGTGGCAAGTGGCAACTTTGCATTGGGAAATCAAGAAACGTAGCGCCTAAAAACAAATAGCAAGTCATGCCAAAATCGCGTTTACCAAATGCCCCAAACAGAAAAAAGAAACCGTTAAGGGTTAACAGTTGTCGTTGTCGCTGTCGTTGTCAATGTCCTTCTTCTTGTTCTTCCAACTAATCAAAGACAAGGACAATTTTTGTTTTGTGCTTGAAATGGCAGTGTAGCCGATTTTCACTTTTAAATGCTGTGGGAGGGCGTGTCTGATGCCCATCGCTGGAGTGTAAAACTGATTATGTAGTTGTTGACATGTCCCAAAAATAGAACAGGATTGAAAAATGTTGCCAGAATTTTGACAGTCGAAATAAGCTAGATTACAAAAAAATTGAAGCGCTGCAGTAGAAAAAATACTCTTTAAAATCAGCTAAGCTTAAATGTACCGAAAGTGTTTCAAACAATTTGTGTTCGATTTATTTAATTTAATTTCAACACTTTTAAGCAAAGGCATAAAAAAAAAGTAGTACACTATGGTAAAATTACAAAGGAAGATAACAATAAATATATTTGTACTTAAAGATTATGGTACAATATACTATTTTTTATCCCTATATAATAAATGTTGTTAATATTAAAGTGATTTGGTTTTACTTTAAGAAAGCACTTTTTTTAAGTTTGAAGTGTTAAACATTGTTTCATGAATTTACAAAGCAATGTAAGGCAGTAGTGACAGTTTAAATTCTTTATATGAATAATAAAATATATTTAAAATATTCCAAAGAACAAAAATAATTTCTATTTTAAATGGTATTTACTATTTTGCTTAAAATATATTTTGTTAAATACATTTCCCTGAATTGTGAATCTTAGTGTGCACGAACTTCTTAGCTTTCAATAGCTTTCTGCCGGCCTGTCTATCTGTCTGAGTGTCTGTCTGTCTGTCTGTCTATCTCCTTGACAACCATCTTAACTGTGTGTGAGTGCGCAGATTTCATCTAAAATTTTAGAAAATGGCAAAGGTCGCATGCGTGGCGAGTTCTTGACGCATTTGATTAGTCTTTAGCGGAGAAAGAGTCTCCTTGTCGCTGTCAATGCCAACTGACTCCGTTCTAGTTACCTTCTAGGATTTAAGCATATATGGGTATTTATTTTATTTATTTTTTATCTTGGATTTAAAGAAACGACAAAGGCATATCCCGTTGTCCTTGTACTGAGGTCATACACTGCGTATAAGTAATGCCAGTAACGGAAGCTTCTATGGTTGCTGCCGCGAATTGCAGTTGAAGTTGCATTGAAATGGTTGCTGGGTGTGGGGAGTTGTTAATTATCCTGTTGGCCAAGCTGCTTATTACGTTAATGTCTGGTTGCATATCGTTGTGCATGGAAGCGAGCAGCCGGCAATTGCCAGGACAATGCCAGAACATGCCAGGACACGTCCAGCTGTCTTATCAATGCAAAATGTTGCCTACGTGCCCAGGACCCGGACTATAAAATGTGGCCCAGAAGCAACAGCAGCAGCAGCAGAAGGGCTCGTAATTGGCAGACAGTGTGCCAAGCAATGAGAGAAAATGGCCAACGTCAGCAGCGTTGTTGGTTGTCCTGCCATTATCCTGTGCTTATCCTGCCATAGTACTGCCTGCTGCCAGTTAAGCTAATTAAAGTGCACGCAAATTTGAATTATCTGACGCCTTCTGTGGCCACTTTAGGCGCCATCGATATTTCAAGCCAAATGGCCAGTAAATGAAGATATATCTTTAGCATTATCTATGCCGATTTATAAAGAAATGAATTTCACTTCTCACAAAACACATTCTAGCTTGCCACTGAAATAGAAATATATTTGTTAGACGCACTGTGCAAAAGTCTGTTGAAGTAAAATAAATTGCGCATACGCAATGTGGCAATTTATGCGGTTGACTTGAACGTTAATTCAACTTTAGCATGGCAAATTGCATGTGAAGATAAAAGATAAGCACAAGAAGAAAAAACTATGAGCAAAATAAAATCACAGTTACATACAATCTATATTCTCATATTAACTCAAATGCGAATCAAGTGAAATGAGAGAGAAACAAATGCAATATATTACATGTCGCATTTAATGAACTGTACCACAAATACAGATGCAAATAACTACAACTAAAATGACAGGAGACATTGCCAGTACTAAAAATGTTTTAACTTGAAATCATTTCATCAAGTAGCAGGCTTAGACTTTGGCCATTCTAATTGCCAATTATGGTTTTAGACTGACTTTAGAGTAAACTGTCAGTTGCAGAAGATAGTCTCGGATAAACTTTTGAAGGAATAGAAATAATTTTAAGGTAGACAATATTAAAGTTGTAATCTAAAAATAACTGAAATCTAATTGTAATTTATAAACTTAAATATACTTAGCGAACGAAATTATCTCTTTACTTTTGTTTAATACTATTTTTATTCCTTTATTTTATGCTCTTCTTATTAATTCGCCTTCTTAGTAACTACTTTTCTTTTCTAAATTTGTTGTACTAATTATGACTTAAAATATTATATTTCAAACTCTATTCTTTCTCTCCCTCACTCAATTCCTATTTAAGCATTTTCAACAGTTCTCTTTGTGGTTTTCTTGTGGTCTTCTAGATTTAAAAATTTGTATTCATTACCAAAGTGTTTCTATAAGCAGTTGTTGCCGTACGTCTTGCTTATCTTTCTGTTTATTATATGTATTTGTTTTCATTTTCTTTTTCACAGTTAGCTCTAAAATGTCAAGGGGGTGTTGGAAAAGTGAGGAAAACGAAAAAATCATGAAACAAAGGCAATTTCAGAGCCAAAGAATGGACCGAGTATGTCGTTTAGTTATTTGTCGTCACAGCGGGCTGTAGTCTAGTCCTTTATCGTCCTTTCGTTCGGAGTTCTTGGCTTTGGCTATTTTTAGTTCAAGTGATTTGTTTTGCCTACTATTTTTTCCAGTCCTTCGTCCTTTTGCCTGTACGCTTTGTTATTTTTGCGGTTTGGCACTTGAAACATGCAAATTTCGTCAGGCTCACACAAGAATCTCCCACAGTTAGAGCTCCAGTGCCAGTTCCATCTAAACTTATGTCCCACCCGAAACTGAAACCAAACCCATTGTCTGTGTTGGCATTTGGCCTGTCCGGGGTCTGGTTGTGTGCTCACAATGCGGTTTGCTTGCCGACAGTCGGCGTTAAAAGGATTAAAATGTCTGAAATAGACTTGTGGCATATTTTAGAGTCGTGTCCTGGCCGTAAAGTGTCCGCAACTACTAACCACACTTCAAATTACACACTCTCTCTCTCTCTCTCTCACAATCGGTACTTACCTTTACAAAGTGGTAGAAGAGCACAGCTCCAACGGTGGACAGGGCAAACCAAACGAAGACAGCAAATGTGGAGATATTGGAAATATTTAACGCATGCAGCAGATGCGAAGTGACAATAGCCGCCGCCTGGCAGAATAAACATGGCATAAACAATCTCTCAAAAATATCCCATGGAATTTCCGCTGATTTTTGTGGCAGAGCCGAAATCGAGCCACGTCGCAATGAAGCGCGTCTTGAGGCACGCCGCTGCATATGAAATAAAAGTATAGAGGAAAATTAAATGAAAATTATATAAAGTCATATTCAAGTATACATAGATGTAACTAGATTGAAACAAATAAAATAAAAAATAAAAGTATACAGAAATAATAAATAAATACAAAATATTTCAAATCAAATTAGAAATTATAAATGCAAATATATTAAGAATCATATTCATTAAATATAATTAATTATGTTTGAGAGCAGAATTAAGTACGATGACAATAAAAAATATTAAAGGAAAAAATAAATATTAAGTTAAATAATAAATGAATAAAATAAATAGATTCATATGCATAGATTCTATTAGATATAATAAATTATGTTCAAAAGTAGAATACTATACAATGCTGATAAAATAATGGGAAAATAGTAAAATTAATAGATATAGATATAGATGTAATTATCTAGCTATACCTAATTATAACCAAGACTATAATTAATTATGTTTGAGAGCAGAATTAAGTACAATGACAATAAAAAATATTAAAGGAAAAAATAAATATTAAATTTAATAATAAATGAATAAAATAAATAGATTCATATGCATAGATTCTATTAGATATAATAAATTATGTTCAAAAGTAGAATAATATACAATGTTGATAAAAAAAAATAATGGGAAAATAGTAAAATAAGTAGATATAGATATAGATATAATTATCGAGCTATACCTAATTATAACCAAGACTATAACTAATTGTGTTCTAGAGTAGAATTAGGTACGATGACGATTCAAATATTAATACAAATAGATATAGAAGTAATTAGCTATAATTAATGATGTTTGAGAGTACGATGACAACAGTCTCATAAGTGCAAAATAATTCAATTATTCAAGTCGACAGCTTGCCAAAATATTTAAACAAATTTCTCTTTCGAATGATGTCTGTCAGTCAGTTGAAATGTTCACGTATTTGCCTTTTGTTATGGCTAATTGTGTTGTTTAATCAATCGCGAATTGCGAATTGCGAATTGCGATAGCGGTATTTGTGTGCACATTATAAAAGCAATTGCTTAGCTCGTTTGTTTCTCTTTGGGCCAATAAATAATGCGATTCTATTTAAATTATTGAATTTGTTTTCATTCTTTTCTCTTCTTTGCCATTAATCGCTGTATGCTTTGCGGTCGATTCTTCTGATTCTATGGGATTTGTATTGTTTATACAAGGATTAGTGTCACATATACACACAAGTGTAGTTGCATTTATTTATTTTAGTATTCCAATGGTTATCGTAAATTCTTATGGCCACATGGCTCCTCATGAAATTTTTAAATGATTCAGCAAATAGTAAATTCATCTTAAATTTATTTTCATTTCTGACTTGCTTAAATAACGTCACGAATAGCCATCTGTTAATGTTAATCTATCGTTAAATTAATCATTAATCTATTCGAAATAGCTTAATGCATCTCAAAGGACCAATTGGTCTTAGAACTTTTTATTATCCAAATCATTTTGTTGTGATAAATTGGTTTTTTTTAAAATAGATTATTTTAATTTAATTATTTCATTATAGTTTGTGTTTTGCATATATTTGTAATTAACGTTTTTTGTTTTAAGCAATTACACTTAAAGTTTTTATATATGTATCAGTATTCCCTTTAATTATGCTCTTAAAATACCTTTTATTTATTTTCTATAATTCATAGAAATTTCTTTTTTGATTTAATTATTTCTTTTAAGATGTTCAAGTAAATCTGAAGTAGATTTTATTTGATTTATCGGGTTGGTCGCCAACTTAAAGTTAGTAACTTATTTCTGGGTCCTTTTTGGATAAAATATTGACGTAAAATTTGCTGACGTGTTCGTACTAAATACAAATATGCATATTAAGCCTAATCACAAACAATAAATTAATAAAATTACTCAGTTTAAACGAAGTTGAATTGCAAAAACCCACAACAACCCAAACTACACCTACGATTGGCATCTGTCATGACCCTTCCCACAAATTGACATTGACATATGGCAATTACACATGACATATGTATGTGTAGGAGCTAAAAGTATGTATGTATGTATGGGTGTATGTTATGTATGTGCTAAATGTGCAACGAAGAGTCAAAAAGGGAAACCGAAACACAAACCTGCCCCCCATAAATCAACGACAGTGGGAAATAATCAAATGGTGGCATCTGCATAAATACAGCCAATTGATTTATTTGCACAAAAATAAACCATTTCTATTGCAGGTTTCCTTTTTATCCGGACCCCCTCCACTCCCCCTCCCAATACTTTTGGAAAATTGTAAAATGGTTGAGCTATTTTTACACTAGCTCAAAATAAATTGAAAAGCAATCGACGAATTGTTGTTGCCACTTGAATTTGCGCCAAATGCGTCGTCGTCATCATTGTACTTGTGTTTTGACCTTGTCACCAATTTTCTAACATTTATGATCAATTATGATCTAATCCAATAATCTGGCTAACTGACTAACACTCTGACACACACACACCTTATCCTGCCGATCTTCATGTGCTTCGGTTTTACGTGTTTTGAAAACTTTCGAAACATGTAAATTTTGAACATAACATTTTAAAATATCTTTGGAAGCATTTCAAAACTGTTGCTAGATGTGAGCAAATGTTTGACAATTTATTTGCTTGATTTGTCTGCTCAGCTGCCAAAAATATTTCAGAATTTATTTTGGAATGGGGTTCTATAAAAAAAGGTCGTTGGATTTTGGGCACGTAAATCAGTTTGGTTTTTGTCGCCGGACCGCATTATTATTAATCAGACAAAGACATGGAAATATTTTTAGCAATGCTCTCTCTATTTGTCTAGTATAATGGATTGAAAATAGAATCGAAATTTCTGGCAATAAAGTCCCAAAATAATTAAACAAAAAGGAACATTAGTAAACGTTTTACGACTCAACAAATCTGTTGGGAGAGTAAATTAAAATGTTTAAGAAATGCAAGTGAAAGACCTAGAAAATTATTCGATATATATAAATATATAAATATATTTAAAATATACATATATAATATGTATCTGCACTTGCATTGCACTTGTCTTTTGGCTAATAGCTGTTGACCCACTTGGATCGTGGCCATTAAGTGAATTTTTGTAATTAATTTCGTGGCACGTTGAACCGCGTGTGACTTCCTTATGACGTTTATGGGCGTTATGGGCGTGGCTGGCCAAAATCAGACAGACAGACAGAGAGACAGGGAGACAGTAAAAGGAATGAAATGTTGGCCTGCGTATTTGTCTATTGGCATTTCTGGGTTAAACTAACTGGGCTAAGTGTGGCGAGGTAAAACACGCTCTTTGTTGGCTGTTCTGGCTTGTTTGCATGCAAACCGCAATAAATTTGGCTTTTTTGGCTAAAGTAAACATACCGCTTCCAACGGGACAAACTGCCAATAACATGGGCCATCGTACTCATAATCATACCTAGACTCTTATATGTACATACATATATGTATCTTGTATCTGTGTGCTAACTTACCATATTGTTATCGAAGACCTGCATGACTGCGGCTGCTGAAGCTGTTAAGGGATATGGGGATAAAACCCTTTTAGTATATTTATTTATATATATATATATTTGTGTATATTATATGTAGAATATATTCTCTGGGCCCTTTCACTCACTTTCACTTCGCTGCTGCTTGTTATATAAGTAATTTCGATAGCGCTGCCCGGAGAACTCTTTCTCTCTTTCTTCAAAAAATATTTTAAGAATATTTCAAAATTTTTGTCGATTTGTTTCGCGTTTGGTTTTGTGGCTGGGCGCACTGAAACACGACGTGGCACTAAGCGAGGAGCCATATAACCGAACGATGCCTGCAGCTGGGGGCAAACATGCGCTGCTGACGTCGACGTCGGCGTTGGCATCGCAGCTGGCGTCGCTGTCATCGTTGGCATCTGTTGTATTTCAAAATGCTGCAACGAACGCGTCGCAAGATTTGTCGTTTTGATTTTTTAAAAATATATCAGAAATATGTATGTGGAGAACTACGCACATAAATACATTTACATATACAGATATACCTACTTAAATAGACATATGTACATACATATATAATAAGTATAAATATTTGTATGCCGTTTCTGTGTGTGCGTGTGTGTGTGTGTGTTTGTAAATTTATTTATTTAAATTTGTGCCCGGCGCACAACATGATAATTATTATTATTTTTGCATTTGGATATTTTTCCACAATGTTTGTGCATGAACAAATGTATGTATGTATGTATTTATGTAGCATATATGTATGTAACTGCAGATAGTATAAGTAAGTATATGTGGCCACATTTTTAGGTAGATATAATTTTTGGTACTCCTCTCTGACATTTGCAGCCACAGAAGAACAGCAGCCCGTTGAATTTGAATATTGCTTTAAAAACACGGACACATTAAATACAAATATAGAGATAAATATTTATGAGAGGGCGCTGCTATTGACCCCACCAATTCCTCTGAGCAGAGGTTCAGCAGAGGTTTTTACTGGCTCTTCACTTTTGTTGTTTACATTTTTACATTTTGTTATTGTTCATTTGCAAATTGCATTTGTGTATGTATTGTGCAACAAGAATCCATTTCACTATATTCATTCTCGTTTCTCGAATGTTTTCAAAATAATTAAATTTCTACTTTTAAAAAGGACAGAACAAATCTTGTCTCACCATACTGTTAGTTACAAAAAAAACAGAGGAAAATAAATAAAATAACATTTTTAACCTATCTATTATTGATCTCCGTGGTTTTAAATTGAGCTTATACTCTATTTCAAACATTTCAAAAGAACATGAAATACCTTAGAGCCTTGTATACACTATCATATAATGAGCACATTCTTATGATATGAATATTAATATCCCTTTGCCGAGGGCAAATATATTTGAAACATATGAAGAAAAAGACTTTCAGATTATGTTAAATCAGTCAGTATTCATATCTTCATATTTTATGTAAGTTATAAAGTAAATATCTTATCTTGATTATTTGAATTTCATTTTGAAATATTTAAAGAAATGCTTCAACGTTGATTTATTTTCCATTGCATCTCATTTATGCTGGAAACACTGTTAAGCATATCCAAAAAAAAAAGTTTCTTTTGGAAGAGTAATAAATCGTCGGCTACTGGTACAATTATTTAATTTTTTATTTTATTCCTTTTATGAACTACGAGTCTTGTCGAAATTAAATGTTGTGGAGAAAAGAATTTTCACACATTTGAATTAGATAGTTCAGAGTACATTTTCCCACATGTGTATTTATGTTTGAGAACATATTTATTTAACTTAAATATAGTATATGTATTTATACTCATGCATACCGAAACAGTTGTCGGTTAGATTTCTGATTGTTGTTTGAGAAATCTTGCCTGTCAACGTTGCCAAATTAACAACAATGTTTTTTTTTATGGATTGTTTTTGTTGGTTTTGTGTGTGCGTCTGATGCATTTTAAAATAGCTCAGCTAATGGTTAAAATGTAGTTTTCATTTTTGTTTTTGGAAAACGTTTCCGTTGCTGCTGCCACACTTGAAAAAATTCAGAAATGATTTATGGTTCGCATTCAGTGCCAAAAGCATATAAAACGTTACAAACTAGGCGTAGAGCCATCAATCAACAGATGAGACTATTAATTGTTTATAATATTGTTAATTATAACTAGCACACATGTCAAAAACAGAACTAAATTTCTTTTAGTAGTAAATTCAAAGTGAGTTGAGGAGATGGCACCAAACAAGAAATACAAAAATGTGGATTGGGGCAATGATGAGCATTTCTCAAAGGACCGCAGCATATTCTACATAGAGCATAGCACAGAGTGTCCCATTTTCCAAGTGAAAGCCGATGAGTGTTTGACCTTTTTCCAGCAACGCATTCCAGAACGTGAATTTCAACTTGTCCGCAACAAAAATGGCAAACAGGTGCCCCGAGATGGAGCCTTCGAGGTGTTTGTCTCCCAAAATGCCCGTACCTCCGAACATGCACTATGGTCGGGAATAACCAAAGGTCCTCCGAGACGGGATAAGTTTCCAAAATACGAGGATCTAGTATCCGATGTTCATCGTGTCCTCAAGAAATTCTATCCGGACAAAGCGGTGGTAGTTGAGGATGAGGATATGGATATGTAACTAAGTCCACATAGTTTGTAGTGGATATGTAACTGGTTTCTTATGCTTCCTATAATATGGATATATAGTTGGTTTATTGTAAATTATCAAGGTTCATCACAAAAGCGAATCAACAATGAAAGGCATTAAATCGCATTCTTGATGTTTGGTATTTTTATAGTCATCATATTTCCATAACAATGTGTCAAAAAAGGCAATGCTAATGCGTCTCATTGTCACACACACACACTCAGATACACACACTCCCACACTCTCTCACACACATCAGCTCACACCTGTTTTGAAAACTTTTCAGCGCACACACAAGTTAACTGATTAGCAGTCTAAATTTTGGACGCGTTGGCATCACACACTTTTCATATACCCTGTAAAAAAAACAACTCTCCGGGTTTAATAAACGTATGTGCAAATCTTAAGTTAAAAATGTTATTATTTATTTCTTTAAGATGTTTATGGAAGCATTAACCGATTCTGAATCCTTAATCTCTTTGATTTTTAACCAACAACAAACATAACTAAATTGAATAGTGTCATAACAGGATTAGGATAAAATATATAAAATAAATAATAGAAATACAATAAATGTCCAGGATCTGGTACACGGTATTACTTAGTCGTAGCGACAACTTATTCATTGGATTCATTGCCATTGTTGTTACCTGACAGTTGCCGTCCTGACGTCGCCTTTTGACAGCTCTAAACGCTAAATTCAATAAAGATAATTAACACACACACACACACACACACATGCTTACCCACAGTACACATAAAAATAAATAGAATTTGAATAAGTGTGCCGCATTGTCGTCCCATTGTCTGGGACCGCAGTGAATTTCCCGTCAGTTTGTTATCCCCCCTCGTCAGTTTGTAATCCCCTTTGTCTCTATCTGTATCTCTAACTTCCAATCGTATCATTCTATCGGATTGTCTGTTGACAAAACAAATAACCAAATGCAATTTCAATACACACAACAATCGTCATTGCACAACAAGAGCAACAAGAACAATCACAACAAACTATTTGATTTGATAACAAAATGACAAACAAAAAAGAAAACATACCCAAATCTATTTCAAATAAATTACAAAATTGTTGAACACGCGCGAACAATGGAGGAAACCCAAATAAGAATTAACTAAATTTAACCAAAGGGAGATACTTCAGTCAAGAGTGTTGACTATGTGGTATCTTTATACCCAACCCTAAGATGTCCTAAGAAACTTGAATACATTTTTAATAGTAAGCCAATTGCTGCTATAAAAATTATTGATAACATCAAATTAAAATACGTTAATAATACTACACCTAATTTTAATTAAAATGTAAATATTAAACCAAAAACACAAGAAAAATAACACAATTACAAATTATTTTAAAAACTAAAGATCAACTATATATTGAAATTTATATCTCAACTTTTGGTTGAGGACCAAATTTTAAATCTTAATGTCTGAAACAGTGACTAGTGCTTTCCCTAAAAAATAATAATAAGTATATATGAAAGCCCCAAACTTAACTAAAAATTAAAATATTAAAATTAAATCCAAAGCAAATAAAATAATTAGAATTAAAATTACATAATCACAAGTATGTTAAAAACTAAAGTAAAATTGTAGATTTTTCATTGTGGACCAAATTTTTAGTCTCAATGGAATTTCTATGACAATGTCTGAATTAGAGACTAGTTCTTTAAGTAATAAGCTTTAACTTGTAGCACTAGCAATCAGTATAAATGAATAATTAATGTCTTTAATAATGGTCTCTCCCTTATCGATTAACAAGTAACCTGTCCTTCATGTTTATTTAAATCTAGTTTACACTTGACTTGAATCATAAAGTTCCAGCTTAAATTGCAGTAAACTTTGATCTTTCTGATCTCAACCAGATGTATTTTATAGGCAGACCATCCACAACAGTTTCATTTTGTGCCATTGTTTGCCGCTAGAGGGCGTTATGTAAAACCCACCCACCAAGCCATAAAAATCCAAACCAAATTACAATGTTGCAACAATAATAACAAGGAACAAGGCTCTGATGCCACTGCCACCGTTTGCATGCAGCATGTAGCATGCAGCATAGCACGAGATGGTGAAAGGGGTAGAATGCTAGGGAATTAAGAGAGAGAGAGAGAGAGAGAGAGAGAGAGAGTGAGTCAGAGAGAGAGAGAGAGATGGGGAAAGGGGATGCCCCAAAGGGTTTTGGTGCCATTTGCCGGCAACATTTTAACAATAAAAATTGTGCAGCAAAACTTGGATGAATTGTGAAGTTCACATTGCATCGGCAACAATAACTACGACTACAAAAACAAACTAGAACAAGACCAACAGCAACAACAACAACTACTAGCTAACTAACTAACCATATGAGTAACGAAGTGTTGGGTGACCCTTAGCAGTCAGTGTTGACTTAGACTTAAAAAAGAAGCTGGAATTAGAAACAAAAATAAAAAAATAAAACAAATGCATGTTGAAATAAAAACAAATATTCTAAAATAACGCTAAGCTTAAATGAACCTAACTTGTATGCTTAAAACATAAAACTGCAATTAAAACTGCTTAATGGAAATAAAAAGAAAATAGTTAAAAATTATAATTAATATGGCAAAATAGTTCTAAGCCTAAAAGCACTTAAAAATTACAACTCTGTTGCATTAAAATAATTCGAAAAAGTATACATACAAAGAAATATATATATTTACAAATATTCACCCAAAAAACATAACACCAT
This sequence comes from Drosophila neotestacea, assembly GCA_035044365.1. Taxonomy (NCBI): domain Eukaryota; kingdom Metazoa; phylum Arthropoda; class Insecta; order Diptera; family Drosophilidae; genus Drosophila; species Drosophila neotestacea. The sequence goes on from JAWNMD010000270.1 coordinate 174,953, forward strand.
TGTATTTGAAATGTTTTCATAAAATTTGCAAAGCTAAAAATGCTAAAATAGCAACACTGTTTACAGTTGCAGTGGCTGTTGCAGTTGCAACTGCTGTAGTTGTAGCTGTTGCTGTGGCTGTGGCTCTTTGTGGTGTCACTTGCCGGATCAACATGCAAATTAGCTGGCGACTGTCAAGTACAGATGGGTTTTTGATTGGTTGTCATGCCAGTCGGTAGTTGGTAGTTGCTAGTTTCTAGTTGTCTGTGCCAAATTTGGCCAAAATAGTGTCGACAACGAGTACAAGTTGCAATTGCCCTTGTAAATTGGTCAAGTTGTTGGGAATCATATGGTTGGTAAGCTGATGATCAGTCTCTATAAGCTTATAAATCAAAGCAATAACAAAAAGCAAATGCAAACATATTTTGCAGCAAGCATGAAGCATGAACAGACAAGAGCGTCGCACATCATTAATATTAATAAAGGCTCTAAATAAAAATGCCAACGATGCCAGCCAAAAATAACAACGGTCCGCATATTTTCAGCCAGCGAAAGTAAATGAGAACAACACTGTCGTTGTTGTTGTTGTTGCTGATGTTGCTGTTGTTGTTTCTGCCTCAGATTGATATACTTGGGTGAATGGTTGGAAGACGCAAAAAAGCAAAAGAGGCCAATGATTTCAACACATTTAATGCGGCAGCCACACAAAGAGATGTCAACATTCTGCTGCCCACTGTTTGCAATTTATTTGTATCTTATAGATACTTTAATGATGCCAACTCATGAGACAACCGTAAACAACAACTTGTGACCAATAACATCAAGTAACATCAAAAAATGGGTAATGTCCAGTATTTTCGTCATTTTCCTTTGTTTCTTTAAACTCTTCTTTTATTGCCAAATAAATAAATTTTTACAAACTTCCAGTTCGCAAAACATTGTTGAAATTGTAACAACTTTTGTTCGGATTTTATTTCGAATCCCAATTGAATATCTTTATCTTTTCTGCGTGTTAATAAAACAAAATATGTATATTTATATTTTTTTGTGGGAATTTTTGTTGCATTTTCGCCTTGAAGCTGACGCAAAGGGGCAACTGTGTGGCAATTGGATGTGTCAACTGTCACACACAAATCGAAGGACTGCACTTTGCGTGGTACGTTACGCCAAGGACTGGACGTGGCAGGATCCTTGCCAAAAACAGCACCGAAATGTTACAAAACTCTTTTGGAAACAGACCGCAACATTATGCATTAGTGTATATTCTGCGTTGGGGAATTTATTTTTGTCTGTAGCGCACATCGATTTAAGTTAGAGGTAGTTGCAACTGCAACTAGAACGACAACTACGACAAGTCGAGGGCGTCCTTTTGGTTATCCCTGCCAAGAAATAAGTCCTTTGCAATTTCACATACTTATAATGAAATTGTTGGAATCTCATAACTAGAGACATTTGTTAGATTATTATACCATCCCCACAATGAAGGGTCTATTTCTAGTGTAACCTTGAATGTAAGCCATTCAAGCAATGCAATATTACATAGTTATAAATATAATTAATAATAATAAACTTTAACTATTTATTTTTATAGTATCATTTCTCGATTCACACAATATCTTTTATGGGAGCAGTAATTATTTTTAATTGTACTTCATAACGTATACGCTATGTGTTTGATCAACTAGCTAAGCAGCTTTACAGTCACTTTTTCTCCATATTAACTCAAACAAATTGTAAAGGCCCTCTGAGCGAGTTTAATCCAGGGTATCACACCTGAGCCTATATGCATTCCCTACACTTGTTTCTGGAAAACAAATTGCACCAGGCTTAAAGGCCAATTGATGAGGAAAGCTTCGGGTTGCGTTGGTGGAAATCAGTGTAAATGTCAGCAGATGCCCATATAGGTTTTGACATTTGTTTTATAGCGCCGGGGTCAAAGTTAAGAAATCTCGTTTACAGGCTTGAAGTGTTTCTCGGTTGCCCTTTCCATTCCACGGTTAACTGGTCTGCAGATTGCTGCTGTCACATTTTAATTGAAGGCTCCCACATTTCGCTTAAAAAAATGTTAGACGCAGCTCTCACCTGTGACTTGTGAGAGAGAAAGGTCAGGCAAGTTTTTGGAGTTGTGTGGGTGGAATCATATGATACATATCTAGGTAGGTGAACTTTAGCTTATGTTACTCCGCGAACCGTTCAATGTGTGTCTTTTTATTTACCTGTATGTCATAAAAGAGTCATAAAACCAACGCCTCAGCTCATCCACAACTGGCAATGATTTCCAGGAAAACGCGACAGTGCAAAAGCAATTAGATAAATAGAGAAAAGCCAATAAACAACAAAAAACAGGCAATTAAACGTAAATGGGAAATAAGTGGACACTACCGGTGTAGATGGAGTGAGTGAGATAAAATTTATTTTCGTTTATACTCCGGGGTGCAATGAGGCACCAGTAGCACATGGCGTATGAGTTATGTCTCGGACTGGGCCCTCAGTTGACTTAAGACACACCCACAGCCCACGCACACTGCGCCCACATTTACAAGCTGGCCTTTTTTGCATGAAATTAGTTTTTGGCCAGCGCTAATTAAAATTTATGATACCTGTTTATTTACAAATTATTAACGTGTATTCCCAAGGACCCAAGCTCGTCCAAGCACTGTCTTTAGTTTGCTCATCTGATCAACAGGGATCCACGTGGAGTCATTAAAAGGCAGTTTCCTGAGAAGCAAAGACTATCTTTCCCTTGCCAGTAACATGCTAAATTTGTAGACTTAATAGATTCCAGTGACATGATATTTTTCAGTATAATGTTTTCTCCATGAAACATGATCTAAAAACTGTCTTTTGTCTCAATCAGTACATCTGAAATCATCATTCAATCTGAAATATGCATTCGTTCATATATATATGTATGTACCTATGTATATACTTCAAAATGCTTTCCAAAATTGAAATATCAAAGGTTTGTATATATATGACCCAAGTTTTGATTTATCTGTAAAAGTACAAGCGTTTCGACATTTTCCGAACAGTATATTTTTATTTAATATTTTTCAGAATGCAATTAGGAAAAAATACTTACTTTTATGCAAATTTCAAAAGTGAAAAATTCTCATTTGCATTTTGTGGCAGCCGCCAATCATCACTTAAAAGCGAAAATTGGCGGCTATAAATAAATACTTACTCGTCAAGATATGTACATATATGTGGCCAAATTACAACGGATATTAACTTACACCATCTTCTCCCTTAATACCTTGTCCAATGTAAAGCTGAATGAGTGCCACAAAATCATTTAGACATTAGAAAATGAAGGCGCGTTCAGACCAAGTGACAAAATCAAATGAAGCGATAAATTTTATACTGACTGAGGCTTCGTTTTATTTAATTTTACATATATTTTGTTATATGTATATAATCTCATAAATTAGGTTGGTTTGTTTTAATGTGTATATATGTATATGTATAGTATATATATATATATATATTTTGGTTTTTTTTGTTTTTGTTTGTTTGTAATACATTTTTCATTTGCCGCATATTCGAACATGTAATTTCAAATTCAATTTCAATAATTTGGTATGCTCAACTTGAATGCAACGGCTCCTGTTGTTCAGTAAGTATTGTAAATATGTATACATATATATGTATATATATATATTTATTTATATATATTTGTAAGTGTATATAGATTAATAGGCAGACATAATTTTTGCGTAATTTATAACCACTCATATTTACGAGCATAAGTAGAACTCGCCTTTGTTTTGCCCGTCTGTTTACATTTATATAATACATTTATAACCATAATAATTTACAAGTTAAATGACTTAGAAATTAATAGTCGGATTTCCTCTGTGGATTACCATACATTACATAAAACATTATAATTAAAGTTAAAAACATTTCGCATTTGTTTTTTTTTGTTTTTTGGGTTTTGTGTTTGTTTGCTTCGCTTGTTTGAGTTGTTATTTATTTTATTTTATTTCCTTTCATTCATTTATTTTTTAATTAAGTTTTTGTTTTTCCTTTATTCTTGGCTTATTTACATAGTTGTTTTTCCAAGAAGGTATTTCTTTTTGTATTTACAGAGCAATGACCCTGGGCCAATTAGCTGCATCAAATGAAGGATTTACTTATTTACTCGATTATTTTTGCAGACTTTTTCAAGACACCAAATCAAAACTGCAAATGAAAGTCTCTCCATTTCGAACATTTAATTGGAATAAATATGCATAACTTTGTCATATATTTATATTTTAAGGGACTTTAATTTAATTGCTATACAATAACAGTTACCATTAATTAAAATACAATACAATTTCCAATACGTTTAAATATATTCGTTTTTTTTCATCTTCTTTTTATTTGGTTCGTGCAATTTTAAAAATTGTGCAAAAATACAATAGTCAAAAATTTTTGGTGCATTCTTTTAGGCGGTGCATTTAAATCACAACATTTACATTATAAGTGCATTTCTTTGAGTGTGCGTGTGTGAGTTGCGTGTGTGACTAAAATTGTAGGATTGTGCATAGGTTCTACAATAGTCGTTTTGCTATTTAGTTATAATCGAATGTGATCAAACCACGTAGCATTTGAAGTAATATTCTGCTCAAAAGATTCAGTTTCAGGACGGATTGCTTTCAAGCTGCATGTGTATGAGACAGGATTAGTGTAGCTAAATGAATTTTTATTACTCCTGGTTTATTTGTATACTATTCATATTTGTCGTAGTTGCTGTGTGTATGTGTTTGTGTGTTTGGTTGTAGTTCCCATCATCTTATTGGGGGTACTATTCCTCTCGGTTGAGTTACTCAAAACTCGAACATATATATTTTTTTGTATATATGATTACTCATACTACGATTCTTTTGCTTTAAGGTACTTGTGACTACTTATGTTATAGCTCGAAAATATTTTGATTCTTTCAAGAATTCTCAGGGCTTCCAGATGCGTCCAAAATTTGCTCTCGGTGTTCACTTTTGCATAGTTGTAGTTATTATTCCAACTCTATCAACTAACTGAGAGGTGCTGGTGGAAGACTTTCTGCGTGAACAAAGTTTGGACGAACATTAAACGAGCCCTAATATAGGTTATTAATTATCAGTTGTTTGGTTTTAGGTAGTTTTTGTGCTAATTTGTGCAGTCGGTGCAAATTGTGCAACGCTATACACAAAACAAATTAATTAAATAAAGAGTACTTTTAATTAGTTAGGCGCTAATACAAATTCAGAACTTTTTGTTTTCCACACGATAATTTTTTTTGTTTTTGTCTTTGTTTTTATTTTAATTTTGTTGTTGTTATCATTAGGTTGGTAAGTGCAATTGTGGTGCATTTTATATATATATATGTATATATTTTGTAAAAATTGTATTTTCGTTTCGTATTTAATTATCACATAAATGTGTAGCAGTGCAAATAGTTTACGCTAATTGTTGGAATTGAAAATAATTTATTAATAATGTGTGCAATTGCAATATTAATGAATATCATAAATATTGAATATGTGCAATCAAAGTTGCCATTTGTTATTTTTAATGTTAATTTATGGTTTTTTAATCGTATTATGCCTGCAAGAAAGTTACCATCAATTCTATTTATAGGAGTGGGGGATTTTGATAAACATTTAAAACATTTAACAAGTGCCTGCATACACAAGAAAGAGTCTATGTGTGTGTCTGTGTGTAAGTGTGTGTGTCTGGTGAAACAACTCTCATAGTACGCTCAACAACATAATTATTTTCTAATGAACTCGTCCAACTACGAGTCGAGCGAATTATTCAAATTAAAATATCGTCAACTAAAACTCGCATGCAAATTAAATAAAAACAAAACTAAGAAACTTTCATGGCTGCCACAGTGTTTTATAGTGTAGTATGTTCATGATTATGCGCATTCGCTGTACACGTCACTCAGGTCGCTCATTTACAGAGCCTTAACTTGTAATCTGTGCCGAGCTCCTCCATCTGGGTCAGTCATCATCATCTTCATCATCATCATCATCAACCGCAATGCTGAACTAAACTGAGAGCGAGTTCAAAAGCAACAAATTTGCGTAGTCAAGAGCGTGTTAAGGAGGGGAAACTATTTTTTTTCAGTGTTCCCAAACAAGATTTCGCAACAAATGCATTCTGCAATTTTAGATTTTTCAAGGAGAATTACAAAATAAAAATAAATAAATAACAGCTAAACGATTGTTAGAAATACATTTTAAGTTACACACTAGCGATTTCTAAGAGAAAAGGCTAGCATACTTTTAGGAATTGTTTAAATCATATTTATTCAACCCCACAAAATAAAATTAAATTGATAGCTAAAGTGCAATTTCCTTTACATAAATCGTATTATATATCAGGCCTCAACTCGTTTTAGAATCAATTCAAGGCAAAAGAATCGATTGGATCAACAATAGAAATCTCTGGGTCAGCAACTACTATAAAATATAAAGCTTTTTTTTGTGCAATTAAACAGACAGAACCACAATTAATTTTAGCAATTTGCATGCAAAACAAGTTGAATAAGATTGGAATTATTGCCAACTATTTTTTTTTGGTAGCACTTGATTGTCTCATATCGATGGCGGCCAAATTGTGCACATCATTCGAAATAAAAGTGGCATTCAATTGCATCAGTGGCTCTGGTTGTATGCATTGAGTGTTGCTTTTTGTAGAGCTGTGTAAATTGGTTGTGTTTGATTTTTTGTTTTGTTTTTGTTTGCTCGGTAGTGAATGGAAAAAAGCAGCCTCGAATCAATGACACGCAACACCTGATGCCCATTGAAGGCCACTTTTCATAGAGCCGCCAACAATACGATGTTCGATTACAGGTTAAACGTTAAACGGGCTTTGCTATTGATTTACATGCAGCCTCCAATGCCAAAATTAAATATGGTTACAGTTTCGACTCCACTCAGATAGTGGCTCAGAGAAAAATCAACTTTTCAACAACTCTCCTCGCTCACTCACACTTATAGCCTAAAAAGCTGGTTGGATGACATCTAACACAATGAATAGAATTTCTTTTGTAATTATGCAATTACGAATAAACATTTAATTTGCGTAGCTCCTTTTGGCAAAACGCTTAAGTGCTCAGCAAAATTGTACTTTTATCTACGAGCTTTAAGCTATAAGAACTTTCTGATAATTTTTTTCTTTTTGGTTATTTTTTTTTTGGTTTTTGTTTTTTGTTATTTTAACTGGTAATTAATAAGTTTGTTTTAAATTCATAATGTGGATAACATTGATACAAGTATTATATTATAAGTACTTTATTCAAAAATATTCTGCTTATCTGCTTTTCATTTCCAGCTGCTTAGCTGTTCAGCTTCAAAATCTTTCCATGCTCATCCAAAATATCAAATTTGTCTACGCTCTAAAAATCCATCTTCTGTCAATTCTAACATTCACCTTCGACTTTGTGTAATACGTGTATCGAGTGTCTACCTTTAGATTCCACTTTATTTGGGTTTGGCTAAAATATATATATATATTAATTACTTTTCACTAATATATCCATATTCATATTCGTATTTATAATCGTATTCGTATGTCCATAGAATTTTCGCACAATAGCTGCTTATAAATTTATTTATTTATTTTCTAATATTTGATGAAAAAATTCTTTGTCCGAGGATTGTTGAAAAGTTTGTCTTGTGGCACACTTAAAGGGGATAAAAGTTGAGCAGACAAATGATGGAAGGGAAATGTCATTTCAGCATTAACTCATTGTCAGACAAACTCGGAAAATTTGTTAAGATGGCTGGCCTCAGAGAATTCCTTGAATACTTGTAAAGTTGCCTCTAAAATTATCTAAGCTTTGAGTTTTGAATTGCACTTTAACTGTTTCATTAACAACTTTCAGCCAACAAACTACGAAAAGAAAAATTGTAGAAGTACTCAAAACAAAATGAAACTTGACTGCAAAGTTTTGATCTGTTTATGCGGTGGGGAAACCAAAAAAACCAAAAAAACCAAAAGCCAAAAACCAAATTATGAATATAAGTACATAAAGCATAGGTCTACATATAGTTATAGATATATATATTAAATTGTAAACTTACTGTAGGTGTAGGTGTACAGTCTTACCGTGTGGTCTGTGTTTTGTCGATTGTGTTGCTGCTGTGTTTGTTAAGGAGAGAGACTTTTCAAACTGTAATGACTTCCTTGACAAGGCGAAAGAAGGAAAGTACGAAAGAAGAAAATGCAGAAATATGCAGTGGAGTATTTATAAAAGAAGAGCATCTGTAGTGGGGGGGAAGAGAGTGTTGTTAAATGAAATCAGAAATGCATACTTGGTTTTGTTTTCAGTGTATATTAAGTTGTGTATTTGCTTCTTTTTTCATCTTCATGTATAGTTTGTAGTTTGTTTTTTTGGTTTTTTGTTTGATTTTGGTTTGGTTGGTTTGTTGTTGTTTTTCTGTATTATAATAGTATTCCTATATATAATTTATTAATAGATTTAATAATTAAAAAGTAAATTATAATGGAATTATAATTATACACAAAAGAATGGCCACAAAAATTGCGCACATTACACATTATCCTTATCATTATCATTATCATTATCGGCATCATGATCAACTTTTGTTCTTATACAAATGAAGAAAATAACAGAGAGAGAGAAAGGTATAGAGATAGATAGAGAGTGACAGATAAGAAGATGCAGGCAAAACTTATGTACAGCTAATACAAATACAAATACAAAGTACAAAGAGATCAAAATGAGAATTCATATTGAACAGTTTTTGTTTTTGTTGTTAATCATTTACTAAAAATCTGTGCGAATGGCAATTGCATTTAGGCCATTTACAACATTCATAATTGTAGTTTAATGTTTGTGTTGTTATTGTTTTCAATTGATTTTCTTAATATACAAATACAAATAAATACAAGTTGTGTAATCTATCATTTTCATTTTTTTTTTACCATTTATTTTCTTTATTGCATATTGACTGACTGTGTTGTATGAGTGTTCTATATACTTATATATATATAATATATGTATATATGTAGGTATAAGTGTGTGAGTGTGACTGTGTTTAAACATTTAACAATTAATTGTTATCATATTTGTTTTGTTTATATGTTTCGCTAGTTTTTCGTGTTTTTTTTGTTTTGTTTGTTTGTTTGTTTGTTTTTTTGTCTCTACGCTTATCTCGTAAGTATTTTATTGTGTATATTCAAATAAATTAAATGTAAGTTTAAAATTTGCATACAAATAATTGAACAAAAATCCGACTTCACTTTGTTGATATTTATGTAGTTAATATTAAAAATATTTATATACACATTTTTATACACAATGTTGTCGCTGTTGCCGTGACAGCTAAAAATTTCAATTCAATTCAAGGAAACGCAAAAAATCGTTGATAAATTTTAAATTAATGTACAAAATATTGAAAATAAAATTAACTCAATTAACTTATGTATATTTACATTAACACCTTTTAAAATAACGATACTTGAATGTTTTGTTTTTGTTTTTCCTTCTCCATCTCCTCATCTTTTCTATTTCGTGCTATAAAAGTTTTAGATTTTCTTTCGTTTTCGTTTTCTTTTGTTTTGCTTTGTTTTGGTTTGTGTTGCAGTTTAAAAAGTTGTTTTTGTTTTATTTGGTATCTTTTGGTTATAGAAAAATAGGCCAAAAATAGATGTATATGTATATTTTTCATTTCATTTCGTTCATTTCAATTTTCATTCAAAAATGTCATTAAAATTTCCATCTGTCGCTTTGCATTTGGTTTACTTTGATTTGTTTTCGGTTTTATCGGGTGCGCTTTCATATAAGGTTAAGGATTTCATTTATTTTTCTTAATCATCTTCATCTTCATCTAATTTTCCGTTTTCCGTTTTCTGTTTCTGTTTGTTTTTGTATTTTTTTGTTTTGTTTTGTGCATAATGTTTTGCAAGGATTACATGCATATATATTGTATTGTATTGTATTGTAGTTTATTTGCTTATAGTTTTATACATATCATTTTGATAGTACAGCAACATTTATCTCGAGTTATAGAAATCGTTTGTTTAGGTTATTATTTTGGTTAATATTATGCATTATATTTAAAGGTGGGTTATTTTGCAGTTATTTATAGAAAACCAAAACATTGAAATTTCAAAATCAATCAAACGAGAAATGAGACAATTTGTTTAATTATTGGAATTTTCATTGCGAAGATCTTTGCCATCGCAAGGACACAGAGCTCGGGCCAGGGTATTCTTTAGTCGTAAGTACATACATACATATGTACATATATTGCAATTCTAGGGCATTTGAGCTATGTGTCAGCAAAACCAAAACTTATTAATAAATCTTTGTTAATTTGTTTGTTTATAATTACTTGCATTTTATACGTACTGTGTATAAGATATGAAATTTTATTGCTCGCAGTTTCATATGTTATTTCATTAATAATTTCTTTTGTTGAATTTATCAATTTATTATGTGTGAAAGAATTGGCATTAAATGTAATAAGAAACAGAACAAACAAATTGGGCAAATCGTTTAAACTGTATAAGAAAGCATAAACTTTGAATTTTTTGTTATAGTTCAATTGTTTTAATTATTTAATGGTATTTTATTTGTTGCCACTTCGCATACACAACCGTCTCAACGTTTTCATTTTTGTATTCATCTATAAAATTTGCTTGATTGTTTTCTTAATTGATTGTTTGTTGGAACTCCGTATTCATAATAACAATAACAGGTAATTTATTAAATAATTCAATTTATCATATCTGTTTGCCATTATTTATTAGTTATCCAAACTTGTTAACGATTAATATTTATTTGAATTAATTTGATTTTAGCACAGTAAACGGTTGTATTTGCTTTCATCTTCAATTGTAAATCAAAAATCGCAATCGGAATGAAATTCTCAATTGTTAGGATCAAATCAAGAGTGAAAACAACATGCAAAGTCAATAACCAAAGAATTAAATTAATTTTGATTTTAATAAGTATCTTACTTTTTTTTATTTTCGTTTTACTTTCGATTTCATTTTAAGCATTTTTACAGGCCTTTAACTAAAGTATATAAGTAATTGATTTTTGTATAAGTTTAAGTTTTAATTCATTTTGCTTTGTTTCGTTATATATACTTATAAGTCCATTGTTAGTTAAATATACTTGATTTTAAATAAATTTTCTTAACTACAAATAGCTGCCATTTCCGTGAGAACTGTTTCATTTATGAAAATCAATAAGGTGAGACAAAGTACGTAACAAAAGAACATTTGAAGTATAATTATTATCAAATAGACAACAGACAAAAAAAAAATGACTAAATGATTTCTACATACAGATGAAAAGTAAGCCTCAACTAGCAAGTGATAGAGTTTAAATGAAAATAAATTGAATTTGATAAATTTATATACAAAATATGTAAATTAGAGCTTGCCACAAATGGCGGCAATATACGCAAGTTGTTGTAAATCAAATGCAAATTCGCTTAAATATATATCTATGTAATAAATGATAAACCTCAACTATCAATCATAATAAGTATAATCAAGTCAAGTCTTTTTGTTATGTAAATGTTATACCTTCATTGTATTAGTTTATTCATATTTGCTTCTTTTTGTAAATGTTTTTGTTTTTTTTGCTGTTTATGTAGTTTGTATATATGTAATTTTTGTTTTTAAATATCATTCATACAATCGTAGACCTATGGCATCATTAGTTATCATCATTAGCATTATCATTACCGTTATCATTATCTTTATCGTTATCATTATCATCAAGATGATAATCAGTTATCCGTTATCCGTTATCAGTTATCAGTGGCATTTGCAATCGCATTCGTATTCGTATTATCAGCATTATCATTGCAATAAAACCTATGTCAATTTTTAATTGTATATTTATTTGTTATATGTATATAATTACTATATATATATAATTAATATCTGCTTTTTCATTACATTTTTTTTCATCATATTTCATTTTTATTGTGTATATGTATATATAATTCATCCGACCATTCTCTCGCATTTCTCTTGATGCATTTTTTTACGCATTTTTGATTTATTTTACTTTTTTCCTATTTAGTTATTTTGCTTGCTGCTTTAACATTTAAACTTTAATACACGTATATTTTAATAATGTACACGAAATATATATATCCATATACTCATACATATACATTAATATATATATATGTATAAGCATACACATACATATGTATTCTTATGTATATATATATATTTTTATATATTTTTTGAATACGTTTTCTTTTTAAATAAATACTAAAAATATTTTAGTCCCGAATTAATGCGCAAAACAATAAATTAAAAACACTTGGGGGAAAACTTGCGACATTTTGTTTTCATTTCATTGGTTTTTTTTTTGTTTGTTTGTATTTTTTTTTTTATATTTGGTTTCCGAAATGTTAACGCCCTTTTTGAGTAATTTCTCTTTTATTTGTGGAATAGCTTGTTTGTTTTTTTTTTGTATTTGTATTTTAATTGTTATCATTAATTAATCATAGTGTAATAATAATCCAAATCATACCTTTTCTTTATATTTGTTGCCTTTTCAAGTTGTTTTTCTTTTTTTTTAATAATATCTTATTTCCAATTGGCATTCCTTGCACATTTTTACATTCCGCGACCTTAAGTTTCTTTTCAATACTTTTCTTTTAAGGGTTTTCGGGCAGACGAGGTGGTTGGTGTAACAGTGTGTGTGTGTTTGGTTGTGTATGTGTGTGTGTGTGTGGATTAAGTGTCTGCCTGGCCTTGTTTAAACTTAATAGGTTTGATCGTTTAATGTTTAATTATATAGCGTAAAACTAATTGTAATTTATGTTTAACGTGGGTGTTTCTAGATGTGTTTTGTATCGAGTGTGTGTATGTGTGTGTGTGTGTTTATCTGTAACTGTGTTGAGTGTTTTATGGGCTTAACGCCCCCGCGCCCATCGTAGTAACGCATCCGCTAACACATCCAAATGAGCTTTCGTCTGCAAAAAAAGAAACAAGAAGAATATTGGAAAATTAAAATATATTTCTCGCAAGGTAAAGTAACAGCATTTCTTTAGTTTTAATTAAACAACAAAATTTTAACCAATTTTAAATAAAACTATTGAGTAAAATTTTATATATAAATAAATATATATATGATAAATTAGCAGAGTAGTAAAAGTGTTAAAATTAACCCTTAACAATCAGCAATTAACCTAAAGTAAATGATTGAAATATTCATTTATTTGAGGTGATTGCGACAAGTGTATACGAAATATTTGTACCTTTTAGCACTTGGAAATAAATAAATAAATAAATGGACAGTCTTATTTTGAATTACTCACCGTCTTGTAGAACATGCACGATCTTCTGTCCTCATCCTCACCCTCCGGGCAATCGATGAAGCCATCGCAAAGCACATGATCGTCTATGCAACGATAGCGTCCCTGCAGATCCGGTGTGGGGCACGCAAAGCGCTCCATGCCATCCATTGCGGTGGGGCATTCTGAAAGAGAGAGAGAAAGAGAAGCACACAAACATGTTGCACAGTTAGTCAAAATAGTTTTTACCCATAAATGATGCCCAACCCCGAGCAGGTAAAACAACTTTTCACATAAATCGTTCAACTTGCGACGCAAAACTTTGTGCACGCTAATGTCCGCCATGATTTGCGTCTAAATGGTGCAAGTTGTTGCAACGACACCCGCATAAAAGTATGCTATGCTATTTGCCTCTTTGCCGTTTTACTTGTGAGCCAACTTATCTCCCCTGCCCCTTTTCACCCCTTTCTGTCCCACTAAGTTGTCTCTGTCGATGTTGCCGCTTAGCGGCATACGCCGTTATAAATAGTTACACGTTTATTACTTAAGCAGGATACCCGCTGTCTGCCTTGCAGCAACAACAACAGCAGCAACAACAACAGCAACAACAACAGCAACAACAACAGCGACAGTAAAAACAACAGCAACGTGAACTTTATTTTTGTGGCATTTTGCGATGCTTTTTTCTTACTACAAACAAATACATAAAAATAAATCACTTGTAGGACATGTTGGCGCCTCCGGTTTAGTTTCAGCCATTTTGATACACACACACACACACTTGGACATAAAGAGAGAGAGAGAGCGACACATGCAACACCACATATGCACTGATATTGTTGCAATTGTTATTGTTGCTCCGGGTTACATGTTTGCGTATTGAGATTTGTTGAAGTTGTCCGTATAGGTTTACCCACCCCATCCTCTCTCCACCCCTCTTTGACTCCCCGTCATCGCATCCCGTTTCCCTTGTTGCCCATCTCAATTTTTTTTTTTCAACTTTACAGCGCTATTTTTGTACCTTCAATTGGAAAAAAGCAACGCAGAGAATTTACTGCACTTTTTGCTCAACAAGATGTCCATCTCTTTGGTTGTTTCACATTTTCTATTTTTATTTTACGAAATGAAATTCATTCATTTCCGCTCAACACTTTTTTTCTTTACTTGGTTTTTATTTCTGGCAGATATGTGATGTTAACAGGACATTTATTAGATAAGCGTTTAGTGTACTATTTTTTAGATTATTTATTGGCTTGACTGTAAGTAAATTTAGTTGAAAAATTAATTGTGCTTTTCTTATTGATGCTGACAATAATACTTTATTACCATGAATTTTTCTATTTACTGACCAGTAAATAAATGTTTCCAATTTAATTTTTATTTATAACATTTAATTGTTTAAGTAATTATAAATCAAAAGTTTTAATTTCTTATTAATTTAATTTGTCATTTGCAGTGCAAACTTAATACTTTGCCAGCAGACACTCTATCTTCATCTGCCGACTCTTTTTTCCTTTTTTTTCTCGCCATAATTGTGTACTCGCATGAGTGTGCAACACACTTGGGTGTAAATTACATTGAAATACGATACACACGACGCGTCGTTGCTGTTGCAAGTTGCAAGTTGTAACATTGCTGCGTTTGCATATTTCATTCATCAGCCTGAAAATAGGCAACACTTTTCACACCCCCGCATATGACAGGTGTAGTTTCATTAACGTAGCTTTTTCACTAGTGTCTGCCACACACACACACACACACATCCACAAAAAAATAAATATGAAATTAAAAAAATCATACACACACATTCTCTTACATACAGAAAGAGCAGAGAAACCAAATATAGCTAAACTAAGGCCTTTCAACACTTGTCAGCCGTTTCGAGCTATATTCAAGTTGTCAGCGCCCTTCAACCTTATGCGACAACTTCCATTTTTCTTGAACATATCTGCTGAATCACCTTGGTGTACAATAATGCGAATTACAGGCAACATCACAATGGCTACTTTAGAAAAAAAAAAAGAAAAACTTGGGTAAAAAAGTGCATAAGGAATGCACGCAACTTGACACTCTCAATTGTATAGACACCCCACTTATGGAAGACACACCCCAATGCTAACCCCTTTTGACACTTCCGAGTTGTCTTTTGCTGTTATTTTGTTATTAAGCTTGTCTGCCGAATGAAGTCGGCATCATATTCTCAGCTGTCAACATGAAATCAATTCATGTCGGGCAGGTAAAAAAAAAAAAGGAAATGAAATGAAATTCCGACTTCGAATGCCTCGTTAGGCACATTGTGCAGAGGCCAGACTATAACAGCTGAAGGCCCCTGGCGTGCCAAAGAGCCATTTGCATTTTGAAGAGTCCCAAACGATGATGATGATGATGTCGATGATGATAATGACAATGTCACCGCCAACGGCGTCGCCGATTGCCATTTATCAATGCGCTTCGCGGTCGACGCCATCGCATTTAATTGCGTCAATGGATACTTGGGCACGTTTGGGTATATCAAATGCCACGCCCAAACGCCCAAACGCCCACAACCCTCAACTTACTCCCCACACACTCACATATAGGTATAGATATTTATGCTGATTTAACATGTCGCTTCGTTGATTGCAGCACGCATTTATGCATGAGATTAAGTGCATTGCGCATACGCAACGTTGACCCAAAACAATTTTTGTGTGTGTCAGCCATTAGTTTTATGGGTTTTGCTTTGAAAATGAGGAGATGTATATACAATACAAACAACTATTATTACTTACAGTTTGCATTCTTGTGCCATTTACATTGCAGTCAACTTAACTAAAGTCAAGTCGAGTTCTTGCAACGTTACTGTAACTGTTACTGTTGCTATTGCCGTTGTTGTCAACCCACATTTTGTACTTTGAACTTAATTTCACACACAAATAACTTGCTCACACACACACACAAGGACAAACAAGTAAAGAGTCTAAGAGTGAGAGAGAGAGAGAGAGAGAGTGGGTGGGTTGAGTGGGTGCACAAGTTGCAAGCTTGTAACGTATCTGAATTTTTGGTTGCATGTTGTTGTTGTTATTGTTGCTACTATTGGCGCCCTTTACTTCCCTTCTTCTTCTACTTTTTCTATTTGCCATCGTTTTTTCCTTTTGGGCCAAGTGAGGCTATTGAACTTTAAATTGATTTTTGCGCTTGTTTGTTACCTCTCTTTCCTCTTCTTTCTTACTTTGTTATCGTTAGTGCAATAAATCGAAATAAGCGCGCACAAGTTATATTATTATTTTGCTTTTCGTTCATTTATTTCTGTGCTGCAATTGCAATTGCAATTCAGCTGACTTTTCTTGGCAACTTGCAGCGCCTACAGGTATGCAACAGAATGCATACTTCAGTTGACAATTTAATTTATTCAATTTATATTATTGCATTTAATGAATTCAATTTAACATTCTTTAAAGCAACTGAAACTAGTTTTAAATAAGCATTTGCGTTTAATAATTTCATAGTTAATGTATTTATTAATAATTTGTCGAATTGA
The DNA here is from genome assembly GCA_035044365.1 of Drosophila neotestacea. Lineage (NCBI taxonomy): Eukaryota > Metazoa > Arthropoda > Insecta > Diptera > Drosophilidae > Drosophila > Drosophila neotestacea. The sequence goes on from JAWNMD010000270.1 coordinate 191,726, forward strand.
AAAAGCAAGTCGCTGTTTCCTATGCATAATTTAAAACTATAAATTTAGAAATAATTCTTTAGAATGTCAGCTTATTCGCTGTTTAAATATGTTGGCAAGTAAGCAACAGAATGTTAATAGTGCACTTGGCAGTTTAATTTATTCGTATTATTTGATTAATTTAGCAATTTAAACATTTAACTTAAATAATTTTAATCAAAATATAACTGCCAATCATTTGACTTAAAAAACATGTGTCTAATTCCTTTTGATTCTTTTGAATTGTTTTAAATTTGAGCGTAAAAAAGTCAGCTTGAATTACTCGCTTTTGAAATTAGATTGCAGTGCTTCTTTTCTGATGAAAGTCTAATCCAGCTTAGATTTTTAAAAATAACTTTGAACTTTTAAATATTTGATGACCAAGGATTATTTATCAAGCATTTACTTCGAAGAATTCATTAAGTAAAGAGTAAGCGTTAAAACCAATGTAAACTTTAGTTTATCAATGATGCATGATGCAATGTTACAGCTTATGCAAATTTACAGAATATTTTTGGCAGTTTTTCATAAGAAATTTGTATGAATCATTTGTAGAAGCTTTCTATGCAAATCACGTTTAGATTGTTGAGAGGATAAACTTACACTGGGATAAGACACAACTGTACCAAGCTGCTACATCCTGTTACTATGGAATATAAGCGAGGACATAAGCTTGAAAGAGTCAACGCATGTTGACACTAAGACACTCAGCAGCAGCAACAGTAGCAATAACAACAACAACAACAATAATAGCAACAGACATGACAAACAAACAACAAACGCCGAAAAGAACTACAACAACAACAACTACAACAACAACAAGAAGAAGAGTTCGAGTGTCAAAAAATCAAAAGCATAAAAAGGATTTGGCTGTTGCCAAGTCGCAGCTGAGCAACAAAACCGAGTCAAAAGTTGAAAAAAATGGGTGTGTTGGGAGGCGTGTGTGTGTGTGTGTGTATAAGTGTGGGGCAGCCAAAAAGCAAATGCTTCTATTTTTGTCGACACAGAATAAGCGAGAGAGGGAGAGCGAAACATGGCGTATACGTAATGCAAGCAGCTCCTGTGAATGAGAGTTCGCCGCAAAAATAAGTCGAAAATGTTGTAACAAAGTTCGAGCGAGAAAACCTTTTTTCGCCCACTCTTAGCCCCAGGGAGGGGGGAGTTGATCCAAAAGAGCCAAAAGAGTCAGTACCAATGCTAAAGCAAAAGCAAAAGCCAACGCCAAAGCCAAAGCTGAAATGCCTGTTGTCTCGTCGGCATGGCGCCTAAAATGCTGCCAACAATAATAACAAAACCCACGAAACGAGAGCTCGCAATGCACATACATATACTAATGCATTCGTGTATGCGTATGCGTATGTTTGTGTACGTGTGTGTGTGTGTGTGTGTGTGTGTGTGAGGGAGTCGTCTGCAGGAAGCTAAAGGAAGCGCCAGCAAAAGGAAACAGCGCGCAACGATTTTGCAGCAATAAATTGATAGTTTTATGTGGCGCACATAAACAGGAGGAGAAAAAAAATATATAAAGAAAAGAAAATGAAATGAAAGCAACTCCTAAACGAGATTCTTGCTCGTGGCTAGTCGGGACATTAAACTTGCGTCTTAACAAACTTCTCAACCTCTTCCACCATACCACCATTCCCATCACCTTCCCGACACCCACACGGCTTTCTCATGCATATTTTAGCCGTAAATAGCAAAAATGGTCGAATGCATAAAACAAAAGCACGAGCACGAGCAAATTTATAAATGACAACTGCAAAATTGATGGTCTCTCATTTTGCCATTACCCTTTGACAAATCTACCCCTATCCTTATCACAGCCTCCACCTTTCCTAAAGCCCAAACAAAACCAATTTTGCACAATTTTCGGTGACACATTCAATGTGCCTTGTGTCTTGTCCAGTATCAAAAGTTCAATTCAATTTCATTTTATTTTTCTTCTCTTTTGTTTGTCGACAAATTGAGGATACGTTTCTGTTTTGTCAAGGAGGCCCAAGCTTTTGGTTAGCTGTCATAACTTTATTGGCTTGCTCGGGAGCGTTTTTGGGCCTCTTCTCTAATGAGGTTTTGATTAAATTTCACGCTCAAAGTATGCTATGAAAATTTGTCTGCTTATTATTTTAGGACCTTCTGGAATTTTTAAACATTTTTAGCACATCCATCGCCTGTGATGTCAGCTGTACGGTTGATTTTTGCTTCAATTATCTCAGCATATTTTCAATCCTTATCCGAACATTTACCCACAACCACGCACACCCTTCGGACAAATTTGCAAATGCAAAGTTGGTCTACAATATATTTTTAATGGATTTTTTTGTTATACCCGTACTACAAAATTCCTGTTAATTATGGTAAAAATGCACACATTGTTAACTTGTGAGTTTATTTAACTTGAAGGGTATTTAGCCATATATTTCTTTGTATTTCTGCGCTTGACGACCAACGCGTAAACAGAAACAGAGCAAAGAAACCGATACAAATTAGCCGCTAGGTGGCGCGTGTGTGTGTTGGCGATCGCTGCGAGGCAATATTTGTTTTTTTTTTTAAGGAATACGTGTGTGTTTTACGCCCACTTTGCATTTATGGTAATTGAATAAGCACAGAATTTTATGCATGACTTTCTCACATCCAAACACTGCCTGCAAGCTAATTGTGGACTATATCTCAAGTCACATCCCTGCCCTTTAACATTATGTGCATATTTTTTGATACCATAAGAGAAACTCAAACACACACAGAGCCTATGGATAACATGGGAAACCTTTCAACAACAAGCAAACAAAAATAGCGAAAAATATATTTTATAGATAACTTAACAGCAAGCGGAGGCTGACATTTCAAAGGGCAGATACACTGTGCGTCGCTTTTACATTATATTATATTACAAATATAAAACAGTTTATTAAGTAAATTGTTAAAGCATAGATTTATTTAAGTAGACCCCTTAAATGTTTAATAAACTATTCTGCTCCTAAGTGGATATCTATTCATTATTAGCAGTAAATTTGAAAACATTATTTGTGGTAAACTGTAGTGTGAATATTAAGCATCCTTTCACCTGGACATGTTCGATATAAGTCAAATTTGCAGCTTCAACATTAATAGACCAATTTCCTCGACCAATTTATAAGCTCACACACACTCTCACACACTCACACAAATAAACACTAGAGGAAGTAGGCCAAAATGCTTGTCCCTTTATTTCGAGTGTTTCCACCCACAAAATATCACTTAATATGCAAATTGGGGGCTGTCCACTTGCTGCTGAGCTCACGCACGAACATGCCATGAGCATTTTGCATTTTGTAATATACATTTCAAGAGCTTGTTCCGTTGAATGTGTAGACAGAACGTACATACATACATTCAACAAGAAGAATTTCGGGCAACATGTCTCGCAAATTATGCAGTTGTTCGTGGGTTTAGTCATTCATAGTTTATAGCCCAACTCGTTTTGGAATTTTTCGTTTATGGGCTGACAAGTAAGCTCTTATATTTTTTACGAGCACGAAGAACGAATATAGTTGAACTTAGTTTAATGCTGATGAGCAGGATATTAAAAAAAAAATTATTTATTTGCAGTCCATTCAATGTCGAATGATCTGGCAATGTGCAAACACAATTGTAGCAAGTATACGCCATGTGGATTTTGGCATACAAAAGTTATTTACATATTAAACATATATTTCAATTCAATTAAGTTGCTATGGCCTTGACATTTGAAGAGAAATCAAAATCAAAAATAACAACTGCTAGATGAAATTAAGATTGGTCAGAAATACACATGCCAAAACAGAGAAAATAGAAGTCAAATGGCCAATTTGCGACTTGCCACTTTGGCTAATCTGGCCAAAAGCGTGCCAATGGCTTTCAACAGTTCACAATTTGGTCGAAAGAAATGCCAATGCTTATATATTTTAATTAGCTTGGGAATCTCTTAAAATACACACCCCGCAGTCAAGCAGTCAAATGTGCAACATTTAAGGCGCGGCCAGGGCTCGACAATGGCATACACACTTTCTATATACATATGTGTATCTGGATGTATATAATATATGTGTTTATATATATATATATATATATTGTATAAATATATATCTAAGTGGCGTCTGACAACAGCCATAAGACAAAGCATAACAATGGCAAGAACAACGGCTACGGCAACGGCAAGGACAAAATGGCCAAATATAGCAACAAACAAAACGAGGCAAATAAAGAAGCAACAAACCATCAACAGTTTGATATGCCTCGTCTGTTCTCAGACACAAACACACAAACACACACACAGAAACACTCGCACACACACATTCACACACACGCACAGAGACTTACAAATGATGGAGCCACTGTGAAACTTTTGGGAATTGCTGCTTACACATTTGTAATCTTGTCTTGTTTCAGGCCCCAGCTCACAGCTCCCTCTTACAGCTACAGTGTTGCCATTTTAGCTATTTTATAGTTAGTTAGACTTGGCTGTTTTCTAACTGACAAAGCTAGATGATTTTGGCAAATACTATTGGCTAAAAATCCGACTATTTTTTTAAAATGATTTGACTTATTTTTACAATAACTTTCAGATAACTTTTTAGGAAAATCAGAACAAGTACCTATTAAAGATTTAGTAAAAACAAACAATCCAGTTTTCCGATTGCAGCAACAAAATTATTGAGAAATCTAATAACTCGAGCTGTTTTTAAAATTATTTTTAATATATTTTTTCTAGCTACTTTATTTGTACATCAAATTTGCGATTTCAGCTATGGCAATTTTGGCAACACCCACAGCTCCCTCTCACAGGCTCCTCTTTCAGCTCCCTCTCTCTGTTCTGTGTTCTCTCTTCACAGTTCTCAGTTAGGAGCCCATCTCCCAGTTTGGGGCTACTTCAGCTGCTTTTTGGGTGTGCCCCTTGACAGGCATATTCTATTTTTAGCACGCATATAAAGCAAGCGAAAAATGCTCCTTACGTTTTCACTGTTTGCCTTAAGTTCTCCTCTTTTTGTCGGCTGCGAGTGTAATAAAAACTCATATTTTTGTTTCATTTTCGTTTCGTTTATTTTCACGTCCTTTTGTCCTTATCCTTTCTTTTATTTTTTTTGGCCAAATTAAATGATTTTGTTAACGCGTACTGGTTTGGTTTTGTTTTTGGCGCTTGCTGTTGCTGTTGCTGTTGTTTTCACCAATTGTCCTTGTCGTTTCGTCCTCATTGCCAACAATCAATCGATGTGGTGGCAGCATCACATTTTGTATGCATAAATCTTTGAGAGCAAGTAAAACTTCTTAATTGGCAATTAAAGAGCATTAAAAGCGCTTAAAGCCTCAAAAAAAAAGTTAAACCCATTAAAAGTTTCTTTCGATGGTCACGACTAACTGACTGACCCCAAAAAAATGAAACTAATTTAAAGACTGCATAAATAATCACATTTTAAGTGTAATCTTCATATACGAGCGGTATTATCAAAAATGGGTTTCCAAGTAATCCAACATTATGCGAAAATTAGGTATTTAGCAGAGATTTTCATTTTATTATACGAAAATTCACTTAGAAAAGCTTTTGAAGCTCAACTCATTCTATGGAAATTTTTGAATAAACATTTTTGCCACATTTTAGATATACTTGTATGTATTTTAAATGTGCTTCATCCCACAGACCTTGGGGCGACGTGTTGCTCCCAAGCAGCAATCCAGTTGCTTCCTCCTGGTGTTCTGTTGTTCCGTTGTTCCTTTTTTTTATTTTATATAAATTAATGATGTGCTGGGGGAAAACGTTTATCATTTTACCAAAGGAAATTCAACTGTACGTTGTTCGTCTGTGTATCTCATTTCGTGACAATTGCAAATTGCAATTCTAATTAATTTAATTGCTCGTTTTAAGGTCAAAGGCAAGAGCAGCATCTGATATCCTCTTTTCAAGCTGCAAATTTTATATGCAAACATATAGTGACTAAACAAATAAAAACGAGAAAACTATGTAGAACATTAAAGCAAATATTTTAAACCTTGTAGTGCAAGAAGGTTAAAAACCTGTTGGGAAACATTATCTTGTTTCAATATACACAAGTATTTGGTAAGCCAACAAAAAAAAGAAACAAATGCTTAAGACGCAGAACAAAAACTGCCAACAACCGCAAATGGAGACAAACGTTGGGGTAGGGCACAACGGCAAACAAAAGTGCGAACGATTATTATTTGGGTTTGACGTCAAAGCCTTAAACGCCAATTACAAGGCACACACACATACACACACACTCACGCATATACGTATACATACATATATACTTTACTATATAGAACGCCATTTTACCTGCTACGTGACTGCCACACACACACGTACACCTAAAACGCCCACTCTCTCTCGTACACACACACATACAATTGACACACTAAAATTTTAATGTAGCATACTTTTAGGCCGCATACTGCAAATGACAACAAAACCCCGAGAAAAGTTGCGTCTCCCTCTCTTGTTCCCCTCTCTCTCTCTCACTCTCTCTCTCTCGTTCTCTCGCTTGCCCACTCTTTGTCTCTGTTTAACACCTTGCAGTTCACCATCTTGCTCACACTCTTTCTTCAACATTTGCTGTGACTTTTAGTGTCTGCTTGTTGTGACCTCGTCCACCTGACCCCTTGAGCCTTTAGCACATTGGTTTCAATATGCTGTAAAGTCAGGTACCACAAATATTATAATATTCAAAATATTTTTTATAAGATAAACAATTAATTGCTGATTTTTATTAAAGAATTAAGAAACAAGCTTCTAAAATAATTCGAATTAAAATTTCAATTGTTATTTTTTAAACGTAACACAATTCACTGTTCTTTCATATGAATTAATTAAAATGTAAGATCTTATAGTTTTTGATCGAATATGAGTTCGATTTAAAGTTGTTTCAAATTTCTACCTACAAAGCTAGTCTGGATAATTGTAGTTACTTTTTTAAACCTTAACCACTGTACACATTTTAGCCACAACACATTTTTATGTGTTTACCTTTTTGCGCAGGCAACGCACGCAGTACCAGTAAGACACAGAGAATGAGAATAGAGAGAGAGAGAGAGAGAGAGTGAGTAAGAGAGGGGGCCACTAAATGTTTTTATCAAGCGCTTGACCCATGTACAACAGTTGGCAGTGAGACTTTCGACCAGAATTGGATGAGGTTGCTGATTCTATGCTGAGCTGTCGCAAACATTTGTTTGACCCGAAACCTAAACCCCAACCTCAGAGAAGGAGATGGAGATGGAGATAGAGATAGATATGGGTATCTTCTGAGTATTCTCTTTTAGTTTTAAGCGTCCTCTCAGCTGTCATATTTTGTGAAACCACAGATTCTCCACTGGGAGCACACAATGACCACAAATGTCAAATGCTTGGCTTGACTTTCCTTTAGCGTCTTTTTTTCTAATTATTTTCATCTTTATCGTCTGAAATTCGAACCGCAATAAAACTTGCGCTACATTTTATGCGCTTAATTAATATATTTCTTTGCTTCTCGATGGCGTCGCGTTCTATAGTCGTATAATTGAAATGTGAGCCTTAATTTCTTGTGGGCATTAACGCATTTCATAAGATGGCCGTTTAGCGAGATAATCAATGGGAAAAGTGGTTGAAACCAAGTAACTTGGTAGCCTGAATAGCCTTTATAATTAATTGTATATTTGATCAGATCTATTGCTCTATTGTTGCCTGTACTTTCAGTTTATTTTAAAGCATCGTGTCTAGAGAAGTTTAAGCTGACATGTTTCTATTTTTAATCAAAAAACAACACTTTAATTCCTCTCTTCACTTACTCGCTATTGTTTTAAATATATTTCTCCCACTTCATTTATCTCAATTAACATTTAAATATTATAACCAAATTACTTTTCAGCGGGATGAATAAATCAACTTGCCAACTTTTGTGCAGCCAGTTTTCTGCATTTATTTAACGCCCATCTACTAAAATACAAATATAGGCAAGCTAACTTTGGCGCGCCAAAGTTTGGATACCTTGAGTGCCCTGTGCAAGCCGTCAGATTTTTACAAAATTTGTTGATTTTGAACCGATCGATCCTATGGCAGCTATATGATATAGTAGTCCGTCACTTTACCCAAATTTGGTCGGCCTGTTTAAAACTTAGTCAAACACAGAATGTGTATATTTGGTTGAGATATTTTGAGAAACAAAAAAGTTTTTCATACTAAATATTGTTTTCGATCCGATCGTTCCTATGGCAGCTATATGATATAGTAGTCCGATTTACACCAAATTTGGTCAGCCTGTTTAAAACTTAATCAAACACACACTGTGTATATTTGGTTGAGATATTTTGAGAAACAAAAAGTTTTTCATACTAAATGTTGTTTTCGAACCGATCGTTCCTATGGCAGCTATATGATATAGTAGTCCGATTCACACCAAATTTGGTCAGCATGTTTAAAACTTAATCAAACACACAATGTGTATATTTGGTTAAGATATCTTGAGAAACAAAAAAGTTTTTCATACTAAATGTTTATTTCCAACCGATCGTTCCTATGGCAGCTATATGATATAGTTATCCGATCCGGCCGGCTCCGACATATGTGCTGCGTGCAGCAAAAACGGATCTGTACCAAGTTTCATCAAGATAGCTTCCCGAGACTAGTTTGCATAGAAACAGACAGACAGACGGACAGACGGACAGACGGACAGACGGACAGACGGACAGACAGACGGACATGGCTATATCGACTCAGCTCGTCGCCCTGATCAAGAATATATATACTTTATGGGGTCTGTGAGGCTTCCTTCAATGCGTTACACATTTCGTGACAAAATTATAATACCCTCTGCAAGGGTATAATAAGAAAAAACTTGTCAAAGTCTAGTTTGCATTTAAATTGCATTTTATAAGAAAAAAAATCAACAAAAAATTAAAAACGGGGAAAATATTCAACAAAAAACAAGGCGACAACGACAAAAGTTCCATTAAAAATTGTTAGAAAAAAAATAATGAAAATGTCGACCACCGTCGCACAATCAAATTAACTTGCCATTGTTGCATTTATTTTAATTTCAACAACAGCTAAAAATAGTGTCAAACATGCACACAATACACTCACGCACACACACACACATGTTCATTGTTTATAATTGGCGGTGTGTAAAAATAAAGCACTGAGCTTATTTTTGTGTCGGCAAAAACTGAAAAAAGGCAGCTAAAGGCATCGTCGCATTTGCATGTAAATCGCGTTTAAGCAGCGACAATACAAACACATTCTCACACACACACTCACACACACATATACACACGCATACATAGAAATATACATATTTAGGAAAGTCTGTTGCTCGACTGTTGCCGGAATTCTCACATACATTACGGCAAAGCAGCTTGCGGGTAAACGGGTGAGAGGAGAGGGATAAGAGGAGAGAAGAGCGGTAATCGCGTGCTATGTGCAGATTAAAATGCGACAAAGCAACACGACAAATTTTTAAACAAGGCTCCCAGTGTAAAAGTGACCCTGAGAATGCCAAACTTTTAAATATCCTAAAATAATCCTATTCTGAATAAAGTTAGCTGCTATAAGTTTATTGAAAAAACTGTCAACTTAAAGTTAAGAATTAGCATTCTTACCAGAGAAGGCCAAACTTTTAAGTAAACTGAAGTATTTCAAAACTTTGCCATAAAAACTAAATATCTACAGAAAAACATTTGTATTGATCAGAACTTCTACTCTTAGTTGGAATCTTTTCCAAATATTCTAACTAATCATTGTTTCCATAGTGTTAAGTACAGAAACTTTTAGAGAAACATAAAAAATGGCATTTGAATGATGCTTATAACGAACAACACGGCTCTTTTAACTCGTTACACATTTGCACATTTGTTTTGCATACCCATTTAGCACACCTCAATGCAGGGTGCTAAAAAGACCTAACACACAAAAGTCGAAAAGCGTCAAAAGCGCGGATTTGTATAGCACACACACACACACACACAAGAATACACGACCAGGGCAACAGCAATTAAGTCACGGCAAAAGGCGCGACGGAAATGTGGATGAAATAAAAAAAAAAAACAAAGCGCAAGCACATTTTGGTATGCTACGTTTTTCTTTTTGTTTTCTTTTGTTTTCCACTTTTTTGTTTTTTTTCTTTTTCATTTATTTTAGTTTGTTTTTCAAGCTTAGCCAAGCTCAAATTTTTCTGTCTGCGTCATGTGGAATTCATTTGCGTTTCGTGTAAAGTCTACTGCGGTTACTGGCAGCGTGTTTTAACCTCCGTTAAACAATGAAAATGAAGGCAACGCCAGCGACGTTGTCGTCATTTCCGCTTGATGTGTGTGCTTAACGTCAGGTGTGTGTGTGGGTGTGGGTGTGCGGTTGTGTGGTTGTACCACTGGTAGCAACACTTACTTGCCACATTGCCACGCGCGTTCTTTTTCTTTCCTCTTTCTTGTTTCATTTTTTTTGTTTTTTGTTTTTTGGCTGGGTGTTTTTCAATTTTAGCCAGCACCTGTTGAGGGCCCCACAAACAACAAAAGCGAAAACCAAAAAAAAAACCGAGGCTAAATTTGCGGCTGACACGTTGAGCTTTTTCAATTATATTTAGCCCGTTTCTAATTAAACTGAGCCCAACTAATTGATGTTTGCTGCGACGAGTACAAGAAAATACACAAAAATGCTGACAATTGAGTTGCCATAAGGTGCTGCCTACTTTTCTTTTGGCTTGATATAATGATCCTTTCTTGTGCTGATTACATTGTTTTTTTTTGTTTTTTATATATACTTGTTCCCTTTCACCGCCAGTCAATAAAACAAAATCATTGTGCCTAAATTGGTATCGTTTTTAATTGTATTTTCTACATTTGTCACTGACCTACATTAATCCATAGAAAGAAGGTAAAATGACTAAATACGATTTGGACTTAAAGCGGCCGAATCAATTACACAAAATGCAATGCAATCCGCTTAGTGTATCTCTCTTTTACTCTTTCATTCTCCGTCTTATTCTGCCTCACTGTTTCTCTGTTAAGCTGTCAGCAACTTGATAATTGCAAAAAAAAAACTGAATCTAATCACTGCTGATAAGTTAAGCGTTTTAGTTACAGACTGGAAAAGCACAACAAAGCTGAATTACGTGCAGGAAAATGGACAGCATGTTAATGGAACTACAATAAGAACAACGCAAAGGACTCCACAGCTTGACACTTACAATGTGCGATTTGCGGACACTGACAACGATTTAATTGCATAATTGCAATCGGACATAGGTCAGATACTTAACCATAAAGAAGCTCAAGACGACTATGAAATATCCTACATACAGCTCGAGGAAAACAATAAGGTACTAACTTGTATTAATTGAAACTGAATAACTAGTAGAATTAGTGTCTAAATTGAGGCCCTATAAAAACCAAAGACCGTAATAGTTATAAAATCTATCTCTACCAGTAATTAAAATAATAATAATTATATATACTTAAATAATAAAATAAAATAAATAAAACCATATAAATAAAATCAAAAAAGTTGTGAAATATTTACATATTCTAAATTAAAAGTTGTATAAAGTTGAATAATTACTTTACGTTTACTTCATAGTCCTTCTAATAAACAGTAATGAACTGCAAACACTTGGCTGAATGTATAAATCTTGAAAACTCATCCAATTTGCTAATTGCTGAGTATTTTTTAGTGTTCAGTCGTGTGTTAAAATGGGGAGATCTCTGCTTTTTTTTGGAATAAGCCACAAATTGTTATTAATTTCACACTCAGGCCAATTGAACTGCCAATTGGCCTAGCCTTTTGGGAAGTCCAATTTCGATTCGAGTATCTATAACTGCCTCTCGCCTGAAGGCCGTCCTCAAAGTCGAGTTGTCGAGTTTGTCGAGTTGTCGAGTTGTCGAGTTTGTCGAGTTGTCGAGCTGGCCGTGCCCGCTCTGACGTCAGCGAACTCTACATGCTCCATCAAGCGCACAAAACGCAATCAAGCGCTAAAGTAGGCAAATATTGCCTTGGACAGTGCGTCACAGGCTCATGAAAATTAACAAAATTATCAAGTACTTAGTATGTACTATAAATATAAGTATTACTTTGCAACAATCTAACGAATTTAACGAGGTGTATTAGTTTGGCAACAAAACACAAGTGACATCTGTCAAGAATAACTAGAAAATTGATTCTAGAAATAGAAATAGGAGAATACTGGAAGTTGACTTTTAATATTCTCTACTCAAATGTTAATTTCTTTTACTTTATAATAATATATAATATATTTTTCGATAAGATAACTCTATATTTTAATTTATCAATCAGTTATTTAATTACTTAATATAATTTACTAATTTAAGTTTATGTCAATTTAAACAATTTGTTATCGTAAAATAAATTAAATAAATATAAAAATAAAGCAAATAGATATGTAAATATTTGATAAACTCTAAATAAATAACTCTAATTTGAACTAATTTAACTGTCCATTTATAATTGTAGTTTTAATTTGCACTACAATGTATAATTACTTCTTGACGTCTGCTTTTAATCGTCTGTAAACAAACAAATAAAAAGCCTCCTTTTATTTAGTTAATTGTTTATTAAGTTTTTATTTCCGTCTAGTGACTGATGATTGCCCATGACACTTTAAAAAATCTGAAGAAAAGTACAGGGTATTGGCTGGTCAAAAAACAATCGACTGTGCTCAACAACAATATGATTCTAGCTGAAGCAGCTACTAATTCAATTTGCGCATGCGACTTTTCAGGCATTTGCCTTGTGCTATTTTCAAAGTAAAAATAATTACAGAAGGCCCAAAGCCACGCCTATAAAAAATTGGAGGCTCGACTCGATGGCTATAACTGTAGCTATAGCTGTAGCTGTAGCTGTAACTGTGGCAGCAACTTGGCGTTTTATTTATAACTTTAATGGCTATAATTTTAAGTCCCGTCGTTGATTTAATGATGATTATCATGGCGCGCCATCGCCGCCAACGTCTCCACTTTGTGGTCATTTGCGTCAGTTGCGGTTATGAAGTGGTATGTGGTGTGTGGTGTGTGGTATTTGAGCCACCAATCAATGAAAATGAGAACCACCAAGACCACTAACTAACTAACTACCTAAACTTCACTCCAATCAATGCCGTTCAATAATTTAAATTAGGCAATACCGTTCTCCGTGAGGAGAAGAAAACCCCTCTGACTATTTATATGAAATGTGATGCGTTTTGGATTTATTTTTAGACATTGGCTTTTGCATTTTTAATCAACAACCACGTTGGTATTCTCAGTATGTGTGTGTGTGTGTGTGTGTGTAAGTTAAGCGCACATTAGTTGAATTTCCCGTGGTAAACATTTGCCAGTTACGTGTCGGAGCAGCACTTGGAAAACTACTTTTCGCAATTGTTTTCCTGGCAACGCTCGCTATACAAATTTCACACAAAATGCTCCCCAGATTTCTTTCTTTCCTCTTTTTTTTTCTTTTGTTTTTGTTTTTGTTTTTTTCCATGCTTTGTGCTTATCTTGCCAAAAACATACAGCAAAACAAGCACCCCGACACCCTTGAATCCCCTTCCCACACAGGTGGCGCTAACTGGACATAAACATGTGCAAATCAACATAAATTTCATGTTCTGCTCTGCCAGGATTCAGGAAAAAGATCGGGGATGAGAGTCAAGAGTCCTGGTGATGTGTTTGTTTGTTTACTTTGAAGTTTTTGCGCATTACGTGGGAACTGGGACATGGATGCAGCCACAGGACGAGTCCTCAGTCCTTAGTCCTGAGTCCTGTTCTCGGACTGCGTAGTGCTGTCAACATGTTTTGAACATATCACTTTTACATATGAAAATTATTTATAACTTTTGACGTTTTGAGTTGTTTTTCAACGCGCACGAGGCAACATCAAAATAACAACAACAAAAACTAGAATTCCAACGAATTTCACAAGAAATTGTGGTTAAAGAAAATGATGAAAAAACAATTGAAATAACATTAAGAAATTAAACAAACTCTAGTTAAAGAACAGAAAAGAAGAACCATAAGAAAAACTTAATTAATTTTATGACTTTTGCCATAAAAGAAAAATGAAAGAAAGGAGAAAGAAAAGAGAGAAAGGAAATAACACTTTCAGTTTGTACCTGGCCAAAAGGAAAACACAGTAGAATAGATTAATTTGCCAAGAAAATAAAGGAACAAAAGGCAGTGCTAAAGTATGCGAAGGAAATGCGATAGGAAATGGGAATGAGAGAGACCCAAAAGCACAACCAAAAGATAAAAGTGAGAAATACGTAAGAGAAAAATAAAAGCAATGAAAAGGGAAGAGCTACACTTGGAAAAAAAAAACAAACATTATAAGTATTAAGAAAATAAATTGGCTAAAATGTAGATTTTCCAATTTTAAAATAATCTATGAAAACACGTGTAATAAAAGAATCAAGATATGTTTTTACTTTTATAAATAAAAGTATTAAAATCAATCGTTAGTTAAATGGCTTTTTACCATATTTTATAAGCTATATATAAAAACTCCTCAGGGTATTTTTTTCTAAAATGAGTTTTCTCTAAATATTGTTTTGTAGTGTAACAATCGTTTAGGTTAGGTTTGAGGATAACTTTGCTTGAGGCAACTACCAATGGCAACCACTTCACAGCCATCACAGCCATCACGTTCCAGCTACAGACCCTAACCTGTCTTCAGGTGTCTCCATCACCTCCAACCTGCTTAGGCTTGGCACATTATTAATATTATTTTTGGCAGGCACGTAGATCTCAATGCTCGCTGACTTTTCATTAACACAACGCGTAACGCTTTTTGCTTAACATATATATATACATATACTTATTTATACATACACTATATTTAGTATATACTTGTACTCGTATATATTTAGGACATGGACAACGAAAAAGTTTCATTAAAAATGTTGCACTGTAATTTACCTGGGGCCGAGCGTAAACTTTTGCCCAGGCCGTGGCTAAAAATAGCCGAGAATCCGCCGAGTAAGCCAGAACGAACAGAAAACAGAAAACAGAAAAACAGGCAACGGGACCAACTGTTACTTGGCTTCAACTTTTAAGGCAACTTTATGCGTTTGACAATAAAACTTTTGTTTTTTTTTTTTTTCATGCCACGAGACTCTACCTAGAGCTATGCAGGTTTACTTATTCTGATTATATGGTATTTATGTTATGGCGCATATTTTTGTTGTTGTTTGTTTTTTGTTGTAAAATATAGCTTGGCTTTTATGCTCTGCATACACATAATGAAAAGTTTTGATTGGACTATGGCTTTTCCGTTTCAGCTACTTAGTTACTTAATTTCCGCGTGATATTCAAAGCCAAGTGACTGCTCCTGCTGCTTTTTTGCTACCCTATAAAAGCCCAAAGATGAAGGAGCACACAAGGACTTAAGACAGACAAAGCCATGGAGTACACGTGGCAGGGCAGGGGATATTGCAACTGCAACTGCAACTGGAACTGGAACTGAGACACAGACTGAGACTGTCAAATGACACAATGCAGTTGGGGTCCTGGTTGAATTGTCTGTCTGTCAGGCGACCCCAGTTGACAGTTCGCAGACGGCAGCCACTTAAGTACCAAAGAGTGCGCACCTTTGGCAATATTAATAGCAAAGCAAAACACAAGCAGGCAAAATTTCCCCCCACAAATCCCTTCTTCTTAACTTCTCCCTCAGCAAAAAAACAAAAAAGCCATGCGAGTGCATTCACTGCGGACAGACGCAGATGGCAACAATATACTTGGTCTGTAGGGTCTGTTCGAGCCCCTTTTTTAGGGGGCTTGTTGCAGTCGACTAAACGGCACAACCCCAAAGAAAGGACACGCTTAAACGTTGTCAAAGTCAAAGGCAAAATTAAGCAACGTTTTGTTTTCAAGTTTGCATTTGGTCCATTTCAATTGCAGCCAGCTCAATTCGAACTCTGACCTTAGTCTGATTTCAGCTGCCTTGACATATTCCAGCCAAGATATTCAAGCGTAACAAATTGAAAACAAGATACTGGACTAGGCCAAATAGACAGTCAAATAGTTCAGGCTATTGATTTTCAAGGGATAAACTCGTGAAATTCTGACAAGAATCTAGGCGATGAAAATCTAGCAAAACCACTTTTAAAATTGCAAGCACAAATTAATAAGAAAAATGTACAAAGTGTGAATATTTTGATAAGTTGCATAAGGTAAATAAAATTAAAGAAATCAATTTAAAGAAATTTAGTTCATTTAAACTGTACAATTTTTTATTTTATTTGTAAATAAAAATGTATTAAATTAAAAGAAATGAATTTTGTCCTGAAGCTACCAGATTCTTGTGATTTAGTTTTAATAATACTATAATTTGAATTATTTCATTTGAAAATAATTAAAGTGAAAAACAATTAAAAAGCATATTTTAAAAGAGCAATAAGCAACTAATTGACTTTATTACTTTTATATAAAGAGAATTCATATGAAAGACAATTAATGAATATATTGTGACAATTATTTAAGTGAAATTCAATTAAGTAACGTATTTTAAAGGAGCGATTAACAAAGTGTTCATTTAATAAATTTCATTAAAAAAGAATTCAAGTGCAATACAATTAATAAATATTTTTTAAAGGTTAAAAATACAAAGTGTTCATTTAATTAAACATTTGATTGAATTACATTAACTCATTTTAAATGAAATGCAATTAAGAAATATGCAATAAGCAAAGTAAAACAACAGAACCCTTAACTTACACACACTTTTGAGTATAATGTGAAATTCAAGGGACCAACAAAATAGTAAATTGTGACTCGTGACTCAATGGCACATCACTGAATGCCTTGGCCAGCGATTTACGGTCACGCTTTGTTTCATTCACAAAAGCGAAGAAGGGGTTTCTGGCCAAGGGATAGTCGTCATTCATTCATGGAGAAATGTGCGGAAACTTTTGTTATTCTGAAACTGGCTGGCAGTTTTGCATTGTTGTCATTTCCATACCCATTTTCCATACCAATTTCCCATTTTCCATGCCCCTTGCGGTAGCTGTTTGTTTATGGCTTACGCAGTGGCTCAAGTGTTGGGCCCTTGTGTTTACTTTGTTTTGTTTTTTGATTAGAAAACAATTCCAACTGAGAGCAGAGAAACATTCAACATGAAAAGATCGAGAAAGAATCCAATTGTTATGCAACTACAAAATTGACAAAGTGATCCAAATAAAACTGACAATTGACAATTGAGAATGTCAGTAGTCCATCAATTATTTGGCAAATGTCGAGCAAATTGAATTATGTAAGCATCTCCGAATGACACACAATCATTTCAGTGACTTTATTACGTGTTCTGTCAGTTGCTACAGTGGTGTGTATAAGTCTGTGTACGCATAATTCTATGCCCGCTAGCGGATATACATATGTATTTACTTGGTGCTGGTTAAAGCCCGAACTCTCCATGCCAACCGTTTGTTGCGTATTCTATTTTTTGTTCGAACCTCTTCCACACTTCACCTCTCCCTACGCAGTTTGCCAAAGTCGTATAGATAATGGTGTATATCTTTAGGCGCAATGGCGTTAAATATATTCAAGACAAATAGCAAACGCTAGCGATAAGTTGTCATGTCCGTCTAACTGTACCCATCCCCTGTAGCACCTGGCAACTGTAGTCTACTGAACTAAGTTGTTTGTTTGCCTTTTGCTTGGCCACACACACTCCTCCTCATTTCCAAAGGACAGGCAAATGCAAAGGCGTTCTCCTTAAAGCACCTAAACTTCTACCTACTCAGAAAAAGTTGTTCTAACTTTAAATTCGCTTGATATCGATATAAGCATAAATGTGTTTTAATTTACAATTTAAAATACCAATTTAAGTTTGCTTGACTATTTAACTTTTTCGCTCTGTGTAGCGCTTATAATTAAAATTGAATAACTATTAATTATGTTTCCAAAAGATATGTATAAAATTACAAACAAATCATTTGTTCTGACAAATACAAATAAATGCCAACAAATCTCAATTTCGAATGATAATTATTTTGACATTTGGCTGAAATTCAATCTGAAATTATAATTGCAATCACAACATACCCGCAAGTCCCGTAAAGCTTATTAATCGAACTTACCTGTAAAGAAAGAATAGTGGCAAATCAGTTTAGACATTATAAATGTTAAATGCCAGGGCTTATATTGGAAAACATATTTAGGGAATAATAGAAAAAACAGGCTAACGCCCAATTGACAGGTAAGGTTATTTGAGGACAGCTGCTGGCATATTAATACAAAAAAACAAAAGACATGTAAGGTAAATCTATAATATATATATATGGGGGCTTTAAGCCATGTCGGGATCGGTCGGCAGCTGCAGCGACATAAATCTTATTTAATTGCAAAACCAGCTGTCAATTTCAACTAAAGAAACACACGACAAAGACAAGGAAAGAAAGGACAACGACAACAAAATCAACCGCTGACATTCTCGTACCTTGACATTTATTTGCCAGCATTAAGCCCCACCACAGTGGATACCCCGATGGAGATGGAGATGGAGCCACGGTCAATGTGGTTTCGGTTTTTGGTTTCGCATCGAATCGGATTTATTTAAGCTGAATGTTTCAGTGGAATGGTCTGTACATGTTGTCATACATTCGGCTCGTTAGTCAAGCTCAACAATAAGAAAAAGAAAGCCAAGTCTAAAAATTCCACTATACGATATGCTCAATTTGAAGATACCCTGTATAGTGTCAACTACTTTGTTTTCTTTAAATAATTTAAGCTATAACTATTCAGTTGTTTTAAAAATAATACCTGTATCGCATAGACAACGAAATCTGTTTTTTTAATAACTTCTAGGTTTATTATTTATTTTAAAAGTTGTTCACTATGTAGCACATCATATATGCTTCCGATTTTGTGTGTGTACAGGGAATTTGTTGATGCACGGCTCGATTGCGACTGCAACAACACGGGCGCCAATTGCTCAAAAGGTCAATTTAATTTGTACGCTTCGTTGATAGCTTGGCCTGATTGGAACCACTCTGGCGTATGCGTAATTTTGTTTTATTTCACTTTACTTCATTTTGGCATTGTTACTCTGCATTAGACAGATAACTGCGCCAAAGCAGCTGCCACCTACGCTCCCAATTTCCTGCACCTGCTCTTCCCTTCCCTTGTGGTTATGTGTGCCTGCGTTGCGTATACGTATTGTGTTTATTTAGGCACCTCTACACTTTGCTGCTTGGCTTGCTCGACTGGTTAGGTGTGGCCCTCTTCTGTTTGCTCAAGGGCTGCGGCTTGTTTCTGCTTCAGGCAACAAGTGTTGTGTTGTGTTGTGTTGGCAATGTCGGCCAAGAAAACATTGTAGATATATTCGTATTTTGGTCTCCATGTCTCACTACTTGAAGTGGTTAACCGCGGCATTAGCTGTACATATGCAGCTGAGTGTACTTGTCTCTAGCATGTATATCTACAAGATTTAGAGAGCTCTTGGAGACATTAAATGTGCCTATACTTTTGGGGGAATTTGAATTGGATTAAGTTCTTAAGAAACTTTCTAAGCCAAAGCTATTTGTAGCTGTTGCGCAAAATTTAAAATATGTTTTCTTCTATTAAAAACTTTTTGGTCATGCGTTATCTTTTCTGAAAGTAATAAGTAGTATTTTAAAAAATTTCCTGTCACGTTATTTTCGTTAAACTTGCAACAACTGATCAGCAACATAAAAATATGCTTGGGTAAAATGATAGCTGGAAAATCCAATGATTGATTGAAAGCTGTCCAATTGCCAACAGGCCAAAGCATAAAAATTCTGTATGGAAATTCATGGCTTAAGTTAAAGTTGAAAATAATTTTGCAGCCAGCTTGATAAATGGGCGTACACTTTAAGAGTATGAGAAAAAGGTGGGAAAGTTTCTTTCATATTATGCAAATATGTAAATTGCTTTTAAATTAAAATATAAGTGAGTGAGTATAAAAGTTGCATACTTTCATGGGATGTCCGAAACCATTTTGCTTATTAAAGAATGATGCTACAGAAAACTGGCTTTTTTTGCTGCTCTTCAATTTTACCTTGATTATATACAGAGTATCCAAAGCTTGACAGGGTATGTAGGAGTAAGAAAAGCACAACCTACGCTGGGAATACGCTACAGTTTTAGTTCTCAGTTTTGAGTTGTGAGTTGTCTAGTGAATTATGCATGCAGCTAGGCGCATGTTAGCCTCATTATGCACGACTGCGAAAAAAAAGAAGCGAAAAAAGTGACTGCAAGCGCCAGGCGGAAGCCTTTAAGTAGGTGCCCAACTCAACCCAAACCCTTTAGCCACTTATGCAACTCTGCGAGACGGCCACTCCAATGCACTTTGCATTTTAGTTTCTCTGCGACAAGCTGAAGTAGGCTTTAGTTTGTTCTTCCTCTCCTTCTTATGTGTTGTTCGCTTTTATAGGCTATAATTTGCATTAGCATGGCTCTGCACTCAGTCACACTGCCAGCTAAAAATACACACACACAGTCTCATACTTCGTTTGGCTGCTCCAGTTTTGACTTCCGCCCATCGGCATTGAGACCTCAATGGTCGCAAAGTAACTCTGTATATATTGTATTTAACTGTATCTATGATTTTTATTGCGTTTGATTTTCATAGCACATGACGCACAACGCCATCCCAAGTCCCTAAAAAAAAAACTAAAAAAAATCAAAAGAAAAGAAAAGAAAAGAGAGAAAACCCCAATCGAAAAATCAAACCATATGCCATTTGTGTGTGCGCACTTGAGCCTTGTCAGCGCCTAGATTTTTATCCACCAAACTGTTTTTGGGGCTAACCAATAAATATTTCGTGTAGATACTCATACTTTCATTTACATTTTTTTTATGGTTATATTGCCAGCGGCAGGTTCAAGGACATGCTGTGACGCGACAGACACTTTTAATATGATGGGAAAATAATCTCTCTTTCTTTCGTATTAAACTTATTATTCCTATCTTCAATTGAACTTCATTTAAATCTTTTGAACATAGTATTTGGGAATTGTTATTTGCGCAGTATGCAATTGATGTTCATATATGTATATTGTCATATAAATTCATTACATTCAAGGACACTTTAAATTGATAAGAACGAGAAACTCTTTCTACGTATGCTTGGTATAACAATACTTATTGCTTTAATTTAATTTGTCATACATTTGAAATTGGCAATTTGAAGTTACCAAATTAAAACCTCGTCATATAAAAATTTTCGCTTCAGATCGCATTTTCCTTTAAATATTTCTAATATAATTTTGGTCGAAAACAAATAGATTTAAGTATGTGTCATATTTCAATAAACTTAACTAAACACATACGAGGGATATGAGAACTATTCCAACACAGACTTGATTATTAAAAGCATAAATAATAAAATAATTGTGGATATAAATTTGTTTTTTATACTCATATTGACCAACGACGTGGTTGGTCTTTAGTGTGGCATTCAATTGGAAATGGCATGTGGGCGCCTACGCAAAACTTTTTTCCTTTATTTTGTTGTTGTTTCTATACATATTTGTTGTTTGCTCTTGTTGTTGTTATTGTTGTTGGCATTTGGTGTTTGCGTCGTGACACGTGTGTTCTATTGGACGTGATAAAAATGAAGCATATTAAATACGTGAACACTGGGCGACTCAATTAAATCACCGAAACAAATATGCAAATAAATGTATTTAATTAAATTGAACTATAAGCTCTATTGTATGTCACGCTATTGCCCAATTACAATTAATGGGCGCCAAAGATCGTGAAAGTAATTTGGAAATGGCTTTCATTGGAAATTTAGCTGAGCTTAATTGTGATTAAGCCCATGGTAAACGAGGCTCTGCAATAATGATTACTTAATTAACATATATTAAAATCATACCTTAAACTAATTTTTTGAGTATGAGAAACTTTGAACCAATAAATACAAATATTATTCATTTTAAAAACTTGACAAATAAAAGCAAATTTGACCAAATGAATTTGCTCAACAAATAATTTTATTTCCCCACTAAGAACATCTAGAACTTAGAAAATAATGATATGTACTTGCTTAAGCTTTAAAATGTTTAAAACAATAATATTCTCAGCTGTCTCTCACACATTTATTCAACTAGAACCAATCGCATTTTATGTTCAATCGCATAAAGAGAATGTTACATAAAATGTCTGTACTTAGCATTGGAAATGTCAATCGAATAATGTCAACGAAAAATTTGTTGTCAAATTATTTCGACAGAAAATTGTGAAAATTTATAATCAAATTCCAAGACATGTATGCTCTTTTAGCATTATTTATTTAGACAAATTAAAGCACATTAAATTTTGCTTAAATATCAAGTTGGTCAGAAAACATCGTTTCACTTTCAAATTCGGCCTAATTTCAAACACACACAATTTGGAGGGGGGGAGACTTGGGGAAAGCTATTTGCAATCTCAATCTGGCCCTGAGCTGAAATGTCATTTAGGAAGAGTAAAATCCCTCGAACGGAAGTCACTTTAAGCCAGTCAGTCCCAAATGTTTCAAGCCAAATTAGTGTGCACTAGAGAAGTTGGCCAAAATGTATGCTGGGACAAGTCATTTATCAGGCCATAAGTCAGACCATTTTACAGCTTACTTTGCATGCCAATTACCATGGGAGGTGCTCTTTTACCCTGCTCCGAAAACAACAAAAACACTTTACCAATAAATAACCCATTATTTATGTGTGTATTTCCACAGTCATTGTTGCTTGTGTAATATTTGCTCAGCAAAAATATATGCAAAATTCATGCTACTTAGCTAATTTTACGCGCACTTTGAGCTAAAACAATGCTACCAACTTGTAAGGACCAAGACGAGGACTTCAATGTGGGTGAGATGGGGGGTGGTTGTGTTTTGGGGGATGGGGGGTGGTCCATGATGAAGTGACTTGAACTCAGTCAAGTAGTAGCTTCCTCTCTCTCCCTTTCTCTTTCTTTTTTCGTTGTTGTTTCTCTTTCACTAGCTATCTCTTTCTGCAGGCAGTTCATTCATAAATTCCGCGTCAGCTCACAACTCATTAGGCACGACGTTGTGGCAACTACACACACACACCACAAACACTCTTATAAGTCTGTGGCCTAAAAGTATGTTACACTTGTATGTGTGTCTACCTCGCATTGCATCATCTTTGAGGTGGCAGTCTCGTTACTTGTGTGGATCTCTGGTAAATATATCATAAGCAAAAGTCCTTGACGCTTCATTGACTAAAAAACTCTCACACACGTATAGGGATAGCTAGTGCAGAGAGAGAAAGAAAGAGGGAGAGAAAGAGATAGGGAGAGTGCTGTGCTTACTCATACACGCACACACAATTACTCAGCTACATTTATTTGCGCAGAGTTTTCGGATGACTATGAGCCTTTTGAGATAGTATATATAACTAGTTATATATACCACTATAATATCTATGTTTATACTTATTCGATTGCTTATTGCTCTCTTGTGTCTTATTATTCGCCACTCTCTCTCTCTCTCTTCTTGCTGAGTCTATCTCTTTATCCCAAATCTAATTGAGCTCATCATGAACAGCGTCTCATATATATGCATTAGACATTTGTTTATCAACTTTTCGCAATCCTTTAACAACAGCTACCATATAAAAATCCCAGTCTCGCACATTAAAAGCAAAACTAACTGCTAACATACACTCACACACACACAACACACACACACACATACAGAGCTCATCTGCCACTTTAGTATATATCACTTTAGTTTCCTAGACGCTTTTGCTTCTGTGACGCAAGCGCTGACCGAAAAAAAAAAGCAACAACAAAAAAATAGAAAAAGAAAAAATAAAGAATGTATAAATTGGTAGCAGAGTTTTGAGCTGCCTTTAGCCGCTGCTGTCGTCAAACTGGCTGAATGACACACCAACACGAACACACAGACCGACACACACACATACACTCTCATACAATTGGCCTGCTCAATGACTGTGTGACGACTCTGTCCCTATTCCTCTCCCTCTCCCCCTCCCTCTCTCTATCACGTCTTGTGCTTACGCTAATGTAAATATTTTCTCTCAGCTTCGTCGCCGTCGCCATAATTATATATGCAAGCGGCCGGGCGCCTGTGTGTATACTTTAAAATCTGTCAGGCGGATGCTGCCATTTTGATGATGTCATTGTTTATTGATTTGTACTTGCATGTATGCAAAACCATGAGACTCTCGTGTGTGTGTGTGTGTGTGTGTGTGTGTCTGTGTATCAGCCTAATTTCTGCACGTTGCCTGTTTATTTTTGGCACCTTGCGTTGAGTCAAAAGGCTAATTTGTTGTCAGACTAGCAAAAACACAACAATTACGAATCGAATAGAAAAAGTGCCAAAACAGTACCAGCTTAAAGTTGGAGATATTCTGTAATACGAAGTTCTCAAATCATTGGAACATAATTGAGTTCCCTTAGACCTTATTACTTTTAATATATTTTAAGTCATTTAGTTGCTTAATAACAATTAGAATAAATTTAAAGATATGTTTATTCTAATATTTAAAATTATTAATTTATTCTAATTATTATATAAATATAAATGCCTAGTTTTATTTAAAATTATAAATTACTTTTCGTCCAATGTTTTTAGATGAGATTAAATAATGAAATAAATGAAATGAATAGATAAATGAAAATCCAAAATAAGATATTTATTGGATTTGATCAAAATTAATTTTCTCTAGCACTCAAAACAACAAGAAATTAAAATTTTAACCCAAGTTTCTATATTAATATAATTATTTATTTTTAATATTTGATTTTACTTACGTTAATACTTTTTAAACTTGGTAGCAACTGTTTATAGTTGAAAATACTTATTAAATAAAATATATATAATAAAATAAATTATAAATACATATGCAATCAATTAACTTTAATTTAAGCTGCATAATTTATTTTAAATCTTGGGGTCTACTCTGCATAGTTTATTAATAAATGAATAAATTTTAAAAAATATGTAAGCAAGTAGTGTATTTGAAAGTCGTGTGTATCGAATCGAGATTCTGTTGTTTTCACTTGTTCATTAACAAATTCACTCGCCTGGCGCGTAGCATCCTGTCACACACACATGAGTACACACATCCACACACCCACACAGAGAAAGAGAGAGGCCCACACACACACACATATTGTGGGCGAATGGGCGTGTTATTGGGCGATGAGCGATGGGCGATGCCGTCGCTTACAGTTCATTTACTTTCACCCAAAATGCAAACGCCCCACATTTGCTTATGCAAATTGAGTTGTTGCTAATTAGCTGAAACTGCCGCAAAGCAAAAACGTGTCCTTAGGACATACCCGACACTGACAGGACAGGACAGGACAGGACACTAACATAACTGAACAATAACTGAAACAAATACAACAACCATAATACTAACAATGACTGAAAGAGAAATGAACATTCTGTCATTTTGTGTGGGTATTTTAGACGACCTTGCCCATAAAAGGGAGCAACTCTTCATGTCCAGAACTACTGAGCAAATGTTAAATGAGTCCTTTTTTGTGGACAACAACAAACATGTTATAACAGTCCCAGAAAATGTGTGTTGTATTGAAATTATAAATTAAGTAAATATATAAATATTTGTAGGTCACGGAACAGAGCCAAAGGATACAAAAAAGGATGTCCAGTGATTTCAATAAATTTACAAATAAAGTATTTCAGCTATTTTGATATTTATTTTAATTCTTTTCGTTGCATTTAATTTTGTTATTCTATTTATATATGTAAAGTACGTATAGAAAGTTTATTTATCAAAATTGGAACATAATACACACGTGTTTTCTAGGTCATGGTCCTTTTCAAGCCTATATAAAAGCATGTCCAACTATATTTATTGCTATAGAGAGACCTTAAATTTAAATTTCGGTATATTCTTTATTTCAAATATTTCACACATTTGAAAATGTTTATGTAATAAGCTTTAACTGATTTTAATGTAGATTATGGCTTATAAATATTTATAAATCGCATTGAATATTTTCATCAATTCAATCAATGCAAAGTAATATGCCTGATCTCCTGAACCAGTCAAGTGTTACAAATCATCGACTTTACATATCAATGCTCGATTATTGAGACATTTAACTTGACATAGACATCCTTAGCTATCCTTAGAAAATTGCCTCCAACCAGTAGACAGCCTGTCGTCATTGTCCTGGATTGTCTTGTCGGGTCTTGAGAAATTTACCACAGCTCACAGACAGCGCGGCTGCAGCAGCCCACGCACATGAAAGGATACCGCTGACGTATTCCACACTCATACACACATTCATTCGCAGTCACACAGAGCTCCAATAACGTTCCAACTAATTTGCGTAATATTTAACAGACAGACGGGAAGGCGCGTCCCTTCGATCCAGAGAAACAAGAGGGAAAGTACAAGTAGATGGCCACTCGAAGTTGTTACTCGAATTACAAATTAAATCAACAAAAGTGAAAACCAAAGGCGTGCGCACACACACACACACACACACAAGGACATGTCAAACTGTGGCTATATAAATGAGTGTTGTGTCTGTGGCATGTCCGGCAAGGGGCAAGGAACAGAGGCACGGACAGAGGCAGGGACAAAAGGCTGGTGGTCTTCAGGCAGGCACCCCCTGGGGTGTTGTTACTAAATTAGTGGGAAAAACACACGTCGCACACAACAAGCATCATCAATTATTAGTATGCGAGTGTGTGTGTGTGTGTGTTTGTGTGTGTAAGTAGTGTAATAATATAAAAACGCGAACGCAGAATTTTCCATTGAAAAGGATAATACGACAATAAGGAAGCTGTCTTTCTTGCAAGCATTTCACCATGGGAACTTTCCTCATTTTACTGACCCTAATTCATTTTTTACAACTACGCAAATTAAAGAAAAAATGTTAAACTGTTATGAGACACGCCAGAAATGATGAAAATTTGAATTTAATATTAATTTAAATACATATTATTAATTCGCTTTTTAATTTTATTATAATAATTCTTAAAAATAATGGCATAATTACTCAAATTTTAGAACAACAAATGTAATATGTAATTCACTTTTGATAATATCCAACAATTAATATTAAATTTTATTGTTCTGATATTTAAAATATAAATCCCACGTCAATAAAAAATTCTTAAAAATAATGGCATATTTACTTTAATTTTATAATAACAAATTAACAGGAAAAGAAATTACCAAAATAAATTGATGTGAATTGGTTTACCTATAACTTTTAAATACAAATTAAATGTAAGTAGTTTGTTATCTCGTATTTTTTTGTTCACTTTATGATAATAATCAACATTTAATTTTAATAAATAAAATATAGTTCCCTGACTATTAATTAATGACAAAACTGAGTGGGCAAAGTACCCACAGTGCAATTTCCCAAACACACTCATCAGGTACTGACATTGGTCAGAGCGCAGGACACACACAGGATACACAGGACTCCTGCAGCTTGAATTCACACCGCAACGACAGGCGTCAGACGTCGTCGTCCTCGTCGTCGGGGACACTTCCCGTTAGGCAAATGACGCGTTACGGTAGCCAACATGCCACATGTCCCACTGTGTGTGTGTGTGTATGTGTCCGTGAGTGACTGTGTGTGACTGTGTGTGTATATGTGTGTGTGATCAATTTCAATGTAAACACTTGAAATAACAATTGTAATTTTCCCAACTAGTGCAAAGTGTGAAACGACGACGCGATGACAGTTGATGACGTTATTGAGTCGACAATAGGGTAGCACACACATGTTGCACACACACACACTTACACTTTTACACCTATACCCATACACACAAAATATACAATATATATTCAAATATTATATGAACCCGATGTAGTCCTTGTCAAGGCTTTACTCAACGCCTCCTTGCCACCTACAATGTGCGTACATAAAAGAAAATTCCAATGAAAAGCGCCAGTGAAAATTGGAGTAACAACAACATCAACAACAACAACAACAACAATAATAATAATACTAACAAGAAGAAGCAGAAATTGCGCAAACATGCGCATTAAATGAAAATTCATTGATTGTCTTATTGAATTTTCGTTTTACATTAACAATGCTACATTTCCTTTTGGTTTTCCCCTGGCATAATGAAAAGCCATTTAATTGAAGTTTACAATCATTTTCTTCATTCAATTTAGAGCAAGGTGTCTGTCGATATCCAGAGGCATAACAGGTCAATTAAAAGTGATTGGCCGAATTTAGTTGCCTTTTGATGCCAGGTAAGCAGAAAAGAGAATTAAACGTTGCTAAATATAGAAACTGTTTCTAATTTAACTGAATATTTAATAAGTTTAAGTTTATAAATAGGCAGAGCTTCCAATCAATCAAATTTCATTGAAAAAGTGTAATGAAATCATATCCCAAATCATATTAGAGCTTTAAATCGTTTACAAATTTAATAATGAACAGTAATTTAAAAGATTTGTAAATTGACGTTGTTACAAATTCCAACAATCAAACGTGATTTTTAACATTGTTATACAATTTATCTAACAAAATTACAGTATACATATTGTAATAATTGTTTTATTTTTGCAATGCAAGAAATATTCATAATAAAACTGTTACAGTTAATGGAAGAATAATCGTTTTGCTTTTCTTGGTATTGAAAATCATAATGCTTTTATACATTTTAATTAAGAGTTCAATCAAATGAGCAAATACATAAATGAAGCTCTTATAACACATTTTTATGAATACTAAAAATATGTAAAATAACACAAACATCAAAGTGCTTCACTCAAGGCAAGTTAAGTATTAATACCATCGTTATAATACCACCTAAACGGTAAACGTGAAGTACACCAAGTTGAATAAGCACTTAAAAAATGTATAAACGACGCGATAAACTTTTAAGCGAAAGAGTTTCCAAATTCATTATAAATACATCACAATGCCCACCAATAGGTGTAAAATTTTTGAAAATGTTGCTCAGTTTAATTAGTCCAATGACTCGCCTCCTAACGCCTCTCTTGTGGTTGAGATTTTCACAATGGCTTGGCATTTAGCTCATGGCCATAAAAATTATGTCACGAAACTTGAAAGTGATAATTAAAAATTAAAATTGATTACATGGCATACGAAGTCGGGGATTTGAAGTTGGCCAAGTTCCACAACCAATCCACAACCACTTCTACATCCTGTGCAGTTACAGTTACAGTTAACTTGGCTATCATTCTGTATTCATGGCGACCATCAAAACTAGTTATAAAGTAATTTACCAAAGGCAAAAATTCCAGACAGCCAGCCAGCCAGCCAGCCAGCCAAGTGATTAACAGACTCTGGGCTAGGACAAAGTTACCAGACCAAAGTAAAAAGCCCGGTCAACTGTACTTGCACAATGAAAATTGCCCCAAATTGGCTTACAGACATTGCGACTAATTTGTTAAATGCAATGGCCAAAAAGTTTGACGTTTCGTCCCATTCCAAATATTGCCCACTAGTTATCCCAAATTCCTGGAACAACGTTTCTCACAATATTCGCGATTGGCACAAAAAAAAAACTTTGCCCATGTTGTTGACAAATGATTTACTGACAATCTATTAAATGATAGCTAATTGTTGATTGATGACCCGACGGCTGGCCACATTGCCACCAAGCATTTTCTGGCTAAAAGGATTAAATTCCTTCCTCAGTGTAATTGTTGCCAAACCCATCTCTCACACTCACTATCAAGAAAAATCTGAAGACTTTGATCTATAAATTATGCAAACGTCAGACAGTTCCGCGGGCCATTCAAATATATGTAAGTATATTTTCTCGTACTTCCAAAATTCGAACTTTTAGTGAACAGAAAAGTAGAGAACAAACAAAAACAAATACAAAACGATAATATAAATGTTGGGACAAAAATAGAGCGAAAATGGAGCGATTAGTGTCTACCCCCTGGGGGGTTAACAGGGTGGACACGACCCGAAATATAAATGAGTCCAAAAATACTAATAACTGTATCAAGAAAATACGTAAACACGTCAGGGTTAACGTGCGGTCATCATAAATGAGGAAAACAAACAGGATAAGTATGTTGTTGGGATTGTGGTCGAAATACCATATGAATGTCATTAGAAAAACTTATGAGAACTTCATAGATTAGTAATGTTTTTCTTTTCCTTCCAAGTTAATACGTTTGAGGGACGTTTTTATCTATCAGATAATTAGTTTTTATTTATTTTGGGCAAAAATAATCAATCAATTCAAAGTTGAATAAAGATAACTATTTCAAGATCTTTATTGCTTGATACGAATAATGACTACTCGTATAAGATAAACACATAGGTAAATGTGTCTTGATTAAAGTTCTCATAAACAAAAAGCAAATTTCTTGTATAGATACTTTAAATTTGGATATTTTTAGAACATGGGAATATATATTATATTAAGTATGTAAAATATCTATTTAGTCAAATATTTATTCAAAAGATAATTTAGACTTAAGCCAAAAATTAAACCCGACTCAACAAACTTCAATCTGAAACATCAAAGTACGTTTCCAACCCGGTATAAAAGACCGAAACCTATGTATTGTCAGCTCTATTTGAAACAAGCTTTTTTTAATCACTTCAAACTTGAATTAAAGCCGTTTTAAATGTGGTATTCGTAAGAAAGAGTTATTATCTTGGAATTTGTTCCGAAACAAATTTCGGATACGTTTCGAAATTGAGTTCAATCCATTCGGTATCTGTACCAATAAATAGTTGCGTAATTTAAAGGACCAACAATGTATCCAGAGATGAGTATGTATTTCAATTTAAATAATAAAAATTATTTACAGAAGGAAATTTTTGAAAAGCTTTCCGAATCGAACTACACATGAAATGGTTAATTTCGGCTTACGGTTTCATTATTAAGCCGTATTTAATTTTAGATTATGCAAAGTTATTTATATAAATAACTTTTTCAAGAAAAATGTCCAAAACTGTTTAGGAATAATCCTTTCGGTCTTTTGTATTTGATAGTGAATTTATTCCGTGTCGGTTTCAGATACGGAAGTACACATTCATATAATTGTTCCCAGTATATTAAATGTTATTATATTATATTTAATTATTTTCTTATTCGAAAGTGCAACTCACCGATTTGTGGCACATCATATTGCCGCTGGCCGCGCGGCGTGCGCAGCATCAGTTGACTGGCAATGCTGTGGGATACCTGTGGTGACGCATAGCCACCGAGTGAACCACCAGCACCACCGCTTCCGGAACGTTTATGATTGGGATGCATTAACTGTTGATCCGATTCCTTCTTATTCAGTTCCTGCTGTGATTGCGATTGTTGCTGTTGTTGTTGCGATGTAGTTGATTGTTGCTTCTGTTGTTGATCAGTTGCTGTTGCTGTTGCAGATCCTGCTACTGCTGATGTTGTCTCATGCGTCTGTTTCTGCTGCTGATCTTGTACATCATCATTCTGATTTGATTTTTCATTCATTTTAATTGAACTGGAGCTGCCAGAACGTGTTGATGCCTTCAGATGTTTGCTGGCTGTTGCCTCCGAGTTGGCCAAAGCGAGTTTGCCACGTTGCTGCTTAAAGTGTTGGCCAAAAATGTTGCGCTGCAAATTCGCTTGTGGCTTTTGGGTTTGAGACCGCTTTCTGGCCCATTTCTGTTGCATGCGAATGTTGTAGTTGCCAGGAGCATGAGATTTCAAGTTGGACTTGCCGGCGGGTGCATCTTGTTGTTGATGCTGCTGCTGCAGGAACAGTTGCTGCAAATTTTCGGGAGCAGCATGCTCCAGTTGCTCCAGCTGTTCCAGCGTGCGATAGGGATTCTCGGGCAGCTGTAGTGGTTCTTCCTCAAGGCCATGATATTGATAGGCATCCAATTCCCGCAAAAGTTCATCCTCGCCGAGATGCGGCTCCTCGGGATTCGGCTCCAGTTCGGAGAAATCATCAAAATCCCCGAAACCATGCAACGGTTCATACAATGTTTCACTCTCCAGTTCACGTTCCGTCGGCTGCACAACACGTCCGTAATCGTATTTAACGGGACGACGTCCAAATTCACGCAACTGCTCGTAATCCTCATCAGCGGCCATTGGAGGAGGCGGTTGTTTTTGAACACTGCCAAACATGAATCCCCTTGCCGCCTGTTGCAATAGCGCTGGATAATCGCCGACATCGAGATCTTCGCTAGGTTGCATCTGTATGCGACCCGCAATAATGGGACGACCATGATGACCAGCTGGAGCATCGGGACTTTCAGCGGTTTGCTTCTCCAATCCCATGAGCATTAGATGCTCCCTTTCCAGTTGCGCCATATCCGCAATTTCCTTATTCAAACGTCCTGTGGTTGCCTCAAAGGCAGCCGCAGCTGCGGAACGATGTCCATGTTTATTATTGGTGCCTGGCCCACCACCAGGTGGCGCTCCGCCGCCCGCATGCTGATGTTGCTGCTGCTGTTGCTGCAGTTGCAGTTGTTGCTGATGTTGCTGTTGCTGCTGTTGCAATTGTAGCTGCTGCTGCTGTTGCCAGGCGGCAGCTGCTGAACCAGAACCAGTTCCGGAACCACTGCTCGTCTGCTTCTCACTATTTCCGCTCAAATGTAGCGCATAAAGACTGCCATTGATGAGCAGGACACAGACCAAAGTCTGAGCGAGCGAAAAGAACATTTTCTTTTTGTTGCTTTGACGCACTTTCTCAATTAAACGGCTTATGATGGCGACTGTCGATGTGACGAGTGTGAGGGAGTGAGATAAATAGATACTTGATGATGATCAGAAGTGGGAGAGAGAGTACAATAGCGTGTACTAGTCGTTGTTTTCACTTTGCTATGTTTTGTTTTGTTTTGTTCGCTTTTGTTTTTTTAGTTGTTGTGTTTTTCTAGCGCTTGTAAGTCTTCAATGTCTTCATGCTCGCTGCTCAACACTGCGTGCTTTTCACGCTTGTCATTGCACAACACTGGCACCAGTTAGCTAAGCTCTCGATGTGAGCGTGTTTGTGTGTGTGATGGTGTGACGGTGTGAGGGTGTGTGGGTGGGAGTGTGAAGTTGCCTTTAGACAAAATCAATAATCAATTGTCTACTTTCAGGCTAAAGTGTCTGCCTGTGTCTTGTATTGTTTGTTGAACTTTGTTGGCCTTTGTTGAGGGAGTTAGAGGGAGTTGTTAGACCGTTAGACAGACAGTGAGACACACGCACGCACACACTAGTTGCTGCACACTATATATTTACATATATGTATATGTATGTATATCGAGATTTACATGTATGGTATATATGCTTAATTGAAATCTCTGCCGTCGGCACTTTATGTTGCTCTTTCTCTGTCTTGTCGCGTCGCGTTTCTCTTTCACACTTTAGAACTACACTTTACTTTGCTGGCACGGAAGTCGCTTGCGGCTGTCTAAGAATCTTTTTCTCTGACCGCTTGCTGTGTTTATAGCTTCCCGTTATATTCTTCTGCTTGCCAATTTGGGATATAACATCCCTGCTTTATGACTTGAGAAATTTGAACGCACGGCACTTGGGATAATTTCTAATTTCTTCTCCTTTTACTCTGTTCACGGTGTTAGTAAAAATGCAAAGAAAAATTTTGTGTATAATTTGTATATTTTATAGTAATAACAATATTTCTTGTTATTGTTTTTTGTTAGTAATATATGTATATATATATATTTGTTTTTGTTTTTTTGTTAAAGGAACTTGTTAGCACTTTTTTGCTTAGCGCTCAGCTGCGGCACTTTTGTTTTAGTTTTAAGATATTTATTATTATTTGCTTCACAAATGTTGCAACTTTTCTCTGCTTTAGGTTTTTTTTTTTGAAAATTTTTCAGAAAATTTTTAAGAAATTTTTTTTATTTTTAGATTTGAGGAAAAATATAAGTTAGTTTTCACTTTAAAAACTTGTATTTTATTTTAATAATATATTTTGTTTGTTGTTAAGGTTTTTTTCACGAATTTCACTTGATTGCTTGTTGTTGTTGTTGTGTTTTTGTATCTTTTATGATGGTGTGTGGAGTCTTATTTTTGATGTGAAAAGTTTTTCTATAGTGTGTCTTTTCAGTGTTCCGCACGTATGAACCGACGAGCAAGGACTCGTCGTATCGTCTCAGCAGGTTTTGCCTGTTTGTCTGCCTTTTGCTTGGCCGCCTGACTCTGCTGCTGCTGCTGCTGCTGCCGTCACAAGCTGCGACGTCGACGTCGTCGGTAATGCTGCTGCTGTTGCTGTTGCTGCTGGTGCTGGTGCTGCTCTCCTACTCAAGGCGTTTCGTATTTCAACTTTATGGATGGTCATATATGCCGCGGCCTGCCCCTACATGTGTATGTGTATTTGTGTGTGTGTTCGTTTCTAGTCGTAGACGTCGTGCGAGTTTCGTTGTGCATTCGTTTCGGACTCTTTGTTGTTACTGTTGTTGTCGCCCGTGCCTCAAATTTCACTTGTCCTGGCCCCGTTGGCTGCTGCGTCTGCTTTCTGATACTGCTTCTGGCTGTTGCTGCTATTGCTGTCGCTGCTGTTGTTGTTGCTGCGGCTGCTGCTGCTGCTGCTGCTGCTTCTTCCTGTGCGTTTACTCAGTTCGACGGACAACGAGCACGAAACGACATTTACGTTTGTTCGCTCAATACTGAACAGACCGCATGCTCAACCACTTGTTTTCAAGTCAAAGCCAAAGCTGAAGCTGTAGCCGATTACAAAAAAAGCCGAAGTCGACAAAAACCGAATTTAGAGCCGAAGTCATAGCGTCGCTGCGTCATGTGTAGAGTTTTTGTGAGAGCGAGACCATTGTCCACAAATGGGGAGAGTGTGAGCGAGAGCGCATGCAAGAGACAGAGAGCCAGAGTAATATTACGCTCTCTCTCTCCATTGTACCGGCATCTCCCATATGATGTCCTTTCTTGTCCCATTGAGGGGCAAAGCGAATTCGTTCGAATTTTCGCACATGGCTGCCGTCTAATGGTAATAGGATTTTCCTATTAGAAGCAGGCAAGTTGATTGTCTCTTCTTCTTATCCTATTGTGTGTGTTTGTGTATGTCTTTAGATTGCGGTCTAGTTTGCTAATTGATTTCAGTTTATTTTAGACAGCGGTTTAACCCAAAATAAAGCTCATTTAAAAAACAATTTCATGAGCATGTCAGCGAACGTCAAGGAAAAGTCCCTTTTGGAAAATATTGTGAGTAGTGTTGGCATTTTGCCTGAACTTGGGAATTACACAACACTTGAGTCAGCATACTACCAAATTAAGTCATAAAGTTTTCATAGTTCTTAGAATGAAACCAGTTTTCATTTAATCATCAGAATTTGCTTTATCTCAGATGGTTAACAACTTATCTACTTATGAAATTATCAAATGGTCCAAGAACCCATTTGGAAAATACATACATATACATTTGAATAATGACTAATGTTGTAAATTAAGTGATTAAATTCTCATCGTTTTAATAATGAAATCGATTTTTAATTATTCATCGGATATATAATAGTTTTTAATTATATAAATAAAATTAAAACGAATATCTACATATTAAACATCTTAACTTTTAGATTGTCAATCTGAGATCCTTAGGGAAAACTGCTAATGAAATCATCTAGAAGTCCATGGTCAGAAAATTTAGAACACTGAGTCAGCATACCACACGTTAAATGATTAAGTTTTAATTGATTTTGAAATCAATGCAAATCCAATTTTGAACATGCGGTTTATTAGTTCTTAACAAAAGGAATAAAACTGGAACGCACATTTAGCTATTAAAAATGTTATCGTCTATCTTTTTAGTATCGGGTCCTTTACTTCTTATCTGCTAATGAAATCATCTAAAAGTGCAAAGGATAATCTTGGGCATCATCCAGCAGCAACATCTCAATCTAGTTATACAAGTAGTTACCCCTATCTGAGCCCCTCTTTCGAATCAACGAGTTCGAACAATGATGACGCCCACACATTTCCGACGGTTGTAAAAACCACAACAATACAACAAGAAGAACAAAATCATTTCCCTATACTAAATACTGAGCACATGAATTGCAGGCACTATTTGAGAACCGAATGAAACCGAAGCATTACCATGAATGAAGGAGAACTACGGTTATACTCAAAGTTACGCTTATACTATGCAAAAGATCATCGTCATCGTCTGCTGCTCCTGTTGTTCTTGTTTTCTGATTCTGAAACTGATTCTGTATATGTATGTATTTTTGGCTCAACTAAAAATCATCAACTAGCGGGTGGGGTAATGGGGAATAGTTTTCGGTTTTGTTCGGTTCGTTGTTGTCGTCACGATGTCTGCGGCTTTTACGCTTTACGAGCCAGCCGAACAAATTATAATATAGTATTAGTTCAGATGAATTTTAGCCAGTGCTCTTATAAGAATGGGCAAGAAAACTCTAATGTCCTTGGTTTTCTCTTTCCGTATTTTTTTTAAATGGGAAGAAAATCAATCTCTAAAATATTTTTTAAATAAAGATATAGTAAATGAAGATATCTAGATATCTAAAGTAATATTTTTTTTTATTTAAAACGTAACCATTATTTTAAAAGTTCATACTTTGATATCCACCAAATAATACCTTTAGTACATGGAGAACCAAACAAAAAGCCGGCTTCAATACACAATTTGTTGCACAAAACTCTACACACGGAAGAAAGTCTACACACATAGCATGCTGAGGCAACAAACAGCTGAGTGAACTGAGCAACTGAGCAACTAAACAACTTGTCTCCCATTCCCAGTGTTTCTTTTTTTTTTTTTTGCTCTGTGCTCTGTGCCCTCTGCCCAGTTTCAGCTTATAAACTGTCCTACCACAAGCAAAATGCAAGGCAGGCAGTCAAGGCAGGCGGATGGAGCGGCAAAAGAGGAGGCAACAACAGATGATTCGGTGGAGGAGTCGGCGCAGTAAAATCAAACCGACGACTACGTCAACAACAAAAAAAATCGAAGTTACGAGTTTCATTGAGCAAACAGCGCTCCATAGTTGGGGAAAGCGTCAAGTGTACGGCATGGAGACATTACCGACTGACTGGCGACGACGATGACGACGATGGCAACGACTCTTGTGCTCTTTCAATGAGCGACAACAAAGACGACGACGACGAGGACGACGACGAGCACTCGCGACTCGTGAGTGGACAGCACAGGAAGAGGAAGAGGCTGTGGGTGCGCCGCAGCCGCACGATGATGACGCCTACGCATATTTGTGACGTAAGCACGAACGGTCACGATGTTCTCCTTGTTTGCAAGTGTGTGTGTATGTGTGCGCGATTTTGGGTGTGTGTATGCGCGTGTGTGTGTATGCGTGTATATGTCTCCTGCATGCTTCCATTGTCTTTGGCTTTGACACCTTGACTGTCCACTCATTTCAACTTTTGGGCTCGTCGCAAGTACAGCACAAAAGTTGCGAAATTCCAATGAGTTTCGATGTGTTTCAAGAATCCTTTTCGCCTGTTTTTCGCAACACTTACAAATCAGCGAAAATATTGATACAATTTTTTCATTTATGCTTTTTTATTAATTTTTTAAAAATGGAAGAGATTAAAATATTATTAGTTTTTGTGCGCGAAGCGTCTGAATCGAGCTTTGTGTTCTGACTTTCTGACCAAATTAACAGTGTATGTGCAAATATTCCCTTACATTTTAACTATCTGGAAATTTAATAAAAATATATACAGTGAGTCAACTAATTGTTTTGACAAAATGAAATATTCATATACTTTTCTTTTTTATTAAATAGTTAAATCTAAAGGTTCCCTCTATCTCTTTTTATTTCGTAGAACCCTAAGCAACTGTCATGAATAATAGTAAAACAAAATAAAGAGCTAAAGAAATGTACATTCCTAAAAGTCACAAGACTTTTCGATGAAGGACCTAAATGACTTCTGTTAATAATAGAAATAACTAGCACAATTTCAAGGGAACCGCCTCTTAGTGGCATATTAAAATAATTGTTTCTGCGCTTATAAGTATTCTACAGTTTTGCCATTATTTGACTTGACAATTTTACACAGGCAGATATCAAGTTGTTTGTCCATTATAAAACGTGTCTTAACAATTTATGCTCAAGTTGGCACTTGATGGCAACTTTACGGACTTCCGTCACGAGTGCCTTTTGCCATTGCAAATTCTTTTTAGCCCTCAAAGTCTCAGAGTCTTGAGTTGGGGTCACTTCCAACTTCCCAACCAACATCCTCTTCTCACACTGATGGTGCAGCTGTCGTTGACATTGAATTCTGTAGGATGCCACCTAAAAATAGACAACCAACCGAGTTACATTTTTTTTTTATTATTATTATTATTATTCTGTTTCGGTTTCTGTTTCTGCTTCTGCGTCTGCTGCTGTTCTCATCTGTGCTTTTTTGCTTTTGCTATTTGAGTTCAGCTACAGCCAAACAGGAAATTGCATAAAATGTACGAGACGCTGCCAAGATGCCAAGGAGCCGTTGATTAAAAATTGAACAGCAACAAATAAATAAATATGTACAATATATAATGTACAATGTACAAGCATGTTGCTTATGGAGAGAGAAGACCAAACCACCAACTAGTCCACTCTTAAATCTGTTTGCCAACGGCAACGCCGCACAAATAAAATCAAACTTCAAGGGTCACTTCCGCTTCAAATAGCAAATCGGGTTTCTATCTACGCCTCGTCCCGTGCCTGATTGTGCGATGTCCAAAAAAAAAAACATGTCTAAAAATGAAACAGTTGCCTGGACTCGACTCGACTCGACTCGACTTAACTCGCACCAATCCACGATGCGAATAATTTTCTTAAATTAGTTTCCGGCAAAAATTGTCCTCGTTCTGCGCTTTTTCAAGCCGCCGCTTGTTTTGCTGCGCTCAACTGGAAATATTGACATTTCTGATTTTACCCAGAGTCCTTCAGGCAAAGGCTCATCCACTCGCCACACCTACTCGCACCTACCACGCCCTGTTTGGCATTGAAGTGAGCTCGTTTTTCCCGAAAATCATTTGCGATGCTGGCAACGCCGTTTAGCACTCAAGCGAGCCTCTGGAGCCTGTTGAAGTGGCCATTGAAAGAGGCTCAAAAATCCTCGATAAAGCGGTGAAGGATAAATATCAATGCATTAGTGCGGCAATAATCTGGCTGATCGGGTATCCAAGAGAGGGTATTTAATTTATCAACAGGATTTGTTCGACATTAAATAATGTATTTGTACCCCCATATTCTATTTGTCCGATTCGGGTTAAGAATTTAGTGCAGTTAAAATTAAAAGAAATAAAAAAAGATTATATGTTAATATATTATAAGTCAAAAGTAGTATTAAGTAGTATTAAACTTGGCCTTCAGATTCAAATTTCCAACTTCCAGCACTCTTATTAAATTTGTAGGCAACGCATTACACATAAATACAGAATAGACATTCATAAATAAACACAATTGCAACTGAAAAAATGAATTGATATTAATATTAAAGCAAATACACCCACATATATGAAATAAACAACTTGTTGTCATTCAGTTGGCATTTGGATCCCCTTTAACACCTATTTCTACCTTACTTGTAGTGGGTTTGACTTGCCGCTTACTTGAGTTAATTGGAAATTATTGCGTTGTTGTCGAATGTCGAGATTGGAATGTGAGGCAATTTCATTGTTGTCATGGTTCCATGGCTGCCTCAAAATTAATTAAACTTTATTAAGATGAGGTGGTTCATTTTAAATGAAACGAAATTGAGTATAATTTGATTGATCGCAACGTCATCGGTGACATTAACAGCGAGGCATTTTAACGTTGATCCAATTAACATTTCACCAGTAATTACCAGTTACAGATTTGTGCAAATCAAAGCGACAAACACGCCCCAAGATATGTACATATGTATACCACCACCCATCGATAAGAAAACTGGGAAAAATTATAGCATACTTAACTGCACAGTCGTTGCGACCACAACAAATGTCATTTTGATTACTCGCACGCGCCGTGAGCTTAGTTTGTTTATTGATTTTCTTTTCTTTTGTCTTTTTCTAATATGCCTATTTGTTGATATACCCATAATGGGAAAAATGCCGCCACCATGGTGGTCTCCCACATTATTCCACCAGGGAAAACCAAACCATTCACATATTTTCAAATAAGTGCGCCTGCATAATTTTCACTGTTCGATTGATTGATTTATAAATGATTTAAATGACCTAAGTCTTAAAACAGACTATGTTTTAAATTGGTATGAAATTTCGCTATCTTTTTTTTAATTTTTCAATTCTAAGAAATTTTTAGAAATAAATTTTAATAAATATCTAAAGACTTTTATAAATAGCTTTCTAAAGAAGTAATACTTCCACTATGCACTATGCATAACCATTATCTTTGTACTGATATTGATTATTGACTACGTTGACCTATATGTATTAAAACTGTGTATAAACGAGTACGTGTAACTATTTTGTGATAAATTATTGTGGTCGTCATTAGCAGCACGACGTATTAGACTTGCAGTTAATATGTTATAAGCCATGACAACGTCAAAGCTGGTTGATGCCGTCATCGTTAGACTATTTAAACCAAAAAGGCTTAAGACTGGTAAAAACATTGGCATACTCATTGCTGACGAGTTCAAAGCGCCGACTACTACTGAAAGACAGTAGAAGAGTGTAGTTAAATAGAGCGACAGTTCACGGTCATAAGACATATGCCATAGAAGCATTCGTGGCCCAAACTGCACTCACCAGCTGATTTATAGCCAGACCCTCACCCTGAAGCACTTGGCACTCAAAAACTTTGCCTTCGCGCTAAATTTGTGGCAGGATGAGGGCTCTCTCTAAGCGCGTAACAGTTGACATTGAAAATAGCATTAAAATAAACATCTAAAACTGTTATTTTTAGATAGATTTGACAAGGGAAATTCTGGCTTGCGTAATATGTACAAAAATAGCAATTAACTGAAGCTGAGAGTGGAAATGAAGTCAAAGTTACCGAAAGCCTAATGAATTATATATCAATAATGTAGATGCGATTACGAGTATTTGTATATATTTAGATGGACGCGATGACATCATGTTCATCAAGGGATTTAAATAAATGCATATAACATACAGAAGTTTACATAGGTGACTTTATAAATTCTATATATATAAATAATGAATAAATAAATGTAATCCTACAACAGTTAAAGTGATTGCCTTAAGCTTTGAAAGAGTCCACAAGATTATATAGCTATTTTTGGACGATTAACTGTTGATTGCTTAAGTTTCTAAAATACTATTTAATTTTGACTACATTTCATAATGAACAACTTTAACAAAGTAAAAACTAAGCACTTATGGCTGTAAACATATAGTTTTCAATAAATCTAAAGGGTCTCTTATAAATAGATATTTCTTAAAAATTTAAACAAAAATGAGAAACAACATTTTTTAAAAGAAAGTATTTCTAAATTAAGACTCAGTTTATAGATTAAACCGTGATTAAATTGGTTTCGTTTTGACAAAGCTATTTAAATTTGAACTTTGGACGCTGTTGAATAATTAATTTATTTTATGTATTTACTT
This sequence comes from Drosophila neotestacea, assembly GCA_035044365.1. NCBI lineage: Eukaryota > Metazoa > Arthropoda > Insecta > Diptera > Drosophilidae > Drosophila > Drosophila neotestacea. Next base: position 233,134 of record JAWNMD010000270.1, read on the forward strand.
ATTACTTATAATGACAATTTTAAATCAAGCTCAGCTATTAAATAAGAGTAACGTTTTCTTTGGAAATTAGGATTAGAGAGGACTTAAGTCTTGTATTTATTTATTCATATGCCACCACATATAACACTTCCATTCCGAATCATTGTTCTTAGTCTTCCTATTTTAATACGTTTGTCAAAAAATGAGAACTGTTACAATAACTGGTCAAAACTTATGCTAAAGTTGACAACAATTAAGTGCACGGTTTAACAAGCAAGTGTCAAACTTAATATGGTTTACATTTAATTATAGAATAAATATAATTTATTTTTAACAAAGCGAAGCTGCGAAAATGGAAAGTGGATGAGACTAACGGGGTCGAGTTGCAACATATTCAAGTTCAAGGCATTGGGGCACGCTCCACAACGAGTGTACAAGTACATGTTGTTGCTGTTGCTGTGCTTGTTGTTGTTGTTGTTGTTGTTGTTCTTGTTGTTGTTGTACAACTAACCCTCGGGGCAGTCTCTATGGCAGCTGTGGCAGTTGTGGCAACTGCGTGTCTCTGCAGTTGGCGCTTAATCGAATCACAGCTGCTGCAAGGACAATGCTGAGGCTGCGCTTTATGCAAATCCTGTGGTCATTGTGGCGCAGTGTTTGTTTTAAGTAATGCAGAGTGGGGCATACAAATGAGAAAAGGCCATGCCAGTTCTCTCTCCATCCCCTCCCTTCCTCTGTAACTCTCTCTCTCTCTCTCTCTTTCTCTCTCTCTTTCTTTCTCTTTCGGCTGCAATTGTTTGCGTTCGCTTTTGTCTGGCACTTAAGGACGATGAGCAATGGAAATGTAACTGTTACATTTCATTATTGTCATTATTATTACTGCTACTATTACTGTTACTTCTTGTTGTTTTGGTTTGTGTCTTTTGTTTGCTTTTTGGCCGAGCAACGATGGCTGCTTTTTTGATGACGTTGATGAGTTTTATATTCATTTCTAGCTGCCAGTTTGTTTATTTATTTGCCCGCTTGATTTGCTGTTGATGACGTTCATCATACTATCAAACTTTTCTTTCTTTCGGATCTTATTTTTTTCGCTTTTTGAGGCTCAAAAACTTTTTTATATGGTTGTCATGCCGTCGACAGCAACATTGTTGTTTGTCAACTTTACTTTTGTTGTGTCATAATTTTTTTGTCAAGCATTAAAAGAGACAGCAAGCCTCCTTGGTACTAGGCTCAATTCCGTGGGCGTTAAAACTTTTCTTGGTTATTTTTTTTCTGTGCGTTTAACAACTTTTGCAAATAGTTAAGCGACTAGTCATTTACTCATCAGGCTTGTGATGTCACGCCACTTTGCATTAACTATAAACTCACCGGACTTGGCCAACAGCAAATTAGCATATTATGGCACATTTGTCCTCCGCCCACAACAGACAACTTCATAAATTACGCCCACGACGACGACGACGACGACCCTTTGGCATTCAAATCAATGGGCAAAAACTAAAGCAATTACTGCAACAACTACATAAATGATAAAGAGCAGCAACAATCGAGCAAACAACTTACAACATAATTCAATTTGAGCAAAGAGCTGTTGCCCTAAAAAGTAGGCAATGCTTTTTGCAACTAATCACATAGATCATTATAAGTAAATGTTTGACTGCGACCACGTAGGCGTGGGAGTGTCCATGTCCCTCTTCATTTTAAGCATTGTTTACGTTCTCAAAGAGCATCGATAGACAAAAGTACACAATGATTACACAATAAACAGACAGAAGACAAAAGAAGGTGGCATTTGGCTTCCAACACCTGCATTTAACTTAATTCTCTCTTCAAGACCTATACTTAAAGCATACAAAAGTTATAACATTCTCAATTTCAGAGATAGATAATTCTCTGTATTCTAAGCATTGATTTTGCAGCTGTTTGATATAGTATTCCAATTTTAACACAATTTTTAATAGGTAACCAATTAAAAAGAAATATCAAAATACCCAATTAAGGTGTCTCATTATACGGTCAACTACATTAACTTAACTTAAATAAAGTTTAAATTTAACGAATTCGTATAACTTTTTTCGACTTTAAGCAGACAAAAGATTGAAGCCTGAATTTCTGATTTCAAGTTGAGCTCACAGTTGTTATTGGTACATACATATATTCATTCGATGAACAGTTGTCGGCACACACATTGATTAAATATTTATGTTTCAATGTGTGTGTGGTGTTTAATGCCTGACTTGGCTGACTGTTGACATTGTCCTGGCGGTATATTTATCGCATTTATTTACTTAACTTCTTAGAAGCTTCAACTGCCCCTTTCGCATTACTTGCTATCTAATCCGTTGCTCAATTTCATGGCCAAATATTTGCACAGCTTCGATACGTAACACTTTCAATTATATTGGCCTAAAAATAGCTAACAATAAGTTATTTATGTGCGGTTTTGCATTTATCAACTTGTTTGTTTTGAGCACAAAATCCTTCCTCTAAACTGTCTTCCGTTGATAGGCTAATTGGTGACTTGAAGCTCAACTGACAGGCGATTTAATTAAAGCAAACTGCGCTCGAGTGCTTTCGACATTAGTCTAATCCCGTTCATTGTAATTGGACACACACACACACTCACACATGTGTACTTGCAAATTGCAACAGCACAAAACTTGGCCTAATATAAGAGTAGACTGTTTTGTTGTACACAGCAGGACACTGGACACAAAGCCGTTAAATACGAGACGCTTAACGGCAACTAATTGACAATGCTAATATTAGCCCGTGTGGTGTGTGTATGTGTGTGTGTGTGTGTGCTTGTGTGTGTGACTTACTCTGAGCAACTAACGAAGAGCTACACATGCTTAACGCTTATATTATCTGTAAATTAACTACTTCAGCTCAAAAGCCAGACACAGGCATAGAACAACTGATTTACCAGAACACTGTCTCTCTTCCTCTCTCTCTATGTCGCCCCTCTCTCTTTCTCTTCCTCTTTCGCTATATCTCTAACCCTATATCTAATCATCTCTCTGCCCCGCACTGCCATGTGCTCATGGCTTCAGTTTCAGCTTACAGTATAATTATTAATTGGAAGCACTTCTCACACACTTTTGCTGTGCCTATAATACAATGACAATTTAAGTTTTCACACTTTAATTTAAAGTCCATAAATTAAGGTTCCATTTAATTAAGGTTCGGTTTGGTTGTTTGAACAAGTTATAAAATGGTATTTTAAATATAGTTTAGGACTTAATTTAATACAATTGTTTCATTTATTTTCCGTATTTTCTTGATTTATTAAAGTAATTGAAATATTTAATAAAGAAATCGCTACTTTTTGCATTTGCCGGTTCAATTACAAGGTGCTAAATAAAAGAAACATAACATAAATTGATTAAATTATTTTCTCCGAACTGAAGCTTTTATTTTAAAAAATTTATTCGGTTTAGTTCCCGCTTCAAACTTCAGATCAACTAAGATAGCGCCTGACTTATTTGTAACTTGCCTAAACATTTTTAAAGCATCTGAAAAGCACTGAAACATAGTGGACTAGTTTAACACAGGTAAGAGGGGGAGAGTGTGTGTTCATAGTGTGTTGGTCAACCACTAAGTGTGTGCTGAAATGTTTTCGAACTTTTATGGCGGTTTGTCATAATTTTGCAAACACGTTTCGGCCATAAAATTTGTGAACATCGACCAGGCACAAATGTGGGCTTTTTCATATATGTATGTATGAATATATTTTCAGATAACACGCAGATGACTCTTTAATATAAATGTAATAAAATGTAAATTATACTATATAATGAAGTAACTTACAACTTTGTTAAATAACTAAGCTACAGTTAAATTTATATATATAAAACAAATATGTTACAATTTTGAATTAGATTCATATAAATATACCAAAAGTGCATTAAAAAAAATCTTTGATAAATTGAAAAATTAAATTAATTCAAATTAAAAATTAGTTAAGCTAAATGAAATTCTAAGAAGATTTCATATATTTCAAAGTAGCAGCTACTCGATGTAATTAATAAGTATTAAATATTATAAACCTTTTAGACTCAAAAGCTGAATGAGTGTTTCTAGGAATTTCAAATATTACACTTATACATAATACCATAATTTATAGCTGCATAATGATTTCTTGGAATTATGCAAAAACAAAGAGAGAGAGAGAGATAATCTTCATGTCCAGTGTTCCCTTGCCCCATTTAATAATTTTATAAACAGTCTGTAATTGCCTCCCTATTGCACCATAAGGAAATAATATTATGTAACCCAGAGTTATTCCATTCATATGCAAGTTACTCATCGACTGGCAGATGTTACTTTTAGTGTTTATATCAATCTGCAATCCAAATAATATAATACCTCGCAGTTGGCATAATCGCAGCCGCAACGTGTTCCATAAGGTCAGATACAGTTCATTCGTGTCTATAACATGCCTCGGCAATATATGTAAGTCAATCAAGCTGTCTAACCTGATAAATCTTAGCGCATCTGCTGACATTTTCTTCATCTCCCATGATACATATGTGAGAAATATCATAACCCACAAAGTCGGAAAAATCACAGATGCATAATTCTAGAAACATCTTGAAACACCACCTGTAGCTCATGTAAAACATTTGGCATGTAATAATCTGTGGATGAACGGCAATCAGTATCTTGTATGTTGTATCTTGTATCTCTCATTTCCTGTGTCTAGAAGTTATTTGAGTTGTCTGCTGTTATCACATCTGCTGTCAACTGCAGAATTGCAATTGATTGTATTACGAACTCAGCTCGGGAATAGCTAAAGAATAAAGGGGGCGTGGCTATCGCTTGGCAATTTAAATATTATTTACGGCCAAAATTGTGGACACAAAAAGCGCGCATAAATATAATGAGGAGAAATGTGCTTTAAATGAAATTTATTTTATTTATCAACTACATCATAAATAAGCCAACACCCGCGCCATGTGGCGTTGGCGGCGTCTGGCTTTTTATAAAAATTAGAAAATACCAAAAAAAAAACATATACATGTAACTACATATATATTTATATATTGTATATATGAAAATAGTCTATATGTGCAATGCATAAAATAATGCTTTTGGCAAACTCGACAAATTTCCATTTGTAATACAAAACGTTTCGGGGGCGTTTGCCATTTGCCAGTCAATGGCAGAGCCCAAGAAAAAAGTCGATAAGTGCATAGTGAATAGAAATTTACTCTCTAAGGATACTTCCCACAACACACGCACAGACATATGGTGTACGAGGCGTATGTGTAATATTTCTTTAGGCCATAAGCCGCGACCTATTGTGGAGCGAGTTTTGAGTGCAATAACTGCAAATTCAATTGATTGAAAAGCAATTTGTTCGCTCCAAAGCTCCAATAGAAACCCCTCCCCCCTTCCACCCTTTCCGTCCACAAGACATATGTATGTGGGGATGTGGGCGGCAGTTGCCACATCCAAGCCACACTGCGATGGGTGCTCTAAACCATAAATTATGATGACAATAAAAGCGCATATCTAACTATTGTGAATTGCTTCGCACACACACAAACACAAACACAAACACATACACACACAACGTACACAGACAATTGCAATTGCAAACTGGCCTTTTGTAATGGCTTGAAACCCCGCTGTGGGGCACGCCCTTCCCGTTACAGCTGCTGCACCGCCCGCTGCTTTCATGCTGACATTTTATGCAACATTCTGTGTCAAAGGGTCGCACATTTTTATGGCTTTTATTGACAGCCGCATATGCAGCTAGGTGAATAAGCCACGAATCTACAAAATTCTAACAAAAACCAGGATATAAATATAATCGTTATGCTAGTTCACATTATGCTAACTCACATTATAAGCAGCCAAAACTCTGCTGCTTATTATGAACCACGTTCAGACAAAAGGTCAATCAGCTATTTTTTATCCTAACTGTTTTATAAAAGAATTCTTTTGAGATATTGACTGACAGAAAATGAAATGCAAATGATGAATTACATTGTTCATTTCTTAAGAGTAGAATAACTATATAAAAGTAATTAGAAATTTCAGTTAATCACTTATTAACGCTTAACATAATAATATAAAATATTCTCTACGTAAGAAAGCACCATTTTAAATATATATTTAAAAACAAAAGAAGTACTTATGTTATTAATGGTTTATGAGAATAACTTAATCAGATAAATGTTAATAATGTTGTAAAAAATAAAACAAACTTCAGAAAGAGCAACAGTTCTTTTATTTACCGTTGACAAAATACTTTCAAAATTAGATTACGAAATATGATTTTAAGCTAACAAATGATATATGTGCATTATATTTTTATTGTTAAATTTTCAGAATGAGAGGAAGAAATTAGAAACAAATAAATTAAACAAGCTCAAGTTTGATATTTTTAAATTTTGGCTTAAAAGTAAACTAACTTAAATAAGTACCGGAAATATTTTTGCAGGCAACACAGATATTTAATATGATAATGGCAGTTGTTGAGTTCCTTTAGAGGGTTAATTAAACATGTATAAATAGATATAACTATAAATTTGTAATTATACCAAATGATATTTGCATTTGGATTATAGATTCCTAAGGTATATTCAGTTAATGATTCATAAGAGTCGTTTGAGAATTATAAACAAAACTTAAAACAGTTCATGTGAATAAAAATAAATAAGATGCTTACGTCTTAAGCGGAGAATATGACGCACGATGATGAAATCGGTGGGATAACAGACAATAAACATGTGAACAACAGTTGAGAAAACATGCCAATACAAATTAGGGCTGAAATGTCAATATACGCGAATCAAATGATGCGGCATTTAATTGAACGACTTTCCCACGCACTGCAATTAATGTTGGCCAATCTCAGATATTCTCACGCGCTAAACTGGGCTCATAGTGAAGGCCAGGCACGTGCATACAAAAACAGATAGACCGAAGAAAAAAAAATACAGAGAAAAAAAGCCGGCAACGCCTTTTAATACTTTTCGAACTTAATATTATTCCACTTCTTCTTGGCAACAGAAGACGTAGACGAAGACGAAGACGATGATGATGCTGATGTTGATGAAGACAACGTAAGTAGATGGCGGAAAGGACTAAAAATAGTTTTGCCAGTTCAGTAATATTTTGCCAACATAAATTTCACACTCGCATAAATTCCATTAAGAAAAATCAGCGACGTACGACGGGCATACAGAGTAGCTCTGTTTTCAACTCCTACTGTGAATAGGAGGGGAATGAAAATGGGGAAGGGGGAAAGGAAGTGTGGGAAAACGTTGCCTTGACAGGACGTCGCCCACGCGCTCATGGAATTTCCAGTTTTGAAAGTGGAGACGCTGCGTCAACTGTTTCTGCTGTTGTCTCTCGCGACGCTGTCATAAAATGAAACTTAATGGCACACACACAAATACAGACACACACAAATACAGACACACACACAGACACACACACATAGTACGCACATGACGCTAGATCGAGATAGACTATATAGGGTCGTAGTATTTTACAACAATTTGCTAGGATAGTACAAATATGTATTTGGGATATGAAAACACAACAGACAAAACGCAAAACGCAAAACGCCCACGCGTGCAATCAGCTTCGTGCTGCCAAGTACAAAACTAACACAACTATGCACAACGATATAAACTGACATACACGTATACTAGATACTAGATAAATATACATACATACATACATACACACATTTAGATATTGAGCCATTTGTCTCTGTGTGCGACTCGTTCTCAATGAATGATTTTTCAAGCAGCCAGAAATGCGAGTGCCATGACCAACACCAAGTACTCACACACACATACACACACACAGTCTGCCACAATATCAATGTGTGTGTGGTAGAATGTGTGTGTGTGTTGCCATTGTCGCGTAGGCGTTTGCCGCCAAAAATGCTGGCGGCAATGCTCTGTTGCCCATTCTGAACATTGGCTCATTGTTCCATTGAGAGACTATTGCGGCAAGTTTGCAATTTTATTACTGCCGCACATTTGCATTGGGCCAAAGGGGAAGGGTGGTGTGTGGAGGGTAATGACAACACAGTTCTTGGGCACGTCATCTACATCGCATGATGTCAGCTTATTATTGCTGCTCATTCGATTAGCCAACGTCCAATGTCCATGTACAATAGTTCTGTGCATTTGCGTGGGAATTATTAAGACTGAAATCAAATAGAAATAATGATTCCTTGCATTCTTATTATGTATTTTATTTATTATAATTAATATATTTTACACTTACCATTACATTAAGATTACTTGACTAAAAATATGGATAAGAAGAATCTGAACTTTAATTTTAAAAAATTATAAAACTTTTGTATTCGATAAAGCTGCTTTATTTATAAAAACTTTTTATTACTTTTACATATATTATATTTTATTGATTGTTACTTGAACTCCTTTTATTTCAGTTAAAATGTACATATTTATACGAGCAGGTAAATAACGAGTACTGGCAAGATAAATGTGTACTAAAGGAACTTGAAAATGTGACCTGTGGGTCAAGTGACAATCCATTGCTTTCGGTCATGGACTTTATCATAAAAACTTATAATGCAAAATTTAAAGACATTTCAAGAATTTTAGATCGAAGGAGTTAATACAATAACTACTTAGAATGTGAGGACCATTGCTTTAACAACAGCACCGAAATTATAAAATTAGAAAACATTGCACATTTAATGACAAAACAAATGTAAAAATAATTTAAAAATTATTTAAGAAAGATGGATTTTGATGGATTCAAGTAGAATTTTTATCTTAGTAGAGTTATTACAATAATGGATTAGGAAATTTAGACATTTAACAGCACCAAGGATCCCATTATTAGCAAAATGTTGTAAGTTAATCTATTGTTATTTATAATAAAGTAATTTAATTTTGAATTCAATTAAATATATAAATACTATTATGTTGATAAAAAATAAATAAGAAAGGAATACAACGTAAACTCGCATTGGCTGTAAAAGAGTTAGTCCGTCGGTTGGACGGAAATAGAGTTAGATGTCAGTCGTTAATTGCTGTCACCTAGAGTCAAAATTGAAAGCGCCACAAGGTATGCTACACATTTTTACACATTTATCGTGTGCAAGCTTTTTTGCTGACTGTACTCAAAAATTTGTTGTGCGCTTGTTGGACGCCAGCCAACTGCCAGTGTTGCAATGTCTGTGTATGAGTCCTGCTAGTGTGTGGGCCAAATGGCAAAGACGTTCGTTGACAATGGCGACACACACACAGACACCCAAACACACACATATATATATATGTACATATACAGACGTTGCCTGACTTCCGTTTGTGCGCGCGGAAGTCGTCGCCATCTTGCATTGGTCATCCTGCGCCCACTCGCCACAGCATCAGGGCAGAAATTATGGCAGCATTTGCCACAAATCGTGCGTGTAAAGTGATGTCATTGCTACCGACCACATGCGTCAGCGTTTTCCATATTACGTGTGATGCAATAGTTGTGCATATCACAACTATGTGCAACCATGTTAATGTATCTGCATCTGTATCTCTATCTGCAGATGTATCTGTGAAATTTTATGTATACCTCGAGCATTTTTAGTATCTGTTTGAAAATGCATATCTGTAGATGTATTTAGAATATCAACTTTAAAACTGATGTCATTTGGTTGCCAACATACAACATGTTAATATTTAACAATTTAGCGGCAGCTTAGGAAATCATTTTGTCAAACGTTGCTCTTGCATATTTCATATAAAACCATAAAAACCTGTGGAGTGATGAGCAGTCGAGCAGGTGGCACAGTTGGGGTAAAGTCGGTGGCAAGGGCAACAACCGCCACTTGCTGTTATCATTTCATAAAATTGAGCACTTTATGCGACTTGTCATGAATTTTTGAAGAACTCAAAACGGCGACGTCTTATTTATTTCTTCATTTCTTCTTTTCCATTTATACACTTCCACTAAGTATATTCATTTTTACATTTTCAATTTTTTGCTAAATACATATTACTTTTAACAAAGCCGATAGAAACTGAATGTGAAGTTGTTTGTGTGAGAATTGTAATTGATTTTTTTATTTAACATAGCACTTTATTGGTTTTAAGTTCGAGTTCAATTTACAACCGAAATGCTCAGCAAGCGTATTAAGTTTTCGGTTATCAAAAAATTTTAACTTTCTTTATGATTTTTTATTTTTTTGCTTTATTTGTGTGGTATTTATATGCGTTGCTTTGTAAACAACATGTTGTTGCTGCTCCTCTTAGAATTATTACTGTTGCTGTTATATTTACCGTTAGACTAGTTATTTATATTTCAATTCAAAGCGTTTTAGATTATTAATTCAAAAAATTACATTCCACAAGCATTTGCTCAATTTAAAACAGTCTTTAAATTCAAATTTTATTTTGAAATTGGATTAAAACTTGTTATAGGTTATCTTAAAAAACATTTTAAGAACAATTTTAGTATACTTATGATATAATAAATGTTATGATATTAATATAAAAATAACAACGAAGCTGGCTGTAAAGCATGTCATAATATCTCGACTGGAGCTTATTCTGTTTACTTGTTTAAAGACTCCTTAAGCTATAGCTTTTAATGAATATTTTCAAACACAATTAAAATGTAAATTGCAATAGTAAAATACTTTTAGACAAGCAGTATAATCTGATGTTCAGTTTTCAAGAACTAGCACCCATGGGATAAAATCACGTTGGAGAGAAAACCAGAAACGGACTCGGACTGAGAATTATTAAAAAATAAAATAAATCATGTACTTCAATAAAGTTTTTTTGAATCATTCAACTCTTCGACCTTTTTATATAAGATGAAAGCTGATATAACTGATAGCATTACATGTTAAGATATCTTCAACAAGAACATGAACCAATCGTATTATACATTATATATATTGTATATTTTTGTTATATGTAGTATTGTAGTATTTTAAGAAAGTATCTGTTTTCTTCTGATCCTATTTATGTTTGGCCGTATGTCTCGATTGTGGCTGCTTTGAAGCTTAAACCCTGCTTGATTTCACACAGCACAACATAACACCAACACCGTACAGCATAGCATACATTTCACATTGCCTAAGCAACTGTTTGTAACGCTCTCGTTTATCAAAAAAAAAGAAAAATAACAAAAAAAAAAGGTAAACGCGTTGAATTTTCCATTAGGCTGAACAGCAATTTTAACACACGTGGGTGCTATTTTTTTTCTTTACAATTTCTATATTGGCACATCATACATGTTGGCAACTGGTGGCGTATGCGCAATATTTTAGGTAAATAACATGCATTGAGTTTGGTGCCTTAGTGCGGCATGGAATCATAAAAAACAAATGTATTCAGCATTTTGTTTATTGGCCAGAAAGGTTGACAACAACTCAGGCGACAACTCCATGTCATTCAGGGGTCTCACATGGCGTATGCGTAATATCATACACTTGCCAAACTCAATTAACTGTCGAGTCGAAAAGAGAGCACAACGTTGACACGCCTCAATCAATACAGTCCACCATAGTAAACTTGTGCAAGTTTTTCGTAACGCAAAAAGTTAGCAAAGTAATGCTCATTGTTAGGGATTTAATTGACTTTTAGACGTTAGCTAAAAGTTGACGCAAGAAAACTAAGACCAAAAGTTAAATAAAGACAGCGCAAAGCTTAAAGCTTAATCAAAGATAATCAACATAGAAATTCTAGCCAAGGGAAAATATGAAAACACACAAAGCTGAGGTTTCACTCTAGTTACGGATTTAAAAATCTCTTTTGAGAAAACGCTTAGCGATACAAGAAAAAAAGAAATTAATGCCCAGAAGATTTTTAGAGCACAGCCAGTGTAAATGCACATAACCTTTTTTATATGTCTTCATTTAAGACGTATTTTATGTCCGCATCGCCTAAAAGTATGCTGCGGCATCTTTTTTGCGTATCCAAGCGTTATTCTTCATGCCGAGCTGAAACCATTTCGTTGCATACTTTTTGGGGCACAGAACGCGTCTGTGCACTAATTAAATTTAGCTGAATGATATGCTTGGCATGCACATGCGAGGGTCGATCAATAAGTAGTTGAACAATTTTCATTTTCTTTTATTATCATATTATTTAACAAAATCAAATTTAATTTAGTTTATTTAAAATCTTGATTAGCATTCTCTTCCTATGACTTTTGGAACTTTTTTGTTTGAATACATTTGATGAAAAAATTATTCGACTTGGAGATGGCAATAAAGTCGTTTACTTGTCATACAACCGACGTAAATGTCAGAGCTTGACAGAAGAGTGTGTGGCATACATTTAGCGGCACTGTATGGCCATAAATCAACGATACTGCCGCCAGCCGCTGTTAAATCAAAGCACAAAACCAAACTGACATGCATTACATATTTATATATCAGTGCTCCGGTTAGCAAGTCAACTGCACACTCTCACACACCAACACACACACTCACAGTCTTACACACACTCCCACATACACACAGTTACATATTAAAAGAAGATGTATGCAAAACATTTAGAAAAATTGTATATCGCACGGTTGCTTTATTATTGTGACTTTTTTATGAGTTTTAATGCGGCTTTAAAATGTCATAAATGTTAAAACAAATATGTTGATAAATGCTCAAAGGTACAAAACAAAAATATAACAAAATAACAATGTTGGGCACCCGGCAATGCCAATGGATTAACAATCGCCCTCCATCTGCACGGTCACCAATGAAGTGGGCGTGCCACGTGGCATTTTCTTTTAACCTGAGAGCCATATCGTCACGCATTGATGCACATCATCAATTTTTAACGAGCTACTTTTACGTGATCCCAACATACCCCCAACCAATCTTGAAAAAAAAAAAAAAATGTAGCGCCGTGACGTCATAGGATGTTTGCAGATGTTTCTAGCAAATGTTAATATCTATACATATACACACATATATCGTATGTATATTAGATCATATAATATAATATCATGCATGCGCTGAGGTTTAACGCCCATAACATTCGAGTGCCATTTGGAAAATACATCAAAGGACCGCGTTGAGTGTGCATCTGGAAAGAGATAAGTAAATTTCATGGGCTAAAGAATTGCATTGCAAATGGTAAATCTACGAGTATTTGCATACATGAATACATACATATACATATGCCGATATTAACGGTTTACAGGAAAAATATATGGGAAAAGTGTCAGGCATAAAAAGAATTACTCTAAATGGTCTTAAAGGTTTAAAGTATGAATGTTATCTCCAGTTTTCACACGATTTACACAGACTAAACCCATGCTAAAATTCTCTTTTGACATTTAAAAGAAAAGAGCAAAGTTTAAAACTAAGTTTATTCTTATTAATCATATATTAAATACGTTTTTTATTAGTATATTTTTACTTGAATTTAAGCTAACATTTAAATCACCTTGATATTTTACTACAATTCAGTGAAGAAGTCTGCAAATAAACAATTATTTTTAATAATTATTTATATATATTAATGGTTTTTCCTCAAACTAAACTGACATTTGGGTCACCTTGTAATGCTTTTAGTGCAATTCGGCCGAAAAGTATATATATATTTATTCTTTGATTTAAACTGACACCTGCTTTACTTTAATTCAGGCAATAAGTCTGCAAAAGATCAATTTGTTTTTATAATTACATATATTTAAATTTATATATGTATATACATATATATGTGTGAATTGTTCAATGTAAGCTGACACTTAAGTCATCTTGCTATTACTGCAGTTTGGCCGAAAAGTTTGCAAAAGAACAATAGTTGGGCAGGTGAAAAGCCATCCTTACAGCTGTAAATGTTGCTGTTTGTTGGCTAAACGGCTTTGTAAACATAAATTTTAATGCAACGCTAAGAGCATGGCTTGTTGCCTTGTTGCCTTGTTGCGGGCGAGCTGAGCCGTCGCATATGCAAATGACTTGTAAATGGGTTTCGGGAGGGCAAGAGTGGAAACAGCAGCTGAGTAAGCCGAGTTCACTAAGATAGCAACAACATCAAGGTAAATATCCTTAGCTATTAGCTACCTATTTTACCGGTTCTCGGTACTCGTTCCCATGCGATGTTCGCACACGAAAAGGTTAAAAGTTACTTTTTGTTGCAGCCGCTGTACAAAACTTTCCAAATTTAAAGATCACAAAACTCAAGTTTAAAGTTTGTTCTTGTCTCCTTTTTTTTTTTAATTTTACTAGCCAACCCTTTTGACTACCTCTTTAGACTAACTCAACTGAGTGAAATGAAAAAAGTGCGTCAAATACGTTAATTAAGTGACAGACCCATGCGGCGTATGCTTAATGCGCGTGTAGGTGAATGCTGCAGCTGCAAAGGCGGTTACTTCATTATAAAGAAGAAAGAAAAAAAAAAGAAAATTAAAGAGATGGAAAAATGTGGCTGCTTTGTGCTCAAAACTTTTCCAATTTTCACATTACAATAGGCACCCAAAGTGGAATAAAAATATACATATTTATATTTCATTATTAATGCTTTAGCTTCTTTTGCATGGGCGAAATTCATTTTAAACGACGTCTTTTCTCGAGTGTCTTGTGCAGCAAATTGAAAATTTATTTCATACGTAAGTGTAGTCTTCTGTAGACCTGTAGTCCTGAAGTCCCCAAGTCCTGTATCCATACCAAACATACACACATATATTGTGTCAACGCATGCATAAAGCATATACAATAAATTTTCATTTGTGTAACCAACAGTCATAAGAGGCGCAAGGAGTGAGACAAGAAAGCAAGTTGATTGAATTGACACGACAGCCAGCAGCCGGGATCCCCTTCCCCCCCCCTTCACCCCTTCGCACTCACTCCCCTCTACACCCAATTCAATTCAAGTAAAGTAAAGTATAAAAAAAGAAACTACTCATATACACGGCAGAAACTCTCTTCGGTTTCTTGCCACATACACACAACCTCTCGCACTTACCTTTGATATTTATATTTGGTGCGGGCAAACTGCAAAATTGAATGAAAATATTAAGAAGAAGAAAATAACATGTTGATAAAGCGAAAGCGAAAACGAAAGAGAAAAAAATTATAATTCACTTTTACTGCGCATTTTTTCATTTATTTGTTAATAATTTCATTTATGCAAAAGCGGCGCCAACTTAAAAATGCGTAAAAGGCGTCCAAATTTTATTACATGCTGACATTTAAAAAAGCGGCCGCATCGCCTGAAAACAGGCAACAGTTTTCATATTTTATTAGAATTTTTTTTTTTGTTCGTTTCTTCTTAGCTTCTTTCACTTTCCGTTTGCCTTTTTCTCATTGCTTTGTTTGGCTTTTGTTGCCCAAAGCGTTGACTTTGCTGAATGCTCTTTAAATTAAGCAGTTGACTATATTTGGAAGGCTTAGTGTAGTTAAGTGTAAAAAATGTGAACCTGTTGCTGTTGTGGTTCAATTGCAATCCCAAGCGAACAACAGCTACTCCCCAAGCAATTTTATAAAAAAAGAAAAAAATATATTTATATAAAAGAAGCCCTCCTCTTAATGTATATCTCTGGGGGCCCCTTCATTCAATTGCTTCACGTTTTTGTTTTCCTTACTTTTGGGGGGGGGGGCCGTTTTCTCGATGCTCATTAATTTTATCAAGTGTCGCGGTCATAGGAGTATATACACGACCATATCAAATGGTTTTCAGCATGCGAGGCGACATCAACGTCACGGAGCTCTTTGGCCCAACGTGAAAGGTCAACATTGAGTATGAGCTGACTGCACTTTAAACCTCTCCATGGCTCTGGCTTTGCCAGCAAAAGCTGATGGTGCACGTGTACCCCGGAGTTGTTTTACCGAGTACGGGGGGTGGTGGGGGGTTAAGAAAATGGTCTTGATGTTTTTTTTGTTTTTTTGCGGTAAGCTCCACTGCCATCTAATGCACTTAAAGTAAGGGCAAACATGTGCATTGCTTTCCACACCAACTGTTGCAAGCTAAGAGCTTGCTTCATGTTGTCACACTCGCTTATCATCGCAAATTCAAGTGGTAATGATAGCAAAGTATCTATAAAAAACAAAAAGGAAAAGACCAAACTGTCACAGATAAGAGAGTATCAATTCAATGGAAATCAATCAATAAATACTTGCAATTGAATTCTCAGAATATTTGTCTATTTCCCCGTTTTCCTGGGAAAAACTTTGAAAAAGAGTTGTGGAAAGCAATTAATGAAAGTGCCTGACTTAATTCAAATTAAAAGGCTATTAATTTTGATTAAGTTTCGTGTCATGATAAGGCAAATTTGAATGTTGAAAACTATTTAATTGACTTCTTAATGAATTTCCTTTATTCTTATATTTAGTGCCTGAAAGGATTTAGTTGTCAGCAGGCGAAAAGATTCATTTATCAACGTGTCTCTTAAGTGGCACTTCATTTGTGTCCCGAATAAATTTACAACTATGCCACTCCACTGGCACAATATGTTTTTACCTATGCTGTTTGCCTCACAGGACACAAGGAGGGAGCAAGAGAGAGAGAGAGAGAGGGTGAAGTATGTGCAAACAGGACACAAAGGCAAAGGCAAAGGCTACCTCAATGCGACATTGTTGCAATTGCATTACAAGTGACTGCCTGGGCTGGTTGACTGACTTTGACAGGACCAACAGCAACAGCAACAGCAATAGAAACAGGACTATAAATAAGATACGACCATGTGTTAGCTATGTGTGTCTGTGTGTGTGTGTGTGAATGAGAATGTAAGAACTGTGTCACGCCTTTATTTGCTTGTACAACAGACCAAAGACAACGACAAGCTGCTACTGTTATTGTTGTCGTTGTTGTTGTTGTCGTTGTTGTTGTTATTTGCAGTTGTAGTGCCTGTTATTATATCTAGCTTTTGTTGCTATGTTCATACAAGTGTCGCACTATCTCCTGTGCGTGTGTTTGTGTGTGTGTGTGTGTGCTTGAGCTGTTTCCTGTTGCATGCTGAACTCTTGCCTGAACATTTCCGCTTCCTTTCATTTTATATTCAGCACACATTTGTGTACATCTTCTCATCTTTTCAACAAGATTTTTATTTGGAAGTCGACTTGACAATGTTTAACCCGTGTCCAGTTAGCGTAAAAGGTCCTTTAAACAGGAACTGACCTTTTTGTGAAAATCCAAGCCACTATAAAAGTTATAGACAGTTCCTCTTCGCAATTATCCCAAGTGTTAATTTAAAATCTTGGTCTTTAATTTTAATTTAAATGTTGTATAAACATTTGTCAACAGCATTTAGTAAACAGTAAGTGAGTAAATATATAAATCAATTAACAAATTATCGCATATCAGAACAGGGTAATTACTAGTCGGGCATTTTCGCATTACATGCTAAATTTGGTATGATAAAATATGTATTTCCATTGCCATTGCGTAAGACGCGCAATCATGAATCGGTAAACATTGATTACACCCGCCCACCCAAGACTTATGAATTTATTTCTGCTTCTTATGCCATTCGATATAATCGTTATGGTGCACCTGTTGCAATCCATAACTCAAGATTAACTCACAATACATGTAAAAGTTATTGCTCTTTGCATTTCATAACCTTCGATTATCCGAGTTGCAAGTAAACAAAGAAACCTCCATAACAATTATGTGGGTACCGATATACAGATGATATGTTTTATTTGTATGTGCCAACATGCAACAGCTGTCAGTTACATATTAAGAAACGTGATTTGCAATTCATATCTATAAACAAGAAATTGTGTCAGTGTTGCCCGTGAAGCACAACCAAATGCAATAATTCACATAATCGAAAGAGTGACATAAATTCCTTAATATGAATTACGTCTGAACGAGCTATTGATTTCGTTAAACACAGCACTAAAGGAATTTATTTAATTAAATTAACAGTTTAATCAAAAACCATCTTAATAATTTTATCAAACGGGACTCTGCTTTTATTTATTATTGTGGGTTGTTATTATTAAGCGTTTGAATAAGTTTTAAATATAATATTGCAATTTAACTTTTGGCATAAATATGTAAACTTTTCTTTAAATTTAATTTAAAGTTGTTTGAAAGTGTTTCCAAATAATTTTATAAGTGTGTTATTATTTGCTTTGTTATCTAAACTCTGACAATCAGCCACATACATTACATATATGTATGTTACATTAATTATTTTGTACACATACAAACAAACAAACAAACAAACAACAAAAGAACCTACAGCTTAAGAAATCCAATTTGCTAAACATTTAGTGTTGGGTTTCTTCTTTATCATTGCTGGATGCTTGCTTGGCTTTGTTGTGTGTACAATTTGTTGGCCATTAAAATGTGATTTCTTTTCGTTTTCTGGCGAACAAAAGCGCGACAGGTAGAATACATTGAACTATAATTGCATCGGTCCCCTAGCGGGATTTCAAAGGAAAAGGAAACTGCTTAGTGTTCAAATGCTCAGCATCAGTTACGATTCTATTTTTAGACAGGGCCATTGCCTGTAGCACATGGAATTGTTGAGTTCAATGAACACTCGCATGTAGTTCAGAGTTCTCGATTCAACATTTGCCTGCAGGTTAATCCCCTCAAAAGTGCGCCGTACCCAAGTTTAAATAGTTAAAATTTAAAGTTTGAATTATAGAAGAGCACTTAATTTTAAATTGATGATTTGACATTTAAATATAAAATTGGCGCGCGGTAAGAGCTCTTAATTTTAAATTAATGATTTGACATTTAAATTTAAAATTGGCGCGCGTAAACTTTGCTCGATAAATGCTCTCGATAACTTATTCAAGAGCTTTCTTGGCTTTTTTTTAGTATTTGATCAGACGATTTTTGGTATTTTGGCACTATTTGCAAGTGAGCAACACCTGCATCAGCTGTTTTGAAGTTATAATAAGTCGTGTCTCTGTTATTATACTAACTCCTTTGGGAAATATGTAAGTAGAGTTATCCCCTTAAATAAATGCTAGTATTGCTTTTAATTGTAGTTTGCTTAGTTATTGTTTTCATTGCATGAAAGATATAAATTCAAAATGTCACAGGGAAATTGCAACGAACCCGGCGATTGGCGCGACTCTCCGTTTTTTACCGTCATATATGATTACACGGTAAAGAATGCCGGAATGCCTTCGGATATGGGAACATTAATTGCCTATGCACTGCTACTGGTCGTCACTTGGTATGTGTTTCTCTGGACAGCACGTTTCCTGCTCTCACTTGTTTGGCCCGTGATCATAGTTGTGTCGGCATTATTCCTATTTCGCTTCCTAAGCACATTCGAATACGAGGATCTAGCGGATATGGTAACCCAAATCCTTGTTTTGATAACGGAGACAGTGATAACGATACTGGGAAAGAGTCTTGATTTTCTCTTGAGCTTAATTCGAACTCAATAATTAGACCTAAAACTTATAATTCCATCTAAAATTTTTGTAATCATTTTTGTATATAAATTATTGTTAAAGTGGTATATTAGTGGAATCCTAAATTTTATTTTTTCAAAAATATAAACATAATTTTGTATGGTATTTATTTCTTATGTTGGCGGTCAGTTTTAAAGGCATTGGGCATGAAAAGGTCACACTGGCAGACCGGCAAATTGTGAGATTTTCTTATCAACATTGAAACTTAACATTTTGGATAAAACTGCCAACATTCAAGTAGTTTTTAAAATAATAAAATTGTAAAATAAAGTTATTTGAAATATCAGTATCGTGGACAGTGTGAAGACATTTTCGAGCATTATATTTTCAAGTTGAAGCACGCAGCCACATAAATAATAAATATAGCGCTTATTTTTAGCTTTTCATGTGGTGCCTTGAAACACACTTCGATCCACAACTGTTGGACAATTTTATTGACACGGTTAAGAAAACATCAGAAACTCGTAAGTTCTAACACAAAATAAATGTATTTACTTAAAAATTTACTTAGTAAATAAATTAATCTTATATTTGTACTTTATTTACAGAAATTTTAAAATGCCAATAATTCGTTTGGAATCTTCCGATAAGGAAATTTTCGACACTGACATTGAGATTGCAAAATGTTCAGAAACCATTAAAACGGCTCTTGAAGATTTGGGTGATGAAAGTGATGGTAGTATTTTGCCTCTTCCCAATGTTACCTCGGCAATTTTACGCAAAGTCTTGCACTGGGCTACTTATCACGCTCAGGATGATCCCCAGCAGTCTCAGGAAGATGAGAATAAGGAGAAACGCACCGACGACATTTCATCATGGGATGCAGATTTCCTAAAAGTCGACCAAGGCACCTTGTTCGAGCTCATTCTGGCGGCCAATTATCTGAATATTCAAGGTCTATTGGATGTAACCTGCAAAACGTGCGCCAATATGATCAAAGGAAAATCGCTTCAGGACATACGGGAGACTTTTGCCATTGCTAACGACTTTTCTCCGGCAGAGGAGGAGAAGGTTCGCAAGGAGAACGAATGGTGCGAAGACAAATAAGAAGTGGGAGCCGTTCAAGAAAAAATATAACGATTTTCGCACTACCTTTGATAAAAGAAAGGCATTAAAATATATAACTATTTTATTTGATTTCCTAAATGCTGTTTTAATTAATTAAAGGTACTTAAAAAGTACCTAAACAATTACAAGTAATCTTCTGGGTACATTTCTTAAACATTTTTGGTCCAATGGTACAATTTATATGCACTTTTGCATTATGCACACCTATCGGATAATTTTGAAAGCAAACTCGTCTAAAACTGCAATCTACATATGGCGGTTAGACTTATTAGTTAGTTTTGGTATTTTTTTTGCGTTCAATTTAAACAAAATTAAATCATTAATAAGTGTATCATAAACATTCGGAGGGCGAAGTTGCATAAATTAATTGTATTAAAAACAAACATCAGAATTTTGGAAATAAATTTCTTGTCGGCTTTGCGAAACACGTTTCAAAGCGATAGCGCCACCTTTTGTTTGTTAGCGCCGCGACCTATAATAATGTCTACTTTCAGAACTAGATTCTTATTGAAGTCTGGGCACTCATGAGCAACTTCTACTACTAAATTTTGTTCAGGATTGGCGCATAACAAATAAATTTGCTATAAAATAATCAAAAATTCTCTGTGAAATTACATATTAACGGTGTATACAAGCGCTATTAAACAGTGGAGTGCCACGTACACGCAAATACACAATCATATTTTGTTGGTGAAAAAACAGGCGGTGGTAGCGGCAGCAACGGCGGCGGCGACGCAACACACGCGACTTGCAAGAAAAACACGGCGAGGAGGACGACGTCGACGACGGCTTGTGTGTCTGTCTCTGAGAGTGTGTGTGTGTGTGTGTATGTACATCTCAAGGATACAGATACATTGAATAACAATAACAAAAACAAAACAAAAAATGACAATGGATGTATACGACGTTAGCGATGATCTGATCAAAAAACTCAATGATTGGAAACTTATTGGCATCATATCCGGCAAATTCAATGAGCTCAAAGAGAACTACTCTAAGGTGAACTTCGTTGAGCACGCGCTCATCGACTTTAAGTACATGGAGAAGATATTCCTGAATGTAACACTGCGCGAGAGTAAATGCAACAAGCGGAGTGTCGAGTTTCGGATGCTGGGAAACGAGCAGTTTTCCTTAAAGAACAGGAAATACTTTCAGGCAAGTCCAAAAAAAATACCCATTGACAACTGATTAAAGAGGTGTTAACTGAATCAATGCATGTGATAATTTGGATTTAAGCATGTCAAGAAATAAGGAGAATGTTCTGGTCATTATTGCATTACATACTCTCTTTCCAATATTTCTTTCTATTTATGTAAATTTTTCCCAATTTTTAAACATTTCTATCAATAAAAAAAAAATACATGTGGAAAATTGTAAAGACATCAAATTTATATTTTTTAAGTTAGTATAATATTTTCTTCTATATGTATAATAATAACTTCTAAAAATTGAAATTAATTAAATATGTATGAAAGCTATTTTTGTTTTTAATTAAAATTGTTAATATTTATATGTGTATAATTTTCTTACACATTCGTTTCCATTATTAAATAAGTAAATTTGTTACCTGTATAACGTATATTTTTAATTTAGAATAAAAATGTACAAAAAGGGATGAAAATGTGTAAATTTAATTTAACATTTTCAATCATTAAGTAAGAAAAGTAAATAAAATAATTCATCTATCAATTTAATAATATATTGTACTCTTTTTAGGCACTCGAATTGTATAACAAGAGCATTTGCTATGCGGAACCAAACTCGGAGCATTTATCAATTGGTTATGCCAATCGATCGGCGGTGTTCTTCGAATGGAAGCGGTATCGTGAATGTCTAGCCAACATTGAGCTAGCACGCAAGGCAAACTATCCGGAAAGACTTAGGCATAAGCTGGACAAACGGGAGCGTGATTGTCAGCAGTTGGTGCAGCAACAGGCGCCGGATATTGTGCCCTATGACTTTAAGCTGAGTTTCGAGGCACACAGTCAGGTGCCGTATATTGCCAATTGCCTGGAGCTGCGCGAAACACCTGACGAGGGTAGATTTATAATGACGAACCGAGATCTGGTAGTTGGCGATGTGATCGCCGTGGAACAACCATTCTGTTGTTCACTGTTGCCGCCCATGCGTTATATCCGATGTGCGACATGCAAACAGGAGCGCTTTTTAACGCTTATACCCTGCGATAGCTGCTGTTCGACCATGTTCTGTTCGGAGGAATGCAAGCAGCTCGCCAATGACACCTTTCACAAGTATGAATGCCCCATCATTGATTTATTGCATCGCATGTTTAACAAAATTCATGGAATCGCGTTGCGTACAACGTTGAGTGCGTTGGATCTTTATGGTAGCATTGAGGAATTAATGGCGTACTGTGATCAGCCTAGCAATCAGCAAAAGTGCGTCTTTGATCTGGATTTTACGCAATTGACACCCCAAGAGCATTATCGAGCCATCCATGGATTGGTGACGAATCAACAATTGCGTTCCGTGTCGGATCTATTTCAGCGTTCAGTTGTTTGTGCCGTGCTGAAGCACTTTATCATTGAGTATACGCCGCTAAAGGATTATCTGGGTGGTGAGGATGGTCGAAACTTTTTCACGGATCTGCTTTTTAGACATTTGCAAACATCACCATCGAATATGCATGGCATTGATCTCGTCGAGCAGGTGAACGAGACCAAGGACGATCAGTCGCACTCATCCGGCGCCTATGCGTTCCTATCTCTCCTGAATCATTCGTGTGCACCCAACACTCTACGCATCTATGATGGCACCAAGGCCTATCTATTTGTACTGAGGCCCATTAAGGCGGGCGAAGCGCTCTACGATAACTATGGGTAAGTGAAAAGAAAGATTCATTTGATTGTAGTATAATTCATTGTTCTTTTCTTTTTTCCAGCGCACACTTTGCAATCTTTAGCAAGAAGGAACGGCAGGAGAGGTTGTCCATGCAATATCGCTTCAATTGCAAGTGCGAGGCATGCGAATTGGATCATCCCAAGTATAAAGGAATGCCACACAAGGCGACGGTGCCGTTGGTAAATGATGATACGGACATGAAGCTGTTGGGTGCCTACAACTATGAATTCGCGATTGGCAACTATCAGAAGTATTGTGATTTCCTAACCGAGTATGGCGCCGCTTATCCCTGTGCGCAGATCAGTTCGGCCGAGGAATGCCTCAAAATGGCACTGCATATCATGGTGGATGCGGTGCCGCTCAAGGCGAAAATGTAATGTGTCTGGGACACAACGCACTGAACTGCCTCGCAAACCCGCCATCCCACCACCTCACCACCACACAACCACAACCATCATCATCACCATAACTACATGACTTCTTTTCCCGTCTACTCCTTCCTCAAGACACAGCGACGAACTTTAAATTATTGACGTTAAAATCAATTATTAATCCTATTATTATTTGTTGCCATAAGATTTATGTAATACTTTGGCAGCTGCAGAATTGTACATTTTTATATTTGGAGTATTTACATAGCATGGTATCAGTGTATTTGTGTATGTTTACTAGAATTAAATATGAATTATTACTCTGTTTATACGGAGTCATATCATGAAAGTCTGTTAAAAGTGTGAGTAAAAACATCGATTCATGAATTCGACTAACACACGAGAGTTTACTATGAATTCAGTTTATGAAATACATAAAATTTCATTGAAATTTCTAACGCTATGTGAATCGTAGAGTTTTTAAATATAGTAAGAAAGAGGACATATATTCTATACTTGTTTGAACTGCGAATAATATTCTTTTTCATTTGTATATATTATTTCAATCATACAAAAATGTAGAGCAAACATTGCAATCAATGCGTGTTCATTTAATTGTCCAGTAGACTTACACAAATACTACTTTATGTGATTACTCCAATTGATTATTTAAACTTTTTGTTAAACCACTTTAATTGAGAACATTTTTAGTTCGTTCTAACGCATCTACAAACTAAATATTAACTAGGTCGCAAGCTCAAAATTTTTGTAATGTTGTTGGATCACCAATGTCTTCGAAACTGCAAAAGAAAAAGAAAAACACGTTTTTTGTAATTATTTTACAAACAAATACAATATTTTCTAATTATGCATTTCACATTGTTCAATTAATTAACACTAGATTTTCTTTCAGTGCATTTTACTGTACAAATCGAGCAGTTGTTGATTGAGAGCCGTACAGTTGCTACTTGCAGTGGTTGCAACCTCATCCGGATTTTTCTCAGCTGTCTTAAGTTGGACAAACTCACAACCAGAGGCATTTGGATTGCCTTCTACGCGGGATCGGGATGATGTGGCCATAACATTGTTATCCAATTCCGTGAATAATGTGTTTGAGAATGTTTGCTCAAATTGTTTCTGAAATTGTCGAGCATCAATGGGCTGTAAATCTTCGCCAGATGCATGCGGAATCTGATTAATATTGAGTTGTGCCGCCAATTGATCCATGCGGTTGGGTTCTCGCTGTTGTTGTTGCTGTTGCTGCTTCTCGGCTAAATCGTTGCTTTTAATATAGATATTGTCGCCAATGGACTTTACATAATCCAGATAATGACTCTGATCCAAAGCATTGATAAAACTTCCATCCATGGCCTGAAAACCAAGTCGTATCAACAGCGATATCTTTGTATTGAAGCATTCCAACCAAGCCTTGTTGGTGCGATAAATGGACAACTGTTGCTCCTCCCCACAGCTATTCCAGAAATCCAATAACGTGTTCTTGGTAAAATCAATGAGCATGAGTTGCTTTGCATCCGGATAGAGTTTGTGGATGCCATCCAAATGCCGAAATGTGATGTCCAGCAAATTGTGCTGATGACATGAGACAAACAATTGCCATTTGAAGACCATAGTCATCAGATTCCAAAGTTTCTCCAGGGATGTTTCGTCAAGACGCATTAACGAGCATGTGGTAATATCATTGACCATAAACTTGCAATGATCCACCGTCAAAAGCTGGGCATTATTGTGCACAGATCCGTTGATAAGGGATTCTATGAACTTTGGTTCCAACAGCACCGACATCACATCGTGTATGACTGAAAAGGAAGAATTGAAACTGTTAGTATCAAATAAGAACGCTACAGTTGAGTGTGCACGACTGTGACATACCCGGTCGCCAGGTTCTTAAATACTCTAGGACATATGTATGTATGTACATTGTACATATAATAGGAGCTTAAAACACTAGTGTTTTTATCTTCTTTAAGATATAGAAATTTGGTTTTTCAATAA
Organism: Drosophila neotestacea; assembly: GCA_035044365.1. Classification (NCBI taxonomy): domain Eukaryota; kingdom Metazoa; phylum Arthropoda; class Insecta; order Diptera; family Drosophilidae; genus Drosophila; species Drosophila neotestacea. The sequence goes on from JAWNMD010000270.1 coordinate 258,766, forward strand.
CTTATAAGTTTATTATCTAATCACGATGAAATTTTTAGGACACTTAATCTTGTAATCAGATTATTTTTATTTAAAGAGTCTACACACAAAATGTGGTGCTTCTACCTCTTACTATATTTTAAACAATTGTGTTCTTATAGACAAACGGACATACTTGAAGACTGTCATTATTTCAGATTTGTTAGTTAATTATACAAAGATATTAGTTATATGCTAATTTATATTGTGTATCTTATCTACTCTTCATGTGAGGGTCAAAAGTAATCTACATTTTACAGCGAAGTAGTGCTGAATTTAAAATTTCAAATCGAGTTATGACAGACTTCAAGTAAGTAAGCAATATAAGTACATAGTATTAAGAACTTATGGTACCATACATTGCCTTCAACACAGATATTGCATTACAAACTTATAATACTCTTGGCACAGGGTATAATTATAGGAGTTGCAACACGCACTCACCTTGAACGCATTTATCCTGCTCTATTTGTTGAGCCTTCAATCGCTGGTCAATCACAAACAACGCCTCACAGCCAAGATTTACCAATATGAAGACGTTGGCACGTGGATTTGAAATTCGTTGTGTCGACATTTATAGCGTTTTAACCGTTGGCAACTGCGGCGGACGAATGTTTGAATTTAACTAAACCCAAAAGGGGAACCAAATAAAGGGGACCCGTAAGGACACAGCACGCGACCTACGAATAATTCACACATACATTTATTTTATTGGATTTTTCGTTTAGTTTCCCTAGTGCTGGCAAGGGTCCGTCCTGCGATGACGACAACGACAACGACGACGCCAAGCAATGTTTGACTGCTTTATGAGAACCCCGGCAACGTCTTTTGTCGCTACAATAAGTGCAAATAAAAAAAATAAATGAAAGTTAGTAGAGTCTACGGCTTCATACCCATTACAAATTTCACTAAAAAAAACTTTATTAAATACTCATTCAAAGCCGTTTTCTTATCTTGCCGATAACCTTACAGGGTAGAAAAACTTGCCGACAAGAGAACAAAATTTTAAATTTTCCTTCCCTGTAAGTTATCAGGAAGATGAGAAAACGGCTCTAGTTCTGATAAAGTATAGAGTTTGAATTTGACAGAACTGTAGATCTAAGTTAATAGTTCTTCTTTACTTAACAGATTTCAATGCTCTCTTTACTAAAATCTTTGAAGACAGTTCTATTAAATCCAAATCCTGTAGCCAACTTGGTGACAAAGCTAATATACCCCTCTGAGCAGGCACAGCAATAGCGTCGTTTATAATTATGGCAGCAGGAAGAAGGGTTCGAGGGTGAAGTTAGTTGATGTTGGATTTAGACATGAAGTTTTCTTTGCCGTCTGTCTGTCCCTTAGTTATTGATTTGTGTTGATTTTGCAAAACACTAAGTAAATTGCGGTTGCTGTTGTTTTTATTGTCGTTTGAAAACAATTAGAATTATCATGGAAATGATGACAGCCGGCAGAAACAATATAAAAAAAATGTCAAAAGGTCAAACTACAAAGTTTTACATAAAAATGGAAAATATCAAATTTTCACAAGACTTTATATGTAGTTTTTATAGCCCCCACAAATTGCTTTTTAATGTAAATGCATAAAATACACAACCACCCCCATAAAACCCAAGCACTGCACGCGTTGCAACGGAAAAAGAAGTCGGAAGTTGCGTGATTACATACATATTGCAATTAGTTGACCCAACATAACGCCATTGAGTTTTGAAAGTAACGTTTTTTGGCGCCCTTAAGTTTGGCGTTAACTGTCATGCTACTGCAATACGGTAACATAAGAAGTGAAGGAAAATGTAAAACAAGAGACTAACAACTTTTGGAAAAATGATTTTTAGAGCTGTCAAAGAAGAAAGTCTTCTTTCAAAATCAAAATATTTCGAAGATTATATTTTTGAACTTTAAGAAAATTGAGTTTAATTGGAAGCTTGATGAAAACGACATCCCGCTTGAAAATCTGTTCAGTTTTTTCAAAGTTATAGGGTTCTAAACTTTTCAAACACCTTATACCTTGCCTGACAACTTTTACAAGGTAAAGTTTGTATGATTCTATACAAAATAATTAAACATTCTCAACGAATCAGATTTAAAGTATTGTTTTTACACTAGAAGTTGCCAAAAATGTAGAACAACAAGTTTTACATTTTATTTAATGTCGAAAAGATTGCTATGTTTTCCAAAATGATTTATCATTTAAATTTTGATTATTTAAAAAGCTTTCCATTTTGCAACGTCTTGCGATACAAATATATCGATAAGTCGAAAGTTTACAGTGGAAACATATTGCATTTTTACAACACTGGCAGGTAAAAGCAGCTGATTCCAAGTACCGGTCAAATAACAATTGCATTTCGCGGACAAATTTACGTATAAAATAAAAACAAAGTAAAAATTATTGTAAAATGTTGCGTAAAACGTTAAAAAGTTGGACATTTTCGTCCAACTTGTGCCGCCAAATGTCGGTTGTGGCCAAATCACTAAAGTACACACAGCACGGGGAACCCCAGGATGTTTTGCAGATTGTGGAGCATACGCTGGCGGATCCGATGGGTCAGGAGGTGCTGGTTAAAATTCTAGCATCGCCCATTAATCCTGCTGACATTAACACCATACAGGGTAAGTTTACAATGCAATTAATATAGTATCTCTTATATGTTATGTAAAATATACGGATTTCCAGGTAAATATCCGGTGAAGCCAACATTTCCGGCAGTTGGTGGCAATGAGTTTGTTGGCCAGGTTGTCAGTGTAGGCGATAAGGTCAAAGACTTAAAGCCAGGATCACATGTGGTGCCATTGACCACCGGCTTAGGCACCTGGACAACTCACGCTGTCTGCAACGAGGATCAACTAATGTCTATTTCCAATAAAATTGGCTTGCCGGAGGCAGCGACCATAACCGTGAATCCCTGTACCGCCTATCGCATGCTCAAGGACTTTGTGAAGCTATCGCCAGGAGATACTGTCATACAGAACGGTGCGAACAGTGCCGTCGGTCAGGCTGTGCATCAAATATGCCGAGCTTGGGGCATCAACAGCGTGGGAATTGTCCGCAATCGTCCAGAGATTTCCGAATTAAAAAATATGCTTGAATGCCTGGGCGCCAATGCTGTGATGACCGAGGAGGAGATGCGTACCTGTGACATCTTTAAAACCGGCAAAATGAAACGTCCCAAGTTGGCATTCAATTGTGTGGGAGGCAAGAGTGCAACGGAAGTATCGCGACATCTGGACGATAGTGGTGTTATGGTTACCTATGGTGGCATGTCCCGAGAACCGGTGACCGTCGCCACTGGTCCACCATTTTCAAAGATATTGCATTTCGAGGTTTCTGGATGACACGCTGGTCCAAATGGAATCACAATGCGCCAGAGCGTGCCAAGATGTTTAGGAAATTTGCCAGCTGATGGAGCAGGGCAAATTAGTAGCTCCCGCGCATGAGATGGTGCCATTGGAAAAGTTCAAGGATGCAACTGCTGCAGCGTTGAATTTCAAGGGCTTCACCGGCAAGAAATTCATACTAGACATGAGCTGTTGATTGTGATATAGGTATACACTAAATGTTGTTATTTTCTTTAGATTCGAAAAAGAGATTATGAAACGACAATCTCTGTAAAAGTTTAATTTCAAATAAATGTTTGGACCTTAGACAATGATAATCATTCTATATGTAATTCTAAATAGATTGTTTAAAGATTTTATTTAAAGAAACTACTAGGTAAAAGTTTAGTGCCGACACCATATATAGATTTTTATTGTATATGAACTAATCCAAGAAAAGAAAAAAAATGCAGTAAGCTACAGTGGAGCAAGCTCGACAGTAGGAGACCCAGTACTTTTGAGAGCAAAGCGTCCACTACAGATTGTTTTTAATGTTCCCTACCATGCAATAGATGGCGCTACTACGAAATAAGTTAATAAACACAGAGGTCGCTAGCGTCTCTTCTTCTTCCTTTTGCCCGTAACATTGTTAGTTGAATAACTTCCGCGTAGAATCCGTTTGGAATGAAATTTTCAGGACAGGTTTGGACCATAGTGTTTATCATTTGTACAAAAAATCAAAGCGCTAGCTTTAAAGGTGCTCCTGTAATTCGACTTCAAAATTTTGTATTCCAATTTCCGGGGGCGGAGAGGGGCGTGGCAAAAATCTAAAACAAACTCGATCAATGGGAGATATAGATGTCTACATGCCAAATTTTGGTGTCTCTAGCTCTTATGGTCTCTGAGATCTAGGCGACACAAAAGGGACAGACAGACAGACAGACAGACAGACAGACGGACAGACGGACATGGCTATATCGACTCGGCTGTTGACGCTGATCAAGAATATATATACTTTATGGGGTCTGCCACGCCTCCTTCTGCCTGTTACGCACATTTGCACAAACGTAATAGACCCATTTCTTCAAAGTACTGGGTCTAAAAACTCATTGAGTCATGACCTCCGTCAATTTCAATTATAAATAAATATAAACAATTTCTCTTTTGACCTGATAGTTTGAAATAAGTTGGTTAGACATTTTATTTGATTTAGTTTATGACATTTCAATCTCGTTAGACTGATACTTGAGCTGGATGGTCATTGCTGTCGGCGATGTGGCATCGATGGTCAACAGCTGGCCATCCTGAAGACACAGCTCGCCCAGGGATTGTGTGAGGTTCTTGCGTGTCGCCTCCTCAATGCTCTTCACATTGGCCATGTATAAAGTCCGTTGCTTGCCATCGGCCATGACGGTGGTCAGAGCCGGGCTCTTGAGTTGGAAACGTGGTGATTCACACAACTCTTTGATCACATCCTCCAGCGTTGTCGTATTGGGATTTTCAATACTTAGCAATTGCGGAGTATTACTGCAAGCGAGACAATTCTCGGACTTTTCTGCCTCATAGGTATAGGTGTAAATGCCATCGAGATCGTTAAAGTTCAAATAGTTGGACATGCTGTCATAGCAACTGGTGGCCAGCTTAAACACTTCTAAGGCACAGGCAGCGGCTATAACGGCATTTGTGCTGGCCACCGCAGGTATGATATGCTTGATGACACCCTGTACAAGGCGATAAGTAATGCCGCTTATATTAAATTGATTGGCACGTTCCTGGGCACGCTCATAAATCCAGCCAATGTGCTGTGGATCATCCCCGTCCAATGGCACACTGAAAGGGTTCTCCTTTTCCCACTGTATCAGCTTTACATACTCGATACAATGCTCCGGAAGTCGTGGTGTATTTGCAATCGTGCACAGTGGATAGTTGACCTGTGGTGGAAACAAGTCCAAGGTACATTCAATGCAGGCCGTGAAGCCAGGTAGAATAACACGAGCATTTCCCTTGAAACCCTCAGTTCCGCCATCAATCATTGGTATAATTGATGATACATCAATGGTATTGTCTTCCTCGTACCTAAGCATGGAAAGCAACATGCCATTTATCCAGCGACGGGCCACAATTGAGTCCAGGCCGCAAACAATAATATGGAACTGCTGGTAGAAGGATTCGTCAAAATCCTGAATTTTGGCAAAATGTGGTGTCACCTTACAGGTGGGTACACGATTATTTATAAAGCGGGCAGCGCATTCAGCCTTCGATGAGCCAATGTCTGTGCGCCGAAACAGGAACTGACGATTAAGATTGGACAACTCTATGGTGTCCATATCAATCACATGTAAATCTCCAAAGCCCATTAACGCTAAATCTTTCAGAAGCTCACAGCCTAATCCTCCGGCACCAATAATGAGCACCTTGCCTTTGGTCTGAAGGAATTCCAAGTTGTCAGGCGACGGAGTAAAGTCATCTTTGCAGAACAGACCCTCGCGTTCCAGCACATTACGCAAACCATTCCAGCGTTTGCTTTGCAACGCCACAGATGGATTAGAAGGTGAGGCAACCGACATGTTATTAGTATTATAAATAAAAAAAAACGAATTCGCAATCTGCGGTCGCAAATGAAATGCGGCAAACTATCGATGGCGATAACTTATCGATATATAAACAGACGGATTGAAGGGCTGCAACACATAGGGCTATTGAAAATACATAGATATCGTTAAAGATATTTTGACGTGAACATCTGTGATGATTTATTCTTCGCCAACAGACAAAAGATTATTTTTAACAAGATCCTCCAAAAAATAAGTATCTAAAGTTGTTTTTCTTCGATTTGCTTGAAATCATTTTTAGTACATATGTGCTAAAATACTAGTAGAGTTCCAGATCGATATCGATAATATCTAAAGTTCTTTTATTTGATTAGCTTAATTCTCCGAATGTTAATTTGTCAATATAGGATACAGAAAAAATTAAATGAATTTTTCTTTGATGCTTATTTTTGTTACAAATGAAGCGTTTAATTCTTGAGCATATCTGCAACATCAATTCACTAAATATCGATAATAAAATAAGCAGCCCCCGTTTACACCAAACCCAAGCTATCACCTATCGCACATATCTAGATAAAAATTTGAAACAACGGCACTTGGAAAGAAAAAACTCCGCGTCCCTTAAAGCGTGCTTCCTCTTTGCCATCCTTATTGTTGTAAATAAGATTAAATTCAAAGAAACATTTCAAATAAGTGTGTGGTTGTAAAGAAAGTAAAATAAAACACTGTATTTGCATTCGCATCTACGATTAGATTGAAGCAAACGAATTGGCGCGAACTCAATTAAAATGACGCTCTCTGTGTTGGCGTCGTTTGACGATCTGCGACGCTGCATGCAAGTGTTGACCGAAGGCACCGCCGAGGAGGGTAAGTTGAAGGAAGAGCATATAATGCTTAGTTCACATTGCCTCAAATTGGTATCTAAATTGATATTCTATATAGAATTCCTACGCTTCTTACGATTGTTTGAGCAATATCACGAGAAATGCAATGGCTATGCAACACAAAATGCACGTTTACAAACGGAACTGGATAAATCCTTGGCCAAGATGGGCGATCTGGAAGGCAAACTATATCATGCTCGTCGAATTATTGATACTGAGATCAAGGCTAGACGTCAGGCAGAGCACGAGCGTGATTCTATGGAAAATAAAATTATGGCCGTAGCTGATCTGTTGCGACACGAGAGGAATCTGAATAATGAAACCAGGGATAAACTCGCTTTTCTACATACATTGCCGTCAGCATCAGGCCGAAAGCGTAAATCTTTAAATACCCTACATGAGGATAAATCATATGGGGATATCAATTCAACTGGCTCTTTACTATCCGATTTATCCATCACACACTCGGAGGATGATTTTCTCGATGTGCGACGTTCGAAATCTTGGAGGGAACATCGTCCCTCGTTGCCCAAGAACCCGGTACCTTGTGTGGGCAATAAACGATCCCGTCTCAGTACAGGTCTTAATAACAGTAATGTTGGTACACCAACCACATCGAATAAGGCTTCGCGACGGTCAGGTGGTGGCATTGGAGTGGATCACCACACGTTGGATGTGGGACAGGGCGCAGAGCGCTTTTGTGCCACCACGAAAGTAACAATACCTCAGGATGGTCAGGGTGCTATACGTGCCGAGTCCACCATTGAATCACTGCCTGTGATTTTAACTCATGAGCGCATTGCTGATATCCAACAATCCTCGACACCCCGTCGTTCTGGCATTAAAGAGGCAACAGCTCCACCATTGACACCAGTTAATGCCATGGCAGTCTCATCGCCGGCACAGCAAAACCGTCCACTGATGCGCAAGCACAGCTTTAGTCAGAAGACATTTTTGCGTGGCGACAACTGTGTGCAGTGCCAGAAGCGGTAAGTTTGCATCATTAAATCCTGTACTCTGCAAGGGTGTTAAATCTTCTGCAACCCATGAGACCTTACCTTCTTGTTAACTTATCAATTTATAAAATATTGTAATTTAATTGTAGTATTCGATTTGGAGCTGTGGGATTGCGTTGTCGTGATTGTCCTGTGCGTTGTCACATCGACTGTCGCCAGCTGCTCACGGTCAGCTGTGTTCCACAGTCGGGAACACCCACGGCAAAGACTGTGATGGGTTATCTGAGTGATTTTGCGCCAACGATTACGCCCATGATTCCAGCACTGATCGTGCACTGTGTCAATGAAATTGAGGCACGGGGACTTAATGAAGTCGGTCTCTATCGGATGTCATCGTCGGAGCGTGAATACAAGGCACTTAAGGAACAGTTTTTGCGTGGTAAAGCGACTCCACATTTGGGCAACACGGATATATATGTGCTATGTTGTTGTGTGAAGGATTTCTTACGTACATTACGGGAACCTCTTATACCCACAAGCCAATGGAAGGACTTTGCCAATGCTGTACAAAATCCAGATAACAAGCTAGCAGAGCAATCGCTTTATAAGGCTGTCGAACAGCTTCCGACCGCAAATCGCGATACTTTAGCGTTTCTTATATTGCACTTTCAACGCATTGCCGACTGTCCAGTGGTATTGATGCCCCTGGAGAATATATCCTTGATTTTTGGTCCAACAATTGTGGGTTATTCATCCCCAGATCCGGATCAACATGCTCTTTATACCGAAGTGTTTACACAAAAGCAAGTAATGAAGGCATTGCTCGACTTACCTGGTACCTTCTGGCAGCAGTTTCTCGAACTAGAGCAATCTCCACCGCTAGCACCACCTGGTAGTGCCGTCAAACGTGTTCCCAGCAACAACAGGGATCTATTTTCGCTATATGGTAAACATCTTTTACTTAAATACAATATTTTAAAACATCTCTAACAGAATGTTTATATTTTTAACAGCTACTCCATTGAAGGGCACCATGAAGAAGCGTAAGTTTTATGCAACTCCGCCAATGTCTGCGCACAAGAAGTAGATGATGAACTGGCTTGACAGTATTTTATGCATTGCAGGCGTGTTTACTTAAATCTACATCAAGTATTTCTATTTTTTCTTTTGTTGCACCAATAAGAGTGTTAAAATTTAAAAAATTACTGCTGAAATGTAATTAATAACCTTAACCCAATATCGTTTAAACACACATAAGCTGCTGGACATTCTAAAATAACATTGATTTAATTTGTAAAATTTTTGCAACAGCAATCTCATAAATTACTAACCGTCTTAATAATGAATTATACACTGAACAACAAATTTATATAAAAATGTATTTCTTTACATTATTTTGACAAAAGCAAAGTGTTGCATCGTTCATTATTTGAATTTAAAGATTAACAGCTTGTTTGCAAAAACAGCTGCCTGTAATCGATGTTATTTAATATCGAAAGTGGTAGGGATGAATTGAGAAGATTTCGATAGTTCTTGCATTTCCTTAATAATTCCAACCGGCTTCCAAGCATTTTAGTGATCGGTTTTTTTCCACTTGTTCCCAGTGTTCTGATCGGTAAGTTGGAATCGTGTGATTTGCTACAATTATTCATTATCTAATAATTGATTTATAATACTCCCAACAGGTGTCAAATATGGCCAACATTACAAAATTATTTACTGCCCGTGCAAGCACTCTGCTGCAGGCTGCCGCCCGTCAGCCACAAGTGGCGACCCGTTTCAGCAGCACCGGTAAGTGTTTAACTTTCCATAAGGATCAAAGTCCAATTAGAATTGCATGCATATATTATATTTATTATTGGGTGCAGTTAGAGACAACTAGCGTTGTTTTGAGCCTTCTTTCTTTAATATTCTATTAGTTACCTCGGCTAATGAGAATTAAAAGTTATTACGTAAGATCTGTGATATTAATTTTCCGCTTGCTATCTCTTTCACTCTACAGCTGGCAGCTGGGAATATATTAAGACCGAAGTGACTGGAGAGAAGAAAAATGTTGCTGTTATCACATTGAATCGTCCCAAGGCATTGAATGCCCTTTGCAATGGACTGATGACGGAGCTATCGAACGCATTGAAGAGCTTTGGCAAGGATAAGAGTATTGCCGCCATTGTTTTGACTGGAAGTGAGAAAGCATTTGCCGCTGGTGCAGACATCAAGGAGATGGCACCCAACACATACTCCCAGTGCATTCAGGGTAACTTCCTTAACGATTGGACCGAGGTGGCTCGTACCCAGAAGCCCATCATTGCGGCCGTTAACGGTTATGCTCTTGGTGGTGGCTGTGAGTTGGCCATGATGTGCGACATTATCTATGCTGGTGATAAGGCCAAGTTTGGTCAGCCCGAAATTGCATTGGGCACAATTCCCGGAGCTGGTGGCACCCAGCGTCTGACCCGTGTCGTTGGCAAGTCCAAGGCCATGGAAATGTGCCTTACCGGCAACATGATCAATGCCCAAGAGGCTGAGAAGGTTGGCTTGGTCAGCAAGGTTATTCCAGCTGATCAACTGCTTGGAGAGGCTGTGAAGCTAGGCGAGAAAATCGGCACCCATTCGAATTTGATTGTACAGTTGTGCAAGGAGTCTGTTAACACCGCATATGAGACCACATTGCAGGAGGGTCTGAAATTTGAACGTCGTACCTTCCATGCTACCTTCTCCACTGTAAGTTTACTGACTCTCTCGCACTTTTTTTAACACTGATTATAAATTTATTTTCCTTGTTTAACAGGCTGATCGCAAGGAGGGCATGCAGGCCTTTGTGGAAAAACGTCCTGCCAATTTCACCAATGAATAACTATCCAAATCCACGAGAAATTAAATGGTTCTCAGCCAGCATTGCATTTATATTTTTGCTATATCCCTGTTTTTGGTACGCAAATAAAATCCGTTGAATAATCTGTATTTTCCAAAAGAAAACTTTTATATTAGCTGTTGAACGCTAAGAATCAAATGTAGGAAATGTGTACTTACGAGAACCACTGTCAATAAGCGTAGACTAGCCTTGAAGCCGCAGTGGATGCTGTGTGTATGAGTGAGCGAGAGCCAGAGAAGCTTAAAGCAATTGAGCGCGCTGCAGTTAGAGCTCACAATGGAGAGTCAGTATGTGTGTGTGTGCTAGAGCAGGTAAGCAGGCTGAGCAGAGCTAACTGTGTGAGAGCGATCGTTGCAGTAGAGGCTTAGTGTAAGTGTGTGTGGGAGATTCATTTCGCATATATGTACGTACTATTAATATGGAAGTTCATAGGCAGCCGACATTAGTTGCTTTCGGAAGGCGGTGCGGTGCAGAGACAATTTTCGGGAGTTTCAACAAATGTCATGTGAAGTGACAGGGTGTATTATTAATTATTATTTTTACCAAATCAAACGTTCTATTTTTATTTATTTGTATATATTATTTGTTCTTAATAAATTTTTACACAATATAAAATGCAGTCTGATAGATTTAATAGAATTCAGTTGCCAAATCTTTGCATCCTACAACTTAAGTCCATAGTTCTATCAGATTACAAGACATAGGAATCGTAATAAGTCAGTGGTTGTGATACAATTTTATAGCTAACTATTCTAGTACATATCTTTGTTAATTATATATAAAGATCGTCAGTTGATCTTTGACCAAATCTTGTCATGGGTTAACTGACGATTCACAATGACAACCACATCCGTACACTGAGCGTTTCCCGCGTTTCTTCAACGATAGATAGTTGGACAATTGTTTAATTTTTTTAGTTTTGACCTCCATTTCTCGAATGAGAGGCGTGTCTGATTCTCTCTTTTCCAATCCGAACCTACTACGGGTACCAGAAAACTCTTTTTTATCTTTATCCAATTCAACTTCGTCTTTTGATTTATTTAACAAATAGCGACGAATAACTAATGGCTTCAAATGTGACAATTCACTCGGCAATGGCATTACCTCCAGTTTAGTTGGATATTTAGTTTTTGGTATTTTCATTTCTATCGTGTCCTTTTGAGGTTTTCGGGGCAACCACTCATTTGTTAGAGCCTCTTTCAGAAAGTTACGTTTCGGTTTCTTAAGTTTAATATCTCGTATTTCGACTTGTTCCATTAACTCGTCAATTTTGGCCTGGGCAGCATTACGTTTCTCTGTTAAGGCCTTCCATTGCGACTTTCTCCATTCGATTTCTATGGAACTCCTGTCTGCAGGTGAATTATATACGCTAGATGGCCTTTTGACGATCCTTTTGAAGGAGTCTGAAGTTGGTATAGCTTTTAAGGTTGACAAATCGCCTTCAGATTGAGCTTTAGGTACTTCTTCCACATTGTGTAGCAATTTCGATTTTTTAATACCCTTTATTAACTTTAGATATCTCCCCATTTGTCTTCTAAATGAAGTCAAACTTGCTGATCGTAAACGCCATTTTTTCAGAGGAAATCCCTCATAGTTGATTGGTGGAACAACCGAAAGTATATATGAAATGTGGTCGTGTACTTCAGGATTCTTAAATTTCTCACGATTGGTTGACATAAGACTAGCTGCTGAGTATATTGAAGACCGACTGCTGTCGATTTTAAAAGATATTTGACTTGAACTCTTGCTGAGTCTTGCGGGACTTTCGGGTCTTTGGAAAAAGGATTTTCCCACTTTTCGTCTTTCCTGATAGTTATTCATCCAGTTTTTAAAGCTATCTTCCGATGTCTTTGAGATGGCATCTTCTTCAATTCGCTCTTTATTCGTATTCATAAAATAATTTATTAAAGGATCCTTTTCTTTAACAACTTTTAATTTTTTTTCGTCTCTTTTCTTAGATTTCGATTTGGCTGGTTCGGATTCATGAGATATTGAATGTCTACTCTTAGTTAAAACATGTTCTTCAGGCTTTTTGTCATGTAAAAGAACATCAAATGTTTCAGTATACGTTGGCTGAAGGTCAAGTTTAATTTCGTCAGAAGAGTCGCTATCATAAAAGCTATCCTTTAATAAATTATCCTTGTCAACAGTTGACGACTTCTTTCTGTCCTCTATTAAACGGCTAGCTGCTAGATGAGCGTCTTGTTCACGCATCAAGAAATAATCCATGTCAATTACTTTCAATATTTTGTTGTCTTCCACAACCTTGAGCTTAAACTTCTCACTTTTACTTCGATCTCCACTCTGAATTGACCCTTCGCTTTGCTTCTTCTTACTTCCCATGTCTTCTGGTTGTTTCTCTGTACTTTTTTCAGGTCCTTTTCTTGTCTTTAAAATTTTATCTCTATTCCTTTGGAACGTATCTATAGGAAATGGGCCCGTTACAGTGTACGAACCTAGTCTTGTATTAAAATGATCTGAGAAAGTGTTCGAAGCTCTCTGACGGTATCCTTTGTAAAGGTATTTTTCTCCTCTTTTTGAGAGTTTACTTTGCCCCCGAACAATAGATTAATGAGTTGTCGTTCCGCTGCTGTTTTTTGCAAATATTTATCCTTCTGGATAGGAAATTGTTGTTTAAATAAATTATCATTAACGGATTTTTTTATTTCTTCTGGAAATTTTTGGCTGTCTTTAGAAACACGAACTTGGTAGAGTTTGGAATTTGTATCCAAGACCTCAGTTAAACTATTCTGCATCCTTTTACTGTTTTTCCCTGATACATCGATATTCTTTTTGCTTGAAAAAGTATTTTTGTGCTTTCTTAATTTATTCTCCGAAGAACTGATTAATTTAGTGTTCCCTCTTTTTACTGAAGTCAGGTCAGAGCTATTTCTTATCTTCATAGTGCTTATTTTCGATACACTTTACTTTAATACACATTCAAATTTAAACGTATTATCGAATTAATGACTGAAAACTTATGGGCAACTCTGTTAAAGCGATATTTGCCATACCGATAGCTAAATAAATATCGATAATAGAAAAGTGTTTATCGTCTAAGCTCACATCTACACACACGCATACAAGCAAATTGCAAAGTATACGGTACCGTTGCATACATTTCACAGTTAGTCCTGCGCGTTGGCCGTTGTATGCGAGAAAAAGTAAAAGTGAAAATTAAGCCCTTGAAATTTGTGGAAAAATTCATAAATAATGCATGATTAATAAAATATAATTTGCGCGCGTGTCTTTTGTTTGTTTTGAATAACGGCTACAAGTTCTGCGGCTTTTGCGCGCGTGTTTGTCATAAGACAGAAATAGAGAGAGATTGTTGAATTTATAAAAGGGGCAAATCGCAGTTTTCAGTTTTGCAATTTCTGGTGTGTTGTAATCTATAATTGCGACATACTACAACATACATACATAGCACAAATACAGACGCATACGCACAGCTCGTGGTTGTATATGTATACGCATATACAAATACACACAGCCACAGACACTCACACACTCACCAATAAAAGCAAGGTCCAAGACGCCCCCGCATTGCCCTTGAGCTGGCTTTGTAAGAACCATTCGATTTTTCACAACAAGACGTGAAAAACGCGAGAGAGAAAAATAATAATAAAAAAAAAAAAAAAAACCTTACCACAACGACTGACGCACGCGTTTACTAAATATAAATAACAAATATATATACAAATAAATATAATAAAAATAAATATATTGTGTATCGGAAGCAAGCAGTAAGCATCGGAAATGGATGTACTCAATCAAATACTCAACATTAATGCTGGTGGCGCCTATGGCGGGGGTAAGGCTGGTGGCGCCTTCGATCCCCTCACGTTCGTCATGAAACCTCAAGTTGTCATACGCGCCCTCTGTTGGGTAAGTGCGATAGAAAAAAAAAACTATCCCAACTCCCCAAAACCAACCCGATTATTTTTCTTCAAAGATTTGAGCTTAAAAAAGTATTCATGGACATTTTTTATTGCTTGAGTACATGACATTTGACATTTATTATAGCACTATTTATGACATGCTGTTAAAAACGTTGAATTTATTAAAATTACTTACTTATTTACTAACTTAGTTCTTAGATAAATAAAAGTCCTTACCACGAAGCTTACTTTTTTCTATATTTTTCACACTTTGACTCCCTGTTTGACTTTCCACGATGAATTAAAATCAACTTAAAAAATGGAATGGAGAAAAATTCAACGCATTTTTTACATTTCTGAAGAGTAGAAAAAGCGATACTTTTTGAGGTGAAAAAGGGGTATAACTGAAAGTTATGTTCACGATACAAATTAAGAAATTAAAGTTAATTTCTATAAATATCTTGCAGCTCAAATTTAACAGGACTGTTAAAAAAAATTAGGACAAACCTTGGTTAAAAGTTTATTTGTTAGCTTTGGGCCCATTTTTTTTATTTTTCAATGTCTATATAAGGTCTCAAATAACCAGCCAAATAATAAACTGACGTAAAATGTATAGACATTGAAAAAATGGGCCTAAGTGGAGTAACTATTGCTCAACCCTCGCATTATAATTTAATGTGAGCGCCAAGTTGCTGTGGGACTTTGTGTTTGAAGTTGTTAACTGATTTGAGATTTGTGAAACATGGCATTAAAGAGGTATAGCTTAGGGAGAGGATTCGACAAGAAACAGTTGTATAGTTGCTAATAAAGGTCTCACGACAGTAGAAATTTTTGAAATAAAGGCCACAAAGTGTAACCCCAGTCCATCTTTAATGGCGAACATTTGCGTCATTGCCATCGAGTAGACCTAGTCTAGAATGAGAAAGTATAATGGTTAACATGAATTTGCTTTTCATTTACGTTTACTTTTAATGGCACTTCTTCTGCTGACGGCATAAACCCGTACCTCGTAATGTTTGCACATTTACAACAAGTACAACAATAACAAGAGCAACAACCAAAATGACAGCGACAACAGCAACTGTCAGTTGGCCAAGTTTATTCAAGGACCTGCTTTGTTATTGCAGTTGGCATTGCCTATCCCCAGGCGCAACTCATGCTGACTAAACTTGGCCTTCGTTTCAAATTGGGTCACAAACCCAAATACGCTATAAGTACGCGAGTGTGTTTGTGTGTTTATCGGTGGACTTGAACTTCTGGTTTGTTGCACCTGCTCTTTATAAAATCAATAGATGGTCCAATACACAGTTGGTCAACAAATTATGTGGACAAAGAAAAATATTAACAAATTTGCATTTGTATTTTGAAAAATGTTTAAGCCCAAGGAATCTAATATAAAAATAAGCCAAAATAGTAAAATAATTAGAAAATAAAATATATTTTATTTATGGCAAAAGTAAACATGTAAATTTTTTTCTATGTCCAATCCAAAAACTTGATATACTGTGATAAAAGTTAGTAAAGTATGTATGTAATTACTTTTAAAAAAATGAAGCTCAATGTTTTTTTTACAATTAAAATATGTTAATTTTTTTGTGAAAACACTTACACTTACATTTTATTTTTTACAAATAAAAACACTTACCGGACATACTGTAATGCTGGCCGCTGATTTGTTTGCGGTTAGGGAATTCATTCCTTTCACAGTGTCTGCTATAATTATGTGCAAATGTGTTTTATATTGTGTATAATTTTGTGCCTTTTGTTTGATTTGATGATTTCAGCTCTTTTCCATTGTGGTCTTTGGCTGCATATCCTCTGAGGGTTGGGTGGAAAAGGAGGGCAAAGAATATTGTCTATATAATAATGATGGCATGGCCTGTAAATATGGCAATACCATTGGCGTTTTTGGCTTTCTCGCCTCCATGGGATTCATTGGTGGTGAATTTCTGTTCGAGCGCATGTCATCGGTGAAGAGTAGAAAGCGTTACGTCATGGCGGACATGGCATTCTCAGGTATGAAAAACTCTGAAAGGATTAAAATTATGAATGTACTTATTTCTTATCTGAATTCTTTTGTAGCTCTTTGGGCCTTTTTATACTTTATCGCGTTCTTCTATTTGTGGTCCCAATGGAGCTCAGCCCCAATGCCGCCATATGGTATTGGTGCCGGAAGCATGAAGACAGCTATTGTCTTTTGCTTCTTCAACATCTTTAGCTGGGTAAGTGGAATTGAGTTAACCCAGTTAACGGTAGTTAATGTTACAGCATTACATTCAATTCACAGGCTCTTTGTGCATTTATGGCCTATAAACGTTTTTTGATTGGCGCCGGCGATGAGTTCACCTCGGCCTTTGAGACTGACCCCGCCAATGTGGTCCATCAGCAGGCATATAGCTACTCCATGGATAACGACAATGATCAGTATAGCGCCTCACCATTTGGTCAGCCCCAACAGGGTAAGTTTGCTTATTTAAGAACTGTTGTAATTTTAAATTAAATTAGTAAGTTATAATATATTTAAACTATTTGAAAGAAATTTATAAATAATAATTTGATTTTTTTATGAAAGCTGTAAATAAGAATAGATTTTGTATCCTTATATTAGAATTATTCAAATCTTAAAAGCACAAAACTAAAATTAAATGATACAGATTTTTTAAGTAAGTATTTACCATAGTTCATAACATAATATAATATTTTATATTTTAGTCTACCAAATCTGTTTTTTCTACATTTTTAAAGAACAAAAAATATTGAACATTTCAGGAAATTGTACGTTTTTGTTTTATTATTATTTTAGGTAGTATATAGTTTATACATAAATATATATCTATATGCATATATAGTATGTTGACTTAAGCCATTATTTACAAATCTAACAGCAAAACTATATTTTAGTCTAAAAATAGTTGCCATTTAAGAAAATGGTGCGTGTTTGTTTTATTCAGTGTAGTATGTAAGCTTATGTCATATTTAAACAACATTATCTTATAACTTATGCCATAATTCTCAAGTCTTTATACATATACATATCGAGCCCTAGCCGCAAATAATACATATTAAAAATATTGTATTAAATATGATACATTAACTAGAATGCAATTTAAATTAAGAAAAAAATGCAGTAAGCTACAGTGGAGCAAGCTCGACAGTAGGAGACCCAGTACTTTTTGAGTGCAAGGCGTTCACTATTGATTGTTCTTCAATAATGCGTACCAAACAATAGATGGCGCCACTACGAAGATAAGTTAATAAACACAGAGGTCGATAGCGTCTCTTCTTCTTCCTTTTGCCCGTTACATTGTTAGTTGAATAACTTTCGCGTTTATCATCCGATTGGAATGAAATTTTCTGGATAGGTTCGAATTATAGTGTATATTATTTGTACCAAAAATCAAGGGGCTAGCATTCAAGGTACTCTTGTAATTCGACTTCGAAATTTTGTATTTTAATTTCCGGGGGCGGAGGGGGGCGTGGCAAAGATCTAAAACAAACTTGATCAATGGGAGATATAGATGAACCTACATGCCAAATTTGGTGTCTCTAGCTCTTATAGTCTCTGAGATCTAGGCGACACAAAAAGGGACAGACAGACAGACAGACAGACAGACAGACGGACAGACGGACAGACAGACAGACGGACATGGCTATATCGACTCGGCTGTTGATGCTGATCAAGAATATATACACTTTATGGGGTCTGCCACGCCTCCTTCTACCTGTTACGCACATTTGCACAAACGTAATAGACCCATTTGTACTTTTTTAAAGTACTGGGTCTAATTAAGAAATTTTAAGAAAGAATTATAATAATATATTTTACAATATGAATAGAAAACTTTTGCGGTAAGCGTTCGATATGCATACTATGTACAAAATCGCATATAAATATGTAAATAAACAATTGTTGCATCTTCTTTTTGACAGGCATGGAACAACAACAACAACAGTCTGGCATGGAGTATCAACAACCCACCTACTAAGCGTAATTTGTTAGCCTTCAGTGCGGGGCAAGTTGTACTCCTCCTCCGTTGTCGACACACTTTTATTGGTAGTGCAAAATGGCAAATACAAATTTTACACCAACTATTTACAACAATATAGTACACATGTTGGCTTAACTTATTACACCGATGACAAGCATATACGAACAACAACAATAAAAAGAACAACAACAACAACAAAAACAAGAAAACACAACAATGCCATGCATTTGCTTCAGCAAAGAAAGGAAGGGAGTTTGATAAGCTGAAAACTGCTTAGTTTAAAAAGCCCTATCCTTATACAGAATAATATTAATGATAATAATTTATAAGATAGCCCCTTAAGTTCTGTGTGCAGTTTTTTGTAGTGAAAATTTGTTGCAATACTTATATACGATCGATTATGATACATATATACATATTATATATACACACATGCATATATACAAATAGTATATATGATTATGCTTTAAACGTTGTTAGTTATTTAGTGTATGTATTTGATTAAATTTTCTTGTGCAAGGCCCTGGCCCTCAATACTCAACTCTGGGTTTTTGGCTTGCTTACGATGACAATAGCTTGGACAACAAATCGTATTAAAGAAAAAGCAAAGCAAAAATGTTTTTTAGACAAATTTACACACCGCCGGTACAGTAACATGATATACATACATACATAGTAATTGACCCACACTAGTTAACTAGCAGACATCATAAATATCTGCTCAAAAACATATCCATTATACAACAGTTTTCTTCCAAATCCTCTTTTGATCTCTAACTGCTAAATACTTAGTTCATTGTAGTGCCCGAAATCTCACAGGATCCGTGGCCAGGGTCGCTTTAACTTAGCGCATTGATAGAAACAATATAAATTCAACGCCAAATTGTAAATTCTAAACAAAAAGAATAGAACAAATATTCGTTAAACTAAATGAAGAGGTGTGAAAAAGCTCAGAAAACAAGTATTTACAAATATATATTTGACATCATTTTTGTCTTGGGGCAATTAAAAATCTCTCAAACTTTGCGATTTTAATTTAGTCTTAAGTTAAATGTCCTTATATTTGAACATCAGTATTAAAATAAAACAGTATAAATTCACTTGATATTTAATATTATTACTGTTGCTTTATATTTAATTTAAAAAAAATATATATTTTTTTTTGGTTTTGTATGTTTGTTTTTGAAAAGCCCCCAGGCGATTGTTGACACAAATATGAAATGTATAGTAAAATAAATTGAATAAAATATTCGTACTATGCAATTGAAAATTAACCAATATCAATGAATGTAAACATATTTAATAAATAAACATAAATGTTTGTTTAGTGCAGCATCAAATTATGGAAAACTACAAAAGTATTTGTTAAATATTAAAATATATATACATATATGTATATCATTTATTTGTGTATTGTATATGTACATTATATAAGCCGGCTATAATTATATGTACATATGTTGTACGTGGAAAAAAGGCCAAGGTCTGTTCCGAAACTTGAAAAATATTCGAAATTCGATAAAGCGACTTAATGCAAATCATTCCAATATTCGTAAAAACTTTTACTCGATGTCGAAATTTGGAACGATCTTGATAAATTGAAGTACAGTTCATAAAGAATTATATTTGAAACCAAACCAAACAACACACAAATTCTCAGTAAATTTATAAATTATGCATGTAGAAATCGTGAGCGTTAAATATTTAAATACAATTTATGCATTCAAGGACACTCAAGTTGACAAACTAATAATATTAATAAAAATTTAACCGGTACAAAAGGCATCCTGAACTCGAAGCAACATAAATTAGAAATGTACGTGTTTAAAGATCATTGAACAATAATGTAATAAAACCAATCCCAACTCAAAAAGAAAAACATTGAATAAATTATAACACATATTTTTAAAAACCAAAACCAATGACTTTTATAATCTACCAATGTATTAACAAACTTTAAACATGCTTCATTAAAACTGAACTTCATGATTTTCATCTCTATTTCTCTTCAAATTTTCTTGACAAGACCCAGCTTGAATATTATAATATTCAACATAAACATGTCATATTATTGTGTCCTTAAATCAACAATTTTAAGCTTACCTAATCATTTATAAATATGCTTGTTGAATGCATCTTCAAAAGTTCCCCAACAACACAAAATTACCTGCTCCTCGTGAGTCAACTTAGATCATATTTATAAACATAATGGATCATCTACAAACAAACAAAAGTATTGTGAATCTGAGTTTCCAACTGAGTCATAATAAATAACAAAATAGCTTTCGCTTGGATAAACAAAATTCAATTTATTTGAGATCCAGCTTGCTTCTTTCAAATGAGCTCCGCTTTCTTGTCTCTTTTTTTTAGTGCCTAGCACTGAACAAGCAAACAATAAATTAAACAACTAACATTTATCAATATCAATATTGTTTTCACATCGATCAAGAGCTAAAGAGTAATACTCGTATTACACCCTTCAATCGATGAGAACAAAAAGAGAAATAAAGTTGTGTAGTGTCTTAGTCCTTGCCGCCAAGAGAAAGGATCAATTTCAGGAGATCAGCTCGCTTAGCCTTGACTGTATCAATGTGTAATGGGGGTAATCCCTCGATGATTTCATAGCGATTGACATAGTCGGCTATGTGATCGGTCATGCAGATGACATGAATGCCACAGTCGTAGCCATTGGCCTGTTGCAAGCATCTCATTGGACGACTCTTGGCCTGACGCACACCGAGCGAATCCTTAACTTTATTCATTAGCTCAATCGATGCATCCGAATTGTTGTTGCCATACGAGTCAAAGTGATAGAATGTCTTCTCCGGTCTTGAGAGTACAAGCAATGACCAATGGGTGCCTCCCGCTTCGGTTGTTCCATTGTCATTTAGGGCAAAGAATATAAATGGTTTATTCTTAGCATTATGCTCTCCAAATATCATCTCCAGCTCGGAGTCGTCCATATACTTCATGCACTGGGTCACTTCGGGCGCTATAAAGTACAGATCATTGTTGTTCTTGTACTTGACATGCGACAGGTACTCATAGTAAAAGCTCAAAATCTGCAACAAAAAAAACCGTACGTCCAGTTATATGGTCTTGGTTATATGTTGGAGGACCTAAATACCTGATCATTTAGCCAACGGGGTCCGTGGAGAAGTTGAACGTCGGACATTCGTAGACAAGAGTCATGGAAGCTGAGTGCAATTGGATCTGCTTTGCTCATCTTATTGTGATTATTGTTGTTGAGTCTTCCAGCTTTGAGTCTAAGAACCGCCCGGCGTGCTGTTTGATTCGCAATTTGATTCGGAGTCGGACGTGCCCGTTGTCTGAAAAATTAACAATAAATTTGACGATTGTAATTTGTAGTTTATATTTGTGTGATTTGTTTAGTCGTTGAACCTTAAATTGTTTCTGTCATTCGGCAACATTTTACAAGAGATTTATCAAATGTGCACTAAAATGTGGTATAGCGGGTAATATTAAATGTTCAACCGGCTACTAGGGTTGTTGCTATATCGAAATATGTTTTTTTCTGATGGATTGCCCGACATATTTTTCTGACGATAGTATCCATACCGATATTTTTTAGATGATATTGATATTTTTCGCGATATTTCTAACTGTTGATTTCACTTTTATTTTTTGGAAGTGGAAACACAAATAAATTAAACAATATCGATAGTGTAGCAAACTTTTGTCCTGAAAAAGTTTCAATATGGAAAAAAAAGTATCAAACAAAAAATATACTCTTTTACACTCTCAAATTTTAAATCTACAATTTTGTATGGTTTGCATATTATTAATTAGAATTAATGAATACAGCTTGGCCACAAAGTGGTTGGTTACGAGCATCAAATATTCATAAAAAATATTTAGTTTAATAAATTATATTTATAATCAAATTGTAATAAAATTTCATCCTATTGGTAAACTAAACCATTTCTTTAATTCTATTTAAACTGCGCGCCGAACTCACCGAAGATGCGTAGCACAACAAAAGCAAAAGTCTTATAAGAATAGTCATGGAAACCAGCACTTACTGCTAAATATGGCAGATCCAAGTTGGAATTTCGGCGGGTGCTGGATCTACTCAATATTGATGGCTGCGGCTGCATGCAAACTTCAAAACTATCAAACAAGCTCAGGTGTATTTTGTAATTGTAGATTGTACAGATATTCGACTTATTTATTTACTCTCACACTTTGTAGTAGGGCTGCTGGAAAATATTGATATATCGATATATACTTTTTCGTGACGATATATTTTGCACGATATTTTGCACGAACTGTTATCAACATTTTGTGGCGATATTCTATCGCAAAGAATGCACAAGTAAATTCGAAAGTGGATGAAACCAAGAATTTAAAATGATGTCAGATGATTAATTTAATTTTTGTAATATCACATACATATACGCTTGCTTTACATGTCATAAAAATATCGTATATAAGCAAGCTCTATATCATTGTTTTAAATTTGTAGCTGGTTAGTTAAGAACAAAATTAAAATATAAATCTCATTAAATAATCATGTCCGAAAACTCAGAAACTGTTTTTACAAAAATTTCAGCTTTACAACTTATTGAGACTGATTTAACGAACTACTGCCGTATCTGCAGATGCAATGGACATGGAGAACATGGACTCACTCTGCGTCCACTGTTTAATGATCGACGTTTAACCCGTCTCATTGCCAATACCATACATATTGAAGTATGTACTTGTTTTTTGATAATGCGTTATAGAAAACTAATGTCTAATAATAGGTTGAGGATGTGCCAGGGCTGCCGCGTTTTGTTTGTGAAAAATGTTTGAAAATGTTAAAAACGTTTTCAAAGTTTCAAGTGAATTTTCGTCGTTCCGAAGAACATTTCAAAGTTGCCGTAGAGGATCGTGAGCACTTCCATATGGATTCCTTAGTTTCATTTGCAAAACTCATTGAGAAAGAAAAGCTAATATTGAACGAATTGGAGAATGATCAGAAAAGTGATCCACTTGCTAACAACGCCATAAAGAAGACCAAAAAGGCTAAGAAATCTAAATCGAAACTGGGCCGAAAATGAACAAGCGTTTATTTATATTGTTTACTTTGAATTTAAATAGTTTAATATATTTTATATTTTTATGTGCACTTTAACGATAGTAATTTAACAACTAGGCTTAAAATTATCTGGACACATGTGTTGCTTTAGAAAAATATCGTCGCACCTGCTATCCTCCTTTTTAAAAAGCTCTTCACATTCCGAATTCTTGGAGTTCAATGACGAGCTGTTGCTTTCTGGAAAGAGCATTATACCATCCGCGGGTTTCCAAGCCCCGCTTTTTTGTTGAGCATCGATCCATTTCATTTGCTTGTTAATCTGTATTTTAATTAAAGGTATTCATTTTGTTACTTCTAGCATAAAAATTGAGTTACCTTTTTACAAATATTTTTATGATTATTGCAATGAAACAGGCCTGCGGCGAATGTATAAATGTTTTCTGGATGTTCTTTGATGGCCTCCGTTACGATAACACGTATTATGGCACGAACCTGGAAGAAATCCACTATATAATAAATAAAGTTGCAGTTGAATTAGTTTTTACTTGCCTCTGGATGCCGGCATAAATAAGTCCAATCACCTTTGCGCATGTGTTTTGATACATTTCTAATTGTTTCATCAATTTTATTTAAATCTTCTTTTCTAGTCGGGTGGTCGTGTTGCTCATCCCGCTCCGAGTCGGATTCATTTAAAATTGCTGATTCAAGGCGTACATCCATAATAATTTTGGTAACCTATTTGAAAGGCATGCAGAGTATGAAGTGACTCAATAAAGATTATTTGTTTGAAAAAAAACAAAAGCCTGCTTAACACAAAATATTTATTAAATTTATATTTCTTTAAAAATATAAATAAAATCAAATACGTTATTAAAAAAAATAAAAAAAATCAACCCAACTCCGTGACAATGCAATTGCAGCATTGCCGTGACCAGGATTCGAACCTGGGTTACCACGGCCACAACGTGGGGTCCTAACCACTAGACGATCACGGCTACGTTGGGTTGTTGTGTGCCGTCGACTAAAACGCACTTTTGAGAGACATGCGCAAAAATCAGAGCAACGCAAACCAAAAACGAATTATTCAAACTAAAAATAAATAAATGCCAACGTCTTTTTAGTAAACAAATAAACACATTAGTATATATTTCACAAAAAATATTTACAATTCATTGTTCGTTTTTAATATAGCTTAGTAAATAATGGTTTGTACTTAACTAAAGATTTTCACTGTTGCGCTGGATTCAATTTTACAACAATTCACTGTTCGACTTCAATATAGCTGGATTATTTGTTGCGGTTTCTCCGGGCTGCTTGCGTTTCTTAAGGCGTTCCCGGAACTGATATTTTAGCATATCCAGGTGGGTATTTAGTGTAAAGTTTATATCGGGTATCTTCAATGGAAAATGGTACTTAATAAAATATTCAAACTATACTTTGAAGCCCTTACCTGATAGGTGGCAAGTAGAAAATTGCAACGCACACGTTCGTTAGCTATGCGCTGGATAATCTCCTGAACTTCCTCAGAATCCAACATATTATTAACAATAGTCTTTATTCCATCAGTCTTTTTAACCTCATTTGCCGGCATGGATACGAACTGCATGTCATTCTCAGACGCGTTACGAACTGTGTGCTGTGTTTTTCGGGATCTGTGCCGAACTTGTGCCTTTGTTTCATGCAGATTTCCAGATGCATTGGAAGATGAAACCTCTGATGATTTGCTTGTGGGTGTGTCTGGCATCTCTCTTTGTTTTTCCGGCGACGGATCAGTTGTCTCGCTGCCACTATTTATTGATTTTGCCATTCCCGTTGTTGGTTCCGGCATATCGTCGTCAGAGTCAGGTATTTCAATGGAATTAAACATCTCGTTTTACTAGGGATTTCTTCTTCTTTCGGCGTATATTAGGGATGATTGCTTTCGTGCAGATATATTTATCGAGTACTCGATTGTAAGCTCACTTACTAAATAACATTTGTTTATTATGAAAAGCACTTATTTTAAAAGTTTAAATTAATGTAAGTCGATGTTAATATTATTAACATGGAGTTTATTAAACTAAACTACCCATATCAACTAAACTATCGTGGTACTTTCATCGATTGTGGACTTGTAGAAGTGCAAATTATATCGATACTTTTAGCAACCAACAACAAGAACAACAACAACAACCCACACACATACTGCTGACTTATATTTTCTTAACGTGCGTAGGCGAATTTCTTAATTTTCGAATTAAGAACGGTTCCAAATTTATGTAAATCTACATTATTGCGTCTGCAAACACATTGCTTTAGGCAACAGGATTCGCGGCAGCTGCAAACAAGGCGTTGCAACATACTAACAACATAACAATATGGGAAACACCGATTCCAAGCTCAACTTTCGCAAGGCAATTGTACAGCTGACGCAGAAGAATCAGAAAATCGACAACAGTGATGAACAATTTTGGGAGCAATTCTGGCAGGGACATCAAACAACGCTTGAGGATGTCTTTGCATTGGTGACAGCAAGTGAAATACGTCAAATACGTAATGATAATCCCGCCAACTTGGCTACACTCTGCTACAAGGCTGTGGAGAAACTTGCCCAGGCCGTGGACAGCAGCTGTCGGACCCAGGCGGATCAACAATGTGTGCTGAATTGTGTACGGCTTTTGGTGCGGATTTTACCATACATTTTCGAGGACGATAAGTGGCGTGATTTCTTCTGGAGTAATCTGCCAGCACAGGAGCAAGCGAATCATGGCCAGACAGTGCCACTTGCCCAGTCCCTGCTAAATGCCATATGTGATCTATTGTTTTGTCCTGATTTTACGGTCACGGCCACCCGTCGTGCTGGTCCCGAAAAGGCTGAGGAGCTGGCGAACATCGATAGCTGCGAGTATATTTGGGAGTCAGGTGTAGGATTTGCCCAATCACCGCCACATAATGCTCATATGGAACGCAGACGTACAGAGTTATTGAAGCTATTGCTCACATGTTTCTCGGAACCCATGTATAGGACGCCACAGCAATCGGAGGAGCCCAACAAGTGGATAGCATATTTTACATCTGCTGACAATAGACATGCTCTTCCATTGTTCACCTCATTTCTGAATACAGTGTGCTCCTATGACCCTGTTGGATTTGGTGTTCCATATAATCATCTACTGTTTGCGGACACTACGGAACCGCTTGTTGAGGCCTGTCTCCAGCTATTGATTGTTACCCTTGACCATGACATGGTCGTCCAGCAGCAACAACAACAGCAGCAGCAACAACAGCAATTAACCCATTCAGCTGGTGGTGTGCTGGTCACGCCCTATGATGAAGGCGGCTGCGGTGACAATCTCTTTATTAATTACTTATCCCGTGTGCATCGTGATGAGGATTTCCATTTCATACTGAGGGGCATAACGAGGCTACTCAACAATCCTTTGGTTCAGAATTATTTACCCAATTCGACAAAACGTTTGCATTGCCACCAGGAGCTACTCATATTGTTCTGGAAGATTTGCGATTACAACAAGAAGTTCTTGTACTTTGTGCTGAAGAGTTCTGATGTGCTGGATATTCTTATACCCATCCTATATCATCTGAATTACTCACGTGCAGATCAATCTCGTGTGGGACTCATGCACATTGGCGTCTTTATACTTTTGCTTCTCTCGGGTAAGTGTTGTCTTTACCAGATAATCTTCAAACCAAATCAAATCTTTATACATTAAATCACGGCTACTAAAAATACTTAACTATATCCTACAATTTCTAATTGCAGGTGAGCGCAACTTTGGAGTGCGCCTCAATAAAGCGTATTCGGCCACGGTGCCCATGGATATACCCGTATTTACGGGCACCCATGCGGATCTGCTCATCACAGTGTTTCACAAAATTATCGCAACAGGTCATCAACGCTTGCAGCCGCTGTTTGATTGCCTGCTGACCATTCTTGTGAATGTGTCGCCCTATCTCAAGACACTCTCGATGGTGGCCAGCGTGAAGTTGTTGCATCTTTTGGAGGCATTTAGCACACCATGGTTTCTGCTTTCGGCACCCAGCAATCATCATTTGGTGTTCTTTCTGCTGGAGATCTTCAACAATATAATACAGTACCAATTCGATGGTAATTCAAATCTAGTCTATACAATAATACGCAAGCGTCATGTCTTTCATGCCATGGCTAATCTACCAACGGATATGTCGGGCATTGCCAAGTGCTTAAGTGGTCGTAAAACAGGTAGCAAATTTAATTTACCCCGAGTGCCGCAGCGTAAGCAAACATCGGCGATAAACAACCAGGAGTTGCCATCGGCACAGGTTCCCGATGACTATGCTGATGAGGATGAGGACGAGGATGTTGAGAATGTTGATGTGCGCCTGGACAAGGAGCCTGTTGCCGAGGAGGATCTTGAATCTGAAACGGAATCGCATGAACGCTCTCAGTTGGGTGACACACAACTGGATGCTGGAGCCGTGCTCACGGCACAGCCAGCTGAGCCAGGCACGCTGAAAACATCGCTACTGGACACGCCAGACATTGGCCAAATGACTGAGCGGGAGCAAGCTCATCCCAATGAAAAGACCGAAAGCGTGGGACAATTTGATAAATCGTCTAGTCCTGCGTCTAGTCCACGAGCCGGCAGCGTCAAGTCCACGT
Organism: Drosophila neotestacea; assembly: GCA_035044365.1. Taxonomy (NCBI): domain Eukaryota; kingdom Metazoa; phylum Arthropoda; class Insecta; order Diptera; family Drosophilidae; genus Drosophila; species Drosophila neotestacea. Next base: position 286,916 of record JAWNMD010000270.1, read on the forward strand.
CGCCAACATCATTTTCGAGGGAGGATCAATCACGTCTGTCGGTGGCACATCGTGCAAGTATACGCATGGTTCCTGGCGATAATGATCGTTGGACACCCACACCCGAATGGATTGTCTCCTGGCGATCAAAGCTACCATTGCAGACGATAATGCGACTGCTGCAGGTGCTAGTGCCTCAGGTGGAAAAGATCTGCATTGACAAGGGGCTCACCGATGAATCGGAAATTCTCAAGTTCTTGCAGCATGGCACCCTGGTGGGTTTGTTGCCCGTGCCTCATCCCATTCTTATACGCAAATATCAAGCTAATTCCGGCACTACCGCCTGGTTCCGCACCTACATTTGGGGCGTCATCTATTTGCGTAATGTGGAGCCGGCTATTTGGTATGATACGGAGGTCAAACTGTTTGAGATTCAACGTGTTTAGATTATGAGTTAACATCCACTACAACAATACAATTGCAGCAGTAACAACAATGTAGCTTACTCAAAAACAAAAAGAAAGCTTTTTGCATTTACCGTAGTTAATTTATTTAGTTTTTAATTCATTCCAAAATTTTGTAATGTAAAATATCAATGTTTTAAGGGGTTTCTCCCGGTGTAGTCCAAACGAACCAATCATAAACCAAAATGAGGCTTTATCAATTCTAACATTGCGTATGTTCCATGTTTATCTCTTATCAGTTATCACATTTTAATTGGCTTTTAATCAATACTATTTTATGCACTTTCCATTTACCTATTTATTTCCGATAATATTTATTTTAGTGTATTTTAATTTGTCATATAGAAAATGTTCCTTGTGCCGTAATTTGCTTAAGTAATTTATTTGTCAGCTATTTAATAGTCTATACTTATAAATATTTTTTTTCCATGCAGAATTTTAATTTTTTTTTGTAAGTCTCATGTATTGTAGATAATTCCAATTATGATTTGAAAGTCTCAACTAAAGGGAGAAATTTTTAAAACATTGTGTTTTTGCTTTATCGGTAATCAACTAAAAAATTCCCTTATAAGTATAAAAACTATTTAATTAATTTATGACGTACAAACTATATAAAATATACCAAAATCGAGCTTTATTTATTTCTCTGTGTAATGAATTAACTTATTATGTGCAATGTGTGTGCTTGGTAAAAATTAAATATGTACTTACATTATCATTTAACATATTCCAATTATTTATTAGAAACAAGTATATGTTCACAATTAAATTGTATTTCCAAATAATTTATGCGTACATTTAAACAAATCATGAAAAGTCAACTAAATAAATATAAATAAAATATGTATATCAAAAATTAGGGTAAAGTATGTTGAATTTTTAAAATTTTCAAATAATTTCCACTGTAGATTTGTTTTGAAATGGAGATTATTTCGTATAGGAAGACTCAAAATCCCTGAATCTATTTTTATCCGGCTCTGGTGTCTCACTTGACGATGTTAAGGTTCGATACCAATATACATATTTCAGAGTAAATAGAAATAGAATTGATACAGTGGCTACTACCATTGCTGTCTTTGGACCTGGGGCTGGATCATTTTCTGACTGCATGGTGGAGTAGTTATGCACATGTAAAGCTATGATCATCCTATGAATCCGAGGTAACCTTGGCAGTCACGATTGATTCACAGTCGGAGGAGTAGTCGTTGTAGTTGCCACAGGTAATATGCTGAATTTGATAAAGGCTCCTTTTTGACGTTTTTGAACAATTTTGCCAATAATTTGGGGTTCCTTGATGGTGGTCTCGATTGTCTTGACAATACGCTCTGCTTTTCCCTCGTCGGCACCACTAGCGTTTCCCTGGATGAGAATGCGCACTTCGTGCCTTTTGTTCAACCATTTGGTAATGTTTTTCAGGCGGGACGCCAGATCGTGATCTGTTATACGTGCCCCAATGGATAAGGATTTGTCTGTCTTCTTGTTGCCTTTGTCGGACGCGGACTTTCCTGTGCCTTTATCATCCTGGTCATCTGCTAGCATTTCTGCAGCAGTAACCAATCTGTAAATATAGAGATTAGTATTAATGTTCTGTATAACACCTTTTGAGTCTGCTTTCGTTACTTGCGTGGACTGCCGAAATACTCTACCTGAAAACGACTCGTCCTGTTTTTGCATCGGTTTGATTCATGCGCATCAAATGCAAATCCCGCCGTTTGGCCAACTTCTGTGCTTCATCCAATGTGGTTACACTCATCGCCTGATTTTGTGCTATCAAAGTGATTTTTTGCTGTGACTTGTTTATTTTTTGGCCATCCTCCTTTGTTGTTGTTGCTTGTGTAAGATAACGGTGAAATATCAAGTTTCGCATCTGTTGCTGCTGCTGCTCCTGAGCGGAAACTGTGATTGTTCTTTGGAGACATCTCGGTAATTGCAGCGCCACCGAATGTTGCGAGAACAATTTTCGAATAATAAATAGCCGCTGTTGTTGCATTTTAATCTGTTTGTATTTCTATTGTTTTTGCGACGTTATTGTTCAGTGCGGTAGAGTTGCCAATAAATCCAGATTGTTATATTTTTTTTTACCTATTTAATTGAATCTTTTACAAACACTTTTAAATTCACTAGCCTAGTTAAACGTATCTGTAAACTCAAGTTAAATCAATTGGGAACTACACATTAAATGTTCAATAATAATATTTTGATAATTACTGACATCTCGAGCACAGCTGTTGGGCTCGAAAGGCTATCGAGTGAAAAATCATCGATATGGTGCAATAAGTTATCGCCGATAGCTGAGCACTATTGTGAACCGATTCTCTTAAGTTACAACCGCTTTTTGAAGTAAATACAGCTTATTTATTACTATAAGAGCGGATATTAAAAAAAAGGTTTTATTTTCACAAAACAAAAAAATGCGAAAGTAGATAAATAACAGACGCTTCTGTTAAAATATGTCTCGATTTTCTACCACTCTTTTTTCAGTCAATCGATTCTGAATTCCTCTTGGAAATGGCTTATTTTTCGCGTTTTTTGATCGCCAATTTTGTGAGGGTCTCTCTCGCCGCTCTCTCTTTTGTCAGTGTTGGCAATGAATGACAGTTTAAAAAAGGCCAGATTTTGAAGTGAAATTCTGAATTGTTTCAGCTGTTTTTGCCTTCTCTTCCCGTTAGAGTCAGCTTTTTTTCTGGTAAAAAGTTGGCAGCACTGAATGGCAGTGCCATCAATCAGCTGTTTGATCGCCATTGCGCTCTCTTCCTATCTTGCGCTGCCGCTCACATGTTTCACATCCAGTAAAAAGCTCTTGTTGAACAGACGCGTCGCGACGCTCGATTCGTTGTTGGATTCTGACACGAAGAAGTCAAAGCTTGAATTAAAATTAAAACTGTGTAATAAATACTTAAGCAAGTAATTGACCCTCATGATTAATGAAATGAAAAAGTGTTGATAAAACGTCGACGGCAGAGAGGGAGGGAGACTGTAGACGCGGTCAATTCGTGCAATATGCTTAAAATGATTTCCAGTGCTCAATTCCAGTTTTCCAACATATGCAGCAGCAGCAATCAGTCGGAGTGTTGTTTTTTCAGTTATAAATCTGACGGCGACGGCTGCGGCGGCGGCAGTGGCGACTGCGCTCTTCAAAGCCAAACAAAGTAAAAAGCAACAAGTTTTCAAGTTTCTGCCGTGAAAGTTCAAAATCCTCCAATAACAACAACGAGTTCGCGTGTGTCTCAATTGTGTGTTTGTGTTTGTGTCTATCTGTTTTTAGTGGTCTTGTATGTGTGTGTAAACGAAATCTGAAATTGATTTTCACGTATTTCGTGATTACTTGGCGCCTTTGGCAGCATGCCCCAAATTAATTTGCACTTGGCAGCAATTTTGGAATAGTCTTTAATTGAAGAGCTAGACTTATAAGTACACACATATAAATGTCTTGTGCTTATGAATCATAAAAAAGTCAAAATTTAAAAAAAACCAAATAAAAATCAATTGAAACGAAGGCCAAGGCAAAACAGCTGATATTTGTTTGCGGATCCTTACGTAAGTAACACTATTTAATTAAATTTACTTTATTTAAAGCCTACTGCAAAAGGTTTCAAGTGCTTCTGAAGTTATAATTGCGCGGGTGGCTTAAGAAGTTCTCTTTGAACAGAGCTGTCGGCTCTTCATTCTGTTTATTTTGTAATTTTTAAATTACAAGTGTGCCAAAACTTATAAATGAAGACACTATGCTTCTTTAACAACAACAAGCTAAATTAATTTTACAAATTATTTAGATATTCATTAATAACAAGACAACTTAAATTACTCTAACAATTCCGATTTTTAAATAGTAAATACATTTATATTATTTATTTATTTACTGTGTTTTCTTTTTTTATGAAAGTCTTACACTCAGTTAATGAATGTTAATGAAATCTAATTAAAAAGTATTATTCTCATGAAAACTGAATTAATATTTGCAGAATTCTCAATTAGTTTGAATTAACAACAACAACTGATCACGAGACAAAAACGAAAAAGCAAAATGATGAACATAGCTTGAACGATAATAGCACATTCTTATCGCAAATCAGTTTTTTTCATTGTTCCGCAATGATTACAATTGTACTAAGCTATGTACAAAGTTCGATAAAGAAGCACTTCAGTCGATTGAATTTATCAATCGTATATGCGTTTTTTCTTAATTGAAAGGTTCTTGACCGATGAATAAATTAAATTTGAATTTTTTGCACAATATTCTTTTTTTCAATTAACATTTAAATTTCTATCACATATATTTATTAATATTATTTGAAATCCAAATATATGTACATTATACAAACATAAAGTTAGCTTTTCAGTGAAATGTACAGATTCTTGTTCGATATCTTTTTTTTGCTGCAATTTCCTGCTGAATTTTTATATTATATATATATATATCCCTAATTAGTTTTTATAATTATAGAAGACTCCAAACATCAGTCAGAGCTATAAAAAACCAGCTTCAGTCAATTGCACATTGAAGTGTCATAGTTTAACCTAAGCAAACTTTGAACTCATCTACGGTAACGTACAATTACCGATATAGCAATGGGGCAACTTATTGTATTATTATCTTATCTATTTTTTGAAATTAATTCGTATATGTATGGTTTTATTAGTAAACAATTGATCAACTTTTAAAGTTGATATGCACGGGGAGTTACTTTATTCAGTGGAATTTACAACATTAGGTTATTCTCTATGTATATGTATGATTAAGCCTGTTGTATGTATGATTAGTATATATAAAGAATCCTCCAAAAGTCTAAGTATCAGAAAATATTATATGAATATTTGGAAAATATGTACGTATGTAAATTGAAAGACCTCCAAATTTCGTAATATGTTTTAAGTGTGTATTTTTATGAGTATGTATTCCTTTTTTATTAGCTTTGCTGGGTGTGTCAAGTTCTTAAGTACTGAATCATTTATGTATGTAACTTTTATGATTTATTTTTGTCACTTTGCTGTAATGTGCTACATTTGCAATGACAATAAGCTAATGTTTTGTTTTTTGTAATCTTATCTGAAAATGTAATTATAATTTGCCTTTCGCACCTCATTGGGAACGCACGACACTAAATTGTTATTTTCTGTGTAAGATTAAATATGAATAACGAGTGGTGATTACTGCAATTGTGTTGGCTTTATTTTTTATCAGCAACAGATTAGATAAAATACAGTTTGTCGATGTACAACAAAATATATAAAATGATCCTGGTGAATCATCTGTGAAAGAGATAATCCTCAAAACTACACTTAGCTACAAATAAGGAATATAAACATAACCGTTAACCTTTAAAAGCTTCACAAAGGTGATAATATCCCTTTATAACTCACAATCTCTCTCCCTCTCTCTCTCTGTTTTTGTCTCTCACAACAACACAGATGCAGATAAACTTGTTTGAGCTGCTCTCTGTTAACACGACCTTGTAGGTATTTCAACCAAATGAGCGCATACGTTAGTTTACCTGACCGACATACCATGTAAACTTTATAATATTCAAAATTGCATTGTCACACCTCGCACCCCTCACAACTCTTACTCCAAAGCGTTTAAAAGCTTCAACAGCTGTTTAACTGTTTTAACGTAGTTGTTGTTGTTGTTGATATCTCTCTCTGTTTGTCTGCAAGCAACTTTGCAATCTTCGTTCTCTCAATTTGTCTCGCTCTCTCGTTGGTTATTGGGAGAGCGGATAAGCGCTCTCTCAACCGATAAACGTTAACGTTAACCGTTTCATGTAGCTTCTTTGGACACAATGTGAAAAAAGCTCTTGACATTTGTGGCAAAGTTTAGTTACTATTATTAAGTAAAGTGACGGCAACGTTGGCGCAACACGTTTGTCTGTTTTTTGGCTACGCGCTCGCGTTCGCGTTCGCAACTCATTCGATCGTTGTTGTGGGGGCTCGTGTTGTGATAGTGTATGTGTGTGTGAGCGTGACGGTGTGTGTGTGTGTGTTTGCGAAGTGTCTTCATTTCGCATTGTGTCTTGTCTTAAGTTATTGTTGTTGCTGTTGTCACACAGGTAGAAAGAAGCACCAAAAGGTAAAAAGAAAAGACACAAACACAAAACGAGAACAACGACAGCGGCGTGGCAGCTTTTTAATGCGACTGCGACTGCGCGCTAAATTCTCTCGCATTAAGTTTCAACGGCTTCTGAAAAAAATGAAAGAAAGAAAAAAAATAACGCAAGCTGTAACTTCCGTTAGTCGTTGGCAAAACGTAAACAATGAAAATTAATTATTATTATTATTAATATTATTATTGTTATTAATATATGTCTGTACAGATGTACATTATCACACACGGCGAAATGCAGACGTGTCTTTTTGCAAAGTTAACGGAACTCTCTGCATCTCATGCGTGCAGTTATCTCAAAAGATACAAAAACATGCAAAAGATACAAATCAAGTATTTTCTTTTATATGGCTACAATGTGAAATGTTCAATAATAACAACAAATATATAAAGTGAGACTGCTGTTGTTGTTAATACAATTTATATTATAAATTTCAAAATTTTCTTTTATGCCAAAAATTACACTGTTAATTGTTGTGCAAACTTTATGAGCTGCACGTGTGTGAGTGTGTGTATCCGTGTGTGTTTGTATCAACAACAAAACAATAACTATACAAAAAAGTTTTATAGAAAAAGCGTCTGCCTTGGCAAAAAGTGTGTTAATAATTGTGTTAAATAAAAATACAATTTTATTAAAAATACTACAGATAATGACGAAATCTTAAATATATAATCTATGTAAATAAATTGCAAAAGCTAATCAAATAAATGATGCAAGCAAGTGTTAAAATTATGTTTTGCCATTAAAATGTTACGATTAAAATCAGAACGTGATGCAGCAATTTATAAAATTAATTATAATAATAATAATTGTTCAAAAATACACTCAATGTCTTATGAGTAATAAAAAATACGATAGCCATGAGCCAATTCTTCAGACACTGCAATCAGTTATTGACTCCGTTAATAAACAAATGAAAAAAAGAAGAAAATACAAAATATTTATTCAAGTATTTGTTTTTGTTTTGTTTTTTGTTTAAATAGCTGCTGTAATGCGAGCAACAATAAAAATGAATATCTGTCAATATCAACAAAGAAACACCAAAAAATCGCATGCCAAATATATAAATATAAATATACAAATAAATATAGTTCAAACAACAGCGATAACTAAAAATGTCCCAACCAAATGTTCCCATTAATATCCCTGCCAACAACAACAACAACAACAATGAGACGCAGCAGGACGCGTCCAACGTGGCGCTGCAGAATTTCCAAGTGCGACGTCATCGTCGGAGTATTTCACAGCTGATGGCCAGCATGGGTAATAATTGTCTTATTGTTAGCCCTTAACCCGACCAACTCTCACCTGCCCCGTGTTAACCCATCAGATGAGTTGCCTACATTTCTCAGTCTCAGGTCTCAGTTGTATCTCAATTGTATCTCATGTTGGGTTAGATCATTACCAGTTCTCTAATCCCAGTAGCTTTTTTTTTGCGGCGCATGCGTCATGCTAAAAAAAACCTAAACACAGCAGTCGATAATGTTAGACCAGTTTTGCTTATACCCTGCAACCATATATAGTTGGGTATTATAGGCAACCAAAGTGTTTTTCCACTTTTTAGAGTTTTACTTCATCAATTTTAAGCTTGATTTTGTTTAAGATTTTTCCTACAGCGTATCTGTTAGTTAATCAGTCTGGAGTAGAGCAATCTTGTTTATTTAAGCGTTTTTCGGCTCTTGTTTAGTTACTAGAATTATTTTTACTCTTTGCGACCGGTTTGTTTAGCCGGTTTCTCTGAGAAAGTGAAAAAGAATTTAAGTTTAAATGGAACTTGCTTGATTTCATTGTGAGCAGTCCAATTTGAAAGATTTTAAAGTAATTTAACACCTCAAATAGGTAATATTTAATTGTAATTGATTGAATATATTAGTATATAATTAAAAACTTTAGTTAATAATCTATTAAACTAAAGTTCTTTGACTTAAAACATTGTTCAAGGTGCAAAAAGTTCTAACTTTATCTGATCAGGGAATTCAAAGATTATTGTTGCCTTCAGCATGATTTTTTTGTTAGCAAGATTAAACACAGTTAAGAAATTTTGATTGAGAGATGTTCAGCTGCAGTTTTGCAAGTCATCGTTATAAAATATTCCCCATTTTTTCAATTCGTTGAAAATGAAAACAGGGCGTAGTTTCAAGCTTATCAATACAATTTTCCCTTATCAGGGATTAAAATTTATACACGAAAATGCTGATAATGTACACAAAGTATAAATCCATATTTTTAGAACATTACCGAAACCATTGTTAGCCAACAGAAACAAAAAAAAAAACCAACTAATTAAAGAAAAACTGTGTAAAATGTAACTCAGCTAAAAATAATATTTATAATAAAACAAAACAAGCATGTAGCGAAAGCAACTGTTGTCATCAATTAGAATTTAAAACGAATGATTTAACGACAATTAAGCGAAAACCACTTGAGAATTTTAAGCGGAAATGCAGCTACTCGTACAGTGTTACTAAATTAAAAATGATTGATATATAAATAAAAAAAGCTAAACAAACTAATTCAAGCTGATGTTAATAGGGAAGATTTCTAAAGTTGTATTTAGTTTTATTTGTAGTAACAAATATTAAACACTTGTATTGCTCCAGTAATCGTAATTATCTTTTGGAAGCCAATCTTTAATAATATAGTTTTATAAAGCGACCAAAACTATCGTTGAAGTCTATTACAAATAAATATTTTTATTTTTATTATACAAAGTGCTAAGCATTTAATATTTATTAGATTATTTGTAAATGATAGCATACACTTTATACATAGATATACAATCGATTCAGCAGTTCCATTATTAACCGTACCATTAGACAAATACCAACTTCCGGCTTGTTACACGGCCAATTTACAATGTAAACATTTTGGTCTAGTCCAAGTGGTATGAGTATGTGTATTCGCTTTTCTAATTATTATATAACCCTGGAATTTGGTCGCTGCTTTCGCCTCACGTGTCTGAGGCACTTTGCGTGTTACTTTGCCGGAGACGCTTTACCCCGTGGAGTTTTTAAAGCCCCCCTACCCCAACCCCCTTCCAACTAACGGCACCATTAGCTAATTATTCATAATGCCCCAAAGTCCAATTCAAAATTCATGGCACGTTATTGGCGTTTGGCTGATGATTTTCAATTTGTTGCAAACAGGAAGTTTCGATTTCTTTTGGCCCATTGTGTGTGGGTCACAGAATGGCCAGAATGGGTTGAACGACCTTTCTGGGGGCACAAAACGAGCCTAAAGACAAATTTCCTCAAACCTCAGACAAAAGTATAAATAATGATATCAAAGAAATAATATCAATTTTTTATTGTTATTGTGAGTCAGGGAATCGAATTTAAGTTCCTCTTTGTATTACGTTGTTCCCCTGAAAACCTTTGACGTTGTCTTCCCGACCACAATTTTACTTTGGTTCCTTATGGTTTCATTTTTTATCAAACAATTTACTTGGCAATTGTTTGCTTTTTTATTGTTGTTATTATTTTAGGTGATAATTTCAAGTGTCGACTTGCCGCAGTGCTTCTTCCTCTTCTTCGTTTAATATTGCCACCATTTTTTATACAAAGGGTAGAGGGTATTATAATTTTGTCACGAAGTTTGTAACGCATTAAAGAAGGCATCACAGACTCCATAAAGGACGACAAGCTGAGTCGATATAGCCATCTCCGTCTGTCCGTCCGTCCGTATGTTTCTATTTAAACTAGTCTCTCAGCTTTGAAGCTATCTTGAAGGTAAAGGTAAAGGTATGTATTTTTGATAGTCAGATTGGATAACTATAGCATATAGTTGCCATAGGATCGATCGGTTAGCAATCAACATTTGGTATAATAAACTTATTTGCCTCTTAAGATATCTCAACCAAACTCACAGAGTTTGGTATCCTTATATACAATCTCATTCATTTTGGATAAAATCGGACTTCTATATCATTAACCAGTTATATGTGATATATGAAAAATGGAATACAAGGGTATATAATCTTTGGCTTGCGTTATATTCATTATCACTTTTGTATTTCAATTCTTATCGTGTCAGAGGCAACACTCAAAATGGGTTCTGCGTGCCTAAGCAATTGATACCAACATTTTAAAGACCTAAGTTATGAGTCTGAGACTCTGTCTACAGTCTGCAGTTAGCAAATGTGTGAATTAATTTGGCAACTGTTTAATTGTAATGAAAGTGAACCAAATGTTTATTGAGAAGTATTTAAACTTTTATTTGATTGGTTGTTAATACAGTGTATAAATATTTATAATGATCGATTCACTTTGCAAACATATTTAAAATGTAGTCAATAGTAAACTAGCGAACTAAACGAACGTTGTCCCGCCCCAATTTAACAGTGCTGTATACGTTTACGTTAACAGTGCTGTTAACGTTAACAGTGCTGTATGCGTTAGCAGTGAGTATATCTGTTGGGACGCTATCGACTTTTCCGAAAAGATCTCCCAAAATTTTCTTTTCTGGAAACCTTCTTCAATTACGAACAATTATAAAAAAGTTTGAGCCAAATCGGCGCAGTCGTTCTCAATTTATGTAATACCTATACATTTTTTGCACCATTTTATATACAGTTATGGATAAAATGTCATATTTTACTTCAAACTAACATAACTTTGACAAAGCTAAACCGATTTGAACGTTTTTTCAACCATTTTGGTCATGGTTTAGTCTTTAAATCAGTTTCTTAATTTCTTTCTTAAATGTTGAAAACTAATAAAAATTTAAATGCTACCATAGATTTCCTGCATAGCATATTTAATATTTTACGCCATTCTGTAGACTTTTGTATATGCTGACGTAATTATACGTTATTCCAAACATTGCCAATTCATTATCCAGTGAAAGAAACTGTGTAAGCATTTTAGGCATCATCAAAAAACAGTTTTGTATGTAAAATATCGATGCGATCATTGAACCCGAATATGACTAGTTGTAGACAAAAAGTTCTCAAGTGGGATTTAATGACTTGAAACTTGACATAATGAACTCTAGTTAGAAATGAAATGTATTATTTATATATTTTTTTTATAACTATTAAAACTTTTAAAGCTTTTCTGAACTCTTATTTTGACTGTGTAAATATTATGCCAAAGCCTTAACTTTGATAACAATCAGAGTGTCCGGTCACATGATCCCCATTAAACTTTACAGTCTTACAAGATATTTTATGGCAATGATGCCCAATGTCAATGACAAGAGACTCCACATAACTGGCACACTCTAAATGCGATTTACAAGTTCAATTCATTATAATTGTTTATGAAACTGGCGAACTTGACATAGGAACCCTAAAACTTACCTTGAGACTATTTCGAGCCAAGTAAACTTCTATGTTGGCCTAAAAGCAAGGCAATATTTCCACTGATAAGATATTTGTGTAACGTCAGACATCATATGACTAATGATAATTTGCTTGGGTATCCTAAAAAATGGGTTGTGCTATCATTTTTATTATTATATTCTTTTATAGTGTTCTTTTTTTAAACAAAAGATTAGGTGTGGTACTAATTGTTGTAGAACTAACTACAAAAGTAATTAAAAGGTAATTCAAATATCTAAGTTTAATTTATTATCATGTAGTTTCACGATCTTTTATATCTTTAATCTAATATTCGAACAATAAATTTATAAATTGGTGTAGAACTAACCACATAAGAAATTAAAAGGTAATTCAAATATTTAAATTAAATTTATTATCATGTAGTTTCTCGATCTTTAATCTAATATTCGAACAATAAACTTATAAATTGGTGTAGAGCTAACCACATAAGAAATTTAAAGGTAATTCAAATATCTAAGTTAAATTATCAAGTTTCACGATCTTTTATATCTTTAATCTAATATTCAAACAATAAATTTATAAATTGTTTGGAACTATCTACATAAGTAATTAAAAAGTAATTCAAATATCTAAGTTTCATTTATTATCATGTAGTTTCACGATCTTTTATATCTTTAATCTAATATTCAAACAATAAAGTTATATGTCTTTATTTCCCACTGTGTACCTCGTAATAACGCCCTCCTCTAATTTTGTCTATAATTTTATTTGGCTGCTATCTGAACTATAAAAATAATACTAGTTATATATATTATTTATGTGCGCTATAAGTCAACGTCTAGGGTCTTGTTTATCAATTTGACTAATAGATTTCGACGCCCTATTGTAGGTACTACTATCAAGAGGTAATCGAGGAAAGTACGTACTGATATTGAGCATTATCTCTAGCCTACATATAAATCATAATTTAGTCAAGTACTTTGATTAGCGCCTAATAACAGGTGTCCATCCATCACCTACTGTTCCTATAATACATATGCAAAATATATAATCTATATATCTGATATTTTGACATTCTTATCAATAGACAAAAATTTCATATTTTTGCCTGATTTGTTATTTTTTTTTAAATGCCTTATCATCATTATGGGTAGAAGGCCTGTAAATGAAGCTTTAATTAATTAAGAGTTAAACTTAATATCGATTACTTAGGCAACTGTCAGCGAAGCTTTTATACAAGGTTTTTACAATTCTCTTGCATAATTTAGTCGTATATCTTTTCGGCATTTTTTACCATTGCATAGCAATTATACTTTGATCAACATAAAGTATTTTTACCGTCATATCACTAGACCCAAGTTTATCAGCCTGAAATTTATTATACTCGTATTTTAGAGTGTTCACCACATACGGGCTACAAAGCCTTGAACTTTTTTTCGCTTTTACGATAAAGAAAAGTTTAGCCAAAGGCATTCCCTAAATATTATACCCATGTGGAGACCGGAGACCTCATATACTTGTATATACAATACATAACTATATCGTTCGGCATTGACTTTGATATTTATATGATGTGCCTTATAAAATACGCAATAAGACGACTATAACTTATATCGGAGGCATAAAAAGTTCTAATAAGATCTAAAACATTACTGTACATTATTCCAGATACTCTTTTTGCAATATATGTATGATTGTATTTTCAAGATTTATAAAAACTTAATCTTATTGATTTCCTTAATACAAATTTTTGACTTATTTCTTATAAAAATTCACAATTGTATGAAGTATATTTACTCAATATGTATGTTAGTCTCGCCTCTGTTTAATTGAATAACACGCCAATTCTTGTAAAAACTTAAGAACTCTTCAAATACTTACTGTCGTACTTAAATTGAATGACATTCCAGTAAAAATATAAACCCTTGTCAAATAATTTTTATCAGCAGAAATAAAAATACACGCAACTTCTCACATGAGTCAACATTTAGAGCAATAGATACCCTTTACTATATACCACATAAGTAGTATACTATATGCATTACTTGCATGTACTTGAAAAATGCAACACACTCAATTTTAGCTAATTAAAAGTGGACTAGTTACGAATATATACGAACCAAAACCACTCCGAGCAGTCGAGTAAATAGAAGATAAGAATGATATATGCGAACTGAAGTGGGTCGATTACTGTACCGGGTTGGGAGTATATTACAATTACCAGCTAACATAAGTATGTTCCCAACCACATTCTTATGCAAGTGTCCTACATTGTGTTATTTTTTAAGAAACTATCCAATTTAGAAGTTAAAATTAAAATCAAATGCTAATGAAATAAGTCGCCATACTATTTTTATGTATTAAAGACATATTAGTTTCATTAATTAGTCCTATATCTTTTTTACATACTAATTTGTAGATAATATACATCAGTTCTTTTGGGAGCTGCTTTCGTCACTGGGTAAAGACCACATTAAGCGGTTAAGTCTCGAAAGTCCTAGTCCAATTAGCGAATGTCAAAATTGAAAATGTTCACATTCTTTTTTAAAGATCAACTGACCTAACTCCCTCCCTCTCACTCTCTCTCTATTTTAGCTGAATATCCAGCGGATGATGCCTACAGACCCACACATTATGCCGGCTATATAAATCGCGGCTATGATGATTTAGATAGTTCCTACCTCTTTGCACAATACGAGGCCATGACGGATGCTAGAATTAGAGGGGGACTTCCGCCCTATACCTCTGATCCCGATTACAGACATCATGCCGATGCGAATGACGATGCTGATGATGATCTTGATGATGATGTGTTTAAAGATTGTTCAGATGAATGCACTGTCGAAGCTAATGAGAATGAGATAACGAATCATAATCGATGCCTGCCCGAATTTCAGTTCTCAATGGTTGATTCGGAATATGATGAAACGCTGGCGTTTCCCGATTCCGTAACCATATTGTCCACATTGGGTGATAAACCTGTGTTGGTCGAACGCAAGGAGACCGACGATGATGATGAGGAGTATGATGATGAGAACAGTGTGCTGATGCGACAGGAGATACCCTTTACCAGCATTTATGGGCCCAGTGTCAAGTTCAATTCGTTTCAACGTAAAGTCTTTATACCGGGACGTGAGATTCATGTTCGAATTGTGGATACGGAACGTAGCGTCACAACACATCTGCTCAATCCGAATTTGTGAGTAATTCTTAATTTGTCTTATGATCATTGATCAATTAAAGTCTAATTCTCTACTCTTTTAAAGGTACACAATTGAGCTGACACATGGCAACTTCAAGTGGACAATCAAACGACGTTACAAGCATTTTAATTCCTTACATCAGCAGCTCAGTTTCTTTCGCACCTCGTTGAACATTCCCTTTCCGAGTCGAGCTCATAAGGAGAAACGCACTACCCTAAAAGCTGCAGCCAGTCAAATGGCCGATGAGTCCACATTGAAGGATCTTCCTGCCCATACCAAAGTCAAGCATTCGAGCACGCCAACTAATAACAATAACCATGCATGTGGAAATGGAGCAGTTGGAACTGTTGCCACCATCGTTAGTCCCACACATAGTTCGATATTGTCCAGCTTTACGCCCCGACGAAGTCAACGGAAGCGTAAGAAAAAGAAGAGAAAACTTCCACGTTTTCCCAATCGCCCGGAGAGTTTAATTACTGTGGAACATCTTAATGTACGCATCCAGCAACTGGAGGATTATCTGTACAACCTGCTCAACATCAGTTTATACCGATATCATCACGAAACGGTGAGTATAGATATAGGAAGGATTTTTCTACGAGGTTAATCCAAAAAGGGGATGTCAGGTTGAAATTTATCAGAGGAGGTTAAGTCATAACTAGGTTGAAAAGTTGTTCATACTTAAGGTTAATTTGCATCCGATTTTTAGGAGACCAAACTTTATCATCTTTTTCATACATTTAAACTTTGTTCTCTCACTTTTAGCTCAACTTTGTGGAGGTTTCCAATGTCTCGTTTGTGACTGGACTGGGGATTAAGGGCAAGGAAGGTGTTATACTCAAGCGAACGGGTTCGACGCGACCTGGACAGGCTGGTTGTAATTTTTTTGGCTGCTTTCAACGTAATTGCTGTGTGCGTTGCAATTACTTTTGCTCGGATGTGGTTTGTGGCACGTGGCGTAATCGCTGGTTCTTTGTGAAGGAGACATGCTTTGGCTATGTGCGACCCACAGATGGAAGCATTCGTGCTGTGATACTCTTCGATCAGGGCTTCGATGTCTCTACGGGCATTTATCAGACGGGAATGCGAAAGGGTCTTCAGATCCTAACCAACAGTCGACACATTGTGCTCAAGTGTTGGACGCGTCGAAAGTGCAAAGAATGGATGCAATACCTCAAGAACACAGCCCATACCTATGCCCGTGATTTTACCTGCCCCAATCCACACATGTCCTATGCTCCAATGCGTGCCAACACTCAGGCCGTGTGGTATGTAGATGGGGCACAGTATATGGCCGCTGTTGCCGATGGCCTTGAAGCTGCTACCGAAGAGATCTATATTGCAGACTGGTGGCTTAGTCCAGAGATCTATATGAAACGACCAGCTCTGGATGGGGATTACTGGCGTCTGGACAAAATCCTTTTGCGCAAGGCAACGCAGGGTGTAAAGGTCTTTGTGCTGCTCTATAAGGAGGTCGAGATGGCTCTGGGTATCAACAGCTACTACAGCAAATCCACGCTGGCCAAGCATGAGAATATCAAGGTAAGATCAGACCTTTATCTTTCGGATAAAAGATTGATAGGAATATTTCAGACGTATTTTAAGAACCAATAAGTTCTTAATAATATACATAGGTTAATTTGCAATCAGATAAATCTGTTCGATAGGTTCTAATAAGCTTTTTCCTTTCCAGGTCATGCGGCATCCGGATCATGCTCGTGGTGGCATTCTGTTGTGGGCACATCACGAGAAGATCGTGGTTATAGATCAGGCTTATGCATTTATTGGTGGAATAGATCTTTGTTATGGTCGCTGGGATGATCGATCACATCGTCTAACCGATTTGGGAAGTATTTCTACCACATCAGTTTCGGGTAGCGCACGATGTACGCCAAGTGGGTTCTTCAGCAAGGATGAGGAAGACTCGGCCTTTGGTTCACGGAAATCCTCGAGGAATGCACACCACGAATCATCGACTAAGGATAGGATGAGTTCACCTCCAGTTAAGGAGGAGCCCACGATGTCGGGCATGGAGTTGCATATTTTGAAACCCGGAGATCGTCTGTTGATGCCCGAACTGCTTTCGTCTGCCTCCAGTGAGATTGGCATTGAGTCCACAACGCTGGAGGGCATGAAACTGAATACACCCGAAATGGAGCGGAAAAATATGCTTGATCGGTTAAAGAATAATGCCATGAAGGGGGCACGCATAGGCAAGGACTTTGTGCAACGTCTGACGACGGGCGAGGTGCAGGATACGACAACGGAGAAGTGCAATGAGTTGGAGAATGAGGAGAACGTTGCAATTGCAACAGATGAGACTGCCGGTGTTTATAGCATTGAGAAACATACACAACATGATGCAACTGCGGATGTGGCAATGAGCTCCACCTCCGGGTTGAATGCCACAACGAGCACACAAATACTCAGTAGTGAATTCTATGGACAAGCCAAATATTGGTTTGGAAAAGATTATTCCAATTTCATACTCAAAGATTGGATGAATCTAAATGCACCCTTTGTGGACATTATCGATCGGACGACGACACCTCGCATGCCATGGCATGATGTTGGCATTTGTGTTGTCGGTGCCTCCGCTCGGGATGTGGCACGACATTTTATCCAACGCTGGAATGCCATGAAACTGGAGAAATTGCGGGATAATGTTCGTTTTCCATATCTTATGCCCAAGAGTTACCATCAGATCCGTTTGAATGCCCACTTGCAACAGTTGCAACATCGTAGACAACAAAGTGTCACCTGTCAGTTGCTTCGTAGCGTCTCTGCCTGGAGTTGTGGCTTCATCGAAGCTGATCTTGTCGAGCAGAGCATCCATGATGCCTACATCGAGACTATTACCAAGGCCGCTCATTATATCTACATTGAGAATCAGTTCTTTATCACTATGCAATTGGGAATGGGTGTCTCGGGAGCATACAACAATGTAAGAAATCAGATCGGAGAGACGCTCTTCAAACGCATTGTGCGTGCTCATAAGTAAGTGTAGATTACACTAGTTAACAAACCCAAGTTCATTCCCTTACCTATTTATTCTTTTCAGGGAAAGAAAACGCTTTCGTGTATATGTGATAATGCCATTGTTGCCCGGATTTGAGGGCGATGTGGGTGGTAATACGGGCATTGCCGTAAGAGCCATTACCCACTGGAACTATGCCTCCATTTCCAGGTACTATCAATTAAAGCTAAAAACCAAACTTAGCTTGATAGTCTAAGATAACTTTTACTGCCTTCAGCTTGTTTAATCTGAGTAATCTAACCTAAAGTAAAGTTGATCCTATATTTAAAAATAGTTTGATTTCAAAAATAATTTGTTCTAAAAACTTTTGAAAATAGAGAACTTAACTTAACCCTTAATAACCGTTCAATTAACACTAATTAGAGCTATTTTTCATTCTCTATTTCTCCAACTTTTAGGGGTCGCACAGCAATTCTGACACGCCTGCAGGAGGCGGGTATTTCAGAGCCCGGGAACTATATATCATTCCATAGTCTGCGCAATCATTCGTTTTTAAATAATACACCAATTACTGAACTGATCTATGTACATTCCAAGCTACTCATTGCCGATGATCGTGTCGTTATCTGCGGTTCAGCTAATATTAATGATCGTTCGATGATCGGTAAGCGGGATTCAGAAATCGCGGCCATTATTATGGATGAGGAGTACGAGGATGGACGAATGAATGGTAAAAAGTATCCAAGTGGCATATTTGCTGGCAGATTGCGAAAATATTTATTCAAGGAGCATTTAGGTGAGATTCCTATTATACTGTTTATCTTCTTCTCACTTAACTTAAAGTAAACTTTTACATTCTAGGTTTATTGGACTCAGAGAGTTCGTCGCGTTCTGATGTGAATATAAGTGATCCAGTCTGTGATCAATTTTGGCACAACACCTGGCGTCGCATCTCGACCAGAAATACGGAGATCTACGATGAGGTGTTCAAATGTATTCCCACAGATTTTGTTAAGACATTCGCCAGTCTGCGTAAATATCAAGAGGAGCCTCCATTATCCAAAACAGAGCCCGAATTGGCCGCCAAGCGTGCCACGGAAATTCAGGTGAGTTTTAGAATCTAAAAACCTGGGAAAAGTATTCCGTATTTAAATAGGTCTTTAGCTTTGAAAAAATCTTTGTCGATTACTCTTAAACATCCATCTTATCAATTCTTTTTATCGTTTTTTAGGGACATCTGGTAAATTTACCACTAGAATTCCTCAACAAGGAAGTTCTAACGCCGCCCGGAACCAGCAAGGAAGGCCTCATACCTACCTCTGTATGGACATAGTCTGCCAAAGTCTTTAAGACGCCACTAGTTTAAGCAGATCTTCCAGATTCATCAACTATATGGATCTGGATTTTAAGTACTATATTAATAATATTTTTCCAGAATGCAACCCACCAAATGCGCTTAAACTTATACAAGTTGCTGTTGCCAAGTCAAAAATAAATTGTATATATTAAAAATATGAATTATTGAGTAGTAGGTACATAAATTTATATACATATTAAATTGTTTGCCTTACAGCTAGTTAATTTATTATTATACGGTATGTCGACGTCCTTTTATAAATACTAAGAATTTATTGTTACTTTTATAATGTTAAAACAGTATTCTAGACAAACTAAAGCGCAATTCTATTTTTAAAAGTCAACTTGATTTTAACTACAAAATAAAGTTCAAACTTAAATATTTTAAACAGCCCTTTTTCGATAGCAAAAAATAATGAAAAAATCCTAAAAAAATATACCAACTGATCGTCACTACAAATATCCCAAATGCTCTCAAGAGCTAATTGCGATTGATTGTTTCAAAGCTGTCTGCTACGACAGCTTTTGGGCTCTTTTTTTTTTGGTGGCGCCATCTCTTGTACGTAGTAAAACATAAATATATCAGCTTCTCCAATCAGCATCGGTGGCGCTCAGTCTTTGTCTATCGCTCTCCCACTCTATCGTCTTTTAGCATTGCATTTGCAATTGGATTTGCTAATGCAGTGTTTTTTCTTTGCTCGTTCGATGCAGTCGCGTTTTTTGTGCGTGTGTGAATTAGTTTATAACTGTAAACGTACATGCAATACATGTACATACTTGTATATACAATGTACACATGGTTCGAAATTGAAAAAGTTATAAAGTACTGCAAAAACTTTTGTGTAAAAGTGTCGTGCAACAATTTTAGTGCTTGGTAATTTTCTGCACTTGGCAACAACAAAAATTTTCTTACATTTGCTGTTTGTTTTGTGTTTGTTTTCTATAAGAAAGAAAAGGCGATTGTGGCTGAATACAAAGTCAATGGAGACCAACAACAATAATAATAATAGCATTGAGCAGAGCAAATCTAGAAAACAAGTTCTGTTGCTCACAAACACAAGTGTACGCTCGCTCTCACTTACTCTCTCACGTAAGCTCTCTCTGTCAGAACAGTTGCATCACAAAGGCCGACGACACACACACATGCACTTGCAAACACACAGCTCTCATATAACGTAATAAAAGCACGTGTTGGCTTTGATTTTTTTTCTTGCCCCACTGTTTGTGTTGTTGTTGATTTTGCTTTTGTTTTTCTCTTTTTCTTTCGTATGTATATGTATTTTGTATTCATGACGTGATTTAAGCATATGTGTGAGTATGTTTGATAACAATTGCTCTGTCTGTGTTTGGGTATTCGTATTTTGTTATTGTTTGCCTTTTTGGCTTTTGCTTTGTGCTTTTGAATTGACTTTGCTTAATTATTGAAACGAATTTAGTATGCGTGGGCCAACAACTGAAGTTGCAGCTTAAAAGCGTGGGCATATTTTAGTAAGTGATTAAGGAAGTGCTGCATTAGGCGATTTTACTAATCATAGTGATAAGTTCAGAAAGTCAGAGTTGCCTAATGCATTCGGAATGTTTGTTTAGCAGCTGATTATACTCTGTGAGTAAGTTTAAAACTAAATAAGATTAAACTAATAAGATTAAATACAAGTACACAAAATGAATCACCTGTAAAGTATTTCAGTAAGTAACAAAATCTTGAAAATTATATGAAAATAAATATGCAGCCTTGATTAATCAGAGTAGGAAAGTTATTGTCAACTAAAAATAAAAAACTATCATCATTTGTAAATAAAAGACAACTCTTATCACCGCAAATACCGTAAATTGTACTCTACTTAATCCAATTCTTATTTATATTTGTATCCATCTCAAGTAGTTGAAAGATTCTCGTATTTCACACTGAAACCGGTTTCTGTACCATTTATCCAGTGTCCAGGGTGCAGCATTGATTTTATTTTCTCACGCAAATCAACAGGTAGCATGTGACATTAGCATAAAACATCATTGTGTAGTGTAGTGTAGTTTACTTGCCACCCACTTGAGTACACAAATCAACGGCGTAACCCCAAAAACTAAATATTGAACTTCCTCCGTGGACTTCAAACAATCATAAAATAGGAAAAAAGAATTATCAAAAAAAAAAAACGTGTGGGCTTGTGTCGCAACAAGCAGCCACACAACCGGCTTCCCTATGGGCAACCCCTTCCACGCACCTCGCCACCTTTCAACCTTCCAATCAGCTACAGCAACAAAAACAACAACAACAACAAGAACAACAACAACAGCACAGAGCATGCCAAACCTGCTGCCGCTGCACTGAAATCAAAAGTGAACATCGCATCGCTTGCATTTTGCCATCGTCGTCTCTTGTTTGCTCCCCCTCCTCTCTTCCACTTGGTAGTCGTCGTTTTTGGCATTCGTCTGTCGTTTGGCGTTCGGCTGCTGTAAACGAAGTAGCGGTCGTTGCTCGTTCGCATGTTCGTTCTTGTGATTTTGGCTCGTTTCTTGCTTGCTGCTCGGTTCTAGTTGGTTAAGCACTTCGTGTGTGGGGCTCGTTCGGTTTCGGTTTCGAGCTTCGGCTCAGCCCCACACCAAAAGCGACAGTCAGTCGCAGGCAGAGGCCAGCAGTCAAAGCAACAAGCAACAAGAGAGCATCGCGCACTTTTTACGAGCTTTTTTGTTTGCAGTTCGCAAAGTTCGCACAGTTCGTTATTCGATTTACATACCTTTTACATTGGCAGTTCCACAACAATAACAACAATATCGAAAACAATAACAAATGTGTGAGCTTTTTGTTTGTCGTAGACGCAGATCATTAGACAACGCGGCCCCGTTCCCGGCTAAAGAGCAGCATTGATAACGTGTATATGTGGTATGAGTATGAGTGAGAGGAGAGTAAAACGTGCGTATGTATGTGTGTGTATTGGAATGCATTTGATTAGATTTGTTTGGCTTTGTTGTTAAACAAATGCCAGATTTGTGACTGTGTTTCCTCTTGTTCGATTTGTGTTTCTGTTTCTGTGTCTGATTCGGTTTCGGTTTCTGTTTCGATTTCGTTGTTTCGACAAACAAAAGCTAAAGAGACGCGAGAACCGGTTAACTTTTTGCAAAGCTTGCAAAAAAACAACAACTACAAACGGTTGTTTTTTTCTTTTCGTGTTTTTCGTGTGTGTGTGTGTTTGTATTTGTGTGTGCACACTGCAAATGCAAAAGCAACAACAATAAAAAAGCGCCGGAAACGAATGAAACTCACATATGAAGAAAATTAGTTGCCATTCATAATGCCAAATGAATACATTCACTACTAAATATTCACAAATCGCAGCCAGCCACATGAAAATTGTTAAATTTAACGATAAAGTGAATAATACTTCTGCTGATTAAGTGCTAAATTTAATGCATTTAAATTGTGTCACATTTACCGAAAGTAATAAATTAATGAAAATATTATCTGTTTAATATGCAAAATAATTCTGTAATTTGAGTGAAGTGCAATAAAAATACAAATATATTTGTATATAAATAATTTGTGCAACGTCGTAGAAACCAATTGAAATTGTGAATAATATCAAAAAGCAATTGAATGCAGTACAGTGAAGCGTGTCTAGTGTAAAATGTTAAATTGTCCAACATACAAAAACATGCCGTCGGTACCAAATGGTTAGAAATTGTTGAAAATGATTCCTTAATATAATGAAAATTATTGTCAAGAGAGTTGATTGTTAGTTAACCTTATGAAAGGGTTATACAATAGAGAAGATTGCGCTTAAATTGCTAACAGAAATTTAAATTTTAAAGAGATTTAAGACAGACAAGATATTGTGAAAATATATTTATTAATACAGACTTATTGTACCTGCTTATTAGATTCTCTAAAATTTCTCAAAGTATTTTTCAGCATATAAGGGAAAAATACTTAAATTATTTGAAACCTAAATCTTCTAAAATTATAGTATTCGTTGTTTTGAGACTATTTTGAAAGATCATGGTAACACAATTTTATTTTAAAGATACTTAGCGCTATTTAAATACTAATTTTAATGATATTGTCTCTCTTTTCGATAAGTTAAAAGTTTGATAAATATTAAGAAACCTTCTTAATAACACTTTCATTCTCAACAGTTTAAAAAATGGAAAACAACACTAAAGCAATTTGTACTCAAAATACTTGACACTAATCACATAGAAAAGTAAAAGTAAAAGATTAACACAAAAGCAATATGAAATATTCTTAAAGCTAAAGCAACAATTGAAACAGCTTAGAAAATAATAAACATAATGTGGCGTATACAGCTGAAAGGAAAAGCCAAAGAAATGGCAACAAATGGCAAGAAAAGCGGAAAATAATTAGAAAAAGAAAAGTTTGACAAAAAACACAATAAAATTGTTAAAGAAAAGTGCATGAAATATAAGTTAAACTATACAAAAGAAAATAAAATGTCAGGCATACAGTCAAAGGATAGCGCATTAAAGACTAAAGAAACTGCAAAAGAAACAAACACAACAACAAAGCCAGTAATAATAAACACAACAAAAACAACAACAATAACGAAGCCAGCAATAACAACAAGCACAGCAACAATAGCAAAGAAAAGTTTAACTTCGAATGCGGCTTTGTCATTGTTTGATCAGCTGAAAAACGGCGTCAATTTGAACAGTTTGACAGTTGGCGGCGCCACAGAAGCAGCAGCAACAACACCAGCAGCACCAACAACAACAACACGAGCAACAGCAACACCAACAACAACAGTTAACAGTTTTGCAACATTAGCACCACCCGCCGCACCGCCAAATATTGACTTAAAGCCACCGTTAAAACCACCCAAGGCAACAACTTCAGCACGTCCCTTTTGCCCGCCCACTCTCCTGCCGCCCACAAGCAGTGTTGGCATCGTGTTGGGCACAAAACGTGGCAGGGACACAACCACGTTGCATGCCACATTGTCGCCAGCATCGGCAGCTGCCAAATTGGATATCAACGCATTGCGATCTCAGCTCTATCAGGGCGCCAGAAAGACTGCAACAACAACAACAACAATACAAACGACAACATCTACTAAAGGAGCAACAACAACAACACGAGCCACATCAGCGTCAACAACAACAACGGCAACATCTCGTGGAGAACGTGTACGAGCGAATGGGAATATCACAAAGAAACGGTGTCTGGATCGTTACGATTCATCAGAGTCATCAGACAGGTGAGTAATTAGCCAAATTGCAGCTCTAGAAATATTCCATAATCAATCAAATATGAATTTCTATGAAGTTAAATCTCTGTATGAAATTTAAGGAATCCAATTAATTTAAAGCTCTTGCGATGATCAATGAGGAAAAAAGAGTGAAGAAAAAATCTCCGAAATTACTTTTTGAGAGTCTAGAAACGTCAAAGTTCAAAAAAGATAAAGTAGGAGAACATATTCTAAAATTTCCTTATATTTTTAAACTTGTCAAAGCAATGAATATATAAAAATATAAATACAATTTAATTAATTAGATTAGATAATGATAAATTATAGAAAATTAAGTTAAGTTGGAAGTTAGGGGGCAAATCGTGATGAAAATAAACATCTCGCTTGGATATAGGTTCAGTGTTTAAAAGTTACGATGGTCTGAACGCTTCGATCACCGGGTACTTTTTTCTCGATTATGGCCCGATTTCTTAAAAACTCCTTGATTGAAATTCTTTTTTTATATAAAATACTGGAAATTAAAATACTCATTTATACTAAGAATATAGGTATATTTTTTCTCTTGAATTAAACCTTTAAAAAGATATCAAAACTACTTAACATCATACTTTCGTTGTTAGATAAAAGAATAAAAGGCCTATTAAAGTACTAAGTATCTAAAATAAGCACATAATAATACATAATGAACATACAGTACATAAAGTAAATAATCACTTTATTTACTAAAGTTGGCTAAACTGAGAAAGTCTTAAATCTATATATGTACATATTTTAGTTTATCTATAGTTTTCGTCTAGGACAAATGCAAAAAAGCTGAGATAAAAACGGAAATTGTAAAATTGTAGCTATGAGTTTGTAGCGTTTGCCAAAATTGTGCTATAAACAGAAATACTAAATATAACTTTTGAGATACTTTGCCAAATTGCACTATCCATGAGATACTACTACTTGAGAAACGAGTTGTGCACGAATGTAAATTTCAAGTATGATTACAATATGCAATAAAAGTGCGCCATTAAATAATTTTGATAATTTATCTGACAGATAATTGTGGCAGAGTGCGCTAAAAGGTGATTAAATAAATGTATCTGTAAGCTACCTAAGTAGAAGTGTACACGGCATGGCACGCGGTAAATTTATTGTGATTTCGCCTCGTCAGCTGTGAATTTATGACTTACAGATACATTTTGTTGTAGTACGAGTACGAGTAATGTATCTATGAGCATTACAGATACTCGCACAATGCCAACTAATTTCCGCTCATTAAAAATGCGCAACGTCGGCGCATGCAAGTGCATTTGTATCTTAAAGATACGCAAAACATGCGTTCATTTATCAACGTTCGCTGATGAGACACAGCGTAAAAGCGAAACGATTCTGAATTTATGGCGAGTGGGCGAGTCAAGCTTCCTGCATGCGCACATATCCCTCAGATACTCAGATACAACACTCACAATCAGACATACAGACAGACGGACAGACGGACAGATCGACTCGACAGATGTACAAATGTATCTGTATCTTTTGCGGTTGCAACCTAACCATTTGGTTGGATTTTCTTCTTTTTTTATGGTACTTTTTGGGCTGCAACATAAGCAAAACTTTTTAAACATTTGTTGTTCTCTTTGCATTCTAATTAATAGTTGTTGTTGCTGTTGTTGTTGTTGTTGTTGCATGCAAATCATGCATAAATTTACGAGTCGTCGTTGTCGTCACCATCGATAAGAAGTTTCTGTATTCGGATCTGTTCGGTTCCACACGCAACACACGCATATCAAATACCATCTATCTTACTATGAAGTATTGTATCTTTTAGTACGTTTTACTGCTTCTATCTCTCTCTCTCTGCCTCTTCATCTCTCTCTATCTCACACTCTCGGTCACTTCGGCTGTAGTCGGCTGCGTTCGTCATTTGTCGTCGTTTCGTTCGGGCCGCGTTCGCTGTCGGAAATAATTTCAACTTTTGGTCGTTGAACTCTTTTTGATTTATTTTTTTTTCTGTATCTTTTTTATTTTTTGTTTCTGTTTCACGTCGGTCACAAAACATGAAAACATTTTTTATTTTATTTGTTTGAGTGTGTGTGTGTATGTGTGTGTGAGTGTACATCAATGTGCTGCATTAAATTTTATTGCGCATCTTTAGGCAGCCAAATTGTTGCTTTTATGTTTTAACATTGCATTTTTCGGCAGCTTTTTTTTCATCTTGAATAATTAATTATTTTAATGTTAGAAACATGTTTTCTACACAAACAAATGTTGTCAATAATGTATTTAAGTTATTAAAATTTTAAATAGAAAACACGTATATTTAAATGCACTAACAATTTTGATTGCAAGCAATTTAAATTAAATATTTTGCTTTATTCTATGTTGTTTATGTAAATTGCATATTCAATTGAGAATAATAATTATTATAATTGTTGATTGGCTTATTTGCCACGGCTGATCGATTACAGTTAAATGCGTTAATTTAATTTAATAGAACGAAAATTATTTTTCAAATATGCAAAAATAAGTTTAAAAGTTATTTTGCTCTTTAGATAAAGTAATTTTAAAGGATTTCTATATATATTTTAAAATACGAGATAGATTAAACAATTGTACAACAATACCTTAAAGAAAATGAGTTGATAAATAAGTATGATTATCCAAAAGAATTATAATTGTGCTAATTTAGATAATAAAACTCTTGATATTAACCTAAAAAAGTACAACTGATTTCGTAGTTAAAGCATTAACTCTTGATGTCTACTTTGGATTAACTTGAACATTTCGTAAGAAAATGAATGCTCAAGGAGCCTGATGACACATGCCATGACTTCAACTTCAACTTTAACACTTTTGACCTCAATTGTTGGTAGTTTTGCATGGCCTTCGCACGTTGCACTTGCCAAGAACTTCACTTAAAGTCATTAAAATTTAATATTTCTTATAATAAACATGAATTAAAGAAGAATAACAACAGAAAAGAAACAACAAAATAAAACTGATGATATTTGCAAATCTTTTTAGATACAATACGAAGAATTGCCAGTCGTAACAACGTACAAAACATTTAACTTTAATTATCGCTCATAAAAATAACAACAAGTCAACTGCAGTTTGTATGTAGTCATCATTTTTTTGCCTTGTTTCTTTTTATCTTTTTTGTTTTTGTTTGTTTGTTTGTTTGTTTATTTTCCATACGTTGCGATAATCAACGGCTACGCTTTGTACAGGTTTTTCCACATTTTCCACCATGCCACAAGACACCAAAGTTTGCGACCCGACCCCCACTTACCAATCCAAGTGCGACCCACTGCTCCAATGGCAGTTTTCCCAGTTTCTATCTAAACTTTGTTGTTGTTGTTGTTTGTTGTAGTTTGTTACTCTTTTTTTTTCGTTTTCTTTTTTTTGCACAGTCATGCTAGCACGCCTCAATTGTCGACACATACACAGCTGCAGATACGGATACAGATACAAATGCAGATACAGATACACACACACACACACACACACAATGCGATATTGTGTAATCGCCCACGTTGATTTATCTCGTTTAAGTGACTCCAAACGACGCGACGATGACGTTGAAAGTGTAATGTAATAACTCGCAATTGCAATTGCAATTCCAATTGCTTGTTATACCCTGTAATACAAGCACTTGAAACGCTAACGGTTTGTAGCTCAAGCAAGCTTCAGAAGTTGCCTTTAAGGAAACTCTTTAAAGTACAATTAGTGAGAATAATATTAATTGAGATTGATTTACATATTGCAAGTCTTTGTATACATATGTTAAAATAATGATGTAACTTTAAATTTGAAAGCGTATTCTGCATAGATTTAATAGTATCTTTAGATAGTTATATAGTAGCTTAAAAAGAAAAGATCAAGCAACCAATGCTGTTAAATGTAGAAAAAAACTGTTGAGAGATTTGACCAAATTGAAAATTGATTGTATTAATTATATTATTATTCAAATTGAATAAAATAAGTATTGTATTAAAAAATAAAGAAATGTAATTAAAGGTAGTCAAATTACTGACTTTGTAAAAGTGTTCGGAAAAATGAAAAAAAGGGAACACCAACATTTAGAAAAATTGTCTTTAAAATCTCTAGAAATACGTATGTATGATAACAAGAGACACTACAAACTTACTGCTCCAGGGTATCGAAGACACCGCTTCAATTTGTTATGATTACAGGGTACCTTTCAGTCGTGTATGCTGCACTTTGTTTTGTAGTTTTAGTTACTGTTTAGGTTTGTTGTTGGGGCTTCTGCTGCAGCAGCTACTCGTGTCGTATATTTAGTTGGTCGTGCCGCATTTTGTTGCCTCTTGATGTTATTTGCAATTTTTTGGCATTGCATTTGGCATTGTTTTCATAGCAGTTGCATTGTTTGGCATACCCCCAACTTGACTACAACTTGTTGTTTTTTATTTTTTCTTGTCAACATCTGCAGCTGCAAAAAAGTTGTAAACTTTAAGTTCAAAGTAATGTTTGATGGAGACTCAGTTAAGATTTTTGTGGTCATGATCATGAGTTGGGTGGGGGAATTCCAACAGTTCTAAGCTATTAACAATTATGATAAATGTCAAATAAATAAAATGTTTAAACAGCACTAAGTAAATTAAATAAATAAATTTTATAATGGAATGCTGAAACTCTTCTTAAATTATAGCTTCTTTTCGAATATAATTAAAGCCTGAATATCTAAATTAGTTCCGTGGAATTTGGCCTGTAAGCTGCCTAGATAATATCTTTAGGCAACTATTATCTCTATTCTTCACATAGTGCTTTCTCACTCTATTCCCCTTTCTCTGTTTATCTCTTTGGTCTATTTTACACAAAACTCTCATATTATGCAGCTGATTGCCCTGTGGGCAACTTGAAGCTGACTGCATTAATGCCACGCCCACAGCGCTGTGCTGAAAGCGATTACACTCGATTACCAAAATGAATATGTTGAGTGGCCAACTAATTTGCAGCAACTACAGACACTAAAACAACAACAACAACAACAACAGCAACTAGAACAGCTGCAACAACAAGAACATCAAGCAGCTAAGTAGCCAAAATGCAAACGCCTCGTAAAAGCCAGGCACAAGTTTTGTGCTCCTTTTTACCCCTCTTTCTTGCCACTTGCAACATGCCAACGCGTTGCCAAACTGCCTGCCACGCCTCCGCCGCCGCCCGCACAGTAGACCACATGCCACAGCCGCCAAACTTGGCTACATTGAAAATGTGCCTTATATTTTTGTTAAATACCCTATTGCAGGGTATTATAAAATTGTTGAGTATTATAAAACTATTGTCTGGAGATTTAAAAAGAAAAATAACACTCCGTTTATTTTCTATCCCTTATTAATTATCCCTTATAAATTACACTCCATTTATTTTCTATCCCTTATTAACTTAAATTTGATTTAAAAATTAACATAGATACAATTGTGAGTTATCCAACAATAGTTTAAATACATATGTGAATCAATTATATATTATTAGTATATATTAAGTTTTAAATATGAAACTTTAAGTTAAGAAAAGTGGTTATTTTAATTTATTTTCAATTTAGTCCAAGATTTTTAAATTATATCTTTAACTGTAAGCTTTGAACTTCCAGTGCTTTCAAGTCAACTTGTTTCTTAGCCTGAGCTTTAAAGTTATGCCTATCAAACTTGCTATAAGTGATAACTAATCCTCTTAATCTAACTAAGTATATCATTAGCTAGGGTATTAAAATCTTGCAATAAAAATAATTTTCATTTTGTGCTTTATTTTATTCTCATTTTCATTTGCTTTTCTCTCTTTTTGTGCAGTTTTTATGGTCTGCAGTTGTGGTTGTTGTTGCTGTGACTGCAGTTATTGTTGTTGTTTTTTTGTTTTTGTTGTTGTCGTGGCAGAGTGCCTCATTCTGTGGCAACTCCGCCTTTTGGGCTGTATGTTGCACCTCCTGCTGTCAGCCCTTTTTCTTTTCTTTATTTTTTCACTTGTTTCAACTGCGTTGCATTCCTTGCCTTGTTTTGTTGTTGTTATTGTAGTTGCTTTTATATTCAGATATAAATATTCTTTTAGTATTATTATCGTTATTGTTATTATTATTAACAACAACAAAAAAAACCAGCTGCTGTGGCTTTTGTATATGTATCTGTGTGAAAAGCAGTTTAAGCACGAAATTAGAGCCTCTTCTCGCAAACTGCAACTCATCTCAATGTGTCTCCCCTTTCTCCCCCTTTAGATCTCTTTCCTCTCCGCTTCCTTTGCCCCTCCTTGGTTTCTCCTCAAGCCCTCGAGCAGCACATTAAGTCGTAATAAATGCTGCTTTGCCTCTGTTTTGTACATTGACCTCAAAAAACAACCAAACACAGCCTCTCCCCATGCCTCCTGTTGCATGCCACGCCTCTTGTTATACCGTTGGCCTCTTGTTGTATCTGCTGTTGTTATTTGTTGTTGTTATTTGTTGTTGTTGTTGTTGCTGCTGCTTTTCGTGCACATTTTACTAAATAGCTTCTATTTACGTTCCATGGAAAATGCATTCTCAATTGTAAAGTGCAGAAATTTGTTTTTGTTTTCTTACTTTGTCTCCTCTGTCTGCAACAAAGTGCAAACAATGCTAGCTGGCAGTGTGGAAGAGAGGAGGGGGGGGTCTGTTTTTGGCTAGAGGGGAAAAACGTGCGCGACTTTTGGGGCGATAAATCAAAGAAGCAGCCAACAATCGTAGTACTTGCAACTTGCAACACTGCGCGCCGTGCCACAGATTTATGCAAAAGTCTTTTTTTTTCTCATCTTTATTTGAAATTCTTATTTATGTTATTTGTTTTTTGGCGAATTTGATTTCGAGTGGAACAACCCAGCTATTTATTGAGTCCAAGTCTGTGAAAGCTGGATTCTCCGAAATGTGCTAAAGCAACAACTTTCAAATGTTTCCAAAAAACACGTGTTCAAAGTTTTTTCCAAGTGATAATAAATAAAATTTATGTGGAGCGAGGCACTTTATTTTATGCATATTAATAATAAAACTTATGAAACATTACTTACAGTCTGTTACAAAAATTTAAACATTTAGAAGAATGCCTTAAAGGCTTGAAAATTTGTTTTCTTATCATCGAGTTTATTTAGACTGTAAAGTTGCCACCAAGATGAGAAAAGGGGCCCTACTTGTCTAGCTTAAAATTATTTAAATGTGCTTAAGCTATAAGTTTATTTGCTACATTATTGGAATAGGAGCTTTAATCTTCTGGAATTTATGAAATTCTTGTAAACAGCTTACAGAAAATAATTGTAAAATCTTTTAATTGCTGTTTTTTTCCACTCTTTTGAATGCTTTATCATTTACACAGCATTCAAGTGAACTAAGTAATTGCTCCCTTTATAACTCATTCAACCTGAATCCTTGGCAACGCAAAATCGCTCTGTGCTGCAGTTGCTGGCCAATTGGTTTAATATAATCTAATTAGAGCCACAAACGCGCTTGAAAGTGTTGCTCAAATGACATCAAATGGAAAACCTCACATGGTAAATGGGAGTCTGTTAAAATGTTTTTCAAAAGGGAACAGAAAAGAATGTGACATGGTTAAAGCTTCTTTTTCCTCTTTGAGTGAAATATGTGCAAAGTATGTGTAAAGCATTCAAATTGCATTTCAGAAGCTAAAGAGAAACGTAGAGTGAATGAAATGATTTAAAGAAATGTGAAAAATAGAGTTTGAAAAGAATTAGTTGTAGAATTTAATGATAAGGGAAAAGCAAATTTAAAGTAGATACATTGCAAAGAGGAAAAAGTAAGTACGATAATAAATATAGACTGTTTAACTTCCTGACTAGGTATAAGGGACTTAATTTTTGATTCATCTACATATATCCGTAGCTGTATCTTTATGAATATGCATTATAATATCAACTGTCAAAATGGTTTAGTGATATGATTTTATTTTGGATAACTAACTTTTTTGTATCCCCGTATATTAAGAATACATTCTGTCACTGATTATAACTGTGATTTAAGCACTTGATTTCTGGCAATTTGCCAATATTTAGACGCATAATTTATGCACCGCTGCGATTTATGCAAATTGCAAATTGCCAACCAAATGCTCATCAAAAAGTGCCTGGTCAAAAACCTAATGGCATTCTAATGTTGGCCACCAAAATCAAAATCGTATTAGCCAACTTATGTATGTATTTGTATGTATGTCTGTTTGCTTCCCGCTGTGTTACTCCTCTCCCTCTTCTCTTCATTTCCCCTCTGTCCTATGTTCTAGTCTCATGTTTTGCTTTTGGCTTTGCCATATGGAAACAGCAACAACAGCAACAGCAATAACAACAACAATAAAGCCAACATCAACAGCAAATGCTGGAAATTTTCATTAATTATAACGTCAGTTCGCGAGCCTTGCATTGCATTTTCGCCAGGCAGACAGTTGTCCCCGCAGTTCAGCTCTCCCCCTTGGCCTCTCCTCACGGTCATGTTGTGCAGCTGAAACAACAACATGGCATTTGCCCATGCAGCGGTAAAGCCAACAATCCCCACCTCCCCCTTTGGCACAGACCCGACTACCGACTACCGACTACGGACTACGAGTATGTGGCCAGACATGCGTCCCGGACAAGTGACGGCCGTTGCCAGGCTCTCATTTTCTATACCCTGTAAACCATAAACTGAAATGAAAGAATGTGCAACGATCAGCAATTAATTTAATTTAATTTTTTTTATAATACAATGTTGAAATGAGATTTCAAATGATCAAAATTTTGAAATTTGAATCTAATAACTATACAAATTTATAATTTCTAAACAATTGTATTAATAGCTGAACAAAATAATTAATATTTTAATTATACATCACCTAAAGACAATTAAAATAAATGTAGAAATTTAAATTCAAATAATTTTAAAAGATAACAAGATATCAAATAAAAAAATTGAACATTTTAGAACTTTGATCTAAACAAACAAAAAATTGTTTAAAGTAAACTGAACGCATTTATTTACATACTGAAAGTCAAATAAAAGCAGTTGGAAAAAATAGTTTAGCATTTAGAATAATATTTAAAGATACATTATTAAGTCAAAGAAAGTCGTGAAAATATATTTAGAACAGTAATAAATTGCATAACAAATTAAAAGATGAAGCTCTGCTAAATTAAAATATAAATTATATTTATTTGCATAAATACTTTTTTCTTAAATAAATTTACTTACATTTATTTACTTACTATGACATTTTTTTTCTAACTGCTCAAAGGGTATATGTTAGTCTATCCTTGACCGCTACTTCATTCTTTACATGCTGTGTGCTGTTTTTTTTGTGCCAGCGAAAATTAGTCATTAACTTTTTAAGCATCGACTGGACAAACATGGCGTATGAGTGATGTGCATGACGGTCGCACTCTATGCCCCCTCCCAACTCGTCTACTCCCCACAGCCTATCATTGTGTATGAAGTGTGCTAGTGTGAGAGAGTGTGTGAGAGTGTGTGTGCAGTAGCGATAAGCTCGACAGCCGAACTCGAATGTCGCGGGCATGTGGCAATTATGTTTGCCGCTATGTCAAGTGGATCTGAAGTTGCAACCGATTTGCTGCAGTTGCTGTTGCAGTTGCACTTGGTTTGCAATTGCAATGCGTTAGACTGACGTTGTGCCCCAGGGGCTATCATTAAGTTTATTACATGTAAATGAGCCTAACTTGCAGGTGGACCATCAACTGAAATGCTAAACTGGAAACGATGCCATTCTAAAAATGCTGAACTCTTACAACATTGTTGAGATACGAATAGTATAGAGTTGAGTATTGTATGTAAATCAAGAAAATAAATGTTGAAATGTACTATTAACTGTTACCTTGCTGAAAACTGGAACAAACATTAAATATCATACAAATAAGTTCAGCACAACTGTCAGTACTCCAATGTCAGCAGTACTCAAGTACTTTATACGAGTACTTTAAGAATTTTAAGAACTTAAATTAACGTAGGATTCAGATTTTTAGAATTAGTGCTGTTATTATATATTCTTTATATAAATCACTACATAATTTGTGGACAAATTACTTAATAATTATAAAAGAATTGTAGTTATTTTAATTTGAATTTAAAAGTTTATTTCAGTGATTCTTTTTAGACTTTTACAAAAAATTAAGGTATTATAAGTTTCCAAATGAACATAAATAATTTCCATTTAAAATCATACATTGTTGTTATATATATTTAGGTGTTTACCTTAAATTTACGTAAGATTAAGTTATTCAGAATAAGTTCTGTTACTATATTTTCTTTGTATATGTCACTTTTCAAATTTCCTGATAAGTATAAAAGAATTGTAGTTACTTTTTTTTGAATTTAAAAGTTTATTTCATTGATTCTTTTTAGAATTTTACAAAAAATTAAGGTATTATAAGTTTCCAAATGAACATAAATAATTTCCATTTAAAAAGGTATATTCTTGTTATATATATTGAGGTGTTTAGGTATTATTTTTAAATTGTCTATAAAAGTGTCTTTCCTGTTTCACTTTTATATTAGCCAACACCAACTGCTAACCCAGTTAAAAACACAGTCGGTTTCATTGTTCAATGCTTTTCATCGCCATCATATTTGGTAACCTACAATTCCAATTTGTGTTTCTTTTTTCTGAGCTCCTACTTTACTTTTATCTTTTATTTCCGTTTACTCAAGAGATTTTTTTTGCTTGGCTTATAATTCTATTTGGATTGTAGGGGCCGTTGTTACCCAATTTGCTTTAACCGTTTTTGCAAAAGGCAACTTGACATTGACCTTGTGACTTTCTGTCTCTGTGCGTTCTACTTTATCGCTCAACCGAGACATACACATACACATACACATAAACATTCAAGCACACACAGATACTCAGGCAGCTTAGCTTTTAGAATCAAAAGTGTAACTGAAAGCTAAATCGAATTGCAAAAGCAAAAGCAAAAGTTTAAAAGAAAAGTACAAATCATACACTTAATTTGTGTAAAATAAAAATGAAAACAGGAAACAAACTGAAGTTACCATAGAGATTATATATATTAAATTATTGATATTGTAGAAAATTGCTTCAAGTTGGAAATGAATGAACTTGAAATACTCCTTCATAAAAATCTTTAATGTAATTTTAAAGAATGATATATAAATAGCTTTACTTGTGATACTCATTCATAAAGGAACTGACAAACGTAGCGATTGGGAAGTAGAAAAGGCACACATATATAGCATATAATGTACACAATAAACAATTGAGCTAAAAAAAAGGTTTACAGAGGTGTATTGTAAGGGGCAAATAGACCAATCGGCTTAAAAAGCGTCAGTTTGACATTTGCCTCAATATTGAATTGAATTGTCATTTGAAATTGCCGTCATTGTTGTTGTTACTTTTGTTTTTATTGTTGTAGTTGCTGTCACCCTTCGCAGCATTGTTGTTATTGTATGTACAATGATGTGTGCTTGTCCATTGATTAGATATAAATTCTGTTTAGTTTAGTTGCCCATGCATGGGACCAACAAAACCATTTGAAATTTATTGTATTTGCGCGTGAAATTAGTTTGCGGTTTGTGGACACGGCAAATTATAATTACCAACATCAAATAATCAAATTGGTTGCACAAAAAATATATGGATATATAAATATAAATAACTAAGCAAATTTTAACGATAGGGGCTTTAAAAATCCATTTAAAACAAAATTAACTAATAAATCATTTGTTATAAAATGAAACTATCTCAGCAATTAGTTTTGCCAGAGTCTGGTCACTCTAATGATCAATAATACTATATATTTCCAATGCGTTTTTGTTCTTGCTGTACAATCTCAGTCACGCCCCCTAGGCAAAAGTATCTGGTACTAATATTCGCATATAATCAACGTGCTCGACCTTTTTCACACGCTTAGCGATTGCCCTGTCATAAAAAACAGTAATTTGTTCGAGTAGTGGCAATAGAATCATCTAACAGTAGCATAATTACTATAATATCGACGATTTCAATTCGTCATTCTTGCACAGTGGTACACAATGGAACTTCAAATAAAAAGAACAATAAGAATGTTAATAAAATAAATTATCTTTGAGTCCTTATTAATTAAATTATTAAATAATATATGCGATTACTGTGTCACCCAGTTTAAGAAAATTCAATTTCTATTTACATATCAAATGATTTTACCAATATATTTACCTAAATCTTTCATAACGAACGTAAAGTAAACAAAGACATGTTTTCATTCACTAATTATTAATTATAATTACTTAAATTGGTACGACTTTTTGCACTTTGCACCAGTGTGCGATGTTGTTAGTTGGTTATATATTTATATACTTGTGTATATTTATACATTTTTAATTGAACGAGTCTCTCATTGATTGAGTAATTGACAACGACAACGACAACGACTTTTGCTTGACGATTACACTTTATCTTTTTTTATTTCATGTTGCTCGCTACTTTACGCTCTTCATTGAACTGTTTTTTTATATGTATGTATATATTTTGTTGTACTCGTATTTTCTTTGAAGAAGTTTCGCTGTCTATACCCACTTATAGTACTCAATAGAGTTCTCAAGCTGGTGGGGCGCTTTAATTGCTCGACATCGAAATGTAATTAACGTTAAGCCATGTGCCAAAAGTCGTCAAGGCAGCTCGAGTTGTACTTGTATTTGGTAGTAAACCAATCAACCTGATAGATAGGAAGATAGACAACCAATAGACAGCTAGTCAACCTGGCCAAACTCTTGAAACATTTGTAAATTAGCGTAACAAAATTGCTAATTAGCATAAAGTTGAACCTGAACTTGAATGCTTTTTTGCAAAGAGTTTTAATTTATTGCAAAAGATTGCAGTAAATTTTAAAGAAGCCCGCATTTGGCTGGATTTAGATGCACTCATATGTTAAATCAATAAACAAAGTTTAAACTATGTTTCATACTAATTAATTTTTACAATTATTCTTAACTCCTGCGTTAGTTGCTTATAAAATATAATTTAGGTAATTTAATGCATTAACTGTTACTTTGATAATTTATCAGTGGCGTCATTGAATGATTAGCATAATAGTTTTTATAAAATATTAATTTTTACACACACAAACACACACACACAGGCAGACAGCTGTTATTTATGCAAATAGCCGCAAACATTTTGTTCAATTACGCGAAAATATCAAATTTGAAATGCGAGTAATTACACGGCCTGTGGCAGCAACCAAACAAATACATACACAGCATTTAATTGTATTTAAAATGATTTATAATATGATTGATAAATATTTATAGCATTAAGGGTGGTGGTTGAGAATTTGTAATAAATAACAAAAATAAACTTGATATTGTTAAAACTATGCAACTATTTTGATTGCATTTATTATAATATTAATCTTCTAATAATTGATTAAAACTATTTATTTTTATAGCCCTTCAATAACCTTTTGTAATTTAAGTTATTTTAACTAATCTGTTTGCTTCTGAGCCCTATAATAAATATTATGAAATAACATTTGAAAATTGTTTATTGCTCATTAATTTTGTTATCTAATTCAATCAAAATAGTTGAATTTATTATTTTTATTGATCTGCAGAGTTTCCACAAACTTTTATAATTTCCTTATATTTTTTATAATTTATAGTCAAATAAAAGAAATAAAAATTATCATCATAAATAAAGCAAAAATATTTTTGAACAATTACAAATTTGCATTTGTTTCTGGCTGCCACAGCTTAAAGTGCATTTTAATTAAATTTTCATGTTTAGTTCATTAGCAATTCAATTTGCTACAAAACAAGAAACAAACAACAATAAACGAGAGTCATAAAAAAAGGGTTGCATAATCGCAGTGAGGCGTGGAAATTGCAATGCAAAGCAACAAAAAAGGAAAAGAAACAACAATAAAACTGTTGAACATCAAAAGTTTGTAATAATAATTGCAATCAAATAATTGTTTGAGCATTCTCTCGCTTTTTTTTGTTGCGGGTATTATTTTTTACCAGATTAGTTAACTACAATTGTTGTTCTTGTTGTTGCAAGGGCAGTTAATAACAAATTAAGAGAATCAAACGCTTAAATTGAAAGCTTCAATTCGGGTGTAAACAAGTTAATTAGATTAAGAGCACAATACTATAGATAAGTATATGATAATAAAATGAAAGCTGCTTCAAGTGAACACCTTTTGAATATATAATTAAAAACTTTAAAAGTTTTAGTGGCTATAGTTAGTAAAACAAAGTATCTTTGATGTTTCAATTAATCTTATTCATCCTAGACAAAGGCTTTTAGTTTACAGCTGATTTAAAGTATCTACACTGATAAAAAACGGATGAATTTTAAATACATATTTAGATTTATATGACATTAAATTAGTTTTTTAAATTATTCTAAAATATTCTCCTTAATCTTCCTTATTACTTAAACCCAATTTCCTATCAGTGTTAGCGAAACAATTCCATGCTTTTATTACAGCCATAAAACGTAAAGTTACTTTCAGAAATTAACGTCAAGCTCAATGCCTGTTGCATATTCTTAAAGATCTCAAGATGTAGTTCTAAACACTTTTGCTTGTCTTTAAGCCAAGTCGAGTGTGTTAAACAACTAAATGCTAACAAAATTTGACGCGGTTCTTATCAACGATGCGATTTTTGGCACTTTTTTTTATGACGTTGTCGGTGGCGACGCCATCAACCGAAACCGAACCCCAGAGAAATCGACCAGGAGTTGGAAAAGACGGCGACTATCACGCTGAGTTCTTGTCCTTGCTAGTCCTCTTATTGTTGTTGTTGTTGTTGTTCTGCTTGTTCTATACATTTTTGTCTCATTTTCATGGGCCATTTACGTAGACAAAGACGCGCGGCATGTTTATGTATCCGTAAGATACATTTTAGGTTGACGGTCCGCATCCGCGACGTTGTCTCTCGCTTCGTTTGCTTCTGCCCTTCTCTCTCTGTCCATCTATCTGTCTGTCTGTCTCTCAGTCAGTTTGTCAGTCTGTCTCTTTGTCTGACTGCATTTGGCTATATACTTACTTGTATGTATTTATATAGAAATACCGGTTCCCTTGCAAAAGTTGCAAAAGTTTTATTTCTTTTCTTTTCTTTACTTTTTTGTGGCGTGTTAAAAAAACTTTGAAGTTTTTGCTTTTGATATTTTCTTTGCGTGCTTTGTGTTTTTATTATTTTTTATTGCAAATGCCTTAAAATTTATCAAAATGCCTTACAAGAGCAGAGCGTGGCATAAGATAAAGTCGAAGACCTGATGATGAGACGACGACGGACCTGTCGCTGCGACCAGAAAAGGACAAATGATTTTTGGTTTTTGGCCAGAACTAAGTAGCTGTTGCCATTTTCATTTAATTAAAGGTACATTTTAAGGATTTAGTGCATTGAGGCATGAAGGAATTTACAGTTTTTGTTTTTATCTTCTTCTGTTCAGTTTTCTTTATTACATTTTCAAAAATTTCTTTAAATGTTGTTGTGTTTCTTTCTTTGGGGCGTGACTCTAAACGTAAACGTAAATGTCTAAACGTAAATCAAACTATAAAACGCCCAACAACAAATTCACCCATTTTTGTTATTCGCCATTTGTCAGTGGTGTCAAGAGTTGTCAACGCCTTCGGACTAGACTTTTTTGACTCATTTTTATACACTTTCTGAGGCAGTACCGAATTTATTAATGAGTTTGCACAATAATGAGCAAAACAAAAATAAAGAAAAGCTATAAAAATGTTGATAACAATTAGTTTTTATCATAGTTGAAGCTTCTTATTAACAAGTACTACTTTTAGGGTATTTTAACTTCGATTTTAAGTCTCTCTTCTTCTGTCTTTAGGTACGCTCGTTAAATTTGACATACAAATGCCGAAAGGTTCAACGCGCCCAGAAAACTGTCAAGCAAAAAAAAAAAAAAGAAAACAAAAACAAAGTTAAATAATCAACAAATATTTATTTGTTTATTTTACTTTTACTCGCTTAATATTTGTTTATTTGGCTTGTTTATCAAATGTTTGCCAAGACATAAAACTAAAGCAAATAGAGGCAGGCACAGTTACAGTTACACACACAGGAAGCCCAACTGTAGACCCTGCATTGCATAAGAGAGGGAACACACACACACACACAGACACTCTCGTGGCTCCAATCCGGGATCCGGCGTCATAATTCTTATCAATCGCTACACTGACTCGACTCGTCATATTTATACAAGTAGACTCGCATATATTTATATTTTTATAATTTCTCAGAATTTTTATATATATTTTTCTATACAGAAATGTGTGTGTTGAAATTGTGGGAATACTTGTATTTATTTGGAATTGAGTTATCAATGTTTGGTTGGGCAACAGCTGACGCATTGGCATTGAACAACTAGAAGTGGATGAACAATGATAAACCTTAGCGACCTGATAACCTTATTTGAAATTACTATTAAACTGGGATTTATCTATTATTGATAGTATATAATATCCATAAAGGGGCGTGTTTTTACTGGAAACAGGTTAATTTTAATTATTATTGTACTGGGAACATTTTGTCATAGGCCTTGCAAATTGTAAAATTTAAAGAGCAATTACTTGTTCAGTAAATTATAAAAAACGATAATTGATTGAATTTAAACACTAAATAGATCACATACATATACTTATACATACCCCTTGAAGTTTTTAAACAAGTTCGTCTAAAATGTATTTTTCTTTGTATCTATAGATACTTTAAGAACTTAATCTAGACATACGTATTATGAAAAATACTCAGTGACTTATCAGTATATTGAAGCTTAAAAACTTAAGGTTCTTTAAAAAATAAAATGTAAACGCAAATTTTAATACTATTACAGGTTGCTTTATTAATAAGAAAGAAGTTGTTATGCATAAATAAGATTAACTTCTTTCAGATATATTTCAAATGATTCATGCTACTTTAAAAATTAAAAACTAGCTCTTAATTTATGCGCATTAGAAGTTAGTAAACTGAAAAAAGGTTGAGCTAAACAAGTTATGAGTATTTTTATAAATTTTATGCAACTAAATTAACATAATGCACATGATAATGTCTAATAAACTAACTTATTGCATTTGTCTCGCCTCTTTTTTCTGTGAGTAAATTTCAATTAATTTATTATTCATAATTAATGAAGAAGATTTTAGACAGTTTATAGTTAATATGCTATGAAATTTTATTTGTGATAATTTCTATGAATATTTTTAATAACAAAAACCTTTTTCTTCTGCTTTTTTCAGGTATGTTGAAGTTTCTACAATTTAATTATTAAAGTAAGTGTTTACCAGGAAACCTACGACAATATATAATTTTAATTAAACTTTAAACTATCGTGACTTTTCCCCATTTGCAATATATATTTATTTAAATTCAGCAGATTTTTCGTATCTCTAAAATTGCGCATAAAAAACATGTCAGAGACAATCTGGGGTAATAATAAGGTCTGCAATTGCAAACAGGACATACTCGTAGTCTAGCTTAACCCTTTGTAAACCTTTTTGTTCGACACAGCGACGCTCATTAGCGCCTCAATTAAAAAAGTACCAAAACAATAACAACAACTTTTTACCATATATTTTAATTGGGCAGTCCTGACACACACACACACACATATCCTTTAACACTTGTGAGTGTGTTTGTTTGTGTGCAACAATTGTTTTTGACACAAAATGATTTTAATCATAATGTCATTAAACACGCAACTGACAACTGAAATATTCAGTGAACATGGCGCGACAAGGGGTTGTCCCATACATAGTGTCCCTTTTTGCCCCTCCCCCTACCCACTCCCCACACCACCAACAACTTCCCTCTTGGGCAAGTTTCAAAGACAACGGCGACAACAAACGAGCCGGCAAACGTGGCTGTCCAGAGAATGCCACATGTGAAGATCTCACACAGTTGATAATTTCTGTCACTTAATTGCCGGGGCTTAAACATTACAAAACTTTTTTTTACTCTGTGCCCATTGTTAACATAATAAATTAATTTTTTCATTTTGACTTTTTCGGACTTCACTTGCTTGAGGGAGTCGTTTTTTATTTGGTATCGTAAAAAAGTCAAAATATGAGAAATAATATCATGTCTTTGAGCACGCACCAAAAATGACAACTTCCGTTGTGTTTGGTGTGTTGCCGCCCTGTTTTGGGATACAAATACCCTGGAAGAGGTGTGGAAAGGGTAAAAAAAAGGTTTTGCAACAATGTATAATATAAATAGGTTGGTTCTAGTTAGAGATTATAGGACTTTAAGATAAGAGTTTCTAGGAAATTAAAGAATTTGTAAGTGGAATACGTTTTCTTGTTTTTTTAATCTTTAAAGTGAAATTTCCGATTTATATTAGCAGCAAAAATCTTTAATGTTTGTAATTGATATCTTTTAAAATTTAAGCTTCCAACTTTGCACTCTAAAATTGTATAATGATCGAAATATGAATATAGAAGGCATGCTATGGTTAGAAGTAGAGGGAAGAGCATATCAAACTTTTCAATTATTTTCGTACATCATATTTTCAAAACTGCGTACAGGGTAACTGGGCAACTGCAATTCTTCCATTTCTTCTTGTTTCTTTTACCCCTATTTCTCTTTTTGGTTCAAAAAGAGTCGTAAAGGTAATTGCTGATACTTTGGCAGCCAGTAAGAGATCATTGAAGGCGGTGCCACAGTAGTTTCCGCCTGCCAAGTCACGCGATACAAAAGAAAGAAAATGAAAAAGGAGAAGAATATAAAATGAAATAAAAGAAAGAATAAAAGAAGAAGCCCCACAAAATAAAAGAAATGGCGTTTAGGATGTGTCCAGTTTTGCAGGGCGTTGACCAATGCAATTGAAGCGATGACGATGACGATGACGACGAATATGAAGTTTAATGTTAAAGTTGAAGTTGAAGATAAAGTTAAAGTTAATATTAAAGCTGAAGCTGAGTTGAGATTATGATGATGACTCTGTATAAAATGGACTATGTAATGTAGCAGCTAAAATAGTCGAGTCAGTTGCAGAGTCAGAGTCAGAGAGTCAGTGGCTGTTGAAGGGTTGTGCCCTTGCCCTCTGGGGGGTACCTCAATTTGCTCAGCTCGTCCGAATAGCTAACGCCCACGTTACGCTTGATTAAAAATATGCAACAACAACAAGAATTGCAAAAAAAAGAATACTGTCAAAAGTTGTTTTGGGAGGGTTGCAGACACATTTTGCCTGTGCTGATGAGGGTGCTACCAAGAGATAGGCAATTGGTGTTTAAGGGTTTGCGGCAGTCCTTAGTGCAGCCATTTGGCCATAGATGGCGCCAGCTGTGTTGTGGTGAGGCATTTTAATGATTTGTAAAATAAAATATTGTGTAAAAGGAAAGCAGACACATAAGTTTAAAAAAAAGGCGAGTTTACTATAAAGACTATGACTAAGAAACAAAAGGATGTTAAATTTATTAAAGTCTTATGCTCATTTTTTCAATGTCCAGTTTAATATTATTTGATAAATATCATGTGAATAGTTATTGAAGACTTCTTATAGACATTGCAAAAATTGGCCTTAATCTATTTAATCTGTGTATCTAAAGATAATGTATCTTTAAATTGTAATATGTTTATCATATTCCTAAGTATAATATTTCTATAAACTTGTTTTTAATCTGAATATGTATAATATTCACTTCATGTTGGGTTTTGTTTTTTCATAGTCAAAAAGTAAGTGTTTTAATTAATTTCATATCTCGACAGATTTCTAAATATAATATTTTATTTTTTTTTTTTTATAAAATTTGACTTTGTTTCTCTTTTGTTTAGATACTTTAGTTTCAATAGTTTCTCGAATATAATAGTTTTTTTTAATTTATATAGTTTTAATGTGTGGATCATATTTCGAACGATAAAAGTTCTTTCAAAAAGCATTTGCTTTGCTTTAAGCTAATTATATTATCTTCTTTCATACTTATGTCTTCTTTATTCTCACACTTTCAATTTCAAAAGCAAAAATATGAGAAGTGACTTTAAGTATCTTTTTGCGCACTTCTGCAATTCGCTTGCCATATGCCACAGCTTCACAGAGCCGCACTTATATATACACTCACAGACATTTGGCCAGAAATTTGTGTCATAAAGATGCAGTAGTAAATGTATCTCATGGTTGCGTTTGCCTTGGCATCCTATATAAATGTTTTAAAACTGCGACGACGGCTGCGCATCTTAATCCCTCATCATCATAATCAACTGAGCCAAAAAAGTGTGAAATTCGTGGAAACAGCGTGAAGAGTAGCTTGAAGTTGGAGTTGAAAGAGTTGGTAGAGTGTTGGGTTTGAGATACAGATACATCTCTGTGTGCTTGTGTGTGTGTGTGTGTGTGTGTGTTATTTCGGGCAGTTCTTGAACTTTGGCAATGTCATGGCAGCAGAAGCAACAGCGCCGCCACTTTTGGGGGCCATTGCAGTTGGTCAGGTATTTTAGCGGCAGATACATTTGTATCTGTATCTTTTTACCTGTATCTTTGGCACGTCGAC
Source organism: Drosophila neotestacea (assembly GCA_035044365.1). Taxonomy (NCBI): domain Eukaryota; kingdom Metazoa; phylum Arthropoda; class Insecta; order Diptera; family Drosophilidae; genus Drosophila; species Drosophila neotestacea. Next base: position 331,914 of record JAWNMD010000270.1, read on the forward strand.
AAAGGCCAACAACAACAACAACAATGATGATGATGATGATGATGATGACGACGACAACGACAACGACGTCTACATATGTTTGCTGTTGTATTTTGTATATTTCATGGCGTTTTTATATACAACTATAGTCGCCGTCTCAGTTGCTGTTGTGTGGTTTTAGGTTTTAGGTCTTTCCTCCCTCTCCTCAGACCGTTTGCACGTTTGCAACGCCCTACTACCTACCTGAACCTGAACTACAGCCTGGGACTGAGCCTCAAACTGTGAAACTGTGACTGTGACTGCGATTGCGATTGCGAGTGAGCCAGAATCTGGGGACCTCAGGGGCCATCGAGCCCTGTATCTTGTTTGGCCTGCAGATTGCCCATATGCCTTTTAAACTTGTTTCAAATAATTTCAGACTAGACGTGCATAAATCTACTTAACAACAACAGCAACAACAACAACGGCAACGGCGACAGCAACAGAAAAATACTCAAAATAAAATATACTTAAGCGCACAAAAGGCAAAACCCAAAAGAAGAAGAAAATAAAAAGAAACGTAAAGTTCCAAGTTCGAGACTGTAAGATTTTTGGCCAGGGCTTTTCTTTGTTGCCAACAACTTGCCTCAAGTTGCTATGCTAAATAATTAAGTTAGCACTTTTGTGTGCTGCGGATTTACAACTGACGGCGGAACGCTTCAATGGACAGACATACATCTAGCCCTCAGAGAGGTGAGAGGAAAGGTGCTCGCAAATGTTGTATGCATGTTGACAGTTTTCTTGGTAACACTTCAAGCTGTTTTCCCCTCTTCTCTTCCCCCACCCCGGAACTTTGCTTTACATATGTCGCCCTGTCTTTATGCGCGCTTGTCTTCAAGTTCATCTCTTGTGTTTCCTATGAAAATACATGTATAAATATATATACCATACTATATAGTACATATATATAAAAGACAAGACAAGAGCTCCAAAAAGCTAAAACCACTGCACAGACAAGTCCCCGTCTCAGTCTCAGTCTCAGTTTGTTGTTTCTGTTTTCTGTGGAAGTTTTGAGCACACATTACAAATTTACGGGAATCCAATTTATTGTTGCAGCCATCAGAGAAGCCAAAAACGTCGTCGTCTTCGTTTACGGCTATCAAATTTGTTGAGTGTGGTAAAAGTTGGCATATGTTGCACTAAGTAGACTAAGTATAGTAAGTAGTTGGACCTGTGACACATGGCCAATTGAACTGCCCCATGAAATGGAGAGTTAAGAGGAAGTCTATTGACAAAGAGAGAGTGATTTTAAGTTTGTTTAGAACAAACATATCTTTAAGATTGTTTTACAGTTAATGATTTGTTTGTATCTGATGTTTATTGATTGCAAAGTTAATTTTGTATACAATTAAAAGTTTTACAATGTATTTAAAAAATCAAAACTGATTTCCTGGATGCGGCAATTATTGTGAATTATATAGTAATATATAATTGTTAAGTATTTAAATTATTGTTCCCAGATATTTTTTATAAAGCATAGCAAATATTATAAGAAAAGCTAATATTTTTCTTTTATGATATTTAATTTTAACTTCTATATTTTAAGAACTTAAAGAACAAGTAGAAAAAGTTTTATATATAGCAGATCTTAAACAATTTATATATTAATAGATTAGCTTTATTGCAATCTTAATTTTATTTAAAATCAATTAGCTCTTTTACCTTGACTTTGCTGATTTATAAATTGTGTATTTCTTGCTATATTGTATGTTTACTTAATTTATATACTGATTTTGTGCATTTATTTTACTGCTTTTGTATAATCTCTGCTGGAATGTTTATTCGCTATGTCTATTAAGGCTATAACAATCTATAACAATTAATTATGCATATGTTGTATTTCTGTAGTCGGCATTTTGGCTTTGAAGCAACATTCGCAAAATATATGCAAAATCAGCAAGGTATTTGAGCTCTTACAACAGGCCAATGAATGCATCCATGCAAATGTTGTTGGAGTCTTTGAGGAACCCGCTATAATTCACACTGAGAGGCAGAGTTTACAGACCAGTGAATCCAATGTGGCAATCGTCGATACCTGTTTCATTATGTGATATGCTAGTATACATATCTTAATGCACAAACACTTAAGCAGAAGTTTATGACAATCAGCCAAAAATAAAATAAAAATAAAAAAAACAGAAACAAATGGGTGCATAACAAAAGAAACCTTGTATCCAAATCTTTAGTCCAAGGGTTCCCAATGCTCCTTTTTTAAGCTCAAGCTGAGATGAGTCATTCAAAGAATGCATTTCCCATGTACCGTCTTGATAAACTGATGGAGCTATATGGGTAGGGCTTCAGCTTAAGATTGATGCAAAACAAAAGGTATGCACACAAAGCAAACATATGTATCTTTATGTACATATATATCATGTTATATACGAGTGCACAGCGAGTTCACAAAGTATCTGAGGCTGATATTGTGCAAGAAAATTAATTACAACGCACATGCGAGTTGAAAAGTGAGCTTAAAGACCATTTGGGAACGATATGCATATATGAGCTGATGTTTTTTATAATTTCTTAAAATTGACTTCAAAGTAAGTTCAATGTGCTTTCAAATCTTTCGGGAACTATTTAAGCGCAGACAGATGATATTTTCATAAGTACTTTTGATTTTCGAAACCAGTCAGACCTTCTTTTGCTTTTGGGATTTATAAGCATGCATTAACTGATATTTTAGTAATTTTTTTTAAGTGTATAAGCCAAGTCAAAGCTTAGTTTTGTTTCTTTTAACTTCTTCTTCTTCGGTAAGCTTCAGAATAAATTTAATATTCTTTAAAACCTTTTAAGAACTTTATGTACTCATCAACTCATATTCATAATATTTAAGGAATTTTAAAATCATATCGAGTTATCAGAATACGAAGCTCTTTGGCTTCGGAAAACTCTAAGCGGAGTTCAATAAGCACAATCTGCCCGAGGCATGCACTTTTCCTCAGTATCAGTACTTGAGTTCTGTTTTTTCTTACATTTCTTTTTTTTTTATTCATTCCAATTATCTGTGAACCCATGAGAGCGACCCTTTTTTCTCCATCATAGCGTCATACACTCGACATTTAACGCTCGGCGAAGCAAGAAAGCCGAAAGGCGATCCACATGCCTTCAACGGGTAATTACCGGCCATAGAAATATGTATGTGCTGATGTGTGCACATACATGTACATGGACGAGTACATGAGTATATCTACCTACCCGATAGATGGTCTGGCCTGGTCTGGTACTTGGCATGTCTCTATAATTTATGACAAGTACAAGTTTACAGCTCTTTGGCTTTGGCTTTGGTTTTGGCTTGAAGTTGGATCTGAGTTTGAGTTTGGGGTTTGGGGTTTCGTCGAGTTGTTAAGCTTTTGCAACATTTAAAACTAATTCAAAAGCGCATGGCGTGCTGTAATTAAACATAACGCAGGTTGGGTCGGGGCTGTAGCTAAAGTATCTTTCAGATACATGCCTCAGGCTCACAAAAACCTATTAAAAGCAAAAAACAAAACGTTAGGCTCCACCAGGCCGAAGACATCGGCTTCCCATTCGCATGCTTGTCTGACAACGCAAGTTGCTGCTGCTGCTGCTGCTGCTGTGGTTGCCTTCTGCTTAGATACAGATACATAGATACAAAGATACATTCGTAGACAGCGGGCGCGACACTTAAATGCACGCTGTGCGGTAGTTAGCGTAGCGAAATGAAAAAATTACTTAAACTAACGTAAAATATGGCACATGGAGTGTTGCCTCCCGTCACCGCAACAATCCTCCCTCTCGTCACTCTCTGCTTATTCAGCTCCTCTTAAGACTGGAGGGGGGAAACCTGTTGAACGCATGAAATTAACATGAACAGCTAAACAGCTTGGACTTGGACTGGAATATAAAGTTCGCATTTTGGTTAGCTCTATGGCTATTTCCTGGTCTCTTCTTGTCTCTCTCTACCACTCTTTTCCTCTCTTTCACTTACTATCTCTCTCTCTGTCTATCTTTGTTCTGCTTAGCCATTAGGAATCATAATTGATTGTTTTTACTCAAAATGTCTATGGTTTGCGGGCAAACATAAATATATATTTTATTTGTTTCATTTTCATTTTAATTTTCCTTCATTTGTTTTTTTTTTTTGTTGTTGGTAAAATACTATATCTAATTGCGCCTGCAGCCCTTTTGAAACTATTTGCATAATGTTTATTTCTAAACGTATATTTTACAACTTCTTTTCGTCCATTAAATTTGCCCTGCGAGCAAAGTTTATGCGGGCTGATAAACAATGCTAATTACCATGTTTTTTATTGAATTTGTGTGGCATTTTAGTGGCATTTTGATATTTAAATTATTTTGAAACAAACATATTTCTATTATTTTATTTTATTACTCAATAAATTTGAAATGAATTTCATTTTTTCTGCCAGAATTATTTCAAATTGTTAATCCGAAAATAAACTGGACAAATTCAAATGAAATGAACAAAGAAATATCACACATCGCAATGCTTTAATTCCTTCAATGTCTCTTTCATGTCAAGTGCAATAATTCGCAATTTTATTAATTCAATGAAATTGCTTTAAACATCACAATTCGCAATTTGCAAATTCGGTTCGAAATTCCAAGTTCATTGCCCAAATGCAGTCAGAAAAGAACCTTCAAATGTCAAAAAGATGTTTGCAAAATAGTCAGCAACCTTCAAGCAAATTGACAACTCATGCTTGGGGCGGGGTCTAAATACACACACAAACATACACACACATACAGAAATGTACACAGTCACCTCACCTCACCTCACCTCACACCTCACCTCCTGTGGACATGCAACAAATTTTGTTTATTTCCCGCTCGTCGTCGTCTCACCTCGAGGCATTGCAGCCACCCACAATAAATCTTAATTTCTTGTCCGGGGACTTCCCCTTGTCACCCCAAATGCCGCTGGCATGCCAACAATTTCAAATGACACATCAAATTAAATATGTATAAATAAAAATGCAAATAAATAAAAATAAAGCAAAGCGTGTGCCATGCAAACAACAACAATTAGCCTAAACAAAATTAATAAAATAAAGAATAAATTTAATATTTGCCATACATTTGGTTGCTGGGCATTGCATGTGGGTGGCGGTGGGTTGGGGAATGGGAATAGGAATAGGAATGACGGAGAAGGGAAGTGAGTGTGTGTAAATATGTGTGCAGGGGTGAGTGTGAGTGAGTGCTTGTCAACGACTGAGTGTTATTCACCTTGAGCTTGTGAACTGATGCTTTTGTCTATTTTGTTTGCTTTCTTATGATTAAAGTTAAAAATAATAATATAAATCTAATTATAATTTAAGAAATAGATTTATTTATTAGTCTTATAAACATTAATAGCTTGTATTTAAATATTTTGATTATGCTGAGTTATTTAGCTTTAGATTAGTTCTTAGATCTTTTCCATTTTGGGTAAAGAAATAGAAATATATGGAGAATATATTTAAAAAACATAGTAACTGTTGGCAATGGTAATATATAATATAATTTTGATGTCTTATAGATTATAAATACAATTAAAAGTATTGAACAAATACAAATTATATATATAGATTAGTGTATTGTCATTTAGTCGCAGCTATTGAGTTGATCATTTGATCATTTATGTTCCATCAGGTTTCATAAACAAGTTCCATAAAATGTAAAGACTATGTTTGATTTGTTCGAAAGTGTGGGCCATAAAATGGGACTATTCAGGTGTTAATTAGCTGTGTCATTGCCTAATTTTATTCTAAAACTTTTGGGCTAAGCGAGCTGCAGAATTAAATAAAACAAAAATTAAATGGAATCGATTAAAATAAATTTAGTCACTTCCCACATTAATAATTAACAAAGAACGCCAATTAAGTAAGCTAATTATAAATTCACTTTCAAACACACAGAATAACATGAAAATAGAGAAGTAAAAAATAATAGAATAACAACAGCAAAGCAAAAAAGAAAAATAAAGTAGAAGAATAACAACAATAAGCTCATCGTAAACTTTCATTGAGGCGTCGCTGTGACAATTGTTGAATGTTGAACTTGTTGTCGTTGTTCTTGCTGTTGTTGTTGGTGTTGTTGTTGTAGTGGTCAAGTTGGTAAGGGAAAAGAGAGAGAGGGGGACTACTGTATTCAGAGTGGAACCGGCACTGACAAGTGCTAATGAACTACAACAGCAACAACAATAGCGACGGGTATTTCGTAATAATTGAGCGAACTACAGATAAGAGCAGGTGTATGCATGCATACGAGTACAGTATGTCAAGAAATTAAATTGACAAGGTGAAAAAACTTACATATTTCATTTTGCTAAAACATACATATATCCTAATGGTTCTTAGAACAAGTTTAGAAAAATAAAGAATGAGATATCCTGGGTCTTACTTTAACATAGTGTAAAGTTCCCATATATGTATATTTATATATAACAAATATCCTTGACTTTTAATTTTAATTTTTTACTCTATTATTGTTGCTTATGGTTCTTAGAAAAACCTAAAAATAAATAATGAGATTTATTGGGCTTATCTTTTATTTGCTATAACAAATATATTTTCTTGACTTTTTTCTTGACATTTAACATTAATTTATAAGCAGTTGTTTTGATTCTTGCAATAATGCAATCTCTTGGGTTACAACTATTTTTTAAAATTAAGAGCTATTGTGCTAATGAATTTGTTCATTTTTGTCAAAACAATTATGGGACTAACTGTATGTATATGTATGTGTTGTTAAAGTGTTTCTCTCTCATTCTCACTATTGAAGTTGAAATATGTTAAAATATGCTAAACGATTCTAAGCTGTTCACTCTTTCGCCCACTCTCTCTCTCTCTCTTTTATTTTACTACCAGTTGACTCGCTTGTTATATTGCGTCTCCTCTTTCCCTGCTCTGTTGTCTCTTTCTCCTCTTTTCAGTTGCCTCATTTAGCCAACGAAACTCGTATTGAGGTAGTCTTTGAATATTTAGCGCCAATGAAAAAACCTCCAAAATGGAAATAGAAATAGAAATTTTGTTAGAGCAAATCACAAGCAGAGCTACAACAACTGTAACAACAACTAAAAACAACAACATCAATTGGGATAAATTTATGTATTTCTCTTGAAGATTTATTGATAGACAGCGCAGCAAATTTATGTAAACAGTTGACAGTTTTTTTCTGTTTTATTTATATTATTTTGGGAACAACTCGAAGACGTGTGAAATAATTTAAAAGGCTTGGCGAAAAAAAACCTTTTTATTGGTTTCTCGATGCATGGGAATTGGGTTTTGTAATTTGTTACAGTTTTTTTTATATTTTATTAACTTTGCTGAATTGAAATAAAAGTTGTTTTATTTTGTAAAACGTCAGTGAATGAATAAATGGGCGTTGACAATATTTTTTACAGATAATAACATAATAGACAAGGTTTAAAAATGTTTATTTATAGTGTTTTTAGATTGTTACAAAAACCTAACAATTTAATTTCAATAAACCTTTGAAAATAAAAAATAATAATCTAACAATTGTTACTTAATCATGCATTAGATTTACATTAACAATTAAATTTATAAGCAATTATAAGAATTAATCAAACTCACTCTTAAGAAACACAAAAGTTTGCTAGAAATTTAACAATATAATTTTAAATCAAGTTAAAAAATAAACTGATGTTCTCCTTAATTGGATTATGTTAAGTAATATAATATTAATATAATATAATAATTACATTTTTTATATTCTGTTGTTATGGGAGCTATCTTCAAAGGGTATTTAAAGTTCGACAAACCGAAATAAACTTTTATTTATGTTGATAACTTAATGACTGTTGCTATGTATATCTGAGTGTAGCTTTAATATAAGTAAAATCTATTGCATCCGCTAATTAGCTACTGATTGTGCTAAATTATGCAAGCTGCTATAAAGAGAGGTGGATAGAGATAGATATAGTGGTAAGGATAGAGAGGGTAAGACGAGGGAATTCACACAAAGTGCACAGGAAGCTATTAGTCATTTATAACGAATATTCTTCATTTGTAAAACATTTGTGAATATTTTACGAATATGTCCGTTAAAATGTGCATGCATAAATACGAATACGGGTATGAATATCAATGCGCCTGTGAATATGAGTGCGTGTAAATAAAAGATAAGTAAATAGCGCAAAAATAAAAAAAGAAAAAAGTTTTACAAACGTTTGCATTTCCGGTTAATAAATGTAGAATGCGTCAAGAGCCGTTAATGGCCAAAGTGGGAAACAGCTACCAGCTCCAACTCCAGTCCAAATAGAAGTTCTCTAAAGTCCCCAGGGTAGCCAGTTTACAGATGCTAACAAACTCTCACCCCTCCTCTTTCCTCTGGTTATTTTACTCCCCTTTCTCTGCAGTTTACTCCCCAGAGTATTAACTGCACTTATAAATATGCATAAGTTTTGGCCGGGGTAGCGAGGAGTGAGGGATGCGGCTCATAAAAATATACTATAAAATAAAATGAAATGAAATCAAATGAAATTAGATAGCGTAGAATGCGGCAGCTGAAATTTATAACGACAACTCAACTAGGCTAAATTAAATTAATGGAAAGCAACGCAGCTAAGTAGAAAATGTGCTCGTCTTTCCACAGGCCTGGCTGCATTTCTAGTTAGTTGCTTCCTAGTTCAGTTCGTTGGTTAAAGGAGGGAGTGCGCACAGGGTGAGGGGAGTGATAAGGAGTGAATGCAAGGGGGAGGAGGTGTGTGTGTGTGTGTGTGTGTGTGCCACACGAAGCTCTGGCTAATTATTCATTCATGACATGTTGAATGCACACAGGCCGGACGGACGGGGACAGCTGGGACAGACGAAGTTACCTCGTGCATGCACTCTAACATACACACACACACACACACACGCACACACAATCGCTCATACACACACTCAGACACACTATCAAACACACTCATGCACAACACTGTCCCGAGCATTATTTACAAAGTTTTGCAGCACTTGAGTGTGTGCTAAAGTATCTGACAGATACACGCAGTCACTCACATATACATACATATGTATAACAGTGTGTGAGTGTGTATGTGTGTGTGTGTGTGGCGACAGTAGCCGCTGCTGAAACTGAGTTAAGCGGCGTATGCAGGTCATCACCTTTTTGTTTGCTGTAAAGTCAAGTGCAAATTGCTTTTGTTTAGCAAGTAACAATGTGACCGTATATATTAATTATTATCATTTTTTGCAGTAGTTAAAAGTAGTAGCATTTATAAATTTCTGATAAACTTCAGCAAGCAACAATGTGACCGTATATATTAATTATTATCATTTTTAGCAGTAGTTAAAAGTATTAGCATTTATAAATTTCTGATAAACTTCAGAAGATGCAGTAGCAACTAACAATGTAACCGTATATTAATTATTATCATAATAGCAGTATTTAAACATAATGACATTAACATATTTCTGATAAACTTCAGTAGATACAGTAGCAAGTAACAATGTGACCGTATATATTAATTATTATAATTTTTAGCAGTAGTTTAAAGTGTTAGCATATATACATTTCTGATAAACTTCAGTAGATATAGTAGCTAACAACAATGTGACCGTATATATTAATTATTATCATGATAGCAGTATTTTAACATAATGACATTAACATATTTCTGATAAACTTCAGTAGATACAGTAGCAAGTAGCAGTATTACATTGTTATTATCATTTTTAGCAGTAGTTAAAAGTATTAACATTTATAAAGTTCTGATAAACTTCAGAAGATGCAGTAGCAACTAACAATGTAACCGTATATTAATTTTTATCATGCTTAGCAGTAGTAATGGCATTAATATATTTCTGGAAAACTTCAGTTTATACTGCAGAAAGCAACAATGTGACCGTATTGCTTTGTTATTATCATTCATAGAAGCATTTCATATTAGCATTAACATATTTCTGATAAACTTCAGTAGATACAGTAGCAAGCAACAATGTGACCGTATATGTTAATTATTATCATGATAGCAGTATTTTAACATAATGACATTAACATATTTCTGATAAACTTCAGTAGATACAGTAGCAAGTAACAGTGTGACCGTATTATATTGTTATTATCATTTTTAGCGGTAGTTAAAAGTATTAGCATTTATAAATTTCTGATAAACTTCAAAGATGCAGTAGCAACTAACAATGTAACCGTATAACTTTATTATTATAGTTCTTAGCAGTAGTTAAGAATGGAAATAATAATTTATTTCTTAAGGAAAACGCAATAGATGTGAAAAATGTAACTTAACAAATTTGTGGCATTTTGTAACTGATTGTTATCTGACTGCGCATTGCTAACATTTTGTATGTTAAATTGTATCTTTTTTTTTGCTTGATTTAAAATGGGAAACAACGTACTGGGCATCAACCTGTGCACGTTCATCAGCGTAGGGTAAACAAAGCCTCAAAAGCACTGGGCAGCTTAAAACGAGTTGTGGCTGGCCAGAAGGAACGACGACCTGCTGCTGCTGCTTCTTCTTCTACTCTGTACTTCTATCCCCTGAACATAACACAGTCCCCTATACCCATATCTTAAACCCCTTTGGAGCCTGCTAATAGCTTGTGTTGCCGTCGCTACAAATTAACTTTGGCTCCGTGTTGCATTTTTGAGCTGCAACGTTGCTGTGCTGCAAATTACACTATTTTTCACTTGGCCGCCGTGTGAAATATGCAAAAAGGAGTGAGAAAAAAGCGGCAGAGAGAGAGAGAGAGAGAGATAGAGAGAAAGAGGAGAAAAAAAGCGGATGTTACATGCGAATCGCTTTGGTTTTTGGCTTTGAGACTCTGAGAAAAACTCACACACAACGCGGCCAGGAAATTTTTTGTCGAACAGGAAGCAGCTAAGAGGAAGGAAAAAAAATGCAACATATTAAGTAAAAACGTAGTCATGAGGTGGCATCTCTGGAAAGGATAAGAGCGCTTAAAGTCGTACATTTAGTGACAGTTTGTGGGATTTGCATAAGACAACGACAACGACAACATAGCGTTACTGCAACATGGTGACGTTGACATGCCAAAGTTGTCATGATTAATGCGTGCCACAAGCTGCAAACTGAAGTGGCAGCTAACAGATTTTCAAGTCAGAGACACCGTCAAACGTTTTTACAGGCAAAGACTATGAGGAAGCACAACTTCATAAAGAACAGGAATGCAAGTTTTCAAATAGAGTTCCTTACTGCCCATAGAATGAGTAGTTAACATGGAATTGGGTCAAAATAATTGAATAATAAATAAAGTTGCTTAGAGTACAATTAGTTTTACAGTTGTTAACAAAAAATATAGAAGCTAAACTTAGAAATGTTCCAATTATAAGACAGTTTTTATGAAATGGGAAAAATAAGATTAGGTCTTCAACTTTTAAACACATTTATTTTACTATTGAAAAGAGTTTATTAACATTCATTCAGTTTCGTAGATCTTAAAATAAATTTGAATAAATCCACATACATTTTTTCAATTTCTGGATAAAGAATTATAAATTGTTTACAGATATTTTCTTAATAAAAAGCTTACAGCTATTTATTAAAATATATATATTTATGATTTAAGCTCATATTATGAAAGTCTACGATATATATTTTCAAATGATTTTTTGGATGCAATTTCTAAGTAAAGTATATAGAATTTAATGTCAAATCGAAATTTATCTATCAGATATAATTTATTATTAAAACGGGCATTGTTATATTGTATTTTGAATATCTGTAGTTCAGAAAGTTATCTTAATTTTGTACGTTTTGTAAATAACAATTTAAATCAGATCCTTCAGCATTCTATATAAAATGTAAGCTGTTGCCATCAATTATTCCACACTTTGGAGTCCTTTACCTATAACCTGACTCTGTTATCGCTTGCATCGCTTGTCAACTTGCCACTTTACACACACACACTCACACACACTCACACACACTTACACACACATGCGATTGGAACGCAAGTTGATACTTATTTAAAGGTAATTTGGTCCTCGCTTTAAAGGTTTCGTGCCTCATTACATTAGGAGTTGTTGCAAGCACCGATTATCTGGCTTTAGATGCTAAAAAGTCAACTTGTAGATACAGATACATTTTGGCTGTGCCACGTTTAATGAGTTACGTACCGTGCCAACATTTGACATTTGCCAGTGCAGCAGAAAAAACAGTAAATTAAATGCAGCAACAGTGCAAAAAATAAAAAAGAAAAAAACACAATAAAAAAAGTATAAAAAAAACCTTACTTGCCGTCAGTGCGTGTATCGAGTCATGGTTTGAGTTTATAGCCGGGTTTCAGTTGGTTCGAAGTCTGGGCCTGGTTACATGTTTGGGCTGCAGAGTAGCAACAAAGTGGCAGAAATTGCATGCAATTGCCGAGTCAGTTGGCCCAACAGTAGCCGCCCCTCCAATCTCCGAGCTCTTCAGCCCAACTGTACTATGCCATTTATTTATTATTTTATATAGACCCGACTCTACGTGTTCTACTCTCTCCATCTCTTTCTCTCTCTTCATCACAGATTGTTGAGCTACTGGACTGCAACTGTTGCTGTTTATTTGTATGTTTATTTGTTGCTGCTTTTTTTTATTTTTGTTGGCATTAATCAAAGGCAAAGTTCATTGAACGAAGACTTCACTTCAATTCACTTTACAGTCCGCCTTTAAAATCTGCCATCTAAATGAAATGAGTTTTTAATTAAAAATGCAATAAGATATGTGCATACATACATACATATAGTCTCTCGTAAATGTATAAAATTTGTAAATATAATTTATTTTTGTACAGGCGTGGCATTTGTTATATAACAACGGTAACAACAATAACAATGGTCTTCAACTTGTTACTATATAAATATTTATGTGTCTATTGAATGTGTTTGTGTATTGCATCCGTTAGATACTTTGGGGAAAGGAAAATTCATTGAATTCCATTGTAATAATATTAAGTGTATTAAACGCTCGAGGGCCCATCAAAACAAACAGACAACAATCAAGCATTTTGTGCTGAAACTCCAGAAGCAAAAGCAAACTCTTGTTTATTGCAATAATTTGGCCAAAGGCCACAAAAAGGGGTTCGAATTAAGCAAACATTCATCTAAATGGGCAGCAAATGAACTTACCAGCTTACCAGTACACGTATTACCCTTAGAAAAGAGGAAGGAAGTATCTGAAAGATGCATCAAAGGGTCAGACTATTGGTATTGGCTCTTAAAAATGTTGATTGCATTTGAGATAAATTAGAGAGAGGCCTTAAAGTGTTTGTTAAAGAGATTTTAAAACGTATATTTAAATAACTAAGAGTCTTTTGTTGCACAATCAATTTTGAATATAGTGTTGGATTTAATTATATGTGGGAATAAGAATATTATATACATATATTTTGACTTAAAGACATTGTCTTTAATCAGTTTATCTCTCTATTTTTATATCATTTGTTTATAGTAATTTTTAAATTGTTGTGGTATGTGGAAAGAAGGATATTTTCTGATCAGTGCGTAACTTTGTCACTTCATTTGTTTTTTCTTTCAAGTTTTTCTTTTTCTGCATTTCTTCTATTGTTTATCTCTTCTGTTTCTTACTTTATCATTAGCTTTACTCCTCTATCTATATAAATAAAACTCATTATATAGATAGATACTTACTCATTGACTAATTGATCATCGCACAGACGAATTGGTTAGTGCTAGGAGGCGATTTGGCTTCAGCCCTTAGTATTATCTAAAGTGCATTTACTACAGTACACTCTCCGTATAGGCAATATGTCAATCTCAAGTACATTATCCATTTGTCATATTATTATCACGCACGTACATCCTTTATGGTCCTTATATTTACTGTCTTTTGCTTTCACTTAACAGCTGAATGCACTTGCCGTGTCCAACCACAACGGTTACTCCACTCTCCTAGCTCCTTCTCCTCTTTTACTCTTCTCTCATATCAATTGTAGACTTAGGCGTTTGCCTCCCACTCCCCCTCCGCCCTTCTTTAAATGCCTTGCCCCCTTTAGATATGTGCCTGCGGCATTCGCCGTAGACAAACAATAAAAACTCCCTTGGATGTTTATCTTACAAATACAACAATTCGTTGCATGCCCCAATCAAGCAGCAAAGGCTCAAATGTTTATTTTGATTTGTATCCGTACACCACCCCCTTCCACATAGAACCCAGGCCCCCATTTAGCCATTTGTCGGAGGGGCTTTAACTAAAACTCTTCATACATTACACTTATCAACGGGGCCCCACATGCAGCATGGTTCATAATTTTGTTTATTTAATTTTTATGTCATGTGCCGTTCGTCGCTCGTCAAAACAGAGTGAGAGAGAAGAGAGGGGGCGTTTGAAATAGAGAGAGAGGAAAGAGATTCAGGGGTACATATCGGACACATCATCTTCTCTTCGCTACTTTGCTCCTTTGCTCCTGGCATCAAGTTGTCATGCTTTAGTTGTTTGATTGCCTCTGCTCGCTTGCATTTGCCCCAAGCGGCGGCTCACCTCCCCTCTTGCCACACCCCTGCCCCTTCCTTATCTCATCTATTTTCTGGTTAGATTATATGCCGCGTATTCCCCAGTTTGTTATATCTACAAATACACCAAACGCTACGATAGACAATTTTATTTTCATTTTCTATTTGGTATATTTTGACCCTGTATTTTTAAATATGTACAAATGGTCTGTTAAGTTACATATTCTTGATCTGCATCAACAGCCGAGTCGACTTAGCCATGTCCGTTTAGATGAACACGATGATCTCAGAGATTATAAGATATATTAGACACTAAACTCCGCAAATCGAAAAATCAAACTTCAAATGTAAGAAATTATAGCAATTATAGCAATTAAAATTACAATAACACCTTTAAAGCTAGTGCCCTCATTTTTAGTATATATAATATATACTATAATTTGAATCTGTTCTGAAAATTTCATCTTGATCTGGCAACAAACTTGGAAGTTATACAAGAAACAATTTTGAGCTTCATAGGATCAAAGAAAGAAGAGTTTGCGGAATTTCAGTTTGTCTGTGTATCTAATTTTTGAAAATGTAAATACAGGATATTCCACAATCGAGCATGCTTCACTCTTGCCTTTATAGATGTCTTACAATTTCTTTCTTTTTTCTTCGTTTTCTCCCTCTTTTCATTTTTCGATTTTTCGTTTTTTTCGGTTATACTAGCTAGTGTATTTTTTGTTGCTTTTTCTAATTTTAAAATCGTCTTCGAAATGTTGTCTGGCCCGAGTGGAAGCTTTGACTTTGCCTTTGGCTTTCGGGCTCTGTCTCCATCAACGTTGTTTACGGAAGTTTTTTATGTGCCCCCCTTCCCTTTCATCCCCTCTAATGTCGCAGTCCGTTCGAGTGCATTGCCATGTAGTCATCATTGTCATCATCATCATCATCATCAGCAGCAGCAGTAGAAACATCATTATAGTCTTCATCATCACAACATCGTCTGCGTTCTTGTATCTTGTATCTTTGTATCTTTAGTTGAGTTTTGAAGTCAACTTGTTGTTGCAAGTCAATGTCGTTCTTGTGCCTCACTTTGTTGACTGCGGCAAACTTTAATTTAAAATCTATTAGACAGACTGAAAGTTGTCGTTGCTGTTGTTGTTGTTGTCGTCGTTGTTACTTTAGCTGCATCGTTTGTTATTAATTGATTTCCTTATTAAGTTGAGCAAAGAGCTGGCAAAAAGTGCAGTGAGGCATCTTTTGACGCAGTTTTGTCTAATTAGAATGTGATTATAATTAGTCTGGCTAAAATTATAGTTAGTCCTCTGGCTTACCGAAAAGTGTTGCTCTTTCCATATCCGTCGGCTTCATTTTGTCTACTCTTCCGGGGACAGCTAAATCTCAGCATCTTTTCTTGTATCTTGTATCTCGTCTGGTCAATCTGTCAGATGTTTGTGGTTTAACTCGTACCTCTTAGCAAACTCTTTGATTGTTGCCGTTCAAAGTGAATCGGAAATGGGTACTCGGTACTCGGATTGTTTAACACTTTGCCATTGAGTTGCATAACGATTAGAAATGCGATAAGTGCAATGTATTGACTGTAGAGCAACACCCAACAGACCGTGTAGATAGAATAGTTGAGAAGAGTTTGAAGAAGTGAAGAGTTTGCGTGTTTGTCTGTCTTTCTGTCTCTCTGTCTGGCTGGCTGACAAGTAGAACAAGAAATGCCGACAGAGATCAAAGCTATTGAAAGCTAATCAACAATATGCAGGTTTCTTCATAAAGATAATATTATGTTAAGAAACCTTTTAGCTCTTAAGATTGTGAAAATTGTAGAATTATGCACAATAATACGATAAGTCGTAAAGATTTGTAGACAAATGTTGACAACGATTTGCCTTTAGATATTATTGGAATGAAACGACTTTAACTAAATTATTTATAATTAAGAAAGCACTTTTAGATTACGAAAGTTGTTGAATTATGCACAATGATATATCAGAAAGCTTGGCTAAATAGTTAGTTAAAGATTTTAAAGAGATGATCAGAAATTTATGAAAACTTAGCAAAAGAAACAAAAGCTTTCCATTAAAATAAACGGACAGTCTGGAAAGATTTTATAATTTTGGAGAATCTCTTACGATATGCAACTGATAAGAACTTGGGAAATTTACCTATACTTTTCTATACAAATATTATAGAATATACAAATCTTCAAGAAATTCAACCAACAGAGAATTTCCATGAAAATTATTGCACAGTTATTGTCATTAGATATTTAAGTTAAGGTTAATTTGGAAAAATATGAAAATCTAAAAGATCGATATAAATATTCCAGTAAGAATAAAGTGACTACTTTTATATACATATATAAAAGAATCAATTAAGATTAAAAACATTTATTAACTTAAATTTATAATCACTGATAAATGTTAATAGTTTTCTTTAGTCTTTTCATATTTAGAGATCCTTTTAGTTGTAAACCTCCTCTGAGGAAAGAAAAACTTTATTAAATAGCTAACAATTTATTATTAAATAATTTAAAAGTGATTGTGTGAGAATATAAACTACAAACATTAACAAGATTTTTCAACTTGAAAAATTGCTTACTTTCCATGGCAACGAGAGAAATTGTTATGGAGTTTAAATAAGCACTAGCCAGCTAATTGTTTAAATAAACTTTTAGCATATCAACGGATCACATAACGACGCTTATCAGCTAAAGTATTTTTACAAAAACAGCAACAGCAGCAGCAGCAACAACAAAAGCCACAGAGTAAAATTATTATTAAGCAACATGAAGTAACTTTTATTCTATTTGAAATTCCCCGTGGTTAACGAAGCGTGCCTCAAACCAACTTGCAACTTTGGTGCACATTCTCGCACATTTTAAAGCCCCTCTCATTCTTACATAGCTGCCCCCTTATCCTACCTCTATCTCTCTCTCTCTCTCTCTCTCTCTCTCTCTCTCTTTCTGTCTCTCTCTGTCCCCACCCCTTTGGGTTGTCTGACAAGCTGGCGTTGTTTGTTGCCCATTGCCAGGCAGTTTGCAATTTTCACAAAACAATTTCCATTACTGCAACTTTTTAATGCCCCCACAAACAGTTGGGGCAACGCTTGGCCCTGCCTCTTGTTCTTGCCCCGGCGCGTCTCATGTGTTGCCACTCAATAAAAATATGCTTTATGAATTAATGAAAAGAAAATGTTTATACCAACAACAACAACAACAACAAGTGGAGGAACAGTTAAAGCCCCAACGGGAGAAGAAATAAGAGGAGGAGTCACTGGAGACGTGGCTGGCGATAAGCATCTTGGCAGGGCAACTCTGGCTTGCCTCGGAGTGTGTGTGTGTGTGTGTTTTGAGTGTGTATTTGTGTGTGTGTGACTAGTGTTTAATTTTACAGCTGCGCTTGTTACACACCTCCCTCCTCTGGTTACCAAACTTCAGCTGTTGCTCTTTCGTGGCTGCCTCTGACCAGGACAGGTTTTCTTCTTACAGCATTTTGTGGCCAAATGCAATGAAAATAGCGGCAAATTAAGTTAAGACCGTATATAGTATTTTGTACTTAACTTTATTAATAATTCTTGATAATGTATAACGGGTCTAATATGTTTATACTTTATGTGTATTGAAGTTATTCGGCAATCATTTCGATAAAGTCTTTTAATTTATATATCAACCACAGTTTTCTTAGTAATAATATACCATGCTAGTCAAGTGGATCTATAAAGGGATCTACGACAATTCCGAGAATAAAGTTCTTGTAATCTTTGTCAAAGTTTTCTCAGAAATGTTCAACAGAAGCTTAGCTATTAAATTAATTATTTCTGTAAGCTCATCCAAATTGTTTATTTGGTTCCTTAGTTCCTAGAATTTTAACAATATTGTCTGAAATATGTAAAGTTAACTGAGAAAACTTCTAGAATATATAATGTTAGACAATACTTAAGAAACTCCCCTCATATTTATATTAAATATAATTCACGTTCATATAACAAGTCTTGGTTCAATTCTTTTATTATCCCAGCATTTTTATTTTTTCTCGCAGGAAAGAAAAAACTTGACTGCCCACCCATAAGCAAATTCCGATTTAAAATTATCATCGTCATCGTCATCGTTATCGAACGTCATTGTTGCCATTTGTAATTAATGAATGACAAGCAAAATCATTCGTAAATCAGCATATACACAATCTTCCTGCCTCCTTTACTCTGTCTCTTCTTATCCACCTATATACTAAGTATGTATATTGATGTCCAGGTAGACTCCTGTTGTGGTCCCATTTGCCAGACTTGAAAACGGAAATTGATTTCTCTGGCATGCGAAATTTTGCAATCTGCAAAACGGAAATGATTGCATCACCTAATGTAACCACGTGCCTCAGTGCAACAAAGTCTTTAGTCCAGTTTAGTTCAGTTCAATTGTGGGGCCTTTTACATGTCTACCCTGTCCCCTTTATTGCTCTTTTCTCCTCAAGCTCACCCTCTTGACTTTGTATTGGGTTGGGTTGTGGAAGTTGAAGCTGGTGCCGCATGCAAATTGCGTCAAATTGCATATTTCCGGTGGTCGACAACGACGCGTAAATATTTTATGCTTCATTTTGTCTTGGCCTAGGCACAAGTGAATTATGGCTAATTACAAGAAACAGGAATGCAACAAAATGTTGAATGCTACAGTAAAAACACAGAAAACAAAAAAACAGCATAGAATAAAAACTTGGCTAGCAAACTAAACTTAACGAGGCAGAGCGCACACTGTAGTCTGTCCTTCGTTCCTTACAGTGTTCCTCACCCCGTTCTTTATACCATTGCTTACTTTGTTGCTTTCCCCTGTTGTTCCATTCCCTCATGCTTAGTTTTTCTTCCCTGTTCCAATCATCCCCCCAGGGCGCTATAATGCGGTCGCCGTTCGTAGTCCACACTTCTAGGGTTACCAAAGTCGAAATACGTTTGCCTTTGCCGCATGCCTCATGCCTCATGCCGCATGCCGCTCTTAATTTATACCTTGTCCCACTACTTCGTCGACTACCATTGTGGTCGCTCTTGGTTTTCCCTTTCAAGTTGCCTGCCCTGTAGAACATCAACGCATTTGATTTAGTGCACGGTCCTCGGTAATTTAGATTTGCGGTCGCCTAGTCCATTCGAGCTTAAGCAAAAAAAAAAAAAAAACAAAAAAAAAAGTATTCAAGTCGTAACATAAAACCCGTATTGCCAATTTTCTTTCTGCCCGTTTCTCCCCCCTTGTATTATCACTACGTAAACAGCTTGAAATTATTTTTAATTTCCTTCACAGTTCATCGCGGAAGTCATACTTCGATAAGAACTTAAGAATAGCTATTAAGTCCGGATAAAGAAAAAAAAAACGGAAACCGCCCGCTGATAAATCCTTTTTGAAATGCTTGCCTAATTGAAAGCTATCGGAAAACTTATTTAGATTTTGTTAAAGGATTTTCCAGTTGTCAGTTTCAGTTACACATGAGTTTCAATTATGTAAGATTTTGTTTGATGAAACTTTTGAATAAATTTTCGTATGACAAAGATGAAGCAGTTTCATTGTAATCCCTGCGAAAATTTATCTAAGGCTTAACTCAAGTCATAAAAAATATACAATGTGAAGTATTTTATGAAGCAATAGTGAACTCAGAGACATAATAAAGGAAAAATATCAACCATCTATGCATAAGATAATTGTAAATCACGTTTTGAAAGAGGTTAATAGATATCTTACAATATATTCGTTTTGTAGTACTTACATAAGGAACAATATTATTATTCGTACATAATAAAGGAGCTTTAAATAAATATATTTAATTAATGCTCAAGAAATGAGTGAAGAATTATTAATCGAGTATACTTAAGTTAAACTGGAATTGAAGTAGAGTATAAAACTTAAGTTTGCAAACGTTTGTAGAAATATTTTCTAAGAAGAATATTTAAATACTATTAAAATTTTGTTATATTTAATTTCTTGAGCATATTAAAATTCTTGTGTTTAGACCACTATATATATATTGGATTATTAGAGGATTCTTATTATCTCTTATTACTGCAGTCCTCTAAAATTCAATCTAGAAACCTTATTGTGCACTTCAACTGTGTTAACGTTGAAGTAACCAAGTTTTCGCATAGCTCAACAATTCATTAGGCCCGCATGCCTTTGCTTTAAAGAGCAAAACCACAGTTTTCCAGTTAGGTAAACCTCTTGGGTATAGCCAAAAGGGGACAAAGGTAGAGAAAGGGAGGGAGAGAGAGATAGACGGATGGAGAGAGATAGAATCCACTTGAATGGTCTTCGTTGTAAGTCCTTCAGCACCTTAGTGAAGGTTGTTCAACTGGGTTCCAAGTCCAAACAAGTGAGTTTGTCAAGGGACAGCGGAGTGGGGGCATTTCCAGTTACAATGGCCCATCCAATTAGTCATCAGTCACAATAGTGAGTGAAATATATATATGTACATACATACATTACCTAGAGAACAACGTTACAATGATACAATCGTCTTGCTAATTTCTTGAACAAATACAAACTTCCTTTTGCTAATCTACATAATTATCTTTCCCCCTCTCCATCTCATTCTTACTCACTTACTAACTTACTCTCCGTCTCTTTCTTTACAGGTAAGTGCAAGAAGAAGGCATATTTGAGCCTGAACGCGTTAATGTGCTCTAATTTGCGAGCCATGAGCGGATGATGAAGATGCAGTTCTCAGATATCTACCACTACTACCTAGTTCCTTTCCCAACTGACTACTGGTTAATGGACAGCAAGATGAAGACTAGTTTCCCCCTCCCCCCCTAGTCTTTTGTCATTCTTTCCATCTCTCATTCGTCCTCTTTCAATATCAACAGGTAATACCGAAAAACAACCACACTATTTGCATTTCACATTATGGCGAGCATTACTCGTATTTGTACTTGGTAGCTAACTGCATTGGGAATGGGACTCCATTGTCTTCGTCCTCTGCTCTCTCCCTTGTAGGCCAGTTCCTAGTTCCCGTTTAGTGTTAATGACCAAGGGCCAAAGTTGCGAATGAACACAGCGTGTGAATTGTTTCCCTAAACAAGGTAAGGGCTACTGGACACTGTCTGGAGTAGGGGCTTATGCCCCTAGGCTAATTTTGTTAATTAAGTTCTCAAGGAAGCGTTACAACCAATCATGGACTTCCTTAATTTAGTTATATTTTCGTATCTCGACAGAATGTAACCAGGTGAGCCTTTAATGAACTTGATTCAAATGTGAGGAAAAAAGTTATGTGAGTTAAAGGGGTTCCCTAAAGTAAAAGAGTGAAAAAAGCTACACATAATATAATAATATTGTATTGAGA
Source organism: Drosophila neotestacea (assembly GCA_035044365.1). NCBI lineage: Eukaryota > Metazoa > Arthropoda > Insecta > Diptera > Drosophilidae > Drosophila > Drosophila neotestacea. Next base: position 353,651 of record JAWNMD010000270.1, read on the forward strand.
GTTTATAAGATAACAGTCAATCTCTATTGCATTCCTTTAATTATTTTAGCCAGAAGTAAAGTATCAGAAAAGCTGAAAGAAGTAGTAAATATTGTAATGAGAAATGGGAAATGAGGGAATTAAGTTCAGGTGTGCAACAAAGAAAACTAAGTTAATTTAAATGAATGCTCTGAAGGACTCAAAAGACACTTACAAAAGAGATGCTAGACTAAAATTAGAGTTAAATTTCTTTGAAACTCAATATATTAAGAAAATTGCGTTTATTTGGAATTAAGAGGGGAAAAGTGAAGAAAAGTCTTCCCGTTTAAAAATAGGATATGTTCTTTTTTTCTGTGAAAGTTTTGATGGTCTGAACTCTTCGAAAACCTTGTACCTTGTTAATTTGGGGCCAATAACTTTTACACATCAAAATCTTTTTCTACATATTCAATTTTAATTAATGGATGGAGTTCAAATTAAAAATTGACATGGAATTGTTAAGAAATCAGCATCCAATGTTATTGCTATAGTATTAACGATTATAAATTATATATCAAGAATACTATGTCTTAAATTCATTATTTAATCTGTAATGTGTTCTGTTTAAAACGACAAAATGTTTAAATACCATTTGGTTTTTCAACAAAGAAATCCTTTAACTTTAATTAGAGTACAAACATGCATACAAATATTCTATCTCAAGTATTTATCTCCAATATAAGTTTGTTCCTAGTATTTACAGGAAACTCAATAACTCTTTGCTGTGATAAGCAGAGAAGCCTGTTAAGCCAACTTATCAATTTTGTTTTGGTCCATTTGACATTGCCAAAAATTGAACATCATGCAGAGCACCTCAAAGGACACTCACATTCAACACACACTCACTCACACACACGCACAAACACATAGATAATCTAATAGGATCAGCTGACAATATGCTGAGACTTAACTGGAAGTTAAACTGAAAGTATCAAGCTGCTTGCACTTGGCTTCAAATTGCTGCAACAAGCGAAACAACAACGATAAGAACTTGTAGTCTACTGCAACACGCATAATCAACACTTCATCCTTAGGGTATTGGCCTGGTCAGTTGGGTTGCAAGTTCAGTTTTATGGCCAGCGAACATAAAACAACTTCAAACAGACCAAACATTAAAGCGCACACAACATTGTCTATGTTCATTTTAGAAGGTTAAGAGAAAAGAGGGGGGACATCAGAGGGTAGCACGTTGCACGGGAGTTGCAGTTACAATTTGCCACACATACATGTGTTTGTGTGCGTGTGCGTGTATGTGTGTGTGTTTGTGTGGAGGTCAATGACAAGCCCAAGCCCAAGACCAGATCCAAGCCCAAGTCCAGGTCCAACTTGAAACAGGCCTAAGACACATCAAGCCAATGCCAAAAGCAAAAGCAACAACAGCCAACGAAGCATGCATACTAAGCACAAGTAGCAGGGTGGGGCAGCAAGAGGGGAAAGGCGTAGAGGCAGGGGGTGGGGCATGCAACGGCAGCTATGTGTGACCATTGGCCAGGCTCGAGCTGAACCTTAGTTCTCAGTCTGGCATCTTCGTCTCTTACCCTGAATGCATTCGTGCGTATGCCAATGACGACGCAGCCAGTTAACAACACGATTTGTTATTGTTGTTGTTCCCCCCTCCTTTTTGGGTCCCCTTACCTCTTACTCCACACTCTTCTTTATTCTTGAGGCTGTGGTTGGGATGTGGTATCGACAAAAAGTATCGATATTGAGATCACCGGAAATATCACACAGAATTCATATAAAAAGAAGTATTTTTAATATATTATCATCATTAATATAATTGCAATGACTATGAAAGTTAAATTGGATTTAATTAAAAATTTAAAAGTATGTAGAAAAATAAATATTTAACTTTCCAAAATAAACAAAAAATTTCACAAAAAAATATTTTGATGCTTAAAAATGTATGCTAAATAAATTGATAACAATAATAGTTTAATATGTAAATACCAATAAAATCAATAAAAATGTTATCATAAAAATTTAAAATTAAATTAAAGAACATAAATATATATACTTGAACAATACAACTAGTACAATAGAATATTCATTAGGATCAGTACAAGTTCAAGTCTGTATATACAATATGTGCTTATATTTGATAGTAATTTCCTTATTAAAGATGGGAGAAAAGTAGCTTAAGAGATGAGCATATTGTATGTCGATATATACCATCTCTAACCTGTGCCAGAATCGAACCTTAAGCCTAGCAACCTGCTGGCTTTGCTGAATTTATTAGCAGTCGGTTGCCAGTTGCCAGTTGGAAGTGCAGACAGACAACGGACCAGGAGGAGACTGAAGGACAGACGGACAGATGGACAGAGAGAGGTAGGGCGAGGGAGGAGTAACGTGCGCCGCATGATGCACCATCGCATTCCATGGCAATCGATGAGTAAATAATGACCAACGCAACGCAGCCAAACTGGGGCGCAATCAATGGCAAGAGGGGAGCGTGGTGTAGAGGGGGAAACGAGTGGAGAAAGAGGGAAAAGAAGGGAAAGGGGAGATGCAGACGCTGTTGTTGCTGATGTGCGGGTTCCCCTACGTTGTTGTCGTCGTTGTTGTAATCACACTCAGCATGCATTTCAACATGCTGGCTGACTGCTCTCTCTCTCTCTCACTCTTCCCCCATATCTCTGTCCTTCTCTCTCTCTCTTACTTGCCACACATTTTGTGGTTTGTATTTGTTGTTGCTGCTGCTGCTGCACTGGCGATGGCATATTAACGCCTATTGTTGGGGGTCACGTTGTCCGGCCAACGCCCCATTATAATTTGAGTTAATTACGTATTTTAGCTATATAAATATTTCATTTATCATTAATTTCTGCAGTGGAGTTTATCTCCTCCCCCCAACGCTACACAGTGAGCTCCAAAATTCTATGCCACGATCCTATACAAATGAACGACCTGTAAGCCACAGCAGCACTTGCTGGTGGTGTGTCCAGCACGCGTAATTGAATATGAATTCATAATGGGGCAAGTCCGACTACGGTATTGTGTGGGGCATGTTGCATGAATGCTGCTAGTTGCATTTGCTAGGGGATAGAGAGAGAGAGAGAGAGGGTTAAGCTGTAGGCTCAAGCTTTGTGTAAACACTTTACAATCGAATTATGTGCCACTGGCATGTTGTGGCCTAGGCAATCTTCAAGTGGACTCTAGCACAACTTACCTCCCTTAGAACTCCAGGGCATCAAGATATCAAGTCAACATAAATCAAGTTGGCAGCCCCCATTTTGATTGGCATTAAGCTCTGCCAAAAGCCACCCCTCCAGATAAATGAAGCGAATTGTTTTTAATAGGCTATTCATCTGGCTTCCTGAGAAGCGGATTTCGATTTTGGGTTAGCTTACGAAATCATTGAGCAGTAAATCGAAAATTGAACACAAGGAGAGAATACAAAACAACAGCGAAAGCAAAAAATACATTGTCTTTAAAATAATGTCGGAAATGGAGAGGTAAAGCTGAATAAGACTTAAATTATATTAAGTGAAATATATAAGTATTAATGAGTTATGTATATAAATTCTAAAAGTTTAAGAGAGATTTAAAAAAAAACCTTTAATAATTCTGTTATAAAAGTTCACTCTCACTCTCTTTCTCTTTCTCCCCTTCTCTCTTTCTTGTTCTGTATATCACTTTTTTTAAGTATTTAATTCCTAGGTAGTCTTTAACTTAAAACTAATACTGAAAAATTTGTTCAATTTTAAAGAAACGTTTACCATACTGTTCTCTATGGTTCTTTTATTTACTGTCTCTCTCTCGCTATCTCTTTCTCTCTATCTGTATCTCTTTCCCTATATCTTTTTCGTTCTATATCTTTCTACTCACTCATCTCATCTGCAAAAATATCTAAATAATCAACCTCCAAAGTCCTTTACTCTAAACACAGTTCCTCAGTTTATACTTCCCTCCAGTCCTTCCTCTCTCTCGTTGCCTCCTCATAAGCCCCAGCTTCCCCTTCTGATAACATTGTCCAGTCACTGGATGCCTTTTACCCCCTCTGCCACCACGCAGCACAAAAGTTGTGCCTTCAATTTTGGTTCGACTATCAAGTTGTTTTGGTTTCTTGTCTGGATGGAACTCATAGCTTTTAGGTTCTGGCTTCTGGTGGTGATGACGATGGTTTCTGGAGGTTACGATGGGGGGGCAAAGTTTAACTTATGCTTTGGTTCATTATGTAATTATTAGTTTGTGCAATGAACCGTTACACTTTGTTGGCAGTGTGCTTGAATGTGTAACTAGTTGTTAGTTTGTTGTTGTCGTTGTGTTTGTTTTGCTTTCGGTTAGGCACGCAACTTACAGTCAAGTCATGGCTAAGTTTTAACATTGAGTCTCGATTAAATATTTAATTTGCAGTTATTAAATCCAGTTGCAAAAACTAATCAAATTATGCACCACAATTGCTGTGGCAAATTCAAAGTTCAAACCTATTAAGACCCAAATGACACAGTTTTCCCTTACTGAAAATTGATATGGGAAAACTGATAGCTGATCACAGGTGCGATACGTTGACAGTAGCCTATCATTGTTCACATTTCTTATCATCAGCTTTTGCCCCTCTATTGTCATCAGTGATTAATGCCAGTCACCAAAATGTCAACAGAGATATGTATAAAGTACTTGTACCTTTACTTGGGGATTACTTGGAGACTTGGGTCAGTCTTTTATTTTTTTTTGGTATTTCAAATATTTGTTGTAATTTTCATATTTTTAGATTTTGTATTTTGCTTTTCGTCTGATGGAAATTCGATAAGCCTGCTCGAATTGCGATAACAGCTAACTGACAATTGTTTTGCCAGCAGTTCTAACCAGGTCATAATATCGAAAGCCTTGGGGTGGCTTTAAAAGCCATTAACGTCAACATAAAAGCGCCAAGTTTGAGCACAGTACAAATAAATGTACGTACTATATTTATCATAAAAATTTAATATTTTTAAAAAGACTATTAGATTTAATATTTGTTGTTAAACAAGTTGCTTTCTTTTTGCTTTAATTGCTATAATATTTTTATGTCTTTCATCCAATTATATATTTAATTTAGCCCTATAATGTATGTAGAATTTTGAATCAGAAGTCTAAATAGAAAGAATTCTTCAGATATTTACTTCTCACAGACATCCCTAGAATGTTGAATAAGAACTTTTTATCAGTATGCCGTGTTTCATAGTCTCATCCAGTTTATAACCCCCAAATTAAATTTAGCATAACCCTTTTCATTGTGCTTAGATCTTCCGTAAATAAAAACATTTAAACATTTAAATATTTCATGGGTCTTGTGTTACGATAAACCTATTCTATGGGGCTTATGAATGCTGAGCAACCTGCCTTAAAGCAATTTGTGATCCAAATATTTAACCCTGTCAACATACCATAATAACCTTTAGCGACCTGCTAAAAATTCTTGCTTCATTGCGTCGTTGAAAGTTCAGTGAAGCATGAAAGCGCTTTTCGCACTTGCAACAGGCCGAGCACTTGGCTTCTTTTTTCTCATCGTCTGCTTCTTGTACCTGGTACCTGGTACCTTGTAACGCCCGACCGGCCCCTTAGGCCCCCTTCTGCCATCGCATCCGCTCCTGACCGAAACAGCACGTTGACATTAGCCTTACAAGCTCATGAGCTGCTGTCATAAACTTTTATTATCATTACACTTACGTTGCCTTTGCCTTTGCTTCTGCCTCTTCACCAACTTCACCCCCCCTTGCTGTCATATTTGTTTTATTGACTACGCCACATTACTGGGAACTGGGAGTGAGAATGGGAGTGGGTGTGGGTATAGAAGTGAGAATGGGATGTAGAGGGTGTCATTCGGTGTCATGCTCTGTAAATTGCAGTCAATGTCCTCTTTTGTTTTCAAAACATTGTAGAGTGTGGAGAGAAGAGTGTGGAAATGCACTTCTAACATTTGTCAGCATGAAGTGTTGCAGTCACTGATAAGATTACCGTTTGCCTGATAACAACGCCGCACATGAGGCATTTCCTGAAGTCGTACATTGTCGCCTGACATTTGATAAGCACTCGAACGGTCGTTTACCATTGCTGAGATTAGTACCAAACCTACCAACCAAGCAACCAAACAGGCAGTTAGTCAGTCAGTCAGTCAGACCCTTTTGCCACTTGAACTCCGATCAGATATACGCTTTTTCTGTTTTTTTTTTGACAAGCCCATCAAATGGTTGAATACTTGGTAGGGTTTGGTTTGGTTTACATGGCTTTCATTTGACTTGAAAGCGGCTCTTGTCGTGCCTTTTCTACCATCCTTTATTTCTTTCTCTCTAGTCCTTCCTTCTCACTTTGGGAACGCTTCGATTTCAAAGGAGGCGCACCTCCTAATCATATATGGTAAAAGAGCTGCTGCAAAAAATGGCTCTGCCTCAACTCAAATGAGAGAACTCCATATTCCGCTTGACGTTCGACTTTGATGCACTGTGAGAATTCACTTTTTTTACTGCTTTCTCTTTGCTGTTTTCTTCCTTCTTTTGCTCCTTTTGTGAATGGATTCTTACTACAGTTGGGCTGGGTAAAAACTATCGTATACTATCGATTGCAAATAACATAGTGAAATTCGCCTTTTTTTGATTTGAATAAATTCTCTATGGTTTGTCAGAGCTATAATTTAAGTTTTAAAATTTTATATGACAGTTAGCTGCACTTTTTGATAAATTAATGTATATCCCAGTTGTATTTTAAGTTTTATTGGTTTGAAATAGGATTTAATGGTTGCTTTATTTATTTTTAAACATAGTATTAAAGACTGAAACACTTTCGAGACACTTAGGAGCTTTTAGATCGTTTTACCTGAGTTAATATTCTTTGTTATAGTTTATTCCCATTATAACATTAATTCATAAAAGTTATCTTACAATTCAATATTTAATACTATTTGCTGTAAATTAGTATCTCTATAATATAAATCTCCTATAAAAAATCATTAAATCTCTACAACATTATGTAATAATAAAACTTACTTGTTGATAAATTTAGGTATTTTTTCTTTACTTTCTTTCGTTCTTTAGGGTTCGCTTATGTTAGTGCAAGTTCGTGACACGAAATTCACTCATCACTAATTCGCTTCCACTTTGTGCGCTTTCTTTTGGTGCCTGGCATATGACAATCCACACGGTTTTGCATTGTTGTAAACTGAGTTGAGAGGTTTAGAAGGGATGGAGGAATTGCTATGGTTTAGCATAGGGTGCGATGACAGTTGGGTTCTGGTTCTGGGGTGTGGTTGGTACATACGATATGTGAATACAAGCAGCTCATCTACATGAAGATATAGATATGTATGTGTATGTGTATGTTTGGATATATCCTTTAGCTTATCCCTGAAGAGCGTGTGCTTTACGCCAGCGTGTCGTGTGCCTTTGGGTTATACATTTAACTCACTCGTTCATATTACAGAGACAAAACAGAAGCACTTTGCAACGGATTAGGTTTTTGGTATGCCAGATATTCAAAGTGGGTATTTCTTAAAGGGAAAGGGAGATAGGAAAGTAGGGTCGTGTGTGCCTGTTGAGTTATGTGAAAAAGGGGGTTACTGGATTAATAGATGAACGAGCATTTATCTCATATGGATGCTTGTCTTAGGGTTCATAGGAGAAAAGCATACAATAACAGCTTATCAGATGTTCAACAGTTAAATTAATTTCAATACAAACAACAACAATTTTTAGTAATTAAACATTTCATAATATCTTGAATTACATTTACACTCAAGTACTTATGTGTGATCAAGAAACTGATGTAAGCAGTAAGCCATCAACAGGTTTGAGAAACTATTAAGGATTTAAGTATTAATCAGCTTAAATGTATCAAAATGTAACGCTGAATTAAAGAGGAATAAGAACATTTTAATAATTCAATAACTAACAAAAGTAGAGTATGAAAAAATAGTAAGAGTTAGGTAGTTTTATAAATGTACAAAAAATAACAGAAATGAAAAAACAAATCCTAAAATAATTAACTAACTTAAGCCTTTGCTATTATTTTAAATATTTATTTAATTTAATGAATTAAATGCTGTTACAACTTGGGAATCTAGAAATTACACATTAATAAAATTACCTTAAATACAAAACTCAACTTTAATTAAATAGTAAAGTACAATTGTATTTAAGATGTTTGTTAAATATAAAACTATTTTAATATTTTAACTAAAGTTGATTTCAAAACTAATGAACTTATTAATTACAATTTTATATACGAGTATGTGATATTTTTAATAGGTATAAAATTATTGTACAATTATGTACATTTATTAAATATTATTTAATTACAATATTAATTATGATATCTTAGTTTAATGTAACAAATACCTAAGTATTTTATCTTAACCAAAAGTTTAATTAATTTAAAGCAGCGTTAAAATTTTCTTAAATTTGAGCAGTACAGTTACTTCACTTGCAACTATTCCGAGCTCGTTAAGAGCTTTTAGTGAAGACTTTAAACTGCCTGAAAAGCTGCAGCCAAATGCGAAAAACCAATTGAAGCCCTTCAATCAGCAACGCTCCCAATGGTCGTCTCTTCATGTTGCAACCGCTCTTTTCAGTCAGTCAACAATCAGTCAGTCATTCTGGCATTCATTTCAGCATTCAATTCAGCATTCAGTCATTCATTCATTCGTTCGTTCATACATTTGCTCATCTAGAGAGATGGCCATTCATGAGCAGCGAGGCATTCATTGCAAAATCACCACAATGTCTTTAATTCCCTTGATATTTCACTTTGTGTGCCGATGCCGCCGTTCAAACAGACACCCAACAAATAACTAGGTGTATATATTTAGTTGTCTAGCATAGTCTCAATACTCAGACACTGGCCTCGGCGGGGCGGGAGAGCTTAACCCGACGATGGCAGCACGCCAGTGGCATGGTAAAAGGGGGCGTGCCAGCACCCATGGGTGTCATTGCTACGTTTAATATTGCAAAAAGGATGCCGGCAGCGACAGGAGCAACAACAACAACAACAATAACAAGGACGACTCGGTGGCGCCCACATTTGTCTTGTGCCCACTTTCCTGGTAGTACCTTCCATGTGCAAGGGACGGATTTGTTAGAGAGGGTGTCATCGGGGGTAGGGGCTTGATATTTACTTTAGTCTGGCATTTGCTTTATGCTCTCAAATAAAAAAGCGCTTTCTCCGGCTTCTGTTTGCTCTCTCTGTCTCCATCTACAGTTTTTTTTTTGTTTAGTTCTCCTTGCTCAGCTTTCGCTTGTGATTTTTCCACAATTTTTCCTTACACATTTTTATACTTATTTCTCTCGCCATTTCACTTTTCGCTCCGGCTGGGTGTAATGTTTGATTTAGTGTTTGTTTTTTAGCTCTCTGCTTCCGTTTGCTGAGCTCTGATCCAACTCTCGACTACCAATTTTCCTTGCTGCCTTTTTCCCTTTTATTTCCATTCTTTTTTCCGTGCAATGTGTGTTGGCTTTAATAAGCTTTTATTTCCGTTTTTCAGCATGTTTTACTCTTCCTTTGCCTCTTTTTGCCAGCATTTTCCTTTTTATTTTTTGGTATACTCTATAAAATGGTTGATATGGGTTGAAGTAAGTGCTGCTATAAAGCGTTTCTGCTCTTGATTAGGAAAGGAGTAAAGTTTACTAGAAATTGTGGTTTGTTTCCTCGATTTTCCTTTAAAGGAGAGTCTCTAATATTTATAGATTTACTTACATCAAGTATTCGCAAAATAATCTAAATAATTATTAAGAAAGTTAGGAGCTAGGTGTTTTAGTTCCTTGTATCTAGGCACAGGGTATCTTCTAGTTGTGCAGTCTGCACTGAAACATTTCAACATGCAATTTTTGTTATTGTTGGCGATTTTTGCTTTCCCGCACCTTGTTGCTGTTTTCCTTTTGCCTTGGCGCTCTTATTCATAGCTTTTAATTTGCGGTCGAAATGAAATAACAATAAATAAAATGGCCACTCCGCGGCCTTCGTTACGAGTCTCTCATCTACTACCATTTCCCATCTTTTGTCTTCCTTTTCCTGTCTCCTGTTCGTCTCCCTCTGTTTTTAAGGCACACCCTGAGTTTTACAGCGACTCGCGGATCCTTTGCATTTGTTCAAGAATTGTTGGAATTTTATGTAAAAATGTTAAGGAATAAAAGGAGCGAAAAAAATGTAGCCGCTATTTGTTTATATTTGTTTTTATCTAGATGGCGTTGATTGCAGGTATTTGTTTGTGGGCACTGCGACCGCATTTGGGTTCGAGCTTTTGGTCCAAACTTTGTGGTCAACTCAATGTGATTAAGAAGTTTTCTCTGTGGCAGGGTTATGTTGGGACAAACACAGAATGAAAGCGATTAGCGATTGCCTGGCCAAGGCTGGGACAACAGATAAGAAAATATTTGAATTTATATTTCCCTTTAATTGGACATTGAAAGTTTGATAATGAAATTCCGTTGAGAACCTCAGTTGTTGATTTAATTTAAGGTAATATTATTCTAGGAATATTAATTAAATCATAAAGTTGATCGTGAAATAAGAACTTTTATAGAATATAATTTACTCATATCTAGACTATCAATGTTCAACCTTAATTAAAGTTCTTCAATTTAAACTATAAGCCTGGAAAATCTTTTCAGTATCCTTGTTAAAGAACTTGTTCAAGCAATTATCAACTTGAAGACCAAAAATATATTTAATTTAAAAAGTTATATGATTGAAAGATATTTGGGTTTTCATTTAATAGGTTTGACATTTTATTTGGCCATCGAGTTTCTGGAATCTACAATCTTTTCAAAGTAGCTAACAAGTTCTAAGCACTTCCGATAAGTTGTTTAAGCATCGTTTTCCTTCACCCCAAACAAAACATCAGCACACAAAATTGGCAATGAAACTTTTCAGCTGCAATAAATTCAGTTTGGCTCAGTTTTGGCAGCTTGGCAACTTCCAGTGAACAGAAGCGCTTATAAATAATAATAATAATTTTTGTGCAACATATTGGCAACTTGGCATCGCCAGCTGCATGCAACAACCAAACATCGAGACAAAAATATAGCGCAGCTGCCAAAAAGATAGAGCGACAGTGAGAATACCCTTTATTTATAGTAAACATGGAAGATAGATTGTTAAAACTATCAAAAAAAACCAAAGTGCCTTTAAATAAAAAGAAAATAATAATTTTTGGAGCATGTAGAATATTAAATATATTTTGTTAAATTTGTAAATATTTTAGATTGAAAGAAAATTACAAATCTTTTAAATGTTGACAATTTAATCATACAAACAGTATTTTCCGACACAAATATCTTTATTTATTAACACTTTTAGTACTTCTGTCGTCCCATAATAATAGCATACCTTCAATTGCAGTCTTCTTTCCTACAGGGTATAAGCCTGCACGCAAAAGTTTGCGAGTGCAAAAAAGTTTCTGTTAAATGTACAGAATTTAATAATTTGTATATTCTCTTTTTTTTTGAATGAGTGTAGTTATTTTTTTATATATCGATATTGCAGTTTGTGGCATATGTTGTTGGATTAGTTTGGCAACATGTTGCATGATTGGAGCCAGCTTTTTTTGCTGTGCTTTTTTTGCAGTTGTAATTACGCAAAGCGCAATGTATCTTTGAGATACTTCCGCTGATCATATTCAACTGTCGGGTGTGTGTTTGTGTTGGCGTTCTACCTCCGCCTCCACAGGCACACCTCTAGCTATGAGAAACGCCTGAGTGTGCTGAAAATAAAATAAGATAAATCAAGCTATAAATATTCGTATGTATTTTGTATAGTTTCTCTATCTTTAACTGGCCCATGCTGTGCCTGCCACACATAAAATGTTCATTAAACTTCATTTCTGTGTATATATTTTTTTTCTAACTTGATCATTTTTTCTTCATCTATTCCGTCTCATAATTTTGTCCATTGTGTGGGGAATGGGTGCGACGACAGACATTTTATATGACTGAAGCTGAAGCTGTTCGCTATGCACATTAAATTGATTTTATGGTCGTCTTTTTGTTAGGGTCTGCACACAAAATGCAAATGAAATTCATTTACAATTTTTGGCCCAAATTCGAGCGTATAATTAAAGAGCAGTTAAAATTTAACGCATTACATCGTTAAACTTGTAACCATAACCATGCCCATATATACTCAAATTGAAGACATTGTTGCGATATCCATCAAAAGTCCCTGATTAGTTTATTAGTTATAATTTAGTTTCGATAAGATCAGCTTTATGGATTATGCATCTCAAGTGTTTAAGTGTTATGATGCTCATTAGGACAACTGCTGGACAATTCTCTAAAATATGTATTTACTTTAGATCGACAGAGATAAGATTACACTTTTATTTTAGTTAGTTGATTTTCATATTATTTACTCAAGTATTTATCTTATCTTCACCTAACTTTTATTATAATATCCATAATATCCTCTAAATAATTCCGTATCATTTATCTTCTTAATTCCAATCATATGGAACACATCACTTTGTTCGACATTGATTGATTGATTGAGCGAGTTCTCTAATATACAATATATTCTGCATGATTCAGCTTTTTCTATTTTTTTTTTTTGGCATTTCTCAGACCATTAAAACCGGTGTTTACTGTAGAGTTAACACCCTGTTGGAGATCAATCTATATTGCCACTTGCAACGTAACCGACACAGGTTTTAACCCCCAAACAAAATAATTTCAACCTTCCACCCAAATGTATGTCTCCCTCACCCACTCTCTCTTTCTCCCTTACTCGCTTTCTTTTCCCTTTTCGACTTGTGTAGCTTTCATTTGAAAAACGCTTCTTGCACTTTAACTGCCAACAGTGCGGAAATTTTGTTCATTCTTTCGCGTTTTGCTTTGTGTTTTCCCCTAGCGATTTTCAATTTGTTCCATTTGCCAACTTGAAATGCAATACAATGGGCATTAAGTAATTGTAGCTGTTCTTGTTGTTTGTCGTTGTTCTTGTTCTTGTTGTTGTTGTTGTTGTTGTCGTTGTTGTTGTTGTTGACAAATCCACACATTTTTCATAAGCTCATCCAGAGCCAGAAATTGCCTGCAAGTAAAACATGAACATGCGTGCTAGTGATGAGCGCGCGACAAAATATCGATTGGACATTAAAATATATGCCGATCAAAAGGTATTGTTTTATCTATTTTAAGTGCATACAAGAACTTTTGATGACTCATCTGGCTTATAAGATAAGGGGAAATCAGTGGGAAAGGTACCATTGGAATCGGAACTATATATTTCCGTTAATTTCCTATTTGGTACGATTTATTTATTACACACTTATCCTACTCTATATGCTTCGATCAAAACAATCCGACAACTGTATCAAACATTTTAACTTTTTTAATGTAATAAAAGTAGTTTGGCATTCATAATGTTAATTAGGTTAAGGTTTTTCTTCGATTTACTCAGTCTTTTAAATTTGAAATGCTTTAAATTTTGTTTTTATTTTTAAATGTATAAAAATTAATTGTGAACTACTCTTATAAGACGTTAAATAAATCAGTATATATATATGGCATTTTTAATATTGGTCACGAGTTGTTTAAATCAATCACGCACTCAACTCGAATGTGACACTCGTATATTTGTATAGGAGTACTCATATTCGTACTCATACTCGTACTTATGAACACAAACTGCTCACTCTGCATATTGCAACCGATATTCGTTTACTTTTGCTTTTGCTGTCGTGCAATTTTGTTCCATATTTTTCGTATTCTTTTTTCTTTTTCTGCGCCTATTATGACACGGACATGAACACGATTGTCGACGTTTCAATTGCGTGGAGTGTCCATCCCACTGTGTCATTTAACCATTTGGTCGTTTCTTTCCCGCTTTTTCGTCACACGGTTTATGAGGGCACATTATGCCATTTATCGCAGCTTAAATGCCGCTCATAAACCAACGACTTGAGTCACTTCAATGCTGTAGACCCTCACTTACAATTCTACTTCCATTCGAAGTTTCTGTTTCAATGTCTGGACATCAAGTACAAGTAAGACCCGGATCGGTTCCTCAGTTTACTTTGATGGGCCCCCATATCATCGAGCATATATAAAATTGTATATTAATGCACTTTCGTTTATGAATATTCAAGTTGGTAATCATTTAATTGGAAGAAAGGCAAATTATTATTATAGTATGTACTCGTATTTCCTGCCCACTGGTAATTGTTTAATTCAGTTTATTATTTTGCCAAACTACTTTAAGATAATATTTTTTATGAAATGTAGACTGAGTTTTAGGAAGAAAACCTATTTGTTTTTTTCAAAGTTCACTTTGGGGCTTATAATTAAATTTAAAATGCTGTTGCTATGTTATTTAATCTCCGATTTGCGTTCATTTCTTTAGCCATAAATTAAGCACTCATTAATTATATGAGAAAATAAAAAAAATGTAAATTAATTATTTCAGTTGGTTGCCGACTTAAACGTTAAGCGGGTTTCTTTGTTTTGCAATTTTCGCTTCCTCTGCTTCCATTTTCGCACACACAAAAAAATGAATAATTGTGCAGTTACCTTGACTTTTGCATCTACAATTATACCTAATAATTAGATAATAACGAAAAGCAACAACAAAACAATTGCAACAAGAAATACACGATATAAAAACGTAACCTTTGCATTCTTTTCATTTTATTTTGTGGCTTGTTAACATAAATTGGCAAAAACAACATTTGCAAAAATAAATGAAAAAGAACGATTGTAGCTAACCTTGAAGTATTTTTTTGCCTTAATGCAACTAAGCAGGAACAGCAAAATTATTAAAAGTAATAAAACAAAATAAATAGCAAAATAGCAAAAGATTTAAAGGTAGCGCCATTCAGTCTGTGGATAAAGCTGTGAATTATGACGAACTTTATGAGCTTATATCTAGGGTGTGTTTATGCTTGATGTGAATCTTTTGGCAATAAATAAATTTGTGAGTAATAAAGTATAGAGATAGGAAAATGTGAAAACGATCTAAATTTATGGAAGTAACTCTATATTAATTTTATTGAATTACTAATATTAAATCAATATCATCTTTCTGTTATGTAAAGCATTTAAAGCTAAAACTTTGTAATTATCAAAGTTTGATTTCTCATTCGATAATTGGCATTAGAAATATTTTAAATCTCTTAATGCATTGCACTTAAATACTATTGAAAATATTTACTCATATGGACAGCTTTTTAAGCACCACTTTTTATGCACATATGTATGTATATAAAATCTCTTTCAACTTATGTTCTTCAACTTTAAGCTGTTGTTGTATTTATTCACATGTCACAACCCCAAAAGTCTGACAGCCAAAGCAGCGGCAAAGCTTTACTCGATTATATTGCTGATTGCTTTCCGGTGACAGGCGTCCCTGGTAGTCCTCTTACTACCCTCTTTCTCACTCTCACTCTCCCTCCCTCACTCCCACTCCCACTGCTCCCCGAGGGCACCTCAACAGGCTGCCGCATGCTGCTTTGAATACGTTGCGTTCCTGTCGCAACCCATGTGGAAAAATGCGGGACCCAGAACCGCTAGCACCAACCCCTCAACCCCTCATTCCCCCACATCAAAATAAAAATAAAAACCCAGAGGGTGAACTGCTTGTCACTTCAATTGTGTGGAACGCTGAAAATATTGGCAAACTTTGGCGCCCAACGTGCGTAAAAAAGGAAAACAGCCAAAAAAAAATAAAATGCAAAATACCAACAAAAATATTATTAAAATAAATAGAAAGAAAAAAATAGTTGAATTTCTGTTATTTTTTTTGGCGAGTGCGTGACTTTAAGCTGTCAGCTAAGCTGACGTAAATGGCTAGAGGTCCATTTCAGAGGGGCTTTCAATTGAAAGATACAATTGGCCCGCATGTCTGCACTTTGGCGGCCACTTGGCCCACTTATCAATGCAACGGCATCGCTATTGTGGCCCCACCCCAAATAAAAAGTCAATGCAACAAGCCAAGGCAAAAGCCTGATGCACACAAATCGATAAGCCGAAAAATCACAGTCCCAATGCAATTACCATAAACATGGTGAGCTACCGACCAGCTGCTCCTGATGCTGATCCTTTCCATGTTGCATTCAAATTAAAAAGTTTTCAAAACTAACGCACAAAACTATCCATTGGAATTGTGGATTTGGGAGACCAGTTAGTTAAAAGTGCCAACACGTCTTTATTATACTCTGTAGTCAGAAGTTACGAGGTGACTATCTAATTTCGTAACTTATAAGGATATTGTAGGAAATTAGAAACAAATATATAATAACTATTAATTAACTACTGTTTACTTTTTATGACTAAAGAATTCAATTAGAATGTATCTCTAAAGTCTATACGGAACTGATTTTAACAACTTTTCATATTCAAGAGTTACAAATTATTTTGCCTGCTTCCATAAAAGTCTTATTTTATCCTTATTATTTCGTTAGGATCCCTAAATGAAAATAGATTTTTTAAAAGGTACGAGTTGTATCTTCTTTTGCAGGAAGTCTTTTCTAGGATATCTGCCCGTCAAGCATTACCAACTATAGCATTTTGACTGGTTTTGTTGGCCATGTTTGTAGTTGACTTCATTTGCCAGTTGCTATTGCCGCTGACTTCTAACTTTGTCTGCCCGTTCAGTTCAGTTTATTTTATTTTATTTTATTTGGTTGCCAGTTTTTTTTTTTTTATTTATCTCTATATTTTTCCCCCTTTTTTGCAATTTTCAGTTGTATTTCCTATGCAATTTGGTGTCTCCGTTGTTGTTTTTGGCTGGTTTTGCCAGTTGGTTAGTTTGTTGAAGGTCGTCCAACAATTTTTGGAAAGTACATTTAGAAGTTGTTGCCGCTGTTGTTGTTGTTGTTGTTGGTATTATTCTTGTTGTTGCGCAAACATAATTGTTGCAAAATGTGGTTTTGGTTGGAACCTGAATCTACAAAAATAGATTGTGATTGCATTATGAAGAGCTTGACTATGAATGAAGTTGGCTTTTTAATGTGGTTGTGCTTAGAAATAATAGCATAAGCAAAGTATTTAAATAGACTTATAGAGATTGATTTATGATTTATTATGATTATTATAAGAAATTAGAAATATTAAAACCAGTTGCAACAATTCATGAAGATTCTGTTAGCTTAACAGAGCTGTTCTGAAAAATTACCTTTTCTGTTAATCAACTTCCGGTTATGTACGGCATTATAATATGGTAATAAAAGCAAGTTAGATATTCATTTAAATAAGTAAATTTACAATTATAGTTAATTAATAAAAACGTAAATAGAGGCACCAAAAAGATAACTTTATTTGTATTCTTACTCAAGGAAATGATCTAGTTAGTTCTGAAAGTATTTTCTTAATTTTATAAAAGACAATTAACCAGCAAAATAATAACAGTTTTATTTAGAAGAAGAAATCATTTATATCCACTTTGTTTGTTTGCTCAAAGAAAGGTCGCCATAACCTACCTTACAATAAGGTACTTATTTCAGTTTGCTTCTACCCCAAAGTCTAGCTCCTTGACATATTTGGATACATTTATATAAAGGAAAATGAGAACAACGCCGAAGAGACATTAATGTAGGAGCTCTTAGGTTCTATGGTCGACTGTCGTTTGGTTTTGTCGGTGGGGAGAATTTTGGAATCTGTGTAGCCAAAACTACAAGCAATAAGATTATATCGCTGGCATTTGGCCAAAATTTATAAATCAGTGGAGCAATTTGTGCTGATTTAGTGACATGATACGAATCGAGCCAACTAAAGGACAACAGGAAAACATCAAGCCTCGAGTCAGAGTCCGGGTCCGGGTCCGAGTTCGAGTCCAAGGCACTAAACGAGAACGGACAAAGCCTCAAAGTGACTGCAAAATGGAGACTATAGAAAACCCCCAATGGGATTTCAAGCCAGACAGTGACTGAGACTCGGGAAATGGGAAATGGGAAATGTGCAAATGAGAAGTGGGAAAGTGGAAAAGTGGCAAAGAAGTGCAATGAAGTGAATAACGTTATAAATAAAGAAATGCTCAAATTAAAAGTGCACACGTAGAGACAAGCAAGATAAATGGACCGAAAAGCGGACAATTAGCAATAGAGTAAATGAAATAGCAACAATCGCGTTAGACTGAAACAGATGACAGTGTCGCCAAAGTTTTTTGTTGACTGGCAAATGGCCAAACAAAAAAGTACACACCAAATTGAGTTACTTAAAAGCCAAAAACGTGCACAAAAATACAAAGAGCAGAGTCAAACAAAAAGTGTTTCCAAGGCAACGAGCTTGGGATACTCTATAAAAAGCTATTTAAGAAACTGTTGCAATTTAAAAAGAACTTGATGACAAAAGAAACTTTTCTGCCCTTAAGCAAGAATTCGAATTAAATAATTATTTCTGTTTTCAATTTGTGTTTAAGAACTCTTCAGTTAAATAGAATTGTATTCTTAGCTCAGTCTAAAAATAATTATATTTTCAGGTCTTGTTAACTTTGTTATAAGAAAAGAAACTGAGTTTTATTAAAAAATTTAAAAATTATTTCCGTTCTTAATCTCAGCTTGAAACTTTTTCAGCTTAATATAATTGTATTCTTAAATCGGTCTATAAATAAATATCTTTGAAGTTTGATTAACTTTACGAAAACCCACAAGAGAAGAAAATCAATTCTATTTAGAGATTAAATTTATTATTTCTGTCTCTAAACTTCTTCAATTAACTAGAATTGTATTCTTAATTCAGTCTAAATGTCTTTTAACTTTCGTCAGCTTCTAGTAAAACTCACAAGACCCAACTTTGAATTGGGTATAAAAAACAGAGGAAAATGTGAAGTAAAAATATGTTGCAACCTAATTTAGGTTGGGGGCGTTGCAGCTGTGACTTTGCAGCGTTGAATTTCGCACGAGATGTCAACACTGTGAAATGACAGTATTAATCTTGAGGTCAGGATAGCACGCAATTCAGAGTCCGGAAGCAGATACTGATTAGCACGTTCCCTCGTCCCATCAGAAGCGGAAGCAGGAAGTGGGCCAACGAAATTAAAATGCAAACTGCAAAAGCGAGCATTGAAATTTGAATAAAGCGCGCTCAACGATTGCAATTGGGCAAAGTAATTATGCAAACCAGATGGGCGATGGTGCTAGGTGAGAATAAAGAGAAGGAGAGAGAGAGAGAGAGAGAGAGTAAGAGAGAGAAAGCAGAGGGGAAAACAGGCAGGCAACGAAAGCGACTATTGCCTCAATTTGAACTTTTTTAATTTAATTTTAATGAGGCGCGCTTTTCAATGTAAGCACTTCAATTTGCGGCAATTCTCTCCCATCTCTCTCTCTCTCTCTCTCTCTCTTTCTATTTTGTGCAGCATAATTTATGTAAATTAATTTGGTAAAAAGGAACTTTAACTATGCAGTGTGCTGGGGGGACACTTTAAAGCACATTACGTATGCGCCACATCGACCAGGTGAACTGGAGGTCTGTGTATGGGTTAAACTCTTGAATGTTGCGGTCACAATGCGAGTCAGACTAACGACGGTCTCTGCCACGCTGTTGCGTAATTAATTGGCCATGTTGCATTTGAGTGGCCAACCAAGTGGCAGAATGACGTAGCCCTTCATCCCTATCCACCACAATCCAAAGCATTCAATTCTCATTCCCATTGCAAAGGTTTCGCATTACAACAGCAGCCACAATTGAATTTTGTTCCTCTGTTTCTCTGTTATTTTGTTGCCGCCAGCAAGTCTCAAATCGCTCAGTAAGTGAGAGAGGTGAAAAGGTGTGTGAAGGAGGAAAATTTCTCTGAAGCAATCGGATACAGTTTGCAATTGAGGGGCTAGACAATGTGCAGAGTGCAATGATGAAGGCTTCAGCTAACTATGGTGTGGAATAGGTTAAACTACGTATAACATCGACGCCTCAACAATTGGTATCTGAGCTGTGAAGCAGTTGTAGAATACAATAAGATATATACTTTACAATGGAGTTAGCTATTGAATGCAAAGTGATTGGTTATATAGGCAGATACCCAATGTATTAAGTTATTAATGTGAATGTGTTCAAGGAAACATTTCAAGGATATTTAGCAACTATGCTTTATTTAAAGCAAGTAAATTTAAGTTGTGATTCAATGAGCAATCAGGTTAGCAGTAGGGATAAAAGATATAGAGTTTAATTAACTAGAAAAATGGGCAACTTAAAATTATAAAAATGTAAAAAATAAATTGTAAAATTACATATCAGTACAAGCTTTAGCATTTTCTTAGCTTGACTTCTTCCTTAGATATTGATTCAGTAAGCAAACCTTTAATTGTTTCAACGCCTTCTTTCAACATGTTTAAAATATAAAAAAAAACTTTCCTTTGTTAACAATTTACTTAAAAACGTTTCATGAACCTTACTTTAGGTAGATTCTCGGCTCCTGAATCGCTCAAGATATGCAAAGTTTGTAAATGTAAGTAGAGAATACTGGGAAGGGGGGCCATAGATCATATACTTTGGCAGTCGGACATGACAAAGAGTTTTATATATATTATACACTACACATTCATTTATGCTGAAGAGAATCTTACAACATACAATAACTGAAAGGAGACATTTTGTTTAACATAAAATTAAATCCTTTTAAAATAAATCATAAGTTAAAGTATCCTTGCTAGTAACTTTACTAGCTTTCTGTCTGTACTTTAGCTATATTCAATTTAATTATATCTTCTAATTAATATATGTTAGATAACTTCAATGTTAAACTTTAAATGCAATTAAATTTCTTACAATCTCATACTTTTAAACAGCTGCATTCAAACTTTACTTTGAGTACTCATTCATACTCAGACTTATACAAACACACACTTACGCACACACACACACACATACACTCACTCCTTTACTCAGTCTGTGCTTAACTTTCACCGTCCACTTGATAAGTACATCACCAACAGACCAAACAGAGTCCAGTCAAAAGATAATTTGCATAAGTTTATTAAACGTGCCACACTTCCCCCTCTCTTTTACTCTCTTGTTACGCCTTCCTTTGGGCATCCTTTTTGAGGCACTTATAAGTGCAGCAGAAGCAACAAGACTTGAGGACTTTTGAAGTGTAGTCTGCAGTTGCAGTGGCAGCTGTTGAAGTCGTCAACTGCAGCTGGACAACGTTGCGTATGCGTATTATCAAAAAGGCTTGGTCAATAAATTATGTGCCAATTACAAAAGGCAATTGCATTAATCATGCGACGACTTGGAAGTATGTATGTACCTCAAAAGGCGCCATGCCACACAGCCTCTTGTGCGTTGTCTGTTTTGCTTGTCAAGAAATGGGCGTGGCTGTTGGGGGCAGGCAGCTGCTGTTGCTGTTGCAAGTGAAACTCGTTTTGTGTTGACTTCTTCTAAGTAGACGGCGCGTCTATATGCGTAAAATGTCATAAATTTAACGCAGTCGAGTTGCAAACAAAACTTTACCCCTCCACCTCCCTCTCCATCTGCGGCAAGTTGGCCAAAAAAGCCAAGTGTCATGTAAATGTGCAACAGCCTGAAGCCATGTTGGAGACGTGAGACGTGGCCTGCAAAAGCCGCCAACTGCTTTTAACTGTCATTAATTATGTCAAAATAAGATTTAAATGCCTTTTTGTCTGCACAAATATCAGCGAAAATCCCCTTCCTCCCTCCCTTCCCAACTAGCTCCCCTATCCCCACCCTCTGACAACAACTGACAAAGACACAAACCCCTCTCCGCAACCCCCTGTAAAGTTTTTAGTCGCTCTAAGCTCCTGCCGCATAAATATCATTTGTTTAGTACAATTTCTGGAGCGACTAACGTTAAGACTTTTGTGTTTTCGGTGGGTTTTCAGTTGCGGGTTTTGTTGACGACTTCCAGCTTTAGGTGGGGCCTCAAGTGGACCTATTTGGTGGTGTGGTGGTGTAGACACTCTAGTCGCGCCAGCTGGCTACAAATAAACTTTCATTAATTATGCGCATTTGGAGTTTGCCAGGAACGGGCATAATTAGTTTTAATTTTTAAAAGAGAGTGAGGGAATTGAGATTTTACACTCAGAGTTAATAGAATTTTGAATAAGCTTAGTATTATTTGAGCTGAAGTATGCATTTAACAATTGATGATGATTGAATTAGCATTCAGAACAAAAGCGGACAAACGTTGGAAAGAGTATAACAATTCCTGTACAAAGTGACGAAATTATAATACTAATCAACATTTGGAGAGGGAGTAGAGAAGAGGGAATGGAAGTAAACAGCTACTCTAAAGTTTAGCTTGCATTGCACTCTTCTAAATTCTCTTAAATAATATATGATCAAATTATATACGAGACGGATAAAGTTAGTTATTTTAAAACTAAAAATACAGTAAGCTACAGTGGAGCAAGCTCGACAGTAGGAGACCCAGTACTTTTTGAGTGCAAAGCGTTCACTAAAGATTGTTCTTCAATGTTGCGTACCATCAATAGATGGCGCCACTTGATAAACATAGAGGCCGCTAGCGTCTCTTCTTCTTCCTTTTGCCTTTAAGCATTGTTAGTTGAATAACTTCCGTGTTTATCATCCGATTGGAATGAAATTTTCTGGACAGGTTTGGACCATAGTGTATATTATATATACCAATAATGAAGTCGCTAACATTAAAGGGGCTCCTTCAGTTCGAATTCGAAATTTTGTATTTCAATTTCCGGGGGCAGAGGGAGGCGTGGCAAAAATCCAAAACAAACTTGATCAATGGGAGATATATATGAACCTACATACCAAATTTGATGTCTCTAGTTCTTATAGTCTCTGAGATCTAGGTGTTCATATTTTCGAAATTTCGATCAGCCGTATACTATCCGTTTATTATCCGATCCGGATAAAAATTTCAGGACAGGATTGGACTATAAAGTTTATCATGTGTGAAAAAAATCATATCGCTAGCATTAAAGGTGCTTTCGTTATTCGACTTTGAAATTTTGTTTCAAATTTACGGGGGCGGAGGGGGCGTGGCAAAAATCTAAAACAAACTTCATCAATGCGATATACAGATGAACCTTCATGCCAAATTTGGTGGCTCTAGCTCTTATAGTCTCTGAGATATAGGTGTTCAAAAAAGGGACAGACAGACGGACCAGACGGACAGACGGACGGACGGACAGACGGACAGACGGACATTGCTATATCGACTCGGCTGTTGATGCTGATCAAGAATATATATACTTTATGGGGTCTGCCACGCCTCCTTCTGCCTGTTACGCACATTTTTTTTTTGCACAAACTTAATAGACCCATTTGTACTTTTTTAAAGTACTGGGTCTAAAAAGGTCGACGTTTAAAAAAATATATATAATTTTATGTGCAGATTACTTTTGTTCTTTGGTAACCTTAAAAGAGTATCTTCTGAAATCAAATAAGAAAGATAGATAGAGACTATCCACTTCCTTAATATGCTTCCTTAAATTCTTCTACATTATCTTGTCTTTTTCCTTTACATTTTATTTTCTTCTCTACCTGATTAATTATATTTTATCTCCCGAAAACATTTCATATTTTTCAAGTGTTAATTTTGACATTTTGTTCATTCTATTTATTATAATACTGTTTAACTTCCACTATCAATACTTTTTCCTTCTCTCTCTGCAATAATCAAATATAATTTTAAATGTGAATGCATCATTCGTAATTATTTCCATATTCTTCTTCCTTGCAGTGTTCCTTTATCCTAGAGTTTAATTTTCAATCTTCTCTTTTCTTTTTTCTACACTCTGTTACGCCTTTTTATTATATTTTTTTAACACACACTTCGAAAACGTTTTAAAAAATAAACGCTTTAATTCCTATTTATTTGTAGCCTTTCTCACTATGAATAAAATTGTGTAAGTAATTACACGCTCAGACCTTTGGGTAATCCCATCTAAAAACCGCAACCCTTACACCTTGCTATACCACATAACTGTTTCTCCCCTTCATCTTCTCTTTCTACTTCTTCTCCCCATTCTAAATGCCAGTAAAGTCACAAAAATCTGTTACTTAATTTCAATTGACTTTGAAAAGCGCGACGTATGGCAAAAACTGAAAGTCTGGCCTGTTTGCCTGCTTCGATTTCGACATGGAACAAATCAGTTTAATATAACGCCTTCTTCCTTCCCTTTAGAAACCACCCAAAAACTCTGTAGTCGAATCCCAAACTCATTCCCAATACCAAACCCAATCCCAGGGAGTCGTCAGTCAGGGAGCGATGCTTATCAATTTGAAATTACTTTAGCCTCGAACACAAAAGACAAGCCACGCACACGATAAAGACACATATATAGAGTGAGAGAGAAAAAAAGAAAGAGTGAGAAAGAGAGAGAAAGAGAGAGAAAGAGAAAGGGAGAGCGAGGGCGCAAAGACAATCGCGCCAACATCGACAATGCTGACACCCCATAAAATATTTAAGTTAACAGCGGCTGTTTTCGTCCCGAGGGGTGCGACAGCTTGATGGGGGTTAAGCGGGGAAGGAATAAAGGGAGGGGTTTAGCTTGGTCGAGGGGGGGTAGCGCATTAAAGCGCGCACCCTGTAGTCAGCACAGAGGACTAAGGACTCAGGACTCAGGACTCTAGACCGTGCAACTTTCACATTAAAGCGCCTCAGTGTGTTTGTTGCCTCCTTTTGCGGCACGTCCTTTTTGGCTTGCCTCATATTTGTCGACCCTTATAAAACTCGCTTGGCACTTTGCTGTGTCTCTGCTGTCTGTATGCGAGTGTGTGTGTCTGAGTGTGTGTATCACAGTGTGTGTGTACGTGTGTCTTCCTTCCTTCCGGTTTCGTGCTCGCCTTTTTGCTTGGGTTTTCCTTTTTTCTTTTTTTTTTTGCCTTTGCTCAACTTTCTCTTTGGCTGTTGCGCCTGATAAGGTCCTGTCCATTGCTCCCACTTTACTCCCTGCGCCGCCTTTCATACCTATTTAAGCTACAGACTTAAGCAGCGTTGCCACGCTGTTTTAAACTAAAACAAATCTGGCAACGCTGAAAAAGAAATCAGTTTCTTTTTTTTAAAATACAATTTGCAAGTTGTGCAGCTTTCTAAAGTTTTGAACCCCTAGGTTTAACCTCTCTTATTCCTGCATTCTTTACAAACCTTTCTTAGCCAGCAGCGTTGCCAGACTGCCTTAATACAAGCCTAATCTGGCAACGCTGCAAAAGAAAACCACTTTATTTATTTATAATGCAGATTTTTTAAATCTTGTAGCTTCTACAACCTACCTGCCACCTTGCTCAACTGTCTTTTTCTCCCTAGTCCCTTCAAGTCCCTCTCTTCTCTTTGTTCCCCTAAATCAACCCTCTTGGCTCCTTCATTGGCGACAGTGGCGTCTCACAGGATACAATGTTTCATAAGTTTAAAGAGGCGTTAAGTTCACTTGGCTTGACGGTGAAAAGCACTCCCTCCACCTGCCACTCTTTGGCTTTCTAATGTTGCCACACACTCCGTCACACCACTTCCTTTTTTGCTTCTTTCTCCCCCTGTCCTTTCCTTCCTCATTCGGCTGCCTCCTTTACCGTGTTCGTTTTATGTTTATTTTGTGCTACGTCTTGCTCGTCTAGACGCGTCCTGGTTTTGCAGCAACTTCAGCTTGCCACGGTTTGTGGCACACAAGTTGCCGCGACTTGGCTTATTCATTACCAACATCAACTTCATCATTATTATTATCATCATCGTCTTTGTGCGCTCAACAACTGCAAGATAAAACTATAAATATAAATATAATAATAATATGGCTGCAAACACAACTTCATCTCGCTTGCAACATCTCAACTCGTGTCGTGCAACATCTCAACTCGTGTCTTGCAACAGCTGTCACTGCCACGCGTGTCACGTGCCCCAAGATATTAACAAGCAACAACAGTAACAAAAATTTAAAACGCTCCTTCAATGCATTACACATTTCGTGTCAATATTATAATACCCTCTACAAGTGTATAAAAACTAAAAGTCCCACGATCAGACTTAGGCCCATTTTTTCATTGTCTGTATACTGAAACTTTTTTTAATAGATATTATTTGGTCTTTAGTTTCTATACATTTTACGTCAGTTTATCATTCGGATAGTTATTTAAGAAACTGCAAAAGTGAGCCTAAAAAGTATATTACTGTTTATTACATAAGAAGTTTTGTAACAGATTCAAGATTTTAAATGTTTGAAAAAAATAGGTTTAATATCAAAGGATGGACCCTTTTCTCAAAATCCGAAATATTACAATTAACTAGCAAAATAAGTCATAATTCTCTAACAGATACTCTAACCCATACTCATATATGCGTATATATATTAATGTTTTGTATTCGTCTTGTTATTCATAAATAGTTTGAGTACTTACTTTTGAATGATGCAAATGGGTGAATTGAGCGGCGCCAGAAACTTGTGCGCGATTTTAATTAGAAAACTTTTGCATTTGTTTTGCGAGTCCCTTTTTTTGGGCGGAAGGAATCGTTTGCCAAGTTTAACTGAAGACAATATGTTTGAAAGTAACTGTGTGTAAGCCAGGGCTGCAAAGCACTTTTCAAATTAACTTGCCGATGTCTTCAATTTGTCATAACAATAGAGTAATCTGTGCTTCGCTTTTTAAGCAAACGTTTATTTATATTTACAGAATTAATATGTGAAATAAATTAAAATTTTTTTAGATCGTTTATTTATTTTCTAATTTAAAGTAATACACGTATTCATCATTTATCTGGATATCTGCAATCAAAGGCTTTTAAGTGAACTAAAGATGACAAACTTTGTTTTAAAATTGTTTTTTGTTGCTCTTAAATTGCTTTATTAATTTGTTGGACTATCATGCTTTTTTTTATTGACCAGTCTCTAATTTTATTTATCTAAAAATTGATTAGTCCATCGATCTTCTAATTAGTTAGTTTGACTGCAAATCAATCATGAATGTCATTAATTAATTATTGCTTAAATCTGTTAGAATGGAAGCTGAAGATCTTTCTACAAAACCATCGATCTTTTTCTACAAAGATACTGTTAGCCTAATCTATCTTACCTAAAAACTCTTTTTTAATGAGCATAATTCTTCTTGTAAACTGTTTATCTATCAATCTAATTTAAAATTAACACACTTATCTGTTTTGTTATTTATTCATCTATTTTTCGATTTACATATTCATTTATTTTCTACCTAATTAAGTTGTCTGTAAGTCTTACTTAACAACAAGTTGATTGCAATCGCTTAACTCATTATACAATTTGCCAGCCCTGTACTTATTGTCTCTGAACAACTCGACCCTTAGGAAATCTACAATCGTTCGGTTCATTTGCGTGACTTGCCCTAAAATCCAGACATGATTTGTGCATTTGCCAAATAAAGTTGTTAATTGTTAAAACTTGGCCTAAGTTTTCTTAACTGACTTTTTAGACCCAGTACTTTAAAAAAGTACAAATGGGTCTATTAAGTTTGTGCAAAAAAAATGTGCGTAACAGGCAGAAGGAGGCGTGGCAGACCCCATTAAGTATATATATTCTTGATCAGCATCAACAGCCGAGTCGATATAGCCATGTCCGTCTGTCCGTCTGTCCGTCTGTCCGTCTGTCCGTCTGTCTGTCCCTTTTTTGAACACCTATATCTCAGAGACTATAAGAGCTAGAGCCACCAAATTTGGCATGAAGGTTCATCTATATATTGCATTGATGAAGTTTGTTTTAGAATTTTGCCACGCCCCCCTCCGCCCCCGTAAATTTGAAACAAAATTTCAAAGTCGAATAACGAAAGCACCTTTAATGCTAGCGACATGATTTTTTTCACACATGATAAACTTTACAGTCCAATCCTGTCCTGAAAGTTTTATCCGGATCGGATAATAAATGGATAGTATACGGCTGATCGAATTTTCGAAAATATGAACACCTAGATCTCAGAGACTATAACAGCTAGAGACATCAAATTTGGTGTGTAGGTTCATATATATCTCCCATTGATCAAGTTTGTTTTAGATTTTCGCCACGCCCCCTTCCGCCCCCGGAAATTAAAATACAAAATTTCGAATTCGAATTGAAGGAGCCCCTTTAATGTTAGCGACTTGATTATTGGTATATATAATATACACTATGGTCCAAACCTGTCCAGAAAATTTCATTTCAATCGGATGATAAACACGGAAGTTATTCAACTAACAATGTTAAAGGCAAAAGGAAGAAGAAGAGACGCTAGCGGCCTCTATGTTTATCAAGTGGCGCCATCTATTGATGGTACGCAACATTGAAGAACAATCTTTAGTGAACGCTTTGCACTCAAAAAGTACTGGGTCTCCTACTGTCGAGCTTGCTCCACTGTAGCTTACTGCATTTTTAATTAACATGTTTTTCTTTTGACTTTTGATTTCATCTGCAGGTAAGAGGACTAAAAAGTGCTTAGCCAGCTGAAAATATGCCTAACAAAATATTGATAGTGATTAACAGATAGAAACGTAAATTTGGTGAGTTGTTTATTTAATTTACAGTCCAAAGAGCATTCATTTTTTATAAATAAATGGGAAGAGTGAAGAATAAGTGAATTGATTGCTAAAAATAATTGATAAGACATACACAAGTGTGTAAATTAGCAGTTATACTTGTATTCATACTTGAATAAGTCATTTCTTTTAGATTCATAAATTGCCGCTTGCTGATTTGATAAGTCAATAGTTTAGACTTTAGATTCAAGTATGAATCGATCGACGAGGTCAATGACATCAGTGTGACTGATAAGAAGGCAACACACAATCACAATCACACTCGCTGTCAGTCAGTCAATGTGTCAATCATAATTTAATACGCCGCCAATCGATTTTGCAGTTTGTCGTTCGATTTGTCATCGGTTTGCCGTGATGGGGCCGTCAGGTCCGTGACCAACTAGAGTAAAACAAGCTAAAATAGTTGTCAACATGAATTATTTACAGGCGACGTGCACGGCATGCGGCATGCGGCATGCACTCGACATCGACAGGTGTAACGTCGACGCCTGTACGACGCGGCGTATGCGTAATGTAAAGAAGTGCCCATCTTCTCATTACAAATGCGAGCGCACGCGCGAAGTTGCCCAAAAACGGATTGCGGATGGTCACTAGACCTGACTTCAAGAGTGTGTATACCTGTGTGTGAGAGTGTGTGTGGGGGAGGAGGGGAGCGTATTGGACGGTGGGACATTGAAATTAATACGCGCCGACAGCAGAAATGTGCGTCGAGTTATGTTTAAAATGAGAGAAAAAAACAACAGAGGAAACCAGTTTTGTAACGCGAAATTGGCAGACAGACGGCGGCCACTCACTCAGTTCAGTTCAGTTCAAGTCCCAACTGAAAACAGGGGCGGTCTCTCGAGGGGGGACAACCAAAAGGAGGGGAGCACATTTAATGGAGTTAAGTGCCCCGCACAGTCAAAGGGATAGAGAGGGAGAGGAGCAAACGATGCTCTTTGCCTCGCTTGATTAAAAAACGGTAGCAAAGCAATTACAACAACAGCAACAATTCAATTACAAGAAGAAGCGACTGTTGATGCACAGCACAAGATTGTGACTGAAGTCGAGATGAGAGAGGAGGAGATTGGGAGAAAGAGGGAGAGTGCGAGGATGGCAGAGAATTGTGTAGGCGTTGTTGACTGACAGTTGATAGGCTTGTAGTTTATTGCAAGTGTTCAACAATTATAGTTGACTATCGAAACTATTGCAAATGCGATAGTAAAGCGATTCATCAATAAAGTCAAAGTTTTTAATCTGATTGCATTCGATGCGTAAAATTATATGTTACAAAATAAGATGTAGAATCTTTATTAGAGATTATAATTGATAACATTTTCTATTGAATAAAACTACAAATCTTGATATAATTTATGTATATGTCAATATACAATAGTGCAATATGTACAACAAATTTAAAATGATTAATAAAAAGAAATCTCAAATAAATGTAATAAGCTTTAATGTCTATTGATAAACTAAAAATAAATCCCAAAAATCTAAATATAATAAGCAGGTATTCATATACTTTTTTGACAATTTTTAATAGAAACAAGACATGTTTGAAATCAATAACTTTTACAGTTACATAAATAGTTATCAAACAACATAAATATTAAACTTAACTGCACTTGTAGCAATTTATTTTTGAAGGTCCAAATAATATCTCGGCTTTCCGAAGAAATTTATTCTTAATTAATCGCAATATACTTCCCAACAATTTTGCCGAGCCTTTAATTTAATACTCTATTTACATTTAAATTCAATGTAATTCCCAGGAAATATGAAATTCCCTTAAATCTAAATACTCCATTCACATTTATTTTAAATGTATTTCCCAGGAATAATGCAATCTCTTCAGTTAAGCAGCTACCTCAAATCTGTTGCAACACATGCAAAATATCTTGTTGCATCTTTGTGTTGAATCAATTGATATGCCCATACAAATTGAGTGTAGCGCAATGTTTATGAAAAATGTAAATCAGCAGGCAGATCCATTCCACTTGTACCCCTTACCTTCCAAACCCCTTATCCCTATTTCCCCACTCCCTCCTGGGTCATATTTATAAAGCGTGTGCTCATAATGCCGCTGAAGAGCCAACAAAACTGGCTGCCACAGAGCTGCAAGTTGTAGTTGGGGCGTCGGCTTCTACCACGCAACGCGTTGCAAGTCGCGCTTTATCATGAGATAAAAAAAAGTAAGAAAAATCGGGAAACGCTACAGTGAAGCGTGCTCGACTGTGGCAGACACTGTACATACTCAGAAAACTGTTTGTTGTATTACTTTCGAATTTATTGAACGATTGAAATGAAGTTTTCGAAATACACTTTCATATATGTCAAAAGTCTAGATAATAAGCCAGTTAACATGTTTTTGTAGTTTGAACTTAAAATCAGTTTTATGTATTTGTGAAAGCTTAAAATATGTAGTGAAAACTATATACTATTTATTACTTACTTTTCTTCTTTTTACACTAAAGATGTACTTAATTGCAAATACGAAACTGGCTTTTCAGGAAATATTTTTGTTGGGGTCTGTTACGCTTCCTTCTGACGAACCTTATGAACCGTTTGTACTTTTTTAAATACAGGGTCTAAAAACAAAAAGATTAAAAGGCAAGGCAACGAAGGGGGATGTGCGGGGCAGGGTAGCACAGACTGGCCCTGAGTCTGGGTTTTGGAGTCTGAGCCTCACCTGCATAACGATAACCGCAGCCAGTCACCAGGCAACTGGTCAGAGAGTAAGAGAGAGGGAGAGAGAGCGAGGGGAGAGAGAGAGAAAGAGAAGCAGTCAGTCAGTCAGGCAACAAAAGCTGCAGGCAGCCACTGACTGTGCCTCAGTCGTTGCCACGGCTGTGGCATGCAACTCGTGCCTGACGCCAATCAACTGGTTGCCCGTCAGTGACCAGTCATGGACTCCTAGGACAGTGGAACGCAGAGAGGGATAAAGGGAAGAGAGAAGGGATAAGAGGGAAGTTTGGGTTTGGGTTTTTCGGTTGACGCCGCCAACCGCTGGAGTCGCCCCGTCGCATTTTGCGTTTCCGTTGCATTTTTTCAATGTACCTCCAGCTTTCGTCTCTCGGTTGTTGCAGATTTATATGCGGTTGAATGAACACGCCTGCCAGGCACAACAACAATAAAACAACAACAACCAATGTTCATTATCATCATCAACAACAACATCAACAACAACAGCAACAACAAGAATAACAAAATACGCAACACTCACTCACGTTTTTTACTCGTTTTTCTCTCTCGCTCTTTTTTTTTTATTTTTTGTAATAAACAAAATTTTAACAAACTTTGCCATTGCCGAGGCACACAACAACAACAACAACAACTTACAAAGTGTGCAGAAAAATTTCGCATAATTATTTTTCATGTTTCGCTGTTCGCTTCCCCCCTTTGACTCCCGGTTCCCTCACTCACAGTAAGTGAAAAAATTTGTTAAAGTGTCAACATTGACAGCGATTTAAGTCATTTTACTGTCATCATTAAGTGTTGGGGAGGTCTCTGTATTTCTTGTTGTTGTTATTGTTGTGTGGATCGCATTGTGGTTTTATTTTTTATTTAGTTGTAGTTTTATTTGACTTTTGATGCAGTCAGTTGAAATTATTTCGAGTTTGTGCTTTAGAAATACATCAACTATAATTAGCGCTTAAAAAATGGTTAGCTTTTTGTTAACTTGAATCAAATCTAAGAGTTGAAAAGTTGTTAGTACAAATAGTTTTCAATCTCGTCTATTTGATCATTATTTAATGTTTAAATTAATGTTGTATGTATAAATAGTTGAGTTCAAAAACCTTTTTCTTTTTGAAATGTTTAAAAAAGATTTCCTACGCTCTGCCAAAAATATAGCAAATAATTTGCAATTTATAGTTTTTCTTTCAAAATGTATCATAATCAATCTTTAACTCTCTGGGCAAAGTAAAGATTTTAAATAAATTATTTTAAATATTTATTTATTTTATTATATTTTATTATATAATTTTGGACTTGAATTTAGGTTAACATGAAGTAAAATAACATTAGGAACTAGCTAACGAAGGCCAAATAAATTTCATATTTCATCTTGCAAAAAAGTTATTTCCCATTTCTGAATTTCGGCTTTTATTGAAAATCCAATTTAAACTGGTAAATAAGCTAGCAAATAGCTTTCTTTTGCAAGTAATCCCCACAAATTTCAAGAGTCCTTTAAGCTGCTCAGCTCCTACATAGTTGGTGCATAAATCAAATTGCACTTTGTAGAACCGCCCGTCATCCATTTGCAGTTATCTTTAAAGTCATGCCGCAGCTTTAACGGCTTGCCCCGTGCCACCTCAAACTCCTCGTTGCCACAAGAAGCGCGCCAAAGCGTGCTGCAAACATTTTCGCTTCACTGGCAAAAAAGAAAAGCCGCCAGCAACAAAAATTCCAGAAAAGCGAAAAAAAAAACGAGAAGAATATAAACTGCAGGCAGCGAAATCAATTAAAAAACTTTGTTGCCAACAATGAGTTTGGCAGGATTAAGGATTAAGCATCTAAATTACGAGCATCAAATAGTCCAAGTAAATGGGGTCGACAAATTGGCAATATGCGGATGTGAAAATGGATGAGCATTAATTAAATTTCAATGTAGCTCTTAAAGTCAACCACATTCCTTTTCTTTTTTCTTCGGTTTTTTAATTGTACCTCCAAGTATTCAAAGAAAAAATCGTTCAAGTCAATTTCAAATGTCTTTCTGGCCAAAAAAAAAACAAAAACTAAATACAGAAAGACAGAGAAAAATAAAATTAAACAGTGCTAGGCCTAGACCACGCCCCCCGTTCAAAAGAAGTTTACGCCCCTTAGCTAAAGAAGAACCCCAAGAAATAAACATAAACAGGCAAACGAGTCGCATTTTCTGTATTTTTGCTTGTTTTCATTTTCAATTCGTGGCTGGAAAACTTTTTTTTTTGGCACAGACATTAATCTTGAAAAAGAAAATTTGCATGAAATTAAAAAAGTGAAAATATTTTAGCAACAACAACAAGAAGAACAACTTGAAAATACATAGAAAATTCTTGGGGAAACTTAAGGGGGCGTCTGCGTAAAACGGAAAAGTGAAATTTGCAAGCACTTAACAGAGGCATTGAATTGTCGGTCCCTTTTGCCACCTTTTAGAGGGTATGAGATGGCCAGAACAACCCTTACTACGACTTGAACATTGCGACGAAGGCTCATTTGAAGTGAGACTTAAGTTTATAGGTTTTTAAATTAAAGTTAAAGGTAGACTTTGAATTTAATATAGAGGAAGTTTTAACTTTTGTGTCTTTTCCTCTTTCTCTCTTTCTATTTCTATTTATATATCTTCGTCTCTGGCTGTGAAAGTGTATATCTATTTATATTCATATCTTGTAGTTCATTTTAGTTTTGTCTAGTTGTTTATACTTATTTTATTTAAATTAAAGTATTTTGAGCTGCATAGTAAGTAAATTTAATCCTTCAATTCATTAAATTCTTTGGCTTTAATTAAGTCAATTTTCAGCTGCTTTAAGCTTCTTTGCTTAGCGAAAAACCCCAACTAACTTGTGTTATAATATTATTAAAGCATCCGTTAACATAAATATTAAAAATAAAACAAGAACAATTTAAAACAGGCTGAAGAATTTCCGGGCGGAATCTTTTCCGTTGGTGGCATGCAAAAGCAACACTTTAAATATTTAATTACGTAATGCTCGTAATTCTCTGTCAGCCCTTTTGCCACTTTTTTGGTGGCACAGCAAATTGTTGTTAACCCCACCTCTACCACACCCTCCCCCCCTGCTAGGAGGAGCAAAAAAAATGAAAACAAAAATTCACTGTGAAAAGAGCTTTGATATTCTTTTGTTGGTACCAACAAAAAAAAAATATATATATAAATACAAGGAAAACCGCCAGTTTGCCGCATCAGCTTTCAGTGATGCCAGTTGGTAGAGGCGGCAGCATGCCTCAAGTGTTTGTGGCGTCCACCGCTCATGCCCCAAAACGTAGCAAGCCTAGGTGGGTGGCGGGGGGTGTGGCAGCTGGCGCCTGCAGTTTGAAGCTCTCTCAAAACACACACAAACACACACAATGAACGCATTTGCATTTGACGCAATTCAACGTAGTGTATGTAGATGCCACACCACCCAACACCCCCCAAAGCCCACCCACTACCACCCCTCCAGAGCCAGTGGGCAACTTATTACTTTAGACTGCTTTCAGGCGCAAGAATTTCATTCATTCATTCATTTTCACATTCACTCGCTTTGCCTGCCATTTGCGTTAAAATGTGATTTTTCACTTGACTTTTTAATTATGCGGCAATGCCAGAGCACGAGCAAAAACAACAACAACATCCACAACAACAACATCAACAACAACAACAAAAAGCTAAGGCATAAACAAAATACACCTACTTGAGCCTTTTGCCTTTTGTCGAAACGTGCTTTGGAATGAGCCCGAAGCTAACCAAAAAAGTTAAGCAGTAAATCTAAAACCATAGACATAGACAGAGAGAGTAAAATAAAAAGAGAGGAAAGAGAGAGAGAGGAGTTAAGTCTAAGGTAAAGACTATAAAATGTATTGTTATATCCAACGGTTCGGGTTAGATTTCTGTTGATTTCTGCTGAGCTGGCAAATTGCTGCAATTGAGTTTATAAATCTCTGTTCACTTGAGTGAAACTAAGGGACAACAGCATTTGTTTAAGATAAAGGCATAAAAAATGAGATGGAAACACGGCAAAGAAATATGTTAAAGATAAAATAATTAAAGTTTAATTAAAGATTAAGTCTGCCAAAAAGATAAATTTAAAACATGATTGAAAATGGTGTTCAAAGAATTAAAGTTTATTTTACAAACAATTCTTTGTGAATTTTTCTACAAATTGATTACTCCCTAATAGGAGTAGAGTCCCTATTCAGAGGTCTGATTGTAAGGAAGAGCTTTAAATTGTATCTCCTTAGGCAGTCTCGGTTTTATCGGTTATGGCGCCTTGAAACAAGTAGATTTTCAGACTTCTTAGAAAGATAAATTGTTTATTGGTAAAAAGTACCCGTTTTCTTAGAAGTCGAAGCTTGTGATTTAATAAGTTAAATTAAATATTTGTAAAGCGCTTTTAATTTTCTATACTTATTTTAGGAACATTTTTTTAAATATTAATTTATTTTTAAGTATTTCAATTTAAATTTGAGAGGTCACAAAAACAAATAAATTCGTATTAATAATAGATACATATAAGGTTTAAAGTACTGCTGTTATGAGTATATATTCTATTGTATGTTCTATTATACTTATTTAAAGAACCAAATGTTTTGAAGTACAGCTTATGAAATGAGTATTTATATTCCATATTCTATTAGAATAACCAATTGCGATGACATCATTGAAGAGTGTTCAAAATTATTTAATGCTACATAAAATTGAAAATTGTTCAACAAATACTTGAAAGTGTTTCATCTGTTTTCCGTATAATAGTACATATATAAAAAAAAGAAGGAAAGACATACACAGACTACTTAGATTTGTTCAGTCGTGTTGAATTTGCATACAAATGAGTGCATTGCGTGCACAGCCTCCCTTTCAACTACCCCTAGTATCTTCCCTTTCCCTCTCCTCTGTTTTTCCCCTAGCATATACAGATTGTCTGTGAAGGGAAATGCTTTGGTTCGTTCCTCATTTGTAGTAACAGTTTCAGGACCACGCCTTGTTTGGTCCCGTTATGCAAATGACTTAATTTAAAACATCAAATTTTGCACTTTACTCTCTTGCCTCCCAAATCAGAAAATTTGCCAGTTTTCAGAGGACAACGAAGAAGATGACGACGACGACGACGATGAGAACGAGACATTGGAAACATTTGAAATCATTATTATACCACTCACACACACACACACACAAGAGACAGACGAAAGCATTCACATTATCATCATTATTATAAGGGGAGGGTCTACTCATCGTCATCATCATGATCATCAGCATAATCATTATCGTTGTCTTCATTTTTATGAAGTGTCATTTTTGTATAACATTTGCGCCTATAAAGCAGACATCTAAGCCCAAAAGGCGCACAACCCCTTTCGACAGTCAGACAGACAGACAGACAGATAGTCATTCAGTCAGTCATTCAGTTATTCACTTGAGTTAGAGAAAGATTTTTCCCAGTTTTTCCTGCTTCTCTGCTGCCCAGTATCAAAAGGGTATAATATGGAAGCGGGTGTGTTTAATAAATACAGAAGAATTATTTGAACTATTATTTTATCTCGAAACTTTGTGCAAATGTTGTTTAATTAATAATTTATATAAATATTTTTATATAAGAAATTAATACAACTCTGATCTACATATTTTAGAAAGATAGTTATAGACTTAACTGTTGTAAATATTTGTAACAGTATTATTCCTAACTTTTCAAAAAAAAAGATCTATTTTTATTCTATTTTTTGTAATACACAAAATAATATGTTGAATTTAAAGTAAAGTACAGAGTATCTCACTATCGAGCATAGTTTCCTGCTTGCTTTTGCCTTTTTTATCAGCTGTACGCAATCATTTTTCCAGCTTCTTTTCTCGTATTTCCTTCGCTTCTTTTGCAATTTGTGCGCCCTTCTCATTTGTTTTCCAACCGCTGTTGTTGTTGATTTTGTTGTTGTTGTTGTTGCTGTTGTTCTCTGAATATTTCATGCCGTGCATTTTGTGCCAACGCCGAGGAGCTTAAGCGGAAAATTCATGGAGCCTATTGTTGAACGTGCAAGAATGTGGGAAGGGGCTTGAAGGATATTTGTAAAGTATTTTGGACAGACTGTGCGGCATGGCGTATACTTAATAACAGTTTAATTAAATTTAATTATATTTTAATTGCATTTGCAGTAAGACAGCTAAGACGGGAACAGCTAGAGACAGTCAGAGAGTCAGAGAAAGAGAGGGAAAGAGAAAAAGAAAGATAGGCATTTTCTGATAACATCTTTCACCTCGACCCTCAGCTTAAACGTGTCAAACAACTTATTTGTAACAGCCCGCCATTTGGCCACTTGTCACAACATTTGCCGGCAACAAAAGCAATCATAAACATCAACATCATCATAATCAACAACAACAACAGCAACACCAACAACAACAACAACACACACACACACTCATAATGCTCATTTGCTATATCAACAACAACAAATTCGCCCACTTCCTCAAAAGCATTGCGCATACGCTCCGTTTGACCATCAAGCGACCCACAAAACCATTCAACGTTTTTCTCCTCACTTTTCACACTTTTCTCGCTTTTCCCATTGTCCAGCGAACCAAACAGTTGCCATTTATTGAGCCGTCCATCCGAGCTGTCCAAGCTGTACGCTGTCCGCTGTCTGTTGTCCGTTGTCCGTCGTTTGTCGGTCGGTCAGTCAGCCTTAGACATTTTTATGGTTTCATTGACATTTTTGCCTGTGGCCACAGCCCACACACAAAACGACTGCGAAATTGATACTCTTGATAAAATATTCAATAATAAATTATAGATGTGATTCACACAGATATATATCTATTAATTTGTGTATTGTAAATCAAGTATTTACTGTAGTCTAGATTCTATATAATTTGTACTCAACTAAAAATGTGACATAGGTTTGTCATAAATTTGTTAAGAAAAGTGCTTTTGTGGTTCTGCTGCTTTTAAGAGTTTGCTTTTAATGTTACAATCGAGAATTTTATATTTCAGTTGAGAATTCCTTATTTAAAGTGAACTCTTATAACTTAGACATAATTTTGATAATTTGAAAAGTGATTATAAAATAACTTCACACTGGAAACACGTTTAAAGCTGCTCAGCTTTGAGCTGGTTTTTCGTATATGCTCGCACCAATGTGCAGCTTGTCACATATACTTGGCAATTTCTTTTACACTACTTAAATATTTATATATATATTTTTATTTTCCTTAAGTGCAACTGGCAAAGCGTGCGCTCGGCTCATGCAAATTAATCATATTGATTAACCAATTAATTGCCGAAACATGTTTCGCTTTGCGCACAGATTTTCAATCAGAAATTAAAGCGAAATAAATGAAATCCAAATCGGGCTCCTCCAAGCTGCAAACTGGAAATGATTTATGTGTTTGTGTGTTGGCTGTGGGGCAGCACTTCAACTGTGGCAAGAGTAGGGAATACAGAGGGAGGAAGAGAGGGTGAGGGAAGAGGGAAGAGGGGACAACTGTTGTGGCTGTCAATATCACACGGTTCGGAGAGTGGCGACTCTGATTATCGACAAACGATAATGAACTTGGAAGTCAGCTCGCGATGTTGTTCGATTGCTGGTTTTGGCGCGTTTTTGTGCAATGAAATGTAAAATGTGGCTCAAATTGACATTTAATTGGCTTAGAAGAACAACAACGAGGAGGGGGGGTCTTTGTTTTAGGGAAGGGGTAAGTAGATTGAGGTAAAAGAGTTTAGAAACTCCAGTAAGCTGATACAGTTTGCTTAATGATGATATATTTTATGGCTAGTCATTAGCCCAGTCGGTTAGGGCTTAAACCTTTGAGTAGGGTCAAGGTGACTGGCCAACTTTATGTTTTTGTTGTGGCCCAAAGGGTCTTCAAAGCACACCAAGAGAGAGAGAGAGAGAGAGGAGAGAGGAAGAGAATTATAAATAACAACAATCAATCAGTTGTGAGTGAAATAACTTTGTTATTCTTGCACTTTATGATATGTTTTTCTCCTTTTTTGTGGACCCCTGAGATATAATATTTATGACTACGTATTCTTCAAGCAACCCTCGCCACAACATAATCCTTGTTCCCTGTCTTGCACAAAAGAATTTCAATTATAATTAAATCCTCGCTTAGATGGCAATGACAACTGCGGTCAGTAGGTTCAACAACAAAATGAACGTTATAATCCTTCCTCCCTCTCAATCTCTATCACTTATTAAAGCGTAATAATTATAATATAGCATGAACGTTATCAAATCGCAATGCCAATTAACTTTTGAAATTAAAGTTCAGCCCACAAAACGAAAAAGAAAAAAAAAGAGACAAAAACTGACAGACAATCAACGGACAGATTATATAATCCATAACACAGCTGATTTGCTTGCTCTGCACATCATCAATTTATGTATAGCTCTCATTTCTACGAACCTCAGTCTCTCTATCTCTATCTGTCCTCCTACCTTCTATATCTATCTCTATCTCTTACCCTCATTGTGTTTTTGGCCTGTCTGCCCTCATCATTCGCATTGTTATGGGCCAATGCCCAAATCTCTGGTCGGCTGACTGGACGCCGTGCTCAGACCCTAATCGCATTTCAATCATCAATGAGCGTGGCAGGCAAAAGACACAAAAACCATCGCGAGTCCCAGACCCAGAACCAAACCCAGAACCAGACTCAGATAGAAAGAGAGAGAGAGCCTCAGGGAAATCCTGGAGCGGACGTCACTTCCAGAACTCACTCACAATATGGCAGCACTCGGATTACCTATTCACCAAAAGATTCGTATCTGTACGATTCGGATTTGTTATTCACATTCAGTTCATTTTATATGCAACAAGAAACATTCTGCTTCTAAAGAAAACTCCTAAAAAATAAGAGTTGAGCAGGAAAATTTAGCTTGGCATTTTCTTTAATGATTACATGCAGTTTTCCTTCGTTTTTTTTTTTTCTTTCCTAGTTCTATTAGACAAGTCAAAGGAGGGCAATGACAAGTCCGAGCTGCAAAATGGAAAGAAATACTATGTCCATGTCTTGGTTCTCTCTCTTTCTCTCTTTTTTCCCTAAATCTCTATCTCTATCTCTTTGCTGTTTGCCAAGGACATAATGAACAGAACTTCCGGTACTTCCGCGCAACAACAAATACTACAACAACAACAGCAACAACAGCAAGACATATTGAAATATACGAGTATTGTGCAAATGACTCCTTTGAAGTCAAATGTTGATGAGACAGCATTTGTTGTGCACAACAGCATGAAAAAGGATGTACACATCAGAGGGTGAATGTAGTCGTATACTCCTTGCATATACTGTAAATAAAATGCCCAAATGATTAGTATGTCCACTGGAATTCTTGTGGCTGTCATTGGACAGGCTCAAATACGAAGGGTTCTTTTTCTTTCTTCGCTTGCAATCAACAGAAATCTAGCAATTCAAATCCAAGCTGCATTTAAGCCAAAAGATTAAATGCTAAAATATTGAAACTGCTGTAATAGTATTGATAGTATTTAAAAGAGTTTATTATCATACCTACAAGCTTCTCATATACTAAATATTTTAAACTGCATTGCTTAAATAGTTACCACTAAAAACTAATTGTCATATTTGAAAAGTTTAACTGTTGGCTGTAATATGAATTTTATTAGTTCTTCTGTGGACAGATTATTATACAGATTACTTGTTTAAGATAACTTTTATATAGACGACTGGTATACGAAAACTATTATGCAGAAAACTCTTATATTGATCACTATTTTATGGCATATTTGAGGATCCAAAATTAATGTATTGAAATGTTTAACTTTAAATTAGTGTACTTTAAAGTGTTTTATAGTGTTATAGGTCATAAATATTTCCAGTTAGTGACACTATTCTAAAATTTATTTCTACTATTTAAAGTTAAACGTAATAATGTTTTGTACCAAACTTTTTAAATGAATTAGAAGAAGTATTAGTACTTCAAGTTATTAAAGCAAAGTAATAATAATAATAATATGTTGCCGCATGACCAACACCTCCCACACTGTAAACTAAGAAAAACGCCATTCTCAACACCATAAACCAGTTGAGGATGCAATATTGAATCAAAAAGAAGAAAAAAGAAAATATCCTATTAACAGCAGCTAAGCGAAAACTAATTATCACCCCGTTAAACTCTCGGCTATCAATTTCAATAATTAGAAATTGTACAGAGCTGTGGGACAGGAAAGCAGCTTGAAATTTTAGCCTTAAGGCAGTAAAAGCAACAACTGTTATAATGATGAACAAGCTTAATAGTTGCCATTAAGAAAAACTCGTACAAGAAGACACTATATATAAAAATAAAAAAAGATAAAAAAAAAAACCTAATCCACAAGCTATTAAATTCTTATTTCGTAGAATGATATTTCAAGCTAAAAGCGTTTGCGCCTCGAAGCAATAAAAAAAAGTAAGCATTCTTGGCCAGACTTGTGATAAGGGGGCAAAGAGGGGTTAATGCATACATATAGAAAAGCCGTTAGTTGGGAGACAACGATGTTGTCTGCGTTGCCAACCAATTAGCAGCTTATTAGAATGCACACCAAAAAGTAATCCTTTGCAACAACAATTTGTAGACTTAAAATATTAAATTGCTAAAACTTAAAAACAGATTTCTCAGCATAAACAAAAAAAAAAACGAAGAAGAGTGAAGCAGAGCATAAAAAGCGTCGAAACTTGCTCGACAGCCAAACAGAGCCAGTTAGCCAGTTCAGCCGGGTGGCCGCAAGGAACTTGGCCAATAAACAGAGGAGTACGAAGGAGAAGGAGGACGAGAAAGGAGGTGCAATTGCAGACGAGACGAGACTTTTGTGAGAGTAAGTGGCCAAGGCACGAACCTGTGGCCATGTTTGGCATTAGGTTTGGGGCCTATACTCTTCAACTGGACTGACTGCGACTGCGACTCCGACTGAGAAAATGAGAACTGAGAACCTGCAAACCATCGTCGCTTTCAGCGTAAAAAGTTAAACTCAAAAATTCTCTAGAGTTGCTTTCTTGGAAATGGGCCCTGGACATGGGCAAAGGCAAAAGCTTAAAGAGGATGCAATACGGCTAAAATGGAGTTGGGGTATAAAAAGCAGTACTCCTTCGTCTGCGTCTAATACTCATTTTATACACGCTCGACTTGCTAAAACAAATTATAAGCGAAAAGACATTGCTATGATTATAATGCTGTCTACCCGATGCGTCCAAATGCCCCAGGGAGAACAAGAGAGTCGGAAACAAATAATCTTGTGAGATGGGACAGATGTTGTCTTCAGGTTCAACTGCCTAAACAGACAGATTCAACTTGACAATAATAGTAGTAAGTAGTAAGGAGATATGGTAGAAAGCAGTCAACTACCAAATTTAACATTAACAGGCGTCACATTAACATTTCTAACTTTGACTCTAAAGTTAGCATTAACATAAAGTTAAGGAAGCTGGTAAATAAATTTAAAGTCCAGCCATCATTTAAATAAAAATAAAGCACGACTAGCAAATACTTTGTAAATTATTTGGATCATTCTCTGTTAATCAAAGAAGTTAACATTAACAATAATTGTATTGTATATTTGTAATGGCATCAATTTTATTTATTTTTATTTATTCTTATTTATTTAAAATATAAATATGTTACTTTAAATATCTTAAGAATGGGATAGTGTAATAAGAACGATCTATAAACTAAAACATATATTATTTAATTTTAATAAGCACTTAGCTTTTGATTACATTTTCAATTGTCGTATTTGATTTCATTGTCTGCTCTAAGGATCACACACAATGGGAATTAATGTCCTATTGATAACACTATCTATGCCTAATTTGAATGTTTCTAATGCATTGAAGCATTTTCGACAATGCGACTTAATTACACCACATTCACATACGCATACACACACTTGGTCATAATAATGAAAGGGATCAAAATACACACACACACATAAATCTACAAATATGCCGACTATATGAATGACAGTTGCTGTTGTTGTTGCTATTGGCCAAAAAGGAAGGATAAACCAATTAAACTGAGTCCGAAGCCAGTTCAAAAATGCCAAGCGATTTGTTGGGGCTGACTCGACTGTCTGGCAATTCAAACAACAGAATTCAACTAACCAACAATGAAAACCTCAAAAATCTGATGCCAGGAGTAGAGAAGGTAGTGCCATGACTACTAATGCCTGAACTAATGCCAATGCACACAGAGAGTTAGATAGATAAAGAGGGAATTTCAGCGAGAGAGAGAGAGAGAGAGGGTTTTTCTATAGCTTGACAGTCGCTCAGTTGTTATGGGTCCTGTTCTCTACCGTCCTATCCTGTCCTGTCCTGGCACGACTGCATATTTCGACATTTATGTGGTCGTCAATGGGTGTCGTTTGTGTCGTTGATTTCTTGCTTAAGCGTTGCGCGATTCAATTTCAAATCCTGAACACATTTCCACGAGTGGTTGGTCACACAGGATCCAATAGGACTCACAGGACTCGAAGGGACTGGCAGCTAACAATGTTATCTCGTAATTTTACACGTCGATGATTTCAGGCGAATGAGTTTGATTCGATTGTCTCAAGTTTTTTGCAATTGTAGCACCATCCAGAAAAGGATGCGCCGCACACACACACACACACAACTACAACAATTACAACAACAACTACAACAACCACAACTACTACTACTACTACTGTGGTGCACATTGGCGACGACGCCTTTGACATGCTTTTGACAGCCAAAACACCGCCTGCTGTTTGAGGATTTAAACCACAGTAACATGGGAAGTAGAAACCGAGTTAGAACCGGGACATCTGGGCTTCAAGCTGCCGTGACA
This sequence comes from Drosophila neotestacea, assembly GCA_035044365.1. Taxonomy (NCBI): domain Eukaryota; kingdom Metazoa; phylum Arthropoda; class Insecta; order Diptera; family Drosophilidae; genus Drosophila; species Drosophila neotestacea. Next base: position 397,493 of record JAWNMD010000270.1, read on the forward strand.
GGCATGAAGCAACCCTATTTTATATTGTCCCGTTACCGATGGTACCAGGACTCCCCATCTCCTGTTCCCTCTCTCTCACTAACTATCTATTCAGGACTCTCTACAACTGACTCGTGTGCTGCTGCAATAAATTGTTCAAATGCAACAGCCCAAAAATGCTACGAGAACATTAGAAAAGGGTTTCACGTAGCACCAAAAATCCCCAACCTTCTCTTTCCTTTCCCAAAAAAAAAAGAACGAAAGATAGATATGGTAGACACAACGACGGCATTTGAATGACATGCAAAGTTGTCGCCCCGTTTCGAAACTTTCGTTGAAAATAATTCTAAATTTTCCTTCTTTTTTCCGGCTATGCCAAGAGTTTAATGCCACGTCTATGTCAGAGATGCCACAATTTGCAACGGGAAAAATGGCTTAAAAAACATTTAGATGGAATATTAGAACGTAACTGAACTTTCAGATAGATAGTGAAATTATCAAGTGAAATTACTGCATAAATTAGATTCAATCTTTAATTGAAAAATAAGTTTTTTAACTCAAGTTGAGTTTATGTATATGTATACTTTGCATATGCCAAATAGAAACTTATTTTGAAGGGGGAAATAGGGATTCTTTTAAAATTGAAAATGTTGTATAATTGGGTTATTGATTTAAAAACATTTTCAATTTAAAATCACATTTTTGACTTCATTTAAATTGCTAAGTATTATGTTTGTTACATGTTTTAATTTGACGTTAAATAAATCTTCATGAAATTTTTTAGAAAATTATTCAAGTAAGTTTTGAAATTTCTTAAACAACAATTGGAACAGTAGACTTTACAAGGGATCCCTTTTTTTATAAAAGTACGAAAAAATCTCTCATCTCTAATTGTTGCTTCCAATGCAATGCGCGTCCTTTCATTGTCGTGGTAATCAAATAAAAATCAATGGCTTGTGAAATTCAAATTGTGACTACGAGTGCCACTTTTAGCGGTAGAAAGAGAGAATGAGACTTTGTCCGACGTCCAACCAATACCAAAACCCAAACCTAACCCCTTCCCTTCCCCTTCCCCTTATTATCTTCTCCCTCCTTTATACTCAACTCTAACATCTCCCATCTCCTATCCACTTCATTTGCCAGAAAACTCATTTCTTCAAGTGCTTCGCGCGTCTGTATCACGTGCCCAATTCTCATTTGCCGTTAGCATTTGAAATCGTTGAAGTTAATGATCTGATGCAGTCTAGAGCACACGAACTACGTACTATCTATCTATAAGCCCTTAGCCCAGGCAACTAAATCAACTGTCATTAGGGCCAAGTTGACTGCGCCCAGCTGGCAAGAGACAAGACCGAATATGGTATGAGTCTACGAATAAGTTGAAGTTTTACTCAAGTCTCTGCATAAATTAATTTTTAAATAGCAAAAGGAAGTTCAAGTTCTCTACGTACACTTATTTGGTGTGATGCTAGTTAATTATTGGGGCTGTTGTTGTTTACCTTTAAATGATCTGAAATGTTGTAGGAATTTAAATGCGAGTGATAAAAGGAGCAAAAAGAGCAATAGTGATGAAAGAGAAAAGAATTTGCAGAGTAAAAAAAATAAGAATAAATAAATACTGATATAAGGTGGTGAGTAGGCAAACTTTTCATTTATATTCATTTCAATTTAACTCCAACAGAGCTGCGCTTTAACATATTGGGAATTATTAATAAAAATGATATGAAAATTGCTTTGACAGTCGCTTTAGTTGAATTTCTTCTCTTCATCTATATACCTATTTCCATTTACTTTTATAAACTTCCTTGAATTTCCTAGAATTAAAGACTTCTTTATGTCAATTTCTACCTTCCGCCATACTGCACTCTAGATATTGTTAAATTATCTCACCTCTCGTTTCATCCTCCTTTATTTTGAAGATTTTACATCAATCTACGTTTTCCTTTGGGCTTCGCCCATTTCCGTAGAAACAAACATAAAATTAACTGCATATGTTTGAGGCAGCGATGCGCAAAGTTAAACCACAGCAACGTTAAGGAATAAGACACTCATTCCCTTTCTCCATTGTGACATTCCCCCAAGGGGACACTGTTGCCACCTCCATTTGAAGCAGTTCAAATTTCTTTAACAATTTTTTATTAAATGACAAATACTCTTGGCCAGGGTGACACGCGCTTCAGGCAAATGTTGACATTTGCTTTGCTGGGGGAGTGTGCGTGTCGGATATTAGCTTACACCCCACTCCCAAAAAACTCTCCTCAACCCACCCTGTAAAAGCCAACTAAGCCGTGTGTAATAATTATGCTAACGACTGTCAATTGCGAGGGCTGTAAATTGAATAGAGATCGACTCAATGACAATGCTATCGTGTACACACCGCAAGTTAAATCCGAGACATGCACAAAGTTTCTTGGAAGGGTTGTTCCTTTATTTTTACCGCATTGTCTCAAGACGTCGCGACGCGTCGTCGTGCTCGATAGTTTGGGTTGTCGACCCTCAGATACGCATAGACCTCAAATCACAGCCCTTTTATTTGGAAATTAAACTTGCTTTGGCTTTTCACAGTCAATTGAGTTGACGCGAAACCCTTACCCTTAACCCCTTCTACCCCTCCAATTTCCTTTTCTTAGCTAGCGAGGCAACTGTTATTTGCTTGTTGTCAGCTTTTCACACACACATATGGGGGAAAATCAACGGGTTGTGGCAAGTACCCGTTCCATTGGAACGAATCGTATTTGCCCATTACTTACAGGGACTTTGAGAATCTTTTTCGCTTCCTTCGATTTCCTCCAACTCTTCCTTTTGACTCCTTTAACTTCTAGTCCAAGTCCAATTCCGATTTCTGTCCGTACTTTAAGTGTTGTTGTGTAGTTGCTCTTGACGCATCACCGTCTGCGTCTTTGAAGCATCAACCTTTGCTTCTGTTTCTTGCCCCATTCTGCCGACTTCTCAGCGACTTTGCATTAAGATTATGTAAATTTTTGGCACTCAACATGCAGAATGGGGAGGAAGAGTGGGGAAAAATATCCACTTGAAAATGCGCGTGTTTCTGGCAGTTTTCAAGCTAAAAAAAAGCCCTCCGAATAAGGCAAAAGTATGAAAAAGTTAAATTATTCGAATGTTTTGTGTTTGGACTTTAAGGAAATTGCTTTAAATTGTGTGCCATGTGAATCATAAAATCATTTTCCTATTTTAATTAAAATTGCCAGCCAAAGGTAAAAGTAAAAGTCAAACCCTTGCATAGCTTTTACTTCCTCCTCCCACTCTCTTACCCCCACCAAAAAAAAAGAAGAAAGAAATGGGAAAAAGGGAAGCCCAGAAACGCTCTCAGCTGTCGCCTTTTAAGTTTTGTGCGTTTAATTTGCTGCCATTTTCACTTTTCCTTTGCTGGCCGCTTACATTTATCAGTGCCGCACAGCCACGCCCCTTCCCCTGCCTACAGCCTACTGCCAACTGCCGCCCCTGTGAGAGGCCTTTGTCAACACTGTGGCAGACGCATGTGGCACACACTCACATATAGAGTCAAAGTTAAGACTGGAAAAACTTTTATACCTACAACATGTACAGCTGTAACTGTAAGTAAAATGTTTGGTCATAGTTTTCTTGTTGCCTTTTCCTATCGTATCCCTATCCTGTGGCCCAATCCTTACAGGAACAAGGTCCTGGACCCTGTCCGAGCATAAGGAAATTTATTTGCTGCCCGCACGGCCCATGACATGAGTGTAAGTAACTTTGACTGGATAGCCCAGACTTTCAACATATGGCAACGATAGAGAAAAGGTGGAGAGAAAGAGATTGAGGGAAGGGAAGGGAAGGAGAAAAGAAACTACTCCAATTTATGTGTGTGTGTGTGTGTATAGTACAAAATAGTTGCAACATTTGCAGCAATTATATTTATAAAGTGTGTGGCAAGCTCTGGAGGCAATCAAAAATTAGCCAATGCCTGGGCAAAAAGTTTAAGTGGGTACAAAAGTGAGGACTGTTGTGAAGGGCAAACAATTGGGACTGTCTCCTTTTTGAACAAGAGATTGCATATAAGATCATATTTAAAGTATTCAGGGCTTAAAGCTATATCTAATTCAATTAATATCAACTAAAAGCAGTTGACAGAAAGTAATGTACAATTCCAAATTAAATTAAGAAATATGATTTCTAATCTAAAACTTAAATTAAATTAAAATGTATAAAATAGACATTTTTCACTAAAAGATATAAAAAATAAAAGATTTTAAGGGTTTCAAATAGAGAATTTATTCTTGCTAAGCTTAAAGCCAGGATTTTAATTTTATGAATATCACAAATAGTTTCTTTAGATTAGTCAGAATTAGAAAATCGAAGCTGACCGATTGTTGTTACAGATAAATATAGCAAAAGTGGTAAATAACTTTATGTCAGCTTAAAAAAATGTATGAAAAAGAGAGGTAGAGAAAACGACTAGCAGAAATTTCAAAACAGTTCTTAAGATACTAGAGGAAAATTTAAAAGTACTTAAGGCTTACGAGTTAGAGTACTACACATTTGTTGTTATTATTATTATAAATAATAATATAGTATATGATCAGAGATTGTCCCAAGCTTTTGTGGATGGAAAAGTTTATGTTAAGCCTGAGAACTCCTTCATAATAAATTTCTAGTTTATTTCACAATTGTATCCGACAGATAATTTCTCAAAGAAGATATAGATTTAATGAAAATCTTAAAGCCAACTTGTCTCCAAAGCATGTAAATTGTATAGGTTCTTATAGATGTCACCATATATTGTCAAGCCAATCTGTTCCATGCATCCAACAACTAATAAAACTGGCTACAAAGTTAAGCTCATGGTCTAAAGGAGTTTCGGTCTTTCAGTTGAAAGTGTCTGCTGCACGTGCTGTTGTTGTTGTTGTTGTTGTTGTTGTTTTTCTTGTTGTTGCTGGTGCTGACAGAGTTGTTGCAACTGACAGAATGACAGGCCAGTCAAAACTACCCACAGTCTGAGAACGGTAGCTGTTCTCCAACTCCTTCTATAGTCTCTCCGAGTCCCAGGCCAATGCTACTTAACACTTTTAAGGCGAAAAAAATTGCAGGCAAAATAAAAATAAAAAAAAAGTAAAGGAACAAAAGAGAGAAAGAAACCGCAGACATGTTATGCCTGGGAAAGGCAAGCTGAAAGAAAATGAAATTTGGTATAAAGGCTGAGCTGAGCTGAGGGAAACAATCAGGTGGAGAAGAGAAGAGCAGAAAGAGCGAAAGAGGAGGTGAGAGGGAGCTGAGAGGGAGCTAAGAAGGAGCTGAGGTAGCTCAGCTGTTTGTGCCACAACTGTTTGTTGTTGTCCCCAAATGGCATTTAGCATTTGACTTAAATGCGACTGCGGCTGTGGCAAGCTTGTCTGCAAGGGGCAACAACGACAACCTGCTGAGGCCAACAGCAACAACAATAACAACAACAACAACAGGGCTTCAGTCAACATATGTTTGCAGTGTGTGTATGTGTGTGTGTGTTTGTGTGAGTAGTGATTTCTTGTTAAGAACGTCTTATACCCTTTACAACGTACTCTATATATGTAAGTAAATGCTGCTACTTGCCTCTGTCTCACTTCTTAGTTCGCTTTGACTTTTTAGACCCTGTACTTACAAAATGAAAATGGTCTGTTAAGACTGTCAAACATAAAAGAAGCAGACGTGGTGGACCTTATAAATAATACAGTAATAATCTTGATCAGCGATAGTCAAAATATATGCTATGTTAAATAAAAAACTGTTCTTAAATTAAGATTATTGGTATTCAGTTTGAAACCAAGATTGATTTTATACATATATTTTCACATATACTTTCCATTCACAAGGACCAGTTTGTTTTTAAAATTTTTTAATGCCTTCAAATGTAATGTCGAATCAAAATATATATATACACGATCGAAGTCTAAACTAGAAAGTAATTCAAGGTAACATTTTTCTGAGAGGTAAGCTAAAGAGGAAGAAAGCCTTGATGCTTGTACTTGTTTGTTTTTGAATGTGTGTACGCACAGGGTATCTTTTGTTCTGGTACACTCGACTATAGACATTTCCACTGGTTCTATTTTTTATTTTGTGGTCTTTGCTTGCCTTGCCTTGCCACAGACTCCTGGCTGCAAGAACTTGCCAGGCAACTATTAAGTCACATGTTTGTCTCTTCAGTCTCGACTTTTGAGTTATGACTTTGGGGCAGAGCATCCTTAAAACGAAGGCTTCGCTGGAGAACCCAGTTTAACCTGAATTTCCACATTAGAGTTGAAGTCAAAGACGGAGTCGGAGTCGGAGTTGGAGTTGAAGTTGAAGTTGGAGTTGTCTTCTTTCTCGCTTCGTTTTGTTTTGTTTCGTTTCTTTTCTTCGTTGTTCGTTCTTTTTGGTCTTTATTTGCCTTTGTTTTTATAGCCTTTTTCTGGCAGGTAAACATGCGGCACATGCAGCTTGTGGCAGTGTCCAACAGCAGTTGCTACAACGCAGACGTGCAACATCCGATGGACCGGTGTGCGTGTGTGTGTGGGCAGTCTCTGAATTTGAGTTTGAGTTTGAGTCTGAGTCTGAGTCATCTACCGCCTGCTGCTTGGCTTCATTATGCGCCTGTTGCCACATGCCTCATGCCACATGCCACTTTACCCCTTGCCTCTCACCTGTTGCAAGGTTCTTTTGTCCCATTTGCTTTTCGTCTGGCACAAGGCGCTTCGTTTGCTTTATTATTACTTTGGCCTCCGGGGCAGTTGCAACAAAAGCATTTCTTATTTCATCTTATTTTAACTTGGCTTGGGTTCGACTACGTGCCACACAGCTGTGTGGCAGCAACACGCACAATATGACAGCGACAACTTTAGAGTTTCATTTGATGCCTACATCATTATCATCATCATCATCATTATCATCATCCTCATCGTCTTAAGCTTTCATTAGTCAAGGGTCTAGAGTCTAGACTCGGTTAGCGGCAACTTTTGTTGCCAGTTTTATCTATTAGACATAATTTACACGATTTAACTAACTTTATCTGTCGTAGCACACACACACACAAATACAAACACACAAATACTAGTGTATAAAAACTGAACATTTCTTTCTCTTTCTCACTTTCGTTTCTCTTTTTCTTTCAGGTAAGTCGACAACAGCTTCAAGGCGGCAGGTCTTAACTTCAATTAGTCGTAAGTGCTGGGGCCAAAACGTAAAGTTACTCTACACTCTCTCTTACTTCTTCCCTCTTCCTCTCTTTCTATCTTCCATCTACTTATCTTCTCTGTCCTTAGGCCACAACTTCACACGCTTTTCGCGTATATTTTATATGCTTTATCCTTGCGGATTGCCAACGACGTAGCTTACATCCTGCGAAAGTTGAGCAAACTTATGCGAGTGTGTGTGAGCGTGTAAATATATATATATACACAGATATATTTATAGTGTGTGTGTGTGTGTGTGTGTGTGACTGTGGGGCACGTTCAACGCGGCGAACTTCGTGTGTCTCTGGCGACCAAAAATTGTTTTCAAAGCTGTTTTCGCTGCATCTTTTGCCACCGAAAAGTAGGCAATAATTATGTGCTGGCATTTGGGGGGCGTGTTCAGGCACTCGACTCGCATTAGGCGTGGCACACACACACATATAAACAATCAACTTGCTGAAAATATTTACATGTGTGTTTTTGCTGTGCGAATTAACTGCACTTTCACTTTGAGCTCAAATGTAAAAACTTTAAAATAAAATCAAATTTAATTTCATTTTAAATATCAATTTTAGTTGAAGTCGAAATATAACTTAAATTGTAAAAATACTTTTACCTCACTTAAAGTTGCTTTACAAATTAATGTTTCTATTTCAAATGTCTAATATTGCGAAATGCAAATTAAACCAGATTTTTGAGGAACTTAAAGTCTAGTAAATACAAATATCTTTAAAATTGACTATTTTTATTTATTATGACCAATATCTTAGGAATTATTCCCAACAAGTGTTTTTAAGCTGCTTAAATTGATCCATTTCAGATAGAAATGTTTAACTGACCTAAAATTACTCTTTTCACTTGCACATTTTCTCTCTAAATGTTGACTTAGAGTTCACACATGCTACTCCACATTTTTATGCTTCATCCTGCCGTTTATAGTATATGGTTGACCTTAATCCTGCACTTTTATGCAACATTTAACTACAGCTCCTAACATATCCACACATTAAATGAACAATTTGTATAACATAACTCATCCACAAACCACATGGCACACAGACAACAAAATATCATATCTGTGTGCCTTTTTGCCTTACCGCATATCATAAATGCTGTCACCTTTCACATTTTTTTAATGCCAACTTTTACCTTTTTTATATTTAACTTTTCATTTTTTGCTGTATAAATAAAATATCAAGAGAACTGACAGAAAATAGTAGAAAACTTTTGCGTATGCAGAGATTTTTGTGAAGCTTTTGCTTTTGTCTACTCAAAAATTCATTATAAAATATCCATTACTCAGGCTAAGCATACGCACACACACACACACACACACACACACACACACACACACACACACTCACATGCAGGGAAAAAGCGGAACGCAATAAAAAGTGCGGCACAGAAAATAAACAGTAGGAAAAAACTTTTGAAATAAACTGTAGCTAAAAAAAACTGAAACTGCAAATGTTTCCTGCAAATTTCTCGAGCTCTGAGTTCTGAGTCCAGAGAGTCTGTAGCTAAAACACTTGAAAAACTTTGGCCATATTCATATAGAAGCCAAAAGGACTGCAAGTAAGAGGCCAAAAACAGATTCATTAGATAAAATAATAAGCACTTGCAGGGCCGAAGCGAGACGAAACGAGTCGAGTCTAATGGAGTTCAGGCTTGAGTCAACGTTGCGTATGAGCGATATATCTATTTTCTTGTTTTTCTCAACAACTCACTCTCTCTCTCTTTGTCTCACTCACTCTGTTGCAAATGCAGTCAAAGTTTTAGCTACTGTTTTTTTTTTGTGTTTTTTCCAACACTCGAACAGCAAACTTCAACACTTTGGCTGAAAAGCGAGCGGCAAAATTACAGAAAAACATAGAAAACAGCTCGGAAAAACTTTGCTACTTAAAAGCGCAAAACGCAACGCAATGCTCGAGTGGGTCGTTGGGTGGGAACAAAGGTGGTGAAAGATGGGAGAAAGAGAAGTAACTGCGAACAAACCAATTAAGTTTATTACTTTTGCGTTTTTCAAGTGTCTCACTCTGAATACGTTTCACAACACGATCCTACACACACTCTATGTGTGTTTGAGTGTGTGTGTGTGTGTGTGTGTGTGGGTGTGTATTTGAATTTGTGTGTGTAATGGCCAGGCATTTAGCAAGTTGCGAGCTTTGGCCTCCCGCTTGTGTTTTTTGCCGCAAAGTTGTTGCAAAACTTTGACAAAGTGCTTCAAAAAACAGTAGCGGAGTTGCCACTCAGCGTTGCATGCAACAGATTTGTCAAAGAAATTAATAAATACCACGTCATGCTGTGCGCCAGCCCCATCCCTTTGCTAAAACAACCCCTCTAGCAGGTAAAATAAAAGTAGAAAAATTATCGCATACATTTTGGGGCCAGTAGGCAATTAATAGCAGTCGTCGTTGTCCTTGACTTATGTGCGGCCTATTCAAGCTGAAGTTTCTCGAGAATTGAAGTACTTTATAATTAAGAGACGCCACTTTCAACTATTCAGTCCCCTCTCATTCTCTCTCTCTCACTAAGTTTCTGTGCCACTCTCTGTGCCACACTCTGTGGCACATTTGCTGTGGCAATTAAAGCAAATTACAAAAGGCGACATTTATTATTATTATTATTATGATGCCAGTTTCATTTGTGACCAGGCAACAGTCGCTTCACTGACCCTCACTCACTTTAACCTCTCTTTCTCGTTCTCTATGTCTCTCTCTTTCATTCTTTGCTTCTTCTTTTCGTCGTTCATGTTCGCTGTGCCTTTGTCAAGGTGATTTATCACTTCTAAGCGCCTGGCACTCATTAATTTTTGATTGGGCCAAAAAAGGCAAACGGCAAAAGATGTTCGGACCCCAAATGGCTTCAGCTTGTTGTTATTGTTGTTGTTTTTACTCTTGTTGTTGGTGTCGTTGTTGCTTTCATTAAAACTTCTTGCAATGACAGCGCCTAATGATGTGCCCAGTCAGAACCTCTGTTTTCATCATAAGCATACCCTGTAATATCATACACAAAAGGCATGTATTATTGCTTATAAGACCAACAAAAAAATACAGAATATCCAACAATAATAAAGTATTTCCATAAATTCACAAAACTCTCACTTTTAATAAAACTATACAAAATTAAACCATTTATAACTTTTGAAAATTAATTTATTCAAATTTTTTTATTTAGAAACTGACTTAAAATTGTATAAAAATTCGAAAATTTACAGAACTTTCTTTAATATAATTTGTTTAAAGAATATTTCCAAGTTTATCAAAAATATATTTCTTAACAAGATTAAATTCTAATTTTCTTAGAAGTTATTCTTGTAAAATTGATTTTTCTGACACCCAATTGTTTTTACAGAATATTTTTAAAATTAATAATTTGCTCTACGAATTTCTTCTTAATTTAAAGAAATAAGAGACTCGCATTTGTCCCTCAAATGGTTTATTACACTTAATGATTGATTTGACAAAAAACCATTTTCTGATAATTTCAGCTATTAAGCTATTTAGTTATTGATCTGCTGAGTTTATTAGCTAGGGTTAGGGTTGCCACGGAGCCATAACTCAAAAGTTGTTTCTGCTTTGACTTTAAAAAACCTTTCATAGCTGACCACAAAATTTGTGCACAATTAATTATGGCCAAAAAGCCGACAAAGCAAATGGCAAAAAAAAAAAATATCGTTGTCAGCCGGCGGCGTCTACGTGAGGTGGCAACCCTGGCCCTTTTAGTTACCCCATGCATTATGCGACGCAACGCAACTTGAACTGTGCACTCAATGTGGGGATATATTCATGGGGATATATGAGTACTGAATGCTATGGCTAGTTTTTGGATAGGTTTTTCCATTTTTGCTTTTCCCGTTTGCCGTTGCCATTTCCCGGTTCCCAGTTCCCAGTACCGTTAAAACTATGGACGCCGCTTCCGCTGACAGTTATTTTGATTTATGTGAAATTGTTGCGATACCAAGAGGAGTGTGTGTGTGTGTGTGTGTGTGTGTGTGTGTGTGGGGTAAATGCGTGCTCTGGGTCCATAGGAAAATGGCAATAAATAGTCGACGGTATGTGGCTCTTTTTGGCCCTGACAATCCGCTAACAAAGAACTTCTAGTTGGCGGAACCCCAAAAAGCACTCAAAACCCTACAACAAATTGTCTGCTCTATGCTCTTTTCTCAACTGTGCGTTATGGTGTCAACCATTAAAAGGTGTTGCCATTGATAAATTTGAGAGTTTGCAGGTCGTAGATAAATGGATAAACCTTTAGCACTGATAACACACAAAAGACAGCAAATGAGTTATGTGTATATCATCGATTGAACTTCAAGAATGGAGTATAACAATGGTGTCAACTAATGGCATATAGATTGAATGGCATATGGAATATTGACAGGGAAAGTTTCCTTTAAGAAATAAAATAAAAAGCAACATTGGATAAAAATGCATTAATAAATTAATTTTATTAAAATAATAGTCCATTTTCTTTAATCAAAACACAAATAAATAAACTTTTAAAATAATTTCAAAGATACCATACAAAGGAATATAAATTTCTATCCATATCTGCCGATAATCTAAAGTTTTTTTTTTAAAATATTCAAAGCAGTTTCTCTAAAGTTTCATAAATCAATTTTCTTAGTTTTAATCTTGAGCAATAAATTAGCTTCTGGGCAAAATTCAAACTCAGCTCAATTTCTGTTGCAAGCAAAAGTTTTCTCACCTCTCTCTCTCTCTCTTTCACTCTCCCCAACTCTTTATATTCTCAATCTCTTTTCATTCCTTTTTTGTCTGTTAACTTTGCTCTTGGCCACTTAGCAAATTCAACATCAGCCTCTTGTCTAATAACTCTAATGACAGCAATAAAATATCCATATACATTTAAAATTAGCACTTGATTGGAGAGCTGGGAGTTGTTGAGTGTCAGGATTAAAGTAAAGGGAGCAGGACCAAAATGGGGAGTAGTTATGCTAAGAGTTATCTACTGGGATGTCAATTGCAGTCCACTTCGAGCCTAACCCATATTGCTGGGCCAAATGTGACCGCAAACTACATAAACTATAATGGCACACACACACACACATTTGAAAGTGTGTATGTGTGTGTTACCAACAAACCAAATTGAATGAAATACAGGAAAAAGGTTTCGTTGGCTAGGCAAAAAACAAAAAATGAAAACGACAAGTTGGTCAAACAACCGCACAAGCGGCGACTGTGGGTGCCACTGTATGGTCAACTACAGCAAGAACAACAACAACAAAAACAACTACAGTCAAACCAATAAAGACCACTAAGTGTCTAAATGTGTGTGTGTTTGTATCCTGTATGTGTTTGTAAATGTGATTGTATTTGAAATAAACCAAATAGTCGCACATAAATGCGGGTGTCACAAACGCCAGACCACCGCCCCCCTCCCCCCCCTGCCCATTTCGCCCTTTCACCTAAGCAAAACGCCAACTGCCACCGCCTGTCAAAGGCTAGAGATGGTAGCGTGATTCGTGATTAAGTATCAGTTGTTGTGAGTGTGTAAAGCTGACTTTAAATAGCATAAGGAATTCCAGATAACTAAAAAGATAGGATAGGATAGAAAGGAGACAGGAGTTTGGCACTTAAGTTGTTTTATCAATTAATTAGTATAACTTGAATTTATGCAAAACAATTGTAAAACAATGTATTTTCAATATCTTGGAATAGCTTTCATCGAAATTAAAAATTGTGTGTTATTAAATTTAGATTGTATTTGCAAAAATTCAGTCAAACTTGTATCAAGTTACAAGTATTTATTTTTATAAATAATTCAGTATATTGTTTAATTATTATTTTATTTTATATATTCATTATTATATTATTTCTTGTCTCTTAGTTCCTGTTTATTGTTTCTTATTATTTACAATTATTTATTTATTGGTATAAAATTAAATACTATTGCAAATTCTTCCCTCGTGCTTGGTCTAGGGTTGCCATCTCTATTGCATTGTTGTATATCATAAATTGTGCACAGGCTGCTGTTGCTGTTGGTACCCTCTAAAAATGTCCTAAGCCACAGTATGAAACATGCAGCTCAGTAGTTTCCGTTGTTCCCCTCCTTCCCTTCTTAACACCACAATCCGCTGGAAAAGCGGCCAGCCAACCGGCATAGCTAAACTTCCGGCCGATGCTGACCGGACTATGGTCTGCGGCTGCGACTCCGGTTCCGAACTCCGACTGATGTTGCTGTTGTTGCTGATAAAAAAAGTTTGCCTTTGAAAATGTCTATTTGAAAAGTTTTTCGGTCTGCCCGTTGAAATCAGGACGCGACCATAGTTTGTCCATATCCCTCTTCTTTCTCTCGCTGCGAACCTAAATGAAAGTCATTTATTTTCGGACGATATTTGGAAATTTCTTCATTTTTTTTATTTTTATTCTAGCTCTTTACGGTTCATTGCCGGGCAATGTTTTTAATCAACTTGGCACAAAATAGTTCGCGCTCATGGTAAATGTTTAGCTCAAGTGCCGTCTAAGGGCAAGGTCCACGCTTCATTAAAAGGATTCCCCCTGATTACCCCTTTCAAAAGGGAGGAGCTGCTGTCAGCTTCAAGTTTCAAGTGCATGCTGTCGGTTTTGATTAGTCTTCTAAGTGTATGGAATGAATACGAGTAGGAGTATTCGTAGTATGTGATGAAAGGCACTGCAAAGGCTAATAAAAGCCATCGCAATTGAGATTAACTGCAGCTGTTTGCAGCTGTTTGCAATTTAAGGGGATTTCGACTGATGGATATACAAAAGGGAGACATACCACTAACAGCAATTAACAAGTTTCTAAGCAAAAGGATTATTTTTTGAGCGATGCGTTCTTGTTTAATTTCTTTACATTTTAAAAACTAATTGTATGAAAATAGTCACTACGATTATTTTCAAAAATAATTCAATTGATTATTAATTTTAATCCAAATTTAATAGGTATGATTAAAACTAATCCTTTTTTTGATTACTTTCGCACCAACAAATATTATAATCGGTTTGTTTTGAGCTGCAGTTAAATCAATATAAGTGTGGAATTAAAAGCAACTTTTTTATTGACCACACTTCATTACTCCATTAAAGGAAAATACTTTTAATAAGTATATGATATAATTGTACCGATCGTGGTAAATTACATTGCCACTATATTTCAATAATTATTTTTTTATAACTTATTTATTTACTTAGCCCTTAGGAATCTGGAATAAATCTAGTTTGATGGAAATTTTAGTACGAAAATATCTATTAAATTATATTAATTCTTAAATAAAATATTCTGCTTTTTATATTAGCCACTTTAAGATCATGTTTAAATTAACTTTAAGAGAGAATATCAGTTCAATACTGTCGATTCTGTATCCTTTCCTTTAAATGTATACAGCTTTTATTTTTCATTATTTAATTTTGTATTTTACAAGGGATTTTAACAGCTGTCACGGCTAAAAATGTTACACGCTTTGAATATGTATTTCTATAATACATACATAGATGCTACGATTAGCCTGTGGCAGGAAAAAATGAGGAAAACAAGAGGAAAGTGTGGAAATCTATTGAATTGTATGCATTGGAGTGCATTTTGATGCAGTTGCTTTTTCCGTCAACATATTTAAAACTTATTCAGGCATTAAATAAATATTTACACGATGTCGGGGCCGATTTGCATGGCAAATCCGTGCTTAGCCTGCCAAAACGTGCATAGAAAATGGAAGAGAGAGAGAGAGTGAAGGAAAATGGAGGGAAAAGTGAGAAAAAATGAATGAATGGTAAAATGTTGAATGTAGAATGAAGTGCAGAATGCTTTATCATTTGTCGCTTGCTGCGCCCAAAAACTATGCAAATAATTCATTTGACAGACAGCCAGGCAAACAAACAAACAAGGGACGGAGTTGGGGTAAGCTATGGGGGTGTAGAGGGTGTATGAAGAAAAGGGAATGAAAAGAGAAGACACAGAGTGAAGTTAACGGTAACAGAGACGATAAAGTGTGAAAATATGCAGCAGGCAAATGGCAAAGAAATTAAAACGAGCAAATGCCATAGCACAAAAAAATGTTGACTCCCAAGGCATGTGTTTGTGTGTGTGTGCGTATTAAGGGTGTGTGTGGATGTCGGTGTAGGTGTGTATGTTGGTGTGATGCATTGGTCCGGAAGTTGGCCACATGCACAGACATTGCCTTGGTCCTGCTTGAATGTCTGTCTGAACACGCTTGTCTTTCCACACATATTCGTATCTCTTTCTCAGGCTTTTTGGCTCTCTTTTTCTCTCTCCCTTCCTATACTAAGAGTCAGTTGGCTATCAAACTCCTTATTGCCCCTGGTTTCCCTTTTATCCCCCCCTGTTCGTGCCTTTGGCAAACTCAAAGTCAATGTGCAGATTTGTTAGACGCCTGCTAAACTGTTTGGTATTTTTGCAATGTTTCTGCATCTTTCACACTTTCAATTTGGCTATCTCTCTTACCTGCAACTTCTTCTCCCACTACCCTCACTTTAAGCCAACAAAGTTTTGTCCATTGTTTGGCCATAAATATTACATAGCTTCAACGCTTCAAAGTATGCTTTAAAATATTTTTACGTAAAAAGCATAAAATAAACAACAAATCGACGTGAAATTCACATTAAAAATGCAACATGTTATGTCGCATACGAGCTGCCACATGCCACATGCCCCCATCCAAATTACTCTCTTCAAAAGTTAAAAAAAATACTGGAAAAATAAACCTCAGTCGAGGCATTTTAAATATTTGATAGCTCAACATTATTCGGCAATTGATGGTAGACACTCTGCAGGGGGCAATGAAGGGGGCGTGGCAGACAGGTCTATAGACATTGAGGGAGAGATAGGAAAATTGCTGTCTATTAGTTGTGGCTAAGAGCGGAAGCGTTTATATTGTTGCCAACAGCTGTCAAGCATTGAGGAATTCATCTATAAAAGCATTTTCCATGCATTTCCCTGACATTTCCGCAGCATATGGCATTACGGTATACAAAACATAAATAAATAACAAAAAAAAAAGAACAAGAGCTTAAAAAATATATTGAAATGACAGCGGCCAAGAAAACCCTAAGGAACTACTGTCAGTTACACTAGGAGAAATCAACTTGATTGTTTACTATTAATCTGTTAGATCTATAGTTGAAATTTATCTCTTTTCCTTTCCAATAAGTAGCGTTACATTATTAATATTCTTGGTTGTTCCATTTGTAGTTTTCGTTATTGGATTGTTTTTCTATTTTAGTTTTATTCCCTTTCTATCAGAAATTTAATTTACTCAGCTTTTGCCTATATTTGGTAGGTTCTCATAAAAACCATATTTCTATTTTTTGAGTATTTTATCCTCCTACTTTATTCTCAATTACCCTACTAATTTATTTAAGTTATTTACTATATATGTATTTCGTGTTTTTAAGGTTTAATAAAGGTCCTTAATTAGTTTTTTCTTTTATAACTTCATTGGAATCCGACTAAAAATCTTTTAAGGAAATTCAAGATCTTTAATGAAGTTTTTTTCACTGTAGCGCGTAAGTATCAGGAATTTTAAAGAGGATGAGCTAGAGAATAGAGAAAGAGAGAAAAAGAAATGGAGACAGAGAAAGGAGACTTAGACAAGAGACACGCTTGTCACATGGTATCAACGACACGGAAATGCGATGTCAATTCAAATTTGTTAATGTGTACGTGTATGTGTATGTAGATAAATGTATGTGTGATTTCACACATACATACATCCATATATATAACTTTAATGCCGCCCTCTTAAAAAGCTCCGCAGTAACTTTCTAAGCATGTGAAACTTATTCGAGTGCGTGTGTATCCTTTATTATCATAATCATCATGAGCAGAAGCAGCAACATCATCATAATCGTCTTGATCATTATCTTGTTCGTGTTCTTCGCGCTCTTCTTTTTGACTTCCTTTGGCTGCACGTCGCTGTTCCTGTCACGCTTTGATATCCTGCTTTGTGTGACATATCCGTTGCTGGCAATACGTCGCCTTCAACATCTTCCCCTGCCCCATGCCACGCCCACTTTTCCTCAGCTGCAGCTGCTTTTGCTTGCGCTTTTGTTTGTCAGCAAACGGCGCAGAAATTTTCCTTCTTCTCAATTCGTTTTTTCTGCAATTGTAGCGATTTTTCTTTTTCTTCTTTTTTTTTGTGTGTGCAATTGAATTAAACGCGACACCAGACAGGAGTTTCTCCTGTTGCAAGTATTGTCAGTGTGTGGGTGACATTGCCACCTGAGACTCTTGAGCAGCTTCTTAAGAACTGACAATCAGTTTGAGACATGTGTGTGTGTTTGTGTGAGTTAAGAGTGTCGCTTGTTAACCGGCAAGATGACAACTGATGATAACAGTTGCCAGATTCAAGCAGTAATCACGTGGGCTCCATAAAGATATAAATCCCTGTGACGTGAGTTAACCTTTTCTCCCTCTTTGACATATTGAGCCTTAACATCTGTCTTTTGCCAGAACCATTTGTGAATTTTAACGAGACAGATTGTATATCTAATTCGTAACTAGGTTTAGTAAGATTAACGACAGTTATAAACTAATCTCTTGAAAGTTATAGATAGAAACTGGAATCCAAATAACTAGAGAATTGGCTGGGTCAGTTTATAGCTATCTTTATCTTTAAAAATGATATAACTTCTATAGCAATCAAGGAAGATTTTCTACCTATAATAATGCAGATAACTTTCTATCAATATTAAATTTATTTTTTGATTCAGTCAAATATTTTAAAGACTCAACTTCTTTAAGTTGACAAGAGGTAGTTTAGAAACAATTTATAGAAAGCTCTTTATTCTTAATGTCGAATATTAAAAATATTTCTTGCTATTATTTTTTAAGATCCAAAGACTGCTCTGTGCTAAATTTAATATCTATTTCTAGAATTGTCTACCTGCAACTTTCTTAAAGTCAATTCTTTATATAATAAGATTCTTATGTAGAATATTCAATATATTTCTTGCTATTATCTATTGACACCCAAAGACGGCTCTGTGTTAAATTTAATAGCTATCTCAAGAACTATCTACTTGCAATTTTCTGTAACCCAAACTCATAGAAATATTATCCAAAGATTCTTGGTACTCAACTTAAGTAATCCGACTTAAGTATCCCTCTTTACTGGACCAACATACATGGCATCATGTCAAAACAATTAGTATCTTGTTAACTTGGCTTCTAGAGTTACAGCACTAGAAATTGCAGTTGGCTGCTACCAAATCATATAACAACAAATTCCAATTTATATTGCTTATGACCTGAAACCTGTTTCCAAAGAATACTCTGTTGTCTTTCGTATCAATTTCCGTTTAGAAAAGGGAGAGGTAAAACCTCGAGTTATTCAAGTTCTTAATTTGTATTACCATAAAATCACTTTGGTTAGAGATTTTAATATATTTGTGAAACAAACGATACTGTGTCTAACTTACACACCGATTATTTACGATCGATGGCATAAAGTTGTGCATATACCTCGTTAAACTAACACACACACAGACCCCTCCCCTCCCTATTTCACAGGGTATCTAAGACCATTGGCATTAAAGTTGATGCCAACTGGGGGCTAATTTAACGACACCAGCGACATTTCAAGGCACATTTCATGGCACTGTCGACTGTCTGCACACACAAACACACACACACACACTTTTATGTGTATATATATTTATGAGAGTGCGTACATAACGGTAGCTGCTAGTTAGACCCTCCTAAAACACGAGCCAGACATACGAGACATCGAGACATTTACAGGTGGTCGGAGAGTTGCAACGTTGAGTCCAATGAATATACCAGCACAGGAAATTATTATGGCAGGCTTCGATGGGCCAGGTTAAAGACGAAGGCGGAGATGGACGTGGAGATGGAGACCATGTTGAAGGGCGGGACGGGACGGGACGGGACATTGCTGACAAAAGACGACAGCGACGGTGGTCGCGTACACACAGTGACTGCGAAAAGTTGTGCGACGGTAGAACGAGTTGAAATTGGCAATTAACAAACCATTGAATCCAATAAACAGGATTTTAACATTTTGAACAAACACACACACACAACACAGGCAAAGGAGGGACGATAAGAGTAAAGAGCGAACAGAAGAGAGGCAGGAAAAGGTAGCAAAATACAGGCACGTATTGGCGCCAGGGATGAATTGGTGGAAAGCGGAATGAAGGGAAAAGAGCAAAGCATAGACAGGAGGCAAGTCAAATTTGCCGATTTGAAATTCCCGATTCCCAATTCCCGAATGTTGCCGACAATTGCCGACTTTCATCGTTGTGTTTGTTTATATGCCATTTTTGATTATTTTTATGTCGGTGTGAGTTCATGTGTGTGTGAGTGTGTGTGTGTGATTGACTGTGTGTTTGTTTGGGAGGCGTGTATTGGCTTTGAGGTTGCCTGAAAAGTTCTTCTTGTTGCCGTTGTAATTGAAACCTTTGAAGTGTTTGCCAAAATGTTAGTTTGAAATTTAAATTTAAATTTAAAATTAAATGAGAATGAAAATTCATTTAAACCATTTGACAGTAGCTGAGATTGCAATTTCGTCCCCTTTTTGATCCCAACGTGTATTCTAAAGGTTAATGCTCAAAGGACTTTCGAAAACCATTTGGACATTTCGGCCAAGTTAAGACGCAGCAAAGCGGCGATTTTAATTGGGAAACGATTTAATGATTGTGCACTCGAATAACCAAAGTAAACTATATTAAGTTTAGCCAAATTTGATTAAAAATGTCAAAAGACGAGCACCTTTTGATGAGAGGAAAGCAAAAAGGTAAAAGTTTCTGACGAGAACTTAATTAGAAATACCAATAGCAATAAGAACTGAAAATACAAGTCAAATAAAATAATATATATTTAATATATACAAAATGAAACACAATTATTTAACAATCAATTTCTTAGGTCATTTCAATTCAGAAAGGATAATAATTAAAATTAACAAAATATTAAAATCGAGAAATAAATCTAAAAAATTATTAAATTAAATTCTTAAAAGGATTTAATAAAAAATTAGTAAAATAAAATATTTAGGATGGGTAAAAAGTTTGTTCACGTCCTTAATGAGCTGAAGACAATCTAAAGATTGTTTCTTTGGGGATTACATTAAAATTATTAAAAATTAAAGAATTGCGAGCTCTATAATGAGTTCTGTCATTTTTCAGCTGAAGAGAGCTGCCATCAATTACAAAAAGCCTTTCAGTTACCATGGACACTCGAGAGATTTCCCCTTTTTAATGGTAAATATCTTAATGAAGAAGTTTGCATTGCCAGCACATTTTAATGAGCGAATGCAATAAAGACTCCCTACAATGGCCAAAAAAACACTCGACCAGCTCGACAATAGATCACATGGACTGTAGTCCGAGAGCACAATGCGAACCACTTAGACGTACTTAGTACAGCCCATAGTCCCGACGTAGTCCTGGGCATTATTAAATCAAATTAAATTAAATTAATGCCGCTGATTAAAACGTAACGTGACGAAGTAAACAAAAGCTTAACAATAAAGGGCACAGCGGGGTGGAGTAGAGTGGAATACGAAGGACATCATAAACATCATAATCAGGGAGCCATCAAGGGACGTACGCATGTGGGTTTCTTTAATGCCCTGACAAAGAAGTGAACAGCGTCCGGAAATGTGGAAATTTGCAATCAGCATAAAAATTACATTAACATACAGTCAGTACCCATGCCCGAATCAGTACCAATATCAGACGGCGTTACCCAGCATAGCCCGGGGACTTGTGACAAAGTTTATGTGTGGATATTTAAATGAAATTATTTGAGGCTGAGCAACAAAAAAATTACAGGCCAAGACTTTAAGACTTGGCAAGACTTGAGTTATCTCGTTCCCAGTTCACAGTTCCTCATGGTTCACAGTTCCTGCCAGTTCCTCAGTTCACAGTCACACGCCAGTGACAAAACGGAAAGTGATTAAAATCGCATTTAATGCGCAAGCGAAGAGCGAAAAAAGGAGAATGGGAGCAACAGGGGATTGTTGTCGTTGTTATTGTGGCTGGTGGTGTTGGTGTTGGTGTTGATGGTGGTGGTGGTGGTGGTTTGAGGGGTTTTAGACTGCCCTAAGTGTTGGGAATATTGTGTGTTTAGGGCTTGGCTGGGAGAAGGTTGGGCTTTCAGCTTGAGTTGGGTCTCTACAGAGCATTGCGCTAATCAACGGGAAATTGACACAAGCAACGGGGCCCAATCTCTCAATATATCGATGGGGCTTAGCCTATCTAAATGGCAAGTGAATGAATGCCTTTTCGATTTTAACGTGAAGCATATTGGACCAATGTTTTGGGGGCGTAAAATAAGCCAAAGACATTTTTCAGACTACAAGAATTTAGAACTCAACATTCCTTGAAAACATTTACGAAAGGTGGCGAAGAAGAACAACTAATTACAGTGAAAACTCTCTTGGGCGGACACTCATCGTCAGGCAATTTTCGTTCGCTCACTCTATACAAACAATTTAAAGGCCTTAAATATATTTGTATAGTTTTGTATGAAGAGTTATAAATTATTATTATTTTTGAATTTAATATACATAAGTCTTTGTGCTCAGTAACTGATCATCGTAGAGCCAAAGTGGTAAAAACTAGATGCTGAAATTGGTACATAGCATTGTTGACTAATTTATCGATCGTTTAACTTAAATATGAGGACTACTACTTAGATAATGTCTTCTTACACTCTATAGAATCAGATCCTATATTTATTAATCTCCGCTGCATACAGTTTGAGCTCAACATTTCTTGAGAGCATTTCAAAAATGTGGTAGGTAAAAAGATAATTATAATGGAGTTTTAAAGTTGATAAGTAAATTTGTTTTTATCAATGATAATTATCTTAAGTAGACTTAGCAATACACTTCCTTTTCAGTCTTCTCAAATATAAAATAGAAAAGCACATCTTTCTCTATTTGAAATTTCCTACAAATCTTATGCAATATTTGTGTAGAACAAATATACAAGTTAACAACCAAGTTCACGAACGCCCCTCGCAATGAACTTATTGAGCAACCCGCGCGAATACTATGTTGGCGTATCATATTACAATTCCAACGAACAGACCAGAGCAACGACCAATTGTTTTGATTATGTCGTAAGCACTGAGTTAGCATTAGAATTATGCTGAGTCGGCTTATTGACCACGAATCCACTGCATGTCCAAGAATCCATTTACTATGTATCATTTATGTATTTAAGTTTTGCCTTTATGTACTTAGCTTTAGCTCCCCATAATTTGTTCTGTAGAATTCAGTCTCGAATAACAACTGAAACATTAAAGTTGCGTTACTCCGGCAACAGCCGTAATCAATTCATTTTATTTACTTAACACATCGCTGAGCCACAAGGCCAGTGATCTGGATACCCGACACGTATCCCAACCTAATCAGCCTAGCTTTGATTTAACCCGTATCTGCACGACGGCTACCTCTAACGAGGAACCAAGGATCGGAAGACAAATCGAGCTACAACATCTATATCGTTCTGGAAGGAGATCTCTAACGAGGACTGGAAAAACATATAAGATTAACTGGCGCCCAACAGGATAAAAATTAATTTAGAAGACCCCAAACCCTAAATAAAATATGTAAGTGACTGTTCGCTAACAATTAGAAAAAAATATAAAAATAAAACAACACATATAAAACTCGAAATTTTAAATAAATAAGCAGCGCAAACGTCTGCAGTGTTATATTACAATATCTCTGTGAATTTATTCTACCACAAGTGCAAATAACAATTAGGAACTGATTCCGCTTCACTGATTGCTCATGAGTTGGGCTTATAGACAAGTTAAAGTCGAATACGATAGCGAAGAAGATCAAGAAATCGGTTTTAACCCAGAAATAAACAGACAGGTAGACATGGATCCAACAATGTTGAAAGCGTTAGTAGAAGGCGCAGTGAACAGCGCTCTTATCGAACAAGAGAGGCGCTTAAAAAGTGAATTTCGTGCAGAACTCGAAGCTGTCAGAGGTCAGGTAAACGCCCTGCAAATAGAATCACCACAAGTAGAAGTATACCAGAGAGTGACCATTGACCCCACCATTAGGTGTGAAGTGAAACTAGATATTGTCAAATCAGTGCCCCTGTTTGATGGAAATCATGAACAATATGTGTCCTGGCGGCAGGCGGCCGTAGATGCATACGAAATTTTCAAGAGATACGTAGGTAGCGAGGCGCATTACGAGGCTGTGGCCATTTTAAAAAACAAAGTAGGTGGAACTGCGCGAGCTGTTCTCACATCACATAATACAGTGCTCAATTTTGACGCGATTATAGCTAGACTTGACTGCACATATGCAGACAAGACATCTTTGCGTGTTCTAAGACAGCAGCTAGAACTCGTCAGGCAAGGTGACCTCGAATTAATGGACTACTACGACGAAGTAGAAAAAAAATTGACCCTTGTAACAAACAAAGTAGTGATGACTCATAACGATCAAGCTGCGGCTATTATCTGTGCAGAAGTCAGAGATGATGCCCTTCATGCCTTCATGGCAGGTCTAAAGAGGTCCCTGAAAGCCTTAGTTATCCCAGCAAAGCCCAAAGATTTGCCGTCTGCTTTAGCAGCGGCTCGTGAGGCTGAAAATAGCATCGAAAGGAGTGCCTTCGCTGCATCATATGCGAGAGTTGTAGAGGAAAGAAACCATTTCCAGGAAAATGGTAGGAATGGAAATCGCAACCAAAATAGACAAGGTAGAGGACAGGAGAGAAATCCACATTTTGTGGCAAACCAAGGACAGAACAAAGCTCAACAAAATGACTACGTGTTGAGGCCCAATGACAAAGACACACAGCATAAGAGCCAGGTCCAACCCATGGACGTCGATCCTTCGACATCCAAATTTAGGCAACCAACAAATTGGGGAAAACCACAGGGCCATGTTGCGCAAGGCGAAGCCCAGAAGAGGCATAACACCTCGGAACGTACGTCAGGCTTTAGACGCCAAAAGGTGAATAACATCACCCAGGAAACCCTGAGCCAAGAAGAAAATGAGTACGATGGCATAGCCGAGACAGCTTGTGTTGAAATCGATGAAGAAAGTGACACGCCAGGGGACAGTGATCTCCTTAATTTTTTAGGGAACAGTCCCAATTGCCGTTCGTCGAGCGACAATTGGCTGGCAGAACACTAAGAATTCTCATCGACACCGGGGCGGCAAAAAATTACGTAAAACCCGTAAAGGAGTTAAAAAACGTAACAGCTGTCGACACCCCATTTACTGTGAACTCCATTCATGGTTCCAGTAAAATCCAACAAAAATGTTCAATGGTAATTTTTGGGAAAGTTGCTACATTCTTCATATTGGACACCCTTGATACCTTTGACGCCATAATAGGCTTCGATCTGCTAACGCAGGCGGGGGTAACCATAGATCTAATGGGGAATAGCATAAACTACGGTAACACTTCAGAGATACTTAAACACTATCCCTGCGATAACGTAAATTTCACGCGTATCGATGATATCGTAGTCCCAAATTCGGTAAAAGGCGATTTCAAGAACATGTTAAAGAAGAGAATTGGTGCATTTTCGACCTCTAACGAGGCGTTGCCCTTTAATACTTCAATCGTCGCCACAATCCGTACCGAAGACAAACAAGAGGTATACTCAAAGCTTTATCCATATCCTAATGGCGTTGCAGATTTTGTGAACAAAGAAATCACTCAATTGTTAAAAGATGGCATTATAAGACCATCAAGATCTGCATACAACAGTCCAGCTTGGGTTGTTGACAAGAAAGGTGTGGATACCAATGGCAACAAGAACAAACGTCTTGTCATTGATTTTAGGAAGCTTAATGAGAAGACCATTGCCGACCGTTACCCGATGCCGAGCATCCAAATGATTCTAGCGAATCTAGGGAAAGCGAAGTATTTCACCACACTGGATCTCAAATCCGGGTATCACCAGATTTATCTTGCAGAAAACGACCGTGAAAAAACTGCCTTTTCAGTAAATGGAGGAAAATACGAGTTCTGTCGACTGCCCTTTGGATTAAAAAGTGCGGGAAGCATTTTTCAAAGAGCAATAGACGACGTTCTCCGAGAGCAGATCGGTAAAATATGTTATGTCTACGTTGACGACGTAATTATATTCTCGGAAACCGCTTCTGAACATGTCCGCCATATCGACACGGTTCTTCAACAACTTTACGAGGCAAATATGAGAGTCTCTAAAGAGAAGACAAATTTTTTTAAAGAAAGTGTCGAATACTTAGGCTTTGTCGTTACTAGCGAAGGAGCAAGAACTGACCCAGAAAAAGTCAAAGCGATCCAAGATTACATCGAACCAAAGAATTTATACGCCTTAAGATCGTTTCTAGGCCTAGCCAGCTACTATAGGGTATTTATTAAAGACTTTGCATCCATAGCAAGGCCTTTAACAGATATACTAAAGGGAGAAAATGGTACTGTAAGTAAGCATATGTCCAGAAAAATAGCTGTCGAATTCGACGAATCTCAGCGTGACGCTTTCAATCGATTAAGAAATATATTAGCTTCGGAAGATGTCATGCTAATGTACCCTGACTTTAAAAAACCTTTTGACTTAACAACAGATGCTTCTGCAAATGGCATTGGAGCAGTATTGTCCCAGGGCGGGAGACCGATCACCATGATCTCCCGAACATTGAAAACGTGTGAATCTCACTACGCAACCAACGAGAGGGAGCTATTAGCCATTGTATGGGCTCTTGGCAAGTTGCAAAACTACCTATATGGTACTAGAGAATTACACATTTTCACTGATCACCAACCCCTCACATTTGCAGTATCCGAAAAGAACACCAATGCAAAGATCAAAAGATGGAAGGCCTTTATTGAAGAACACAATGCCAAGTTGCATTATAAGCCAGGAAAAGAAAACTTGGTAGCGGACGCATTGTCCAGACAGGAGCTTAACGCTCTCCAAGACGAACCGCACTCAGACATAGCCACCATCCACAGCGAGGCTTCCCTAACATACACAATACAAACATCGGAAAATCCCCTAAA
The DNA here is from genome assembly GCA_035044365.1 of Drosophila neotestacea. Classification (NCBI taxonomy): domain Eukaryota; kingdom Metazoa; phylum Arthropoda; class Insecta; order Diptera; family Drosophilidae; genus Drosophila; species Drosophila neotestacea. Next base: position 423,624 of record JAWNMD010000270.1, read on the forward strand.
TTGTTATAGGAATCAGGTGATCCTAGAAGAATCACGCTACATGTTACATCGTAGACTTATCCTATTCGGCAAAAAAACTCGCCACTTAATTCAATTTACGGATAGAGACAACCTTCTAGATACATTGAAACTTGCGATAAATCCTGAAGTTGTGAACGCATTACATTGCGATCTTCCAACCTTAGCGGCCATTCAACACGAGCTAGTTTTGGCATTTCCAACAACTAAGTTCTGGTATTGCAAGAACGTTGTCTCAGACATCACCAATAAGGACGATCAGGTAGAAATAATTAATGTCGAACATAATCGTGCACATAGAGCAGCACAAGAAAATATCAAACAGATACTCCGCAATTACTACTTCCCTAAAATGACTAAATTGGCTAATGACATGGTTTTAAACTGTAAAGTTTGCGCTATTGCCAAGTATAACCGACACCCAAAAAAACAAGAGCTCGGGGAAACGCCAATCCCGTCATACAGCGGAGAAATGTTACACATAGACATATTTTCTACCGACCAAAGACTTTTCCTGACGTGTATCGATAAGTTCTCTAAATTTGCAGTCGTTCAGCCTTTAACGTCCCGAGCAATAGTAGACATAATCAACCCCATTTTGCTAATCATTAATAATTTTCCCAATACCAAAACAATCTACTGTGACAATGAGCCATCTTTTAACTCCGAAACAATTACTTCGTTATTAAAGAATCAATTTAACATTGACATCGTTAATGCTCCCCCGCTCCACAGCTGCTCGAACGGCCAAGTGGAACGCTTTCACAGTACACTAATAGAAATTGCCAGATGTTTAAAAATAGACAAAAAAGTTAACAATACAGTTGAGGCGATTATGAGAGCCACGATAGAATATAATAGAACTCTCCACTCAGTAACAGATCAAAGGCCAATCGATATAATACACGCGTCTCCAGAAGAATTTCAGGAAAAAATCAAGATTAAAATATCAAAAACCCAGCAAGACCAACTAAACAGATGCAACCCCAGTAGGCAGAACAGAGTGTTTGACGTAGGAGACAAAGTTTACCTCAAGGGCAATAAAAGATTGGGCAATAAGCTATCTCCGTTGTGTACAGAAGGCACCATACAAGCAGACCTGGGAACGTCTGTACTTATTAAGGGGAGGGTAGTCCATAAAGACAATTTGAGGTAAACACAGGTTATGGCACAAACTTCTTCAACAATTATTAAAAATAGCTTAATCGTTTCACACAGGTCCATCGGAATAATCTTCGTAATCCTCATAACCACAACCCATGCACGCATCACCGACTTCTCGCACGCGAAATATGTTCCGGTATTGGATGGTAACGTCCTATTATGGAAACAGCGTAGTTATGTGAGGCATTCAACTAATTTATCCAACTTCGTGAGCATCATAGAAGATACAATAAAATTATCACAGCTTTTTCCCAAATCACATATGCGAAAATTACTAGAAGTAGACATAGACCATATGCAAAATAGCTTATCAAGTTTGACAATACACCACAGGATAGCAAGGAGTCTAGACTTCTTGGGGACAGCATTGAAAGTAGTTGCAGGTACACCTGATGCGGCAGACTTAGAAAAAATAAAATTCATTGAAGCTCAACTCGTAGAATCAAACAATAAACAGGTAATAGTAATCACTGAAGCGCAGAAACAAATTAATGCACTAACAGATACAGTAAATAAATTAATTAAAGAAAAAAGGAATGAATTCGTGGATTCCCCACATTTGTATGAAACTTTACTTGCACGAAACAGAATGTTAATCACAGAGATACAGAATATCATGCTCACGATCACGCTCGCTAAATCAAATGTAATAAACCCCACAATTTTCGATCATGATGATTTAAAGTCAATTTTTACCGAACAGCTCACAGAAGTCCCAATAGTTAGTTTAATGGGTGTATCAAATATAAAAATATTTCAATCCAATAGTATAATTCACATTCTAGTTGAATACCCAAAAGTTAAGTCTATTTGTAAGAAGGTTTTGATATATCCTGTGGCCCACAACAACACCGTACTACAAATACACGACAACATAGTAGCCGAATGCGAAGATGGAGTCTTACCAGTAACAGAATGCGCCACGACTAACTATGCCACGTTCTGCAAAGTATCGACACTCGAAACCTGCGCTAGCGGATTACATTCAGGAGGTACAGCTTTATGTCATACACAACCCAGTCACCTGGAACCGCTTACTGTAGTGGATGAAGGAATAGTCATCATCAACGATCAAACTACAAGGATCAGAATAGATGACGGGCCCATTATCACAACAAGGGGCACACACCTCATCACTTTCGAGCGGGTAGCGACGATTAATGATTCCACCCTCATTAACTACAGTAGAGTCGTAAAGAAGAGTCCAGGCATAGCCGCATCTCCACTGTTGAATATCACCGGCCACAACAACGTACTCAGCTTGGCAATGCTACATAGGATGAACGAACACAACCTGCACGCGATCCGGGAAGTGAAAGACGAGGCGAGTGCCGAGAGATCTCCGAAAATCTGGTTCGCAGCCGGCGTAATCCTCAGCCTTGTACTTTACAGCATCAGCTTCATATACCAATGCTGGCACCGGAGGAGTTCCTCAATTAAGCTACAAGCCTTGGTAAAGGAGTTAAGTGTCACCGAGGACGGCAACAACCTTAAGGGGGGAATAGTTAACAACCAAGTTCACGAACGCCCCTCGCAATGAACTTATTGAGCAACCCGCGCGAATACTATGTTGGCGTATCATATTACAATTCCAACGAACAGACCAGAGCAACGACCAATTGTTTTGATTATGTCGTAAGCACTGAGTTAGCATTAGAATTATGCTGAGTCGGCTTATTGACCACGAATCCACTGCATGTCCAAGAATCCATTTACTATGTATCATTTATGTATTTAAGTTTTGCCTTTATGTACTTAGCTTTAGCTCCCCATAATTTGTTCTGTAGAATTCAGTCTCGAATAACAACTGAAACATTAAAGTTGCGTTACTCCGGCAACAGCCGTAATCAATTCATTTTATTTACTTAACACATCGCTGAGCCACAAGGCCAGTGATCTGGATACCCGACACGTATCCCAACCTAATCAGCCTAGCTTTGATTTAACCCGTATCTGCACGACGGCTACCTCTAACGAGGAACCAAGGATCGGAAGACAAATCGAGCTACAACATCTATATCGTTCTGGAAGGAGATCTCTAACGAGGACTGGAAAAACATATAAGATTAACTTACAAGTCAAATAGAGGAAAAATACCGTCGGAGCAGATGCTCTCATATGTCATTAGTGCAAGACAAACAAGAACCTAAGAATAATGTAAGAAAAACATGAAAATCCTTTTATCACCAATGCACATCGTTCATCATTCAGGAGCAAGGATCGAGGGTCGACTGCCAAGGGGCCGAGTGCTCGAGTTCTACAGAAACTAGCGTGTTCAGCTGTTAAGGATCAGTCGAGATAGAGCACCTTCCATCTACCTGCAATGAGGGAACAACCTGAGGCTGTTGTGAAAAATGGAAACGAAATTGTTTGTTTGACAAATAGAATTTCCATAGCATTAACCGAAAGCCGTCAATAAAGATTAGATGCGTGCTGTAAGCGGAGATTGCATTTGCTCTCTAAATGCTCAGACAAATAAAAATAAAATTCGAAAAAATTCGAAAAAATAAAAATGCTGGCAAACCCTCCTGGTTGAGACCCTGCGGTACGGCTCATTAACGACAGCTGCTCAACAGAAAGACAGGCAAGACAAGAGGACGGATCATGAGCAAGAAGAAGCTGGCAGCTCATGCAGGTTGCCCAGGTACCTGTGTGCCCCTCTGTGTACCCTCCGACTACCTCTGTGTCCCTGTGTGTGTGTTTTCCTCCCTTTAGAGAGAAACAGAGCCATAGTCAATGCTGGTATGAATACTCCACCTCCTTAACATAATAATCATCAGGCAGAGCGCTTATTATGCCTGCTTCTGTTTAATATTGAACCTGGGCGTCCCCTTTCTGTTTTTCTTTCTGTCTTTTTTTTTTTTGGCTTTTTTGCACCTTGCACTTTCCTGTTGCATGCCACCACAGTACCTGATGGATCGAGGCAACGATCGTTCGATTGTCCTCATTCTCGACAGCTGTTTCTTGGTTGTCTTCCTTTGTTTTGTTTTGCTTTTGATACGCAATCATCTGTTTTTTGCTCCTTATTCCTATTCCTGTTCCTCTTCCAGAGAGCACAACTCTTTTCCTGGTATGCATGGACGGCCCTTTGTGTTCACAGTTATTTAAATTTGTCTTGCGGTTTTCGGCGACGACCTTATTGTCAATCATCTGTTGTCTTGTGTCTGAAATGCTATTAAGATCGTTCCCAAGATGTACGAAAAGACGTGATCGACAAAGTTGAGAGTGCCCCCAAGAGCCAAAGATTTTGCAATCAAGAATTGAGTTCTATACAAACTATATGAACTGGAATGTATGGGCTAATCATCAAGTGTCTATAATGTTCTTTGACATATCTTAGATAAGCTAATGTAGTGCAAGAAAAAAGCGTTTCAAGTAGAAACCGAATAAAACCACTTAGAAGACCATTCAACCAAAAGATTCTCGAACTGAAATACGAGAACGGAGTAATTGAAGTGGAACATAGGCTAGTAAATTGTCAAAAAAATATAAAATAACACATTGAAATTCATATAAATTGGGAGAACTACTTAAAGCAGAACGACCCTAAACAGTTAATTGAGGTATGGGAATAATTGCTCGAATGGAACCAAAGAAAATGTCTAGCGAGTGAAATTTATAATAGCAGTTAAAGATCGCAGGGGTTCACATGTTCCATATATATCTTAAATTTTACAACTTCTCAAAACCGTACACAGGAAAAAAAATTCGGAATTCCCTCATAAAATCAATACGAAATTCTTAATTCAAATATGGTTTTAAATTTCACTATCAGCAAATATTTTAATTATCCTAGTTCGTATATAACTTTTGTATTTGAATCAAATACCCTAGGCTTAAACATATGTTTATTTCAATGCTAAGTCGTTAACACTTAAAAATCAGAAATTTAAAACTTGAATTTTTTTCTGTGAAGTTGTTTTAAAATATTTCTCATCTTTGACTAACCTTTCATGTGCATTACTCTTGTTTACAATGGGTTTTTGGCTTGGGCCCCACGTTGGGCGCCCCATTAACTTTAGTCTGTCTGTATAGGCCAACAGCGCTTTTTAGGCTTTGACTATCTTTAGCTTTGGCTTTTTATCTACACCGCTACAGTTCGTCACACCAAAAATCAATTTGCATCTGAAATGCTCCTCTGTCTTTTCAGTCAAACTTTTTACCTCACGTTTATAAACAAAACGTAGGCCTCCCCCTCTTCTCACTCTGCCCCAACACCACAAACCGAAAGGGGAGACCAAGGCACAGGTTTCCCTTCCTCTCCAGCTCTCTCCCAACGTCTACGAATTTGACTAAACACTTGTAAAAAATACATAACACCCCCGACCACGCGGGCAAACAGCATGAAAGGAGCGCTCAACCCACAAAAAAAAATAAAGAGAGAACTCACATACACACATACATTAATATATATAGATAAATGTATATGTGTGTATATATACTCGCACACAGAGCGCCAAGTGAAGTGCACTTCAGCAACAACAACAACTGCAAAGTTATTGCCCAGTATTTAATGCTCTCAGAGCGCATGTGCAGTGCACAAGAGAGCATAAGAGCGAGAGTATAACGCGGAAGTGTTGAGAATACTGGGAAATTTCATAAACCAACAGAAATGCACACAGAGAGTGAGAGAGAGAGCGGGAGAGCGAGAGCAAGTTGTAGAACGAGTGAGAGTGCGAAACGTGTGCCTGGGTGTGAGAGAGCGTTCGCCTGTATGAGTGTCTGTGTGTGCGTGTGTGTGTGTCTGATAGGGTAGCAAACTTCCCACCAGGGTGTGTTCAACTCTTGATGAGCAGCCGCTAAAATATCCTGCATGAAAATGTTCTCACGCTGCCTCAAAAGCCTGCTGATGCCCTGCGTCCTTCTTCCCGCTCCCGCTCCTGCTCCCTCTCTTGTTTCCCTCTTCAGTGCCTGTATGAGTGCCCCTAGCGTCCCGCTTCATCTGCTCTCCTAGTCCTATCCCATTTGCCAGATCCCTCTTGCCATTTGGCATGGCTTTTTTAAAGTTCGCCGGCGCTTTCAATTTTTAACCAAAAAAAAAAAATATAATAAAAATAAAAGAAAATCAAGCAAATACTTAATTTCTTGTCTAAGTTCCCTTTTTTCTCAGGGGCACTGAGACTGCGACTGAGACTGAGGCTCTGGCTTAAAGCCATTGCCCAAAAGGTCCTTCAGGGCTGCGCGCGCAGTCAGCAAATTTAAAGAGGAGCCACTATACGTGTGTGTATGCCTGTGTGTGTTGCTTGTCATTCAGTCAGTCTGTCTGTTTGTCTGTCTATCTGTCTGTCCGTCTGACTGCTTGTCTTTGGGTGTCTCTCTGTCCTCTGTGTGTATCACAGTTTGTACTTAGCGCCAGATGTTGCACGTTGCTTTTGCCCTTCCGCTGGCGCTACGCGCTGTCTTCCTCATCTGCCTTCTTCCGCAAAATCAAGTTTCCAAGTTCAAACAGACAGACAGTCCTGTTAGATGAACATTCTCATACAGGATTCCCAACTCCATGCGACAATTAACACACACAAGCACATAACGTTTATCCTTTTTAGCCGCCTTCTTTTAATTTTTTACATTTTTTTATAGAAATTATTTTAATACCTTCTATGTGTCTCTTTTTCTGCTACTACTTCTTGGCCTTTTTTTCATAATTTACGCATTGTTGACTTGGTCTTTAATCCTTTTTAGTGTGTGTCCTTTTCAGCTTGAGGTAGGACCCCGTTATATCCCTTTGGCATCCTTGTGTGCCCAGGCAAGCGACTGCGACTGCTAATGAGCAAGCGACAAGTTCTTGGCGGTAACTCCTAACAAATAGTTGAAAAAAGAACTAGAATAAAAGGCACGAGTCCTGTCCAGAAGTGGTTTACATAGTAATTATGTGGGCGTGGCACAAGCAGCAACAGCAGCAACAGCAGCAGCAGCTGCAGCTTAATTGGAACGGCTAAGCTTATACCAAGGTCTTTAGAAAAGTATTGTCTTTGGGTTAGCTAATTAGGGAAAAAAGGAAAGAGCTTGTTAACTAGTTTAAGAAAAGGGGTGAACAAATTTAAAAAGACTGCGAACATGTATTCAAAGTAGTTAGAAGTTAAAAAATATCTACATCTATTTCGTTGAAAATGTGATGAGATTTGCTTGCAAAAGTTAAAGATCTACAGAGACGATTCTGATACTTACCTTGACAAAACAAGTTAACAGACATATGTGGTTAAAATAGTTAAATAAAACTTCTCTTTTTTAAACCCTAAATTCAAGCTTACTGCAGTTAACTCCTTTAAGTTGGTAGTAGATTTTTAAAGAATTTCCTATAACAAGTATTAGTATTAGGCCCGATTTTTCAAAAGGTCTCAACTAACTATTTAAATGATATTTTGAAGTAAAATTAAAGTATACAAATTTATGCCAAATAAATAATAGAATCCTTAGAGTATTCCAGTAAGACGCTCAATTTTTGTTACAGCAGATGCAATATTATCACAGTTATAGCTAATTAGGAGACTTATCCTTACATTCTTTCAACTTTGCTTACTTAAAATTCTCTCTGAGTCACAAAATTAACACTCAACAACTGTCAACTGTTTGTAGATCTCATCTACTTTCCTTATGTCAATATTTTGCCTGCTGTTCTTCATTTGGCACTTTGAAAAAAAAAATCAAAAATATACACAGTCTTGCCCATGACCACACACACAGGAACACAACCACCACCACCACCATCATCATTGCCATCCTGTTCAACTCCCTCCCTTGGCAACCTATGGTCCCTTATCCTAACTACACATTGAGGGAACCCACCCCTCAGGCTGAAGCTCAAGCGACATGACATCAAACTCATTAAGCTGACATTACATCTAATTAAAATCTGTGCAAGAGCTTTGCCTAAAATTTAATTTGGCTTTAAGTCGATTTTGGTTCAAACTAAAGGCCCAAAGCCCCAAAGCAGAAAATGCCCAAGAGCAATTGAGAGACCAGGTCCATGGCAATTTAAATCCTCCCCTCAAGCTCCACTTAGCCACGCTTATGGACCCAGGTGCCAGTCGGCAGTTTGAGCATAAAAATGTGTTAATAACATTGAACAGCATCAGAATTTATTAACAGGTTTATGATTGCCAAAAACCGAATTGAAACGAAAGAGACAGAGAGAGAAAGAGAAGAGAGAGAGATTTTAGGCAACTTTAATGTCAACCAGGGGCAAATCATGGGCAATTCAATAAGCTTAAGCCAAATGAGCTTTGAAAACTGTCCTAAGGACTAGGCCTAAGGAAGAGTCCTGTCCTCTGTACTTCCTGCATAGCTGGATATTCACTTTTTTATAGCCTGCCTATAAAAGCTTTCAATATTTCATTCACTTTGTATATTTTTCTTTTTTTTGCATTTGAGCCAACAAATAATTTCATAAACGCACCGCTGTGTCCTTTTCATCCTGTTGGCATGAATCGGGCTCAGGTTCGAGTTCGGGTTCGGATTCGGGGTGCCTACAACAACCCCACAGCGAATTCACTTTTATTATTCGTGTTGCCGACACCGAATGCGCCGCGTCGCGTCGCGTCCTGTCGGTTTGTCGGCTCGTCTGCTGACGAACCTCAAACCCAGAGAGAGCCTAACTCATACCCAGGAATGAGGACGAGTTCAGGGATAAGGACGAACAGAAGCAACAACATGAACATCAGCAGCTGCCTCCTGTTTGGCGGCTCTGTAACTTAAATTGGGGTCGGGTCAGCTCATCGCACTCGTATTATCCTTTTTATTACGTGTATTCACTCGCCCCTTTCTCTTTCTCTGTCTGTCTCTGTCTCTCTCTTTTCTCCTGTCGCCAGTTCCCGTTGCAGACTTTTGGCCAGTGCAAAATGTCAAGTTCAGTTCAATAACAACGCAAATAACACAAGGATAACTTGCCAGGCCTGCACTGCAGTCAATTTTTGCGGTTAAAGTCGACCGGTTAATGCCCTCGAAAATATAGCAATTATGACAGTGTGACCAGATCCAGCTGATAACAGTTGAATGTCCTATTAATTGGTTAGTTCAGTGACTTCTAAAGAATAAATTGATGTGGCTTTTCATATCCGACAACTTCCTCACATGGATCATAATAAGTAATACTTGTCCTTCCGTAAATATATTTGATACTGTTAAGCTGCAGATTGACTTGATTGTTTATATTATGATAATAGCTGAAAGATAATATAACCCTTAAAATAAGATTATAGAATAATATATAATATATTATAAACAAATAAATGAACAATAAAGATAGACAAATAAAGATATTATAAACGAAACATCTCTTGGTAAATTTTTTCAAAGATTATTGATGGTATTTAAATGATGAAGATTTTTATTAATAATTCCTTAAACTTAGTTATTTTTTAAATATATGCAAATATTAATATTAATAACAAGATGTTTTCCATATCAAAAACTAAATTAACTTTTATGTTACTATTTTCTTATAAATATATCTGATATGATTTCAATTCAAGGAATGATTTTCAAATTAAATATTTAAATTATCCCAATTAAGTTTACTTTACTCGAATTTAGCTTTTAAACTTTTATAGATCTTGCAAGTATCTAAGAATTTGATGTCACTTTTTTATCTATTGCCTATTGCATTTATAAAATATCTTGAAAGTTCATTGCTCCAATATTTTGTGAAGAGAGACTAATCTTCACACGTCTCGGGTAAAAGCTATAAATATACTTAATTGACAGCAAGTGGATTATTGCATTGGCTCCACGGACTCTGTCAAGATACTCACAATATACTCCTGTTGTATTTACACTGCAGCCACGCCCCCTGAACGCAATGTTATCTGCCCTAGCTAATTTGACAAATGTAACGCATTCGTCACACTACCAAATCGAGAAAATGAGAATGCAGAACCGAGAATCGAGAACAGGGGGAAAAGGAGAACGGAGAGGAAAACCAGAAATCGAAACATTGCTGCATTACAATTTGGAAAATCAAATACAAAAGAGTGAAAATCGTTTGCCATTACATGCGATGAGCTAACCGACAAACAGACAGAGAGACAAATAGTCAATGGTTGGGGGTAATGTGTGTGGGAGTTCCCTCTTCGCACACTCTGTCTCTCTGTATTTCTCACTCTCTCTCTCTCTCTCTCTCTCTCACTCACTTCCTTTCTGTCTCTGAATGGGGTCGTGAACAGGGTTCGAGTGTCGGCGACGTTGAGAACTTTGCTGGCAACAAATGAGTTATGAAGTGAGGATTTTGTGGTATTTGCTGGCATTGCTCATGTTTTATAGCCAACATCTTGGTACTTTTACCTGGTTGAGCTCGAAACGTGGCATTAGCATGCCAGGAACTCACTGTAAGTACCTGTTTTTGGGGTAATCCTTTGCGCGATAAACAGCTGTGAATTATTTGTGTGGCATCCAAATAAATGAGCTCAACTTGTGGGTCATTGGGTCATCTTCAACTCGAATGACAACTCCCCCAAACCATAATGTGAAACAACCCCAAATTAAAAGTTGAAGCCCAAGATGAAAAACACAAATTAGATTTTATTGTCAGCAATACGGTAGAATTTGAAATTAGAAGTATTATTTAGAGTAGGCTATCAAACTCACGTATACTTATTGTTATGAAACTATTGGCATTTGACGCCAAAATATGTATTGAATAATGTTATTTAAAATAACATTTTTATAGAAAACTCAAATTCAAATTGAACACAATTTTCAAAAGCTAGGTATATTAAAAATAATATCAAACAATATTAATATCAATAAAAATATTATCAATTACAGTCCCCATAAAAGCAAATATAACTTCCATTTAAAATGGTAAATTTTTGGTTGTTTTATTAATTATAACAAAATGAATAAATTGAAATAATAATAACCTTAATTACGGCTACAGGCTAGACTCCTAATCTTGACTAAAACTAAGTCTAACTTCAACAAAAGCTATACAAATTAGTAAACTTATTTAAATTTAAAACATCTTATTTCCACAAAAGCTTTAAGAATTGAGTAAATTGTTTTGTTATCCATATATTTATTGTAGAATAGAAAATTTCGAAACTATGTTAAGTCCCACGTTGCAACTGCAAATAGATGTCGACGTCCGAAGCCATCACAGGACTCCTTATCGAAAATTTAATAGACTTAACTGTCTTATAACATCTGATTACGCGATGATGACGTAAAAAATGAACCAGACCTACTTTAGCCTGCAGTAGACCTAGTCTCATGCCAATGCAATTGCGTGGACCAATACCAAAGGGCATATAGGCATCCATATTAATATTCTGGCGATTCTCTGGTGCAAAACGCTCTGGATCATATTTCTCAGGATCCGGCCAGTACTGAAAAGTAATAAAATATATAGATCATTGAAGAAGAACCAATGAAAGATATTACATACCTGCTCATCACGATGTATAGCCAGAGTGGAGACATAGAAGGGCATTCCATTTGGTACCTCAAAATCAGAGTAGGGTTTTAACGTAAACTTCTCTCCGGTCTCAGGTTGGGAACATTCTCGTTCAGCATACCCCGCTAAAGGATACTTTCGCAGCGTCTCATTGACGACCTGAGACAAATAGGGCATTTCCTGGATACGTTCATAACTTATGTGATCCTCGTCGCCAAAATAATCCTTGACCTCCTCTCGTAGTCGATCTTGCAACTTAGTATTGAGTGCTAATTCGTAGAGAGTCATAGCCATGGTAGATGAGCTGGTCTCAAAGCCCGCGGTCTGGAAAGCTGCTGCCTGGGCCACAAGAAAGTCCAATTCCTGAGCCTTATCATCACCTTTTTCAATTGCCTCACGTTTTATAGCCAGCAGAACATCAATAAGATCATTTCGATACAGTCCAGATTTTTCACGCTCGGATAGAACATACGATATGGTACGAGAGAAAAATTCTGTAGATTTCTTTGAGAAAAACTTGACACGAGCTAGAGAAGCCAATGCGGGCAGCAGAAAGATAATGAAACCATCGAGAAGACGAAATCCGTCGAGATTAAAGGACGCCATATTATGTTCAAAAAACTCGCTCTTGATGTTCGTCAGAGAATTGGCCTTAACACCAAAAGCTATAGTAGCTATAAGATCGGTGGTAAATCGAGCACAAGTATCCTTAATCCGAATCACAGAATTTACGGGAACATTCGCCAAGTTCGATTCCAGATCTTTGGCTATCTAAAAAGAAGAATATGTTGGATTGATCGTCGCTTTTTACCGATATTACTAAAGGCATCTTACCTCCACCATCAAAGGATACATTTGTTTGAGTTTGCCACTGGTAAACACCGGCGAAATTTTATTTCTTATACCCTTCCATTCGGGACTGCGGGCAAGGAAAAGATTATTGTAGCCAAGTGGATCGTGATGTGTGTCAGTATTAACAGCTCGATTCGCAAAATAGTTGAACTTCTTGATCATTATGGTCTTTATCAGCTCGAGATCTCGTACAACTACACCTGGACCCCGAAGCAAATGCACTCCAATCAAAGGTTCCTTTTCAAAACCTGGGGTATTATGAAACAAACTGATCTGTTCGTAGAACGGAACTTTGCCAGTAAGAAAAGCTCGCAAATTTCCTAAAATTGGTATAGGTTTTATATACTTGATTCCATTGCGCTTCCAATAGCTATGGGTATAACTTTGCCAGATAAAGAATATAGTTGCCAAACTGGCGATAAATATAAACAGCTCCGTGTACATCTTGTTAGCTTGCACTGAAAAATGCGACTACTGCATTGTCCAACTCGGACATTCATTTATAAAGAACCTGGATCGTAAACTTAAGTAAATTAAGTCTCATGTAGCGTTGTCCATTTTTTAGCTGATCGGCGACGATAAGGCATAAAATGACAAAGCAAAATGTTTGTTTACTAGATGTTGTTATATTATTTCTAAAATGTATTCAAAAAATTCTGAGAGGTACATTACTCAATTAGAATAAGAATTCTCTTTTCCGCACAGTGCGAATCAAGTAATAATTTTGCTGGCTTGCGATGACCAACAGAAATTGCGTATACCCTGCACTAAATAAATAATTAAAGAGGGTAAAACTAAATTAAAATTTAAATAACACTCAATAAATATTTCATTAATTTTTTTAAGACATGCAAAACATTTTTACTGTTACTGTTACTTTTTCAATTCAAGGCTAGTTTTCTTTAAAAACTAGGCATTGCAAGTTATCTGTGTTGGCATTGACTTTTTAATTCAAAGACTTATTACTTTATCTATATATTGTTCTGACTAGCACAATATATATGAATACTCTTCTATATATATAAAAGTTTAATTAAATAGAGTATTATCTAGTCTATTCCTCATATTTAACAAATGTTAAGTCAATTCAGAAATGTCTCTTAAAATATATGTGCCCAGTCAGTATTACTATTATTATCTATCATTGTGACTTACACAATTTTTTAGCACAATTCTTATCAGTATTAAAAAACAGAGAGTAGTTTAAAGAGAGTGCTGAAGTTAAAAGAGAAATTAAGTTTTCTACTCTCTTAATGGAATCGTCATATAAATTTGATTTAATGAAAATTGATTCTACATCCAAATTTTGTTCATTAGCTAAAGCTAATTTTTATCAAAAAGATAATGTTTTTAACTGTCTTAAGTTTTGGTAAAAATTGTGGAATTCATTCTTAAAAGTTTTGGACTTTGGGGTAATCCTTTGCGCGATAAACAGCTGTGATTTGTTTGGCATCCAAAATAAATGAGCTCAACTTGTGGGTCATTGGGTCATCTTCAACTCGAATGACAAATCCCCCAGCCATAGCCAGTGTTGAAAACTACCCCCAAAAGTATAAGTTGAACCCCTGGTTGAAGAACACAAATTAGATTATATCGGCAGCGGTGGCATTACGAACTTCATTGGACAATGGCATAATTATGCAATGAGCAACCCTCGTTGGAAATCGCAATTCTCATACCTCATACCTCGTATTGCCCCGCCAGATGTTATCGTGAAAACGTTTACCGTTCGACTGCCTCCACCTCAGACCCTGGTCAAAATTATGACGAAACACGCGACACAGCACACGGTATACCTCTCTCTCTCTCTCTCTTTCCCCTATCTTCCTTTCTTTCTATCTCCCTTTCTCTTTTTATAATTATATGCACTTTGAGATTTTCTGCCCCTATCTGGTCAACAGTCTTTTCTTTTTTTTTTTGGCACATGGCATGGGGACAGTGGTCAAACCCTTGAGAACAAGTTTCGATCAAACAGGTTTCTGGAGTTGCATGCCACACAAAATACCTCTCATATCCAAATGAACGACCCTTCATCTACGGTAGCATCAAGTCAAAGGCTTACACATTTCATTGATGTTGCTGATGCATGCCTGCAAATGGGCAGACAAAGGGTACTCCAGGGGGGAGAAGGCGGTACCAGGGATTGCACATACATAGGGTATTAAGTCCGCGTGACATTTTTAAAATTAAACAAGATCCAACAACAAGTAATAACAACTTACTACAAACAACAGTAGTCACGTCTGTATGTGTGTGTAAAGTAATCCTAGTTAGGGTTGCAGCATGCGTTGCATTTGATTAAAGGCTTAAGGGTTGACACGAGCACAAAAAGAGGGTTGCCCTTGACCAAATGCACTGACCAAGAGGGGAATGAGCTGCTTTACTGACCAGAAATCCTAATAACCAAACATAAAAGTGACAAATTACTAGTCGAGGCTCTAAACAACCCTAACTTTTCTATAATCGGAATAATTTCCCCTTGAACTGACAACAAAGATTAGATGCCTGATGTTTTTTAATTAAATCTTGTTCTGATCATTTTTTAATTATTATATGTAGACTAGAAAACGATCTCTTCTATAATATAGATTCTATATATTCTAAACATGACCAAGATCTTTCGTAGAAGGAACGCTCCTTTCAATAATCAAAAGCCAGTTCTCTCTTAGATTTATTTTGATTTTAAGATGATCCATTATAGATTTAATTTCGTTGTACGTGAAATTTACTAGCTCTTAGGAATAAATTTAATTTAATGGTCTAGTTTCAAGTGTTTCTATAAAATGCATTTCCTAGTAAGAACTTTTCTCATTCAGTTTAAAAATACAAATTTCCACAAGCTTTAGTTCCTTTAGCCAGATCCTTGAGCTGCATTGCATAAGTCCATTATAGATTTAACTCCGTTTCAAGAGAAATTCACTTATGTTGAAGCTGAAAACCTCTCAACTAACCGCACCTGTTCCCTGTCTTGGCTCGACTTTTCGACTTCGGTTCGACTTGTAAGGACAACCCCTCTTTAATGGCTCGTCGATGGTTATGAATGCATAATTTCATTCAAAAAAAATAGCTGCTTCCTTCTTTTCTTTCCAGTTCTTTCCTATTCTGCTCAGTCCTGGCCTTTTCTCTACTATTCTTTTCTCTTTGCCTGCTGTTGTTGTTCCTGCTACTGCTTGTGCATATTTCACCGTTGGGCACACACAAAAATATGGGGTCTGAGCCTGCTAGCCCTTCACGCACACACAACCCACTCTACTTTAAATCAACCTAAACCATCTCCCCTCATTGGTATTGAATATGTTAGGGTAAAGAGCTCTGCCAAATCTGGTTTATAGTCGCGCTTCTAAAAAAAAATAACAACAACAAACTCTCCATGATGCCATACGGCAAGGATAACAGTAAGGGAAGTAAGAGGAACAGAGTTCGGATACGGTTTGATTCGGTCTCAGGCCTGGCTAGGATAGGTTAGGCCAGCCCAGGGGCCAGTTCATATGGTCTATAGGGCTGTGCTAATATCTACATAAATACATGCAACACGCTGCTTCCGGTGTTGAAAGTTCCATTTCAAAAAGTCCATGAGTCGATGTTGATGTTGATATGATGTTGATGTTGATGATGATGACGACGGGCACGAAACTCAAATGGGGGACTAGGCGGTACTCGTGTTTGTCCTCATGGTGGTGCGGTGGTGGTAAGCGTGTGAAGGACGCTGCCAAAAAGGGACGCATCGATGGGTAACATTTACAGTGGTGCCAGTATATGCAACAAATTATTGAAATCAAAAAATATAAACTAAATTATTACACGATACAATTCCTATTATTTCAATCACGCTGCAAATGCAATCATAAAAGGTAAACTTCTCTCCCGTCTCAAGTTTGACTGGGAACATTCTCTTTGAAATGTTTTCTTAAATTTTCAAATCAATCAAAATTTTAAATGAGCGAATCATTTCATTCATTTCGATTTGTTATAATATATAATATATTATAAAACAAATTATGCTAAAAAAATTGATGAAATAAGTATGAAGGAGCCAATAATAAAGAAAATTAAATTAGTGTTCTTTTCATTCAAGTTTTTAATAAAATACTTGAAAAATATAAACAAATGTTGAGCTTTATGGGTGATGTCACCTATTAGATTTAAAGAGTATTTATCTAGTCGAACATTTTAAATAAGACACTAAAACTTGATGATGTCACTAGTAAAAACCTCCCTATCGCTATATGCTAAACCATTAATATTATAGTAAACTTGACAATGACGTTACAACTTGTGCAACTTTGTTAGCTTAATAATAATCAGGTTTCTTATTAGCATTTTGAATTCCCCATTTCTCTTTTATTGACATTTATTAATATTTACATTTTTAATATTAAAATTTTTAATATTTACATTTTTAATTGAATATAAATGTTTGAGTTTAGTGTTATTTGATATGTTGTTATTGATGAAGAGAACATTTAGTATTTGTTTTAATTCTATTTAAAATTTTCAGATAAATAAGATTAATAATATGATAATAATTGTATGTCAAAAAATATAAATAAAAAATAATAATACAAAAAGCAAAGAAATAATTACATTTATAATTGACACTAGCTCTATTAAAACCGTTATCTACATATAAAAAACTTTTTCGATTGTGCTTTTTTCAACAAATGATTATTCATTAAAATGTTTTCGGTTTATTTACCGATCGTGATGAAATCGAAAAAAACGTCAGCTGAGTAACACACATCATGTGTGTTTAATATCAAGGCCCAACTATGACAATTGTTCTTGTAACCATTGTTGCCACAGGAGTATTGTCACAATGTTTTGAAGCTCTAGCTCTTTTGAAGAAACATTTCCGGGTAGTTCAGGCATCTCAATCACGTTTTAATTGCACATAAATGTCGACATCGGATGCCATTACGGGACTCTCTGTCGCAAATTTAATATACTTGGGAGTCTTATCGCATTTAACTACACGATGATTGCGCAATAGATGAACGAGACCCAATTTAGACTGCAATAGACCTAGTCTCATACCAATGCAGTTGCGTGGACCAATACCAAAAGGCATATAGGCATCCATATTGATATTATGGCGATTCTCCGGTGCAAAACGCTCAGGATCATATTTCTCTGGATCCGGCCAGTACTGAAAAGTAATATAAGATTATAATTATTGAAGAAGATAAAGATGAATGAAAGATCTTAAATACCTGCTCATCACGGTGTATAGCCAGAGTGGAAATATAAAAGGGCGTTCCATTTGGCACCTCCAGATCGTAGTAAGGTTTTAACGAGAATTTCTCTCCCGTCTCAGGTTGGGCACATTCTCGTTCAACATATCCCACAATGGGATACTTTCTTAGCGTCTCATTGACAACTTGAGATAAATATGGCATTTCCTGGATACGTTCATAGCTAATGTGATCCTCCTCTCCGAAATAATCCTTAATCTCTAAGCGCAAGCGATCTTGCAACTCAGGATTCAGTGCCAATTCGTAGAGAGTCAAGGACATTGTACTCGAACTAGTCTCAAAGCCAGCACTTTGGAAGACAGCAGCTTGCGCTACAAGAAAGTCTAATTCCTTAGTCATATTTTCACCCTTGTCAGCTGCCTCACGTTTTAAGGCCAGCAGGATATCAATAAGATCATTACGATGCAATCCAGATTTTTCACGCTCGTTGAGAACATAAGTCACAGTTTGATAGATAAAATCGCCGGCTTTCTTTGAGAAAAACTTGACACGAGCCAGAGAAGCCAGTGCGGGTAGCAAAAATATAACGCCAAGATCAAGAGCACGTTGCCAACAGACTTTAAAAATTTCCATGTTGCATTCGTAAAACTCGCTTTTGGTGTTTTTCAGTGAATTGGCCTTGACTCCAAAAGCTGTAGTGGCTATAAGATCGGTGGTAAGTCGAGCACAAGTATCCTTAATACGTATTGCAGTATCAACAGGCACTTTCTCCAAGCTCGATTCCAGTTCTTTGCCAATCTGAAATGGAATGTAAACTGAGGTTTATCATTCCTTCTTAATTACATTGCAATGGGCTCTTACCTCAACCATCAGAGGATACATTTGTTTGATTTTGCCACTGGTAAACACCGGCGATAGTTTACTCCTGATTACCTTCCATTCCGGATTGCGAACGATAAAAAGATTGTTATATCCGAGAGGATCTTGATGTGGATCAGTACTTAAAGCACGATTCACAAAATAGTTGAACTTCTTGATCATTACAGTTTTTATCAGCTCGAGATCCCGCACAACTACACCTGGACCCTTTATCAAATACACTCCAACCAAAGGTTCCTTCTCGAAACCAGGGGTATTGTGAAATAAACTGATTTGTTCGAAGAACGACACTTTTCCAGTAAGGAAACTACGTAAATTTCCCAATATTGGCACAGGTTTTATATATTTAACTCCATTTCGTTGCCAGTAACTATAGGTACGTTTTTGCCAGACGTAGAAGACGAGCCCCAAACTGGCGATCAGTAGAAGAAATTCCGTTAACATGTTGTTAGCTTCTACAGTAGATTGCGACTACTCTATAATTCAGCTCGCGCAAATGCTTATAAAGTGCTTATATACTAAACAAGTTTCTCAACTTGTACAGCGTTGTGCGTATTATTTGGCGATACACGATGACAAGGCATAAAATGACTAGGCAAAATATGTGCTTACCCTATTTTCATTAAATTGTTTAACCAGGTATATCACTTTGTTTATTTTCTCGAATTATGTATAATAATTATTATTGATTTCTTATAAATATTTTTCTGTCGATTAATATTTAATTATGTAAAAAAAAGTATATTCTGTATGTTATTTAAAGATCATATATTTAACAAAGCTAGTAAAAATATTTAAGCTACAAATTCAACTTTAGTCGGTCTCTCGAATTTCCTATTGATTTAATAATTAAATAAATAATATATGTAAATAATACATTCTGTCTTTTATATAGAGTTTATAATTACCATGACCAATACGTAATATATTCTCAGTCAGGCAATTGAAATGAAATGAATTTATTGATAAGTAAGCCAGTTGTTATCTCTACTGACCTAGTCAGCATTAGTTAAAAGAAGGTATGTGCTAGTCGAACAACTAAATAGATGTATCATTTTGATAATTCTATGCATGTTTACCTTAGTGAAGAACTTCTTATCAATACACACGCTAGTCAGCATTACTTTATTGATATGGGGGGTATTTGTCAGTCGAGCACTTTAAATAAGATTCAATGATTTACAAATTTTATAAATTTTAATTGAAGTGCGAGCCCTCTCCTATCTATTTGCCTAGTCAGTATTAGTTAATAGATTACCAGCGTATATTCTAATCGAAACATTGACAATTCAAGAGAGACTCTATCTATTAATTTTTGCCTAGTCAGTGTTACGAGTATTTTTCGATCAACTATTGTGACCTGCACAATGATTTTGGCTCAATTTTAAACAGGTTTCGTATCAGTGTTCAATATTCACCCACCCTCCCCCCCCCTTTCCACTGGTTTTTGGCCGTGCCCCCTTCCTCCTAATGGCACCTTGACGGAAATCGGTTTCGGTCTCCGGCTCGTGTTTAGTCTCACATTAGCGTATTGCCTGCCCGACTTTCCCCCCGCACGTTTCCACCTACCACCCACCGCCGAGTGGTAAACGACGCCGTTTCGTATTTGACTTCGGGTTTGGGTGGTTTTGGGTGATTTTGCCCCGTGGCGGCGTCTGCTTTGGCTATCGCTTTGGGGTGTGGTCGTTGCCTTTACTGTTGTTGCTAGTTGGTCTCCCCTAACCAAGCACCCCTTTATCCTTCACCTCTCCCCTTCTATCACTTTCTCTCTCTCTCTATATGTATGTATATCCTGCTGTGGCTGCGTCTGCGGCTGTTTGTTTGTTTGCCTTGCCTTTCGCTGGCTTCGTTTCTCCTCAACTCCCACTTCCTCGCCAATTTATCCTCCTTTTTCTCCCCTCTCCCCTACTTGCTTCCCGCCTCATCTACTACTTCAGTGGCTGTCGCTTGAGCGCATATTGACGCTTATTAATATTTACATTTTTATTTGTATTTTCTGTGTGTTTTTTTGCGTTTTGCCGGAAGAATTTTGGATGCCGTTGATTAAGCGCTCAACAATTTTGCGACAGCGACAAAAAAAATGAATAAAGAATAATAAATGTTTTTGATTGCTCCCTTTTTTAATTGTTATACAATTTAAGCCTGTTGCGATGTGTCACATACATTTGTATACCCTGTAACTGTTAGAATAGTTAAATTATGTAGCTAAAAGTTAGAAGAAAAAAATTAAATATAAATCTTTATAACATTTTAAATAAACATATTCTTCTTTTTATCTTTAATTACAATTTATTTCCATTTTTTACAGCTTTAGTAAAGAGCTATCAATTTACTAATTATTAAATTGTATTGTAATAATAATCTGCCAACAAAGTTGATCGAATTAAGTTAGCGTCCTCTGTCTGCTTATACAAACTCTGTGTTTACAATAGCTACAATAATTAAATTAAGTGTATACCTGGATAATTTAGATACTATTCCTAATGTTTAGCTCACATTTCGTTCTCTTATAACTTTAAACATTTTATCCTAGTTTTGAAAACCAAACAAAAATTTGAAAAATCAGAAATCCATAGAATCCGCACAATCTTAAAGCCGCTTTCACACCTTGATAAACAGCCCTAAACTCTAAAAATTGTTTATATATTGTCTCCTATTCTCAAAATTGATCTAGACTGTAGGGTTGTCGGCAAGATGAGAAAACAGCCCTTATAACTTTACAGCGCATCTTATAGTCGGACAACCTACACTGTGTCATTTTTGGTAGATGTTTTCCTATGTTTCCTGCAATTTGTGGCCGTAAAACTCGGTGGCCATAGATTTACAATTTACGATTTACGATTTGCTATTCGTAATTGGTCCCAGTCGCCATATGCGAGCTCCATTAAAGTTGGGATACACTCGTAATCTCATTTTCTATGCCCATATTTTTGATAATATTTTTTTAATGCTACATTTTATACACAATTTAATTAAAAACATTGAAATTTCTTTGTTCTTATTGCAGGTAAGCGAAATGTCCAGCTGTCAACTGAATCTTGGGTTCTAATTTCGGAGGGATTTAGTGCACGTGTCCTCGTTCCGGGTTCCTGCTGTTCCAGTTCAACTTTGAGTCGAATTATTGTTGCTGTTGACGTGGTGAGAGGAACCCCTAAACCACTTGAATTGTTTGCTCAAATTATTTTGAATTATTGCATGCGTCGTCGGTTCATTTCCACGCGACTTTTGTTACACCCTGAACAATTCCCCCGTTGACTGAGAGAGTCCTCACCACCACCATCATAGTATTCATCTCCATCTCCAGAACCAGCACCACCATTAAGAGCATCAAGAGCAACAACAGTTCCATTGCAGTCTGTTGGGTTTATGTTTTCCTTCTCAATTCTCAATTCTAGTTACTTATTTCTCGTTTTGGCGTGTCCTTGAACACAAATGTTGCATTTGGTGCACAGCATGTGGCATTTCTAACGCACTTAGAAAGGATTAGTTTCATTTCCTTTCCATTACTTTATTTCTATATATAGATACTTCCTCTGACAGACATATATATGCATGAACGGTGGAAGTTTTCAATTTCCATCCATAAACTAGATAGGGATCAGACAAATTTCAAAGTAGCTTCTGAAGGTTTTAATTTTTTTTGTTAAAATTCATCTCAAAAATAAGATAAAACTGGAACTTGTAAAGTTATCAGTGCTAAGGATCAACAGACTTTAAAGTGTCATAACTTCGTCAAAACCACACGGTTTTTAATGCGGAATGTCATTTTGATCTTGATTTGATCTATTAATTAATGCTACATTTCAAAATAGTTTCCATTCAATATCATTTTCTTCTCAACATTCTATTTGCTCTTCTTGTTGCCACATTCTCCAAAACTTAATTTAGATAAATATTACTGTATTGCAATCATCTTCTCTCTTTAATAAACTCTCTCAACTTTAATAAATATTTGATCAAATTCCACAGCTGAGAGCTCAGAAGTTCTCTAAAGAAATCGCGTTGAAGTGTCGACTTAAATCGTAGCACAAAGAATATGTAATATTAAGACATTTATATTCATTAACCCACAAATACAGGCGGCAATTGGCATGACACTTAACACGCCAATGCCCCCAGGAGAGGAGATACAAATACAAAATGCCATTAACATAATTTATATACTAACAGAGCGTCCGTATAACGATTTACATAACAACCTGGCATGAAGTATAGCGATTTGCCCAATAGATTTTGATTAAGCCAAGATGTTGATATGGATATGGATATGGTTATGGATGCGGATAAGCCCAGAGAAACGCTAATTGTTAGTCAGCCAAGGCAACGACAGCATAAACCATAAACACAGAAGAGCAGAAGCTATACGAGGGATACGTGAATCACACACACACACACACATACACACATGGAGAAAATTACATTGAAAGCGTTTTCCAAGAGGATAAAGGGAGGGAAAATAATTTGGTCACGTGCAGCGATATCGAACCACGCTAGTAAACGGGATTGAAGGGAGAAGGGAACTTCTTCGCTTAGCTGGTTTACTATTATTTTCATTTGATCTCCATGCCATGTCCTCCTGTCTGAGCTCAGAGCTTATCAGCCGCAAAAATGTCTGAACGAGAAAGTGAAGTCAGGAAGCGTAATGAAAATAGATTTTTGCTTTCTTTAGATGGAATACTATAGTCTCTGCATTGAGGGTGTTGTCCTTGGTAACAACAAGCCCTTGGCTGTGGTTCGGATAAGCATCTGAAATTGAATTGAAATACATTTTTTTTCTCTCTCTCTCTTTCTTTTTTCTTATCCTTATGCTGGCGAACAATTAGAGAAATGAAGTTATAAGAGAAGTTGAACAAAATGAAGCCGATTAACTGTCACAAATTTGTGACATTGCTGGGAAGAAGAAGGAGAGGAAGATGGGAGGCAGTTGCAGACTGCAGAATGTGTAGATTTTGCAGGTGTTAAGGTGGAACTTCCTGTCTTTTGACACTTGACTTGACTTGACCGATCCATCTCCCTGTTTCTCTCTGGGGTGCTCTAAATAAATGCTGTTGGGCCACTAATGAGCAATGTCTGCGGACAGGTGAAAAGTTCCTGGCTGACATAAAACATATATGTACATATATAATTGTGGTCAGGTCTCGATTACAAAATGCGTGCCCAGACAGAGAGACAGACAGACAGAGACCGCAGTTGAAAATTCGCATGCGATTCCAGAGACCCGTTTAATAACAAATAACATGAACACACACATGAGGGTAGTTTTTAGCCAATAGCCCGTCTATTTTTTTTGTATTTTTTATTTTCATATATTTTTTCAATGTTGTTATAAAACTGCTATGCACATAATGAGCAAAAAACGATGCGCCAGTTTGGTTAGAAGGAAGCAGGGACCAGAGAACAGGGAACAGGGAACAGGAACCATGGACCAGACGGTCTGACAACAAAACGAACAAAACGCATGCAATGTTTCCCCATGGTTGGATTCGTGTGAGGTCCTTGTTTTAGAGCTAAACTCAACTCTCAACTCTTAACTTCGCATGCAGCTCACGTATGCGCTTAATTTTTTGTTTATAACGCCCCCAAGGCACACGCCCATCTTAAAACAGTCAAAAACACCCGATCAGGCAACGCATACTGCGTATGTCACTTGGGGACTTGTTGGGGTAGACCATTAGACCGTTAGACCATTAGACCCGTAAACCTTAGCCCTAGGCTTCAGCTTTGACTTTGGCTTTGTTTTTGCCAGTATTTTCATTTATTTTTCACTATTAGATAAACAAAAATAAATTCGTTATTAAGTTGGTAACCCCAAAAATTGCATTACAAAGTTGTTCACTTTAATTTTGTTTGAATTCTGAAATATATAATATTAACCTTGTAGATTAATACTATATTAGTATAGAGCATCTACACTTCGTTGCTTTTCAAAAAAACATGTTGACCAGGCTATTTTTTGTTGGTAATCAAATGTGAAATTCTATGCATGGCTTAGTTGCTAGGGTTATGTGTGGACCCGGCTCTGGTTCTGAAAAGGTCTTTGCATTTTAGCCTTGTCTTGTGTTCTTTCGATGGCTATAAATATATGTGTATTTTGTATATATACATATATATATTTTTTTAAGCTGGTAACTGTTGGACAACTCTCTGGAGAGTACGACTTATATCCGATTACAACACCACAACTTTTGTATACGTGTTTCGGGTGGTTGAAAGTACCGCGTCAGGCAATTTTTTTTTTATTTTGGACCTTCTGCGTAATGGAGCTAATATAAGTCGAAGTAAAGCGAGTTTAAAATTTCATAAATTTCAATTTTAATAATAGCCGAATGACTGCAAAGTTTTGAGAGTGCAATTTTGTAGATTTATGGTGTAAGCTGAGCAAAAAATGTAAAGTTTCCCTTCGGATCGGGATAAATAAATCTAAATAATTTTCGATACTCAAATTAAGGTATAAGCTAATTAGAATTCCTTTAAAAATAACTTTAGTTTGTTCCATATGAAAAAATCTTAAGTATTTTCTATATATCGAAATTAAACATATCAACAACACTATGATTATTTTTATTTAATCATTACTGTGTTTCCACTGTCGAGCTTTTAAGCAGCCCACAAATGCCTATTTACTTTAAGGCGACCTCTCTACGCGCTTCTCAAGTCAAGTTTCGTGACACAGCGAAACGAAAACTATAATTACACCAAAGGCACAGGGCAAACCACAAGGCAACAGACAACAGACAGTGACGCCAGGCTGAAGCGAAGAAATTAATATTTTAATTACAACACATTTAACATGCGATTATGCGCTTCAATGAACATCTTGTGGCCCAAAAAAAAAAAGCCAAAAGAGAGGGTGGCTCGCACACACACACACACACACACGATGACAACCTCACATGTTTGCAGGCCCATGGCACAGTGGGCGTTAAAAGTGTCATAACTTATTACAGGACTAGAGCCAAAAGCGACACATCCGCCTGCTAAGCGTAAGCAACCCTAGACATAGCAATACCAACAACAACAACAACAGCAGTCCTAGCAGAGGCAGAGTTTACTGTAACAGTGCTTAATGAAGAGCTAGTCATAAAAACGGCACGAACTAAGCCCAACACGTACTGCACTTTAATTACAGCTGAACCGAACAGATCCGAGCCGAGATGCTGACGAACAGCGGTCACTTCGGCTACACCCACAAGCACAGGCACATATTTGCATATATTTGCAGTGTTGCCACAATTTCTTTAGCTAAAGTAGCTTTTTTATAGTAAAAAGTAGTTGGAAATAGCTTATCTGCTAAAGAAAATGCCAATCATTTTCTATAAGTTAGGATTCTAATAAAAAAAAAAGATATTCTGATATTCTGAAATTTATATCTATTTTAAATATCTTAATAGCAAAATAGCTAAATAGCTAAAAACAGCTAAATCTGCTAAAAGAATAGTATGTATACTATTTTTATAATAACTAAGCTTATAACAAGTAAATGATATAAGGTTTTTAATTTTAGAATCATGAAACTATAACTATAACTATATACTATAACTATATTTGCTGCGTTAAACTATTCTAATATCTTAACTTTTATAGCCCCGATTAAACTCCAATCATTTTGAAAATTTGTCGGATTTTTAGTTAAAAGCACATCCAATAACTTGGTAGCTATCGCTAAATTGGCAACACTGTTTAGAAGCGTTTTCATTAGCTTAACAGCGCAGCACGACAGCGACAGCGACTGTAATTGACAACTGTTAAGTTAACAGGCAGGGTCTAAGCTGCTGATGCTGCTCTGTCCTGTTGTTGTAAGTTTGGGGGACTGTGGTTTGGGGCTTCTCGCTGCCAGCTGTCGTCGTCATTGTCAACGACGAACGACGTAGTACGGATGGCGTCGAGTGTTAATCAAAGCGTAGTTAATTGCTTTGCCGAAAGAGCCGAAAGAAAGACAGTGATTGGGCTTGATGTTAGATCGAAAATGGTGAGAAGGGTGTCTCTAGAGAAGGAGTAACATTGTGTGTGTGTGTGTGTGTGTGTGTGCGTGTATCCGTATGACTTTTGATTAGCTTAACCCCTTGTTGCTACTGCTTTTGGTGTTCTTGTTGCTGTTGCATGTCTAATTTGGCAAGTGTTAAGTGCCCAATGTCTGGGCATAATGGGAGTGTGAGTAGGTTTTGCCCAAATGGCAACGACAGCCGTCTACAAAAACAATAAATACTAATTAAAATGTATTTAAATACAAATTCAGACACGAACATGCCCAATACTTACACACACACACACACACACACACACTGATAAACACATGCACATATATTTTTATGCGCTGTGAAGCGTATGTTTTTGCTAGTAGTACAATCCAATCCCCCTATTCCCCACCACCACCCTCTTTTTTCCACAACAATGCGAATGAGTCTGGCGCCAACAACGAATCGTTCAGTCTCTGTGTATGTGAGTGTGTTAGTGTGTGTGTGCCTGCGTGTGTGCATGTTGTTTACTTGTTTTTGCACACTAGCGCCACCTAACGGAAATGTTTCATAAAAACTTAATTGTCCATGTAACACTTTTTTTATAGCCTTTCTCTAGCAAAGTCTTGTTAGTCTTTAAGTGGCATGTCTGGGCATAGTTATTATGAAAGAACCCCAGAGAATTTTAAAGGATTCAAAGTGTACAAAACTAAAACTTTTGATTGACAATTTGGGTCTAAAGGTTCAAAAGGAAGAAATATTGAATATTCTTCAGTTAAAGAAAATCCTATTTAAAGATTTTTCGAAATCAGTAAGAATAATTCTATCATGCGATTAACACAAACATTTCTTTAATGCTTAAAATTCTGCGATTGAACATTTTTAACGAAATAGAAATAGTTAAGATTATGTACTTAAAGTAATTCTTATATTATACGAAAGACTTTTCTTTTCACTGATATCCGGAATTAATAAAATACATTGTAAATTTGTAGTTTTTCAAATATTTCAACTCCCACTTCTTAATCATTTTTAATGCCGGTTTAGTTTTACTCAAATATACTTCTTAAAGTTACCAGGAAAGAAAACTCCCTAGGCAACTTGAAAGAGAGAAAGTTGAGTTGAATGTAAACTTTATTTAGTTAAATTACGAAAATTAAATCTTTTACCAAAGATACCTATAAACGGGGAGAAAACTACTAAATATCAATAAAGTTGTCGATACTATCTAGGCAGTTAAATTTTCGTAATACTATTGTTTGTAATCAGGAAAAGTTATAAAATTAGGCACAAGTAACATGAAGCTGTAATTATATCATGGAAATTCCATCTTTATGGCATTTCTTTAACCAAATTAAGGAAACTGCTGAATATTTCCAATTTCTGAAAAGTGCAATTACTTAATCAGCTTGATGTTGACCGCTCAATCAACTTTTATTGAGTGGTATTTTGAGGAATATACGAAAAAATCTTATTCAGTTCTTCATTATTGGTATTCCAATTTTGTTTATGTTGATTGCGGGAAGCCTACGTTAAAGTCGAGCGAACAACGAATAACAACGTGTAATAAAAGCAATATGTGGCATCATTGTAATCAGCAAAAAAAAAGTGAACTCGCAGAATGCAATTCGCTTTACCTCCTCAATCTCCTCCCTTAGAGATAACGGCACAAGTTTGACTCGCAAAAAAAAACATAATAGAGGGGAAGGAGAAAAAGGGAAAAACTTGAGCGACATCATCCATTCGCATCAGTCGCCGTATCTGTCTCCGTCACCGTCTCCCGCAGACTGTTCACATAACAAAAAGATTTGGAATGAAAAGAAAAATAGATTGAATTGCGTGCAAAATGCGTTTGCCGTGCGTTGCACGGAGGTCAATGGGGGAAGGGGATAGGCTAGGTATGTGACGGCCAGGCAACATGCACCAATAAAGTGCTACAGTCCTTGAATGAGGTTTTTGAGGCACAAAGAAAACCCGATAACGAAGCAACGAAGCGTTTATGCACTGTCAAATGACATTCAAAGGAAACCGAAAGAACATATCGTATAACCATTTGGGAGGTATTTCTAGATGAAATAGATAACAAATTGAAAACGATAGTTGAGAAAACACTATAATTGAAGAGCTAAAAACAAAATCCAACCTTTTGATAAAATTCACAAGTTGTTCACACGCTAAAACTGAATAGTAATAATTTACTGAAATTTTTTTATATATACAGAAGAAAAAGTTGATTACAAAACTTTAGGTATAATTTAGTAAATTAAAAATTATGATACTGCATTAAATTAGATCTAGATTGCATTCAGTCTTATATGTAATTATTATTGGAGATATTCCAGATGGAAAAACATACAAATATTTTGTACTTAGTTTAATAGAATCCAATAATTTTAACTAGAAATCTAAAACGTATTTTTCAGTAATTAAATTAATAATAATATTGAAAAAAATAATACAATAATAAAAAAATGGTTATAAAATAGTAATAAATTCAATAAGTACAAAGCTGTAGTCCTCACTAGTGAGTACAACTTAAAGTATTTCTTCTACATTTGATGCAAGCCGCTCGACAAAATCATGCTACCCCATTGTTAGAAGGGAGTACAACAACAACACGCGTTCTAGACAAAGTGTCGCCGTCTGTCCGCCAGCCTAAATGTTGTACGTGTAAAGCATTTAAAGTAATGAAGCGCCTCTGGGCTGAAGTTGGTAGCGCCACCACTAACGAAATTACCAGGGTTGTCACTCTATGTGGCAGAAGGGGGAGCAAACACTCTCTCTCTCTCTCTCTTTATCTCTCTTTCTCTCTCACCCTCGCTTTCACAATATTATTAGTAACATTTGCGCGTTGACTTGATTCGTTGTCAGCTGAACAATCATTCAATGCAGTCAGCCAATATATCAATATGTCGTCCACTGAGAGTCCGTTCAATGATGCGTCCAAATGTGGAAAGTGTCAGAAAGGTGTGTGAGTGTGTGTGTGTGTGTATCTGTGTCTACGAGGGAAGCGACCTCAACCTTCTGCTGTTGTCAGGACTATATATGGTAATTTATGTGCGGCATTTAAATGGATCAGCTACGGTCTCTGCTTCTTCCTCCTCCCCCTCCCATGCGACACGCCCCCGCTGAGCATCCACAAATTGTTTAAGCAAACATTTGGCAGCTACGGTTAGTGAAGAACTGCACAGGACAGGATGGTACAGGACAGGACATGCAGGATTCGGATTTTGAGATCCGTTTCATTTTATGGCTAAGGCGCGCGCTGTTTGTCTTTGATAAATGTTTAGCTTTGCCTACGTTCGCTTCTTCTACTTCATATTCAGCCTCTTCTTCTTCAAATTCTTTTCCTTCTGCTTCTTCTTCTTCTTCTTCTTCATCTTCATTTTGCTGGTCCTTGAAGACATTTTACGTGCTTGGCTCCATTCGTTGCGATTATGAGCAAAGTTTTTGGTTATTTATCAATTTAATGACTTTGCACTTGGCCAACGTCAGTTGTTATTCTTATTGTTGTTGTTGTTCCTGCTGATGTTGTTGTAATTTAAAGCTTTTAGATTGGATTTATATTGCGAAATTAAGTTGGAAATCTTTTGCCACTGAAATAAAAGTATAATTAATTTCCTTTATAGCCGGACTTTGACTTGAGACATGAATACGCTAAACAATTTAAGATTGCAGTTAAATTTAAAGAGAAAAAACATTGTTTCAACAGTGTTGAAATCTCTCTTAATTGGAATATAGAGGTAATAAGTAAAGTAAAACGGAAGAAATTCCTGTCTATTGAATAAAAATAAAAATAAAACACTTGAAAATTGCAATTCAATTTCAATTTTTAGGAAGATATGTTCTTGATTTATTTTCAAATATTTTAATGTACTAAATTGGACCTATACTACGAATTTGTTAAATTGATTTTCTTTTATGTGTATATTAAACTCGGGAAAGCTCTGCACTCCTGTACTTTCTAAGAAAGAAAAATAAATATAAATTTCTTATAAAATGTATGTATCATCACAACACAACATAATATCTGTTGTAAATTCTTTAAAGTTGCTTTCTTGTCACGCGTTTATCTCTTTACCTTTGGAAATTTTAAGCACTAATACTCTTTTTGTAACATGTGTGATATTTTATTTTATTCCCTATACCATTACATTCCATTCGATTGATTTGCTTTTCGCTCATCCACTTGCTGTCAACTTCTTATTGATGACAACTCTAAAATCAATCCCAAATGCCCCTCGCCTGGCAAATCCTTAGCACCTGTTGGCAACCCCATCCCCCTCTCGTACAAAAAATGTCAATCTTCACCCCTGGCAAGTTGTCAGCCCTTATGGACGGTCTCATTTCCAATGCAAAGTCCAAAAACCCTCGGCACCTTGACGAGTGACTCGCCAAATCCGTACCAAAAATTCCAATTCTCCCTTACCTTTCTCACTCCTCTTGCCACCCCTCTCTCTCTGTCTCTCTCCATATCTCTCACCGCTTGATTGCACTTTTTTCGGGGTTCTGTTATTGTTGCTCGGTTAGCAACAACTTTGCCACACAAATGTCAGCATCATAAACCAATTTTTACAAAATTTTCCAATTTGTTTAGTTGAATTTAAGCAGCCATTGAAGTCGAGGCAAGCAAAAAAAAAAAAAGAATCCCAGCTAAGTAAATACTGTGCGTCTGTCAAGGGAGGGCACAACCCCTCAGTCTAGGGGTTGACAATGGGCGGGGGCTCTGTTACTGTTTACATGCGTAGCAAAACAGAACCTGTCAAATTTCTGAGTGGGCGGGAGTGTGTGAGTTTTCGAGTTTGGAGTGTGTGTAGAGTCTAGACTTTTGAGTTGAGCTCTTTTCAAGTTACTTTCCGTGCCACGAACACGGGAAAACTCAACAAAATCAAAGCGTGAAACTTGAACGAACATTAAAAGTTAATAAATAAATATATAAATAAAATACTGACATTTATTTGATTAATAAATAATTGATTAATAAATATTTGTGGAAATTTTATTTAAAGAACAAATTAATTAATTTTCCATCTAAGTTTTTCAAAGTATTCACGATATAACGATTGTAATTATTTCACGCTCTGAATTATAGAAGTTAAAATTTTCTGTATAATTCGAAGTAAAAATTGTGATGTTGGTCGTGGTATTTCGTGTCACGCGTCCATCTCTAATGCTTACACACCCCTGACACATCCAAAAGACTCACCATCACTATGCCCATCATCATAATCATCTGAAATGGAAAGAGGCGGCTTTCTGGAGACGCGTGCTGCCATTTTTTTGACATATTCGCCCCCTCACCAGCCCCCGCCACTGTTGTGATAAATTGTTCAATAAACTTGTTTCGCAAACTGATTTGGCTGTGCCAATTTCCGAAGTAGCCAAAACTTTACCCCCCATTTACGCAGAAAAGTTTATGTCAATAGTCCAAGCCAATTTGGAAGAGAGAAGTTTTACTCAAACTCAGGTTAAGTCTTGAAGACTTGAAATAATTTCTTTGCTATTTAACTTTGCACCCAAACCAACTGTCAAAATACAGAGTAGCTCTTAATGCAGCCGTTGTAACTCACAATGCACTTTGGCATGGCATGCTTTTTCCCCTTCCAAAAGTCAATGCAATTTCCGTACATGCTGCTTAATTTCAAATTAGGGTAGCAAATTTTCGTGGCATGTGCCTGATAGGAACTGAACGCAGAATTTAGAGTTCGAGTCGATGTGTTTGTGATTTTCATTAATAGCATTTGGCACAATTGCAGCCCCTGGTTCAATAAACGAACCCCGAAAAACCCTTTGACGCACAAACTGCAATTATGCGCCATGACTTTCAACTTTGCCCCTGGTTTGTCCCTGGGTTCTGAGTCCTCCAGTTGCCAGTTATCAGAAATCCACAGATGAGCTCTTTCCCTTTCTAGCTCTCGCTGTGTCGGGTTGTCCTTTGTTTCAAGTACTCAAACGATCTACCCACTTCAAGTCAATCTTCAGTATTTGCAATCAATTTAATTTCAATGACACAAAATTTGCATCGTTTGAAGGGGGGCTTTTTCTATGCAGTTGCTTTCTCGATTTTGTAGGCTGTAGATTTTGTGTAAATATGCAAATCGAAAATGCAAATTAGTTGAATTTTCGATTTTGATTTCGATTGCGATTTTCTTTTCAATGAAATGGAAACGAATGAATCAAAGAGTAGAAAGACAGAGAGAGAATCAGGTGAAACGCCAGATGAAACAAAAGCCAAAGATTTGCATCTTTCGTTGCATTCACATTCACATTCGCATTCAACTGGAAGCAATTGAATGTGGTGATGGGGTTCAAAGCTGAGGTAGGAGGATTACGGCCTATAGGATTAGAATGCGTCATGTGTGAGATTCGACTTGTTAATGGAATAAGTTATCTGTCAGTTCGCACTTGGTTTGTTATGCGAAAAGAGAATGAAAGTGAGCTTTATGAGTCAAGAGGAAAATGAGTCAGTGGAGGACGGTAACATATACATTCAAATATAAAAATCTCCTATTATAGGTTACCCATTTGAGCACTCGTTTCTCTTCAAATTACTTTGGATACATTCTTCCTGTTTGTCCATCTCGAAAATTGCTTGTTCTTCTTTTTACTATATCCCCAAATGTTTATCCTCCAATTATATTATATGCTAATATTCTTATTCTCCTTTTGTTCATTGACTGATAACCCGCTTTTAAATTTATGATTCGTTTTTGTGTGTATTGTAATTTCTACAGCTCTTCGATCTGCCTAGGGACATATTTTGTACATTTAAGTCTTAAGAGTTTTTACAGCTTATATATACATTAATTTCTTCTCTCTTTCTTCAATATCTCTGCAAATCCTTAGATGTTCATTTAAGGAAAACAGGTAATTTCTTTTCGGAACTGTTTAAATATTTGTAGATTGGTAGAAAGAGTTCTCCATGTTCTCTGACAATGTCTAGGATACACAATTTCGTATAAAGGGCCACTCGAGATGCCTTTGGCTCAATGTTCATCATACTCACTCCATTGTCAGCCACTTGAAATACCTCACACACACTCACGCATAGAGAATGCTGCGATTATATACGATGATATTTCTCTATAGACTTTGCCATTTCATGTCAGGCTCGCCCTCCTTCTTTTTTTTTAGATATACCCAGTTTTTTCTCTCAGAAGTGCTTAAAGCTGGAAAAAAAGATTAAAATTTCACAAAACCAAATGCATTCCACGAATAGCGCAAATATTTTCGAAATTAAACAAAAACATTGTCAAGAGAATGAGTTTCGAAAGAGCATAGGCAACCCTTGTTGAGCAACAGCAACAGGAACAGGAACGCAACCCTACACGAGAACATCCCAAATGACGCGCACAGCATTTGGCACACTATTATTATCATAATGCTCAGCTTTCATTATGATGATGATTATGGTGGCACGC
Source organism: Drosophila neotestacea (assembly GCA_035044365.1). Lineage (NCBI taxonomy): Eukaryota > Metazoa > Arthropoda > Insecta > Diptera > Drosophilidae > Drosophila > Drosophila neotestacea. Next base: position 457,492 of record JAWNMD010000270.1, read on the forward strand.
GTTGCCTATAAATGAAAAAAGAACTACAATAATTATATAGAAATAACAGAAAACAGGGTTGCCAGCCTAAGCGCATCACTTTGACAGCTACTTAAGCGAAGCAAGGGTGAAAGGAGTATGTTTTTGTGATAGCCAATTATAATTTTTAAATATAATCCTAGTCAAATTTCAGTTAATTTTAAATTACACTAAAATACAATCAAATTTTTAAGTTGTGGATGTAGAAATAAGCCTAAAAAAACTGTTTTAATGCTGTATTGAAGTTTATTATAACATAATTTAGGGTTCATAGGACCTTTGAAATAAAGAATGTTTATTCTGAAGCTTGTAATATTAGCCAAATGTGAATATAGTGCTTTAAAAATAGGAAACACAAAATTATAACTCGAACTGCATAGAAGTTTGACAACACTTTGATTTTATTTCAGTGATAATTTTAAGTTTACATATGAAAATCACTTAAATTAACTAAAAGTTAGGAATGTTTTTCAAAATTACAACTTAACAAAAAATACAATAATTTTTAATGAAAATTTAGTTGTATTTATAAAGTTTTAAATAGATATATTGTTGCAGAACGGTTAAAATGAAACATGAAGTGCGGCAACAGCGCAATCAAATGCTTACATAGGGGAAACGTTTGAGAAATGGAACATAAAATGAAATGTATGCAATGCAAGGCAGTAAATTAAGTGCCCGCTGGGAATACGCGCTTTACATAGTAGAAGTGCGTGTGTCTGGAAGTGTGTGTATTGGGTGTGTGAGTGTGTGTGTGTATGTGCAAGTGTATCTATGTGTGCTGTGTTGTGTTTGAATGCGAACCAACAAAAAAAAAAAAACCGTGCTCACTGGCTGGTTCCTTCCACGTTTTAATGGGTTCGTTTGGCTGCTGTTCATTCCCCTCTATACACTTCCTCTCCCCTGTTCAACAAACTGCCCTCTGGCTCAGAGGCTTACCCTTTCATTATGGGCTCAGCTCTCTGTGGGTCTTGGCATTGTTATTTGACGACGACGACGGGCAAGGCGAAGGCGACGGCAACTCTGATGGTGATGGGAAGTAAATTTCAAGTTCTTGCGATACAAATTCATTTCAGTGCGGCTATATTTTTATACTTTTTTTTTTTTTTACTTTGCCACAGCAACACTTTTGTTGTTGTTGTTGCATTGTTATGTTAATTTTGATTATACGCATTGTTATTGTTCTTCAGAGTGTTGTTGTTGTTGTAGTTCTTACTTTGGCACGAGACTCGCTTTTCATATCTTGCTGCTCACTAATTTGTGCGCGTGCCGCACAGGGTGTGCCACCCTCTTCCCTGCCCCTGTCTCTGTCCCTCGGCCTCTGCTGCTGCCCACTCTAACAAATCACATTTAAATAGTGCAGAATATGTTTGGCCCTGTCCTCTTCTTCCCCTCTCAAGTTGTGCCCAAAATGTTGCTTTGCATTGTAGATTTCAAATCTCTCCTGCGGGCATCATGCTCTTCCTCTTCCACATCCTCAACATGTTCTTCCATCATGTCCACGTGCCGGGCATCAGTTTCAAGTTCGTCTTCGCCCCCGCTATCTAAAACATCCGAAAAAGGGGTTTTCCCATCGAGTTCTCAGGGCAACTGTGAAATTAAAAGTGTTGTGCTTAAGTGTTTTGTTGTGTTATTGTCTGTTGTCAGTTGTTGTTCTTGTTGTTGTTGTCAGTCAGTTTGCTGTTGTTCTTGCCGCAAGCTTTAACTAATGTGTAAGACAAAAAGGTGACCGTACTTTAACCATTGTCCTAGCCCACTTTTGTGGGCGTGTGGACTGACATTACCAGAGTCAATCAAATGTGTTTAGTCTCTGATAACCTTTTCAAGGTGGCACATTTACTTCAGGGGTTAACTTGGGTTGCGTTTGATTTGTGGCAACATTTTGAGGTTTTGGTTACCTCAAGTACTATTATTATAAAGTGGTCAGAAAATATAATAACTCTCTTTGCGCCAAAGATTAAATACTGTTGCAGTAGCATATTTGTTTGTATTATATTTAAATTGCTGTTAATCCAAGATTTTCGTAGCACAACTCATATTAATAATAACAGACAACGACTTTATTTATTGCCTTTCGGAATTTCTTTGTAAAGTGAAATATAGAAAATTGTTCCAATATATCCAGAATTGTTCAGACATTACGTTATTTTCCTTCTAAACCTTCTAATGTAGACTTATTTTGTAATAACTATTTCAGAAAATATACAAATTATGTGTTCTTTTTTAAGCTCTCTTATCAAAATAAACCAAATTCAGACCTAAAGTACTTCTTTTTTTATAATTTTTTTAAAATTTAGTCACTTTATAAATTTGAGCTGATTTTGTATAGAAAATTCCTATCGGCTAATCTAGATTTGGTCCGAACCAAATAAGCTTATCGGTTAGAAGAAATACCCATTTTTCCATTTCTCAGTTTTACAATCTTTCATCATTTTATGAGTTAATCAAATGAGTTTTCTATGCAATTATAGACAGCACCCTTAGCATAGCCTACCTTTGTGTCCCTCTCTTTCTCTGTACAAGTCAACCCTTGCAAATCTCCCTTAGTATTGCAAATTAATGAATATGTATTATGGCCATCAAAGGTGTTAATGGACACGACACGCCACACAATATTCGGACCAAGCAAGTCGTGGCATGGTGCGACATGTGGCATGTAGCAATAACAAAAGCGTTGCAGCCACAAATTGCATTAGAAATGCAAACAAGTGGGCAGCTCCGTGAGGTAGCGCCTATTGCGTTTACCGCGAGGCGGATACCGGAAATGTACGAGAACAAGGACGAGAAGAAGGAGAAGGATGAAATGGGAGGCTAATTGAATATACAAAATGCCTAACCGAAGAGCTGACGAAACTCTCACAATCCCCTAGACTCCCTTTCTCCCCTAATCTTCTCACTCTGTTTCACACACGCACGCGTCCATGTATATGGATAGATGGATGAATGGATGGATGGATGGATAGAAGTGAATGTGGACGTGGACCACGTGTTAACCCTTCAAAAGTTGTTATTGTTGTAAACTGATTGACCGCTACGACGAGAACGGGTTATTCTGTTAGGCAAATGTAGGCGTTGCCACGCCTCCACACAGTGTTCAATAACGTTCGCTTCGGCTTAAGCATCATTGAGTTAACCTTACGAGGGGTTGCAACACTTTTCCGTTGGGGGATTTCAAGTCAATGTTTTTAGGGGGGTTGTTCGCAATTTCGCGCAGTGTATTGACATCGTGGGAGTTTAACAGTTGTTGCCACTGTTCCTTCCCTTCCTTTTTTTATATGTACTGCACTTTTCACTTCCGTTTTAAGCTACGCTTTTCTATACCTCGTAATTGTAGACATGTGGGGTATAATTGAAAAATTAGGGACAATAGCTAAGAATTTTTTAGGATTTTAAGAATTATTTTAAGGAAAATAAATTGTAGATTGTTGCGGAAAATAATCTGTAGAGATGAGTTTAATCCATTGTCGGGCTAAGTATATTAAATTACTAACAATTACAGTCTAACCACAATGTGTGAATTCAATTAAATTGATCAAACAAAATATAATGGATAATTATTTTATTATATAGGCATCTGTTTTGGTTATTTAGCTTTAATAGTTAATTACCTACTACTACTAAGAGTGTCTTTAAGTTTGTTCTGAATCCTTCATAATTTTCTATGTAAATAATTTGTCCTTTCTAGGGTATACTTTTAGTTCTTCCTTGCTTAGCTTAACCCTTTGACTTTTGTGGTGTGTATTAACAAGTTTTACTGGACTTTAATCTCATCTATGTTTTTATAGTAGTTGTCTGTCCGTGCAGTCTTCCTTCCTTCCTTTCATATGTCCCTCTGTCCGTCTGCCTATCCAGCAGTTTGAGGTAAGTGCAGCCCTCATGGCATTGACTTTTTGGCTTGGCCTTTAGCCTTTTGATATGCGTGCATTTTGCTTTATTTTTTATTTGTATGTGTAGCTGCTACCCCTCGCAACTCCCCTAACCATCCCTCTAGCCACACTCCCTCTCCTTTAACCTTTTTGTGGGCCTATCGCTTTTAATTGGAATTGTTTTACTCGCATTTTGTACCCACATTTCGTCGTCTCTTTTGTTAATGTCATCGTTGTTACTGTTGTTGTGTTTGTTGCTACTGCCTGTTATCGGTTGTTGTTATCTGCATTCTTTTTTCGGCTGCAATTTTCAGTGCGGTTCGGTTAATCGCCTGGACTTGCGTGGGATTACAAGGGGGACTACGGGGCGTATGGTCTGGCTTATTGTTCTTGGCTTTGATTGCGACGCACAGATGTCTGGCCAGGTAAACGGCTAGAAAGTTTCAAATGGAACATGGAATGGAACAATAATGCACTCCCCACTCTCTGTCTCAGTGACTCTTTCTGTATGATTTTCTGCATACAAAAGTTAAATAATTTATTCTCTTTTATTTCAGGTATGGAAAACTAAAACAACACTTTGAACTATGACTCTATAAGACGTTAAATTACTAAAAACACAAAAAGAAGAGTGAGTAAGAAAGGTATATTGATGCTGTCTCACTTTAACTACTCCCTTTTGGCATTGTATTTCCGGCGTTGTGTCAAGAACTATTGGTAAAGTATTTGAATGCCAAACAATTGAAGTCGAAAAGTAGTGAAATATATTTGAGAGAAATAAAAGCAAAGCAAAAGCAACAATAATATCCGGTTTATTTCTGGAAAACCAAAAGGAAAAGTCTGCCATGCGCCTTGGGCCCATATGTTATTGAACTCTGGTATGGGGCCTTATAGGGAGTATGCTTTCATTGAAAATTTTTGGCATATCAATGAAATGTTTATTGGTTCTTTTATTTGAGTTTTTCAACACAATCGCATTTTCCCACTGCTTGTAGGCAGTTTCCCACTCACACTCACACACATACACATACACATGGGCGTCAACCATTGCAAGTCACGCACTTCCGGACGGCGACACGCCCCCTAATTGCAGCTACCGATAGGACTGAAGAAAGAGGAATGAGAGAGCAGAAAAAAGAGAAAGAGAGAAGCACCAAATTAGCAATTGTCATTTGGGTTCGATTCGCAGTACAGCTGTGAGGAATTTTCCTATTTTCACTTTCCACAGTTGAGAAACTGTCGAAAACAGTCCAAGAAAAAAGGAGAGGGGTGGAAAACTCGTAACAATTAGCACTCAAGATTGATGACTAAGAGGGAAAGGGAGCAATTGAAACGGAAAGAGAAAGAGGGTAAATCATTTGATATAAGGGTGAGGGTGAGACTACAAGGGGGGATAAACTATTAGAGGGTAAAAGCTGTGACGTGTGGTCTGATTTTGTGTGTGTGTATTTTGCACTAAAAGAATGATATTAACATTCGTTGCATGCTACAACAGAAGGTGTGTCAAATAGGTAAAATATAACCGAAACGGATATAATAGATTGATATTTGAATCAATGTGGAATATTAGGAAATAAAGATTGAAGATACAGTTGAAAGTTCAAGAAAAGATGATAGCTCAAACTGTGATTGAAGTTTGGCATTGATAAATGGGAAAGAGATCGATAAATAAATACTACTATTAGCTTTGAAGGTAAAAATCTAACAAAATAGATTGACTGCTTAAAAATTGTAGTTCTATCTGTAGATACCTCTTTCATCATTTCTTGTATTACGAATTAACAACGACTGCTATAAAGATAAATTCTTACAGCATGGGAAACTAGCTTAACTAAAACCCTGTCTTCTCATCTTATAAAGGAACCTTTTTAACCTCCCACAAGTAGTAAGTTTTGTCTTAAATAAAAGAACAAAGTTCTCATAACTCCCACCTTTCATAAAGGTCCCATCTATTGTTTAACCGAGTACTAGGAAAAACTATATAACATTTTTATGAACTTGTTAAAAGTAAAGAAAAGTTGCCAGAGAGTAACTGACACCTCAAACAAGTTGCTTAGTTGGGTATTTTGTTTGATTTCGTTGAGTTAATGATCCTTGTCAGAATGGAAAAACGAAATCGAAACCCCACAAAATCTACTCAGCTACCCACACAAAGACAGAGACAGAGACTGAGACTGGGATACAGATACGGACAAGTGCCACATGCTCCATTAGCGGCATACAATTTGTACCTACCGAAAAATCCATCAAAACAAGCCCACAATAAAAACCAATTCCAATGAAATTTTTCATGCTACAAAATTGAAAGAATAGAGAGGCAAGAAGAGGAGAGAAGTTGGAATAAAAAAGAAACGAAGAACGGACAGCAAATAGCTCAGCTCGTTGTTGTCTTGACTTGGCTTGGAACAGGGTATGGATGTGGAAGCCACAACATGAAATCTCCGAGAAGCCCTTTTTATGGTGCAACAAATCTCGAGCTGAATAAAAAAAATGGAAAAAAAGAATGAAGAAGAAAGAATTGTTGGACGAAGACGACGACGACGACGATGATGATGACGACCAACGCTGAGTGAAAAACCCGAACAAACAATGCGGCCAAGGCGGCTCTGCCACATGCCCCCCAGTTTCCCTATCTTTTCCCCGTTTCTCTCTCTCCCCCTCTGCTCTAACTACCTAGTTGCCTCCCCCTTGACAGCGATGACGACAAGTTGTAGCAGGAGGCGGACAGAGAACTTTACCACGGCCACCACAATGAGTCGAAGACGATGACGATGACGTTGTGCCTCTTGTGTGTAAATGTACATGTGTGTGTGTGTGTGTGCAATACCATATTATTAAGTGTAGCCAGAAGCAATTAAGTGTAGATAAGCAAACAATAATGTTCCTAGTCACGTACCACACAGACTTGGGACATTCCCTCACTTACTGCCCCACTGTTTTCCCTGCTTACTTCAACTGCTTCCCCTTCTTATCAGTCCTGGCTCCTTACTAGTCCTTTACTGGTCCTTAGCTGGTCCTGAACTTCTCGCTTGATATTCAATCACTCAAGTGTATTGGTCAGTTCACGATTTCAAGCTTCAACTCCAACTCCAACCTACAACTCAAACAGCTTCTGTTCCAGTTGTTGGTTGTCTGTCTTTGATACATTTAATTTCATTAGATGACCCCAACAAGGACAACAAATCGTTGTTCAAACGGAGCCACTGCCTTATGTGTTGTAGTGCCATTTAGCCAATATTTCAGATCGACAGACTATTGGACTTCAAATTGAACTTGGAATTGGTATATAGTTTGAGTTAAGGACGTTGTTGGGAGCTGTAGTTATGGGTATCACAAGTTGTAGGGTTTCAATTGGATGGCAGTTGTCAATCCGAGAAAACAAACACTCTCTATAAATAAAAAAAAATAATAATAATAAAATACTACATAAAAAGCATTTACCAATTGATCAAACGGATTCCCTTGAGGTTATATTCCATCAGTGTTGCCATAACGTTTGTGTACAAGTACTTGATTTTCAACAATGTGACAATCCTTAAATGGCCATCTTTAGGCGCTTATTTTCTTGGCTATAATAAGGGAAATCAAACATAGGCTGAAGAGATATAAAATCTAAGTTAGCTAGACTACAAATTAAGTAAATTACTTAAATTGTGCTATCCATTACAATATGATCTTATAACGTTCTTCGTTTAAACACATTTTTCCCCCTTATTAAACTTTTAAAAGCAAAAAATTGTATTATATACTCTTCAAAAATTTAACCAATTCTATATTCCTTCATTCTTTTCTTAACAAAGCTACAAAGCAGAAGTGTTTCACTTCATTTCATTCCCTATATCTACTTTTCAATTGATTGCAATTTCCTCTCCATATCAACTAGTTTCTGGTTTCTCTGTCAATATAAACCGTTTCTAGCATTGCTTATTGTCAATAGAACCGAAAACTGACCATGGTCAATAACAGAACATGAACAAATAACTGAACACAAATACAAATACAAATCATAATAAACAACAGGAACAATTAAGACTACAGTTATTGGCTCTACGTTTTCGTATTCGATTTCACACACAGTTCACATTTCCGTTTATTGTTTTTCGTTTCAGTTTCTATGAAACGCTCTTGTAAACGTTTATTTTGTTTCATTTTCCACAGCGTTCCAGTTCCCATATAGTGTGTCATTTCACGCTGTTCTTAACCTAAAAAGTCTCTGAACTCAAATAGCAAAAAAGACAATTAATTAAATATACATTGATGATTTTATCATTTTACTCTACATTTTAAGTTATATATCTGGGATATATAAAATCCAAAAAATACACGACAAATATGACTTGATTAGACTAACTGTGAGAAAATACTTTCTGTTTTTTCTTGATTCAAAGAAATCGCACTAGCGTAATGGAAAGATAGAATAGTGTGAACGAACTAAAGGACTTGAGATTTACACTGCGATCACATTGACATCTTTTTCTACACTTTTTACAGTGTCTTAGGGGATTACCATATTCGTACTTTTGAGGATGTAAAGTCAACTGACATCCAACCTCTTTTGACCAAAAGCAGCAATAATCGCCAACATAATCTTTAAAAGATCCAAATTTATTCAATTATATGAGACAACTGAAATACATTAATACTAACCCAATTTGTAGGGATAGGGCACACAGGAGGAGTATAAATTAAATGGATCAGGCGTACTGGTCGCATATTCCGCCGGTTTTAAAATCTTTCCAGTCACATAGGAGCCCGCTTCACAAAAGTATCCCGTTACATTCGCCTCACATTTTGTTTTCCAATATTTGGTACAGTCCACACACTGACTCTTGAGACCTATATTGGATTTGGTATTAAAGGATCCCAGTTAAATAGGGGTTTACTTACTGGGCAGGAATATCACGATCGTTGCTAAAACAATGCCAGGAAAGTGCAACATTATAATTAGAATTTTTTAGCCTAAGATTTTAGCTTGAAAACTCGAAAGTTTTTTAATGTTCTGACACATATTGAAAATATGTGCTGTAGCTATAGAACCTTCATAATTTTACTTTAGTCCCGGGACTTTAACCATAAAATTAACTTCTTTTATTTTTGGTTAGAATAAAAGAAAAATTTAAATGTTTCTTTTGACAAATTTCAACTGGGTGACTTGTTGTACGGAGAGGATTCAGTTGGTGTTATTCCAATCAGGAACAACCATAATTAACGGCATCCGAATGACGTTTGCATATTTGAGTTCATTTCGCCTCCTCACTGAGACACCGAAGAATACGAGTATCTTTCTTCTTCGACTGGCAAAATTCTGTTGAATTTTTTATGCTCATTATGCATAGTGGAACGCCTGAATGTTCCGAGAAATCAACTGACCCAACCTGCGAGACTTGAGAGTTTCTTTTTCTTTATATTGTTTTTGTTGTTGTTCACTTTTTAAGGCGTCTCTTGAATGTGGCAGAATGGAGAGACACTAATAACACAGGCGTCCAGTTGGGAATTAAATGCATTAACACAGGTTTCGCAACAGATCTTAAGATAATTGTACGAAATTCGATTTAAAATATTATCTATCGACATCGGTTTCGTATTCTTAATTGGGAGTTCAATGTGCTTAATTGAAGACTTTAAAGCTACCTGAAGTAATAACTTATACATACATTAACTATGTTTGATTTGCAATACCATCGTTTAAGTATTTTATTTATAGATGTGAACGAATGATAAATCCAATATTATTCCAAATAAATCCAACGATTGACAGTCAAATGAATGTATTTTATATTTGTGTATTTTGTTTACCTTGTTGAAATATTTTTTTTCAATTTAAGGATCTCTTGGGATACACATATTAACGCTTGAGTTGTTTTACCAATTTTAAATTATAGAAATGTTAGGTAGCGTATATTTAAAGTGTAGTTGTGTAGTAGTGTAGTGTAGTGTAGTGTAGTAAGGATCAGCTTTCATCTTTCGAATTTGATTTTCTTTCATTTCTTTCTATTTTCTATTCGCTGTAGAACTAAGTCTTGTCCTACTGTTTCAATTTCAAAGAATGTCCACCTGGTGGCGCCAACTGACACCTGACCAAATGCATCACAAATTGGCATTTGCACTCTGAGCCACTTGTCGCTGGCAGTTGTCACCTCCACCTCAATTCCCTCACATCCCTCACTGGCACCTCTTGCAGCACTTGCCCCATTGCTGGAGGTGTAGCTCTGACTGAAAACTTTGCCGTTGATTTTGTTGCCGGTGTCCCCGGCGCCAACGACATTGGCGGCCGTTGCATTGTTATTCAAATGCTGCCATTAATACTTCACTGGCAATTGCAAAAGCCCCCGCCAAGAGGGAGAGGAAGGGAGGGTGAGTACTCCTATATGTCATGTGTGTGTGTAGAGACTACGGACTCCGGCTCGAGCTACGGCACGGTCTACGGCTCTTTGCTTTTCATTCGATTTGCAGCAGCTATTCATATGTAAATGCTTCCATTGAGACTCAGAGAGAGGGAGAGGAAGAGTGTGGAATTCACTCTATGGCATTTCTTTTGACTAAGGCCCCTTTTGAAATTTAATATTCGTAAATGAAATTTTCAAGTGAATTTGAATTTATTAACTTGGCATAGGAGATGAAGGAGTCGAAGGCCTTCTAACGATTGCCACCAGAGGAATCAATTTTTTATTTTCTTTTTTTTTGGTCAAAGAAGCCAAACAACAATTGGCCACAGTCCGCAGCCTTTGCCCTTCGACCGTGTATCCTGTTGCCCCCGGTTCCTACCCACCCCTGCATTTTTGGGAAAAAACCAGCACCCGTTGCTGTGCATTAACAGAAAATTGTTAGAATAAACTTCGTAGAGACCCATACACACATGACAGCTCATAGAAGCAACATTCTCAGATTGTATCAATGTCGAAACCAAAAAAAATAATATAATCAAATAAGAAGTAGAGATTGCGCGACTATAAGATGCCCTGTAGCTAACATTAAAATATTTCAAATTTGATACATACTATACTATATGTAGATATGGAAATTATTACACATAATTTCATAACTAAAAATTTTCATTGAATGCAAAACTTAAAATTTTTATTGAATAACTTTTTTGTTTAGTATCCGATCATTATGAAATTTTCTAACTAAATGGAAAATAACTTACAGTATATCTATGTATGTATACAAATTTTAAAGACAATTTTTCTGGTAATTCGTTAATTTTAAATTGCGTTTACTAATGAAAAACAGAAAGACATTATTATTTTTGAAATAATACAAACGTGGTATATCTATCTCTATAATCTACGATATTAAGGGATTGAAGTTGACATCTGACTGTTATCATACATTTCGAAAAATATATAACACTCATCTTCAATAAGTACAGGGTATCAACAGAAAAAAAAATAATTGTAGTAGTTGTTAAGGAGAGCAGGGGAAAGAAAAAAATAGCATTTGAGCTGTGAGTCTATGATAAGTTTTGAGAGTTGCAACTGAAACCCCACATGACAGCAACAACAATCAAAACAACAACAATAGTGACACTAGGCAACATCAATAAAATGAACTACCAGGAGAAGGAGATAGAAAGAGAGAGAGAGAGAGAGAAAGAGAGAGAGGGAAAGACCTTACAATGCAACATCCCCCGTTGAAAGTATTGAATTTCAGTTGATATCTTTCGGTCCGGTTTCCCCCCTATAACCATCCCTCCTCTTCTCCTTCTCCTATCCCTCGGATCGTCGTACTTTCGGTCCGGTTTTAATGAATTTATCAGCTGTGACCATCACATGTGTCGCTGAGGTTCCATCTTGAGACATTTTCGTAGAACTCTGAACAGAACACTGGTTCATTTGGCTCATTGTAAATTCAGATTACTCCCTCTCCCTTCTCTCTCTCTCTTTTTTTCAAGTTCGACTTTATTACCATTTAATGTGGCGCATTCGATCTAATGTTAATGGATTTGTGTATAAAGTTTCTTTTGACTCAAATGATATTTCGGCAGGGGGTCCCCAGTCCGCCCTAAATCCCCCTCAATGCTCAATCATGTCTCCAGACAGTCGTCAAATTGTATTGAATAGTTTTCAAATCTTACAATGTAATGGCTTCAATTGTGTATGTCTTAAATAGCACATCAATTTACAATGAAATCTATAAATAAAAAATTAAACTCGCCCAGTCAAAGAACATTTGTTTTCAATTCAATTTGAAGGGGGCAAATAAAGGGTATATTTTGGACAGTTTTTACTATAAATGTTTTGGGCATTACTTTACAGCTGATCATAGCAGTTTTCTTTCTATTAGTCAACAATCTACTTATTTTCTTTTCATTACATTTAACAATCTATTAGTTAAATCGTATATTTAGAATCTTTCACTTGCTTACTTTTTTCAACTTTTAAAATTAAGGTAACCATAGACTTTTTCTGTTGTTAATCTATATCAATTCCTGTATATTACTTAGCTCTCATTGTCAGTTGTATTATTATTATTACCTTACCAATAATTAAGGATATACATAACTAATATTTATACATCTGTTGGATGTGTAGACAAATTCATAGTTAGCTTTCTCTGTCGTGCAATTCGAATGCAAATGGAGTAAAACTTGAACAATTGTTAAGTGACAGCTCAATAAAGTAGTCAAAACATGGAATAACCATCACGGTTACGGTTCTCAGCATCCGAACACCAGGATACCGTGAATACTGTGAGAGCACCAGAAGACCAGCACTAATAAAACTTAAAGCAAACACTGTAATTGTGGTTGGCAAACGATGAACATGAACCGCAAAACACCAACCAGACTCCGAAATAAATTTATGTATAGACCAATCCATTGTCAGATGGCAGACAACGGCACCTGTCTGTAGCAGTAGCATGTGGATTAAAGACAAGTTGCAACAACGCCGTGGGGCAGGACTAGAAAGTACAAACAGTTGAAGTTGCACAGAGAGCATAAAGAAATGAAATGTATATACAGGCAACTACAAGGACAAGATGCCAGATACAAGACAGACAAACAACCGTACAGTCAGACAAACAGACAGATTAACTAACACCGACAACAAGACAATTAAATTATGCAGGATTTTTCACTTTGCGAATTTTCCATAGCCTTTCCTCCACTTCCAATACCACTTTCCTAAACTTCACTTCTGCAAGATTGATTTTAAATAAATTAAAAGTTAAATATTGACAATGTTCTCTCGACACAGGTGCTAAACATCTTGCCTCTACTCCCGCTTTCCTCTTTACCCTCTTCAATCTGCAATATGTGTCAAATTTGTCAAAAATTTCAAATGAATTTTGATCAATTTTGCACAAGATTTGGTCAAATGGGAACTGACCGTTTAAATATTTATCTAAAATTGTTTTTTGTTTGACGAAATTGCTTTTAGAAATTACCTTTATCCGGATAAAAGAGCTAACAAATTGAGTATCCTATAACAATAATAATAACAAGAGCAAATCACTGAGCAAGCTTTAACATATTCAAGTACAAGCTTTCACAATATGCGCTTAAACTAGTTGAGAATTCTAATCACAGACATATGGTTCTCAATTTAATTTGAATTTAAGGTAAAGTAAAGCTTTTAACTTGCATTTATACTTTGAATAATATATTCATTAGATTTAAAATTAATTTTCTACAAGCGGTTTTTATATGATCCTTACAGTCTAGATCCTAGATTCTAGATAGTCCTTACAGTCTGTAAGGCTATCTTCAGGATGTGAATTTGGCTCTTACCACAGTTAAATTTCTTTAAATTTTTCCGTAATTTTGTATCTCTCTATCTTGCTTGCTCTTTGTCTAAATATTTCTCTCACTCTTCTTCAACTTTACATTAACATTTCATTCCCTGCATGAGGAATCACAGAATGTGGCCCCTGCTCAAGTTTTGTAATCGCTTCAAGTTATCCAATTTGTAAGGGGCTGTCCCCTTCCCTTCTCTCCCTCTCTCTGTGGCTTTCCCCACTTCCTACTCTGCATTCCCCTCATTCCCTCCCCTGCACTAGCAATGATAAATCATCTTTTGAATTATTATTATTTTTTTGGTGTTTTCAAGTAACCGTTTCCCATCTTCGACGCCTCTTGAGAACAGTCGACGCCGCCAATGATGTTGCCACTGGCAGCTGTTGCCTGCCGCATGTTGCATGCTGCCTGCTGCCGCCTGTTGTCCGATGGCTCTTTCTTAGCTCTACCTGAGCAGTTGCATTCGTAAATTTCATTGTAATTTTATGATTATGACCGCACGCATTTTGATTGATACTTTAGCACTACTTATGAGGCCAACGGCCTTCCCTGTAGGAGGAGACGATGACACCGATTCACCCTCAACCCCGAAACACGAATTGAATTTCGATTTCAATGCTCATCATGATTAACAACAACGATGATGATTTCGTTTGGTGTTCCAGCGAATTTCAATTTTCAGTCGAAATGCATTTTGGGGGCCTTTTGTAAATATCCACATACATCAATCTCTGCGATGGGGGGACACACAAAATACAAAATACTTCCTGCGGCGCACAAATTTTCAATGCCTGCGGCAACAAACTGGCGCTCATTATGGCCCATTGGTGGGGGGCGTGGCATCACTGTGGGGGCAACCTTTGGCCAATGTCCGGCCAGGCACTTGTCGGCTTCATTTCGTATGCCGTTAGGCGGCCCAATGTAATTATTCAATACATTTTACGTGCGTCGCATGCCAATGCCTAGCCACGCCCACATAGCCAACGCCTAGCCTACCATGCGTTTTTGTATGGCTTTCCACTTAAACTTCATTAGAATACAAGCTCCAACTTTGCCCCATTCTGCGGCATTCTTTTCTGTCTCTTCCTTTAAGCTTCTTCGTTCTTTCGTTGTTGCCACTTTCGGCGCACTTTGCAATTTATTAAACATTTTATTGTGCCCCAAGGCGTGCTTGCCACAAGTAAAATGCTGCACAATGTGGCCAGACGGTGAAACTTTTGCGTACCCACACCCCCCCCCCTTACACTTTTCGAATCAGCTGGCAACGCTGCACAATTAAAGCTTTAGCCTAATGTACAAATAGAAAGAAATTCAAGAAATAGAATAATACAATAAAGAAGTAGAAGATTAACAAAGATGTTGGAAAAGTTGAAATGGGTTCGAGTTTGGGTTCAGGTGTCGTTAAAGTTAAGAGTTTCTCAGGTGTTTTGTACTATTACTTAAAGGATCTGTATTCAAAAATAGGAGAAAAGAAGAATTATAAAGGTACCATTTAAGAGAAGTAAAAAAATAGAGGAAAATATAATGGAATTGGGAATACAATTTGTGTGACTTTTTTAACCAAATTATATATTTCAGTTTTCAAAAAAAATATGTTTCTTTTATTATAAACTGTACCCTTCATAACTAGTTTTAATGTTAAATGGTCCGACTTAATATCCAATAGTATTTCCATATTTTAATATAATCATCGAGATTTTAAATTCAATTCCTCTTACGACTATATAAGATTTGGACTCTAAATTCAATCTAGTCTATTTTTGTACGATTTCTTACCTTTTGCTCTATTTTCCGAACACACGTGGTTAAATGGTGGCCACCCTGTCTGAAATATGTACTTGTTCTACTCACATGATAACAGCTAAGCTCTTCTGATCCCACACACACACAGACACACTCCCCCATTAGGGATTTCGCACTACAACAACAAGAGAAAATAAAGAAAGAAAAAGAAAGAATTTAGGTCTTCCAGGCGAGTGCATGCATTGTGAGTCCTGTCAGAAACCCCTTAGCACCCCAATTATAACGCGCTAAACAATAAAGAAAATAATAATAAAAATCTAGTGCACACACACAGATACCCTCTACACATATGTATGTATATGTAGATTGACATGTGTGTGCAATGCAAAGAGCAACCCTCGCTAATGAAGCTGCAGTTTTGCGTTTTCTACAGTCTGTTTGTCCACTGTTCCAAAGGGGGTGAAGGAAATTGGTATAGTGGGGCTGGATGGGGGGATTATCACCAGTAGCAATGGACATTCATTAGGAAGGGGACAGACCAAAAAAAATAGAACCTGTAATATCAACATTTGAGCTTATTTGTAACATTCAGAAATTACACGTGTGCTACTCAGAGTGGCCAGAATTTCTTCGGCTAAAATGGCTAGTTTTTTAATAAATAGAATCTACAAAAAGCTAAGAAATTGTTAAATCTGTTAAAGAAAGTGCTAATAGTTTTATTCTAAATAAACTTGTAATAAAAAAATGCTGATTTTGGGTGAGTAATCGAAACCCAACAATCAACCCTCACTTTACTACTGAATCTTGAAATTTGTCGGAGATGGTTATTTAGGATCTCATGTGCATGTATTTAGAATTGAGAAACTATTAATTGTAATACATATTTCTGCACAATTTAATGTTTTTGAATGTATTCTATTCTAAAATATTTCAATACTCTATTTATAGTATTTTCTGTATATAGCATAATATTTATCGGTACGGAATATATGTATTTAAAGGAATATAATGATGCTACATGTCAGTAGAAATATTTTTAGCAAGTTGTTTCCTATTACTTAATAGCTATCCCTAGCTATCTAATAGCTTTAATGTCAGCACTAGTGTAACTATCGCTTTAACTTTAATCACGACACGGGACGAAAACGAAAATAAGACTAACTCTAAATTGTTGTAGTTGCAGTTGTACCTGTTGTTGTTGTTGTTGTTACGCGTTATATTCGCTGGAGTATTCCATTAACTTACACACACACACAAACAGACACAGCTGAGCTCTTCTAACCGCAGGCAACATGTGCCGCACACGTCGACAGCGGCAGCGAAAAAGAGTCCGAGGCAAGCAGGAGAGCCGCGTGAGTGAGAGGAGAGGGTTGAGTTAGCGGCGCTTTGTTTGCTGGGAACAAATACTTACAACAACAGCAACAACTGCAAATCACAGCTGCAGGCAAGCGGGCGTC
Organism: Drosophila neotestacea; assembly: GCA_035044365.1. Classification (NCBI taxonomy): domain Eukaryota; kingdom Metazoa; phylum Arthropoda; class Insecta; order Diptera; family Drosophilidae; genus Drosophila; species Drosophila neotestacea. The sequence goes on from JAWNMD010000270.1 coordinate 474,315, forward strand.
GCGTCGGCTCTTTCAACAACAAAAACTGCAATCAGTCGGAAAGGCCCGGTCGTAAAATACCCTGTGCAAGTTTAGGGCCCCACTTAATTTTTCCTCCGATTATATTTGTCATTTGAGTTTCTTATCGTTTTGAACTTTTCAATAGCATTTGATAATCGCAGGCAACGCCGTTTTGGTTATATGTCACATGCATCTTCTTACTATATAGCTAAAACTTTTAGATCCGATTTTTATACCCTTGCAAAAGGTATTAGTTATAATGTAACGCATTGAAGGAAGCTTGTTTTATTATAAATTGGTCCCGATGATTAACTTTATTCGGTACACAACTTTGGCTGCTTAGTGAGTCAGAACAAAGGGTTTTATATACACAGGGAAAAATCTTGTACAATCTTTTACTTATTTCATACTTATTTACGTACTTAAGTTATATTTGACTTACAGTAAATTTGGTCAATCTGATGAAGGATATGTGCTGTACATGTATATACTTTATAGGATTAGGCACGCTTCCTTCTCCCTTATACCCACACAGGGTATAAAAAGCGCCGACGTCGCGTCTGCCTCTCCCTCCCTATTCTATTCCCTCTCCCTCTCGTTTGCTCACCGTCTATGCTGTAACATTTGTTTTGACATTGCCCCGCTTGCCCGTCTGTCAGTTCGTCAGTCTGTCGGTCTGTCGATCTGCCCAGCAATCAATTTTTTTTAGTTTGTTTGTTGTTCGCTGCGCTTTTTTTGCCTTTCCAGCCTCCAAGCGCAAAGTTTTTGAAATTAGTTTCAAGTTTTTCTATTTTTTCCTCCAAAGAGTGCAGTACATTTTTTGTCAACTTTCGGTAAAGTGCTTAAAAAAAAGAACTAGAGATAGAAGAAGCACAGAAAAAAGTAGTTGCTATGCACTTGTCAACATTTTTGTTCAATTGTTGACAAAAAGCGAACTGCATTTTAAGCGAATTGGAAATGGGATTGTTAAAGTTGGTTTTTCTTAACTACTGAGATAACAATCGTTAGTATCTTAGTTTTTTAAAATCCTGTTTATCTTTAATAGATTATATTGATATATAGATAGATATTACTTTTACCATTCTTATTGACCTTATCATTTTAGGAAAAACGATCTCAGAGATACAGTTTTTCTGATATAGAGGAAAACCTATAAATTCAAGTTTGCATTGATGGGATTATGCGACTTTTATGCGTTTATTGAAGTGAAGAGAAAACTGTCCTAAAAATAGCTAAACATTTCTGGGCTTAAGTCGAAGTAATGTTGACAAGAATTTTCCCATTTTCATTTTATTTTGAATTCTTTTCACAGCAACTATAAATATGTTAAGGAAAAAACTACAACAACAACAAATGCGAAAAATGCATTTTCATTTTTCCTTTTTGTATTCTCGATTTTTATTTTTCGTCTTTTCGTTTCGTTTCGTTTTGTCAAGCCAACAACAGCAACAACCACAACAACAACAAGAAGAAAGATTACATCTGCAGTGAGGCAGTTGCGACTGATAAGGGTTTTCAAATATTGTATCTTCGTTTGTTATTTGTTGTTGTTGCCACACACGATGCCACATTTTCTGTTGTTGCGTGTAAAGGTTGTGTATGTGCGTAAGGAGATAATATTGAGACAACAATCAAAAAAATTCACTTTAAGATTTTTATGGCTGTTGGACAAGTTTTACAATTTGAAATAATATAGAACAATATTGCGAATGAAAAATTGTAAACTCAATAGTTTAAACATAAATAGTTTAAAGATAAAACATAAAGCCATTGAAATCTACAATTTTGAGACAGAAAATGAATCGATATACAATCTATAAAATATATATATTCATATAATCATAATAGTTAGATGAAAAATTAAAATAATAAAGAAATTTTAATAAGCATAAAAACAAATATATTATCTGTAGACTCTTAAATTTAGATTACTTGTAAGTTCTTTGAGACTATAAACTGTATGCCTAAATCAGAAATGAATCTGAAATGTAATTTAAAGGCGCATGTTTTCTAAGAATACGTCTTCCGTTTTATACGTCTTAGTTGTTAATTAAATTAAAAATAACGTAATCCAATTAAATTACTTTTAGCATAGGTTTATTGAAAAACCGAGCAACAGTTTTCTCGGTTAGTTGCAGCTAATTAGCATAAGTAAATGATGGAGACCCACATCAAATGTAAAGTAATAGGCATACACACGTACTATTCATAATTCATTTACATATACGAACCCAAACCCGAAACCGAAATAGAACCTGAAACTCAAAACTCAAACCATTCCATTTGACAGGACCGTTGAGAGGACATTTGAGGGAGGAGGTTGCAAATCGAAAGAGGTTGTCAGAAACAGTTTATAACGCCTAGAATTATGCCGCACATAAATCAAAATTGACGCGTAAACAAATATGCTTATACCTAAACGACCAAGGTTCGTTATATGTATGTATAATATTTTTGTTTTTGATATTCAACATTTTGTGCATATTAAAAAGTTGTGATCAAAAGAAAAAATCGAAGAAAGATGTAAGAAATAAGAGCATGTTTTGAGGCTAGACGTTTGTTTTTGGCACACTGCGCTGTGGGGCTGTTGTCCCCTTTGCGAAGGATTCTAATTTATGGATAGCAATAAGCGTTAACGGAAGCTCAGGCAATTTACGTGAAAACGTTTCAGGATACGAATTTACAGATGTCCCCGTATGTAAATTTGACAAGAAATCTATCTACCTAAAACCCACCCCACCCAACTGTTGACAGTCAACTTCAATCCATTTACAATGTAACTATGTAAGAAACGGGATGCATAAAGTTAGTTAACAGATTTCTTTTCGTTCAGATTACTGTGGTAAATTGAATAATTTTCTATTAACGAAAGTGCCGACCAATTGACGGATGAAGCTGGCGGGAAAACGTCAAAATAATTAGATAAACATTTAAGCTAAGCAAAGAAAGTAAAAAGACAACAATCTTGCACTAAAGTGACAAGTAGAAGTAGATGGGAAGAAGTAGAAGAAGAACACGCGACAGAAGTAGACGCATAACGGCAATGCTGGGACTGCCAGTTGATGTTTGTTGAGAGCATGAGCGCCACAGCGGGGGCAGAGGCCGGAGAGTACGTGACCATAACATGAACTGCCCCCCGCATACACACATACACACGCATATACACACACACCACATACATATACAATTTGCGGGTTCAAAGTGGTGAGACGACGACGAGTTACATACAAACAGGAAATATTTAACGTGCTTGCAACAACAACAACAACAAGAAGTGAAATATAAATAAAAATAATAATAATAATGGGCAGAAATGTAGGGAACAGAACGTGTTGCAAGAGGCAAGAGAGCCGTGAGGGTTGCTGGCCCTGCACTCAGAGAGACCGCATAAGAGGCATTCAGATATATATTGAGAGAGAGAGAGAGAGAGCAAGAGCGTAAGCACATTTAGAAATGCAAGCGTGTGGGTGTGCGTGTGCATGGTCGTGTGCCGAAGTCGAGCCGAGTCTGTGGAATTGCTGTAGTCCTCGCAACACTCTCTCTCTCTCCAGACGCTAAGCAGTCAAAGTTGCCGTTAGAATATCCCACAGGCCCTTTTTTCATACAGGGAAATTCTCTGATCGCGCAAGAGAGACAGACAGACAAAGAGAGACAGAGAGAGAGAGAGAGCTAGCAAAGCAAGCAACGGACGAGAACAAGAGCGAACAAACAAAACGCAGTCAAAGCGATGCGACGCGATGGCGCGACGACTTCGCTCTGAGTGAGTAGTTGAACAAAAAAACAGGGAATTTCTTGCTGCTGGCCTTTTGTCGAATTCTATAAATCAGTCTTTCGTTTTCTCTTTCACATCATTCAGCCATTTTCTCTTTGACGCGACGGACGCGTCTGCAGCTTGCAAGCGGACGAACGAACGGCAAACGAAAACGGGCAGCGGGACACGAACAACGCTTGGGAATTTGGTTTTTTTGCGGATTCGGATTAATTAAAACAATGTTCTTCTGTGTGTTCAGTGTTTAATACAAAATAATGCAAATTACCAGTAAATCTTATTTCAAAATGCAATAAGAAAATGCACATTAAGCAAGAATAAGAAGAAGCATAAGAAAACAAAACTTGCGTGCGTTTAGCTGTGATTGTGTACATGTGTATGTGTGTGCGTGAAAAACATTTAAGCTTTAAGTGCTAACAGCGTGCGTTTGCTGCTTCTTGCCGCTGCGCTTTGGATACACAACGTCGACGTCGCTGCTGCTTTCAACGCCGCCAGCATTTGGAGCTGCTGCTGCTGTCTAACATTAAATGTTAGTATACCAACACAAGCATGTCTAAATATATATACATATACATAACAACAGCAACAACATCAAGAACGAAACGTCTGCCTGAAAAGATGTGTTAAAAATAAAAGTAATCAAAAGGGGGCAGCGATTACGTCGCCGCCGTCGTCGCATTTGCCGTTGTAGTTGTAGTTGTCGCGTGCATTGCTCCCTCTCAGCTGCTGCGCATGTGTTTGTAGTTGTAGTTGTAGTCGTGTTGTGTGTAGTGAAGTTTGTGTGTGTTCTTCAATTTTGTCAAACTATTACAGCAGCGCTTACATTCACATCATATGTTAAATAAACTGTTAACATTGAGAGCTCTCTGTCTATGCCTGTCATTTGTTTTTGTTTGCCCACGCAAATATGCAATGATTTTTTTGTCGCGTTGCGCTGCGCTTTTATCTCCCCCCACACCCCCACCTCTCTCGTTCGCTCTCACTCTCTCTCATTCATTCATTCATACCTTGCAAATGAAGCGTGCTCAATTGTGTGACGCGACTTGGGAGTGTATGTGTGTGTGTGCGGTGGGTGGGCCACACAGTTAAAGTGGGCTGGGGTTGGCATCTGTGTTGGGTGGTGGATACACACACACACACACACACACAGGCGTCTTACAAGCGGAAGTGGAAGTCGTTTTGTATATGTGGAAGTCTTTTATCTGCATGTACATACGTGTGTGTTTGTGTATCTAATGGGATTTTCTAATAAAATTTAAATTGTTGCCGTTTTTGCAGGGCGCTTTCTATGAATTTAATATGAAGTGTGTGAAAAGTGGCCATTGAAAATGAAAGAATGAAAAAACGAGTGCATAATTAACAAAGCAATAGTTTTAGTTAAATTAAACGCTCAGAATCTAGCGATAAAAGTGCAATTAACATTTAATTTATTACAAATTACAAAACAGATAAATATAGTTTAGAAAATTACATAAACTCACCGTACTACATAAACGGTTAAGAGATTTATATAAATAAAGTGAAATATGGTATAGTCACAAGTGAAATATTCATGGTGTAAAATGCCGTCGGTGAAACAAAAGAAAGCCGCAAAATGTGTAAACTAAAGAAGTGCGGAAAGAACTTTAGAAAATATAATAATATATATATAATTATATTGTTAAACTCAAGTGAAATCTCAATTAACGCTATGAATATTTAAAGAACAAGTTGATAAATAGCTAAAATAAATTATTAAAAATCAATGATAAAGAATGTGAAAGTGAATAACTCTGTACGGCTTATGAAAAATAATAAAATAATAAAACAATAATACAAAAGTGCTATAAAAACTTATTTCGAAGTATAAAATGTTAAAAATGAATATGGCATACCCTTCTTAAGAGATTGTAATACTTTTTAAAGAACTTTGAAGGTTGTTTACAAAACCTTGCGAGAAATGATTTGATTCAATTCAACTGCTTTGAATTCTTCAAATTTGTAATAGTTTTTCCTTAAAAATCCTGTTCTTCAAATGACAGCTGTATACAGTTTTCTAAATATGATGAAAGATTAAGAATAATACCAAAATGGATTCATTGTCATCAAAAAGAATTATCAAAACCAAAACCATTATCGGCATCAAATAAACACTAAAATATTTAAGCACTACATTTTATTATAAAAGTTGTAACAATTCCCCGGGATGTTAAAGAGAAATGCTTTTTATACTAACCGGTTGAGATGCCGGAGTTCTTAAAATATCAGTGATTATCATTATAAAATCCTAACAACATTTAGACTTTATATTTCCATGACAATTTACCCACAATGGAACGTACGTAGATGTAAGTGTGTGCATCTATGTGTCTTTGTTATCTGAACATTAAGGGCGACATAAGTAAAAGAAACCTCATCAAAGTAGAACCGATGTCCCTCGGTTTCTTTATTGTTGTTGTCGTTTGTAACTCGACCAACAGCTTAACATTAATCTCCTTATTTAACGATGCATTTAACAGGAATGTTGTTGTCACAGGTAGAGAGAAAAAGAGACAGGTGGAGTGCCAGCTCGCTCCATAAACCTTAAAATGTCCAAGTAGACTTAGAAGAAAATTCTATGATCATAAAAAAAGAAATAAAATTTTTAAACAAAATTTAAAGACGTCATAAAAACACCAAAAAATGTTACATGAAAATTCAAAATCAAGTGCAATCACCAACAACAACAGCGACTGCATACAAAACGAAAATTAAAGCAAATAAAAAACGACCTGAAAAGATAAAAAGCTTGGCACAAGTGCATACATACAGTGAATAAAAAAAGTACTGCTACACCTGAAGTTTTTTTATTGTTCTACAATACCTTTTAGTTAGCTAACTTTGAGCAAAGAAACGAAAGCCATTTAAATTAAACCATTCCCGAAAAACATACCTGTTTTGATTAAATATATTGTAAAATATTTATTAATTTACTTTTCACTAAACTAACAGCTTTAAGAGATATATTTACACCATATAAGTGTATACAGCCCTCTTTGGCTACAACAATACATTTTATAAAAGAAACAAAAGTATAAACGTTGGTCAATACTTTTATTGATGCACTGTTTGCACATGTATTTATGCATATGTATTGTTGTACATATGTATGTGTGTCTATGCGTGCGTTTGAGTGTGTGAAAAAGACTCACGCTCAACGCTTTTTATTAATTCTGTTAAATATGCACACACAATAACAACAACAACAACAGCAGCAACAAAAAGAAACAAGAATTTCAAACAAACATCAAACGCTGTTGTTGGAGAGGGGGTAAGGGGGACAAACAGTTTTGCCTACGTGCAAGCCGCAGTCTCAGTCCATTTCCCATTTTGTTCCCCCTATATCGCTCCCTTTGCTTCTGCCTCTGCCTATGCTTTGCTGCTGCCTCTGCTACCTGAAACTGAAATTTTCCCGCATTAGAATGCTTGTGCTCCGTTTTGTTGTAGCTGTTGTTCTTGTTGTTGGTTATGTTGCATGCGGACGCCTCGACAAGCAGACAGACAGACAATCAGCGGGCCTGGCGGATAGACTGAGAAACACAGACGGACAACGAACAAAACGAAAGAACTAAAAAGACAGAGAAAAAAAACAAGCATGCAGAAGGGCATGGAATGGGAGTTGATTTTATTTTTCTTCCTTTTCGGCTGCTGCTTCTTGCCTTGCGTTATGTTGTTGTTGCTGTGTAGTATTATTTTTTTTTGTTTACCTTATGCTTTCGTTTATCGACCCGTTTTTGGTTTTGTGTGTTTTTGTGTGCTACATATGCGTTTCTTTCGCTCTCTTTTGGTCTCTTTTTTTCCGTTCGCTCGCGTGCGCCGCTCTCGCAGAGCAGCAGCAACATAATCGCAGCTTGCATGCTTTTGTATCTTCTCTTTCTCTCTCTCTCTGTGTGTGCCTTTCAGAGCTGCCAACTTTTTACCAGAATAAAAAAGCTGTTTCTAACGAGAAGAGAAGGCAAAAACAGCTGAAATAATTCAGAAAAGAATTTCCCAGATTACAATAACAGCTATTAACGAAAATTGGCTCCCAGTGAAGCTAGAAAATATATTCTAAAAGAAGCTTTACTTTATCGAACTTCAAATTGCTTTATTTTTAAAAAAGTATTTTATATGCATACATACATAAACATTGCATAACATTTAAATGTTAGCGCCATATTCGTAGCAAGCAGCTTTTCAGCGCGCTGCTGTTAAAAAGCGCTGAATGTGGTTTCGATTGTTTGGGAAATTTCACAGCTGTTGAGGGCATTGTGTTTTTTTAACAGTGCGATAGAGATGCGCATTGTCTTCCACCCTGTAAGTTAACAGGCATTAAAAAAAACAATTCGAGAAAAAAGAAAAACAAAAAGCAATTGTTATTGTGATTATTATGTTTTTATTGTGTGCAACATAAAAATGCAGTCGATATGAATTAAAGGGCATATAAAATGTGTGCCACATGAGCAACAAACGCTGCAGCTTGTGGAGCAGCAAAAACACGAGTTGTGCCCCTTGCAAGTCTCAAAGGTGTGGCAAATAATAATGTTGTTTGTCTTTTAATGAAATTAAAACTGAAAATGCTTTGTTAATGTCATTATTTAATTGTTTGTTTTTTATTTCTTTGTGTTGTTCTTGCAGCGGCGTTGCCACTTCGCTTAGCTGCGCCGATTCCAGCACAGGCTCCAGTGAGGATGCATCCGAGCCAGGTTCACCGTACAGTGCGCACTCGCTATTGAGCGACGAGCTGCTTAAAATGCCGCCACAAATACTCAGCGCTGCTGCAGCTGCCGCTGCCGCCGCCAGCAATGCAACGGCAGCGACAGTTGCTGTCGCCAGTAGTAATACACAGCAGCAACAGCCACAACCAAATTACAACGAGAACCAACATTAACAACAACAACAACAACACTGCCAAAATCACAACAGCAACAACAACAATAGCAAACGCTCAGCGCAGCAACACAACAACAACAACACTGCCCACATTGCAATGGCCTTGGAACACAAGTCTCGGCAGCACCTCAACTGCTGTTCCTGCAGCAGCAACAGCTGCTACCAAGAAACGTGCTGCTGTTGCCAGCAGCAGCAGCTGCGATAGCAGCAACACTGCCAGCATTGCTGTTGCAGCCAAAAAATCACGTGCTGATGCCCACGGTAGCAACAACAGCAGCAGCACCAATCACCACAGCAACAGCAACAATCACAACAGCAGCATCAGCGATAAAAGACTGAAGGCCGCCGCCTTGGAGGAGTCACAAACAAAGATTACGGGTTTCTTCAAGTCACAAATGAAAGCGACACCTGGCAAACTAGCAACACCATCGCCGCCGCCAACATTACCACCTGCAACAGCAACTGCCACGCCCAGCACGCTAACAATGAGCACGCCAGCAACAACAGCCTCACTCAATAAATATTTTAATATACTCTCGCAGCTGAACGAGTCAAAGCCACAACAGCAGCAGCAGCAACAACAGTTGCAGCAAAAGACAACAACCGTTGCCACTGCAAGTGCTGCTGGTGCTGCAAGTGCAACATTGCCAGTGCCTGCACTAAAGAAGATTGAGAGAAGCAGCAAACAACCAACAAAAATTGCTCAAGTGGCGCCCAATTTACGCAAGACGCCGAGCAGCAACAGTCACGCCCACAATGCGCACGGCGGTGGCAACAGCAGCAATACGGGTAAATCTCCTGCTAAGAAACATGTTGCAATTGCACCGCGTACGCCTGAAATGAAGCAACAACAGCAGCAACAGTTGCAAATGCAGGCAACCAAGACACTGCTGGCAGCAACAGCTTATCGCAATAGCAACAGCAGCAGCAGCAACAATGTTAACGTCAACTCTGCAACAGCAACAACAACAGTTGCTGCCAAGCCCTGCCAGAAGATACAGCTCTCAGCCGCCCCTGCCACGCCCAATCCCACGTTATATCAACTGCCCGTGCAACTGCCAAATCTGGTGCAATTGCCGCCGCAACTAGCCGCTGCCGCCAACATCATGCAACTGAACAATGTGGCAAAAGCAGCAGTTGCTGCTGCTGCCAGCAATAATGTGGCAGCAGCCGCTGCCTCCGCTCAAGCGGCACAAGCAGCAGCCGCACAGTATTTCCTCAATGGGACCGTCTTTAAGTTGCAACAAGTGACAACAGCCACAACGACGACAGCAACAACTGCCACAGCGGCAGCAGCAACAGCTGGTGGTGTGAATCCCTTTGGTTTGCTCAGCGCCAATGAGTTGCAGGAGCTGTTGCTCAAGCAGCAACAACAACAGCAGCAGCAGCAACAACAATTGCAGCTGCAACAGGCGGCTGTTGTTAAGGCTGCAGCAGCAGCAGCTGCTGCTACGCCCAATGCAAGTGGAGCTACCAACTTTCAGGAATTGTTTCAGCAACAGATTGCTGCTGCCATTGCAGCACAACAACAGCAGCAGCAGCAACAACAACAACAGCAGCAACATCAACAGCAACAGTTGCAACGTTTTGGCGCTGCAGCAGCAGCACAACCTGTGTTCATGGCAACACCAGCCGGATTGTTGTTGAATGCGGCCACGTTGCCGGCAATGTTGGCTCAGGCAGCAGCAGCAATAGCTGCCAACAGTCAGCAGCAACAACAACAGCAGCAGCAACAACAGCAAAAAGTTGCTGCAGCCGTGGCGTTGCAACATCAGCAACACCAACAGCAGCACCAACAACACCAGCAACAACAACAACAGACGTTGCCGGCATTGCAACCCATTCCCGCCTTGAGTTCAATCTTTGAGCCCGCCACAGAGCAGCAGCAACAAATGCAACTGCAGCAACATCAGCTGGCACAGCTGCTGCTCTCACAACAGCAGCATCAACAACACCAGCAGCAGCAACAACAACAACTTATCACTGCCACACAGCCACCGCCGTTGACTGCAGCAAACAGCAGCAGCAACAACGGCAACAACAACACTGCCAGTAACAACAATAACAACAACAACAGCAATGCCTCGAATAATTTAAGCAACAACACTGCCTTGCTGTCACAGCAACAGCACTCGCAACAGCAACAGCAGTCACATCAACAACAGCAGCAGCAGCAACAACAACAACGTGCCATCATCAAGGGTCCTCCACCTCTTGTTACCATCTCCTCCACCTCCTCTCTCAGCAATGTTGCCGCCAAAAGCCGAGCATTGCCCGCGGGCCTTGCCAAACCCTATCAAAAGCGTCCCTCCCCGCAGCAACAGCAACAACCACAAATGGGAAAATGCAAATATGCGGCAATTGCTACGCCCACAACGCCACCACCATTGGTGCCCACAAGCACAGGAGCAACTACTGCTGCTGTTGCTGCCAAGGAGTTGCAACAATTGCAACGTAAAAGTGCCACGCCCACAACAACGCCGACGCCGCCGTTGGTGAGCATTGCGCCAGCCAAGTTGACGCCAACGCTCAGCATTGCCAAACAGCTGCAGCAACAACCACAGCAACAACAACAGCTGCCTCCTGCAACACCAACGACAGCGACAGCAGCAACAATTGCCAAGATCTCAAGCAGCGCAGATCTCTTTGATCTGGTGAAGAACTCAAATGGCGCTATAAGCATTGTAGGGAAATCAAATACGACAATATCAGCCACATCTTCTCCCTCCCTTACGCCGTTGCCCTTCAGCTCGCCAAGCAGCAGCAACAGTTGCAGTAATAGCAACAACAGCAACTCTACACCACGTGCTTCACCTGCACTCTCTGCACACTCCTCCAGCACATTGTCGGCATTTGGCAAGTCCTTGGTTGCCATCAAGGCAGAGCCAATGGAGGAGACATTGTCGGCGTCGGTGGTGACAACACCAACACCTTCACTCTCCCTCAAGCCACAGAGTTTTGCCGGCCAATTGCCGAGCACAACACGTCGTGAGAGCAGTGTTAGCAATGTGAAGCACGAGTTGCTGGCGGAGTGCAACTCCAATTGCAGTAGCAGCTACAGCAACTCTGTTAGCTCGGCAGCAGATCTTTCTTTAGAGGCATCAACACCAGCATCCTTGAGCTCGAATCCCATGTCATCGCCAGAGGGAAATGCCAGTCAACAGGATATGCTCAGTGAGATGGTCACTTCATCATGTAATTCAAGTGGCACTGAGGATTGCTCACAGACAGCAGCACTGCTGTCGACAACAGTCGATATTGCAGCAACAACAGTACCAGTAGCAGTAGCAACAGACGCATCTGTCGCATCTGTTACAGCAGCAACATCTCTCTGCAGCAGCAACTATGACGAGGAGGATGACAAATCTGTGGCATCGTCAGAGACAGCAACTCACAAACGTCTCACACCCGAATCGGGAATTGGCGGCAGCCTCAGCAACAGCGAAAGCAGCAATTCCATTGCAGATGCCATGTAAGTAACAACAATCATGATAAAGGAGAAAAATTAAGAAACTTTGAAACTAGAATCGCATCTAATCTCATCTTCCACTCTTCCAGCTCGACAAAGTCAGTTTGTGCACCCGCCTCCTCGGCCAGCAGCAACAGTTGCAACGCCTCCGACAGCAACTCTTTGGCCAGCAATGCTCCCTCACCCGCCTCGCCCAGCAATGATGATTGCTCGGTTTCTGTTTCCGGCTCCGGCTCCTGTTCGGCACCAGCAACACCTCTGTGTCCTGGCACCATGGTAGACACAGCACTGGCAGAGGTTGCCAGTAAATCTCTACCCAAGTGTGCCATATCGCCGATCCTTTCGCAGCCCAAGACGATACGCTTCCCGGCCGGCGCTGGGGCAGGTGGCAAGGGTGCCAAGAGGCATGATGGCGTCTGCTATTGGGACAAGTGCAACAAGAAGCATGAGAGCAACTCAAAGCTCTTGGATCACATGCAGACGCATCATGTCAACACACAAACTGGCCCCTTTGCCTGCCTCTGGGTCGGTTGCAAGGTCTACAACAAGGAATCCTGCTCCCGCCGATGGCTTGAGCGTCATGTTCTCTCCCACGGCGGCTCCAAGCAATTCAAGTGTATTGTCGAGGGCTGCGGTCTGCGTTTTGGTTCTCAGGTAAGTTGACCCAGTCCATTTAGAACACTATTATCCCTTGACTCGATTCTAACCAGTATTCTCTCTTTATTTATAGTTGGCACTGCAAAAGCATGTGAACAATCACTTCAATGCCACGGATAATGCCAAGGAGAGCACCAACAAACGCACCTCGGATCCTCCTGTGCCCAAACAACTCCGCAAGAATGGCAAGAAGCTGCGATACCGTCGACAACCCTTCTCAGGTGAGTTGCATCCAATATTTTGGCCTAGTTATTTATGTAGCACATAAACTAAACAAGGTCTTTTTTCATTCTTGCAGCTCGCATGTTTGATTTCTTTGATACGGGCATAATGGAAGGATTGCAGCATCGTCTGCGTCAGATCAGCACGTTGACCAATGGAGCACAGGCAATTACGTTCCAGGGTCAATGTCTGATGCGTCGTCGCAACAGTCAAGGCAGCCACGAGTGCTTTGTACGCTGGTCGCCACGTGAAATGTAAGTGAAATAGATGAGTTTATTCTAGAGACATTATTTGATATGATATATTCCTTCTTCATCTGTAGCATCTCGGATGAGTGGCTGCCCGAGTGTCCGAATCAAACGAGGCAGCACACGAAGGTGTTGCACATCAAGCACATGCGTCCGTCGGAGAAGACACGTGTGGATAGTCTGCTGAGCACCGCCTACAGATTACGCTACGATGCACAACTCTTTGCGGATGATTACAATGTGAATGAGCAGCAGTTGCAACAACAGGAGGCAGATGAATTGAGTGGCAGCGAATGTGCTGCAAGTGAGGCTGATGAGGAGGATGACGATGACGACGATGACGATGAGGAGGAGGCGGATGATAATGATGATGATGATGAGGATGAAGATGATGGTGTTTCGGGCACAATCAGCTCAAGCAGCGGCACAGTCTCCAGCTATCAGCAGGTGCTTAGCATTGCCAAGTTGCAGATGCAACAGCGTCGCAAGCATCCACGCAAGCCGCCCAAGGCGACAACAATCCTGGCAGGAGTTGGAGTCAAACAGCAGCTAGTGCCAACAGATGCCCTGGTGCCCATTTAGAAAGTATTTGCTTAAGTAATTATTATAAAATAAACACCCCCCAAACACACACACACACCCACACCCAAACACAACAAAGGACAAACGAGTAAACAGTGACAAGTAGATTATATATAAATATAGTTTTTATAAGGCCCCAGATCCCACAGCCCACCCCCCCCCAAAAAGTATCATATGCATATACATACTATAATTAATTAGAGATTGTAAAATAATATGAGAGAGGAAGCCTCCGCTTGCAGTTCTAGATAATGTCCATAGACCATACACAATGTACATAAAAATCGCTTCAATATCATCCAAAAAAAAAATCATCAAAAACTTAAAAAAAAAACAAGGCGTGAACAAATTTTAATAACTTGACTTATACTTATTTTTAATGTTTACTCTATAATCGTAATCCTAATTAGTTGTAAAGTAATTTCTGTAAATTCTGAACTGCCTAAACGAGAGTAGAGAGAAAGTGAGGAAGAGAGTAAAGTAAGAGAAAGCGCCGCAGACAAGACTTGTTTTCAAAATCATGTTCAATATTTCGAATTCCTACGCCTTATATTAACATGTTGTAGTTTTATCAGTAGTTCGTTATCATTTAATTGTAATATATATCATTTCAATTTGTTTTTTTTTTGTTTCCCCCCTTACATCTTCATCCCTCCCATCGTTTCAATGTATTCCAAATCTTCCATTTTGAAGAAAACTAAAACTGCAAAAAGTTGCAAATGGAGAGAAAATCGCACAAACAACAACAACAAGAATAAGACTTGAAGCATTTATCGCTAAACATTTTAATTTTAAACTAATAACTACATTAAACAATTAATTAATGAACTTTCATGTACTCAATGTTGAAATGAGCAATGCAAACAGTTTTAAGTTTTAACCATTTTTCGTTAGCAACAAAACTGAATATGAAAATTAATTATATTTAAAGTTAAATTGTAAACAAATTAATGTAGTCCAAATTTTTACATAATTGTCGTCGCTATGTAAATATTATATATAATTAGTTTTTGCTCTTATTGTTAGTGCGGATAGCAATAATTCAATTTAAAAAACATACATTTAAACAGTTTCTCATTTAGAAAAGAAATCCACACAAAAAAATACAAAAACATAAACAAAAAGAAATCAAAATAATAAACAACAATTACAAGCTGTTTTTTTTAAACAATTTATTTTGTTTTTATTCTTTTATTACATTTGATTTGCAATTATAATCATTTATTTTTGTAAATAAAGTGAACAGCAACAGTCAATGTCAAAGGTCAAGTAACATAAAGAAAGAGTTCGCCTTAAACAATAATTAACTATATTTAATTTTCTACGCCAATGAATTTATAAGTGTTTAAAAGTTAAGAATATACGAACCCTAAAAACATTACTCAACACTGCCAAAGCGAAATGAATACAACAAAACAAAATAAAAAGAAAGAAAAAAAAAACATGGATAACAACAACCACAAGATGATGATAAAAAAACAGTTCAACAGTTATAAGAACGACTGATAAATGTAAAGAAAACAAAACTTAATCAAGATCATAGAAGATAAAAAAAAAACATGTATTATCTTTTCCCGTAAACTTTATTTCGCACAAAGCTTATCATAATTCCCATATAAGTATCTAAGGTATATATATTAATAAAAACTATATCTGTGTGTTGTAGCTGCGCCTATACTCAAGATCCTTTCCCCCCTGCCGCCAGCCTATAGTTTTAAGCCTATATATACATATATATATATATATTAATACTTATGTAGGTAACGCCTTTAAGTTATGGGCATTAATTTATACTTTCTTTTCTATCGTTTTCCATTTTTATAGATGAGGCAAAGTTGCATTTTGTAAATGTTATAGGCTAAAAACGTATAAACAATTGAAAGCAATACTTTTTAACAATCGCCTGGAAGTTCTGAGTTTAACAAAATGACACCAAAACCAAAAAAGAAAAACAAAAACGAAACAATTTGGATTTGCCTAAAAATGAGATTCAACCATATTTTGTACGGTATCACAAAAAAAAAAAAACAAAACAAAACAAATAAACACGTAATGAGAAAAAATTCAAATAAAAATATAAACTACCTCAGATTTTTGCAAAAAGAAGTATATAACAAAAATAAATAGGAATTTTTCGAGAAAAGTTTTCTAAAAATGGAATACAAATGGTAGAACTATATTTAAAATTATATGGTTAGCTGTCGCCGAACCGCAGAACAAGGGAAAGTATACAGAGATAATACTCGTAAATAGGTTAACTGCAAATTTTGCATACTTCTGATATAACAACACAATTATTATAAGCTACAGTTCAACATATATGTACCATATGTAATTGCAATTTGCCAACACTGCCCGTCGTCATCTCAAATTTTTACTTCCAATAGAACGATTCCGAGAATTTGGACTTTGTTGATTTTTCGTCTTCAGTTTAACATCATTATTTTGTATATAGTTAATGATTATTCAAAAAATATATACCAAGATATAAATTAAATTACTAATAATGCAAACCGCTTTAATAAATAATAATAATAATTACAAACCTATAAACGATTTAGCAAAGCAACAACAGCTATAAAAACAACAAGCATGGAGTTTTCTCAGAACTTATGAATAATTTTAGAGCTCGCAAAGCAACAATTGATTTAACATTCAGTTGGGGACCCAAAACCAGATCGAAGGCCCGCATATTGCAAATAATGTAATCAAAATTACATTCTACACATAAAAATGATAAAAAAAATACGTATACATAGATATATATATATTATATATAATATTAACTCTACATATACACAATTTAGTATGTACAAGTGGAACAGACAGTAAACAGAAACATGTAAACGCTGAGAAAAGAAAATATATAGAGGCAAGAAATACTATTGAACAACTGTTATTTTTATTTTGGAGAAATTAAAAAAAAATATGCAACATATGCAACAATAACAATGTTGTTGTTGCTGCTGTTGTCGTTGTTGTTGTGCGTTGGCCGTGCATGTGTGTGTATGTGAACTTGCAAGCGGCAAAAAAAACCTAAAATCCGAAAATGAGTGCAGAAATACCAGGCGCACAGAAATCAGAAGCAGGTGGAAATTTCCCTTTAAGGGGCGTCACAATTCCCTCACAATAATAAAGTCCACCTACGCACTCTTATTGTCTCGTTGCTGCTGCAGGTACCGTACACTGTATGCCTGTATGCGTAGCGAAGGGCTTTCTAAGCTGCGCTCTATGTGGATGGTGATCCACTCACTGCTCAAAGAGCTAGTTGTTGGTCCTCTCTAGGTACGGCAGGCGGGGTAAACTGTATGCGTGACTGACGGCTCTCTAAGCAGCGCTCTGTGTGGATCTTCGTCCACTGCTTAGAGAGCCGTTGGTCCTCTCTAGGTACGGCAGGCGCCGTACACTGTATGACGGCTCTCTAAGCAGCACTCTCGCTCTGTGGATCATAGCTGTTACAATAAGCGACCACTGCTTAGAGAAGTACAGATCCTCTCCGAAGCTCACTCTGGCCATGCACACATACATACAAATGCCTATTGCTAAATTTATTTAAGTACGCTTGCTACTGATTCAGTTCTCTTCGTAGCTTTGGGCTCTTTGGACCAGGAAAATACAACCGCAGTAAGTTGTTGTTTGTATGTATCTGAAACTCCATGAAAATATTCTGTTCCCCACCACTATCAATAAAAAACGCATTATAATTTGTAATTATCATCATATTTTATTCTTAAAATCCTATCCTTATATAGTAATATTGGATCTAAGCTATTCTTACAAAGCTAAACCTACAGTTTATTAAAAACAGTATAACATAAAATATAAAATAGTATAGTAGTCATGTTGCTTATGACTTGTTTTCGACAATTTTCCAAACGTGGTCGTAGACTCCAAAACCTGTAAAGTAAATATAAATTGTTAATAAATATTGGTAAAACCTAGTTCCAAATAAAATTGATTATGAAAATCTAACTTAAAATTCAGATTTCATCTTGAATTATTATAATTTCTCTTTTAATCAAAGAATAAAACTTAACTTGTCCAATATTAATCTGTTATACCTTTTTTACAGCTTCTTTGGCACGTTCCAGCTGGAACACCACGTCTAGTCCCAATTAGCCGAGCTTAAACCCACAAGCTGAGGTCAACATTGGCCTCGTTGAGAAGTCTCAGGGATAATGATCTCCGCTGCAAGCGTGGTCTTATTACCAATTTAATCCCTCTTGGATCAATGAAGGAATGTACCTAACTGTAAGTACAACATTGATTATTATACAAAATTATCATATCTGAATCCAAAATATAATTTGATTAATAAAATTGACTTTTTCTTGCAGTTTTCCTGGAGAAATATTGGAATCTACTCTATGTTGGACTCAGCGAACTGACGTCATTTTGGCATCCAATCAAAGTCCCCACAAAGTTGCCACAACTAAAGAATTAATCTTTATGCACTACGCAAATAGTTTTATGCATAATAAAAATTATTATATAAGAAAAATGTTTAAATTGTAATACATTTTTTGTTACGCTAAAAGAAATGTATGGATTAAATTAAGAGATATTAAATAGACTTTAATTTCAATGTTACTCGTAAGGATAGGATTTTAAGAATAAAAGAAACTGCAATTTTGAAATTAAAACGTGTTTTTTCATTGGTTGGCTTTTACTTGCAATTTAAACTGCAACGGAATTTACAGCGGTCGAATTTTTCTGAATTTTTCCAAAATAGCACTTTTTCTAGCTGGAGTACCAGGCGAACAGAATCAGCAGCAAGCGTAAGTAAATTTTGCAGAACGCATTTGTTTGTATGCATGTGTGTGCTTGCAGTGGGCGGCTATGATCCGCCACCCACGCATACAGAGAACGGCGCCTGCAGTGCTTAGAGAGGACCAACAACGGCTCTCTAAGCATTGAACGCCGCCTGCAGTGCTTAGAGAGGACCAACAACGGCTCTCTAAGCATTGAACGCCGCCTGCAGTGCTTAGAGAGGACCAACAACGGCTCTCTAAGCATTGAACGCCGCCTGCAGTGCTTAGAGAGGACCAACAACGGCTCTCTAAGCATTGAACGCCGCCTGCAGTGCTTAGAGAGGACCAACAACGGCTCTCTAAGCATTGAACGCCGCCTGCAGTGGTTAGAGAGGACCAACAACGGCTCTCTAAGCATTGAACGCCGCCTGCAGTGCTTAGAGAGGACCTACAACGGCTCTCTAAGCATTGAACGTTTTGACGTCACGCCAAGTGAAACTTCCACCTGCTGCTGATTTCTGTTCGCCTGGTATTTCTGCGCTCATTTTGGGATTTTTGGAGCGGCTTGAAAGTTTGAAGACACACATACAGAGACAATGCACACGCATACATTATGCAGCCAAAATTGTTCAAATTTCCAAGTGAAATACCAGGCGAACAGAAACTGAAAGTAGGTCGCCACAGTAAAAATTTTATTTGGCCATGACGTCACACTTGTTTGAACTGACGTCACTAAAATGGACCTTTTTTGGGGCGACCTTGACTTAAGTGACGTCATGGCAAAATAAAATTTTTACTGTGGCGACCTACTTTCAGTTTCTGTTCGCCTGGTATTTCACTTGGAAATTTGAGCAATTTTTGCCTGTTCGGGAAAGTTGCCAGTGAGCTTAAAAGTTGTTCGCATGGTAATTTTTGGGCCTATTTCTTGATGCTCCAGCCTAGTTTCCATATTCTTCCTGACTCTAATTTCCTTAACCAACCAATGAAAAAACACGTTTTAATTTCAAAATTTCAGTTTCTTTTATTCTTAAAATCCTATCCTTACGAATAACATTGAAATATAAGCTAAAATCTAGTTAATATTCCTTAATCTAATACATACATTTCTTTTAGCTTAATTTAATAAAAAATGCATTACAATTTAAATTTTTGTTCATAATTATACATACATAATAATTATTATTATACAATAAAAAATTTTAATTTATTTAATTTTTAAATATTTGCAGCAAACTTTTAGGCAGAGTAAAAAAGTCATAGTTCCGATTCTAAACCATGGATGGCGCCACTTAAAATATAGTTCCTGCAACGGACCACGGATGGCGCCACTTTTCAGCGAAGCGTTTTTTAGAAAAACCGTTATATCTCCGCCATTTAAAGGATTATTTTGATGTCCTTTAGTCAGTTGTTAGTCCTGATTGAGGCGCTTTTTTTGACATAGGACTCGTCAGGATACGGCAAGGATATAGCAAAGTTGCATGATCTCTTAACATGCTAATTTGGCTGTTTCAAGGACTTTCGTCCTTTTGATGACATATTCCGATGAAGGACAGCAAGGACAGTGTGTATGCCAAAGGACATCAAAATCGTCCTTTAAATGGCGGAGATATGGCGGGTTTTCTGTTTGAATATGATGTCCTTTAACGTTTTTTTGCTCTTACTCCGCCATATCCTGCAGGATTTTGACAGGACATGTGTCGTTCGATTCGCAAGGACGAAATCTATCGATCGGCATCAAAAAATTCTAGATCCTGCAGGATATGCTCAAGCTATGAGCAAAAAACGAATAAAATGTGTTATCCTTTGAAGAAAAAGAGCTCTAACTCGGCCATATCCTTGCGCATTTTGACAGGACATGTCTTGCTAGAATCGTAAGGACGAACTCTGTCGATCGGCATCAAAAAATTATGGGGTCATCTAAGAATCCGACACTTGTAAAATTTCAGTCTCAAATCGCTGAGAAACAGGACGAAAACAGAAAATCCGTAATATCTCGGAAACTACAAGGACGATTTGGATGTCCTTTGGCCAGCTGATAGTCCTGGATGAGACAATTAGTTTGACATAGGACTCATCAGGATACGTAAGGATATAGCCGAGATATGGGCAATTTTCTCTATACAAAAAAGTCCTTGTAACTTGGCTGTTTCAAGGACTTTCGTCCTTTTTGTTACTGATTCTGACTGAGTACAACAAGGACTATCTGTGGGCCAAAGGACATCATGATAGTCCTTCAAATGGCTGAAATACGCCGTAATTTTGGCCTTTTGACCAATTTTTGCATACTTACCCCTTGGGAAAATTTTGGGAAATTTTTTGGCAGATCCTGGAAATCCTTGAATGCCAATCGATAGTCCTGCCAACAGTGATTACAAAAAGATATGTCCTTTTGAAATCCTGCAGGATATGGCCGAGCTAGAGCTTAAACAAATCTAAAATATGATGTCCTTTAACGTTTTTTGATCTTACTCCGCCATATCCTGTAGGATTTTGACAGGACATGTCTCGTTCGATTCGCAAGGACGAAATCTATCGATCGACATCAAAAAATTCTAGATCCTGCAGGATATGGTCGAGCTAAGAGCAAAAAACTAATAAAATGTGTTATCCTTTGAAGAAAATGAGCTCTAGCTCGGCCATTTTAAGGACGATTTTGTTGTCCTTTGGCATACACACTGTCCTTGCTCTCCTTCGTCGAAATATGTCATAAAAAGGACGAAAGTCCTTGAAACAGCCAAATTAGCATGTTCAGAGATCATGCAACTTTGCTATATCCTTGCCGTATCCTGACGAGTCCTATGTCAAAAAAAGCGCCTCAATCAGGACTAGCAACTGACTAAAGGACATCAAAATAATCCTTTAAATGGCGGAGATATAACGGTTTTTCTAAAAAACGCTTCGCTGAAAAGTGGCGCCATCCGTGGTCCGCTGCCGGAACTATATTTTAAGTGGCGCCATCCATGGTTTAGAATCGGAACTATGACTTATTTTACTCTGCCTAAAAGTGTGCTGCAAATATTTTTGGGCATGCAAATATCATTTTGAATCTAACGAGACATGTCCTGTCAAAATACGTCCGTCCGCGCACCTTAATGGAAAAATGAATAATACATAAAAGAAGGAAACATAGAGATTAATTGCATCTTTGATGTCACTTCATATTTATGGAAACAAATTTGCTTTGATTTGGTTGTTTTGTTTGTTTCACTCTGTGCCAAGGCTCTGTAGCGCAACGTGAACCTCTTTTCCAGCTTCCTTTATGTGGATCCTTTATGTTCTTCACAGACCCATTTAAATCAGTAATAGAAAATTCAAGCTTTTTTTTGGAAATTAGAAATAACAATTTATTTCATACAATGTCTGTTGTTGTTTGCTTTTGATGTTGTTTATATCGAATACACAGTTACAGCTAAACCTTTAATCGATTGTATATGATGAATGAGAACACAAATTAAACAGTTAACAATAAATATTCGTGACGATTTTTTCACATTAACCATAAACAAATCAAAACAAATCCGACATCCACATACTCTACACTCTAAACAATTTGCCTTGTCACGCCCGACGCCCCTTTTCTTTCCAAACCCCCAACCCCAAAGCGAACGCAACACGGGCGTTGCAACTTTGTTGAGAAGGGGGGCTCGAAAGGAAGGCGGACATTGGATTGCAACAAGGCATTATTTACAAATGTTGTTAGTGGGTGTGGAATATGTCGAGTGTGGATCGTATTCGTTTTTCTCTTTAGTTCTTGTCTTTTTGTGCATGTTTTGTTCTTGTTCCTGTTTAACAATTTATTGAGAAAAAACCGCAAAAACAAAACCGTCATCAGCGATGGCCAACAAGGGGGTGCTTACAGGAAGGGGGTTAAGAGGCACCCTGCACAGGTTGATCACCTCCGCGTTCTCAGCATCACGAATGCATCGGCGACCAACGGGCAGGGAGGTATTGCCCCTCGTCCCTCTCAATAACCACGACCATGACGATCGTTGATAACGGCTCTCAGTTGCTGCCAATTTGCTGTCCTCTTCACGCTCTTGTTGTTGTTATATACTATACAAATTGTTGTTGTTACTTGCTAGTTTTATACAAATCGAGTTGTTGTTCTTAAGGTTTATCTCTTTGCATAACTTCTAATTTGTTGGGATTTTACAATTTTTTTGTTGCATTTTTCAACGTTGTATTGTTCGTGTTGTTATCAACGTTATTGAGTTTTTTTTATGCTTGCACGACTTTTTTTCTTGATGTTGTTGTGTTGTGTCTGTTGTTGTTTTTTATAATTTTGCTACTACATTTTCATGTTAATATTTTATACATAATATATATTTTATATATAATATTTGTTTCTTTACTATACAATAACAGCGGAAAAATTGTGTGTGATTTTATATAGTTTGTCTATCATTCGGGTTTTTCATGCTTGATTTGTATTTTGTTTGTGTTTATAACAACTTTTTCATGTTAATATGTATAATTGTTTATCATTCTCATATACATATATATGTATATTTATATATATATATATATATATATATATATTATGTATATCAATACCGTAATTGTTGTTTTTTGTTTTGTATTTGTATTACAATTTTTTATGTATTTTCTTATCACAAAAAAATCATAATTATATATATATATAATTTATTATTATTAATTTTTAATATATTATTCTTAGAATTGAACAATAATTAAAAATAAACATAGGACTTAGTTACATTTTTGTATGCATGTGTGTGTGTGTGTGGTGTGTGTGTGTTTGGTGTGTGTGTGTAGTTTTATGATTGTATGTAGTTGGTTTTTGTAGTTGCAGTTGTTGAAGTATTGCCAAGTAGTTTTCTTAATGTTGTTGTTGTCTTTTCCCCAACAACAACAACTTTTAATTGCCGTTCTAAGCTTCCGCGGCACAACAATAATAGTTTCCACCGAGGTGGCAACCCTATGCATGCGCGCACGCGCTCAAACAGCTGTTGCTGCCAGTGTTGCCCTTAACAATTGCAGCATTTCTTCAAGTTGTTGTTGTTGTTGGTCTTTTTTTTTATTTGTTGTTGTTTTGGCCCTTTTCGCTAAATTTGTTTTCAATTTTTTGTTGCAGCTGAATGCAAATTTACAATAGTTGTTGGTTGTTATTCTTTACAAACTTGTGTGTTTTTAACGAATTTTACATATACACTAAACATTATTTAATAATAATAATGGAAAAAACAAATAACAAAGAGCACACGTTTTGTAGAGCGCAAATAAAATAAAAAATATATAGTTGAAGAAAGAGACAAATTTGATATTTGATATTACAACTTTATGAACTTAACTGCAAAATTGATTTGAACGGAAAAATAAAACTAAACTAAACAACGCACCAGCAACTTGTATAATCGCAATATTTGCAAAGTAAAATATTTAATAACAAGGAATTTATAAAAACGTTATGGTTGTTGAACACTTGCGACAACAATGACAACCCTGGCGCCCAACTCCTATTTGCAGTTGTTGTTATTGTTATTTAGTTTTTGTTTTTCTTGATTTTTGCTATATACAAACGGCCACCAGAGTTGCCACCGAAGTTGCAGGCAGATTTAAGTTTTATCCCATTTTCATTTGTTGTCGTTTGTTATTTTGTTGGATGGTTCTTATAATTTGATACACTTTTTACTTGCATTTGTTGATGTTTAATGTTGATGTTGCTTTTGTTGTTGTTGTTGTTGTTGATTGCTGGGCTGTTGTTTGTCTACTTGTGTGTGTGATTGTGTGTGTGTTGAATTGATTGATTTATTTCGTGTACAGGTAGATGGCCACAATCAAACCGTAGAGACCCAACACTTCGGCGAAGATGAGAATCAGGATCATGCCGACAAACAGACGTGGCTGTTGTGCTGTTCCACGCACACCGGCATCTCCCACGATACCGATCGCAAAACCTGCTGCCAGACCCGAGAAGCCCACAGACAAACCGGCGCCCAAATGAATGAAGCCCCTATAAAATAGAAAAAATATACATATTTTAAATTTTCTTTCTCTTGGGATAAAGAGATCATTACTCACTTGTACAGAGTGTAGTTTGCGGGCAGATCCAGTTGGCCGGCAATCAGGACAGCGACGACCAGACCGTAAATGGCAATGATACCCGCCATGACCACAGGAATGATGGATTTCATGATCAGTTCAGGACGCATCACTGACATGGCAGCAATACCGGTACCAGACTTAGCAGTGCCATAGGCTGCGCCGAGTGCTGTAACAATTAAACGAGAAATTTTAGATATTAATACTCGGAAATATACAAAAATATGTGCAGGACAGGACATAGATAAAAGTACTTTTGGCAAATATCGAACTATTGTCGAATTGAAAGGTACACAATTCAACAATATAAAATGCCGATACTTTAGTCTAGGTCTAAGACTTATTATTATTTTATTATTAACATTTTCCCCCACTTTTTTCTCACAAAAATTCCACTCAGTTCTAAGCTATTTGAATTTAACGGCTTTTGATTAATAGGGTCACACAGCCTAAACAACCTTGAAACTATTGTACACATAATTCATTTTATTTGGGGTCATAAACGTTATATAATTGATCATTCTGTACAATACTTTCAAATTCTAATAATTGTTATACTAAAATATCAGTGAATCAACGAATTTTTGTAAAATTAACGTAACGTTTTTACCCAGTCACATGACTTGCCGCTCAACACACACAACTGTATGTATGTATGTACTTAACTGCTCAATAGAGTTTTTGAGTGTTTTCTTCTCTTTTACTTTTATATTCGTGCTCGTGCGCTAAGGCTCTCATTACGATATTTATTTGATAAGGTCGACAAAATATAAAGAAGCTAAATTGCTAGAGTTGCCAAATAGTATATAGACATGTTTGTATGCCTATGTGTGTGTGTACACGCGCATTGAATATTGAAATATAAAACCAGTTTCATATGACGGTCAATGGTATTTGTTAAATTAATTTTCAAACAGCTCATGTTTGTGCGAGTGTATTTGTATGTGGAGCGCTAATAAATCGAATTAAAACACACATACAGTTGTGTTCGTAAAGTGCTCGCAACTGCATGCCTTGACTGTAAGCGTGAGTGTGTGAGAGCGATTGTCGTTTCAGAGTTAACGCTTTGACAGATGAGAGACAGGGAGAGTGGGAACGGGAACGACAGCAAAAGCTACAGTCGCTTCCAGCGTTAATTGGCACTGTCATGTGACTTTTAATGCTAATTAACTCTATATTTCCATTCAAATTGATATTCTATCACTCTAACGGAGCAAATTGCAAGGGCTTGCTAAAATACATATTAAGTGGCGACAATCTAATCGAATACAAAAGTCGTGCAAGCAAGTATTTAATAAATTATAAAATCTTTTTATTGCTGTTTATTTATCAAAGTCACACAACATGAAATTATACACACGTACACATACTCTCACTCACATATGTACGTCATACGCACAAAACAGCGTCATCAGCACCATAAAAACCGGTAAGTACTTGATTTTTTAATTATTTTTTCTTGTTCCTATCTGACTAATGAAAGATACAAAAATATATCTGCATACACTTGTTTTTATCAAGCAGAATCTGTGTGCAAAACATACTTTGAGCTGTCGTTGCATTCACAAACGAAAAATAATATTTTAATGGTCATCGTGTCGGGGATTTCCAAATGCCAGTATAAATTTAAATAAAATGCGTATCTGTTTAAAGTCTTACCCCTAATAACAACAAAAACCAACGGCCGACATTTACATTCAATTGCAATTAATCAACAAATATTCATTGACAAATTGTCTAGATATATGTATGTACATAGACAAACAATCATCAAGGCATTCAAAATTTGTGAATTGGACGATCAGGCTGTTTATTTTTCTTATTGTTTAAAAGGGTTTCCTGCTTTTACGTAAGATCTAAGACAGGTGCAATTTTAATTAAAGCCATAAGCACGTCAAGATAATAAAACCTGCGTACGTGTGTTTGTCGCTCTCTTTCGCTCTCTCTCTTATTCTATCTATCTCTTCCTGCGTAGTGAAGACATCACTGTTTGAGCTTTTAACAATAACAGCTGAGTTGAGCTACAGGCATCACTATTTTGGCCACTGACTGTAAAGGACTGCTAGCCAGTGTGTACACATAGTTAATCAGCATAAAATAAACATGAGAATTCTAAGCACGCCTGACATTCGAATTTGAATTTGACTGCGACGGCTGGCGATGAGCTGCATTTTAAATTTGTATATTTTCAATGTATATTATTAATGCATATATAATTTAAATTAATAAATGTGGCATTGACTTGTTGGGTTTGTGGCTCTTTTAACTGATCTCAAGCGACAGACGCATGGCAGACGTTATCGTGGGCGTTCTGAACAATACACAAACCGCTAGAAGAGGAAGCGAGCATAGAAACAAAAACAAACAACCAGCACATTTTAAGATAAATATAAATGTGAGGAATATGTGAAAGTAGCAAGTGAAACGAATAAAAATACATGTGTGTGTATGTACTACATGAATATACATATATATATACAAAACATGTGTGTGAATATGAACAACAACAAATTGAAGCGTCACAGTTGAGTGCGCACAGGAGAACCAAGAGAGAGCGCCACTGAGAGAGTGAGCAAGCAATAGGAGAGCAGCATCTTATCAAACATTTCCCAATGGGAAGGGGAATTCTTGTTGTTGTTGTTGCCAAGTTGTTTGAGACAAGTGAAAAAGTCAAAGGCGTTGGAATGCACAATATACAAGAGTAAAGCATTGTACGTTATTTTTTAAGGCATCTTGAATTCATTTTAGCTGTGGCTGCAGATTCTTTTTATTTTCTCATAATCTCACACAACACACGTACAAATACAGAACAATTTGCAAAGTTTGTGATTACAATTTCCTTTGTGCGTAATCTTCGTTTGATTAGATAATTTTCTGGTGCGCAGGATGTGAACAAGCGCACGCGTTGTTACATATTAATCATATTAATTACAAGCTTTATTATTAATTAGCTCATATGCAGTAGATAAAAGGTATAGGTAAATTCACACACACACATAGACTTTAGATTTGCCACGTTGTATACTGCCGCTCTATCTTCTCTTTCGCTCACACACATTAGCTAAAACAGGGTAGTTATTGTGCTCAGACTCCAGCAGCTGCTTTTCAATGTCTATGAAATTTTTTTTGTTATTTGCAAGTTATCAAAAGCCGTGAAGAATAAACAAAAACTAACACACGTGACATTTACTTACTATTTTTACATAATTAGAAAACATACATACATACAGTTAGTATTTATAGATATTGGTTTTACTATCATTTTTATATGTAGATACATTTCTACTACTATTTTGCTACTGAGTTTGCGCAGGCAAAGGCAAAAAGCATGTGGGAGTAAACACCTTGCATACATTCATTTGTCTGTATTTGGACATCTTGTGTGCGTGTGAAGGATTTTTGAAATCATTAATAACGAGAACAAAAACACAGTGGGGACAACTGATAAAACTCAAAACAACGCCCATAGTGCAGCTGCGATATCGACAGCCAATGAGTCACAATCAGTCAACATTTTGAGCGATGCAAGTTATTTGCAAGCTTCAGCTTTAAATGCTCTCTTCTCCCTCTCTCTCAACGGTTCTATGATCACAGCGTTGCCAGATATCGCCCACATACATAGATGTAAGCTTATCCATTCCATTATATGCAAATGTGAGACAAATGTACTTGGAAACGGCTTAAAGTAAATTTATGCTATTGACTTTCTTACATAACTGCTGTGATATCATTCATTGTTGCCATGTCAAGACGTTGGTGTGCTATCTATAAATTTTGATACAGCACAGCACACGTTAAATGGGAAAGTAAATATTAAAGCCGGGCAAACTTTGTTATTTGATTTCCTTTTGGAAGCGGTTGCAAATCACAAGACTGAATTTGATGCATGATATAATAATTATGTCATTTGTTTGTTTATTTTCAAAGAGCCCTTTTAATATGCCCTAGGTTAGCAAATATTCGTGAATAAACACTTAGCATTCAGCATTGTGTTCATCTTACAGGAAAAGCAGCGCGTGCTATTTTTTACTTCTTCATTTGTGTTTTCTTGCCTTTCAAAAACGTAAAAAGAACTTATCTTATCACTGACAAGTTATTGGTAAATAATCCCAACTCACTTATCAGCGAAGGTAAATAAGTATAAATGTATGGCCCTCTGATAAGCTCTATAAAAGAAACGTAGACATGTGATGCCACTTTGCTGTGTTACGGACTCGATTGATCGTCTCAAAGGCTGTTGAGGTAACATTTGAGCATGTGATTACGATTATTATAACGATTACTATTATTTCTTGTTATTTATATGTGTGAAAAATACAGCGCTCAATCATGTGTTTGTATAAACAGTTCTGGGAGAATAATATTACGATCAGATAACGATGGGCATGATAGGGAGTCATATATGTAGGGTAAGCTATCAGCTGACTGATATTTACATGTTAATGACGCACGTGATAGAAGAAAATGTCTATGATGACTATGACACATTGGCTTTATCAATAACAACAATTACTGCATTTTTAAGCCCGCATGGAAGCCCTAAGTATGCAACTATCTTATTTCTCACATCATTCATACAAAAGATAAATCTAGAGGAGAAAAATACTTTAGTATGGCAACACCAAAAGTTGGTCTTGTGACTGTGTGTGAAAAGGAAAGCAAGCTTCGTGTCATAAACTTCACAAAAAACCGTAACTCTGCTCTCTCAACAATCACTCACACACGTACATACAATGAGAGAACAATGACAATACTCTCGGCACAAGAGTGTGCGCAACGATATCTCTCTCACTCTCCTTTTATCTACCGCTCACTTGCTGTTGTGTGTGTATGAGTAATGCCGTTTTTAGCATGTTGAAAAAAAAGGCAGCAAAATTTCTAATTTCGATGCTGCCATTTTTGTGTTTGCAATAAAAGCAATTAAATGCGCAAAACATCTATACAAAATTTGAATATAATTGAATATTTTTTATGTAATTAGGGAGCTGCTATTAACTTTGTTGTGGCTAAAACATGGAATTTTATATTTTTTGCTAGTCACGCGCAATTGGAATTAACTCAAACACATGCTTGGCTGTATGTGTGAGTGTATTGAATTTTGGTACACTTGCCGCTGACTTCCCCACCTACAAACGTATCTACATACAACATACAGAAATGGGTACTTTTTTTCCTTCTTTCTTAGGGTGCTTCTTCTTTTAGCATTTACGCCACAAAATGTTCGATTTTTCTGCGTGTACCTTCTTTTTGGTACATATGTATGTGAATTGAATAAATACTCCTTGTTGGAAAACTCACCTGAGAAGATAATGGCGGACGCTGCGCCCATAACACCGAAGAAGGGGCCATAGATGGGGTTATCGTTGCTGCTTACATCTGCCATTTTGCTGTGTTTTTTGTTGTTGTGTTTTAGGCTACAAAATGAAAATCGAAACTTGAATTCGTTTTGTTTTTTTCGCTTATTGCACTTTGATTTCTTTTATGTTATATCGGCGCGATTTGATTTTGCTTTGCAAGGAACAAAGTATTTTTATTACATATACAATATATGTGTATATACATATATATATGTAGTGTGTATGTAAAAAATCTTGCGTTGCTTTTCGAACCACAATGCTGCTACGACGACGTACGATTTGTGAGTGAGCGCGAGAAGCGGAGAACCAAAGCACTCACAATTATTGAATTTTATCTCGAGTTTTTGAGTGCGACGCTGAGAGCCCTTATGCATGTATTTGTGTGTTCATGTCATGTGCCTCTGTGTGTGTGTGTGTGTATGAGCGCATGACGGAATGACCTCACTTAAAAAAAGTCCAATTGGCAATGACAAACTTGCTGGAAAATTACTCACACACAGAGTCACATGCACACGCACATGAGTTATTTAAAACTTCTTTTTGGAACACAATTGGCAAATTTGCGCGTTTTTCGTAGTTTTTTTTTTACCTTTCAGTTACTGAGTTAATTTTGTAGCAACTTTTACGCTCACCGCTCACTCACACATACACGCACGGCTCGCTCATTGCCATTCCTGTACTGTGCATGTGTGTGTGTAAGTCGTGGCAGAAAATATTGTACAAATTTCTTGGTACAAATTTTTGCTGGTGGCTTTTTCATTTTGTTTGCTTTTCGCATTTATTTCTTAGCTATTTGTCGCAGCAGCATTGTTGTTGTAACGGTTCATTAGGGTTTATATTATTTTGATTGTGCCTCATATGACTTTACTGTTTTTTTCACTCACGTGATTAGAAATCTAATTTAAAGCAACTCGCTTCTGTGGCTGGCCTTTCGGGTTTCTTGCTGGCTGCTGCTGCTGGGCGACTAAAGCACGCTCTGCTTTTGGATACGGCACTGAACTCCTACGCTGCGTTTTCGTTTTCTTTTATAAACTTTAGTCACGGGGGCGGTTTAACTAGAGTTGTTTTTTAGGGTTGCTTTTAGTGTTGGGTAGCTCAAGAGTGAGTGAACAAGAAAAGCGAGTGAACTGAATTGGCGCTAAGAAACACACGTAAATGAGGCTATTTCCAAGTGGATTCTACTTAACGAAGTTCGACCTTACCGATTTGGTTCACACTTTGCACGAATTTTCTTTGGAGTTCTCTTAAGGTTTTCTGAATTTCCTGGATTTTTCCAACACCTATTAACGGTACTTAGCCCCAGTGGAGCTAGAAAATCGAGACATATGTTAAAAGAATCAGCTTTAACTTAATTTAAGAAAGTCGGAACCAGGTGAAGTTCCGACCTGGCGTTTTTGAACAGCTTACCAGGGGTGGGCTGACATATATAACTAGTTCTAAAATAAAACATGACGGCTGGAGGCCAAGCAAGAGATGGCGCCACCACCGTTATGAGACATGGCAAATTTGAGAGTAACAATCGATTTCGTAGAGCTACACAACTATCGATTGTGCAGCCACTCGATTGTTTTCTTTAGTTTGGGAGGAAAACATGGATTAAGTATACGTACCGTAGTACTCAACACACCTATTTATTTGTATTTGGTATTTGTTATATTTTAAGAACTAATTGTAATTAATGCATAGTTTGGTTATTAAGAAATTTCGATAGTTACTGGGCTGCATTAGTTTAATATTTTTCTAGAGCTTTCGTTAAAAGAGTGTTCATGTTGGTAAGCAGCATGCGAGGATCTTCCGCGAGACCAGCTCCAACCATGGCATTGGCAAAAAGCTGCTTAGTGATCAACAGGGCCAATTCGGGTTCACTATCACGCAAGGAGTTCAGCTTCTTGATGATGGGATGTCTACAAAAAATTTTGATATCTTATAGAATATTAAATGGGAATGTAAGAAAAACTTAACTCACTTGGGATTGATTTCCAGCTCTGGTTGCAGGAGAGCAAAACGATTTTCTTCAGGCAACTGGTGGCTTTGAGTGCGAATAAAATGACGAGCTGCTGCCATTTCCTCCACGGTGATAACACAAGGATGTGTGTCCAGGCGAGTGGTGGCCTTAACCTTGGCAACCTGACCCTTGAGTTGATCCTGCAACCAAGGTATCAAATTGTCTAATTCGGAGTGCAACAAGCTGTCCTGACCATAGTCCTCGAGAGCAGCAGGATCTGTTGATTGATTGCGCATTTCCTTCTCAACGGACACGAGCTTCTTGTTCTTAAACTGTCCCAACTGCATCAGCACCAATTCATCGTAGGGCTCATAGCAGAAAAGAACGAGCTCATTGCGTTTCTTGAGGTTCTCATAGTAAGGAGAGGCTTCGGCAAGCACGCGATTTGGCGCCGCTAGATAGTAAATGTCCTTTTGTTCCTCACTGACCGATGTGTAGTATTCCTCCAAAGAGATACGTTCAGTTTCCGACTTGGATGATTCAAAGCGCAAGAGCTTGGCAATTTCCTCCTTCTCTGAGCTGTCTGACGATGTGACAATGCCCTCCTTTAGAAACAGTCCATAATCCCGATAGAAAGCTGCGTATTCCTCTGGCTGTTTCTTGGCACGCTCTTGCAGGAAGCGTATGACACGACTTGATATCACACTGTAGAGTTTACGTATCAAATTGTTGTTTTGCAGCAACTCTCGGCTCAGATTCAAAGGAATATCCTCAGAGTCCACGACACCCTTAACAAAACGCAGCCACTTGGGCAAAAGATTCTCTGTCTTCGACTGAATTAGCACTTTACGGGTGTACAAAGCGACTCCGGTGCTGCCATCGCGTGACATCTCAAAGAGTCCTGGCTTTCCTTCGGGGAAATAGAGCAAAGCATGAATGCTCAAAGGAACATCAGCGTTGTAATGGAGCGTGAAGCGAGGCATATCGAAACTGTTGCTGATAAAGCGATAAAAGTCCTGATGTTGCTCCTTCGTGGTGCTCTGAGGATCCATTAGCCACAGTGGCTTAATCTCATTCGCCTGCTTGCCATTCAGCAGAATAGGTGAACCCACAAAATTGCTGTATTTCTTAATGACGGCACGAATGCGATCCTCATCCGCATATTCACGGCACTCGGTCTTCAGATGCAACACGATCTTGGTGCCATGTTCGACATCCTCAACCTCCTCGATCTCATAGGAGCCACTGCCATCGGTGGACCAGCGTAATCCTGGTGCTTTAGGATCAGCAGCACGTGTGTAGACCTCAACACGCTGTGCCACAATGAACGAAGAATAAAATCCCACACCAAATTGTCCAATTATATTGGAACTAGCTTGAGCAGTTGTCTGATCCTGTTTCAGTTGCTCCAGGAACTGTTTGGAGCCACTGCGTGCAATTGTGCCCAAATTGCTGATCAATTCCTCTCGAGTCATGCCAATGCCCGTGTCCTGAATGATTAACTGCATCTGCGGCTTGTCTGTCGTGATGCGTATTTCCAGTGCCCGATCCTTTCCAGCCAACTGCGATTCATCTGTCGTGCTCAACGATGTGTAGCGAAACTTTTCCAATGCATCGCTTGCATTTGAGATCAACTCACGCACAAAGACCTCATGATCCGAGTAAAGGGAACGTGCCACAATGTCCAGCAATTGTCGTGTCTCCGCCTGAAACTCGTGTTTATCTACGCCAGGCGATTCTTGAGCAGCCGTTGCAAAGTGACGTGACGACAGCACTGCTAAAAAAGAATTCAAATCACAAAATGATTCATATTTAATTTTATTAACTTACCTTTTGGCTGTTGCACGAAATGAGGTGCTCCTAAAGTCCAACTAGCTGCACGGTTTGTTTGCCGGCATAAGCTTCTCAGGCGGATTAGCTGCCGAGCCTTTAGGAGGCCTCCAAAAGCACGTACGCTCATCTTGTTCTGTAAGTATTACAAATTCTTTTCCTACGTTATATTTACAAAATAAAATTTGTGTTTCTTTTTAAACAATTGTTGAAAAAACAAGTGTTATTTAACTTTCAGAGCGCACATGTGTTCGATTGGCGATATATAATAATCGATTACTCTTAACAATCGTTATTTAAAAATTCGAAAAAAATTCCTTTATCGATAAAATTTCTGTTCAAACAGATTTTAAATATTTAAATGACTGCTCTAATATATTACTTAAATATTTATTTGTATTTTATTGATAAGTAGAGATAATCTGTAATCAATCTTTCAATAATACTGATTGTGATGTAATGAATATAGAATTTGGTAATACGTGATTGCTGACTCTTGACCCTTTCTCTAAGCTCTTATCATCGTTTGTATATTTTAGCATAAACTTAGTAAGATTAGAAAATTGCATTTAGTTGTTGAGCTCAGTTGATTAAAAAGCGTCGACCAACAATATCAAGCAATTTAAGACGTAATTTTGCTATCAAAATGAATATTAACTTCGTAATTTTCTTAGGTCTCTTGTTAGGAGCTTTTTTAACATGTAGATCGGAATCGCAAGTTGATGCAAGGGTGAGTAGAGCTTAACATTTGCCTATATATTAAGTGAAAACTGATTTTATTAACAAAGCCTTCCATGGAGAACGACTGTGCTCCTTACTGTTTAAACCTGTTCTTGAAATACACTGAGAATATGAACAACAAAATGGAAGTTTGCGAGAAAAGGAGTATGCAAATGGCGGTTCTACAAAGTCAACTTGCAGTTTTGAAATTTAAGGAAAACATGTGTGAAAGGACAATCAGGGAAAAAGAAGAGAAATGCAAAAGTCAAGAACAACTTGATGCCGATGTAAACTCCCTAAAAAACCTGATGTTACATTTAACAACTCATTCGAAAAACGAATCCCAAAAGCTTAAAGAATTGCTCAAGCAAATTGAAGATTACAGGGTCTTAATTGAAAACAAGAATGATTTAATAAGATCCCTACAAACAAAACTGGTGATCAATGGGATTTTGCAGTCGAATTCTTCATCAACTCTAGCAGCCTTGATGCTAGTGGATAGTAAATTAGAAAAGTTGGTGAAAATTTTGGAACGAAATTGCTTAAGTATTGGAGAATCAACAGAAATTAGGGAAATTCAAGTTCCGGGAATAGATCCCTTTTCTGTGCTTTGTGATGGAACAATCGCAGGTCCTGGCTGGACGATAATTCAACGAAGAGTTGATAATAGCGAGGACTTTAATCGCAACTGGACCGAATATCGTAATGGCTTTGGAAATCTTGATAGTAACTTCTTTATTGGCTTGGAAAAAATATATCGGATGACAAATTCACAGTCCTATGAGCTATATATTTATCTACAAAATTTCGATCAGGAAACTCGTCATGCGCATTATAATAATTTTAGTATAGGCAATGAGAACGATGCTTACGAACTTAAAGTTTTGGGAGAATACTCTGGCGATGCTGGTGACGCTTTGAAGCTTAACAAAAATATGAAGTTTACTACATTCGATCGGGATAACGACAAATATTATGCAAATTGCGCTAAGGAACGTAATAGTGGATGGTGGTATAACCAATGTGCTCTATCGTAAGTATAATTTTAAAAACATCAAAATATTTTGCTTGTCATATACATCAGATATTTTTATCAGCAATCTGAATGGACGTTATTATGAGAGCCAATTCGACAAGTGGGATGGCATTTGGTGGTGGAATTGGCAAGAGTTTCGGACTCTAAAGAAGGTACAAATGATGATAAGACCAACGAATGCGACGGCAGCCCAAAACTAATAATACTTATCTGATAATCTTACAACAATACAAAATTAAATTGAAGATACATGAAAAGAGACTATTACTTCATTTCAAATTTGCTGCCAATTATCTTGGGCTATCGATTATCGATTTATTATCGTTGTGCAGTAGTGCTGTGTAGTTCTTTCGTTGAGCGATAGGCCACATTTCAAAGCAACCCTGTTTGTGGAAGCGCGTCGTCTTCGCGTTTTATTTTTCTATTTATTGTTGAGTTTTTATTATTTGAATACTATAAGTGAATGTGTGCGTTTAATTAGTTAATAGAATGTACAATTAATTTTGCCTTTGGATGTAAATGCATACAAAATGACGTCCATTGATAGTGTGCGTGTGTTGCTGCAATCGTTGCCAGCAGCATCTCCCTCCGTCGGCAACAACAACAACGCGCAGCAAAATGAGTTGACGCCGGCAAAACTTAGTGCTGGTGCAACTCCATTGCGCGCGAGAAATTCACAACAACAACAGCTGCAGCAGCAACAACAATATCAACAACAAACACAACAACAATTGTATTATGGCACACCTGAAAAGTCAGCGGTCAGTGGAACAGGCGGTGGCAAAGATGAATTCTGGCGTGATCTGCATCAGTTTCACGAGCGACGCGGGTAAATAGTTGTTATTTAAACGTTAGTATTATGTCATTTATATATTAAAATATCTTTCAACAGCACACCACTGACACAGGCGGCCAAGATCAGTGGTCAACATGTGGATCTTTATCGTCTCTACCAGGAGGTAACCGAACGTGGTGGCTTTAACAAGGTCAACATGCGGGATGAGTGGGATGAGGTTTATAGCGCGCTGGATACGCTGCGAGAGCGTTGTGTCAATGGCACAGCTGGCATTAAGCACATCTATCGACGTTATCTGGACAAGTACGAGCGATTGAATTTCTTTGGCGAGGATCCTGACAAACTAGAGGCTTTAGAAGCGGCCATCGAATGTGCTGATCTGGGTGCAAGTGCCAGTCGAGCGCGCTCGCGTGCTTTGGCCAGCGGCGGAGGTGGTGGCGGAGGCATTGGGCTCACAGGCGGCGGACTAGGTAGCATATTTGGCAACATTCACTCCACATTGACGGCCGTGCCCATGGCGTACAATCAGAGGCAGCATATTGTTAATGCCGATCGCCGGCGACAGTATAAAATGTCCACACAGCTGCATAAGCATAGCAGCTATGAGAAGCTACTTCTATCCCTAATCTCACCGTTACCCAATGAACAGGACTTTGCCATCAATGTGTGCACTTTGATGGCCAACGAGCCACGTCCAACTTTGCAGTTAAGCGAATGTCCAAAGCTATTGGATGTGCTGCTGGCTCATTTGGGCGTCTATGCGGATTATACTATGCGTCAACTATTCCAGCATGGACACAACACGTCAGGCGTGCAGATAAAACGTCATTCAAAGCTGAACTTTTGGCGTGATTTGCTCTACGATAAACCACAAATTCTTGACCTCTACACGGATGAACAGGCCTGGTTGGACAATGGTCTGATCAGCAAGGATAGCGATGGAATTGAGGAGCAATTGCTGCAGTCTGATGAACTTGATTTCGAATTGGACTTTTTGAATCTACGACGCAGTCATGGCACAGATGAACGCATCGGGCAGCGTGTCCTGCAGATTGTACAGCTCGTGCGCAGCTTAAGCTTTCACCATGACAATGTAACGTTGCTTGCAGCGAATCGCACTCTTTGGAGGTATCTGGTGATGGGCGCGAATGTGCGATGGAGTGAGTATTAAGAGATTTCGGCATTCGTAATATCTCACGACTTCATTTGTTACCCAATTTTAATTTTTTAATCACTTTTCCCCATCTTGGTTTTCTATTTCTTTGTCCTTTTACTTGTTTTCTCTTATGTTTGATTTTCCTAGAATAAGTGATATAAGTTCATTTAGGGATTCCCTCCTCTTTTAAGATTTCTTTCTAATTCTTTTACTTTGCTTGCAGGCAACATACACATACAGGCACTGGAAACAGCTGGGAATCTGGCACAACAATTTGAGCTGTTGGATCCAGCGACGGATGAGTTGTCTCGGAATTTGTTGGCCACACTCTGCGAGGGCATTGAATCGAATGATCGTGCTGTGATCATCAGTTGCCTGGAGATACTCTACAAGCTGTGTGGACGCGAGGGGAATGCTCAGCATATTAATCGATGCCTGGGCTTGGATTTCTATCAGCGTGTGATGCTGCTGTTGTCCTTGACGGATGTAATGCTGTTGATCTTTACGCTGGAGGCGATCTATGCCTTGAGTGGACTTGGTGCACGTCCCTGTTCCATGTTGATGCAGGTGCGTGGATTGCTGGATCAGTTGGTTGCCTTGCTGACAGTGGAGGCGCAATCATATGGTGCTGCTGGATGCATTCTGATGCGTGTTGTAGAGGTGGTGCCAGGCAACATGTTGAATAACTTGGCACAGAATATGCCCAGCAATCAATTGACACAAATGATGACAGTTAAGCAGCCGCAAGCGGCACCAATTGCTGCATTGCCTCCACCTACACCGACACAGGTGCAAGTGTTGCCGCCACAAGTCGAGGCAATCTCGTTGCCCATTGTCATACCTGCTCCTGTGCCAGCTCCAGCTCCAATCTGTCTGCCGATGCCAAGTTTACCGCAAGTGCAGTTGCCTGTGCCCAGTTTGCCACAAGTACAACTGCCACCAGTTCCAGTACCGCAGCCAGTGTCATCGCCAGCGCCTTCTCCTGCGCCCGCTACGATTGTGCAGGCATCGCAACCACTTCCCACTGCGCCTTCAGCTCCACAGAGCTTCACACATGACGATGAGACCTATGCTATGGCCTGGCTGGGCGCTACTTACGAACGTGCTGGGAACGGACATGATTATCGTGTGGAACAGCAGGAACTTTATACCATTTATCTATCGCATTGCCAGAAGGCTGGCAAACATTCGGTGGTAAATCGCTTACAGTTCCCTAGACTTGTTCGTCTCATTTTCAATCCCAGCGTGGGACCAGCGATTGTGCGTCAGGTGGATGGCATTGATTTGCCAGGCACACACTACATAGGCATAAGGATGCGTGCCCAGCCTTTGCCCATGCAACAACACAAGGCGGCTGCAGCAACAACAGTGGCAGCAGCTGCAACAACAATAGCTGTCAAAAAGGAGGCAACCAAAGCGGAGCAAGTTGCTCTAGAGGCACAAGAGGAAGTTCAAGCGTCACCTACGCCCAGCTCATCCTTGATTAAAAGTCTGCTCGCCAACAAAGTCAACGAGCGTCAATTGAAGCAGAAGGCACAATCCCAACCACAACCACCTGCTTTAATTGCCACCACAGCTTCTGTAACTGGTTCTTCAGCTGGTCAACCCATCAAGGTTACATCCAATGCCATAAGTGCATTTGTCAACAATCCATTGATGCAGCATACACCTGTCAAGGTGGGTCAAACCACAATAAAGCCATTGCATCCACAGATGGCGCTGGAGAAGAAACCCTTGACGGATTCAGCACCACCGCCGTTGGCGCCGTTGAGCGGTGCCAATGTGCTGACCAAGGATGCTCAAGGACGCACATTAATCATACAGTCGAAACGCAAGCTTACCATCGATGAGGAGCAGAACAAGCGTCTGGCACTGGATCCTCAAGGAGGAGGCAAAGAGGAGCCTCAAGTGACGCCCTCGAAGAATGCAGCGAATCTCTATGCGGATCTGGCTGCATCTATACTAGAAGATGAGGATATGGATGATGTGCCGCCACTGGCTGCACAGTCCAGTCAGGAGCAGCAGCAACAACAACAATTACAACAGCAGCAACAGCCACAACAGCAGCAGCAACAACAACAATTGCAATTAATCCCAGCCAAAGTGCAACCGGC
Source organism: Drosophila neotestacea (assembly GCA_035044365.1). Lineage (NCBI taxonomy): Eukaryota > Metazoa > Arthropoda > Insecta > Diptera > Drosophilidae > Drosophila > Drosophila neotestacea. The sequence goes on from JAWNMD010000270.1 coordinate 513,920, forward strand.
ACAGCGACAATTGATCTTTCCAACTGGAAACTCGCCTGCTCCACCGCCACAGCTTAAATTGGCCACCACGGCAACAATCAAGACAGATCAGGGATTGCAAACAGTTCCGGTTATATTGCAACAGAAGACGGAGCAGCAGCAGCAACAACAGCCGACACAGACCCAATATGTGCTTGCCACCAATCAGCAGGGACAAACCTATTTGGTGGCACAACAAACAGCGCCAGCGGCAGCACCGGCAAATGCCACCTCCACGCCCACACTGCTTGTGACCCAAACACAGCCGCAGCACAATCAACAGCCTAAGACAATAATCATCTTACAGCAACCGCCAGGAGTAAGCACATCCAATGTTCCAGGCACACAGAAGGTTATTATGACCACGGCCCAGGGACAGCAGGTGTTGGTTACAACAACCACAGCTCCAGGAGCGGCACAGACACGCCCGCCCACTCCCGCACAGGGGCAACAACAGCAACAAATCTTTATAAATCCACAGCGTGCAGTGCCAGCCACATTGGGAGCTGGTCAAATGTCGCCTTCTCTGTTGTCGCAGCTCAATCAAATTCCGGCAACAATTAAACTTCATCAACCGCAACCCGCACAGTCGCCACAGCAGCAACAGTTGCAACGGGCTGGCATTGTTGCCACCAAAGCAGCTCCCATTCCTCAGTTGCAACAACATCAATCCATTATCCAGCAACACATCATCTCGAGTCCAGCTGCAGCTGTTGCTGACAAGCGGCAACTTCTCTTGGGTGGCATCAAGGAGACAACACTCATCACACAGACTCCGGCAACAACAGCGCCTTTGCAACAGAGTCAACTGAATTCACAGACAATCATAACCACACAACCGCCAACACAAACGATAGCAGTTGTTGGTGCGGCATTGCAACAGCAACAGCAACACATACGCACTGTTCTCGAGCAGCAGCAGCAACATCATCCATCTATTATACAACAAAAGATTTCGGTGAGTAACTCAAGTCATTCCAGAAGCAATTTTATATACTGAAGAGTCAATAGAATACTCTCAATTGTAATGATCTTTTTAAAACACTCTTTTTCCACAGCTAACGGAGGCAGGCAAATCCAAAGCTACGCCGCCAGCTTTACCCATAGCCAAGAAGCAGCTACCGCCATCAGCCTCACCATCGCCAGTCCAACAGCAACAGCAGCAGCAGCAACAGTTGCCGGCATTGAAGCCAACACAACAAACGGTGGTCAGCAATGAATCCATCAGCAAACCCATTTCGACAGTTGAAAGTAAACCCATAGAGCAAATGCCTATTGCAACAGTTTCCGCATCCACTATCTCTTCAGCTGCTACAGTGCCAGCAACAACAACAGTTACCAGCGTTGTGGCCAATGTTAATCCTCCAGCAACTGGAGCTGTTGCCGCCGTTTCTGCTGTGCCCGTCGATGTGAATTGGCTGTTTATTTGTGATTGGCGCAATTGTCCACGTCGCAAATTTAAATCTCTAAACGAGTTGCAACATCATGTGTGCAATGTTCATTGTCCTGATCATTTGGATGCAGGCGCTGAGATCTATTGTCAATGGGGAAGTGGACCCAGTTTGTGTGACAATATTGCAAGGAAACGTTACTCGCTGATGACGCATCTCGTTGATCGCCATTTGGCATTAGATGATCTGCGTGCAAGCGTGCAACGACGTTTGGCAACGGGCATCCATAATGTGGCGCCAACACAACCAACGGTAACAATTGTGAGGAATGCTGCAAATGCTCAAGCGGCAACTGCAACATCTGCCACAACAACAGCGACAACAGCCACAGCTGTGGGCACATCCGCCTTGCAGGCAATCAAACGTCATTCAGCCGATTTTCTCAACTCGAAGGAACTGATGGATGAGAACGAGGGGCCCGTCACAAAGAGCATACGTTTAACAGCAGCCTTAATACTCCGCAATCTGGTCAACTACACGTCAACGGCCAAACGTGGCCTTAAACGCTACGAGCCACATTTGGCGAATGTGGCCTTTAGCAATGTGGAGGCCAGCGGTGTCCTCTCCCACATACTGCACGAGCTGAGTCAGTAATGTGACTAAATGAGAACTAATTATCTATCTATATAGTTATAGTTTATATACATATATGTATTTTTGTACTTCACTCTCGCTGCGCTGCTCTTAAACATTATAAAACAATTCTCTGTACTAACGACACTATTTAATGTGAATTAAAATGAAATGTTAAATCAATAATGTGTTTAATTTCAAAAAGGAATTTATCTTTTTCATTTTCATTATTTATGAAATTAAGTATTCAAATACTTTTATATACTTTACTATGGAAAGATGTAATTCAAAAAGAAATGCCAATCTATGAATTTTATGTGTTTTCTTTTTCTTAGGAATTCAATATATTTTGTATTGCATATTAAATAAAGGGAAAACTATTAACATAGTCAGAAAAGCAGAATTAGAATGTAGCACTTAAAAGTGAACAAGTATTAAATGCTTTATCAATTATATAATTTATTTTAATTAGGATTCCATCATCACAAGTGGTATATATAGGAAGTTTTTTAAGGAAATTGATTTTTAAAATGTATAAACTTGAATTGTAGCAATTAAATATCAACAAATTAAATGCCAAATCAAGTATGTATTTTACTTCAATTGGAAATTTATCATTATTTATTCATCAAAATGTATTGTAGGAAAACATTATTCAGTTGCCTTTACAGGATAAACTAAACTGGTATAATAAACACAATTTTAATTACTTGAATAATCTGTTTTTTTAAATAGTAACTCCTTATCATTTATGAATCATAAATTACACAGTATATGGAAAAACTACTATGTATACAGTTTACTGTGTGAATTTGTCTATAGAAATTCAATTGGGAATTCATCATTTGTTTTGATATATTAATTATAAGGATGTACTATTTTACAGTTGCCTGTGAATTGTCAGTCAGAAGGTATAAACTCAATGTGTAATATAACACTTAAAACAATAACAAATAACGTACCGATCAACTGGTTAGTTGTAGAGATCCCACAGTGAGATCTGGGCATCCATGCCAGCTGCTGCCATAATAGGGGCTTTCCACATGGACACTGGCTGAGGGGAGTATGCTAAATCCGTGACACCACCCTGTTTGTGCTGGGTAAGCACGGCCAATGGCCGAAGACTCTTCCACGAGAAGATACGTATGCGTCCGTCCCATCCTCCACTTGCGAAGACCTTTTGATCGGCTCGTATGCGTACGCAGTTGACTCCAGGATTCTTGATACACAGGTCCGAGCCTCGTTGCAGCTGCATAGACTGTCGTTGATAACTGAAGGTCGTCAGTTTATCAGCTAATCAAAAAAATGGGAAAATTGTATATAGTGACATTTAGTTGATAAAGAGATTTTCTTACTGGCACCGCCGACGATTCCACGGTTTGTGATTGAATCATAGTCTACAGTCAGTGCCTCTGGTGCTAGCTCCATAATGTCTATCATAACGCCAGAGCTGAGATCCCATGTGAGAAAATGCCCCGACTCATATCCGGCCAATAAAAACAACTGCGAGGCGCACTCGAAGGGTTTAAAGCAGGTAACGCTGCCTAGTTTTGGAAGCTGTGGATCATCAGGTACTAGCATCTGTGTTGGAGCCGCTGGATCCGTAACATGCAATACACCAATTGAAGACTCCTCACACGGATAGAAAAGGAGCTGCTCGTTTGTATTATTAGGATTAATGTGCAAAGCAGAGCGACAATAACCAAGATGATTTCCCGGAATACTGCGTTCTTTCACATAGCTACTGTTGCTGATAGAATACGTGGTGATGGTTCCACCTTTTTCCTGCGTCACAAGGTGCTCTTTTGTATGATGCAGATTCGTTATTGGCTCAGTGCCCACTTCAAAGTGCAGCGCCGATCTGTTTGTCTGCAAAACAATTCATATAATTTACTTGTCTCATTTTTCTTGTTGATTTCGCTCACCTGTAGATCCCAAAGAAAGACTTTACCCTTAAATGTGCCGGCCAGCAGACGTTCGCTTTCATGGAAACACAGTGAATTCACGGCTCCCATTTCCGGGCAACGTAAACTGAACACGGGATCTGGTGGTAACACAGCCATTTTATCAATAGTATTAATTTAACGAAATTGAACTAGGCGTGCTGCCTTAAGTCGATAAGATAAATAAAGTGTCTTTCGATAGCGATAGATGTGGTGGTTCACCGACAAAGGTATGTGCAGACTATCGAGGAGGTGATAGATTTCGATTGAGTGCCACCATTAGCGTCAAATTGGCGCCCGATGTGGTACGTACAAAAAGCTCCAGATGGCGCTAGTGTGCCTTTGCTTTGCCGCGCTGTTCAAAATTAAATAAAAACAGCTTTTAATGTAACAAATATAGATTAGATAAATTCAAGAGGATTTTTTAACATAATTTATATATAAAAACAATAAAAAACAACGAAATTGGGAAGAAGTGACAGTCCTGGGGGGTCAGCTTGGTACGTACGCACTCTATAGATGGCGTCAGCTTGGGTACGTCCGCTATATAGATGGCGGCGCCCGTTGGCAACGCGCGCTTATTTAAAAATAAAATAGAAAACTATTTTTTAAGTAACAACCGATTTTTTTCAACAATTATTCAAATTCGAAATTAGATAAATTCAAGAGGATTCTTTTAATATATCTTTCGTCTTTGTAGCCCTGAGTTTGGGGCAATCGAAGCTAATAAAACGCAAAATATTATCAAAAAATAATGGACTTAAGTATTTATAGCAAACTATCATAAAATCACTAAATACCCAACAAAGCGCCACTGCATTTAAAACATAACATACTGAAAAGCCAGGCGGCTTTAATGGACTTTGACAGCGTCCAGCGTGCCTGGCCTAGACGTTAAGGCAACGATCATAAAAGACTTGTCAGTTGTACTTGTGGTGACTGTAACAAACAGAACAAACAACAACAACTAAATAAAGAACAGCGTGGAGAATTATGTGGCCAAAAAGATCGCAAAATAAACATGCTATAAGCTCGTTAATCAATGCTAAGTTGACAGTTTTAAGTGGCTTTACCGATTTTATTTTTTATATGTTTTTCTTGTTGTGGTACAAAAAGAACAACAGAAATGGGTTGAGACTCCTGTTGCGTCTCAGTGCCAAATGATTTAGTAGGAGGTTTTGACGAAAATAAAAAGACAAACCAAAATCTAACTACTTTTTTTTTAAGAAACTAGGAGAAAAAACCGGATAGAACTGGAATTATACATTATATATATTTATACATACTTTTAAAAATAAACTAAAGGGAAAAATTCAGAATAATTTATAAATTTGTGACAAATAGAGCATTCATTAAAAAGTACATTTAATAAAGAATTCTTTTCGGTCAACGATAAAATGAGCATAATTTTAGAAATTTCTGTAAATTCCTACAATTATTGACTAGCTCTAATTGTAATTTGATTGGGGTGCACCAAGTTAACAACTCTCACGTTTTCACAGCGGAATTCCCACTAGTCTTTTTGCGGCTTAACAGTCAGAAGATCCAAGAGTTGGCCAAGAGTTCCTTTAACGGCAAAGCGAATCGTAAAAAAGGGTTAAAGCCTGTAGTACTATGCCAGCTCATTTGGTTTTCGTTTCGGTTTTTATTGGCGCAGAAATTGAGGAACAGTCGGGCGGACGGACAGACCGACGGAATGTTTGAAAGAAGTCCATAAATCTTTTTACCACAGCGACCGAGGTGAGGCGTTTAGTGGCCAAAACTATTTATGCATGTGGCTATGTAGGTAATCCATTTGAAATGGGTCAACGACTACAACAACAACAACAACAACAACAGCTACAACTGCAACATCAACTCCTTAAACGATTCGAATGACCCAAAAGCAAAATAAGCAAAGCGAACTCAAAACCCAACCCAGTTTCTGTTTCTGTTTCAGTTTCAGTTCCAGTTCGAGATGTTTAAAACATATTAGCTTGTTACCTTAATGAAGTCATAAATTTTCGCTATCACTTTGGAGCATCAGCAACTCCTTGAGCCAGGCTACAGGCTCACAGTCTACACAGTCTAAGCAGTCTACAGGTTTTCTAAGGAATTCCAATTCCTTGCCAGACCAAAACCAAAGTGTTTTGGCACACATATCCATATCCATGTCCATATCTATATATCTATATGCAGTGCTCGATAGTTAATCAGGCTTAGTTTGATATATGCTGACAGTGCGGTCCTCTGGTGTAGGCCGCCACCTCAGCCACATCCTCATCCTCATCCTCAGGAAGGAGTTTCAACTCTCAGATAACCCGCTGGGCTCGTTCCGCGTATCCATTGGCTATGAAAATGAAGTTATCACGCGACAAACAATGACTTGGCCCCGGTATTGCTACCTATAACTTTATATGGTTGTCATTATTAGCCAGAAATTAAATGGCCCTCGGCCAGCTCCCAACTTATTTATGTGCTACCTTAATGGACCTCATCTACTTCGAGCTCATGTAGATGCCACTTCGACTTCTCCTCTACCCTCTCTCTCTCTTACTGTGCTTCAGTGTTGAGTTTTTATGTACCTGACGTTTTTTTATAGCATTATTTCGCAATGCTCATATATCACATTGCGCATTCCGGGAACAAACTGAACATCCAAAGGTGTTGGAATTTTGATTTGACTGCAACAATGCAGCTCGGAATAAAGGTAAAAAGTGATGTAAGCGAGTTATAGGCAATATAGTATTAGAAAAAATTCGATTTTAGTTTGGTACCATAAAATTTTTTGCATATTGTGTGTTTTTAAGGGGCTTTATTAATTTGTTTTCCGTTAAATAAATATTAAACGAAATTAATAATCTATGATAGGAATATTTTTATAGATCTCTCAGTCTTTAATCAATATGGAAATTTTTTTGACACTGGATAAATTAATGTCAAACGATGCAGTAAATAAATTATTGTCAAAAAAACCTTTCAAAGATATTTGTATAATTTAAATAAAAACCACTTCTTTATGAACTTCTGTCAAAGTTTAATTGCTATTAAAATAACTTGTATGGGAGGAAATTTAAAAAAATTGATACCAGAGTAAAGCTCTATTTATTTAATTATACAAAATAGCATAATAGTTAAGAGAAATTCGTACTTATTCAAAAGTAGAGGTGTGATTATAAAAATATTACGCAAGCCCTTAAGATGCAATTAGAAAGTAAGGCAACTCAAATTCCATTTGGGCTACAATTTTTCTAGAAACCACTTAAAATATGCAACAAAGTTTGAAATGTGAGTAAAAGAGAGAAATATGCAAGAGAAGCGAACAAGTTGAGTTTGAAGCACAATCAATTAAAACATCGACGTCTATCAGCATTATTATAAATCAAACGATAACATAAAATTGACACTAAAGGCGTTTCGCCCATTTTTCATGCGACGACGAGATTAAGCCTCGAAATTGTAGATTGTGGCTCGAAAAAAATACAAAAATTCAAAACTGAAACAGAAAAAAAAGAAAAATAAATAACTGGAGCTGAGCTTTGTTTTTACTTATGCAAATTTTCGTTGGCAATCTGGACGGGAAAAACTGGTCGACACTCCAAAGTGCTCAGTAATTGATCAATTTCCGCTAAGCAGCATAGCTCAGAGACCGGATCCCAAAATACCGAAATAAAAAAAAATTGAAACAAAAATCCGTAACGAAACCAAGTCGAAGGCATAGATAGAAAACAGATCCGCAGCTGTGATAATGTGATGGCCACTTGATTTTTAAACTGATTTATGTTTTCCAACGATATGAAGAGGAGTATATGGAATTGTTGAATCTCTTGCATATCTATTGATCATTTGCCTAATGAAATGGCGCTTCACCTACTCTGAGTGACCTCCATTTATGGGATGCTGGGAAATATGTTGTTCATCTTCGCACCTACACGAATTCCACATCATTGGAGATCTGATGAGAAGAGATGCTGCCAATCGAATGCAGTCAGTCAAAGTGCCAATCAATTGAAAGGACAAGAAGGCAACTGAACTGTGCTGAGCCTGAAATCGAAACCTTGTCGCTTGGTGTCAATAACAATGTACCAAATAAGGGTACTCCCTAGTTAGAGCTGATACCCTGCAAAACCTCACGCTACACGACAGTCTACAATTAGAATAAATAATTATATGGCATGACGAGAGACTCAGGAATAATTTTATTCACTTTCTTAATTTTTCAAAATTTCTTACACTTCTTTCTTTAACCGATCCATGTCACATAAAGTCGTGTCACGACATTCACCCATCTCTGCCTGACATGATTGCTGTGTAACAATGTCCATTGGTTGATTGGTTGCCTTTTCTTTTGGCGACGATCGCAACGATCTCGAACAACGGACAAAATTCCAATTTAATTGCGTGAATTAAAGCTGTAAATCATTATGCTAAGTGCCCTTTAATGTCTCAAAATGCAGCTCATTTGCAAGTGCCCAGTGTGCCACAGACTGTGTCTGTTCCTCTGCCAGTGACTGTGACTGTGCTTGGGTTGCAATAACCTCAAAGCGTAACATGAGGCATGCCCCCAGGCCATGTAATCATTTTGGACTGCCTGTCCATAGTTGTTGCACCAATAACTGCCTCTTGTCTCCAGCTCCTGGGCAGCATCTCGATGCATTTGCTGAGATAGCCAACTCACTACTTTCAATTATCAATTATTAAGTTAATATCTTCTTCAGTCTACAGTCTACTACTACAGACTACTCGTAGTCCCAGGTGTGTCGCCAATCGTCAGTTGCCTGTCTCTCAGATCTGAGATCATGTCTTTGCGCACTTTAAAGTGTTAATGTTTTAATTTTGCAGGTAACGTGTTGGCAAATAGCTCTAAGAGGGGGGTAAGGTTAAAGATATAGGCATAAAGAAAGATGTAGATATAGAAAATTTTAGATATAGTATAGTACATTTATATAGTTCAATGTAAAATTCAGCTTGGCCTAGCTTTTATTAAATTAATAAAATGATTTTATTAAAACACAAAACATCTAAAACACAAATATTTAAAATGGACTTTCGAAAGCACTAAAAAACACTCTCACAGGACTGTAAAAAGTAGATTTGTCACAAAGTTTTCAAGCTTTTCAGCCTTGCCTAAAATATATAACTTAATTACTTACTCACATGTGTGTGTGTGATAAAAAAGTTTGATAAAAGTTTTCTACAATATTTTGACAATAGACTAAATGGTTTAACCAGTTTTGCTGACTTGTTTCTATCCTGCGAGCCATTAAATGTTTGCCATGCACTTATCACTGCCAAATATGCAGAGAAAAACTGAGTGCATTTAATGAATGGCGCTAACTTCGAATAGCCTGTTATGAATGCGTGCGAGTATTCATGCGAGTATGAGTGCAAGTCTGAGTGTGAGTGTGAGTATAATTAAAATGCCACTTTAGCTGACAGCAGCTGGTTGCCAGCGATCGAAAGCGAAATTAATTTCAAGTAGCCTGCAACCAAATTGTCTCAAACCGAAATGTCCATAATCAACACATGGGCATCCGCAGAAGGGGCGGGGCATTTGGGGTGGACACGAGGCCATCTCATTGGACATCTCATATACTCATGAACGTGCTATAATTACAGATCAAGTTAAAAAGAGGGGAGTTAATGGCGTTGGACCGCTTGATAAACACCTCAAAAAAAAAAAACAACTGAAACAAAAACAAAAATGAAGAAAAAAATGTGCTTGTTAATTACAGTAATTTGTTGTTGCTGCTGCCACTAAATGTGGCGACAATCGCAACTTGTAGCCAGCAGGATTATTTGACCCAGTTGTCACAGTTGCCGCATGCCACATGCCGCATGCCACATGCAACCTTAATAATTCAGGGACATCAACTTTAGTTTGGCTAACAGAAACTACTCAAAGACAAATAACAAACAGAAAACAAACAAAACGACCACAGTAAAGCCCACAAATGTCGAACACATAAATTATTTGTAGAGTTTCGGCGAAAGTTGAACCTCTCTTCGTAACAAGTTGATTGGCCACACTCTTTCTCAAACGGCATTATTAGCTACATATTAAATGAGTGAGTGTGCTGACATACAAACTTATAAATTTTAGTTGCCTATTAAAAATCAAAGTTTTACTGAAAGTGCATTTTCGAAAATTCTTAGCATTTAAAATGCTATATTTCAAGACATTTCTAGACCTCCCAATTCTGTTTCTAATGAAGCTTAGATATATTTTAACTGCAACCATCTAATTCATAGAATTTGATTTAATTAATTTGAGTGATTATTTCAGTAAAGCAACTTTTATATAACATAAATATTGCCTTCTACACTTTTTAGGTCTATTTAATTTATTTTGAAGGATATTTCAGTTTGTAGGTATTTATAATTTACCTACTTGAGTGTTATTTATTTTAAAAATAAATTATTTAGTTTATTTTTTTGTTATATTTAGTTAGTTATTTCAAAATGCAGCTTTTCATAGGAAAATATAAATTCTCTTTTATTTTAGTCTTCTCAATCGTTATAAAATCTGATTAAAGTTCACAGAATTACCGTTCATGTTGGTATTTGAATAGTGTTGAGTTCAACAACATGCCAAGTGTTTAGACACTTCTTTAATTAAACCGTTTATTTATATTCTCGCCGCAGGGCATTTAAAAGTCGTTGAGAATTTTTGGTGTGACCCTCGAGGGGGCGTTAGTTTTTGAGGTTCAGCTGCCGTTGCTATTGTATTTTATGAAATGTGTTGAGACTTTTGAAGTGCGTATAATTCATTTTGGCTGCATTTTGCAAGTCAGTCCGTCAGTCAGTCACGAGCCTGACGCTGGCTGACATGGTGACGAGGAGTTGGGCGGTTTAGGCCAACTGCAGCTGTCAGTCAAGGCTCAAACAGGCCGCCAAGTAGCCGCTGATCAGGCAAACAGAAAACCAAGCAACCAACCAACCAACCAAACAAACAACAAGTCAACCACACATTGATAAATGGCGTTAAAATATTTCACATGCGCGATGTCAGTTTAATTTTCATCAGCATTGTTGGACTTCAACTGCGCCTCAAAGTGAAACTTGGCCATTTAAATGCATGTGCCAGGCACTCATTTACCTTATCTGCTTTGCCTTTAAGCACGCGTTACGCATACGCCTCGTAAGCCGTACCATACTGTAAAAAAAATGTATAAACTTATTGTAAAACATATTAAAAACGCTGTATGGCTCATTAAACACACAAATATTTCAAACCGGTAAAGAAAAAGACTGCACAATCCACAACCACAACCACAGCCAGTGTTGGCCAAAAGGAGGAATAAGCGGTGGTAACTAGAGTTAACCCGGCTAGCAAGTATTTATGAGATAAAAGCACTTACGATTTCATTAGCCAACTGCAGCAAAACAAAATCACCGCCAAGATATATGTGTATGCTAAATTAATATTTACCTGACAACATTTGACAGATGCACTATGGAGTGATTAATACTTTAATGTGACAAAAAAAATCAGCTTTAGGAATATACTTTAAATATGAATAAGAACCTCTTGAAAGTTATTTAAAAAAGAGTTTGGAGCATGATCAAATATTTTTAAATGATCCTTGTGTATTTATTAAAATTAATAAAACTAATTGATCTTCCTATATTAAATAAATTCGATGTTACCAGATTTAGCCTTCTTTGAGTAGCATAAGTCATTTTAATATACCTTTTATTTAATTAAAATGCATAAAACTAATTTTTGAAAGTGTTTGGAAGCTTAATAAATAAAGTACTTAATGATGCAGAATAATTTCAGTATTTATATTTTAGTAAATAGCGCAATTATGTTTTTTCGAATATTTTCAGATATTTCAACTCGCTCAATTAAGTTTAAAACAAATCTTATACAATAAGAAATGTCTTAAGAGACTGTCATCTTTTTTGGCTATCGCATTTTGGCCTGAAACCCCACCGTGAGATGGTCGTAAAAAACTGGAAACAGGACTACGGAGGCGCCACAAAGTTGCAGTGGCTCATCTGCGTTTCAATTAACTCGAAACTTGATTCGCAATGACTTGAGCAACATTTGGTTGCATTGATTTGTCAAATTGACAGCAATAAATCGATCAGAGCCAGTTAGAGCTGACAGTTAATCATAAGCTGCAACAAAAAGCGTTGACAGCTGACCAGGTGAAAAGCAAGAGAGGTATGTAGACCCAATCCGAGTCGAGTCGCAAGTTGAATTTTTGCGTAATGCATTCAAGCTGCCAATCAGTCAATTGTCTTGATAAATGCGCACATTGACCAAGTTGCATACGGACTTGTACTCGTATTGGATGGATGCCTGGGGCTGCATAGGCACGGCATAGCACGGTACGACTCAACTCGACGCGGCTTAGTTGGATACCAGTTTAAAGGCGAGTGCAACAAGTTGCACCAAATTAATTATAAGCCACCCACCCGACGGCGACGTGGGACGCCTCTAATGCCTAACCTTGTTCACAGACACTTTACTAAATGGTTGGCGCCGCCGGCGGTCGGGGTGGTCAGAGTCTTCGATCCATTGCATTGATATGGCATTGATATCGTACTATATACATAAGTATTAGTGTGTGATCAATCAAGTTATAGCACAGATTATTGCAAATTTATTTAAATACATTTATTTCAGATCTTTTGGGGGATTTTGCAACCCATAGCATGGAAAAAACTGTTCCGCACTTGCCTAATGACAGTTATTTATTAGTAGACATTTTGTTGCAGACTGTGTTTAAATTGTGGCAAGGGAATTGGGTTGATCACCATGGGTAATGATCAGACATTGATCTTTGCTTAATCAAAACATTCAAAGTTAGTATCTTAAACGTGATCAAGGCGACGATAAATAAGTGTACTATACTATCAATAGCATTTGCTTTTTAATTTATTATTCAGTTATATATTCTTGAATGATTTAAGGACAGCTCTTGAGAACTTTCCATTTTATCCAACTGCATCATTTTCTTTTCATCTTATTGGGTTATTTCATAAGTATTACACTATTAACACTTCCCGACTATCTAATCGCTATATCTTTTCTCTACTTATCTTCCTTGCCAGAGTTTGCTCTATCGGCAACTGTATCAGTTCTTCTTTATGCCATATTCTTAAGCATTTCACTTACAGCATAATCTTGTTTTCATTTGACTGCTTTCTTTGATACTCTCATCTCTCTCTCTCTCTCTTTTCCCATATTTTTAATTATTTAAATTTATTACTCATTTTAAAAGTCCCATTAAACTTGATTAAAATCTCTTATTATAATCATGTTAAAAACCTATTTGTTAAATTTCAATGGCTCAATTACAAATGCAAGCATTGTGTATGCACATACTTTATTTATTTAAAATATATTGTTTAGATATTGCAAGCAAACTCGTTGAATATCGTTAACTACAATCCATAAATATCGAAAGGTAAAAATTATTAACCATTATAAAAGTACTTAAGTTGTTTCGTGTATTATGGTGCACGCTGCATGCCTGTTATGGCCATTCATTTGTTTTGGCTCTTAAAAATGTTTAAAAAATTATTAAAAGTTCATAAACATACACAATGTTTATACCCTGGAGTTTAATAGGCAATTGAATATGTTTATGATTTTCTAATAGGCATTTGTGTGTCGCAAAAGTGTTTACAAAAGTCCAATTTAATTTAACAGGCAGTTGTATATTTGAATATAGCATAAAAAAGTATATATCTAATTTTTAGATACACTATAATAATTACCATAAAGTAACTTTGATTAGATTGGAGTTTTTCTGTAACCAACATTTTTTAGAAGACACTGCAATGTATTGAATTAAAGGATATCTTCGAGTCGCACACACTCGACTAGAGCATTCTTCACTGTGTGTGTCTGTTAACATTTTTTTTTTCAGCTGGCAGTTAAGCCATTTGACAAGTTGACTAAGACAAAACTCACGCCGCCGCACTTATTCAAAACCTTATGCGCAATTTAATAAAATCATTATGCAGCTGTCAGAGGCAATGACATTTGAGGCAACTGCAACTGCCACAAAGCTTGCACAAGTTGCTGTGGCAGGCGAAAAAAAAAACAAAATACTTTATTGATTTCTGGCGGCGTTTTTGCGCAACGTTTGGCAACAACCAACGCCAATTTGAATACGAGTATTCGCCATATGAATCTGTAACTGAATACTGAAAATGAATATGAATATCTGAATTGAAAACTGAATTTGTACACCGGATAACTGGGCAAACATCTTCACCTGCTGCGCTGTCGCTTCATGTAGTTGTGGCCAACTTGACGTTTCAATAATGTGGCCAATATTTAAAGCCAACTCAACGAATGGCGCCAACTCGCATTTTGTTTATGGCCGCCAAACAATTTTTTAAATATGATAAATCGCCAAATACCATTGCTAATTACAGAGCAACCAAATCAAAGAAAATCAACCAAATCAACTAAATCAGCAACTGCATTTGTCTAACGCTTAACGCTTTACGCTTTACGCTTAACTTGGCCAATTGGCTTGCCGCTTGGCAAATACGATTTTCATTTGGCCGCATTCATTTGCAACTACAGTTGTTGTTGTTGCTGTCTTTTGGCAACTGTTGTTGTTGTTGTTGTTGTGACTTGATGGCCTCTGCTTAATTATAATTAAAATACTTGGCGCGTGTCGTGCATTAAATAACAAATATTTGCATTGTATGTAAAACATGACTAGAAGGTGCAACAATAAACCAGGTAAATTTAAGAATAAACAATAAGTGTTCTATTGCATATGTAGAATTTAAGTCCACAAGAGTTTTATTTATGCGGAATGTCATTTTGTTCGTGATTTGATCTATATTTTGATTAGCACCATAAAGAATAGAACGTTTTTAAAAATGGAGCCTAACTCAACATAAGTCTGAAGCCTTAAGATGTTTTGAAAAAAATATAAAAGCTTAGTTGGAAAGAGAATTTCATAATCACAGTTATTAAGCTAAGGACTTTTTTTGTAATTAACATCTACACAGTCATAGTTCAATAGAAATAAATGAACTCAAATCTTAAAAAATAGATTGAATACTTTCTTTTCGTAATTCTAATACTTTCTGCTAGTCTCAGAAGTTCAAAGCTCCGCTTAAGCTATAAATCTATTCCATATTTACTGGAGTATTGCACTTGGCATCCATGTCTGGTTTCTTTTCTTTATTTATTTATTTCTTTTTTTTTTTGGTATTGTATATCATGTTGTTCGATGTTTTTTGTGTTAGCCACATTTGTATGCCAATTTTAGCCCCATTTGCCGGTCATGGGCTTCGTTTTTAAACGTACCCATGACTGTTCCCTCAACTCAACTCAACTCCACTCTCCCCTTCGTTTTGGCGAGGCCAACAACGATGTGGGCATAAATCTTGCACGCATATTTAAGTTGATGATGTTAAATGGCTGTACTAAAAATACGAAATATGCATGCCGTATGCAGGCAACAGTTTCATCCTGTCGCTCCAAGTGGAATGTGCCACAACACCACACCACACCACGCCACACCACACAACAACAAGAACAACAAGAGCAACATGGCGACATTCATAAACTGAAAAACCGAACCTGATGCCGATGGTGGTAGGGCAAGGGGGAGCAGGGCAACGGGACTCGTGGGTTTTGGGGCTGGACAACAGACTTGTCCAATGCAACGGGGCCAACAAAACGTTCTGCCCAAAAAGGAAACAAAACGAGAAACCATATGAAATTGTAACAAAGTTTAAATACGCTACAATAACAGAGGATTTTCACTAAAAAACTCAGAGCCCTTTATTTACACAAGATGAACTTCATTTTAAAGAATAAAAATATCAAATATATATAGGATTAAATATTTATTAAATTTATTAGCGTGTTATTAATTAATTTACAAAATAGGGTACAAACTCTATCTTAAAGTTGTTATACCCTGCAGAGTTGTAACAACTACGATTGGTTTTTCCCAGTCGGTGAAGAGTTTCTTCATTTTTTCTCCTTTTTTTTATTATTATTATTTCCTGGCATGTTTTCTTTTTGCTTAACGGCGGCAGATTTGAAAAGAATTTTTGCTTGCAAATGAAATTGTTTCTTGTTAAAAGCTAAAAAACAAAAACAACTACAAAAAAATATGCGAAGCAACCAAGGCGGCAGACACGAGGCAATGGGGCACGTTACCTTAGGACCTGGCACCTGCCGTCGCAACGATTGATGAAATTAAAAGGTATAAATAAAAATCGTTTTAATGGGCTGGGGATTTGGAACTTAATTTTTTAATTAAACAAGCAGCACACGGAGACACAGAACGATAACTGGCCATGGTTAAAAGGGGGGCAGAGATTCAGAGATGAAGAGGGAATCACATGCAACCAGACAGCCAGAGGCCCAGAGAAAGAGAGAGAGAGAGAGCGAGAGACTTTGACTGGGACATTTATGCAAAACAGCCACCGATTTCCCTACGGCCACTTTGGTCACTTGCACCACTTGTGTGGTCTCCAACTTCAGGGTCTGCCACACCACTCGGCAACCGACTCCTCGGTCTGCTGGCAACAGTAGAAGCAGCAACAGCAGAAGCAGCAGCAGCATCTGAAGTTGCGGCAACATCGTCCATAACTGTGTTTGCTTTTGAGGCCTGGCTAAGAGACTAAACACTTTTCAAGTTAAAGGGCATAAAGGGAAAGGGTATATCCTAGGCATGGGGATATATGTACTTATATATATGTAGGACCCACAGCATAACATGTTAATCCCTGACTCCTGCGACGATGTCAAATGTCAGCACATGTCATTTGTCACTTGGTCTCTGGCAACTCGATGTGCAAGTTCTTTAGTTTGTCGCCTGGCAAACATTTGTCACTTGCATTTTGGCCCGGTTGGACCACCTAGCAACTCCATAGAGGCCACAGAATTGACTGGTTTACATGACCAGCTGCTATTTACAGATTTCTTTACTTCGAGTGAAGCATTGGAATGTGCTGCGATTTCTCTGTAAAGTCGGAGGAAGCGCTGATAATAATGAAATTGGTATCCATTCACTTCCTTCTGCTGTAATTTGTGATCATTTATATTATTTTATTTTATTTTATACCATGAAGAGTCTAATGTTACTCTATGATAGCATCGATAAAGTATTCACTTGATCATTTTTATAAATATTACTGTAGATAATTATACCTAAAAGCTTAAAAAAACATGTATAACTCACCACACACTCACATAAGTATTTATCAGCATTCCATCCCAAAAGAAATCTCATTGCAATTATTTTTTTAAATTTATATATAATTTTTATTTATACGATTTCTCTGCACACGTTTGAAAACCAAGAAAGATGTGACAAACAAAAATTTGAAATATAGAAATGTAGCAAATATTTTCAGTTAACTGAAAATCAAAAATAAAAAAAACTGTTTAAAGTTCAAATTATATAAATTTTTTCTTTATTGATTTTTTGATGTTTTTCATTATTAATTTATTATTTTGCGTTACTTGTTTAATTACAAAGAAATGCAATAGAATAAGAGCCAAGATAGAAAAAGTTAGGTATGTAGATAATTTAAAGAGTGAGTGAGAGAAAAGAGAGAGAGAGAGGGTGTGTGTAGATGTGAGTGTGTGGTGAGTTATACATGTGTGTGAGCGTATGTGTGTGTTTGTTTGTTTGTTTGTTTGTTTTATACATAAATAATTACAAATTACAATTTACAATGCGAAATGCGAAATGCAAAATGGCGGCAAACAAGACAACTAAATTACAAGTACATATATGTAGTATTAAAATTATATGTAAAATTAATTAATTGATTAATTAGTAGTACAAGTTGGAAATGAACAGAAAAAGATTACAGTTGGTGCAAATGAATTTACAAATGACGAATGAGAAGCGGCCAAAGTTCGGCACAATTACTATACTTCGACTTGGCTTAGGATTAAATAAATAAATTCTCGTATAATTAATAAAGATTTGATTTTAGCATTTTGTTTTATATAATATTCGTTTCGTTTTGTTTTGTTTGTTTGTTTGTTTGTTAACATAAAATGTTATATTACAGCAACGCGCATATAAGTACAGTAGTTCAATTTGTTTTTTTTTGTTCTTTATTTTTTAATTTTTTTATTTATTATACTTCATTTTTGTTTGTTTCAGTTGTTTACTGTGTAGTGTGTGTGTGTGTGGCTTGTAGTTGTTATTCAATTTGAATGCTGCTTCAATGTCTAGTTAAGTAATCATAAATGTTCAATTGTTTAAATGTTTTTCTCTTAAGTACACACTAATTAAATTTTCACCTAAGCATTTTGCATTAACTTTTTAATTTTCTTTTTATTATTTTTTTAAATTTACATTCATACATATTGCTACATATAAACTTGACGCTTCAGTTTTTCAATTGCCTTTTGTTAATTGATTATTGATTTCTTCATCTTTATTTTTTGTTTTATTTTAGATTTTCTTTTTGTTTTTTTTTGTTTTTATTTGTAATTTTGTGTATGTATTTGGTTTGCTAATTTGTTTGAACTATTTACGTTTTGTATTTGTTTATGTTAATATATATTAATATAAATATACGAGAAACAATTGTTGTTTATATTTATATATATAGTATATATCCATATACACATATGTATATATATTCTATATATGTAGAAAAGCAGCAGTTGGTTTTTTATTTTTTTCATCCTTCTTTTTGATTTTACATATTTAATTAATAAATATAACGTTTATTCAGTGTGAATTTTGGTGTTTGTCGCCGTATATATCATACGATATACGATTTATATATATATACTTATTGATTTGTAGCATTTTTTAGTACATTTATTTAAAAGTTTTTCTTTGCATTTTGCTAAGTTTTCAGTTTTGCATTTTCTTTTCAAATTTTCAAATATCTCAAAATTAATTATTTGCTTAGATTTTCATTGTCTTTCTCTAACCAATTTCGTGCAATTCTCAAATATTTGTTTTCTTTAGTATATCTTTGTTACGTTTTGCAACACTGTCTTTTTTGCCACAATGTTGAGCAACCCTAACAATATGCTGTTTAAAAATTCGGTTTATTTTTGCATTATCTCTCTGAATTATCTTCAATTTACTTTCAGTAGTGCCTATTAAAATTTCTTTTTATATTCTTTAAATTTTAAAGTTTTAATTTATAATTTGTATTTTCATATTCTGGAAGTGTTTGCTGTGCGAATTGGTTGTCAATTGTTTTAGTTTTGTTTACTTTTCTTTTTGTTTTCGTTTTGCGTATGAATTTAAAAAACATTCTCATTAAATTTGTTTACTAATTTGCCATTTTGGTTTTTGATTCATTATAAAATTTTGAAAATATATGCATATATATAGTTTTGTTGATTTTTCTTTGTAGTTTTAATATATATTTTCGTAATCTCATTGCTAATAAATTTAATTGATTTAGTAAACCAAAAGTATGCTATCATATTTGCCTTACATTCAGTGCTTCTAAACATTTATTATATTATTTACTTAGTTTTCGCTGACACCGTTTTCAAATTGTTTATAGTTATTTCAATTTATTCATTATACATATTTATGCAACAATTTCAGTATTTGTTTTATCTTTTCTTTTGTTTAGTTTTAAATAAAAATCTTATTGTCTTTCATTTATAACTATGTAGCAGTTCTGCGAGTTCTTCCATGGAACTGTTTTCTTGACTTTGTGTTTAAGAGCTGAGTGTGTTTAGTGGCCAGTCGAGTGCAGAGTTTAGTAATATTGCAGAGCTTTAATTACTGGTACAATTATTTTAGTAATTTAAAGAAAACAGTTGCCCAATTACAATTCGTAATGTTAATTTTTGTTTTTTGTTGTTTATTTTTTATTAAAATGCAAAGCAAATGTTGAAGTTATGGCAAATACAATTTGTTGATTATAAAATTAACATTACTTAAGCAATTGTTTTCATAATTACTAAAGTATTTGTTGGTATTTCAGTTGGTATTCAATGACTCAGCTTTCATTACTTCAAAGATGAAAAGTGGCCTGTGCTTTTAGGCATACATTTGCATGTGTGTGTAAGTGTTTGAGTGTGTGAGTGTTAGCCAAGTGCTGGAAAGTTCTGACAGAGTTGAGGTATCAATCAGTAAGCCAAAGTTGATGCTTACATATCCGATCTGTGTGTGGCCAAAGCAACTCCTCATATATATATATATATATATATAAGTTTCTATATTTTATATATATGTATGTATATGTATCAGTTCATTATATAGTATATCTATAAATTTATATAATTAATTGCATAATTGTTTTTGCTTGAATTTTACCTTTACTTTTGCTTTACATCATCTCACGCCGTATAAATTCATTGCCTTTCATTTAAAACACTTCGAATAACTGTACTGAGTATAGGTATGTGTCTTCTTGACTATTATGCTCACAAATCGATAGCCGATTACCGATTGTCCTTCCTATGCTGGTAAAATTCTTCGTTTACTACGCAAAATTGCGATGGTGCCGTTGTCGACGCTGCTCCAGACGACGCTGCTCGTTGTTGATCTTAATTTTGGCTATGCGAATGGATTCAGGCAACACGGATGTGGGCGAGGTGGCCAGAAAGCCCCTGACAAAGATGAAGCGACTGTTGCTGCTGTTGTTGCTATCGTTATCATTGGAAACATCCTCGAAGAGATCGGGATATATGCTAATATTATCGAGATTATCAATGTCAATGTCACCCGCCTCATTGCGCACATAGGTCAACTCATGAAAGGGTGTCGCCTGCAACTTTTGTGTGGATTTTCTCAATGATTTCTTTGTGGTTGTTGCTGCCGTAACAGTTGCTGCTGTAGCCGTTTCCATTGCAGTTGCTGTGAGTGTCGTTTCGGTTAGCGTATTGTTTAAGTTGCTGTTGATGTACTTGTTAACACTGAACACCTTGTCTGCAATATGTTGCCCCGGTGTAGCAACAACAGCAACTGCTGCCGCTGCCGTTGCTGCTGCCGTGCTTCTTACAGCACTTCTCTGTTGTGTTGTTGAGGGCATAGTTTGGAATCGCGTGCTAGATTTTGGTATTGCAGTGCCTGCAATATCTCGCAACAGTTTGGTTTGCTTGCTGTTGCTGTCCCGCAGCAACTGTTGCGGGCTTTCGTTGCCGCTGTTGCTGTTGCTGTCGCTGCTGCTGCGATGCCTGCTGAGCTTATGCGTGCTCGCTGTTGCTGCCACCATTGGTGCTGTTGCTGTCGTGTTACTCACAGCGCTTGCCTCATGTTGCTGCGTTGTATGCCATTTGTTGTACATTAGCGTGGCGAGTGTTGCTGCCGGCGGTGTCTGTTCCAGCACCAACTGTGTGCCTGTTGCGGCTGTTGCTGCAGTCGCAGTCGCAGTTGTAGTTGTCGTTGCTGTTGTTCTAGTTGCTGCTGCTGTCGCTGCTGTTGTCGAGGTAGTTTTAGCCATTGCTGCTGTTGCTGTTGCTTTGGTTTCATAGTTAGCTATTGCCTGTGCCGTGGTCAACAACTCATTCTCACTCACATCTGTGTCCTCAACCAGTTCCGTCTCGTATTGCAGGAATTCAGTATCATTGCCGATGTTTGATGTTCCTGTTGCTAGTGTTGTTGTTGCTGATGCTTCGGTTTCCAGCTTTGTGATAAATGTCGACCAGGCATCATAGTTGTTGGTGCTGCTGCTGCTGCTGCTGTACTGATTAATACTGTCTTCTGCTGTTGTTGTGCTGCTGCTGCTGCTCACATCTGGCGTAAAGTTATCAATATATACTGTGGGCGTGGCAGACCAAGTGACTTCACTACTGCTGCTGTAACTGTTGCTGCTGCTACTGCTGCTGCTGTAGGCATCGTCATAGCCTGTGGAAAAGCTGCTACTGCTGCTGCTACTAGCATATATATCGTCTGTGCTAGTATCAACTGTTGGTGCCGTGGATAACAGTTGCAATTGTTGCAATTGCTGTGGCTGTTGTTGCTTCTGCTTGCGGCCCTTTGATCGTCTGCCTTTGCGTTGTTTACTGGCCAGCGTTGTTGTCGACGTTTTGGTTGTTTCTACTGCTGCTGCTGCTGTTGTTGTTGTTGTTGTTGCTGTTGTCGTTGTTGCAATTTTGGCAGTCGTTTGTTTCGTTGGACTAGCTGTGACTCGTTGTTGCTGTTGCTGCTGCTGCTGCTGTGGTTTGCGTCGCGGAACCCATTTAGGATCATTGTGATGATGTCGCACCTTATGTTTCTGCCGTTGTTGTTGCTGCCGCTGTTGCTGTTGCTGTTGTTTACGAACTAATACTAATTGTTGTTGTTTTTTGTTAGTGCTACTTATATTACTACTACTATTATGGCCATGATGCGCATGTTGCTCTCGCAACTTTTGATTTTGGTTATTCGATTTGTGGCGATTGTTTTTGTTGCGCGAGACTTTACGATAGTTGCCGCTGTTGCTGTTGCTGCTGCTATTGCTGCTGCTGCTGCTGCTGCTGCTGCTGTCGCTGTCGCTGTTGCTATTGGCCATCATTGCGGCCGTCTCGCGCCATTTTGGTAACGTGTGCTTTTGGAAAAACTCCTCGGCATTGATCTTATCGAACCCATAGCAGGCCTCGTTAACGTTTTTTTTGGGACCTACAGGCTTACCTCGATGCGTGAACCCGACACGTCGCTTTGGATCGACAACGGATCTGAACACGAAATATCCGTGAGACATTGTCTCGCTGAAGTAGCAGGTATCGCGCTTTTCCTTCTGCAATTACACAAAAAATCAATTCAAATGGATTAGAGAAATGTATCTACGAGCAATATGTGTATAATCTTCACTTATTGTTGACTTGACAATGCAATTTATGAGCAGCATTTCCGCTGTGAAAACTTGTCGACAAGATTTTGACAAGCAGCTTACATGTGAGAGCATATAACACCAGCAACATTGACAGCAGCAACAACAACAACAACAACAGCAACTGTGAAGCTGGAGTGTGTTTATTTATAAAACACTTGAAATACCAAAACGACAGCCCAAATGAAACGCGGCTTGATTGTTGCTATTGTTGTTGCTGTCGTTGCTGTTGCTGCTGTCGTTGCTGCTGTTGCTGTAGTTGCTGCTGTTGCTGCTGTTAAAGGTGAAAATACTATCAGTCGCTCAATCTGCTAAAAC
This sequence comes from Drosophila neotestacea, assembly GCA_035044365.1. Lineage (NCBI taxonomy): Eukaryota > Metazoa > Arthropoda > Insecta > Diptera > Drosophilidae > Drosophila > Drosophila neotestacea. The sequence goes on from JAWNMD010000270.1 coordinate 536,958, forward strand.
ATGGAATATTTTCTGATTTAAAGTGTTGCAGATGACGCAGATAAAGATTTCAATTCAACATTTAGCAATTATGCCATATTTAGTCAAGCCACTTTAATTTTATTTCCCTTTTTTTCTTCTCAGTATCTTTATTTATAGACTTTAATTGCTATTTTTGAACAGCTTCTCAGTGGGCACTTGACAATTCTCAACTCAGAGTCTGTGTGAAGCGTCTACTTCGATAGCCAAACAATTACAATATTTATTTTGATGTCAATTGACGCTACTTGGTTCAGTTATATTCTTTACTCTTTTCTAAGTGTGTTCTAAGTGTTATTTAATTATATGTGAAGTCTAGCTTTAGGATCAGTCTAGGTGATTGATCAGCTTGGACCTACATATATGGACAGAATGATAGCAACATATTTAATTCAATTTAATGATAACAAATTATTAATAAACAAAAATTGTACAAAAGTGAAAGGAGTTAAGTACTATAAAGAAGCAAAAAAAAAAAAACAATTGAAAGGTAAGAAAAAACTAAGAGCAGTTTATTTAAGAAATATCATAAAGCTTAGAGTGATCGATATGAAAAAGATTCAGTTATTAAAGAGCATCAAAATATGAATAGTTTATTTTGGAGATTAATCTTGGATCATATTCTTTCCTCTTGCTATTTTCTCTTTATGGAAATTAAAATTATATGAGTTAACTCTGGAAAATGACTGTGAAACATGAGAGATCATTCTGCGTAATAGTAACAAATCTCTTATAGTCTTGTAGTTTATTTAAATAGTAGACTACTTTAAAGATTCTCCCTAAAAGCCATCTCTTAAGTCAATTAATTAAATATCTGTACTATGATTAAACATAACGAAATGATATCAAGAACTTATATTTATGACATCATTGAACATTGAACAAGAACTAAATAAATTGATAGTATGACTAATTGAAATGCACCTCATACTCAGATTATGTCGGTATGTTGGGTCCACTTGTAGTTGAAGTGATTCAGTTAAAGTTTATCTAACGTTTTGTAACCTCAACCCAATCATGTGTCACAAATATTGACCTTCAATGAAACTGTAAATAAATGCTTTATAAGACATCATAAAAAATAATAATAATAAAATCACAGTATGAGTGCGAGAATGGGTACTCATATTTGCACATGAATTCAAGTTGGATTTACGGCCATAATCGAAAGCAATAAAATGACAAGTGCAAGTTTTGACCTCTGTGTTCTATTGTAGTAAGAATTCAATGTTGATATTTGCACAACTCGATTGAGGCTTAGCTAACTAACTGTATGAAAGGACATTGAAATATTTTTGCAATTACAACATTATGAATCGCCGCGTCATTTGATTGATTGATTAGATATATCACACTGATATAGAGTCACGATGAGTGTGTGTCTATTACTTGTTTGAATAGTCAATGATTTTTATGCGAACCACTCGAAAATGCTGAGAGTTTCAACTACTATTTGACTGACATTGAAATTATCTGCTTAGAAAACTGTTACAATGTCTCAAAAAATAAAAAAACAATGGACTTTAGGTGGATTCCCCCCAGTTTTAGATGCTTGAGAACAGTTGCAATTTGGAGCTGACAACGGATACACACAACATTTCACAGAATTTGTGCATTTTGTTATGCAAATATTACGCATACGCCGCGTTAACAGACAGCGAAATTAACCAAGTTACAAAAAATCTGTAACAAATTTTGTGCCAGTTTCTTTGGATATTCGAGCAATTTGTTGTCTCGCCCCACAGTTATAAGCAGTTATTATATATTTATGTTTATGTGGCTGTAATTGCATATGAAATTTCAATATTGTAATAAATATTTTTGTTTTCTGTTGTCGCGCGTTTTCATGACAGAATTGGTGCAACTGCAACAGGTTTTCATTAGTTACAAACAACTGGAAATACTTTAAAGTGATCGACTAGCAGTTACTTCGTAGAAAAGTAGATTGATAGACTACTGACTACAGACAGAAATTGTCTAAGTCTTTTAAACGATTGCATTAAACATTTTTCAAATTGAAAGCAAAAACAAACGTGAAAAAACATCAAATATTTACTTTAAGTTGTAACTGAGATTTTACTTTAAAATTTTAGGGAGAACGCGAGAAATTTGGATATATATATAAAGTTTTTTAACTCGAGTTTTTATTGTAGATCTAGAACTTAGATACGTCTAACCTACATACCCTTTTCATAGCTTAGCAGGGTATTTAAAAATTGAAAATTTATTTAGTGAAACTGTCTGAGCTGGCGCTTAGCTGGCAATTTATGCAATTTGGCCAAATCGTTCAAGTATCATAGCCATTGTCGTTATAATCGCTCGTTTGCATAAAACCATTATGTGCTACATGCCATAAATTATAGTGTTTGTACAGTTAGTTTGCATAAAGCGGCGGCGTTTCAAGTACAATGCAATCCAATCCAATCCCAACCCATGTCATACCCAATTCAATGTAATGCAATGTAATCACACTTTTTACAAGGCTGTGGGGAAGAGAGCCTTCGCCCTAAGTACATATCATTATTTGAGGTGCCATAAAGATGCATATACGTATGTAGATATAAGTACTTGGGGAAATGCAATTGCATGGGAAGCCATAAAGCCTATCAAATTAATACGAACTTATGAGCATAATCAAAGTGGGAGTCCCCGAGACATTGTCATTATAATTTCAATTATCTTTGTAAAACATTTTTAGAATGATAATCAAGTTTGTTTAATGTAGATTCAATATGATATCAATTTGTTATCTACACATTTTTAATGGAATTCACAAAATAGTTTGTAATTTGAAGCAGTCTGGCAACACAAGAGTATTCTACTTATTAAGTTTATTAATATTTGTCTCGGGTTTATTATATGGTACACCTATTGGCAATTAGCTTTTAGTTTAATGAGCTGAACTTAGTAGATTGTACTTAAAGACTAGACTTACCATGCCAACTAATCTCCATTTGTCGTTGAAACACAGATATCTTTGCGTTTCTTTTGCGTACAGTGCTATTTTGAAGTCGTGTGTCTGAAGGTCCAGTTCTGACGGGCTGACTATCGTTATATTTTCTGTAAAAAAATGAAAGGGGAAAAAAAACGAACATCAGTTAAATTTGCTAAACTCTGTGGGTCTTTTAATTGATGTAAATATTTGGCTAGCAAAAACATTTTTAATTAAATGCAAACACGGATGTGATGTGATTAAGCGTGTCCAAGCAAGCCGATCATTAGATTCAAGTAGGAGACGGAGACGAGATCGAAGTGTAGGGAAACTGATTTAAATATGTAATAATAACGTACTAAAAAAGTAGCAAATAGTAAAAGTTTGTACTTTAATCACAATTCTCCCTTACACGTGTCAGAAATAAATTGTACAGTGGCTTAGATCATAGCGTATATTGATCACTTGAATATTTTAATTTAAATTAGATAGTTCTATATAATATTAAATAAAAATGTCTAGAGTTGTATAAATTTTCACTGTGGAGTTTTTTTTAGGTAGAACTTCTTTTTATTTTACTTTTCTTAAAACTGTTGTTGTCAGTTTATTGCAATTACTGTAATTGAAGTTAATGATTTGCTTTTTAAATTGTAAGTTTGATCACATTTTGATGGTATTGGAATCACTGTGACTAGTTCGGAGTCTGCTTAGAATTTCGACTGCTGTTTGCTATCTTTGAAATGTTTGATATTTGATTAACAGTTAACAAAGTCTGAAGGTGTGCTACGTTCTAAATTTAAAAGGCTGCCCAAAGCGTCAGTTGCAACTGCAACTGTAGTTCATGATTATGTAAAGTTGTGGATTGAGATGCATTGGGGAATGCATTAAACCCAAACTCAAGTACCTATTGGTAGAGATACTCTCTGTCTCTGTCTCTTTCTATCTACTAATTATAAACTAACAATGTATTATTGGCCACGCCCCGTCGGTAGATGCGTCAGGGCTATTGAACTTCAATGTGGCAGGCAACGTTTGGTGGCAGAGTGCCACAAAAGTCACTAATAAGTAAAGCACTTGAATGCGGCAAAGGGGCAACCAAAGAAAAAAAGGCAGAATGAAGCAGGAGAGAAAAGCCACTCGAGTTAGATTGATAGGTGACTCTGAGTTCAGCTTCAGTCTCAGTCTCCATCTCAGTCTCAGTCTCAGACTGAGAACGAGACCCAGACCCAGACCCGAGGCTGACTTCGACAACTTCTCATCGCGCCGTCGTCTGCCAGTAATTAAATTTATGCACAGAAATTCTTGGCAAAAGTTCCAGCAGACCCACGCATTGGTTGGAATGTAGAGAGAAGAGAGGGGGTGAAAGGGGTGGAAAGGGGTTACTCTAGGGAGCTCTCATATTTCATAAGCCGGCACCAAACCCAGGGCCAGTGCGCTTGAGTGACTTTTGTGCTTCACACCTTTGGCCGTAGTCAGTAGTCAGTGGCAATGTGGCAAGCTGCAAGCTGCAAGTTGGCAATGTGGCAGGCTGGCTGACTGGCTGGCACTTGTGTCAACTCCTTTTGTTGTTATTGTTGTGATTCATGGCGCGTTCGCATAACTTATTGATTTCATTAGTTTAGTGACACATGTGAGAGTACTCTGAAGTTTACACTTGTGAGTGCATGCCTCGCACTTGCCACTCGACCACTTGCAACACACCTGCCCACCTGCCCAACTGCTCACCTGCCTGCCTCTCTTTATTCCCTACAATTTTGTATTTGTTTTCTTTGCAATGGAGAATGAAGTATGCAAGTTGTTGCTATTCCTTCCTCTTGCTCTCTCTCTTTTCTTTTGCTCTACTCTAAGCAAGCCATTTTGCATTGTTTATCTTGTGCTTTTCCAGTGGATTCTCAATGGGTTTTCAGTGAATACATTTCCCCCTTAGTATCGTTGCCTGATGAGCAATTGTGCCAGATACAATATCTAGAAGAAAAGACAGCTCGGGGAGCTGAAGTTATTCCAACTGCATTTCTCAATTGTGGATAGGCTAAAGAGAAGTTTCTACAATAAAGAGCAGAGTTTTAAAAAGAGAAGAAATTGAATGAAATAAAAATAAGGCTATTTGAATTTTAAATTGAGAAAGATTTGAAAAGAAATAAAGGAAAAATGTACGTAACAATTCACTTCTATTTATAAATACAAACTTCTACATTAAATGTTGTTAAATATTTAACATGTGACAAATAAAATTAATTAAACATTTGCACAGCTTTAATTATAACCACAATAATTGTTGCAATTACCCCCAATTAAAAATTTTCTTTAATGATGATTATTCTCCAGCTTAAAAAATAATGTCCAAAAGTTTCCCAAAATCCAAAACAAATCCAAATGTTTATTTTTAAAACCTCACGATGTTACAGAAATAAACGAATCTGTTTTTGGTTCAAAAGTTTTCACGACTAAATCACATAAAATGCATTTATGCTTGGAATTTTTATGGCCATTGATCGTAGATATTTTAAAGATTTCGGTTCAGTTTGTTTTTCACTCAATAAAAAGCTACGATCAGGCCACATATTTGCCGCAAGTTATTAAGTTTTTCAAAGTGGTTGTTGTTCTTTTTGTGGAGTTTCTAATTAAGTTATTAGTCACAGTGTTGGAATTTTGTTGGTTAGAGCTTTGAGTCTTCAATTTATGATTTTGTTTTCAAGATTGGGCGTCGCCGTGTATCGATATCGATACATTCAGATCTGTGCACTTAAAATGCATCACCATTAATATGGCAAAATAAAACATTAGGGGCCAAAGACCTAAAGGTCTTCTAATTGTTAGATCGCTATCACTTTAGACTGATTCAAGTCTCGTTATGGTTATGGTTATCGTTATGGTTTGTGTAGGCGTTTATTTATTTTTTGTATTTTTTGGGAATTTTGTCTCAGAGAGAGTGAAAGTCACAGAAAAGTTCTGAGACTCTGGGAAGTTGTTAAATGCTTTTGAAAGAGTTTCAACTGCGGGTTTAGTTGTGAAAGTGATTTTTAAAATGAAAGATCATAATTATTTTTATATAAATAAGTCTACGTATTAGAAGTATCAGCTGAAAAACTTTGTATACAGAGCACTTATTACAATAAACACACTCTTCACACTAGTGTTTCACACATTTATGGAACTGAAACTGATCTTTAAGTTCTGTTTGAACTGGTTTCCATTTATGGCTGGCCACCAGCTGCGTAAGTCTTGATATATAATGTCAAAACTCCAAAATAAGATCTGTAAGATCATTATGTATAAAACAAAAACCAAATGCAGCCAAATAAACAGTAACAACAGAATAAAGCAAATACAAAACAAATAATAAAAATACAAAAATAAAAACTAAGAAAAAACACTATAACAATACAGAAAACATCGAGAAGAAGAGAGAGAGAGAAGGAAAATAACAACAGTTTAATCAAATATGCAAGCAATGAGGCTCATCAACATAAAATTAAAAAATCATAAAAAGCTAAACTGCACAGCATGAACAAAATTCAAAAAATTGGAGAATCCGAGAATCGGGCTCCAAAAATCTGACAACAAGCTGGGGCGTCAAAATGCCGCCTAATTGCGGCACATGGAGAAGCACGCTGGAGGAATGCCAACGTATTTTAATGACCTAACCATGTACGTCACACACACACAGCTGGTCAGTTTGGTCACTTTGGTCACTTTGTCATTCCATCAGCGTGATAAGCATCAAACATCAAATCAAATATCGCCCCCATGCCGTGCTCCGATCCCGACAGAGTTATGGATCTCATGGAAAGCCTCCAGCCAGCCAGCATTTGATTTGGACCCAACAGCGATTATAATGGTGGGCGTAGAGCGGGGTAGCTTTTGATAAGCATAAATTGCTGCTTATCGATCTAGCGGCAAATCACCTTAAATCGATATCTACGATAATGCCATGTCTTGTGGAAATTTATAATCTAAATATGCTTTTTCCAAGGCGTTTGCACTTTCACTCTTTCCGAGACGCCCTAGAAGCTACAAGCTGCGTAGAGTTATTATTTTATCATTCAAATGGATAATTGTATTTATCGATAAATTCGATTACCCGATCGCAATAATAGCTTCAATTTAGTGATGCCAAAGTTAAGCAAGTTTGAAGTCTGGTAGCCCAGACCAAAGGCAACTTTCCATATCTAATTTTGCGTCACTTTTGGCATGATATTTGAACAAGGAATAAAACTTCTCGGAATCAAATTTATTTTATATTTTATCAAAGTTATTTTATACTAATTTGGTCACCAGGGGCTGTTTATAATTCAAAGGAAAGCTGTTTGTCCTTTAATATAATTGATGTATTGCTGGACAGACAGCGTGAACTTTATCCTTGGTACTGTAAGCTGCCTAGAATGGTGCATTGGCCCTTTTCCAGGAATGTTGTCTGAGGCGTCTGGCAACACATTCCCATACGTACTATTCTCGGAACTTTCTCGCTGATGCTGGCCGAGCAGAGACTGCAGTCGCCAGTCGAAAGTCACCAGTCAGCCAACGTCTTAGATTACGTTCGTATTTTGACTGCGAGGTCTAAGTAATTGCTTTTGCAACAACAACAATAACAGCAATAGCAACATCAGCAACAACAACAAGAACAGCTGCGATTTGTCACATGGTGCCCACAAATAGTCGCCATTGCGAACGCCATTGGAATCGCCATTGGGTAGATGGCTGACTGTTGTTGCTGTTGTTGTTGTTGCTGTTGTTGCAGTTGCTGTTGTTGCAGTTGTATGTTGCACCAACTACGCCGTCAGTCGTCAGTTATTGACGTTTTGTCACGTTTCCTGGAAAAAAACCGTTTTATTTGCTCGTCGCTCGCTTTGGTTTGTTTTGTAAGCCGATGCCACAAAAGCAAAACAAACTGCAAAAGCAACAACACCACCAACAAAAACAACAACAATAGCAACAACAACAACAACAGCCTAAGCAACAACAAGATGAGAAGAAAAAGGAAAACAAACTTCAACTTGAAGCCGTTGCACTTGCAACCTCCCTGCTGCCGTCTGTTTCTCCTCTTCCTGCTCTTCCGAGATGGAGTTGAAGTTTTGAAGTTGGAGCCCTAAGCATATCTCACTGGAGACTCAAAACAGCGCTAATTGCATTGGCACGTCCGCAGGGGAGGAGGAGGATGTGGAAATAGGTGGTGGTGAAAGGGGTGGAGAAATAGTAGCTGCAACTCGAATACCACAATTAGCGCCATTTAATGTGGAGCGTACTCGACTTTTTACGCACGATTCCTGCACTGACGCCACTCAAATTGGCCCAGTCGGAGGCCACAGTGTCAATGAGTTAATTAGCGCACGATTTGTCGCCCCCACAGAGACCTCAGTCTAAAGATCCGATCTCTATAGAGATTCCATAGAGTCACCAAGGGCCAAAGTTGCCGAGTGTATGCGTGTGTGTGTGTGTGTGTGGGTGTGTGTTTGACACTTGGGTACCAAAAAAAAAGAAAAACTGAAAAAAAAATCAAATCTGTTTTTATTGAAGTCATCGTCGCCCATTTCTGGGTCAAATGCGTCTGCCCTCATCCATCCCTATATCTCTTTCTCCCTCCCTCTTCTGTTGTATAATTTATGTTGCGCTGATTGAATTTTGTAGTCCACAAAAAGCGCAATTAAAATTATTGAAAAAAAATTTAGATAAAAATTAAGATATTTTTCTGTAGTTTCTTCTTTTGTTTCTTTTTTGGTTTATTTTCAGTCGGATAAAAATTGAATGAAAATGCGCAGTCCCATCATAAAATGAAAATGGAAATACAAATGAAAACTGAAAACTGCTAAAAGGCATTCGTTGTCACATTCCAAATGCGGTGACAGATCTATCCAAATGTCTGAATATTTTATTGTAATCTCCCAATCTTTTGATACGCTTTTATGCGAATTTTATGTTTTATGAGTGCCCTTAACGATAGCCCAAAGAAATAGGAATTTAATTAAGTTAAATAACTGCTAATCTTAAATTTGTTGTTGCTTATTTTTAATTGCATGTTTTTGTTTGTATTATTAAGCTCACAAAAAGTTAAGAAAAGTGTTTAGTTCCTATAAAATGTGTGTACTTCAAGGTCACGTTTAAACAAATTGAGCCCAATAATTTAAAGACAAGATTTATAATATTTACTTTAAATATATAGCAGTCACTAGTTTTAAAAAAATATATAAATAAATTAAGAACTGCAGAAATTAATATTAAAAGCAAGTCAGAACTTCTACAATTTTCAAGTGTTGAACCATTTTCGGTTGTATCCGAAATTTAGATTCTTAACTTTAGAACTATTTATTTTAAGCCTAGTTTGCAGTTGTCATCGATACACACAGAGATGATAAGCTAATTTGCAGTGATATTATCGATAAACACAGTTGATATGCGTACACGTTGTGCTGTTATCGATATACACAACAGATATGCGTGCAATTAAATGCAGCTCACGCCATTTATCACAGCAATGAGCCAACTGAACGGTATCGATGACAACAGCAACAACACCAGCAGCAACAGCAGCAACAACAACAACAGCAGCATGAATAATAAAACTTAATAACTGCCGCCTTTTGTTGATATTGAAAAAGAAAGAGAGAGAGAGAGAGAGAGAGAGAGAGAGAGAGTTCCACTGTGGAGACCACACGCAGGCGGCATGTTATTTACAGTTAATTGCTGCTGACTGCAGCGAAATGTAAAATTACATTGATAGTTGCATCAGACGACAGCAGCAACTGCTGGCTGCTGACAGCAACAGCAACCAATTGCTGTGGGACGTTTTTATTATTTTTTTGTTTTTTACTTTTTTGTTTATTTACTCGTATTTAGTCGCTGCGGTTTCGCTTTCATTGTTGTGGTTGCAAACTTGGTCGGCAAAATGAAAAATAAATTGAAACTGGCATTTAATTAAGTTAACTGCCGGCTGAAGCGAGCATGAGGGGTAAAGTAATTTTAAATATCCGTCGTTGGCAATTTATTTAAAGCAAATACAAATATATCATGTGAGTGCACTAATTGCAGTTTTATCAGCGCAAGGACGCTTTAATCGAAGTCCCAGCCCAGGTTGCAAGTTGCAACATGCAACAACAGCAGCAATTGCAACTTGAGCAGCAGTTACTACTATTTGGCCTGCAACAAAGTCAACAGGCCATGCATTTTATTAATTAAGTGCAAACGCAGTCACTTACAAGCCGTTTAAACTGCGTGTTAGCCAACTTGAAATTGACCAGCTAATGCGGCAACTCGAGACTCCAGCTTCAACTCCGAGAGCTGCGAGTTAAGTTGAAGTCGGATTTGCAATTGCAAAGTGTCAACCGGGCACATAAAAATTTGGTATTGGGAGATGGGGACCTGGCCTGGGGTGGGCCACTTGTTTACACTTAACAGTTAACTGTTTGCTCCGACTTTTATTTTGTTGTTGCTTTTTTCTTCTTTGGTCAAATTGCAACAGCCAACTATTTTGGGTAAACAAATTTTTATTTACTTTGTTTTATTTTTAATGGTTTTTGGTTTTTTTTTTTTTTGCATCATAATGCTCTGAGTTAGTGTGACAATTTTAATTGTTTGCCGCATTGTGGACATTAAGTATTGAATTATTGCCCAGATATGCGCAGAAGCATTGATTACGTCAGCATAAATTAAGATATACCTGGCACTGATTTATGCGGACAGGTGTTAATTGTCATCGATTGGCCAATGAATAAGTGTCCATTACTTTTGGAAGCCAGCAGGAAGCCGCCGTGTATCTCCATGTTGTGGGTGTCTCTGGATATATCTGGCGGAAAAGCCCGCTAATTGAAAGCACTCAAATACACAAACAACTCATGTTTGTACTACAGATAAACTGCACTTTATGATCCGTGTAATACACCAGCAATCCAGATTTATATCCATACATAAATATTGCCGAAATAACAGCATACAAAACGAGTACAAGTATTTGTTGGCATTTTTCCCACAGGCTTTGACATAAAGTCAAAGATTTTGTTAAAGAAATGTGTGAGGTGGAGTCAATAGTATTTCTAAAGCAGGATAATAACTTGTTAATAGTGTCGCCACTCAAAATAGTTTTTTATCAGAATGGCAAATTTCAATAACAATTTAAAAATGAGTGGAGATAATAGGGAATGTTTCTATGGAATTATTGAAAAAATGTTTTAATAATATTGCCAAATCATTGCAAAAGAATTTTGACCTATTTCAAGACTATTGAGAAAGCATTGCAACATTTCAACAAAATTATTGATAACTAATATATATATTTTGCGACATTTTATGTGAAACTATTATTATTATATTATGGCGCCTATAAAGTTGTTGAACTCTGTAATAATTTGAGAAGCCATCTATTTTAATTAGAAAATGCTACAATATATAAAATTAACTATCGCTTTTTATAAATATTCTCTCATTACAAAGTGTAAATCCAATCACTTATTCACTTTTTTGTTGTTGTTCTTCTTCTCATCCTTAAAGTCCAACACTTGAGAGGTTTTAGGACCACCTGAAAGAATTTTAAATCGAGCAAAAACTATTTTCCGTGGCAGCTGAGACATAAAAACGGTGGGCGTGACACGAGCACTTACAACATAATTATTATAGAGGCCAAGACAAGGGAGAGGAGACTATTAACATGTAAGGTTGAGAGAGAAGAGCGATTTAATGTTGCCATTAATTAGCAAAAATTACCAACAATAAGAAAAAAGATTCTATACAAATTTAACACCCGCCGGGTATAGTCAGAGGAATAGGAGTAGAAGCTGCAGCCTCAGCAGGAGCAGGAGCAACAGGAGAGAACGAAAGAACGAGAGAGAGTGAGAGAGAGAGGAGAGATCTGTTAGCCCAGTTGGTTGATTGTAGACCTTTTTGGCCTGTTGTAACACCTTTTGATTTACGTTCAGCGCTCGTGGGCCATAAAACAAAAGTTAGAGCCTTCTTTTGGTTTTGGCCAAGTCTTTAAAAACCAGCCTGATCTATGTCGTTGGGCTGGCTCATGTTACACGGCAGGGCGCCGGCTGACCGTCTGACAAACTAGAGAAGAGACCAACACAGAGAGAGAGAGAGAGAGTGAGAGGGGGTAGAGATGGTGAGAGAGGGGAGAATAGAATTGTTGAGGGCATAATAAAAACGTCATGTCCTTGTCTTTTCTTTTGCCAAGTTGTGTGTGTGGGCCAAGTTTCAACAATGGCAACAGGATTGGACCTGGTCCAAAAGGTGCTAACTGCGGCCGGCTGATATTTTATTTTTGTTTTTCTGTTTTTTTTTCTTTTCTTTCTGTGTTTGTGTGTGCCTTTTATTGTCTGTAATTTTTGCTAGCCAACATATTTTTTCTCTTTTCTTTACCTTTTGTTTTATTGTTTTTCGCGCGTCATTATTTCGACTTTAACGTTGTTTGTTTGTCAGGACAGAACCAGAACCAGGACCAGCTCCTAGCTCATAGCTCCTATGGGTCTATGGGACCATACTTTGTTTACATTTGCCAGCCGCCTCTGACATTGAGTGACATTGCTGTGCAACTGTCAATGTTGCCTGGCAGTTGAGTATATCATTTCTTCAGTATTTCATTTACTCAGTTCTTCAGCTTTACCTTAATTAAGGCTTCAGGTGTAAAATGCTCATAAAATGGAGCGAGCGCCGCTGTCCGACGGCAAATTATGCGAACACACACATCGCACAACCATCCGCACACACAAACAACCACACACACACACACAACCTCGGGCCTTGAGGATATTGCAAATCGATTCGTTGGAAAAATAAACTTGAATTGTTGCACTGACAACATCGTCAGCATCGCTGATGTTGCACGTTGTTTATGCTGATTGTGGCAACTTTAAATTTCGTTGCGGTTTTTTGTTGTAAGTAGCAAATACCACAAAAATTGAAAAGGGAAACAATTTCATTATTTACCCGTATTTACTTGCACTTTTATTAAGATATTTGAACTTCATTAGAGTTGGAATTATATTTTTCATTGAAACTTATAAAACATCTTGACATCAATTGATTTATGTTTTACGTATTGTCTTTTGGAACACACATTAGAGTTTGAATTAGAATACATATTAAGTCCTAAAATTGTTTTTCTCTTTCGATTGTTGGATGGTAATTTTAGAATACTTAGTTCTTTTAAAGTAAAACATATTAAGTAAAGGAATTTGAATTCGAATTTTTATAAGAATATCAATAAAATATAGTTTAATTTTAAGTTCACTTTAGTATGTTTATATGATATGATAAATATGAATGTACATTTTGTATCATTGCATCCCTAAATGTTCTCTCTCTCTCTCCCTTTAATTCTTCCTTCCCTCTTTGTCACTTTGCTTCGTTCATTATGCCTGGCGCCTCATCTGTTTTAATAATTTGCGCTAATCTCAAAAGTTCTCGTCACTCTGCTATTCAAGTTTAAGAGCAACTCCTACCAGACTCATCGGTCAATGGCCTATCCTTAATATAGTATATATCTCTGTCTTTTTTAGCAGAATTTTGTTTTATGTTTGGCTAAAATGCCTAACCTGTTACCTGCTAATCTTTTAGTCGGCTTTCGGCTGTTGCGTCCCTTTAATAATGAGATAAGAAAACATTTTACGTTTCTTTTCCTTTTCCTTTTTTTTATTTTTTGCTGATTTTTGGGGCTGTCCAAAGAGAACAGGAGTAGCTACATTTGGGGATAACTCTATTAAAAATTATTGAAAGCATTATTTTATGGCAGTCGCGATTGCCATTGATTGCTTTCTGGCAGCGGAAATCGCTTAATGGTATTCTATGGAAACCATTCAGGATACACTCCACTTTGGGTGGTCTCTGACTTTACGTAAAACCCAACCAAATATCTCTCTCCCTGGTTACGTTTGTTGTTTAGCTGCCAATTACCTGCTACAAATGATGTGCCAATTGTATGCCATCAAATGACTGCTCAATGGATTTCTCCTCGCCCCACAATTCCCAGCTATTTGAGCTCCCCAATGACCAGGCAAATGGGCAATTACCAATGCTACAAATGTTGCCGGCAAGGTGTCGGCAGGCACGCATTGTCATTAAGTCAAGATAAAACAACGAGTACAAGCACGAATGTGAATACGAGTATAAATATATTGGTGATGTGGCAGTGACTAATATTACAGGATGATTGAAACTATGAAAAAGTTATTAAAAGACTTTCTACAAACTTTTTACTCTTCAGTTTAATTCTCAAACGCTTTAACTAGTTGAGAATTATAAGCACAAGCATATGTCTACTACATTTTACTTCAATATAGCTGATCTGCATTACAACACTGCTAGAAAGTACGATATTAGATTAAATAAAAAGACATTTCAACAAGTAAATGATAAAACTGGTTGAGAATTATAAAGCGAATACTTCATAAAATACCGTAATTTCGTTATTTACAAATGTGACTGTGATCGCTGTGAACAATATTGCTCAACACTGTGGCAAGTGCAACTTTAGCTAAAGCAGCAGCTGGTGCAGACATCTAACCAATATTTGATGGCGTCGCGTGCAACGTTGAACAAAATGTGGCTTATACAACCGACAGACACGCAATTTTGTTAACCGAAAAGTCGAAGAAAAGACACCAAAAATAAAAACAAAAACAAAAACACAGAAAACGACTGAAAAAAGATCCGACGCCCTTCGTCCGCCTCTCCACATTAACAACTGGCTAAATACACAAGTTTTTCAGCTTTTATTTTCGTATGATTAAAAGCTTCATTTGCATGGAGCCCAAAAAGAAAAAAAGAAAAAAAGGGGAGCAGGCCAAAAGGCGGCCGAGACCGAGACCCAGGCCCAAGTTCGAGTCATGCAACAAAACGTTGCCACGTTAGCTCATTATACGGTAGTATATAGTACGAATCAACTGCTCAACTTATGAGTGCAAGAACTCCAAACTCTGAGCTCAGAACTCTGCACGCGATGCCATCGCCGACTTTACGTAATTGGAAAGTGCCTGTCTGAAAGGGAAAGAAGAAGCAGCAGCAGCAGAAAATATCCAAAATTAACATATGTATCTCCCATTTATGAGAGGTTACTGGTAGTTATGGAAGGGGCGCCTGCCACCTTGTAAATGAATTGATTTATTCGTTTGGCACAAGCCAACTGACAAATTAATGTATTTCCGTTCTGGTCCATAAACGGTGCTGCCAACTCTGTTGACAGCTGTCGCAAAGGGTCGGCAACAAAGTTGGCCAATCTCTTATAAGCCTATAAATAAATTCCTAAACTTTTTCGAGGCGCCATCAGTTACAACATTTCCTGTCTCTTTGTCATTCTTGGCTAATTTTTAAAAAATGTTGGGGCTCAAACTCAAGTATTTCGGATTTGAGAATAGTGTTTAATTTTAATTTTAATAAGAATTCTTGAAATACAAATAGATAATGAGTTAAATTGATTAAACATTCGTTTTTAATTTCCAAATTGTTCCTATAATATGCTACTTATTTTCCTACTTATGTATTAGAAATCCTGAGTAGTATCTACTAGTTTATTCTTACTTTATGCACTTACTTTATACACTATCCGTTATCCATATCTATTTTATCATATCTAATTTATCAGTATTCACTTTGATAGTGGTCAAAGTATTTAGTAACTCTAAAGCCATTATACCTATCCCAACAAATCATGAAACTAGTGGCAGCTGCCTTATGATCGATCAATAAAATCAACCAACTGCTGTGGCATATGAATGATAATCTGTTAGATGATCAGGCCTAGTCTTCGTAGCACACTCCAAGCCATTAAATTGTGCATTTTACGAGTCTGAAAGCAGTTAACCAAACCAGACTATATCAGAACGAGACCGTAGAGATCTCTCTTGGGGTTTGCCATAAAAGAAATGCCGCTTTCATGGTTGGCAGATAAAACAAAACACCGCCGATCGAACAACGATGCTGATCAACGGCGCAATAAATTCATCAAACAAATATCGGTGGCTGAGGTTAAGACGACTTGCGTTATAATCGACATGAATATTAAAACCACAAAACTATAATCAGTGCGATATGATCGTCGGCTGTGGCCCCGGAAAACATATCAATCTGATGTAGAACAGACGATCCCAACGATCGCAGCCACCGTTGTGGACCTTTTTTTTTTTGGTTTTTGAGCCATTAACTGGCTGCAGACGACCTAATGGACATGATCTTTCGTCACTCCCAACAACAACAAAAGGGAATGTACCTTTTTTTATAATTCTAATCGTTTCCCTTCCCTCCTAACCATTTCTCTCTCTATCTCTCTGTCTTTCCCTCTCTCAACGATTGATAGCAGTCTCGACTTGATCTTGATATTTGGCGTCTGTCGCTTGTTCCTGATCCCTAAATACCCTTTAAATTGAACGTAATTCCCAGCACGGCATTTATCATCATTATTATCAGTATAAACCTCATACCTAGCAACCCTTTCGACACTTTGATGTCCTTGAGTAATTCGAACTGTGATTAGATCTTTGACAGTTTAAGACTTGCAATAGATCATTTGATCAATTGAGAAAACATTGGACTACAACTTTTGTTTATTACAGATAGGATAATAACAAAAAACAAGAACTATCAATGAAAATTGTGTTTTTCTTGGTTAGCGAACTTTATATTAGGTAATAGTTATTGAAATGTATACAAATAAAAATACAAACTTTCAGTCTTCTTTTATTTTTAGCTAAACATCTAACAATTATTTTCTATAGATTGAAATCTATAAAGATAAAGAATATAGTATTGTTATCTTAACTATGTCACTTTGTTAAGCTCAGTCTTTCAAAATTTGTTCTCACGCCCTAAAAAAAAGTAGGAAAATTGAGGAAAACAAGAGAAATGATTTCTAAGAACTTTTGATTTCAATGCATTGACTAGCTAAAGACTTCAACTCCTTTGTCAGGTGCTTTTGGAGTGAAGTGCGTAATTGCTGACAGAGCAGCTCCTGCTCCTTCCATTGTAGATTGGAGATCACATTGGAGATCAGAAACGCAATCGATCATTACCAATAGAAATGCGACTGAAGATCGAACCCATTGAAAGAAAGCAAAGCAAAGGCAAGCGCTTTGAAGCGAAGCCGAAGTCCAAAAACCATCCCATTGTTATTCAAATTTAAGATCAGAGTGAGAAAGGGAGAGACAGAGAGAGAGAGAGGGAGAAATATACTTGAGCAAGGAACGGTAGTGGGAATGGGATTGGGAAAACTACATCAAATTGGCGCTTAAATATTTTCATAGCACAACTGTGGGAAACAATAATATTGAAACAGAGTTGAAAACGAAAGAAGATGCACAAGAAGTTGGAAAAAGAAGAAGAAGAAGCTAAAGACAAGATAGAAGGAGGGAGAGAGAGAGCTAAGAAAGCGCATTTGCTTTTACCTTCTTACTTAAACTGTAAACTTGAAATGGCCACTTGAGTTTTAAAGCGTTAAGTGGAAATCAATGGCGATGACGATGACGATGGCGGTGATCTCATCTTGGCGGGGATCGTGTCTAAAAGAGAGACCCCAGAGTAGAAGAAGAAAGATCGAGTGAAGCAATTGACCAAAAACTGTCGAACCTGCCTCTGAGTTTAGACGACTGACGATCGGCAAGCGGTACACTTGTTCAGCTTTGTTGTTGACCATGTTTTTTTTTTTTACCACCGTTCTCCTTTTTGTTCATGGCCTAGACGAACGTGCGGTAGGTAACAAGACAGAGAGAGAAAGAGAAAGATAGACAGAGAAGAGAAAAACAAAAAAAAAACGGTTGAGAATTTTGTTTTCTGCTGACATTTGTTGTTGTCGTCGGCGTCTCTTGGAAATTTGTTTGTGCGCAACGGAAATGCATTTATTTGTCCACATCTTGGACAGCGTTTAATGAAGTGACCGCCACTCTTTTCCTCACCCTCTCCCTCTTCCCCTCTCTGCCTGCCACATCAGACCGTTGCATGCCACTCCAAGAGTCCGACTCTTTGCCACTGCCGGGGCGTTAATTGATGAATCTGCGGAGCGTTGCTCAAGAGCAGGTTCAATGACTACCCCTACCAACACCTCAATACCGGACCCCGGGGTATGTGCTATTTCTTGGAATTTTCACGGCATGATTTCCTTACGAACTGTCGAAATTCCTACAAGTATTTCTCTTCTCTTCTCTTCTCTTCTCGTATATTTTTCGGCTTTTCATGTTAAACACATCTATTTAAATTTTAATGATGTTTGTAATGATGGTGCTAAATATTTCCCACATTATATTATCACCTATCGGACCTCACGACCGACCCTCCCAAAACCATTGATCATTGAGTAAAAAATTTGGTTGGTTCTTTAAAGGTCGTTAGTTTGAAATAGATGCATAACTCTGATAACTCAACTGATATTTATTTGTTTATAGATATCAACAGTTGATATTGGGGCTCAATTTTTACTGGACCTTCGCATATATCCGACAAATCGAAACTATAAAAAAGTTTGAATTTATAATAAGTTAATAATAGAAAATATAAATAATAAACAAAGGTCGACATCTTGGCTAACAATAGCACAACGATATGGATTACCGGAATTCAAGTTACAAATTACTTAAATTACATAAATAAACTGTATACCATATAAAGCTAAACAATAAAACTTAGAACTTGGCTTGTAGTAAATCAAATACTTATATTAAACTTCATACCAAAGAAATAACTGTCACATTTATGAAGATAATTTCTAATATAATCTCATCAATAAGTTATCATATTTTGCTTAATATATTATATTTTAGTTTTATTTTGTATTCTTTTAAACTTTTGATTGATCGCTGGCGCTGTCGTCTTCAATGATGCCCAACAATGCTAAACATTTTTAATGAACTACAAGACAAACAAAGAGCCCTATGAAGATTTGAAGATGGGTTGGCCAACTACGCTCTAAGAAAATCCCAGAGGCAGAGAAGCATCATAAAAAACAATGATCGCTTGGGACCTGGTACTATTCGGTAAACCCTATATATTTGAACAAGAAATTAACAGCTTCGAACTTGTTACTCGTATCTCTACCCCACTCCCTTTATAGGTCTGTCTGTTGAGGGTGAGGTGTTGATTGGGCAACGCCCTGGACACCATTCGATGTTGCCACAGACAATTGTTAGGAAGGAGGGAAAGTAGAAGGGGGTGGGTTTTGATAGAAATGATTGCGTTCTTAAATTTATGAGCGCACATGATGAGCTATAAAATGTTTTATATCTCTAGGGCTGCTAGATTCTAGCCCTAGTTCTGGATTTGGGATTTACCCTTTCGGCAATGTGGCATGTGGCATGCCACAACAAGAACTTTTACCTCAACAATTTTCGCCTTTGAGTAGGGCTGTCGCTGGTATTTTTCACGTTTCTCTCAAATTAAATCATGTGATTTATTGGGCTGCCTTTTTTCCGGGGGATTTTTACTCGGGGAAAATGTGAAAAGTGCTCGTTTGTTGCGGTCCTCTGATTTGTTTTCCTTTATTTTCTTCTGTTGGTAAGCGTGCGGGGTGAAAGTGCGGGGCGACCAATTGATTGAAATGTCAAGATTCATTAGCTGCCACAAGGCGCTTGATTGCGCTTGCAACACAACACAGGAGAGGTTCAGCGGGCAAGCGGGTAAATTTTCTAGAACTTCCAACTTGTGTTATTCCAAAATGTTGGCCTGTCTTTTAAATTATCGTAATTCTTTCTAAACTGAGCTCAGCCTTTAGCTGCGGAAAAACCCAAAAAAAAGTAGCTGGCAACAAGTGTAAATTGGGCTTAACCCAGCAGCTTAGTGTTGGGCATCATATTTTATTCATAAAAACAATATAGAGGATAATCCCGATGTCTACCTGAAGCTTCCACGAGTTTCTCTCAAATGCAAATGAATGAAAATGGTCATATGGTGAAAGAGATTTTGGGAATGCATCCTCTACGGCATGCTGTGGGCGTGTAAATTGACAAAAGAACTTTTCGCACATTAGTTACAAGTGGCCCACGGCTTTTCTCTCCTCTCTTCCACCTGGAACGGCATTTTGCACCTGTTGTTTGGCATTTTTCGTGCTGCTTGAAAATGTTGAGGGTAAAAACAATGCAACATTTTTCGGATCTTTAGGGTCCTGTTGTTTATCGTAGCTCGTGCTGCGACCCTTAGAATTGAGTTAGGTAAGGGTACTATGAACTAAGAGTAAGGGACAGCTGCAGTAACAGCAGCGACTCTAATTAGCCATGGTCATTGGTTGTTGTTGTTGTTATTGTAGATCTGTTGTGTTGTTGTTGCTACGGATTGTGCGGCTCAGAAATGGTCTGGCAGTTGTTGTTTTTCCTGCATTTTGTGGCCTGCCAACGCAGTACAGTGAAAGTTAACTCAAATCATTGCGAATTTTTATTAGTTTTACTTAACAGTCTTGGCCATAAAATTTGCACTTTACGTCGCAAATTCAAAGATGTTCGTTTCGTGCTCTAAAAACTTGATGTTTGGCTGAAAATGCTGCACATATTCTGAACATTGTACCATTAGAGCTCATTAACTTCTTGTTTCCAGTGTAGTCATAATGCAAATAGTGTTTATTTGTGAACTGCAGTATTTATCTGTGAACCGGTTCAAAAAGTAGTATAGAAATGGAGTTTAAAGAGCTTCAAATTGGGTCAGTTGCATAAGCTCAATATAGTTTGTATTTGTTAACTTATTAACGTTTGAAAGACTAGCTTAAAAACACTTAAAAAAACAGTTTAAAATCAATTGCATTATGTTTCGGAATTATAATGTTGACATATGAGCTTTGGATGATGTGTATTATCATTTCTAACTCAATAAATATTGAAGTTTATATTTAAAAAATCAGAATGCATTTTAGTTTTTAATACAACTGAACCAAACTCAAGGCCTTTTGTGTTACTGAGTATTATAAAAGATTGTCGACTTTGTTAGCTTGTTAAAAGTATATTTAATGCTTTCAGAACCAGCGTAATCCCCAATTCATAACTCAGATGACAGCTACTGTCTGAACTATTGAGACATTCAACTACTTGGCTTATATCCATTCATAACTCAAATGAACAAATGACAGCTTGGCTTGGAGACAGTTCATGGAATTCCTAAGTTCTCTGTCTGTGACTTCGATATACAAATGTACTTATAGTTAAGTATGGGAATGTGAGATAGATGTAAATGAGAGTCCAACACGTTTGCAACATTGTTAATAACTGTGACAAATATTGAACAGTTGCAGTTGATGTAAATGTAACGTGAGCTTTTGGCCAGTTAAGTGGATGTGATAGGTGGTAAATGGTTATATTTTTAAATGGGGGATTGGGGTTTACATCATTGTCATGGTAATGAAAACAACAACAATTACTGAACATGTATTTTTGGTGTTTTGTTTGTAAAAGGAAAGGAATGTACAATTAGATGTTAGGGCATTTCCTGCAGACGTGTTAATAAACAAAGACAGAGACGGAGACAGAGAAAGAGCGACAGAGGGAGAAAGAGTACTTGAGACTTGGATATTTTATGGGAAATTTCAAGGAAGTTGCGGGTTGTAAATTTTAGATGGGATACTTACGTATCTGTGAATCGTCTGTCACTGAGACTGTTCCTTCCGCAGCTAGGTGTATGGCTTTGTTGTGTGCACACTGTGACATTATTACGACATCTGTATCTGTACATAATGCACCTGAAATCACCACCTGAAAGAGAGAAACAGATATAGAGCATATATTACTTAAATGAAAAGAGATGGAATACATTTGTGTGTGTGTTTAGTTATTTTTTTATCGTTGGCGCATTTATCGCTATCGTGCGTATCTATAAACAGGGCAATCAATATTGTATCTAACAGATACAACACACAAAACCTAAATTGCATACCAATGTTTACACCTTGTCACACACAACGCGCCTTTTTATGCCCCCCTTTTGTCATATTTCTCTCCTGTGTAGTTCGGTAGTCCCCTTTGACTGTAATTTATCATGTTTGATTAGTTGTCTCTTTGATATTTTATTACATTCATTCATAATCGGGCCTTTGATTTAATGAATTTATTGTTTCCCCTTCGTTCATTTGGTTACTTTTATTATTGTGCCAGGTCAGGTTGTAAATCAGAATGCAACTTAATCGAGCTTTACCCGTTTAGTTACCACCTGCCACCATGAATCTATTTATCTGTGGTTTATGGCCCCATGCTAAACCCCGTTACAAATTACGCAAATAAATTGTTGGTTTGTCGGTTTAACAATGGGCTTTTATTATGGCGCTATTATAGATACTATTATAGAACTCAATTATTTTTGCGTTGTTATATTTTCACAGTATATTCCTTTATTTTAAATATGTAATTGCATTATTCACTTAGATCTTTAATATGTATACAATTTTCATCAGTTTTTGTCAGTTTATCTGCCATCAGAGGCTCTTTTGTGCTCAATGGTTACTTTATATGGTAGTTTCTATCTTTAGCTATATGTATGTTTGAAAAATCTTTAAGATTACTTATATTTTTCAACCATTAAATTTGTTTCTATTTAAGTTCTTATTTTTAGCTGCTTAAAAGTTTAAATATATTTACAAATTTAATTATTTTCATTTTTATTTTTGATATTATTTTACATGCTTTAGCGTCTTCAAATCTTGAACCCATTTAAGTCCAACTTCAACATCTCTTACAGCTATTGTCCTCCATGTTTACTAACCAAGCTGTTGTTTTTCTCATCACACATTAGTTTTGTCAGCGATAACATTAATTTCCCGTATATCAAACCCTTTGCACTCTTTAGAGTTGCCGTTAATTGTTTGGCGCCACACAAACAATAATGAAACCCTTCAGCCTGGTAGACCACCCAAGTAAAGCCCCCACTCGAAGGGCACTTCACTCCCAGTCAAGGCCTCTTGAGAATGGAAACTAACCAGCTGGCACAGCCTCAGACACAAGTAGTAGTCACAAATTAGCCAAACTTCCTGAACTACTCGCTGTACAGAACAGAAGTGATAGGAAAACAGTTAACTTAAACTGAAAATGAAACTGAAACTGAAAACCCATCGAAATCTTATCACACACACACACCGCCCTACTCTTTCTATACCCTACTCTTCATATCTGTCTTTCTCGTTGGAAATTTATGCTCCGCATAACCTCGTTTCATACACATAGTTTTCCCAAGTGTAGTTAACTCTACTTCAACTTAGTTCAAGATACGTCGAGCGGTCGGATCGTTTGGTAAAACGCATTATTTTGTAATTATCGACAGAGTTCTAATAAATAAAACGAACCCACAACAGCAACAACTACGTTGCAAGGCCCAAACACAACACTTTTGACTGGGCTATAATTTTGTTCCTCTCTTTTTCTTTTTCTTTTTTGGGTTGATGAAATTATGAATGAAGATAAGGTATGCGACCAACTTGAATGGATGTGCTCGCGTGTGTGTAGGTGGGTGGGTGTAGGTGTGAGTGTGTGAGTGTGTGTTGTAGTTGTTGTTGGCACAGCAAGTGTTTGTCAATGTTGTGGGTTATGGCAAACACTTATTGAAAGCTTTACAAGTTAATATATACCCTGTAAAAGATATTACCTGTAATAAACACGGTTAATATACAAAGTGGATATTGGTTTGACACAAAAATAGAAATTAATTTTATTTTGGGCTCTCGAAGTGTCAGTAATAATTCCAGCAAAAGCTGTTTACTTATATCCAAAGTTGTGAGACAACAAAATTCTCATTTATTCTTTTCTTATAGGGTATCTACAAGCTTATCCTCTACAAGCTTTTTCACAACATTATAACCACTCGCAGTTGGTTTTCTTCGTATATGCAAGTGTGTCTAATGCGAATTGTAACGCAAATTCTTAACATTTATACAAAAGAACGTGTACTGAACTGCGTGTTAAAAGATCTCGTAATGACTATACGTATTATTGGATGTTCCAAAAGGGTATTTGCATATTTATTAAAAAAAAAACAAAATATAGGCTAAATTCAAGACAACTTTAATTCGTAGATACATATTAAGATTTTCAATAATATTTATTAAAATGTTGACCTTTATTGTAAATAGTCTCAGTTCTGAGAAACATTTTATTTAAAGACTGTTCTTACATCTACAACATTGGCTTATTCTATATCTATTTCATCCTGTTTCTTTTTATCTGCTTATATAAATTTCCTAATAATTTTGTTATAACACTTTATAAGCATTTCAGATGTGATTAATTGAAAGACTTTATGCAATTATGGGATCTTTATACTTACAATAAAAAAGAGCAGTCTTTTTAACTGATTCGACATTCATTCGGCGATTAATGTACATAATTTTAACCCATTTACTGCCAAGCAGAGCAGCAAACTAAACTTGCAGCTTCGTTCTATTCGCAATTGTTGTAAGTCCTTCTACGACTAGTAAGATGGTATCGGGATTGTATAATGCTGACATTGAACTTGGCGTTGAGGCGTTGTGGGCGTGTCCGAGCGTATATATGCCACAACAAATATTTCGTTGTGAAATATTATTATAAATAAATATTATTGTTGTTGTTGTTGGTGGGACAACACACAAACACATGCACACACTGGCACATAGAACATTTGTAGCACTGACATTTGGCGATTGGCGGCGGCACTTCCGTTTCCGTTTTGTAAAACAAAGCAACAACAATAGCAACAGTTACGAAAACTATAATTTGTGCACTTGTCACGTACTTATTGCAATAACTGTGAGCGGTTTGTCATTACTTTTTAAAAATTAAATTTTGTTGTAAATATTATTTATTTATTATATTTTGAAGTGTTGCCACTTAATTTTGCAAGTGTCGGGTTAACGTAACGGTAATTGTGCGAACGAGACGCCAAATGATATAATTATAACAGTTTTACAGTTGAAACTGAATCCGCAGAGTTGAACGTCTTTGCAGGGCGATTGAAATATCGAGACTAACCGAAACGAAACGTGCGACATTTTTTGTTGCTGTGTTGCTCTTTGCAGTTGCTGCTGCTGTTGTTGTTGTTGTTATTGTTGTTGCTGTAGCTGTTGTTGTTGGACACGGATACACGAGCAACACAGGCAGCAGCAGCAACAGCAGAGCTGCACAACAAACATGTTGCATGTCGAACACGCAATCCCATGACAGCATTAAATACATTATAGTCGCATAATCTCAATCAAAATCGTACAATGTTATATCAAATTCATGTCAATATAAAAATATAAATTCATAAATAAATATAGTTCAGAGATTAAAATACATTAAGATTGTAGCTAAAACTTTAGTTATGTTAATGGAATCTCAATGATACCCACCAATAAAAAAATATATAAATTCGTTTATCATTTATGTAAACTATCATATAAATATAATGTATTTTAGAATGTATACTAGGTTTACATAGAGATATTTATTTATTAAATTTTTTTGTTATTTTTCTTTTTAAAAATTTACTTTTTTTATGTATGAACAACATATTATGAAGCTTGTATATTGTGCTGCCTAACATATTATTTATATTATAGTTTAATTAAATATTGTCTAGTTTATAATATCCTTGCTTTATGTTACTAATGTTCTCTTAAACTTCATTAAGCTTTCAACTACGTTAGCTTCATTTACATTATGCTTTTTTTATAGCATGCGAGAAATATTGTTAACAGTGATAGCCAATGTTATTGCGAACTGTGCATATCGAACCTGTTGTATGAGCTGTTAAAACAACAGTTGTTGCTGCTGTTGCGACTGTTATTGCATTGGTTGCTGTTAGATAAAATGTTAAATGTAAGGGAAAGGAATTTCAAATTAAAAGTTATTGTTAAATTTAAAGCTTTAGATATTTGGAAACTGAAATGGAAAGTTCCATCTTGAAAGTTTTAATTTTAAATCAAAAGTATTTTAAGCCTTAATTTGTAGTTTGTTCTTGAATAGTAGTTTTTTGTTTACATTTAAAGGGTCTTAATAAAATATTTGGAAAGCTGTAAGTACATATATATTATTGGAAAATATCATTCTTTGTAGTATATATAAATAATTTCAATTTACTAGAGAATTGGCTTCAATCGCATTTATAGCTCATCGTTATGGTTGTCCTAGGCATTGGAAATGAAATCCAATAAACTGTCGGCTTTACTTGCTGGACACGCGTTGGCCATTAATGAGCTCAATAATGAAAATTGCAATAGTTCCGGGTGTCCATAAAACTGGTTAACGCCCACGCAATAAAAACGGGAGCAACCCCTAAGTGTGGCACAGTTTAAAGCGATTAGGGTCACAACAAAAGACCCAAAGAACGTAAGGAAGGCAAAGGACACTAAAGGACTAAAAGAGGACCCGCATGCAGGGACTTCCGTTTTGTCTGGATAATGCCACAAACCACTTTGTGTCATGTCATGTGGGTGGCTCTCTCACGGAAGTTGCCGAAAAACTGCAATCGTTTGATTGAACACTGATTGACAAAAGGGAAGTGGAGAAGGGATGGAATGGAAAGGGGAGGGAGTGGCCAGCCAACTGTCAATCGATACTAAATTCATCGACATGGACATGCGTCCATCTTCATTGTTCATCGCACAATGGCGATTTATGCTCCTTCCGTTCCCATTCCCCGTTCCCCATGTCCCTTCCCTTCCTCAGTTCCACTCTTTTACTCGCCTCGGCCTTGTAATCCTCGATAATGGGCTATTGTCAGCACGACTGATGCTTGACGCCTGACGGCACTGACAACGACAGCACCAACGACAACAACAATGACAACGATGACAGCTACTTGCTCTCACTCTTGTCCGGATTGGTGACGCACTCTGGTATTGGATTACCCATTTCTGTAGCAATTAAGCAAAAAGAGTCTCATGTAAGCGCATTAAAGTCGATGTAAATTATTGACTGATTGCTGATCTAGTTATTGGCAGGCACTGCAATTAGGAGTTTCCTTTAAAATACTGCCTCGAAAATTAAAGTAATTTAAATATAAGATGAAAGTATAACTGTCTTAAAGAAGCAGCGATTAAATTTGATGACAATAGCTTTATCTTGGGGTTCAATAAATTATTATTTTTAGGCGAATAGTTGATTCGTTATAACCACAACAATAGAGACCACTAGAAAGATCCTGTGGCATTAAAGATTTATACTACTTAATTCGGTAGCAGGATTTGATAAGAAAAACTCAATACTACTTTCTTAATCTTAAGGGGGTTCCCTTATTTATATTTCCGTTATCTTTATTTTAAAAACAAAAAATGCTTAAATTTAGAATCAATTTATAGATAAAATCAAGATCAAAGTGACATTCCGCGTAAAAATCGGTCTTGTCTTGGCAAAGTTATGCCAGTTTCAAGTCAGTTGACCCCGCTTTACTATTTGTGTACATTCAGTCATCTAGCATAGTATATTTTAATTGATGCGTTTATATATCCATCGATCTAATTGCGTTGACCGCAGCTAACGTAATTATTCAAAACAATCGATAAATGACCACACTATGTAATAAACAATAAGTTAATCGATCAATAATGTCTTGGTCAATTGTCTTGCAGCTACAAATGCTATATCATTTAATAACAGGTTGCACCTCACACAAGTGTGTTTACAGTGGCGCCAAAGATATTCGCATGAGCAAGTTGTGAATCAAGATAAACGTGTAATTAATTTCCCAATTTATACTATGATTTCGTACGCTTCACTATGTCTTTGTCACAATTGGCACATGTCCGAGTTCCAATTAAAATTGCGGGTCACCTAACTTTCTGATAACACTAATCCATCATTTAATTGTGAGTCATGTTAGGAATGCCGAACATTGCCTATCTACAGGCGTCTTAAGATAATATCACTGAACAATTA
Organism: Drosophila neotestacea; assembly: GCA_035044365.1. NCBI lineage: Eukaryota > Metazoa > Arthropoda > Insecta > Diptera > Drosophilidae > Drosophila > Drosophila neotestacea. The sequence continues at coordinate 564,672 of JAWNMD010000270.1, forward strand.
TTTTAGCAACTCATTTAAACTGTTACCAGGTGCATAACCTCGAATAATTGCCAAAGTCATGATGGCCACGCCCCTTCTCTTTACCGCCCTACCTTATCATCGCATTACACGTCATAAGAATGTACGTTTAAATGATTAGATTGTTGCAAAATATAGCAATATGAAAATATGTTGGAATCGCTTTCGACTTCTTCAGATTTCGACGTTGCCAAGTGACAGTCGAGTGTTGTTCATTGGTGAAATAATACAAATAAAATACTACACAAAATATCTGTCCCTTTGGAATGTGCACTCAAGTAATCCCAAACAAACTTGGAAAACAAATTAATCATTCAGATGTTATGTGATAGATATAGATAGAGACGTTTGCCTGACGTGACCAAAACACACGCCCTCAAGTGCTTGAGATGTCGACTGTGCTGGGGGTTAACAATAAAAACGAACCTCGTGATAAGTCAGGAAACCAGTAGACACATGATATACGCTTATCTGTTGGCTAATTTGAGTAATATTCCAAAGTTCAATCAACTAAATACTTCAAATGATATCTTGTCTAGTCTTCAGCCCTTTAAATTATACCTCTCATTGTCAGACATCTCATGTGTATTTAGGGATATATATACTACAAGACATTCAGTTGTCTAACAAGTGCTATTTAACCCAGTAAACGACTTCTGAGGGAATTATACCCTAGAAAACACAATGACTGGGCAAACATTTTCGAGTGCTCCCCGTGTATAAGAGTTCCAAGAAAACTGAGTCGAAGTGCTCCCTGACTGGTGGCGTAATTTGCTCAGTACTTTGGACTGCAATTCAAAGTTCGCACCGAACTTGTCAAATTTGAAAGACTTTGATTTCTATAATAATAATGTATACCAATACTAATCTATGTACATAAAACTCTTTGTCCTGACTGTTTTACTCACTGACTCATGGAGCCGAAATGGGAAGAACTATAGGGCTGAAATTTTAAGACAACATAACTCAGAAATAACTATAGTGCAATAAGACAGAGTTTTGCGAAATTCCAACTGGCAGGGGTCGAAATTCGGGAAGTTATTATACTTTGAACCCTTTCTCAGTTTTCCAATACTATTTTCTTCCAAGAATCCAACTTAACTCTGTTATTATACTATTTAGAAATCTTTGCAAGTGCGAATGCTACTAATAAAATGTTGATCAATGTGTTGCTATTAGCAAGAAAATAAAATAAATGTCTTGCAAGTAAACTAATTGGCTACGTGGGTGTTCGGATTTACGAGCCATGGTAACGGCTTTTGGTTAGTTTGTTTAATTGCCAGCCGCCAGCTTCAAACCTACAACAAACAACAACAAAAGACCACATTAAAAAAGCAGCTTATTGTCTGACTAATTGCCTCTTACCTCTTCAGCTAACAGCAACCAACGACACGACAGCTGTTGGCCAAACCCCAAAAACCAAAAATATACAAAAAATAGAGATGAAAAAATTGGCAAGCTTTTTGCTGGCGGCTTTTAGTAATTGGCCTTTTGACTTGGCGCTATCGACGTCGTTTAATAAACTTAACAATTTAATTTGACCATTTTGGCTTTTCCGCTAGCAAATTGTTTACGTTTCAACCACATTCCTATCCATAGTTTGATCTCAGCCAAACTGTCCACAACGAGTTGGCAGCTCCGAGGCAAAACAAAATTTTACCACTTGAACTTTGTAGCCAACAGCTGACTATCGATAAGATCTGGAAGTATGAACGCTAATCTCCGGAACTGAATCCGACTTAACCCATGGCGTCGAAAAATATATATGACTGATTACCCTCATTGAATTGTTGCTACTCATTGTGGCGTGTGGCGCATAATTTGGATTTTGGACTCCCTACGATGATTGCTAATTGAACAAAACATAAAAATAATTGTCATTATTGTGAAATTGATTAGTTCATGGGCTTCCATTCAAAAGAGTTTGGGAACTGTTCTAGAAGCGTATTTTAAGGAATGGGAATATTTCTCCGAGTCTCCCAATTGTTCCTTTCAGTCTATCAGTTGATTCTTACACTTGAGAATTTACGAAACTAGTTCTTTATTCTAAGTCAAAAGCAATTTATTTGCTGTACATTTTAATTGCAATTCTACTGCTGCAATAAAATTGCTAGACACACCGGAAATTTGGTCATAAATGCAAGACATTGTGCACTTATTTTATTTTGTTGTCTCTTATTATTTGTAGTTATCAGAAGACTATTTAACTCTTGCTGTTGTTTCATATCATACTAAGCAAAGTCTAATTGAAAATACTAGACATTACACACCCTTTTATAAAATACAACAGGCTATGTTTATTTAATTGTCTCTTATTATTTATAGTAATCAGAAGAATTCCTCGCTCTTCCTGTTGTTTCCAATCTTATACAAAGGAAAGTCTAATTGAAACATAACTAGCCAAGTTGTCATATACTCATCCTTATCAGTATAAAATACTTAATGCTAATTTATAATCGTTACTCTCTCTTAACTGATACCGTGACGTGCGAATACTCTGGAGATTTATGGCCAGAAATGCGGTCTAATTGAAATCGTAAAGATTGTGGCGAACAAATCAAAACAAATCGTAAATAAATCTGAAATCATATAAGAACATTGAATATATGGAGTACCAGTATTTATTGTAAAGACTGGACGAAATTCCATTTGACTATTTGCACTTGACAATACCATATATCGGCCACTTTTGATCTGGCATCCAGAGTCAGAACCAAAACCATAACCATAACCAAAACCAAAACCAGAACCAGAACGACTTGCAATGAACTTTGATATCGCATCGTATATTACTAGAGCGCCGGACAGCTTACTTATCGTATTCGCGTAGCAAAGAATTAGGGGCCGGCTTCTGGGCCCACTTGAGTTGGCTATTTCGGGCCTTGGGACCTGGGCCAAGCTAATGAGCATTAATTGATTTCAAATGCTGAAATGCCGGCCCAAAAGCACTTGACGAGTTGCTGATTTATGGCCGATACGATTTCTATCATAACACACAACAAAATATGATACATTGTGGACAGGATCCTGTGGTTTCCTGAGCACGTGTTCGCTTTTTGCCACATCTATTGTGGTAGCCTTTGTTTTTTTTGGCCAAGCCACAAAAATGTAAGCAAATTGGTACTACTCGTACAATATTTGTGTCTGGCCGCAAAGCGTCAACACAAAAACCGCAATGTCAACAAAATACCCCTCTGGCCATGTCTCGTATCTTAGTATCTTTGTATCTGTATTTACACAAAATGTATCTATATGCATTTCGGCGTGTGGCCGCCGGCCAAATCATGTTTAACAAGTAATAAAAGTGATTAAAGCAAATCTAAACGCTTGTTTCACGTCGATTTTGTTAATTACACTTGGACCGTCATGTGGTGGTGGGAGGAGGGAAGGAGGGGCATTCCATTTGTTAATCAAAATTTTGTAGAGCCATGCAAAATGCAAATGCAAATGTAACAAAGTAATCAATAGAACGGAAGCCCAAGCATGCCAAGGGCTTTGATTTGCTTATTTAAGTAATTACATAATGCTTCAAAATTGAAGAGGGCGCAACTCTAGCTAAACGATACAGTGGGTAAATAGTGGAAAAATCATTGAGAAAATTAGTTAAAGGTGTGTTGTTTTTATGCAGAAATTGTCTATTAATTAATTAGTATCTTTAAGTGAAGTTTGTATATAAGTACATGAAGGTTATTGAAAAAATTATAAACTTTTATTTAATCTTATATTTATAGGCCTTAATAGATTACTTGATCTATACTTTCTTAAACTTTATTGATTTATCAATTTCATTAACTCTAGTTATTTGTGTTCTATTTTGTACTAATTTAAATTTTTTGTTTTGATCAGCTATCAAGCTTCTGTTACGAACAATTTAATTCAATTAATAAAAATATATTCGCAATGGCTTAGAGTTAAATTTGTATTTTATTTTTCTATTGTTTAATGCAGATATTACATAAGACAAAATATAATTAAACATAATTTCTAATAAAATATATTATTTACCATATATGCCTTTAAATTTTGTTAATATTTCAAGCCGATCAAAGCATAAATTAATTAAATATTTGTAATTTAAAATGTTTCAAAAATGCTGTAGGATACTGTTTTTTAAATTAGCTTTACAATTTTTTGTCAGAAAATTTAGTGCTATAAATGAATGCTTTTACAATATAGGATTTCTTAACATTCCGTTGAGTAACTTATAAGCAATTTTTTCCACAGTATAACTGCTAAGTTGTATTGTACATTTGGCATTTTAGTAAATTTTTACTGTGGCTATTTGGAATACCTCTAGCCATAACTCTCCCCTACCTGTACCCCAATCACAGAGCTCCGTATGTCCATTTCGACATGCCACACACCCCCAAGTTGCATGTTGTGCTGTGGCATGTTTCTCATACTCTAACGATGCAGGGTTCTCCATAGCTTTTCTTTCCCTCTTTTTTTTTTTTTTTTTTTTTGGCCTTTTGGCATTTTCAGTTGCCATTTTCCAGCGGAAATGTGCGCCAAAATGATTGCGTGCTTTAAGCGAGAAGTATGTGTATGTGTTTTTTAACTATGTGCTGCACGTAGTCGAAAATTTTTCAAATTTAAGAAAGAAAATAAAAATGAAATGGGGGAAGGTGGAGGCGTGCAAATGGCGCCGGCAAATGCGTTCATTGAACTGCCAAGAAATGCAATAAAATCAACAAAAAAAAGAAAATGTAAAGAAAATAAATATATGTAGATAGATGTATAGATGTATATATGTATCTACATAAGTATAAATGTGCTGGCGACGTTGAGGACGCGACATGATCCAAGACAAACAGCGTGCAGTGGATTTATGGGGTCGCCGGATTTCGTCTTTTATTTTCCTTCTCAGTCTCTGTCTCTGTCTTCGTCTCTGTCTATGTCTTCGGCTCATGTAAACGGAAGCGGAAAGACGCGCAAGTTGCGACTTTTGACTTGGAGCTCTGTGACACAGAAATGGGCAGCAGGACATGTGGACGACCGCAGAAAGGAAGCTGTCAAAAGGCTGGCAACCCCTTGGCTCCTGCTGCTTTATATTTTTGTTGTCATCCTGCCAAAAAAAAGGACACACGAACGGAAGCGAATTATGTTTGCCTTATGTGAAAGGGGGCTCAAGACATTCCCTGGGGTTGAAATTGATATGCAGATGGAAGTTACAGTTCTGTCATATCCTTATACATATATCCTGCCTGTGCTAAATCCTTCTGCTGTTAAATGTGGCGAAAACTTAATATTTTAACAAGCGATTCAAGGTATCGAATATGGATTTTTATTGCCACACATTACTCACAACTCACTGGGCATTGGGCAACAAAATAAAGATATTGCCGGCTATTGCATAAGCGGCACAACATGGCGTATTATTAATATTTTCATATTTCCTTATGCTCTGTACATTTGCCAGCAAACTCCCCTCCCCCCACCCAAACTACCGTAATAATCATCATAATCATTATAATGGCTTGGCAAAAGCAAAATCACTTGAAATTGACCGATGCATTGGGCGCATAAGAGAAAGAGAGAGGGGACTTGGGCGTGGTTAAGGGGAAAGAAAGACGGAAAGACTTTTGAAGTATTTTGCCTGTGGTTTACTAGTGATTAAGCACTCGCTTCGGAAGTCTGTACAAGTTAAGGCATTCCCTTGAATTGTTTAAAAAATTAAACTAAAAACATAAAAATTCAAGGGATTCCCATTAATGAGAAACTATTGCAATCAACTTACTGTAAATAAATATATTTAAAATTTATGATAAATAAATTTATTATTGTTAAAAATAGCTAAAATTATTGTTTTATTGATGTATCTACGAGATACATAAATTTCCTAAAAGTATGCTTTAAAAAGTAAATTTGTGTAATTAGCATAAACGTTAATTCTTTCTTATAAGCAACTACTACAATTTAAATGCACTTAAAAGAACTGATTGAGTTTAGAAATTACTTTTGTTAAAAGAAAAGTTACTTAATGATCCAAATTCCTTAAAAATTTTGCATTTTCATCATTGTTTTACTATTTAAAAGTCTTTGTTATTATAACAATTCATATCACATATTTGTGGAAAATTTATAGCCAAATATAAATTTAAATTATTTTCGTACCATTATCAAATATTTTGTGCAGCTGCCAGCGATTTTACCATATCACAACACAACGTCACGTTTTAAGAAGGTTATCACTTTAGTTTATTTTAAAAGTCGAAAAAGATGTTTGAACACTCATAAATTGTCGAATCGAACTTTAGGCAGTGACTCTAGGTTGTCACTTACTTTATTATTTCTTGATGTGAAAAGTGAGAGTGAGGGATTTTCTTGTCAACTCAGTTGAAAATGAAAACGGTTCAAGCATTTCAATTCCATCAATGACATCGAGAAGCTTCGGTACTTAGTTTGATTGTTCCACTGACCATCGATATAACTGACAAATCAAGGGTGAGCGTTATCTACTAGGTTAAGGAGTTTTGATAGCTTTACTTTAAGGTAACAGTGGCAATTATTATTATTATTATTACATTAAGTAGCATTGTACTTTTGTAAGTTGCTGAAGCCTTCATTAAGGATGTTTGATCTTAAGAACTCAATTAAAGCACTGACAAGTCTGACAAAAACTAAACTATTTATAATATTTTGATATAGAATCTTACATCTAAGGTTTTGTTAAAGAAGCTTTCCTCGAAGAGCTTGTTTAAATTATTCATAAGCCTATTCAAAGTTAAGGCTTGAGTTTGTTTGCATGATTAAAACCTTGGTTAATCATTTGGCATTTAGCATTTAGCTTAATTTAATTATGAAATCAATCTGCCAGAATCTCTTACTAAAGTAGCTACTCGCAACTTGCAACTGCAACACAAACTAGGTGCCAGTTATGCTTACTAACCGAAAGGTGGGTGTGACTTGGCAGCAACTTAAAAAAAATACTTTATATATATATAAAAAAAGTGTCTGACCGAACTGTGGCATGAGGCACGCCCCATGGCTGGCAATTTGGCGCGCTTCGTTGCGCGTGAAAATTATGATTGTTGCGTTTTGGGGAAAATCTCATTAAGTTAAAGGCTGTAAAAAGGATGCCGATGGGCGATGCCAATACCCTGTTTCCTATGCCATAAATATGGGTTATATGCAAGTAATTTGCATGCAACTGTTGGCGGCATTTGAGCCAAATTGAAAAGCTCACTGACCGCCCGCGATAACAACAACGACAACGACAACAAAAACGATAACGATAACAATAACAATGCAAAACAACAACAAGAACAACTGCAGCAAGAACCGCATGTTGCAAAGTATTTTAATTAAGCTCACATTTTTATAGACATTTCTTAATGGCGCACCATAAATTTTGCGGTCTGCCTAGAAGAACTACTTTTGTGACCTGTCTGTAAGTAGCAGGGTGGTAAGAAGGGAGAGCAGGAGGTAGGGAGATAGGAAGGTATTCGAATCCTTTTGGACAGATTCCGAGGCATATAAAATACGCGGCAGGCGGCGCTGCTCATAAATGGAAAGTGAATTTTATGCGTTGCATTAAACAAAGTTGTGAAACTGAAACGTTTTGTATTAAAAGTTGAAGCACTTTGCCGACCTGCTTGATAACTTCATTGCGACTGCGGCTGAGGCTTTTGGTGTCTGCTGCAACGCTTCCACTTTTGTCCCTCTTTGCCCCGATTTGCCCCTCTTTTGTCTTACTCGGGGCGTTGCATGAAGCAACTTTGTTGCTGCCTTATCGATGCATGGACTGATAAATGTTTGACACAGTGTGTGGCTTATTTGAGTTACAGTACGTCCTCGCTGCCACCTACCACACCTGTCTCATGAACACTCATCGTGTCATTCACCCGACAACGGGCAATTGCAATTGAGTAGTAGCAGCCAGAGTGAGTGTATGGCTGTATGAATATATGAATATATGAGTGTATGAGTATGAATATGAGTATGAGTATAAGTGTTAGTATCTGTATCTGGTAAATACGTTTTATGACCGGCCCCGGTACAAGCCGTTTAAGCTTTGCTTGTCCACACACACACACTCTCACACACACACTCAGGGAGACAAACACTCATACAGACTCAAAGAAACACTCAGACATCTATCCATTTTGTTTGAACAAGCAGTAAATGCTTCAGTTGCTCGCAGCCTGGCAAAGCATTATGAATAAAAAAGTAAATAACAAAGTGTCAGCGCAGGTGCAAAGATATGAATCGATTCAGTTCAGATTCAGATAAAACGGCAAAATTATATGTGACAAATGAATACTTTGCAAACTATATTAATAAAACTAATTGGCTTTAATTATAGATCGAAACTGTAGATATTAAATAGGCATGTAGATTGCAAAACATATATATATGTAATATATATTGGCATATAACTTGTTTATTTATTTTAATTATTCGAAACTTTAAACTTGCATAACTTTGTCATTTTGATTATGATTTAATGTAAAAATTGATTTTACAAAAAGTTCGTTATCAACAAATGTTACTAAGTAACTTTTAAAAATGTTTGACTTTTTGGATTTTTTGTATACAATTTTTATTTAATTTTAAGTCTTGAGTTTTTACTTTTAAGCACTATAATATTTTTTAAAATTTCACAACCAAATTCCAGACTTCAAACTTGCATAACTCTGCTCAGTTGAATTGTTTTTCAGCGGAATGTAAGTCACTATTTGATCTCGCAATTCTTTTTATTTTGTTTAACAAATCCTTTTTCTTACAGCTTTAAATCATTTACTTTTTTAATCATCATAATTATCATATTTATGCCATTCAATAAAACATAGTATTAATGTATTCATCCTTTTACCAGTCAATAAACAAACACTCATTTGAAGATTATTCCATTATTACAATAATTAGCTAATATATGAGTAACGTTCATTCACACACAGTATTCACTTCTGTTTGATTTGCAAACTCGAGTACAAAGTTGTATTCAACATTTTGCATATCACATGTGGTTTCGATTTGTTTCGTTTCGTTTCGGATCCGAATCGAATGATTTATTTGCATATGCAACATCGAAATGCACTCACCAGACTCACCAAAAAATGAGGCGACTTTTAAGTGGCCGGCACTCGACTTGTCTGAGTTATTTCATTTTTTATTTTTTGTATTTATTTTATTTTGGCTTTTGTTTGGCTGCTTTTCCCCTCCTTCAGCAAGTTGTGCCTCCAAACTGTCGCCAAGTGCTCCATTTCTCAGGCGAAGCACTTTAGTGTAAAGCTTATTAACGAAATTGTGTTTTCATTTTGTTTTCCTCCGCTTCTCTTTACCCATCTCTTCATCTGCGTTTCTTTATTATCGAATTTAATGGATTTTTAATGAGTCTTAAGCGCAGCTTTTGACGGCATTTTAAAAGTGCAGTTTCATTATCGCTTAATCCTGTTTATAAGGGCGCTGCTGCAACTGCAAATAAGACTGTCAAATCTTTAGTCGTTTTGTATATATTTTCTTCACTCTCCCCTCTAAAATAATTTTTCAACACTTGAGCATATCATTCGAAATTAATTACGAAGCATAAATATATGCGTGGTCATTAAATTATGTTTATTGATCCAGGAATATTGTAATTCATGAGCCTTTTCTTCTGCCTTTTCATTTTATTGAAAATGGGGTAAGAACACTAGATATCAATAAAATATGTAATGATTCATAAGTAGTTATATTGTCCAATAATCCAAGCTCATTAGTTTCTAAATATATCAAATTTCTCTATAAACAACCTAATAGCCTATGAATAAATATAACCTTTCAAATACTCTAGAACGCTATAATGAAACACGAGTCTTACAGTTAAATTATTTCATAGAAACTCCATGGGGCTTTCTTCAATTGTGTTCTTTAAGGCTTTACAAATCCCGGTAATAATAAAGTGGCCAGCTGAAAGGGCAAAGTCCAACCATTATACCAATTTCTGAAGACTTTTTTATATAATTCTCAGTATTGTAATTGCGCAGAAATTGTTATTAAATGTATCGCATTGGCAAAATGATAATAATAAATACAATTCAAATACCACGAAAGGTATTTTATCAGTTCACAATCAATTCGAGGGTCTTTCGTCAAGTAGCAGTCGGATTTGAGTTCGCCCTGTGGACAGTTTAGGACACAAAATATGATTGATTGTGGTCAGATAATGGTCTAAAATTCCAGTCAAGTACCGTCGCATCATGTCTAAAATATTTGGCCATAGGTCTTGCCTAAGCCTCAAAGATACTCGTACGTAGAACTGCTTTGAACTGCAACACAGACAAGGTCGTTGGCATTGTGTATGGTTCTAACTAACTATTGATAACAGTTTTGGCACTGCAAAATGTGATTGTTTGTATGTGTGTGTGTGTGGGGGGGGGGAGTATCTTTGAGTGCTTTCACAAGCCGCACAATGTGTATTTTCTGTATTTTGTGTTGTGGTACCGGGAATGTACCTACAACCAGCCACTTTATTTATCGCCTATGGAATTTTAATTGAGTTAACATGTCGTGTAAATATGAGCGGCGTCTGGGCGTGCAGTTGTGAATCAGATCGAAATACTCGGAATAATAATGCCCAAAAGGGCGGAATCTTCACGCAATGAACTGGTTCGGTTCATTGGCATTTTGGGTTCATAGTGGCACTGAATATTTTGGGAAGTGTATGAAATGAAACTAATGGAGACTTAAATTGAAACTCTAATTGATTATAGCAAGAGATTGGGAAATGAATTTATTATAAAATTATCTATAACATGTGTTTAATTGTTCTAAAACAGTTCATTGAATTTTCGAGTGATATTGCAAAATAAAGAAATATTAAGAAATGGCAGAGATAAAGGTATTAAATATATCTTTAAATCTAACATGAATTTTGATTGAATTAGTTACATTATATACAAGTTATATACAAATTTTATGCCAGTTTTTAAATACATGATTTGCCCTTAGGACCCAAATTGGGCTAGTTCGCTCATATATCTTCGTCAGGCTTTGTCTCTGCGACACTGTAAGTCCAGTGAGACGTTTTAGAGTAACTCAATTTAGTTTCTAACTGACCTAAGCCACTTCAGATGGCAAAAAGGCAGCTGATAATGACTGGACAGAGTGTACTTTGCATAGAGCTTTTACTAGAATACATGAATATTCATGCTGACAGTTTGTGGCTTGTAGAAAATGTTAAGGCTAAACAAATGGGTTTTTAATACTATACGGACCGAAATAGAACTGATCGACTGAGTATGCTAAAATAGAAATGGTCAAACTTGGACGGAATTTCGGTCAATGTTCACATTGTGGCGCCACCTGGCGGTATCTGTAAGCATTTGTATCTGTATCCCCTAAGCGCCTCATCAAGCGGCAGATACTCGGTGTGACAAGCCTCTGACAGGAAATTAACAGTTTCAATTACATAAACTAGACGAGATAATTATAGTTCCAATTTGTTTGGCGTGTGGCAGACTTTATTGGGTTTTTTTTCTTCAATTCATTTCATTCGAATTTTTTTTATTTATTTGTTTTTTCTTTTCTACTAGCAACGCGCGCGCTTTTTTATCAAAAACGTAAACATTGTTATGTACGTTTGTTAATCCAAACTAAAACAAATTATTTGACAAGCACGCTAATTGATTTGATTCTCGTGAAATTTTGCTGTTTAAACGAAATAGGAAATTAGTAGGTATTTCCCATAAAACGACAATTTTATACACTTAAACAACAATTAATTGATGAATTCGAATCTATTTGCCAAAGTTATTATAACTTTTAGTTGTATCTTTATATTAACTAGACAACTATGAGGTTATACAAATACAAATACATAACACAAAGTCTAATGTCGAAATTTTAGTAGTTGTGAAAATTGTAAGTAGTTCGATTAGGGCTTAAACGACTGGACTTTCTTACTGAATTTTCCAAAAGGAATCTTTAAATATTAAATTGGTTATTCAATTTTAATACAATATTATGTCTGAACATAAAGTTGAAATGCCTTTAGGAAAGTGTATGTAAGAAAAGTACAAACAATGCTTTGCATACTTGGAATGCGAATTCCTAAAATATTTTTACAGTGAGTGGAGCATTTAAGTAGTTCGATAATTTAAGTCACGGCTATTTTGATGAGCTGATAAGTGATACAGTAAATACGCAATTGTCAGTCACGGATTTTCTTGTTGGATTTACATAATAAATATAAATATTATTATCACAAAAAATGGCTGTTTACCATATGAAGACATACTTATGCACTTGTATAGTAGTAGTCAGCTGATCTAGAAATGTCAGCATCGCGGTGAAAAGGAAATTATTAATTAAGTTAAGCTTGTGTTATAAAAATAAAATTGTCAGATAGCAGCTCCCTCATTATTTTATTTTAGAATAAATATTTTAAATACTAAGTAAACATTAAGAAAATGAAAATATACTTCGCAATAGATTTGTGAGCCTTTCAGTAGGTTCTTTGGGCGGATGTTACCACATATGATACGATAGAACCCCAGAACCGACCTGAGATAACATAAAATGCGTTTTGCAATATGGAGTGGATGTGTAAGTGTGTGTTAACGGAACATTTTATATGTAAGTCATAAGTAATAAAAAATGCGAGGTAGACTCTAGACCTATTTTCTGTTTGTTTAAGACAAGTCAACATCATCATCGTCGTCGGCATTTGTGTTGCATGTTACAGGAAATAAACAATAAGTAATTATGCACTCTCATTGTTGCCGGCTCAAATAATCGCCCACTGGCAAGGTGATGTTTATAACGGTTTCTACCCACACTCGAAAACATCCAATGATACATTTGTATGTATCTTATGGATACGCACATGTATCTTATGACATGACAGAAACAGAAACAGAAATCAGCGTTATAAACAGCCGGTTCTGACTTGTCAACAAAAATCTAACTAAAAATGCCGCCTGGCGCTTGCCACACTCATCATACACCACACACACACACCAGGATTGAGGTGGTGCTGCAACTTGTATACACTGAGCGGAAGTTTGAATTTTGATAAAAAGGGAGAGAATGCTTAAGCATCAGGCAACAGGGGCAAAAGCTTCTTCCTGTTGTGCTTTTGGCAGTTATGACCGGGTCAACTTAAGTGGGTCACTGCAGCTGACATAAGCTTGTATTTTTGTTTGTTTGTGTGGTGCTGTTTCTTTGTTTAGTGCAACAAAAGTGAAAGTTTTGGAGTTTATGTACAAATGTTATGATTTAGGATTGCATAATTTTTTGTATTACGTGGAATTGTTAAACATATTATTATGTGTGTGGATACTTAAATATATTATTATGTGTGTGGATACTTATCTTAGGTGTTCTACATGTAAAAGATAAATTTATTGTATCAATTATTTGTCATTCCTTAACAATTATTGTCAATCCTTAACATTGGAATATAGCAATATTATAATAGTATAATAATAATATACAATCATAGATATGGCATGGTCAGAAATTGGTTAACTTCTAAATTAAATACAATACAATATTATCTAAATACAAGCATAACAAATTTAAAAGTATAAATCTTGCATTAAAGATCTTTATTTATAAATTAGCTTCGCAATACAATTTTTATTTAAGTATTTATTTTGCAAGCTAGTCAAAATAAATTCTAAAAGTACACGCATATATGATAACAATAAAACTTGTGTGTTATTAAAGTTAATTAACATATATATAACAGTTCGGGAATGGATCTAAATAGTTTCTATTGTAGCTAATATAAATAATATAAATTCATTCAATCAAAGCAAAGCTCAAAACACGTGGCTGAGCACATTTCGATAACTCTAGTATTACTTATGTATATATACTATTTGTATACCTCAATTTTATTATCATTTGATATTGATGGCATACCGAATAAGACGCTTATCAAAATGCGCAGCAAACAACTTGACTGAAAAGTTGCCTTAATCGAGCTATGGCCATACAATAATAGTCAAGTTCCCTATCTATTTCTTAGCCTGTTGTCCATAATTTCGCACAGTGTACAGTTGGACCTGTCGATATGTCGCCGCGGTGTGGGTGTCATTCAATGCCACCACTCTATCTAAGGGAAATGGGACTTGTCAGATAAAGACTCGTTGTTGGAAAAGGAGTGCGCCACAATTATAAGAACATATTATTATAAATATAACAATAACAACAATTATTAAATAATATTATAAATAAATATAATTGACTGTCTTTTTATTTGTTTTGTGTGAGCATGAAGCGCCAGCTTTTATTTGAGAGGGTTCAACTGAAGGGTTTGTCTTACGCCCATTTAGATACATACAATTGAGTGTCAGTATCTTTTCTATTCTTTATTAATCAATAAGAGCATTCAGCGTTGAGTTCGATAAGATTACAAGACACACCAACGTGTGCGCCTGCTATCTGCAAAGTCTTAAGACTTTAGGAGGGGAAGTGGTGCAGGGGATTGTTACTACTTACTATACTACTAAAAAGATCTGTGGCCAGTTAGACGTAGTAGTATTTGGGCAGCTTTTGGCAATCGAGGTGACTGATAAGAGCCAAACAGTTAACAGCTAACAGTTAAGAGTTAACAGCTAACAAATACCAAAGTGACAGGGCCAACCGCATTGGCAATAATTGATAAATCTAATGTTTGCATAGCATTTATTATTGTATAAATTATAATTACCGCTCGTATTTGCGCTCTGCATTTCGCATTAAAATACTAGTATCGATATCGATCAAAATTCTATACCCCAAAATAAACTGAGACTTGCGATTGTCGATTTCAACTTGAAATTCCTCAATACTTAACACAAGACGAAGATTTCTGTGATCACCATCAATTTGCAACACTTATGTTATTTACATAAACCAGGCCAAATCATTGTTATTGTTATTTAAACTAATAATAATGAACACAGATGAGCATGTCTTACTTGTAGATATCTTGTAGAAATTTTTGACAATTCTAGAAAGCTATTTAGGTTGGCTAAAATCTAAGCTCTCTGAGTTATTTTAAGTAGGCAAGATATTTGATATAGATTTTAAGACAAGTATAGAGAATTAGAAAGGTAATTTCTTGTAACGAAAATAGAAAATGTTTCTTTTTGAATGCCTTACTTGGTTATACCCTTACTGGTCATATCTCAAAGCACAGGGTATCAAATGTATAAGTAAATAAATATAAATAATAATAGAACATATTTACTAAAGTAAATCGTAATTGTTGTCGGTGCTCTAAATGTCTTTTTGGAACACATGCGCAATTTTTTTTAATTAACACCTTGCGGACTTAAGCCGTTAGTTCGTCGACACACTTGCATTTATCGTGATAGTTACCATAATATTTACAGGGCCAGACCTCAGGTAACTGCTATCGCAATGACCTATTGGACAGACTGACAAAAACATTCCACAACAAATTCCATTTGCATGCGAAATCCAAGCGACCTTTTCATTGTTTTTATTTTGTTTTCTTTTTTTGCCCTGATTAAATTCCTGTCCCAGATACTAGTGAGAGATATAATTGTTTATTATTTTATCAGATCTATCTATACGACTATATTAATAGACATCTGCTCGATAAGACGCCACGCAAATAGCCATTGTCGTCTACAAGTTCACAAAAAAGAAATGGAATTTATTTTATTTATACAAGCTTGATGATTGGCAAATTATTGTGGCATTTATAAGCTTCCAGATATGATAGCATGGGATGGGCAATGTGCTGGTTGACTTTTTTTTTTATACATATATAGAAAAAGACACTGAGAGAAGGAGAAGGAGAAAGAGTAAAGAATAGCCAGCAATGTGAGGTATAGCTATAAATGGAAATGATAATTGCCTTGATAATCTAGATAGATTTTATTTATTTCACAGTTGGGTACAAATTTCAAGTGAATTTTGATTTAAATGATTATTGACATGAGTAAAAAGTGGATTTCAATTATGTTTTTAAATGATTAATATTATGATAAAAATGATAACAATTAAACGAATCATTTTAGGCATGTGCGATGACTTAGGAGATAAGTTATAGAAAAATTGTAAAGTTAAGAATTTAGACAATCTACTCAGTATCCCAATGGAACTACGAACTGTTAACAATTTTTCTATATTTTTCATAACTTTTGCCTAAGTTTTGGCTATCAAAATCAACAGTAAATAGAAGTAGTGCCCGAAAGACAATGATCTACAATTTTTTACGCACATAATGGCAACAATTATAGTTTCTTCAGTTCTGTTTGTACTATCAGCACCACTGACAAGCCATCAACCTGAGACTATGGACAGACGGATCCCCTGTGTAACCAATCAAGCGTTGGCGGTTTCCCTGACAGTCGGTAAGAAAGAATGAAAACGAAGAGAGGGAGGTAGGGTGTTAGGGGAGAAAAGTGCAATATTTGCGCAGACATTAGCAAAATCAACAGCGGCACATTGGAAATAGCACACAGGGTTTGAGGATGCGGAGGGAAATGGAGACGAAGTGGTCTGGAACTGTGATAGTTGGAAGGAATTTTTGTAAGCGGAAACCGTTGCAAGAAATCCGGAAAAGTTTTCAACAGAAAAAGCCTTTTAAGGCGAAAAAAAAAACAAAATAGAGGTTCTACAATCGAATATGCCGACGCATAAATCAAGCACTTGGACATCGACTGGGTCTTAAGTTTTCTAAAGTTTTCTGCTTTGTATTTTGTGTATTGTTTTTGTTGATTTCTATTTCAAATTCCAGTGAAGCCGGCAGACCAGCGCAGCAGTAATTGTGACAGCACTGGGATCATATCATATCTCATATCACGATAAGACGGAACGACTGCCCAACTGTAACTGTATCTATGCCATGTTGTTGTTCTGTGGGTCAGTCGATAAGTCGACATGGCGCCTCTAAATCTCAAATGCCTGCCCCATTTAAACCTTGCAGGATATTACGGAACTTGTTTCCCCTCATAAAGGGGGGTAATTATAACCATAACAAATGTATCATCGACTAACCATTTATCAATGCCCGTCATGAAGATCGTAAACGGAACACGTTTTATACATGTATATACATATATATAGATTTGGTATTAACGTCGTGCACGTTTTTGAAACGCGACAACAACTGAATAACAAAAACTTTCCGCTTATATTGTAATCAACAAAGCTTATAAACAGGCCCCCAATAAACAACAACATAAAAAATAGCAAGAAAAACAACAGTTTTGTGTCGATCAAAACACTGGAAACTTCGCAGTGATTTTGCTGAAATATCTGTAGATATAACCATATTAATATTACCATTTGACTGAGAGTGAATAGTCGAAAGCTATAGCTGATCTGGTTGGCAACTCGTTGAGCTCACAAAATTCTTATCTGACAAATGCAATAAGAGTAAAAAACACGACACAGTTACGTACATACATATGTACTATATAGAAGTACGAAGTGGAATTTATAGTGGCAATACGAAGAGGTACCATATGAGTATGTACATTTATGGGTATATCTACAAATTTGTGATTGTTGTTGTTCTTGCTGTTGTTGCTATCATTTGGCTTGTTGCCAAAGGCAACATGCTTAGACACCAAAACAGTTCTCCATCTATTGACAATTCAATTAACGTTTTGAAATAATTTGTTGATAAGAGGTTTGTGGGTATGTTTTCGGGTCTGCCACAGCCGCAAGTAACTACAACACCTAATAACAAACTGTAAAAGTTAATAAAGAGCAAAAAGAACAAAGAACCGCACTGCAAATGCCCTCTGACAAATAAGAAAACTTTTTAAGATATCTATCCTAAAAATGCTTGGGAATTTCTTATGCCGGCTAAATATCTGGAGTAAATATCTTTTGAATCAAGAGTTTTATCTTACACTTTCTATTCTCCCTCGAATGATTAACATTTGTACCTTATTATTCAAGTAAACATTCCAACTTACTTTCAAACCAAACTACCCTTTCAAGAAATACTCCCCTGCTTGGATTAAATTTGGTCAGTGTGTCATTAATTAATGTGGGCTATGTTAATTGTGCGTAATTAGTACGACAGGAGCAAGGCTATAAATGTGACTGGTCATTCTAGGGGAGACCCAGTAAAGATTTTGACTGTCTATCGCCATGTTAAAGTCAATTGCAGTTCTTATAATGGCAACTTGTCTAGATACAACCATAACTGGTCAATCTATTTTTCAGTTACCCTACAATTGTGAGACGAGCCGAGCAGCAGGATCCGAGAGTTACCATAATCCAAAATACCCTACAACTGGCATTATTTACACTGAGCTGGAATGGCGTAGGATTCCTTCGGTAAAAGTGTGGATACCAAATGCAATGCAATCTGGAGACTTGATCTGGGGTGCACAAATTACAATTTTGGGTTACGCCCTGGTGCTGTTGGGTCTTGTTCTGGAATGGGTTTTGAGGCGTTGAAACTGCCTCCACTCAATTTGCATAATTTCAGCAACTTTCTCACCATGCAATTTACCTATGTAAATCACTTTTTATCATATCAATACAATCATCAGTGGCTATAAAAACTTTCGTTTCGCTGTGAGAAAATCTAGTTTCTTTCAAATAGTGCGATAAGTTGGTCACTTAAATTCGCCAAGAAATGTACTCAAAGATTTTCTAAGTATTATAACCATATTCAATATAACTGAATACTTATAAAACAATTAAAATGTGCAGTTTATCTATATTTCTTTATCAGTAACTGCATAAAAAATCAGTTTATTTTTATTTTTAAGTGACGCTGTTAGTGTTTACATTTTATATTATGCTGAATATAATATTTCAGTAAATGCAGTTAATTGTTTACAAGAAATGAAAGTAATTATTATTGAATAAATACACAAACTATTGTTTCTTATTTATCTAAGAAAAGGCATAAACATATCATATATTTCAAGTTGTAATGCTCAGATATCACTGGATGATGAAATACGCTTTTAAGCTGACAGAATAGATATCAGATTGTGAAATTAATTAAGTATCAAAATACGTTTATAGATAGATAAGAAAAATTCTTTTACTAAATATGCTGTTGACTGAGTCATGTTCGAGACGCAGTTATTTATTATATGATTGAAGAATTAAAAATTCCTAGAATATTTCCATATTGTCTTGATCTAAGTTTATTATCGCAATCTCAGTCCGTCAGTTGATTGTTGATAGTAATGTTTTGGCTGTGCTCGCACTGAGTCATCACTGTACTGGGGCTCTCAGTCTTCCAGGTTATTATTCAGTTAAGTGTCTGGCGCCAATCATCGACGCTATCAAAACGGTGCTAAGCTCTATTAAAAGTGCCGCTAATTTAGCCCTTGATTGTTCAGTTATTTGCACGGCTCATGCTTATTACCAACTGTTCAGGGTCTTTTGTGTACATCAAGCACACAATATTAGCCCCTTGGCATTAATTATAACCCCTTTGCATTAGCTTTATTAAACATGGCCCGTGGCACTTCTGTATTACTATTATGATAATATAAGAGTTAAACCCATCGATATCTCTGTCAGTCGCTGACTTTCTCTGTATCTGTATCTATCTCTGTGTCTCAATCAATTCAATTCCATTTGCTGAGAAAAACACTTGCCTAGTTTTGATTTATAGTGCAGTATATATGGTAGCCTCAGTTGTGACTTACAAGTTGTTGAATAAATTCTGCGTGCAATAAAAGTGTAATTTATGAAATAACTTATATTTTATAGCTCTGCGCTTCTTCTACGACAACTATAAAAGATGCATTAAGTAAGTCATAAAATATCTAAACAACAAATAAATTCAAAATAGCCATCTGTATTACATGGGACTGTAAACTAATATTGATTGTATATAACTTGTTTAAACACTATTATAAATTAAGTTACAGTCCCTATTATAAATATCCAACAACTTTAGCTTCGTCTTATGTTTAAAAGTTTCTAGTTGTCTATCTCTGCATATTTCTATATCAGATACTACATTATTAACTGAGAACCGAGCAGAATTGCCATCAAAACAATTAATTCAATCAGTTTATTTAATTAATTTGCAAAGTGTATCTATTATTGGCAAAACTCAATTTAAAGCCACATTCAATGACTAAAATGGTGAAAGGCATCTTCTTAATTGACCAATTTGAACTGAAGAAGTTCAAGTAAGAGCGGCAAAAACATTTCTCACACATTCAAAGATGCCTCGAGGGACAATACAGAAAATACTTGAAATATACAGAAAACACTTGAAGTGTTGAACAATTCAAGCAGCTCGAGGCACGACTGAGATGAGCCTTTGGCCAGCACATGCCAAAATAATTCGCGAAATGAAAAAAAAAAACAGAAAAAAAACGTTAAAAGTTCATTTAGAATAAACAAAAACGAGTTAAGAGTCAGCCAGGCAGGCAGTCATATTGCTTGGTTAGGATTGTGGACATTACTCGCAAATTGTGTAAATTCATAAAGAGTGAAAAATAACGTTAAACGGAACTTGTAAAGACGTCGCCAAGTTGTTTCATGCCTGCGGAATTTCAGACATTTCAGTTATTTATTTCGGCACATTAACAACCGGAGACATCCAGAGTCAAACCCACCCAATACCCAATATATAATATCTACAGTGTGTACACGCCCGGGGGCACACTTAAAATTGATTGTAAAATAAATTAAAATGAAAAAAAAACAAAAAAAAACTTAAAGAAAAAATAATACAAATGCGGTAAAAGGCAAATAAATGCGAATACGAAATGAACATGTAAAGAGCTTTGGCAAAAACAGTATAATTTAATTAGCGAACAGTTGTTGGCATTTTATAATTATTTACTTGAAATTTCTGATGAACTTATACAAAATGTATACCCTGTAAGCGTTAAAAGAATTTGAAAGAGTTGAGGTCAAAGTTGTCTGACAATATAAAGTTGATACACGTTGATGTCTTTCTCACTTTATATGTAATACATTTATTTCACTATTCCTTTAGAATAGTCTATTAAAATTTGATTACTAACTTTTATTAGTTTATTTTGTTAACACTGCAGAGTCAACTGCTGTGACCTAGGGTAGCTACAAGTCGAGTATTGTAAACTATGTCTCACTTTCTTGCTTGTCTTTTGATAAATTTGGCAAATATTTGTACAGGGCCAGTGCAAGTGTCAATTTATCGGTAGACGATTGCACGAGTATATCGTATATTCACATTTAATGTATCGATATCTAGGGCAATGCCAATTAAATCAGATAAAATATTTGGCATAGTTCTGATGAGTTATCAATGAAGAAATGGGCTGGGCCTCATTATGATGATGTTATTTTTTGTTGGCTGCTCCCTAGAAGCTTGTTTACAATGATATAACATGACATGATGTAACTGGTGATACTATGGAATGTATACATTACGTTAAAATTCTTCAAATATTATATGATTAGATCTATAAACAAAAACTGTTTATAAAACTCACAATAACAATCACAAACAAATAGCAAGTGTACAAATCGTGCAGATAATTAAGATAGTACTCGTATTACGGTCGACTGATGTTTACTTGTAATTATTATATCATTAGTATTCTTTCAAATTTATTCTTTTATAATACCTAAAATATTTTATAACTTATCAGTCTATCAACAAATTATACTCACCATCAGGAGGTAAATAATCTTGGCATAGACCGTAAACTGTGGTAACCTGTAAATGATTGGAAAATAAACCATTATTTTAGATGTATAGGGTAAAAATCGTTGTAAAAGTACTTAAGAGGATTCCCCTCAATTTAATTTAGGTAACTTTAAATACTAATTTCTTATTTTAGTAAATCTGTTTTATGTTATTTATATTCTACTTTATGAATAAACTGGAGTATCGTGACTAAAGACTACCCTGTTCTAGCTTAAAGTAACCTAGGTTCTGAATATGTAATCAGTTTAAGGGATCTAAAATATGTATGTGGATGATATTGAAACATACAGTTTTACAAAATATCAGAAACGTACTCGTATTTAAATAATAAGAAGTTCTCTCTTGGTTGACTTATTCATTATTGTAGATCAAAAATGCTCTTAAATATATTGTTTAGAGTCGGCGATCTCTGAAACAACTGTATGATACCATCTTGAATAACTTGGGTGTGGGGTATAAAAAGTTTCCCTGTACTGTAGACAACTGGTCATAATAATACTTAATTTATTTCGTTATTTTTCAGTTAAGCTACAATAAAATTACGTCGGTACTTCCCCATTTCATATTGCTGGATTACTGAGTAAGTGAAGCTCATAATTTAAGTGCAGAGCTTAAAGGAAAAAAAAAACACCCACAGCTTATAACAATTATGGCAATATATTAGAGCACAATACACGTGAGCTTTGGAGTTTTCGGGTTTTCACTTTTCCGCTATTTCACGCCCCAAACTATAAGTCAGTTATTGTGACAGACTCTTGGACGTTTATTAAGTGGACCAGGCGCATTTGTTTTGGCCAGCAAAAGGACTGCAATTCGTTTAGATAAATTCTTAACAATAAATTCGCTTGAATTTATTATGCAATTAGTTAAAGGCGTACATAAATTTCACACTGACCGCCAACAAGCAGCGTACAAGGAACCTAACTAATTGCCAAGCGCCAGCTGCTCCTGTCAGCGGAAACAAAGTGAAACTGAAACACGACGAAGAATTTGCAACAACTTTTGTTTGGCCAAAAAGTTACACTATCAAATGGGAAGCGGAAAGACCTTGAGATTCTTATGCAACAAAATAACTAACGCAAGAGAAAGTCGGAAAGTGGTAATAGTAAAAGGTCAGAAAAAGTGAAACTAAGTACAAATAAATATCTAAGGATTTAACTGTGGCAAGAATTTCTTATAAATCAAAAGTGGATTAGGCTTTGATAATTGTTATTAAAAATTCACATTAATTATTAAATTCACATTTTATCATTAAATTTATGAAAATTTGAGTATTATGTAAAAAATCGATAAGCAGCAATAACATTTAAGTATGAATGCTTGTAGTTTAGCTAGAGAGTTTGTTAAAAATAAGATTCTCCATTAAAAAATATTTACTGCTTTTCTCTTAAATTAAATTACTACTTATGAAAAGTCTCAGGGACAAACTTGTTAACCCTGCCCATAGAAAAGCCACTGACAAACTTGGCCAATAGGCCAAAAGTTCACACAAATAAAATGAGGATGTAGTCGGCTTTGTTCGATTGAAAATTTAATTCAACTGCATATCCACTATAAAAGAGCTTATTAGGCGGCGTGTCTTGGCCTTGTTACTCGAATTGGTATTGGTATTGGCATTGGAATTGGTATTAGGTTTTCCATTATAGATGAAAACCTTAATACGATAGTTTCCTGTTCGCATAAAAAGAGGAATGCTCTTGCTCTCCAGTTGTAAATTTCGCAAGTAATAGTAGCCCTAAAAAATTGAAAGTGATGAACTTGATTAGGACTGAAAGCTTATCCAAAATTGTTATACCTACAGGTTTTAGTGGGCAACTTGAGCTAAGATTTCCATATTTCTGTACGTTGCGAAACCAGATGCTCGTCAGGCCGGATTGCATTAAATCCTTGAGGGTCTTGCAGGTGTCAATGTCATAGTTCAACAGTGTTAGATAATTCGCAGAGTCTTCCACTTTGTATCTTACGGTTATTGTAGTGCGAGAAGACATGATTATTCTTTTCACATGCATATCCATACAGATACTTGCTTCTGGAGAAAGCCAGCCCGTGAGGTTTGAAATAAGATTGGCATCGGAATCAACAGATATCTTTGTGAATTTACTATGTAAAGCTGTTAGAAATGTTTCGATAGATATATAAATTCTTAAGAAACATTTATATGAACTTACTGGACTGATTGGGAGCTGTGTGCACCAAAGTCAATGTCAAAGTCAGCACAAGATAAGTAAAAATCAGCAACATGACTTTGTTACTTGAATGTCATTGATCAACAGAACTGTGTTTACTAACAAACTCATTAGTCTGGCACGATCGAGCTGGTAATGAGCTCTTTTGTTGCTATTTTTAGAAGTGATTTATATAACAATCATTACAAAATTGATTATACATAATATCAATCAAATACTAATATGAAAGCGTGTCAAAGTTTGTTTAACTTCAGATTTATTTATTTTAAGAACTCAGAAATTATTTGATTGAAAATGGAAACTCACAATATAGTTAAGCAAATATAGATAGCTTCTGATTTCATAAAAGTTCTTTGGAAATTTATATAAGATATAAGAAACTATTCAATTAAGTTAGAATGATAAAATATACGACAAAGAATGGGTACATATAATAAAACATTTTGACAATTAATTGAAACATTATGATATTTTTGAATCAAAGTAAACTTCTAATCTCTAATTGAAACTTCTTTGAAATTGGTTTAGAAGCACCTGTTCACAGTAACTATTCTGTTAACATTTGGAGGCTTAGCCTCTTGTTGCTGTTAACCAAAATCAATTAAGCAATAGATCAAAGTGTATATCTAGCAATCAATCAAACGCTTTTAATCAGCAGATCAACAGCTCGAATTGATTGACAACATGTTGACAGTTGAATTCGCATTTGATGTGGTGCCAGTTCAGGGGATCTCTGGTAGGGGTATACTTTACCAGGTTGGTTAGACCCCCCATGCTGATTTAAAGCGACTGCCACATAAACATTCAAGTTCAATTTCTGTGGCTCTTTGACAGAAGAGGCGACTGACAAGTTAACCGTAAAACAAACTGAAAGTTGTTGCATCTAACAGATACAAATGACGTTGATGTTCAGTCAACTGTTGTTGTTGCTGTCATTGTCGTTGTTTGGCAAAGCGGCGTTTAATTGGAAACACAGTTGGGTGTTGGTTTTGACCGGTCTCTGGCCACGAGCTGCTGTCTTCATCAGCAGGCAACAACCTGAAGCGTGGACAGCTGATGGATGCGGACATTTCGATTCATTCTCGACTTTGACAAACCCGTTTCTAAATACAACAACAATATAATAGAGAAACGAAACTCGATCAAAATAATCAAATACAATATTACGCATACGCCACAGTGTACAGCTTTAAAAGAAATGTCCCGACAGTTTATTCGAACTGAATTTAAAGTTTTTTCGCTTGCAGTTTTCAGTTTAATTGCAAATTATTCAAATGCTCCACAGTTGCCGACGACTTTGCAGCTGTCACTACCTTCCACCCCCCTCCCGCTGCTGTCATAACCAGTCGGTCAGCCCCTCCCCCTATTTCCCCAACCTCTACTCGCTTTGCAATTATGTCGGAAATTAACAACAGCGCCCGCAACCGCCTCAAAAAAAAAAAGTGGGAAAAAAATATGTGAAATGTGTAAAAAATTTCCGTTTTTTTTTCTCGTTTGTTGTCAAATGAAATTAGGTGTGAAATGCAGTTTGAACTTTAGCTAAAATATTTTTACAACAACAACAGTAATATTTTCCTCATTTTGTTTATTTTTTTAAGTATTATTTGCAATTGCTTCGCTTGGCGCCACGTGCGCCATTTTATAGTTTCAAAATGTTAATTCATTTTGCTTAGGATTTTTTTGCTTTGCTTAGATCATAAATGATATATCACTGGGTATGTTTGTTGCCAGGTCATTGTTTGTTGTGCCGTCTGCGATATCAGTATTGATATTCTTAAGTTGATAAAACGCCAATGCAGTTAGCATTATCTCGATTGACGGTCGCAACACGCCATTTGTATGTATACCCTGTAATCGTAATACTCACGAAAATGTTCTAATGTGTATAACATATATGGAGAGTAATTTTGATGAGGACTTTAAACTAAACATGTCATTCATATCTTTTAAAAATGTCAAAACAATCTTGCAACAAATAACAGAGCTATTCAGAAATTGATAATATCTCTATTCTTAAGATATTTCTCTTCAAAAATATTATTATTTGTTAAGCCAAAGCTTTCAATATTTAATTAAATAAAAAAATTAAGAAAGGTTATTTGAAAACTATTCGTATTAGAAAAATAACAGGGTATTCACTAGTCGAGCCTTATCAACTTGCATAATCTTGTTTTATATGACAAAATGCATTGCCTATAAACCAACTGGGCTAACCAAGAAGCTTCTATGAGGCCAACAGCAACAGCAACACGTTAAAATGGCCTATTGCCCGTGCAGCAGTTGCTGTTGTGTCTACTGAGATGTTGCTGCTGTTGCAGTTGCTGTTGCTGTTGCAGTTGCTGTTGCTGCAGCGTCTTAAGTTGCATTTATATGCAAATAACTTAAATTGTTTTCAATTTGCCTTGGCCACCACATTCCTTTGGCCAACTTGCAGCTAATTTTATGGCTAATTGTCCGCTTGCTTGTGGTTGTTGCTGTCGCTGAGATTGCTGATGAAGTTGTGATATTTGCGATAAAAAATGTATGTGATAAAAATTATAAAGCGTTGATAGTTACAGCCTGGAATTTCTTAATTGCCAATGTCAGGCAATAGTCAGTAAATTGGCCAATGCCCGGGACTGAGTCTGACAATGAGTTAAAGTCTGAGACAGGACAACAGTTGAGCGGCAAATGTCAAAGACTTGAAGGCTTTCAATTAATTTCCAAAAGGTGCGTCAGTTTATTATAAACAAGAAATTAGCTTTCGTTTCAACCCAGTTTATATTAGACTGTTTGCTTTTTCCTCACATTTCTTGACCTGAATTACTTTTGTCGACCATCAGTTTGTTAGTTGCCCTACTTTAAAGGTAACTCAACTGGACAGCTGTTTTTTAAAGTATCTTTAAGCAGCCAATTACACCGTGACCGTGACGTAAGATCCTGGACTGTCCTTTGAGATAAATATTTCCCAATAGATATATATCAGCTTTCAATTTCCTTGGCCGACAATAAAACGTTGCAACCACTCGGAAATTAATCAAGCTTTGCGGAAAACCGGAAATACATTTGTGCTTCCCTCAGTTTTGCCATTTGGCAATTTATGCGACTGTCGCATTGCGACAGAAAGTAAATACTTCTTTCTTTGAGAATCATTCAAGTGTGGAAAAATAAATAGCAAATATATGAGATGAAAAATCAATGTCCAAAAGGAATTTAATAAATCATAGTTGGAATTGTAAGAAAATACGGCAAATATAATTTTTTTTTTAAATTTCCAGCTAATGTTTACTTATAAGATATTGACTAAGTTAAATTTCTAATTAAGTTTAGAGTACCTCCAACCTACAATTTAGTTTCTAATCTGAAAAATGTAAGGAATTTCCATCTTAAAACTTGGAAATGTCGCCACTAAAAATTAAATTGCAATTTAGTTAATTGGCAAGTGTTAGCCTGAACCGTATTTTAATGTTATTGTTATTACTTTTATTATTTTTTACTTTAAAAATACGGACAATGACGGATTGCACTCTTATAAATCTATTTTTTTTTTAAACAGACATTTGCTTACTGCGTTTTAGCCATATATCATGACACCTGCACGTTTGTTATTTTCATGAAAATATAATTCATTTCGGCTTGATGGCCCTTGGTTGATATGGTCGAGGGCCGATCGCACCCAGGGCAGAGTTTGAAGTCTATCAAAGGGGAATAACGACAAGTGAGAACGCGCATCGAATTGAAAATGCGCAGTTCCCTATAATATTATGAACCATTCTATTTAATTTGCATTGACTGTGACTAGATGAGATAATGTCAATGTGATTGAGATTGTGAATGTGACAGTGACTCTGACAGTGACAGTGACTGTGAATGTGACTGTGTTTGTAGATGTAAATGTGAATGAGTATGAAAATCATGTAATGCAAATGTGATTGCTATTTTTATGAGGCAACAACAGCAAGAGTGTAAACGTAATTGTAATTGTAATTATAATGTTGCATTTTGTTGTAATTCTTGTAATTGTTGTTGCTTATCTGATTATAACATTATTTTAGTTTAGTAGATTGCTCAACTTCGCTGACATAATGACAAGTTTGCGAACGAGAATGAATATCAATCAGTACATCATCATGTTTGAGGTCTTAAGATATGGAAATTCCAACCGGTTCTCAACACAAATTCGTATTCAATTGAATTGAGTTTTAAGATTGCAAATTATTGGTCTTTAAATGTAAGCTTAAGGCTATATATCTATGGGTTATTATAGTTTGAAAGCAAAGAACGTATCTGCTAATAGGATTAAAAACTAAGATCATACATTCTTCATAGGATTACTGGTTATTAAAAAAGAATATTCTCAGTTCATTAAGGAATAAAACCTCATGCAGTGTTTCTTGTGCGTTCTTTTACGAATACATTATTGATATCTTATTAAATATGTCTACCATGTTTCTGTGATTTATCTCTACAATTTAATCCAATCGAAAGACGCTTGTTTACGCAGTTTTAATTAAATATAAACAAGACTTTTATCTATATTTCTGCACAATTCCTGTTGTAATTCTAATTCAATAACAATTTCCGACTTTAATTAAGTTTTCTGCACACTCTTAACTTAATTGGCCTGTCTACAAGTTTTGCTCTTCTTATGTCTTAACCCCGCAAAGTTCATCCGGCTGTCTAATAAATTGCCATTTAATTGCATCATTTAGTTGTACAATACAACAACAACAAGAACAACAACAACAACAACAACAACAGTTTGCTGAAGGGCACATGTTGCATGTAATTACAGCAACAACATTTAGACGCCAGTAATTATTCGATATTTATATGCAATCATTGTGCGATGCCAACAAGTTTCCAGCCAAGTCATGAACTCGGCCACAAGGAAATGCCATTGAACACACCTCCTCTCTCCCACACATTATCGCCCTGACATTGAATTGCATCTATATTAACTCGCATCTAACTGTAAAGCTAGCTCAGTTCCCTTCCCCCGATTTCCCCAGTCTCAATCTGATTCTCAATCCCCAACCGCAATCCCATTTACAGTTTTAACCCCTCTTCCTGTTCTCCCTGTCCATGGCATTGTCAGTGCATCGCATTGCATCAAGTTGAATGTCTGTTCTTAGCACTTTATTAAATGATACTTTATCGGATTGTTTACTGCATTTGAGGACTCGATAAGAAACTCAGTCGCGATTCGAGAAGATAGGGGAAATGGATTTATAGTTTGAATGATTCATTAAGTTTGAGCTCAAAATGTGTTGGAAATGGCTTTTAAAAAAATGTATAAAGTTTTATATAGAAAAAATTTAATTATTAAATGCTATTTGAAATCTAAATTATGTTTTCTTAGCTGAATTATTTATGAGACAGTCTTAGATGTATTTATAAATAGTGCACTTTGTTAGAATGAGATATTGGTTTTTGATCGTAATTGCGTATAGAATGTGATATTTGCTTCCTCTTCTATCGAACTGAGTTTTAAAATTGCTCACAAAGTATTATTAATAAATTAAACTAATGCATTTCTTCAATTCATAGATTGTATTTAGATTTATTATATTTTTAACAATTTGAACCACTCATAAATTGTATTTAAATTATAAATTAAATTTATTATAAAATTGTATTTAATTATAAATCGTATAAACTTTTGATACACTTTTGCAATTAAAGTAAAATTTTAAATGTATTAGGTTCCCATTAAGAATTAAAATAGCTTAGGTCAGTAATACCTTTATGTGTCTGATAAACCTGTGCTTTAGACTCTCGGCACTAGTTTTATTTTTAGAAAACAAAGCCAGACGATAGCTTCGACCGATTACGATAAAATCAACAAGTTGTGCCCATATTAGAATATTTGCATAGATTTGGTTTATTGCTTTGATGCGAATGTTGATGTGGATGTGGATGTTGATGTTGGCATTGCATTTGAATTTGCAGTCGAGCTAAAAGAAGCGTAGACACAAAAATATTTTCCCATGTTCGTCAAATGAAGAGGAACTATTGTTGTTGTTATTGTTGTTGTTGTTGTTGGGGCACACCCACACGACGATGACGACTCATGCCTCATCCTTTCACCCAACTGTAGTGGCAGTGTGGCAAGTGTGGCAACTTTCCCACAGTAGTGCCACACTGTGGCGACTCTTGAGCCTCGGCCCACAGGCGCTTAAAGGAGTGTGTGATAAGTGCAATGTGTAAAGTGGCAAACACGCAGTTGAACATTTTCACAATTCCACAATTCCACAATTCATGATCAAGTGCAATCTTTTGACATTAATATGACAACAAAAGGAGAGCTGAGCAAAGGAGCTGGCAAGGGAGCAGCCACTGTTTGAGTCTTTGGGGCAGGCGGCAGTTGCAGGCAATACAAAAAGTAAAGAAAAGAAGGCTGCACTAGAGTGGGCTCAACTATGATAAACCCGGTACTTATAACTGCAGCGTAACATGTATCTTTCCTTCAGCTTCGCACATACAACAAGTTGATTGAAATGATTATTGGGAAGAATTAGTTTTATATACAAATAAAATCTTTATTGTAATTCTAATTTGTAAATGAAAACATATAGTAAATGTAATATGTATATGGCTGACAGGAATTTACATTTCAAATTTCCAGGGTCTAGCTCTTATAGACTCTGAGATCGATAAGTGCACCCATCTGCCCTTCTGGACTCGACTATTGTTGCTGATCTAGAATATATTTAGTTTTAGCAGAGATTAGCATAGTAGTAAATGTATTTTCCTGCCTGTTACATTGATTGCCACCAAATTATGACACTCTTTAAGCCTATACGTTAACGGGTCTAACAAAATCAATTATGCGCACGAGGCACACAACCAACAATGAATGATAACTGCAACTGCAAGTGTGACTGTGTCTTGGACTGGGACTCCAACTCCAACTCCGACTCCATAATGATTGAGTATGCGACAGGCGAGCTGTGACAGGCGGCAGCAACAGAAAAATGAAGCAGAAAAAGAAGCATTCGCCATTTGTTGATGAATGTCTGTCAAATTGCTGACACGCACGCAGTCGCAGAAAGCATTCGCTGACATTGACACAATGTGCCTGCGATTGAGGCAAGAAGAAAGACAAGAGGAAGACTGGGACTGCGACTAAGACCGAGACCGAGACTGAGAGGAGTCGCAACAAAGTTGCCGAGTCTGTTTGTCTGTTTGTCTGTGGCATGAAAATATTTTATAGCATTTAATTTCAACTCGATGCGGCCTGTCATCTAATTGAGTTGTTGGCTGGAGTTGGCTCGCACAACAAAAAAATTTATCGGCATATTAATGCAGCATATTTCAAATGCCTTTGAGTCGCCCCAACCGGGCTGACTTACTTCCTCAGTGTGTACATCCCTCCTCCCCAACCCCCTTATACCCTCTCTCTGGAACATGTTTATGCAATTTGCTGAGCAACTGGGCAACTGAATAACTGGACGATTGGACTACTGAAGTGGTGTGTGAGTGTGTGTGTGAGTGTGTGGTGGAGGGAGGAAACTCTCTTGTCTTATCATATGATTTTATTTATGCTATGGGCGCACATGTGTGCGATAATTGGATTATTTACTTTCGCGGCTTAGCAGCCAACAAAGTTGTGAAAATTGTCGGGTTTTCGCTTTCTATTAACTTGGTCGATCATCGTGTAGTCGTTGTTGTTGTTGTTGTTGTACGCCTATCTGGGCTTGTTTTAGCAGTTATTGTTTTGCGGTTTCACTGATGGAGTTGGCCTATTGGTTTATGTCAGCATTAGTTCGACTTTGGACCAAGCACTTCAAGTTATACTTGGAGGTTTTTTCTTTAATGTTTCACGATTTTTAGTATAACTATGTATTTATGACTTTGGTTTATGGCGTATCAAATGGAGTTCAACTTTGTACAAAGTACTTTAACTTAAGTAGCTCGAGAGCCACAAAAAATCAATTTGTAATGCACAAGTTTTATTGCAACTGAAATGAGATTTATCTTGTGGAAGTTGTTAGCTTAATATAAAGAGAGTAAGACAACTACGAGATGTCAATTAAGTGTCCTAATGCAATAACCCAAAGCTATGATTTATCTATCGCTAGTTAAATAGTCAACTAACATCTCATAATAAACATAGTAAAATCTTTTTATTTTCCGTAGCATACTGCTAATAATTAATTGCCATCACTGATCCCTATTATTTGGTGTAGTTTAAAGATTTAATTTTATTAACAGAAAATATAACGCTTTAAAATATAGATAGTAAGAAACTAATGTTATTCTAAGTTTTCGTGACTTAATTTTATTATTAACTTCTCATCAGCATTATCTTGGTCTTAAAGGCCAAAGTTTTATTGCTCTTTATGTGGTCTCAAATAAATAATGAGATATTAAGGTTAGATTCAGAGATATCTATCAGATAAAATTTCATCAGACTATGCAAAAACTGTCCTAAGAGTTAGAAGTTATTGATAAAGCTGCAAGAATACTATAATTTTAATTAATTATCCTTCTTACTTCGAGTTCTGATTAAGCCCTAAACAGCCTAATTTTTTTCTCACTCTAAAATAATGTAAGAAAATTCATACAAATTTCCAGACACCTTTTACTTCACTCAATAATCCTAAAAAAACACCTTTAATCTTCATTAATTTAAAGTTATGATTAAGTTCTCATCAGCATCATTTTAGCTCTCTTTGTCATGTAAACGGACTGTCAATGTCCGCCAGCTGCTGTTTGGTAACCCAAAACCCGTCAAAGACAGTTCGCAATGGCACAGTGCAACACCCAATTGACTACCAGGCTGTGGCAGCCACAACACAACACAACACATCAGACAACCCAACCCGACATTAATATGTATGAGATGTGTCAGCGAACAACGCCACAACGCGTTTATCAAACATTTGAAATATGCCTTACATTCGTCCCCCAATACCATCACCTTCATTCATGTTGGTTGACCCAATTAACAGGGCATTATAAAGTCGTAAGGCATAGGAGACGTGTGAAGCCAGAAAATTAGCAAATAGACAAGCCTCAGGCAAAGACAGAGACGGAGATGGAGACAAAGGCTGGGAGGTGGGAACAGAGTTTCCCCAAACTCAATTCCTTTCCCATTCCTAGTATGATTTCCATTCCCGCCACATCGCATTAAAATGTGCATGCAAATTCGAGTGAATTCATAAATCACAAATCACTTAGGCAAACAGTTTTGGAATTGAGGTGCTGGACGTGGTTATGGGTTGTAAATGTACCTCAGGTAACTCTGGCTGCCGGTTTGAATTTGTGAATTGTGTGTGTGTGGTGTGTTTGTGGATTTGGGCCTTAGGTTAGGAGCATGGGCTTACAAATGTTCATGTTTGCGCGATAATATTGACAAATTGTGCAAACATTCGCACACAATTAATAAAGCCAGACCCACACGACCTGCACAACCAGAAAACCACTGTACCTCGGAACCACCGAACCACAGCCCACGTGCTAAGACAAAGCTACTGAGACAAGAAGGAGACACGACAGACACGAGACAACATAATTCCAATTCCAATTCCAGGCGGGCCCCGGGGCTACCTAAAATCAGAATCCAAGAAGCTAAATGTCGCTGTGAATAAACCGTCAAACAGCGCATGGCACATTGGTACAAATTCGGTTAAAAAAATCAGAATTACTTAAATAAATAATTGATTATATCAGTAAAGATATTTAAGTAACTTAAGTCAATATATTAAGTAGTTGCAAATTTTTACAACTTTATGAAAATATTTGCTCTACCTTAATAAATTATTCATTGTATGTACAAGTTAAGATTTCTTACTTAATTTTTAACTAATTACTTGCCAATATTTACAATTTTTGAACTCTCAATAAGGGATGTCTTGCAATTAGTGGGAAAATAAGGGAATTCCGAAATTTATTTATTATATTGGTTAATGAATTACTGTTAAGTATTTTGCTTGAATAAATCAATTAACAGGTTTGAAATTTCTATCACCTTGGAACAAACTCTATATAAAAAAGCTGAGATTAAGTTGAAAACAGCAATTAAAAAGCTCATAATTTTAAAATGCAGTAAGCTACAGTGGAGCAAGCTCGACAGTAGGAGACCCAGTACTTTTTGAGAGCAAAGCGTCCACTATAGATTGTTCTTAAATGCAATAGATGGCGCCACTACGAATTAAGTTAATTAACAGAGAGGTCGCTAGCGTCTCTTCTTCTTCCTTTTGCCCGTAACATTGTTAGTTGAATAACTTCCGCGTTTATCATCCGATTGGAATGAAATTTTCTGGACAGGTTTGGGTTATAGTGTTAATTATATGTACCAAAAATCAAGGGGCTAGCATTCAAGGGGCTCTTGTAATTCGACTTCAAAATTTTGTACTTCAATTTCCAGGGGCGGAGGGGGGCGTGGCAAAAATCTAAAACAAACTCGATCAATGGGAGATATAGATGTACCTACATGCCAAATTTGGTGTCTCTAGCTCTTATAGTCTCTGAGATCTAGGCGACACAAAAAGGGACAGACGGACAGACGGACAGACAGACGGACAGACGGACATCGCTATATCGACTCGGCTGTTGATGCTGATCAAGAATATATATACTTTATGGGGTCTGCCACGCCTCCTTCTGCCTGTTACGCACATTTGCACAAACGTAATAGACCCATTTGTACTTTTTCAAAGTACTGGGTCTAAAAATTCGAATACCATACTACATATAAGTAAAATTTAATTTTGTAATTAAATCCTAATCTTTCCTTATAAAAATATGTAATTTACAAAATTTATTTATGTCACTTATTATATTATATCCTTCCTACACTATTTAGTACATGAGTTCATCATGTAATTTTAGCTTGAAACTTTCTATATTACAATATAGGTTTACGAAAGGTACGATTTTTTTGTTGTTAGTTTTTTATATATTTTATCGTCAACAATTTTGCTTAATTTAAGCAACTTACAATGTGACATTTTTAATTAAATTTTAACCACTGTGCAAGTTGCTTTGGAGCACAGTGCACAATGCAAGACAATTCAGTAAAGCAATGCACGTTTTCTAAACAGGCGCCCACACACAGTGGATAGTTCTGAGATGGATAGCTTGGACTGGAGAGTCTAGACCTCAGCCTGGATGTAAGGCTGGACTTGAGCCTTGATATGAATCGCCCACGGCAGAGGAAAACCAAGCGTACCAATGAGCTTGCAACTTCTTCTTTGTGGCTGCTTTTGCTGATTAAGTCGACTTGGAATGGGAAGAGAGGTGCAAAAGGGGGGAAGAAGAGCAGACCAGAAGCGCGGACCCTTTCAAATGGTTCTTGCCACTTCAACGCGGCGCTTTGATTGATGATTGTGGCACTCGCAGTTGTCAGTTAGCTTTGATGTGGCACAAACTTCCTTTGGACTGTGTCCCGCACTCGACTTTCGTTTTCCAACTAAAGTCCACAATTTATGCAGCATAACTCGTGTGTTTAGTCAAAGTAGGCCCAAAGCTTAAGCTCCTGGTCAAAGTCGAGAGTCTGAAGTCGGGAGTCTGGCTCTGTAAGCAGCTTAGAGCCAGGAAACTGCGACAGACATTTGTGTTGACAAATCAATTAAATGTGAAATTTAAAGGCGCACAGTAGCACCAATCTGGGACGAAGTCAAGCTAACCCAAAGTCTCGTACATTGCCAGTTAAACGACTGGCAACACGCAAAGCGCCTTGAGGCCTGAGTCTGAGCCTCAATTTGAGACTGAGACTGAGCTTGGGCTTGAGCCTGAGCCTGATTCTGGCCAGGGCCTAGACCTGTGCATGTTGTTAAGACGGCGCTTATCGAAAAACATTGATTGCTTCGTCGGTGCCCAATGCAAATCGTAAAGTGTGAAAACAAATTGCCATTTGTAGACAGCAGAGGGATGGTGGGAGAGGGAGAGGGAGGAGATACAGGAAACTCATTGCAGTTGCCAGATAATTGCACTCGATTTGTAATTCAAGATTAAGGGCAAGCCAGAGTGAACACTCGACGGTCCATGGTTTTGGGCCGCCACATTTCAATCTTTGTTGTAATTTATGTGCACTTGACGGCTTTTTGCATTTTTGCCACAGATAATCACTTAAAATGTGGGCCATGATTTAAGTGATTATGTAAATTTGGTTAACTCTCTGCCTCCCTCCCTTCAGTCTTATACCCCCTAGATACGTTGTATAACCTTCAATTGAACAAAGAGAAATATTGGTAAACAACTTGAAAGGCATAAATTGATTGGCCATTTAAAGTAGAACTTTAAAACAGTAAAGGGAATGTATGTATCCACAACAACTTTGGAAGAGGGATAAGTTTATTTATGTATTTAAGTACTTAAAGTATATTAAAAGTATTATAGTTACTTTACTTTCACTTGATTTATAATTATTAAATAAATCTCTTTACAGCCTTCGAATGTATTTTGGTTTTTTTAGCACATTAATAAATCTTTGTAAATTTTAGAATTAACAAAAATGTTAATATTGAATATAAATAATATACAGCTTTATTCAAATTTATACACTAAACAAGTATTGACATATTCATGAGCATAACAATAAATAATATATACTTAGTTTGTGTGCGTATAGAATTCTTGAATACTTACATCGTATTTACTTGACCTCATTTTACCCATTTATTTTGCATCTAATTTGCATTCGTATTTCGGCTACGCTTTTTTGTTATATTCAATCCAAGCGACCATTTGATAATCGTAAAAGAGCTGGTGTTAATTAATTAATGGGATTTTGTTTTTCGATGCTATATTTATTTCTAATAATTGTTCATTTCCTTATTATAAATGATTCAATGATTAAAACTCTGTTTATTTGATATGATTGCTTAGAATTGATTTAATTGCGTGATTTAAATGTCGTAAGCTTTATTTATGCATTAATATTTTATTGAAATATATAATTGATTTTAGAATTTTGAACACCTTTGATAAGCACTTCTTTATAATTTGTTATTAATATTATTACGATTATTAGGCAAGCACTTTTTCTATACATTTATTTATTTATCAATTTTGTTTTAAGTACATATTTAATTGATTTATTGATCGAATTTGTTTTTGTGTTTGCATTTAATTCAATGTTGATATCGTTTGCACAGTCTTTAATAATTGTTAAAAAGTAAAAGGCTTCAATTGTTGCAACTACAAATTGGTTGAAAAGGCTTTTTATATATGTTTTCTGAATGTTACGCATACGACACGTGGCACCAGCAGCCGCTGTCGGGCTCTAACTGAATTGACACACAAAAAAACCCAAAGCAAATACGAGGCTAAATGCCAAAAAATCAAACTGTGATTTTCGATAAGCTGTTAAACTGTTCGCTAACTGTTACTTTCAGCCATTTTCCTGAAACAAATTTCTCAACTATTCTACGGGTTTTCCTAATGTCTTTTCCTCACACATGATTTGTTGTTGTGGTGAAAAATCGTTAGTAGCACAACAAAAACACAACAGAAACAACAACAACAAATGCCAAAAGTGCACGAATGTAAAGAGAAATAGAAGAAGAAGTAGTAAAGAAGAGAAGGTGGGAAAACTAAACAGACGGACGGCCCAAAACGACGGATAGCCAAAGGGGGGCAGCAACCACGTGAAAAATGCCGGAAACAGAAATCGATTTGCACCAAGCGTTGAAATGAACATGTGTGCGGTGTGTGTGTCTGCGGTGTGTGTGTTTGAGTGCAGTGAGCAAACAGCAGAAAAGTGACACTGGAAGAGGGAAGCGAAGGCTCGTCTTATGCAGCATAAAGAAAAATCCCGTGCTCATTTGTTATATACTATTATTTAAGGTTTCGACTTTTCGGAAAGTTCGAAATTCACAAGCCGAAATTATGTCACACGCGCAGCGCACGAAAGTAGGCAACGAATTCGTTTTTTGGCCGAAAATTGTTTCAACGAAATGCAAAAACTGCGATGCTACAGCAATTTCACTTTAATTTTATTAAATTAAATTAAAAGATTAATAAAAAAAATTATTAGAAATGTTTGTTCAAATTCGGACTCAGCGTTTACCCGTCGCTGCTGCTGCTGCTGCACGACGCGCTGAAAATTCACGTAACAATTGATTTGTGTGTCAAAAATGTCACAAGTGTCAAAATTTGTATGGAAACACTGCGCTGCGCTTGAGAGAGAGCATACCCAGAGAGACCACAATGAGCAGCTGCTACACGTGCATTAAGAGAGAGTGACAGCTGGAGAGAGCAGGAGAGAGCACTCTTGTTGCTGCTACTGCGCGTCATTTCCGTGTTAAAGAGTTCTTTCCTTTACGCCAAGCACGCGTATCCTGCCAAAGAGAGCAGCGAAGTTAGAGAGCTTTAAAGCTCTAAATGCTTTTACTTAGACTCAAAGCTATCAGCTAATTTTTGGGCTGTGGTTTAGCTGATCAGTTAGAAAGCTTGCGCATAAAGAAAGACATGTGATACCTTTAGCGCTAGAAGAGCTTATTTTAACCCATTGGAAGTAAGAGTATTATATTTAATACGGTTTATACTTTGATTTTAAGAGTTCTGATAAATAAATGAGAAATTAATTATTAAATGCTATAATGAGTCTTTTATAATACAATGTGAGTTGTTCGATAATATAAAAACCACATAAAGGCTTTGTCATTCTTTTATATTTATATAAAAATAATATAATATTATATTTAGATTTTTGCATTTTGACCACCTTTCTATTTATTTGTATTTAATTTTTAAGTTAAATCAGAGCTAATTTCCTACTGCATTGCGGCTCTTTCTAGCAAGTTTTTACTGTAGCACTCATAACTTTTGCCATTTCCATGCGGACAAATCACTGAAACCCCCTTTAAAAAGGGTTCGGCTTCGTCTAGTCCTTTAAAAGACCCCCGCTAAACGGCTTAAAAGGCTCAAGTGAACTCAAGTTGGAACGTTTTTCTTCCACATTGCACAACCAAGGGGCGTAGTTTGGGATTTTCAAAACAAAGCAAAGACTAAGACTAACTGCTTATACATAAGTAGTAAATGTCTGGTCAGCCAGGTGTTAAGCCAACATATATACACACACACAACACACACACACACACACACTCAAATAACAAAATATACACAGTGAATAATAGTTATTGTTTTATTATTAACTCAATTTGCATTTGTCGCTTGTTAATCGAATTAAACTCTTATTATAATCGTATTGTTGTTAATTAATTAAACTCGAACACGATATAATTATTGTTAGAGTGTTAAATGAGACGAATTCGCAATTCTCATTCGATTCTCGCTTCTCGATTCCCGACTCTCGACTTTCGACTTTGACTCGCGGCTGCGGTTTTTGTTGTGAACCCAACTAAATGCGATGCGAAACTGGCCGACCAAGGCAAGAGCCGGGCAATGACGATGGTTTCTTATTGGAACAGAGACAGAGGCACACACACACACACAGACACATTTTGTGGGGGGAAAAGACAAGAGAGGGGAAGGCCGGCCAGCGTCAGCTGCGTTGCGTCGACGGGTTGTAAGAGTATATGGTGAGAGAGGAGAGGGAAGAGGGGTTGGGGCGTCTACTGGAGCAACGAGTGTGTGTGTGTGTGTGTGCACGCCACTTGAGGCTAATAACAACAACAACAAATACAACAACAAGAACAACAAGAGCAAGCGACTTGATTGCAACCGAACTTGTGCCAGGAGCTCAAGTTGAGAAAGCTTCGCATTTAGCCGCTATCAACTGAGCGAAGTTGCAACCAGATGTAGCGCCACACAGAGAGAGAGAGGGAGAGAGAGTGAGAAAAAGTGTGAGTGGTAAAGAAAGAGTGAGAGCAACAAGAGAGACCGTAATTAGTTTGAAGAGCAAGCGAAATTAGGTCTCTTTAACATTTTGCGGAAGTTGTCTGCCTAACAGAGAGAGAGACTGAGAACGGAGTACGTTCGTATAACGGTTGAATAGGAAATTGCATGCGATAAAATGAAATGCTCTTAATTTGCAACCAGAAAGAGATCTCTTGATTTGGGGAATGAAGAAATAACAAGGGGTTGCTTTTTTCGCTTGCCGCAATGCCCAATGGGGTGACCATGCTCAGAGCGAACCAGCAAAGCTATAGTGATTCCACAATAACTTGGTTTATATGGTTTATAAAATAAGTTAGAAACTGGATTACTATATTATACTTCTATTTTAGCAACTATAATTAAAGAAGAAATTTTATTTAAAACTTATAAGTAAAGTATAACAATATGCATATGTTTACTATTATTATGAGTATTAATGTTATTGTACCCTTTACCTAATTTTAGGCTACAATATAAAGGCCACACTGTATATTTGTGTCATATAGGCAAAAGCTACTGTCATTTTTGAAAGCTTTTACCCGTTACAATACCAATACAAATGGATATATGGTCCGCCTAAGTGTATGATTTCTCTCTCTCTCTCTCTCTCTCTCTCTCTCTCTATCTCTATTTCCCTGTGAGGGTAGCTGTTTACCCCTTGAATATCTTCGCTGAGTTCGCTCTCTCACTCACGCTCTCGCATGCGATAATTGGTATATTTATGCAAGGTTGCATGCAACAACAGGTTTGAGTTTGAGTGCGAGTGTGACTGTTGCATGGTCAGAGCAACATGTTGTAGCTTATTGAATAACATTTGGTCAGCAGTTGGCATTGGCATTGGTCAGGACAGGATCATCATCATCAAAAACAACGACAACGACAACGACAGCAACAACAACGACAACAACGACAGCAGCTTAAATGTTGATTAAACACGCGATGCCCGCACACGCACCGCGATGTGGCAATGTTGCAAGAAGGTTTTGTGGCGCTGCCAGCCACTGCAACTGTAATCAGTTATTGAGGTGTTGTTTCTGTGATATATTGACAGCATTAAAGACTGCGATATTTGAGATTCATTAATCATAGATCCTTTAGAAACATATGCAATTAATTTGAACACCACAGAAACCTCTTAATGGTGTGAACACGAACGGAGTAACAAATTGCGAAGAAGAACAACAACCACAACAACAGCAACAACAACAACAGCTGGTCAAGCACCACCCGCGCCAAACAAAAGAAACGAACCAGCCGAAGGACAAGAGACTAGGGCATTCAGCATGCGGCATGCATCAGAGTCGCATTGTAGAAAAAAGATACACGCATGCGCAGCGGGTGGTGCTGCCTTGTAATAAAACAGAGAGAGAGAGAGAGAGAGAGGAGGGAGGGAGAGAGAGACCAACTCACATATCGAAGCTTTCGATCAAATAGCCTATCAGATTGCCCAAAGCGGTTCCTAAACAGGGTCAGGAATAGGGTAGGGAAAAGGGAAGAAGAACTTGCTGCTAGTGTGTGTTGAAAAATTCATTTTAATAAGCGCCCGTAAAATGAACCACGCAATATCTGCGCAATAAATAAATGACAATTATGAATTGTTCGCCAGCGAAGCTGAGAAATCCACAGATCCACATCAAGAGCTTAGCCCTTTGGCTCCAGAGGCGCCCATGTGGTGCGCTATGGACAACAGCAACACCACAGCACCATCAAGAGTATCTGAGAGATACGCACAGTCAGTGGTTATCGCAGCTGTGGGGCTGTCGTCGTGCCAGACCATTAATTTGTTGTTTATCGCACCTTGTTAAAATCACATTGCCTATGAGATGTATACCGGAATAAAGAATGAGCAAGAGAGAGAAAGAGAGATAGACAGAAACAGACAGAGACAGACAGCGATATTAACATTCCACAAATTCCTTAAGATCAATTCAGTAAATTGTAATGACTCTTTTACTTTATTAGTTAATTTATTTATTTATTTAACACTAACTAAAAGCTATCGACAAATTAAAACTGGTTTTCGTTTTAAATAAAATTAAAAAAAGGCAACAAATATAATACAAAATAAGTTTTCTCTTAAGAAAGTATAGAATTCAGTAATATATTAAGTAAGTAATAATATATATTTAAGGCTGAAAATTATATGAAGTGAATATGAAAAGCTTATTTTAAGCTTTTCCACATTAATATAGATTTGTATATAGATTTTCTAGATATTATTTTCTCTCCTTCTTACTTTGCCTTTCTCACTTTATACATATTCTTATATTAGTCATCTAATTTTTATAAAAACTAGTTTATGGTTTAACCTAAAAAACTACAACTTTAAATATCCGTTAAGTTAAAACATCTTTGTAGGTCAAAAGTGTAATAACAGGGAGTTTCCCCGCATTAAATTATTTGAGTACCCAGTTTTTAAATGATGCAAGACCTGAAT
Source organism: Drosophila neotestacea (assembly GCA_035044365.1). Classification (NCBI taxonomy): domain Eukaryota; kingdom Metazoa; phylum Arthropoda; class Insecta; order Diptera; family Drosophilidae; genus Drosophila; species Drosophila neotestacea. The sequence continues at coordinate 606,667 of JAWNMD010000270.1, forward strand.
ACAATATTTTTCTATATTTACAAGTATATATTTACTTATTTGCATTCGTTTCACATTCTTTGCATTACTTCCAAATATAATTTCTATTTTTATTTATTTGCACAAGAAATTCCCAAAAGTAGCAGACAAAAATAAAATGAAATAAAAATTCGCTCAATAATTTATTAATTTATTTTTGCAATTGGGCATAACAAAAAATGTCATAGAGCTTTACAGATTCATTTCTTTTTGAGCTTTGGCATGATGTATTCATAATAAATACGAAATACCGCATATCGAATACAGAATTCCAAATACCGTATACTCAGCCAATATCTGGTTAAATTCCGCGCATATTTATTTCTTCTGTTCGTTCATTTTCATATTTTGTGTACAAGTTTATCGCATTGACTGTTGATTTATGCAAATTATTAAACGTTTTCTAATAACTCATTATGCCGCGTAAACAACGCGCCGCATGACAGTCACTTTGAGACGAGATCCAAGATCCGACTCCGGACTCCGAGAGTTGGCAGATGGTCGGAGAGACTCGAACCCAGACCCGACTTCCCAAGCACAAGGTCTTCAGACGTCAAACCCCTTACCCTTCTCCTTATTCCCCCATTTAGGTCTCATTTTCATTACACGATCAATTGACAACAGTCCCCTCGATAATCCCCCGATAACCGCTCGATAACCAGCGATAACTATAAAGTTAACTTTACTATCTGCTCAGTCAACTACTGTTGCGCCTTTCAAGTGAAAAAATCATCATTTGATTTGTTTTTCCTTCTTTTGTTTTCTAACACTTAAATTTTGCATTGTTGTTGTAGTTGTTTTTGTTGTTGTTGTATTTCCATAGTTGTCTGTCATTTTTAGCATCTGTCTACTGCTGCGGAGTTTCATAGCGTCTAGCTAGCTGTCAACAATGAACATGCAAATATTTTCTGATTGGTAATTGATCAAATATTTTGACTTGTCTCGTCATTTACATTGCAATTTTTTTTTATTTAATATCTATAAATTTGTTGTTATTTACACGGTTTTCTTGACCTATCTGGAATGCACTTTGAAGGGTCCAAGTTTTTACTTTCAATCAATATTGATTGATTGACTGACTGAAGAATGATCTCAAGTTTAACTGCAGGTGATCTCAGCTGTTTTTCTAGCGTTTAAATTCGCTGAAAAGTGTTGTAATTAATGTTTTACAAAGACGTCAATTGCAATATAATTACTCATTACACTGAGAGATACAAATTGTGACTAAATTGAGATTCCATATCTAAAAGATGCTAAAAAGGAACTAGAACATTTTGTATTCTCCTATATTTTTTTACAATTCATGTTTTTGAAAATTTAGCATTAAAATAATATTTTTTCAGTGTAACAAGCTGCACAGTAAAGTCAAACGATTTGACCAGCTAATCGTAAGTGCAGCAGAGCTTGCCACATGTTGCAGTTGCATGTGCAGTTGTACCCAATGCTGGGTTCAACTATTTGCATTTGCATTTTAGCACCTCAGCAATAGGGGGGACCTCAAAGAGGGCATCTGTGAGGTGGGGAATGGTGATGCAGTGGTGCACAGTGGGGTGCGGAGTGTGGGGTGTGGCATCAACAAGCACATTGTGCTGATTGCGCATGCAAAGTCACAAACGCAGTTGAAGCTAAAGACGGCGACCAAATGAAAGTGGGCACCGACTTTTTTGTTGCTATTGTTGTTGTTCCCATTGTTGTTGTTGTTGTATTCTTGGCATTTTGTGTATAACTTAATTCTGTGCGCCTCTCACAGCCACGCCCACCACCTAGAAGAAGCAAAACAAACGAGATTGCCAGGCTCGACTGAATTTCCACCTGCAGTCGATCTCAGCTTGTTATACCCGGTCCTAGAGCACAAGGGTAGTATAAAGTGATGGCCACTTATGCAACAGGCAGATGTTTTTGCAAAGAAACAAATTTATATAAATAATTTTGTGAAAGGGATTTTTATCTACTCTGTTTTTATGTCGAAAATGGAATTTATGACATCCAATAGAAAAACAGTATTGTGATTTTGTTTTTGTTAAAGCAATAACTTTACTTATTAGTATTCTTAACCAGCATCAACAGCGGAGTCTATACAAATTCATCTATTTTAGGGACTACCAGTTGGAGGGACTACTCCACCAAGTTCTTAAATGTGGCTAGATATTGAGACAGTTAATTCTCTTTATTTTAAAATGATAAATACAAAATATAAATAATCTGCAGCATGTTTTTTTAATCGTAGATGCTATGAAGATACGCATACCGGGTATCGTGCAAGCAAGCACACTCTACTGTGGCGTTGTTGTTGGGGGCTGTGTGGGTTGCTTTGGTTCGACGCGCGTATCTAATTACAAAAAAAACGAGACAGACGCTGATTTCAAAGATAAATTGCCGACGCTTTTGCTGTTAAAGCACTTGCTGCAGTTGACGCACTGCAGCATTTCCAGGGGCCAAGTGATGGATGTATTTATGCGACTTCGACTTTGACTGCGACTGCAACGAAAATAAACAACAGTTTATTAGCATTGCCGACTGCGACTTGTGGACTCGCCTCTTCCAATTTACCTGACTCTAGCTCTGAGTCTGAGTCTGACTTTGAGTCGAAGTCAACAAATCCAGCCCTGAGTTGAGACTCGTGTTCAGTACGAAGAATACGACTATATATATTGGAGTGTACATCCATATTTTTAAGGCATTTTAATTATTTAACAACATTTATGCGAGTCTCGATGAGTGTTAGGTGTCGTTTTTAGGTCTAGAACCTTTTTGCTAGCCCCCAATATTTCATGACGGAATTTTTGTTATTTTATGAGAAAGCGATTTTTATGCACGTCTCAGTCATGAACTTGAGGTGTCGAAGGAAGTGAGGAGTCTTTGACTGGCTGACCAGTTGACCACACCATCTGCCTTTGATTGACAGCGGCGCTTTTCCTGACACTTGATTTATGATACATTTTGAGTTACGTGTTCTCTAAAAATTATTTTCTTAGAGCTGGATAAATTAAAGCTTAATCGTAGGGTTAACATAAAGCCTGAGGGAAATGGAACTAGAATACTAGAGAATCGAAAAGAGATAATAGAAATCGAAATTTATTTAAGGAATTGATTTTAAAAATATTATTGAGTGTGTTTCACTTATTTAATTTTTTTCTTCTCTTTAATCTCAACTTACTAAATATATTTATGAGTAACGCAAATTATAATTCGTTAATAGTTCCAGAAAAATATTTGGATTTGCAATTCTTGTTTCTCTCGATATTTTCATTTTGAAATGAAATTACAAACAATTATATCAAATAAGTAAATCTCATTCATACTTTTTATTTGTGAGAACTTAGTTTATAGGGTCTTAAGTATTCACTGCGTCCTTCAACTGAATGCAGTTAACTGAATCTGAACCGATCTTAAGCATTTCCCGCAGTTAGGATCAGCAACATCACCCCCTCAGGCAATGACAACAACTACAAAGGCAAGTCGAACAACTTCCTCACATAATTCAATATGTGGACACAACAATCTACTAGATTGCATATTGAAACAAAACACAGAAAAAAACAGAACAGAAAATAAAACAAAATTAAAGACCTACACTTGACCTCAGACGTTGGCAGGCGCAGCAGCCACTGGTCAGTTCCGTGGGCAATGTTCAAGTGGCTTTTATATGGGTCTCCCAAAGAGTTGATGGAACAGAGAAAGGAATAAGTGAAGAGGGCAGAGAGGTGAGAGGAGGATAGAGGGAAACTTGGGCGCGCATTCGTTAAGTAAACATGCTACGGTACGACGCCTTCCTAAAAACCTGGCATCCATTCCTCAGTTGCAGTTGCAGTTGCATTCGCATACTCATGCCTTGGCGTCAGTGTGCTCACAACAACAAGTATGAATCCTGTACCAGAATAATCGACTATGAGATACCCCTTCTTTATTTATTTATATATATATTAATATTATCTATGCATTTTAAACTTTAACTATTTACAAATAATTGCATATATTCGGGGGATCAGTTAATTAAAAACTTAAAACAGATATAACTCTCGTAACAATTATCCGATCTTGGTGCCATTTAATGATCAGCATTAGGAATAATTAATAATGATCAGCATTAAAGATAATTAATAATAAAAAAATAGACCGTTTATTACGTCCGTGTAAATATTGTGCGTCTTTTCATAAAATTTGAAGTGTCTTATATTTAGTATTTAAACTTAAAGTTTTCGATCACAAAAGTCTGTGTGCCAAGCTTTGTTGCTATACCTCTTAAAGTTTCGACTTAGCTGGGTCTGCTGACCATCCTTGCCACGAATACAGTACACCCTTTTGCTCTACAAGTAAGGGGTATAACAACAACATCTTCGTCATCAACATCGACAGGCAAAGTACACACAGTTCGAGAACTCGGGGGATTGTGTCGGCTTCGCTTTGCATCTTTTGTTCATTTGAGTTTAAATATTGCCTACCTCGAGTCCGTCTGTCCCCTTCTCTGTCCCTCTGTCCTCCCTCCCTCTGCTTCCCTGTCCAGCTGCCAATAGTGCATGGCATTTCATGCACTTTTCATCTTTTTCAATCAACGTGGACTTGGCAGCTAAAAAAGTGAAAAAAAAAAATAGTGTTTTGGCTTTTGAGGGCGCTAGTTTTAGGATCTGTCTGGGCCACATCTTCCTTTCTGGCCATTTTTCTCTTGCCGTTTATTTGTGTTTCTTAATATTTTTGTTAAATGTTTCAAGCGCGCGTAAATTAATCTCGAGCTTAATTGCTTTTTGCTCTTTTTTTTTGTTTTTAGTTTTTTGCATGCCGCTGCTTCTTCACTTTACTCGAGTGCTACTTGTCCTCCAGTCTCTAGATCTTTCCTTGTCCTTCCTTTGGGGCTCCACTTTGCTTTAGGGGCCATCCAACTATAAAACTTGCATACCTTGGTAGCTCTGAGCGCCATCCTTTCCGGCCAAGTGGTTATAAATATGTTTTGTCTATTTTTAGTACTTCCCTTTGGTTTTGCTAGTTAGTTGGATTGTCATCGTCAGCTCAGCTGCTTAGTTAGTGGTGGTTAGTCGCTGTTTAAGGCAGGACTATTTAGATTGTGAAACTAGCAATTCATTTAGCCTCAACAGTAGTTATTTTATTTAAATTAAGCTTTACATTTGTATGACTTAGTGATTTGTAAGGACTGTGTCCTAAAGTATTAATAAAATTTCAGATAACTATTAACTTTGTTTTTTATCTAGGATATTCAAGTTGAAAGCTTACGTCGTTTAAGGAGTGCACTTTCAAGAACTTTATATATAGGTTGTCTATCAATAGCAGATTAAAAGCAAACAATTGGCTTCAGATTAAGTATATCTTTCAATTTGACTTTACTATAATTTCATTACAAAATAAAAAATAGTGCCACATAAAAGAAGTGTTTACTAATAAAGCCATTGACATTTAAAATGGAAAGTTTTTCAACTTTTTTCAAACAGTTTTAAAGTAGATAAAGTTGCAAAACTATTTTAATCTGCTTATTATTATAATGTTAATTCATGCTATATATATATATATATATATCTATATATTTCTATTTTTTTCTATTCCTTTTCCATATAAGTTTATTTAATAGCTGTACTATCTTATCTTAACTCTGTCTCAACTATGTATAAAGCAACTGTTCTATTGCTTATATCCAAAATCCAGGTAACTACAAAAGAGTTTCCATCTCAGCTGTCCACTTATGCCAATATACGCACCAGTTTTCCATTTTTGTTTTGTTTTTTTGTTTTTCCTTTTATCTGACGGGGTATGAAAGGAAATATTGTGCTAAAATTGACTGGGTAAAGTTGGAGCTCCGAATCCAACTTTAGCTCCAACTCCAGCTGAGCAGCCACCTTGGCGCTGGCCTGGTCAAAAAGCAAAGCGAACAAGTTAAGTACAAGTGCGATACAAAGGCCGCCACGAGCCTCAGACTTGAGACTTGAGACTGGAGACTGGCAATTTGTGTGGATCCATAAGAAGGAGGCGGAGGCGGAGCGGATTGGTCGCTTGGGCACGATAACAAGATTAGAAAATAAGATTTATCTCATAGATTGATAGATTCGATTACACGCAGCGGCCGGTGGCAGCGACTGGGGAGGGCGTGTAATTACAACAAAAGCAACAACTCCCAACAAGAACAACAACAAGAACAAGAACAAAACGAGCTGGGAACGAGAATAGGCGAATACGAGAACTGGAGAATAGGAGATTGGTTCGGAGTATGGATCGGTTACGAGGCCGCTCTTGTCTCGGAGCCTCTCTGGCGTTTTAATGGACTTTTAACTGGTTTTTCTTTTTGCTTTTCTTATTTTTTTCTTTTCTTATTTTTTCTTTTCTTATTTTTTTTGCTGGCTGCACAGCTGCTGCACCTGCAACAAGGAGCTGCCCCAGCGGCACGGCTGGCCATCTTTCTGGCCGGGCGTTGCATATTTACTAATTTAATAATTCAAAAGCATTTAAATTCCTAATCATATCTTGGCAAAGCGACCGTCGGCCGACGTCTGGATTAGCCGGACTCTCTGTGGAAATGAATCGCCCGTCGCAATTTGTGAAAATTTCTCACCATTTCATGCTATGCGTTTCCCCTTTCCCCTCTGGGATCCTCTCTGACTGTGTGTTAGATTTCCACTTTACTGTCTATGCAATTTGTTGGCTAACTAGATGGCTATCTACCAACTTGTTGTTGTTCTTGTTGCTGTTCAACGTTCTCTGTGGCCCGCTGCGCTTTCATGTTCTTTTCATCTTTCAGTCGAGTCTCTGATCCTCCTTCTCCTTCTCCATCTCCATCTCCATCTGCATCTCCTTCTCCCCAGCGGAGTCTCTTTTGGGACTATTACTACTGCATTTTATGCATCGCCTGGCGTTAGTGTTTTGCGTCTTATTAGACTCTAATTGCATTGCCAGTTATGGCCAGAGTCTTGCATGGCCAAATGGGCAACTGGGCATGCACCAATTGGAATTAACGTGAACGCCTTCGACTGCATTTCTTTCTGACTGATCAAAAGGGTCGGCAAATGGGCTTTCAATTTGGCTTTAATTCAAGTTTAGCTGCCAAATGTACCGCTACTTGGCCTAGTTGCATATCATAAATAAGCTTTGAATTAAACTGAGCATTGGCTTCATTCTATAATATTTTCTTCTAGCTATCAGTTCTTATAAAGACGGAGGTATTTATTTTATTAGAGAGTTAATTTTCAATTTTATATATTAAATTTCTAGATATGAATTTTAATTTTAAAGTTTTTTTTTTCTTTTTTTTAAATGTTAATTTATTCTTTTTTCTGCTTTTAAGTAATGTTAAATATGTTCAATCTTTTATGCGGTCAAGCAACATTGTTGTAGAAGATTTAATAGATATTATTACTTATTAAATATTTTAAATTCGGTATCCATTTTTCATTTGTTTATTTATTGAAACTTATAACAAATTTGGTCCCTTTTCATATTATGTCATCAACTATCCGCATACCTCTTAAGATATTTCTCTCCAATTCCATACACTTATTGCCTGATTGAAGGCGCCTAAGAGTCGGCAAACAGAACATAAATAATAATAAAAAATTGTTTTTAGGTGTAGTTTTGGGCAAACTTTGAGTACGTCATTGAGTATTACGCAATGCACTTCCAATAAGAAAGGAAACCCAGGCGGAGAAAAGTAACAGTTCCAGTCAGAATTATGGACAATCGTCATCGGTATTTCACTTGAAGGTCGCGTCGAGTCACGCGAGTTGTGGCGTCAGATACTTTGTGCATTATGTGAGGTTCCTCCTCGGCTCAACTTAACGGTGCCTGGTCGCCATTTTAGCGCCCAAAGTATACGCTGCCATTTTGTTTATGCAGAGCACGGCCTAAAATAAATTTCTCCACGCGTTTATTGAATTTAGTTTGGTAGTTAGTTGCTGCTATTTATAGTTGTATCGATGTGTAGATGACCCCAACAGGAATTTATGACTAGCTTCAAAGGACCTTTCCCAATGGCTTTAAGGAGCAATTATTTTTAGACAGAAAGTGGAAGTTATTTTTATGAATTCCGCACTTAACGTTTAGTTTAGTGAAATTTGTAGCACTTTAAATTTATCTTGTGTGGAACATAAGAAAACGGTTCACTTATATAAAAATTTTTTTAATCAGCACTATAAAATTGTGTTATATTCGAATTAAATTGTTATGATGAATGTAATAACCTCAATAGATAATTTACTATAGTGATGTATTTGAAGTGGATTAAAAATACATGATTAAATGCTTTTTAAAATACATACTTTTCTTCAAATTGCTAACATTTTTATACTTTGGAAAATTAAACAAATTATTTAAACATCATTACAAAGTACAAATATTTATCACTACTGTATTCGCTCTCTCATTAATTAGCCATTAGTTTGTTTTTAATTTGTCTTTAAATTATCCTTAAATACGCCACTCAGTTTACTTAAAATTAATTTAATCATCACTACAAAACCATGTTGTACACTTTATAAATAAGTATAACTCATTATCATGTCATCTCTGTATTGATAATCTATTAATTTGTCCCAACTGTCTCTTCAAGTTTTCTTCTAGATAAGCTAACCAGTTTATTTATAAATATTTACAGTGTTGTATAACTCAGTTCTTTCCATTGAAGTTCATTCGAAAAGGTTTTTTCAGCAATCCCTTGTCAAAGAAAAAGACTACCCCCAAATATGGTTACGCATTCATTGAGCCAAATTCCACATAAATTTGTGTGAGTAGGAGAACTTTCGTCGGATATAAGTTGCCTACGGCGGAGGCGACGCGGTGTCTGCCAGACACAGACATTGAATGAGGTCGTCCTGTGAAAGGACAGCTTCTGGCAGTTGCCAAGTGGAGAATTAGGTAAACTGCAGACCCAACTCTTGGTAAATACAAGAACAAGACTGTTGTAAGTGTAGGAGAATTCACAGATTTTGGGTCGTCCTTTTTCGCAACGTTTCAATAAACTTTGATTGCTGGCAATTATCTGGATGCTGGCATCAAATGTTTTGTGCGCCATTTCAATTTGTCGCTTATCCTTTTGCATTATTTATGGCTGGTCCTTTGTGTGCCTTTTGGCCACCAGGATTTGTTCTCAATTACTGCAGCTTTTGCTGAGATTATGACGGCTACCAGCAGCAATTTGGAGCCCGAGAAAAGTTTCGCACATAAAGCAAAAGTTTCCTTTTTGGCAACTTTTTGGTCAGATTTCAGAGAGATTTCAGTGCGATTCTAATTGAAAGATTAACTGGAGGGAGTGGGAGGAGAGCAATTCAAGATTAATCGCTTGACTAACTGTTTAATGAAAAGCAGAATGAGAAAGGTAAAGCATATGCTAAAGAGTGGGAGAAAATATATATTTAATGAAATTACAGATGGATCTCTAAGCTAAAGAATATAAAAAGACTGTAGATAAAAGGTGTGATATTTTATTGTATAATTATTAAATTCATAATCAATAATCGAAATCCAAAGATTAATCGCTTGAGCCAAATTCATACAAAACGGAATTGGAATATTTAATTTTGAAGTGAAAGTCGGTAGTCACCGTCTGCATCAGCTGAAATTGATTTGAAATTCAAACCACTTGAGGATTAATCGTTTGATTAAGTACGCTATTTAAATGTAAAATAAAGTATTTTTCTACTTACAGAGTCGATTCAATTTATCAACCCAAATTAAGTGTATGCTTTTAATAACTAATCTAAAATCCTCACTCTACGAACACATTGAATACTTGTCAGTTAACAAAAGTAAAGTTAATCAAAGTCAAATTAAAGAACCCTCGACTTCAACATGTGTCAAATGCACCAACAAATTTTCCAAGCAAAAGAAAATTCCCTTCTACTTGAAAGCTGAATTCAATTGAATATAAGATAAGGGCTTTAAGCGACTAACAATGAATTTGGCTTTTAAATTCCCATCCCTCGTTTAGGACTCCCTAACTTGTGGCTAAGTAAAATTTATGCAGCCTTGTTAAATTTTCACACTTCGCTTGAGAAAAGGAAAAAGCGATTTTTCTCGCACACATTCTTTATTTGCACTTTAAGTTCCTTGCAGATCCTTACTGCTGCAAAGTCCTTTTGAGCAGCTGTGCTGATAAATTCTTATATGAAAATGGAAAATGGAAAATGGCTTTTTGGCAGCGCTGCGTGGCAATGAATTGCAATTTCCCTTTCTTACAGCAACAACTTTTGCACTCCTTGTTGTTGTCGCTGCTCCAGCAGGATAATGGCGTGAAAATCTCACAAACACCTCGCACTTTTCAGCTCCTTTGGGGCACAACAAAATTTAATGAAGTTTACACAACTTTTCTGGTCTGGTTTTACTCGCTCCTGCGGACGTGCAACACATGCAGTTGCAAGTTGCAAAAATGTTGCTGCATATTTATAGTCATATTTTTTGTGTTGCTTTTTGGCTTCTGCTAAATGCGTCGCCATGAAATTTTAATCAAGTTTCAGCTTCCGCTCTTGTTGTTGTTGTTGTTGTTCTTGTTTTATTCAAATGGCAGACATGTCTGCCGCCTGGCATTTCCGCTACAAAAACAGCAACGACAACATTTTTGGAGCCTTGGGATATGGTCAGAGGAACAAGAGTTTGGAAGGATCGGGGTGTCTACTTGGAATTTACATTTGTCTGAAGGTGCTTTGGAGTTCAACGAACTTAATAATGGGATTATGTGGGAGAAGCGTTGAAGCATTTACAACAATTTGCTTAAATTATAAATATTATCATAAAATTAATTCGAAATTGTATGCAGTATTATTTGAATATATTTTAAATACAAATTAAATTTGAAATATACTGTTTTCAATGCCTAAACAATTTCCAAGATTGTTTTTATTTAAGTTATAGCATTTAAAGATCTGTGAATACAATAACACATATATAGTCTCTTCCCAGCTGACAACTAACTAAGCTTTAATACTTTGCCAGATATGAGATTATGACTGTGTCTTTAGTTTGACAGACATTCAATAAAACTGTGACTTGTATTCAGTCCACATGCGACACCTTTTGCAAACTGACACAAATTTCATATGAATTATGACACTTATGAATACACAAGTCACAGTCAACTATAATCCATTTATGCCATTCAAAACCCACACACACATACACACACAATAACGGAAAAGAAAGTATAATATTTGGTAAATATCCTTTGTGCCGCACATTGTGGCACATGGCATTGACAAATGAAAGCCAAATGCAGCACGTGATGCTGCCTTATAATATGATATGACAGCTCTATAAATATTGAAAGTATTATATTCTCTATAACAATCCCAGTGGTCTTCGTGTGTGGGTTAGTTCAGCAGTGACACCTTATCATGCCCCTTATTCATGCCCTTGTCCTTGTACTAACTCATATTCCTGGCAAGTCGCGAACTGCGCCAAAGTCACGTGCGACTGACAGCCGAAATTGACAGTGTCATTAGGTTTAGCACTGAAATTGCCATCAACTGCCAGGAATTGTCGTCTAATTGCCAGTCATTTCTTTTGGCAAATGAGAGACGCACTTGTCAACGGCCGAAACGTGTCTATTAAAAAGTTCCACTTACCATGACATTGTACTGTGGATGGAATTTAATAAAAAAAGAAAAAAAACAAGTGTCAGGAAATTGAAATAAATGAACCTGATTCACAGTAAACCACTTAAGGCAAAGCCTATTATAAATACAAGAATTGTATTTTATTAAATAAATTGTATGTCATTTGTAATTGGAACTCTAATATTTAAATCTGTCTTTGTTTAATACAAGTTTCTAACAACTTGTATCTCTAGGATGACAAATAAACAATAAATATTAAACAAATATAATTTGACTTAGTGAAGATTTATTGTTTTTCTGATTCTCAAACACTTCAAAACTATACATTATTCGCCTACAACGAGATCTGTTTTTGTAACCATATTATGATGACTTAATTCAAATGTACTTGCAAATTACTTTTTTTTAAATCTTTTTTCTAACCGATTAATGAGAACTTTTAATAGTACTTGGTAGATAACTATTCATTAACTTATTGGAATTTAGAAGAAACTAAAGCTAAATTTTTGTATTTAATTATTTTTGATTACTTTTAATATATATTCCTTATTTCATTTATTAGTGTTGAAGTAAATTGAATAATTACAAAATATTCCATGACTTTTCATAGCCAAATTATGATGCAAACACTTTCGATTAAATGAGATATTCTTAAATAATTATATTTAATTTATTGAAAATATAAATCATTATTGATCAAAACATTTAAATTAATTTGGGTTGGGTTTCTTAGTTCTTCAAGCATTTTCCACAACAACTTTCCATTTCTAGCCATTATACAAGACATTCTAAGGTCAAATGAGACCCGTGCCAGAATCAAATAAGTAAACACCCTCTTCTCTCCTCTAGACCCACCTCTACTGACCAAGCACCCACCCCTATACTATATTAGACTCTGTGTGCATTGAGTTTCAAGTGGTTTACACAATTCTGTTGATAAGACAACGCGTCTTGCCACTAAATGTTTCGGCGTCTGTTAGTGCAACATCAGAAACGATCATTGGGAAAATGTTCTCTCAGTCGATTGCCAGGTAATGCGTCTAAAATGAACCTTAGATAAAAGACCTTTGCCTGCTTACGTATTCTAGATAAATTGAATATGGAAATTTCAAATTCATTGATGATTTTCGTTGGAAATTTTCATTTTAAATTGCCCCCATTGAATCAGTTGAATGAGTCATGCCACGATCTGTGGTTGATTCACTGGAACTGCAATTAAAAGCCATGGGCTGAGGCACACGCCCACACACATTTAGGAGACGCCTTCAATAAATGAAATAGTTGCAGATTTGGAATGTGGCAAGAGCTTGCTCCGTGCGAAGGCCATGTGGAAGACTCAGCTGCTGCCCTGTTTTTTGTTTTGCGGCTGCAATGACAAAGCCGGCCAAATTAGAGGCCGAACAATGGCAAATGGCAAATGGCAACTGGCAACTGCCAACTGCAAGCGGTGAGCGAAAGGTGAAAGTGTGGCAGGAAGAAAGGCTCAATGCGGCAGCCAGCCAAGCGCAACGAAACCTTTCACAACGCCTACAATAGGTGTGGCCCGAGACCAGGTAACGCCATGTTCTGGCAAGGACATGAGCTATAGACGTGGCTCCCATCCAGGACACACACACACACACAAACACACACCTTTTGTTTGACAATAAATTATGAGCAAGAGAAAATAAAATTTTATGCATTTTACATGCTGAATTACGAGCTATTTGGCCATGTGGCATGTGGCATGAGTCGAATGAGCCATATGCCACATGGGCCCATTCTCAATTGGCGACGCCCCATTTTGCAGTTATTTTAAATTGATTTAAACTTGCATTTGCCACTTTTGCGGTCAGCTATAAATCTGCATTGTATGTGTGTGTGTGTGTGAGAGAGTGTGCGTGTTTTACGTAAAATATGCAATTATTTTCACTTTTCGCAAACATTATTCATTTCATTTGACAGTGAAAGTGCTGCAGTTGCATACTTTCAGGCGCAAGAGCCATGCATAAGGAATTTGATTTAGTAGCAACATTGTCCCCTTTTTGTCCTTGGGCCACGGACAGATGGTATAATTTAATAGTATATTATATAATTGTGTATAACATGTTACTTGTGGTTGCCTATTAAAATTCTTTGAATATTTTGTGGAAAATGTTCTCATTTACAAAACAGCCAAATTATGATTTCTTTAGAGCCTTAAATATTATTTAATTCTTTAGTAATATAAATTGTCAGCACATTTTATTATTTTCATTCTTAATTACCTTAGTATTGCAAGAAGAGTTTTTAAAAAGGCATATTAATGTGGATCATTTTTTGGATACTTTTTCCTTTATTTGATTAAGTGAAACTCCCATAACATCATCGGAATTTACCGCTTTAAAAGCATTTTAATAATTTTATGCTGTCTAAACCATTTTTTTGTTGGCAATTATTCAAAACTTTCTTAATCTTTCCTTTTTGTTTAGCTCCTGATCAAATCATTATTTTTATAAAACAATACTTTGAATTTAAATATAAATCAAGCGACTTATACGATGGAAAGTTTTTCAATTACCTAGAAACTCAAACAGTATCCTGAACACATTTATTGTCCTTACCTGAGTTGGAGTCAACCTTTAAATATTTTCTTTCCTTACTCGAATCACTTTCACTTGCCACATGCACAACACACAATCAAAGTTACACACACATAGATATGAACAGTCTCATTAGTTTTGTCCAGAAACAATTTCTCTTAATGGTCAACAAATAAATAATTTTCCACCAATTTTACCCACGCTTTAACAATTGGAATTATGATTTAGGTGCATGTTTTGATATCGAGCAAATTCAATAAGCTAACTACGAAATAAATAATAAAATATATTGACCAATTTATGAGTCTCCGTTTGATTAATGCCCTCGACAAAGGCGGTGGTCATAAAAAGGACAAATACCAAAAAAACCCAAAACATACCATTGATTAGAGACGAAGGACCCCACACAATGTTGTGAGCGGTGTTGTGATTTATCGCCAGGCTAACAGAGAAATTAGCCTAGGAATTTGGAATGTGGAATGTGAATTTGGAATGCCGAAAGTGGAATGTGGAATGTGTAGATTGGAATTGAAATGAGATCTGGCCACACAGCAAGTGAAGGTGCCTCTGATCTGCTAATTGACTAGTCGAAAAAAAAACAACTCAAGAAAAAGAATCAACCAGGCAGCTGCCAAATTAAGTTCTCAAAGGATCTTGGCCTGGCTTTAATGTATGCGCGGCTCGATTCTCTGTATTCTCCTGCTTCTTCCTCGTTTTGTCTTTCTTTTTAATTAAGTACAACAACGCAGCAAAATTGATTTCACATTTGAGATGACTCGCCCAGTCGTAGTCAGGTTCGACCATGCCAGGCTAAGACTCAACCTCAAACTCAGGTGCAACGGCTAACATTATCTTTGCCAAAGATCTTTGAGAGATGCGCGTTGCAAGATAAGGCCAAATGTTAGCTAGATGTTAGCCCTCCCCCCTGCCCCTGACTGCTTGGATCATATTTATAATATAGTTTGTAAAATATTTATAATCGCTTATCGTTGGTAAAATATCTGCCGCAGGATCCAACAGCGAGCTGGCAAGTCATTAGGCCTCATTGAAAATTTGTTAGGCTTCGTTTTCGGGGCGATTCGCTAGCGTTTTACCCGCGTCTTTTCTTCGTGTGCGTCATATAAAGTATTGTAAATAAAATGTTATTCAATTTTATTTCAAACTAAAAGCTCATTTGAAATGATATGCATAAATTATGTTGAAATTTATGCAGTTCAGTTTCGACCCAAAAGTTTCAGGAGAAGACACAGTCAAAATCCCAGATTTGTATCTGGGAATAACCATAAAAAGCTGCAAGATGCAAGTCTACCTGAAAGACATTGATCAAAGCAATGATAATATAAATTCCAATTAACTTATCAGACACTGGATGAGAGTGAGACATTCAACGGTAAACGGCACTGGCAATTACAAAAGAATAAATTTTCCAACATTTTCCCCAGTTCAACCATGAGAATTATCGGTGAGAAACTATCTCGACTGACGCCGTTTCTCACTGCCAATGTCTCAATGTCTCTCAATGCCCCGATGTCTCTATAAAGTGCTGACCGTGCACATTCAAATTATGGCATATCAGTTGACCAGTTGACTAGTTGACCAGTTGACCAGTTGACTTGACATCTTCAGCCAACCTCATCCAAACCACATCCAACCACCAAACTCATTTCTCTTAGGTCTGTTACCAGAAGTTTGCCCAGAGGCAGCGGAAAAACTCGCTTCGCTGTGGCCTAATGAAATTATTAAAAATGCATTTTAGTTGAGTTCACAAAATATAAGATGCATAATATGCATAAAAGGCAGCTCCAACCTTCATAAATAATCTGAACTTGCTCCAACTCCAAGACTTCCCATCTATCTCTCTCTCTCTCTCTTTCTTTAGATCTTTGAGAATGCATCTGGGACCCTTTGACAAAACTAATTATGCATTCATTTTGTTTGCCAACAATTAACTGGCCCAAGGGCGTGTCGTTTTTTTATGTTGCTTATTAGTAGTCGGTCCACCCAAGGATCGTCCTTGATTTATGACAGCTTCATACTTTATTTAGATTCCCAAAACCAGCATCAATATATTTGCTGAGCTTGTAAAATATTTTTCGTTCGACAAAAGACTTTTGACCCAGTTTTCAGTACTAATTTTAAAAGAATTTTTGAACTTTTGTGATTTAAATTACGATTTAAAAAATATCTCGTAGGAAACTAATTGTATAAAAATTTGTAAGTTTAAAATATCACATTTATCCACTTTTTAAAATACTTATATACAGAAGCAAATGTTATTAAATAAGTTTTTTACCGATATCTCTTGAGGTTTCTTCAGCATACAGTATTCTTATATTTTTATTAGTTTTCTGTCCATGTTTTCAACGTTTTTATAAGTTTTCGAATTTTTATTTGCTGGCAATTGTGCTAAATAAATTAAAGAAAGCTGTAACAATCAAGTGAATAACTGAAAGCACTGTCCAGTTGCAAGTGCAACTGCTGACCGCTACTTCCAAATAACAGAATAACTCATCGCCTTGAGGAGGGATGAGGTTGGGTAGGAAAGGTGGCAAAAGATTGAGACTGGGGAGAAACTGGTTCGACAATCAAATGACCATTTATAATAGGAAAGGCAGAGCGACAGATGCAGAGCCACCCACGCATTGAACATGCCACATGTTCATGCCACAAATGCCACAATTACTTTCTAAAAGCCAAGAGTCAAAATCAGCGGGGCGAACATTTGAATTTGCACCAAAACCAAATTAGGCGCCAATCGCCAAAGCAGAGAATAACAGAGAAAGAAGGAGAGAGAGAGAGAGCGAGGGAGAGCGAAGGAGACTGGACAGTGAGCAAAAGAATTTCATGGGCGTTTTTCTAATTTTTTGCTAGCTTGCAACTGCAACAAAAAGTAGAAGAAGAAATTCCAGAACAAAGTAATGTGGAAAACGCCTTATCCGGTGGTGCAGCTATCGCAATGGGGGAACTGTCAACGCTGAAGGAGTTGGAGATGGAGCTAAAGATGGAGATGGAGATGGAGTTGGATGGAAGCCAATGCCCACCCAGGTTGTCTGGATGGTGGTGGCTCATTGGCCACTTCACTGGTTTCAGTTGACAAACGTTGACAGCGGCGACAATGTAGTCAAGAGCCAAGACCACGCTATTGACATTGTGCAACATGCAACGTGCAACGTGCCACAGAGTGAGACGGGGAAACGAACTTGATTTTTTCTTACTTATTTGAATATGTATTTAATTCAACGGCTGAGCGTCGCCAGTGCCCATCGATCGTGACAATCGCCAACGCAAGTGCAAAACTCTTCACTTCATGTGTCGAACGATCTGTGGCAAGTGGCAACTGGCAACTGGCAAGTGGCAAGTGGCAGTGTGTGTGGTGCAAGTGGCCAGTTCTTCTGCGCCTATCAGAGGTGATTAAAATTGACGTTTCGATATGTGATGACGCTTATAGCAGTATGTACATCCAGTACTCGTATTCCCCTCAACACTTTCTTTTACTAAACGTTTTCATCATTTATGAATTGATCAATTTGTTGTTGTCGTCGTTGTTGTTGTTGTTGTTGCCCTGCAACATCAGCCGCATCGTTTGCTTTGTTTGTTGTGGCCATTAGCGTCACTTAATGGAACCACTAGCCAACTATCCAGTGTATTCCAACCCAACCATTGAACCATCCAACAATCTATCGTCTATTGAGTCGTGCCCGGTCTGACTTAATTTATTTCAAATTGTTGCAAGAGGCAACATCATCCGATGGCGCTGCAAATTATTTACACAACTAATTTATGCACTTTTCAAAACGTTTCAAATTAGTTCAAGTCCTCTCAGAGCTGCACTGCATCATATCACTCGTAATGGATCTAGAAATTGACAATTAAATCGAATTTGTATAAACGAAATATACACATATATATATATATGCGTATCAGCGAGCCTCAAATAACAGATTGATCATTTAAATAAATACTGCTTTTTTTCATTTTTAGTAAATTGTTGAGTTTGAACCTTTCTCAATTTTTATATGTAAGTTATAAGTGTGAAAAAATTGCGGAATGCTTCTTGTTTGGGTATATGTATATTTCAAATCTGTTTCTTGTGGAACAATCAATAAAAAACTTATTTATTTAAGGTCTCCTTTATAAATTAGTGCACTAGTCACAATAAATTTAGTACAAATTTGATTTTCTAAACCTCATACTATAACTATATAGTTATTTTTCTATTGTTAAAGGTTTTCTTTAGTGTAATCATTATTGTAATGGTGCTTAATTAAATAAATAAAGATTATGTTTCTACTTTCATTGGATATATTTAAATACTTTTTTTGATCATTTATTTCTCTTTGATGTATTCATTTTATTATTTTTAGAAACTAATACTTTGTGAAACAATCATTACTAATTACTAAAATAATTATTTACATTTATATAGTTACATAGTTATTGAAGTAATGATAATTGTTCAACTTTGGCCATTTTTATTAACTATCATTTTACAACTTGGCTGAGTTTAAACTGCAATTTAGCATGATATTCGTATTGGAATATATTCGTTTTAGGAACTTAAACCTGCAGTGTGTTTAATAGTGTTTAATACTGTTAATGAACTGAGCCGATTCTAGACCGGTTTGCAGCCTTGGCTTCTCACACTCAGTCAAGGTTCAGCATAGCCTGAAAGAAGAACTTGAGACTGGTAGTTTAAGTACCAGTTCCTCCTACAACTCCCCATATATAACCCCTTTAGACATACCAGTAAATACAGATAAAGCTGACCAACTGGCCCAACTAAGTCTGACCTGAGGTGACTTTGTTGTCGTCGCTATTTCCTGTTAATAAACTGAGCAAACAATTTGAACATCAATTAGTATACAGCTTCTAATTTAGGACAGTTCAGACTTGAACCTATCGAGTTATCTGTGCCGTTTGACTGTGGAATGCGAAGACGATCGAAGATCGACAATGACCGCATCAGGTTTGGTTCAACTTTGATGCTGACTGAGAAATGCATAGCGAATTGTCAGCTTAATTTTTTCTTTGACTGGACAGAAAGGTCTGGAGGCTTCCTTCACTGAGTATCTTAGTACTCAGACTGTTACGCCCCCGGGGCAAACATTTTGTGCATTTTTGTATTAATTTTCAACCACGTTGACCGCAACAGGACTGCGACGCGTCTTTGAGTTGAGTCGCCCAGTTTCAATTGAAAAACCGCAAGGCTGCAGGCGGCCTTTTGTTGCTGGGTCCTGGCCCCTTGTCCCTTATTCTTTGCTCCTTGCCAAGCCTGCTCAACCGGAAGCTACAGTCGTGTCCATGTCCTGTTGGCTTTTATTTAACATGACGCAACAGAAAACGATAACGACAACGACAACGACACAAATGTCCTGTCAACGTCTTTTGATCCTCTTGCTACCTCAGCCACCTTTTCACCTTTACATTTATTTATTTACTTCTGTTTCGTCCTGAATGCCTTTTAGCCGCCGGCTATTCGACAACTCTGACGGGATTTTCCATGACTTTACACATTTTATTGTCGGCATTTTGCATGTCCAATTGGTTATTGCATTCATTACTCTCAGCTCTGACAGTTTGTGACGTCAGAAATCAAGTGAAGATAAAATCAAATATCTAGGCATGAAAGGATGCTTCTGGAGAAAGAACACAATTGTTGTTTGTAAAACTTGTATAGTTATATAAAATGCCCACATTCCATAAAACTCGAAATTTATTTTGAACTCGTAACTTTCTGCTGTATAATTTAAATAAGTCAAAACATATTTTTAATTTCTCTACAGAAGAAATTGTCACTGCAATCGTGTCATTCTCATAACTAACATACTATAATAAAATAGAAATTTGTTACCATTTTCAATAGAATATAAAAAATGTATCTCTTCAACAGTCACCCTAAAGTAACAGTTGTAGGACTGATATATCACTATGGAATTCGTTACTTCTGGCAGTAGGCTTTAGAGAAAGCCATATAAATTTATGTACATAAATGTACTGATTAACAATTGACATTCCTTACAATCGACTTCCTTTGATATAGGCTCCCGTCATATCCGTTAAAAGAGGTATAGGCCCAAATAAAATGAAAGCTATCGCACATTCCTTAGTCTGGTTAAAACTCACGTATTGAGCAGGTTAATAAAACTGTCGCACAATCGTAAATCAATAACTTTCTCGGAAGAGCCAATGAAATCACAATGCAAAAATATTTAATAAATATGTGGTCTCCATATCAGTCGAATTCTTGATCGATACGGCATTTCCTTAATTGAAAGGTCCAAAATACGCATAATCTGTTATCGACTGGATTCTTGTGCTAATGCTTATCAAGGGGATGTTTCTGTCACTATTCATTTACAGCGAAATCTATGATCTATTCAAGAGGTTCTATAGTTGGTTAAAGTGTAGAAAAACAGGCTGAAATTAAACACAATGCTCTGAACTAAGTACTTAACGTCTTTTTAATTTGGCAAAGAAATCAAATCAAGATAAACAAAATCAACCGTGACCTACTACAAATAACATCGAGCACTTGTCCCACGCAATCGCGAATATCAAAATGTAGTAGGAAAAGCGGGTGAATAGGAGAGAGGGGGATCAATACTTAAGTATTACCCATAAATGTGGAACACATTTGGCGTATGGCGCAATTGGTCGAGAGCGGCCTGTTTGTCACGGACTATAAATGAAATCTACGGGGCTTTATCAGTGAAGCCGCCGGACAACAGTTCGTGGCCTGATCTAAGCCCAACGGCGGCAGACACCAAACAAGCTGTAAAGTGGTCTCTGACACAAACCCCATTCCTCCTCCTCCTCCTCCTCCTTCTCCTTACCCGTTTCCGTTCTTGGCTAATTACAAATACGTGCTCACAAATACTCGATGTCCAAAATGCAGCCAATGCGACTGCGGAATGCGAGGAAACACTAAATAAAAGCTTTAAATGAAAGGTCATAGGAATTTTAAAAGTATTATACATAATTCCCTTAAATTAAATTTAAAATTTGTTAATTTTATGTCAATTTCAGTTGACCTCAAGTCTATAAATCCTTTGAAGCACTTACATATATACTACTAATTTATCAACTTAGAAATGGATATGTTAAAGAAGGTCTTCATTCGAACCTAACTTTCGTGGTTTACAAATTTTATAACTTACCTTTAACCTAACTAACCCAATTAATTAAATATAGTAAGCGATTAGTTAATTTCTTTAGTTTTAGGAATCTTTCACCTTCTTTATTTGGCAAACTTAATACATTTAGAATTCACATACAACTCTTTCTGTTTACAACCCATTCTTTTTAGCAATTGGCAGTCGACGTTTATTACACATTCATTTAGCACGTTTTGTACGCCTGACTTTTGGGCCATGTTTGCGTCCCCATAAATGACCGACTGATATCATGGCCGATATTAAATGTCATTAAACTCACGCGATTACAAAAGCAATGCAAATAAATATGTGAAGGCTTGGAGTATTAAGCTGTTTACAATTTATGAGACTTTCAAATGCGAGTCACAAATAATATAATGTCATTCAGTTAAAGTGCTTTCTACTTCTTCTTTCCTTTATTGATGCTTTTACTCTAATTTTGTGTGATTTCGTCAACTGCTCTGAAATTGAATTCCAACTGTTACCGACCATAACAGATTGAGCCTTTAAGCCCCCCGATAACCGCTAACCACATGTGCAATTCAAAGGTCCAAAAAAGTTTTCCATAGACTTTTATTTATGAATTCTTTGACCATTACTCATCGATCTGGAGAGTGACCAAGGCTGAAGAAAGAGAGAGAGAGAGAGAGAGAGCGCTTATCAGTGGCTATTTTGCGTGCTTGATTGCGCTAATGACATCACGTTCTATGACCCGCGATATCATGGCATCGATAAGGCGCAATTTGCCTATCGTAAATACCAAAGACTGACTATCACAGGTCTATTATGGCCATTATATGACCTGCCATAACAGAGGAGGCCATCTGCCTTCTGCCTGTTGCCTTCTTAATTGGATGATTAGATGACCATTTATGGTTAAGCATCGTCTCAAGTACCGACAGGCCTTTTTCTTCTTCCATCTCTCTATATACCTCTCTCTCTCTCTCTGTTTACCATAATTATCGCAAGTATTCGATAAACGTGTTGTAAATACTTTCTAAATGGTACTACATTTATCGGCTTGAATCTCGATTATTCATCGACTTCTCGCCCAAATTGATATGGATGTGTAGTGCTAGGTCAAGGTTGCATATATCGTTCCATTCTATCGCATATCCGTCAAAAAATTCTTGTCAACATGACGCGACTGTTTTGATATTTTTGGAAATTTTAAGTTTAAATAAAGATAAATAGATTCCGATTCATGCTATCCTTAGCACTATTTGTCGATATGTGTTGGTACTCCAGAAACATATTTTCAAGTTTAGGGACACGCGCCATGAGTACCCCTAATCTTCCAGCTATATTAGGACAGGCTTTCCTCACTCGATCGGAATTCCTGTGATAAGCTTTCACAAGTGCAAGAAAAACTTCCGCAACTGCGTATTGGAGTCTCTCCCTTTTATTTTTTTTAATCAAACATTCCATTTGGCCATGACCATAACCATTTCATTTCCGAGAACTTTAATACAATAACCAAGTTATCGACAAACCGACACACGCAATTAAAAAGGAAATTTGCTAAAGTGTGCCATTATCAATTGCTCAAATATTTATTGAAGTAACTATCCGGTGGCTTTACCTATTACAATTGAGAATAATGGATCATATATAGTAAATGAAATGAATACCAGTTTAAACCAGTTATTCTTTACAGTCTTATCAACTCTGTAATTGATAGGGAGTAGATTGGAAGATTAATCATGTAAGAGGGTCGGTAAAACAGACTTGTTCGTTATGACAGATATGGGAAAATATTGGAATATATTGGAATCTATGAGTAGTGAAATTCGTCTGTCTCTTTCTCACCAAAATGCGGACTCTATCGTACACTTATAACTTCCTAGATTACCATCGATGTTCTAACCACTTTTCTCAGAAATTGTGCAATCTTTTAGCCACTTCCTTAAATTCTAAAATTGGCCTATTTCCGGGAGATGGAATGTTTTTATTATTATTATGCTCTTCCGTTTATCAACCGGCACATTAACAGTATATGCTACTTTTGTTGAAAAAGGGATTGACATTAATCAAACAGGAATTTAACAGGCCCGACAAATCAATCAGACTCCAAGTTTTGACCTTGGAACTCGGCGCAATGTAATTACCCCTAATTAGAGCAATCTGGGAACCACATAGATCATGCTGTCAACAACGCTGTCAGAGATTTGGACGGAGAAGTAAAGATAGAGATAGATTGTTGAGGGAGTCAAAGTCAAAGTCACAGAGCGCTTGATTGACATGCCCCAAGACGGAAGTGGCAAGCAGCTGTTAATTGGCCAAGTCTATAAAATCAGAGTCAATGATTTGTGTTAGCAGCGTGACCATATAAATCACTCTAATGCAAAAATTACAATGGACTTTGATATTGACCGCAACAGGCAAAAGGGAGACTGGGCATAGGATCGAAAAAAGGGATATCAGTGTGGCATAAATACAAATCAATGTATCTCAAAGATACAATGCATTCGCATTTGGCACACGACGCATCGTCGGCAAGGACATCAATGAAATTAAGTATCCGAGTATCTGAGCATTACATTTATAGCAGAGAAAAATTACATAGCTATTAGGCCAGATATGTTGGCCAGAACCGCCTGCCCCCTTGCCATAGAGTTGCCACACATATTTACCTGGAAAATTATTATGTTGCAGCAGTGACTGTTGCAAATGCAACCTCAATTATGCACGGACCCGGCACATAAATTGTCAATTCGTTGAACGTCGATTTGGCAGTTGTTGTTGTTGTCCTTTCTCACTCTTCGTCCTCCTCCTCATCCTCCTCCGACCCGGTCTCCTGGTGTCGCTATCAACGCCGCTCATCTGTGTGTGTGTGCCGCACCGATTGGACTTGCCACACGCTGCGTGCACTCGTTTTTTGCAACAGTTTTTTTTTGTTTATCGTTGCATGTTGCACGTTGCACGGACACAGGGACATGGCACTGACTGACTACTGGGACATTCTAGCGATAAGCTTGTCCCTTCTTTTCTTTTTTTTTCCCAGTTCTCTTTTTCTTCTTTTTTGACTAAAGTGTTTTATCTAGCACTTAGTTCTTTAGTTGTAATTGGCCACGCTGATAACGCGTTTAGGGTTAGGGTCTTAGCTGGTATTCAGTTGTTGTTGGGTGGCATTCCGATTCGCTCGATATAGTTCCAAGTATTGTCAAATACGCAGAATCTCCGCAATCATGCCAAATCAACAGTTAGTTGCAGAGTAGCTCTTATTGTGGTAAAATTATGCAAAAACAAAAGTACTTCTCTTTTAGTGAAGAAAAAGATATACCGTTTGAAAATTGGTTTAGTTTTTCAAACTCTGCCAATACCTTGTGCCTTTTAAGAGTCTGACAACTTTTACACGGGAATTTTTTTCAACTTTGAAATGATTTTTTACAACAAATAAATACAGCCTTCTTAAATGAGTTACACATTATATAACACCAATTGCAGGGCAACAAAAATTATAAGTAAGACCAGTATTCTTAATATTAGAAACCATCCCTTTTTATCAGAATAATTAACTTTATTTTACCATCAATAAGAATCATCATTTTAACAAAAGCAGTGAATTCTTGGTTTTGTTGTTGTTAATATTTAAGGTACATATTGAACTTCCTGTTAAAGTTTTCGAACAGTATACTGAACAACTTGGCTACCTATTTAACAATTTTAACTACTTTTGAACCATTACTCGAACGTCAATAAATGCTCATTAGAAAGAAGTCATGAGAACATGTCAAGCGAATGTGTCATTAAAATCATGTCAAGACACAAAAGCTCATGACTCCGACACGCCACAGACAACAACTACAAGCAGTGTGACAGAGAGGGAGGGTGAGGGAAAGAACAAGAGAAATGCATTTGGAAAAATTTACATATTTAAGTAGCATACTAGAAAAATTCTTGTATGATTGTTGTCAAACGAACTTTTACTACTTTCGAACTGAAACTGAAAAACAAAACAAAAACGAATTTGGAACTTGAACTTAGAATCGAGCTGAGGATCGTGGGTGAGTCCAAGTGACTGGCTAACTTACTGACTGACAGACTGACAGACAGACTGACACTCTGACCGACTGAGAGAAGAGATGTCAAAAGATCATAATGAAAGTGCAGTTATGTTAATTTCTGTATATGTTACAACAAATTTGTTAGTTTGTTTTTTTTTTCAGAGGTCCGTTGCAAGTTGTTTATGGCCACATATCTCAGAGACTTTATGGCAGAAAATATTCACATGACGCTGATGACTGAGTGACTGTTGGACCTAGGTCCATCCCCAATCCCGACAGATTGGACTGACTGACAGGAGTGGGGAATATTTGGATATTTACGCAGTTTCCGTAGTCTCCCGTTGGGATTTAGGACAAACATTGTATCATAATTTATTTATAAATCAATAAAATAGAAATCAAATCAAATCAAATCAAATCAAATGCAAAAGCTAGCTTCTAGGTATTTCTATTGTTAATGCTAAGTAGCTTCGGCATACATACATACGTATGTGTGTATATATAAAATTATTTTAAAATATTCTTTACTTATTGAAATGTGCCCCTAACATTATACACACTCACACACACACACACACACACACACACACAACCATCCAGAGTACATGTCGATTGACTGCCATGAAGTCATCAGAGTCAACGTCAACAACGGCGTCATCCACATCAATTTGATATGCCCAAATGCCCCAATCTCAATCATACTACGACGAACTGGTATCCAACTCAAAGGGTGGAGGGGGTTTTCGGGATGGGGTTATCACCTATTCAATAAGGCGGCATACAATAAACGTGCGATCGATCGAATCACAGAACTTGAGAAACCGAGAATCTGAGAATTGACATATAAATGAGTTCTATGCATAACTCTAGACCCTCTATTGTCTGAAGGTGTCAATAGAATAGAAGCTTGACACCTGTGGCGCCTCAAATGTGGAAGCTTGCCCAGAGAAATAATCAGAGGAAGATCAGTTTAAGGTCGTAGGAAAATAACTTGACTGCTTTTATAAATATAACTATAAAAATATATTTAAATGTTAATAAACCAAAGTTATTTACACTTAAGATAAATGCATAAAGATATGAATTGACTTCAAGTTGTGAATAATTGCTTTGAATTGACAAATTAATTTATACTTGTTGATTAGTTATAAATTTGAAATATATTATAAATTAAAAATAGCTATAAATTTATTTAAGCTATAATTGATAATTTGTTATCTTAAGGAAATATTTGTACAATTAAACCTCATTCCTATTAACTCTCAGTTAAATGTCGTTTACATCTACTTTATGTCAACTCATTACCTTTTAATTAGTTTAAATTATATTATTACAAGTTTCGTTGACATTTTTAAATACACTTTATTAACACATGCTAAACAGAAGATCAGATAACTGGATTCGAGACATTTTTGGCAACCCAGACGCCCATAATTCAACAGATATTTTGGGAGATTTTGTGTGGTCCGATCTTGTATGATAATTCCCCTTAAAAAAATCAAATGTTGACGCGTCTGGTATATCTAACGGTTAACCATGTAGCGCATAATTCAAACTGAAAGCTTTTTACTTTATCGTATTAAAGAAATAAATCAAAAATGCTTGAGTCTAGCCCCATCTTTAGCTTTAAACACAATCCCATACCATACCATTCAATTCCATACCATTCCATACCATTCGACTCAACCCAAAAGCCAATCAAAAACGCATCAAAATCAAAAGACCGACAAATAAATAAAAACAATTTGTCAATGTGGCAACAACAATCAACGCCATTTAATTAGATGCCATTGATTAGAAGGAGGTAACCCGACAGACCCACACACAACCACAATCACAACCACACTGAGATCAACGCAGATCCAAAGAAGATTCACTCGAGATGCATTTTGTCCAAAAACAAAAAAAAACAAAACCACTTGAAAACTTAAAAACTTGTCGAGCTTGACAAATTTGACAGGCTTGATTGAAAATGAAAAGCGGCCAGCAAAAGAAAAATGTTGAACAATAGAAAGGCGAACCCCAAAAACGATCCCAAAGAATCTACATACTTACATACCATACCAGATCCGAGACTTATAAAGAGCCAGAGCAAAGCTCTATGACAATGCCCCATCGATTTTTGAAAGTGCCACACGACGACAAAGGCTGAGGCAGAGACTGAGACTGAGACAGAGACTGAGACAGAGGCAAAGTTAAAGTTAAAGTTAAAGTTAAAGTTAAAGGCAACGGCAACTGTCAAGTGCTTTGGCACTTTCCAAAAAAAATATTCGAAAAAATTATGTTTTGGTTTTTTCTCAGCGCTTGCAATAGGTGAGAATTTATGATTATTTTTGTGTTGCATGCCCCCTCTCTGTTGCTGCCCTCGGAGTCTCCTCTGCATCCCTGGCTTGGCAATTTGTCAAATTGTTTAGTCTTTAGTCGCTGAGCGATTGACAGGCCGACTAACTAGCCAACGGCTGCCGTTTGGCCTACAACTTGGCTACAATGTGGCTACGTCTTAACCAAAACAGCTGAGAGGGGAGGCAGAGGCAGCTGCAGTTGGCTACTTGCAACTAATGATATTGTATGCATATTTTTGTTTTCGAGTTGCATTTCGGACTGTGACTGTGACGTGGCTGCCACGTAAACCATCTGTTAAATTGTGGTCCATTGCAGCACCTTTTTCGCCAGGTGTTGGCAGATATTTGAAATATTTTCAGCTTAGATCAGCTTAGGCCTGGCCAAAAGTTGTTGCCACTTGTATTACACATTCTTATGTGTCCACGGGGAGTCCGTGTTGAAGTTTACATTCGAATATGAAAATATATAAGAAATAACTCTCGTTCCTTAACTCTTATTTTTAAATAAATATTTAAAAGACAAAAAAAAGAGTTCTTTGGTGACGTTTTTTAAACGAAGGTAGGAGTTTTTTTTTGATAATTTTAAATAGAAATTATTATAAATTATTATTTTGTAATTTTTAAGTACAAATTAAAAATAAACCATATATAAAAGAACTGCAAAATCATAGATTCAACACTCAGTTTGTTTTAAAACTTTAATAATATTTTTTAATTTAACTATTATAATGTTCTTTTTTTCTATGTATTTCTGATGATTTAATAAATGTGTAACATCTTTAATTTTGCAAGATATATATTAATATTTACTGTATCTTTCATTTTTAGAAAATAGTATCTCAGCTAGACCACTATAAAATTATGCTTTAAGGTATACCAAAGTATTCCCTAAGGGTTCATATTTAAAATACAATGTTAAAAGCTTCGACCCAATTGGAAAAGGCGTTAAAATCTTAAAGAAAAACTGGGCATAAAAACTGAAAAGATGAAAAAGACTGAAAAAACTGAAAAGTGCATTTCGAGTGTTGAAAGAAAGTGCTAGAACTAAGCCGACTGGCTGACGAGACAAACAGTTAGGATTTGTTTGCACAAGACAGTTAGTAGGTTGCCAACAGGTAACAGTTCTCTTTACACTCCACCCCTCACCACCTCTTTCTCCTTCTTCTTGGCCTTCTAGAGTGTTAGGTAGGTGCAACAAATCCGCTAGAAGAATAGCAAATCTTGTGGAAGGTCAGAAGACTGTGGTTAATTATTGACGAGTCGAAGAAGATATTGAGGATAGAGAGGCAAGAGAGGCAAGAGGAAGAACATGCTTGACCCTCGCAAACACCCGCACAAAATGTTGTTCATGTTGTTTTTCAATGTTGTTGTTATATTGTATTCTTTTGTTGTCATTAACAGAGCTGTTGAAGTTGTTAGCGTTGTTGTTGTTGTTGTTGCTGTTGTTGTTGTTGTTGGCCTGGCAGCTGGCATTCCATCATTTTTAATGTGCATGGTCATAAAAAATCAAGTGCAACAAGTTGCCAAAGACCATTCGGAGATACGAGTACGAGATGTGAGTGCGAGATACAAGTACTTACAGATACAGATACATTCTAACTGTTTGCGTTTTATGGCTGGGCGTGCCGCGTTGACAAATCATCTTGACACCTCCGGCAAGGCAAACAATTTGGCATTGGACGTCATAAAAATGGGTTACGGACATGATTTGCAATGCAATAAAATTAATTGAGTGCGCGTCAGTTTTTAATTTTAAACCGTTCACGGGATTACGATACGAAGACAGGCAACAACAACCGGTTTCCAAGAAAAAGACAAATACAAATACAGATACAGATACAAATTTACTTTAAATGAAATAGAGAAAAATGTATAAATATCTTTTTTGGACAACACTTTGGTTCTAAGGCGCGAAGTCGTTAAATATCTTTTGATGTCGTCATGGGTTTAAGAGACGCAGTTTTTGGTCATTTTTAATGATGCCATTAAAATCACAGGTATTTATTAGTTTCTCATTTCGATATTGTTTCTGATTTCGAGTTGCGATTTAATTGTTGCATTATAAAATCTCATTTATATTTTCGGCGCCGCGCCGTTTAAATGGCGCCAAAACAGTTCATAATCGTCGATCTCAGACTTGTTCGGTCATCATTAATTTTGATTTTGTGGACTGCTATAAATATTTCTTATAGTGGCTATAAATCGACGTGCCATAATGTTGAGCCATTCAACACCACCTTCACCCACTCAACCCACTAACTACCGAGTCTAATGTGACGCAGTTTTTGGCACATTGTCAGCTGCCGGGTGGGTGAGTGGGTTGTGGCTATGGTTGTGGTTGCTGGTGGTGCAAACTGGTGTTAACTTGTCAGCAGCATAGTCAGTATCGTTGAATTGAAGTATCTATATTTGCAAAGTCATTTCTTAACAAAATTTTAAATATAACTATACCCTATAAATTTTATTTTTGGTTTTTCGCATATTTGTTTAAGTAACTCATAAAATATATGACTTTTATCAATTTAATTTATTTATACCCTTTGACTTGTTTCTGACGATATATATATAATTATATTTATAACTATATTTATTCATTGATTCATATTACAATTTTATAAATGTATCTTTATTTGCCAAGTCATTTCTTAACAACATTTTAAGTAAATCAAGCACTTATACATTTTATTTTAGATTTCTTCACATGCTAATTGAAGTTATATATAAATTTTATGATTTTTTTCAGTTGAATTTATTTTTTTATACAATTCAAAATTATAACTTTTAATTTTCACTTTTCTCATACTCAATTTAGTAGCATATATCGATATATGATTTTTATCGTTCGATTTACATTTTTTATATTTTTCTTTATAATTAAATGAAGTTTCTTATGTGCATTTTACAACTTTAAATGATTCGTGTATATTTAATTTATTTATTTACTTGAATCTAATTTCTGTCTAAATATATTTTTTCTAATTTTTCTTTTTATTCAATTAAATGAATTTATTTTTATTAAAATATTGCAGCACTTTCTCTCTTGCATATGTTAGTGTAATTCCTCCATTTTCGGCAAATGCCTTTGTGCTCTTGGCTTTCAAGTTGACTGGCCAACAGTAATAACAGCAACACAAACAACAACCACTTGAAGCACTTTCCTATGCAAATTTTATTTAATTTACAACAATTAAATTAAGCCTCATCTAATGCGCCGTAATGTCTGCTGTCGGCATACAAACTGCAAAATCCCAACGTAAGCTGCACTTGAAAAATGGGTAAAAAGTCAACACGAAATGATCTGAGATCTTAAATCCCAGATATAAACATAGATACACAACACACACACACACACACACACACACACACACACACATGCTCTTACTACAGGCTTAGTTATAAATACGAGTACAAAGCAGCGAATCAGTTTTGTGTTAATGTTCAAGTTTGAGTTTGAGTCGGTGAGTGGAACTGTGGTATTTCCGTCATTTAAGCAGCGGCTTAAAATGTTTCTTCATTAGAATAACTGTCATAAAAATAAACGCATAAAATTTTCAAAAATACTCGCCGTAAGCGGATCTAATCATTTTCCCATAAAGAGGCACAGCTGCTCAGGCAAAATCTGCTTAAATTTCACCTGACACGCTAATTTGGCTAATAAACATTCCAAAAAAAAAAAAAAAACTACATCAACAAAACTCACAATAATAATAATAATAGTAATAATTTGTGGCTAACAACCAAATTCAAACGAACCCATCAAATGTGTGAGTCTTCTGAGTGAGGCGCCATTGAGCCACCGGATTTGGACTAAAACTCAAATCAAAAAAGTCAACAGATCAATAAAAAATAATAATAAAAATAAGAAGCACACATTACTATATTTTTGACAAGTATATTTATGGATAAAAGTTAATATTTAAAAAAAACATGCTTATCAAATCAAATTTTGTATAAAGTGAATTTTTCATTACAAACATTAATAGCACTCAGCAACAGAAAAAATTTTGTTTCTACTGCAGATATCCTGAAAATATTTTTGGGAAATTTGTAAATCCGTTTCTTAACCGAAAGCTGAATAAACCGATAACTTCTGTGTAATTATATTAACGAGCTTTCTCATAAAAAAGATTTGGCTTCAGCTTTCTTGTTTAAAGAAATTTGATCAAGGTGTTTCTGAACCAATTATTTTTAAATCAAAACATGACAGAAGCTGCATGCTTCAACACACAAAAAGAAGTAACAGTTTATAAAAGGATCCAGATTACATATTAATTCGAGCTAACTTTACACATCTAATGAAAGTATAGAAAAATAACTTACCCTTTTACATAATATTTGTTGTAGATTGAATGGTAAATTATCAAAATATATGTACACACAATTTTCACAAATCACTTCACTACACTTTGATTAGCTATTAACAAAAGCTAACTTCATTTTAAAACACCAAACAAATACAAAAAACAATAGCCTGATTGAAGCTGCGGGCTACAACACTCACACTTCACAGACGAATTTAAAATTCTGAGCGCAGGCAATTAAAACGAAAATAAGCGAGATGAATATACAAAAATGCACACATATCATTGCATAAATGAGAGCGCGGGAGTTAAAACGAGCAACAACAACGATCATAAGAAGCGAACACAAAGGAAAACACAAATATTAGCAATGCGTGGGAAGGAGCGGGAGAGCGTTAGATTAAATGGCGACAAAGAGAGCAAAGCGGCGCTCCGCTGGCAGCTATGAAAAAACAAAGCACTTGCAAATATTAAAATTTATATTTAACAAAATAACGCTGTTAAACTTAACAACTTTCATATGTATGAAGTGCACAAAACTTTGCTTGACCGATTAACACACAATTTAAGCCAATTGGACCGATTTAAACTATGATTTTCAATCAAAAACGCGGATTCCGTCGCGGAACAACTAGACAAGGCGAGCTTAAGAAAACCAATAAGCAATTAGAACTAAACGATAAACGATTATAATCGATAAATTTCTATGAAGCAAAATAAATAAATTGGTCGTTTTTGAAATGATGGTAATGACTTTGCTTAAGTAAATTATAAGTTATGTGATTAAAAAATCAAACAGCGGGAAAATTGAATTCGGGTGGTATTTCTGAGACTTAAAGTCTGATTTGTCTGGGACTAAGAGTCATAATATTTGCAACAAACATACCTAGATGTTAAGTATTGTTATTTCGGTTTCTCACCCACGATTTCAATGAGTAATAGCTTAAACGACGCCAAATTAATGCTTCTAGGACCTTAAACTAAGCTGATAATGTTTGCCTTGTGTAATTATTATTATAATTATTAATGAAGAATCAAATAATATATGTATAGAAATAGTATATATTCAACTAGCTTATTTTTATACAGTCCACGATAGTGACGAAAGCAGACCCCAAAAAGAAATACACACACAGTAATGTTCATATATGGTAAATGTAATATTGAGTATTGAGTATGTAATATTGAGTAAACTGTTATAAAATAATATTGATCTTTTGGAATGCACATAAATTAAATGTTGTAAAATCTTTCAAACTTCCTCCATACTCCTCGTTTTATAGAGCATCTGCTTAGCGTGTGTGCTGTCGACGCGAAATGACAACTGATTTGTGTATTCCAATTTATTGCTTAACAAATATATTTTTTGTTAAACAAATTTATAAATTATTACTTTTGGCGCATAATAAAATTTCATTAGCGTTGCCGTCGGCGTTGGCGTTTCGAGGCGTGCGCAGACGGCGCCAGGTTTTTTTTTAATATTTTAATATTTTCGATGATCGTCGACGCCTCGTTTTGGCCTTTGTTTTGGCCAGATCTGTCACTGAGCTGTTGGAGAGGAGCGACGCTTGATAAATCTCAATAACAACGGGCATGTTTTGAGATTGATTTTGATTTCGATGCCTGACACTGGCCACTGTCCATCGGCCAATGTCCAGTTGCCACTCGTCGCACTTGCGCCCAATTTGCATATCTCGACTCAAAAATGCCACAGCATTCACACATTTGGTTTTTTTTTGTTGCTTGGGGTAATTAATTTTGGACAAGCTATAAATCTTATGTACTTTGCATATATTAATATGAAATACATATTTATTTATGATTTACTATTTATCTATGCGGTGTCAACATTCCAACACATCTATCCATCACTTAAGTTTCCCTCAAAAAAAAGCTCACTTCGCCCACGCGAGCAGAGATCCGAACTTGTGGCCTTTTTACGAGCTTTACAATCTGTCCAGATTGAGGTCAACATTCAACAGATTAACACATTGTCGCATTGTTGTAGATTCTTATCAATTGCTACACGATTTTTGTATTACGACTACTATACTTTTATTGAGTCAAACATTCCTATGATGGCTTTTCCGGTTCGTAAAGTGACCTTAGAGTTACAACTTTTGAGCTTGTTTATTTAGTATAAAGCCTCTTAACAAATATCTTTTAACTACAGGAGAAGTTTAACTCGCTGATCCTTCAATGATTTCTTCACATCGTAGTTTCTTTTACGTATAGCTTATTCTTGGAAAATAAATAAATATATCTGAGCTGTAGAAATTATTCAGAAATAGATATCGAAAGTGAAATGTATTGCTTTTGATCTAAGAAATAAATAAGCAGAAATTTGCAGGATATTCTCCTTAAATAAAGATGCAATTAATATTATGGAGGCATGTAACTCTTCCATTTAAAATGCTCACACATTAGTTATAGAACTTTTATTTGCATATATCCTTAATTCCTTAAATACCTGTAAAAAAAATCCCTTCACCCTCCAATTGGTTTTAAATGAATACGTCAGGTTTGTATTGTACTATATGTGTTTCATATTTATTTTGAATTCGTATCGTTTCATCGTCATTCGCAAATTGCTCATTATAATTACTATTGTGATTATGATTATCATCATGATCATCGTTAACAACATTAATATTTGCATTTAAATTAATAATATTAGGTTGTTGTTGTGGTTGCTGCTGCGGTTGTTGTTGCTGTTGTTGCAGCAGTTGCTGCTGCAGTTGTAGACCAGCTAAGGAACTCTGCAGCTGATCTTCTTCTTGCTGGCTTTCATCACTATTATTATTAATATTATTGTTATTAATATTATTGTGGTTGTTGTTGCTGTTGCTGTAATTGTTGTTGCTTTGCCTATCGTCGTTTATATTATTAGCATCAATATGATTGCGATTTGTGGCAACAACAAGAACAGCTTCAATTCGATCGTTATTTAATTGCTTCTTAAGATTATTGTCAATGTTCTCATCGAAATTGATCGACTCTCTCAACTGGCTATCGCTATGGCTATCGTTAACGCTATCGCTATGGCTATGGCTATCGGTATGGCTATCGCTATGGCTATTTGGACTATCGAACTTAGTGCTAGTGTCTAAACTACTAGAATCAGTCGTGCTACTTTTAGTATTCATATTATAATGCTCGTTACTGTACAAGTAGTTGTAGTTTTTTGGCAAGGCAGGTATTGCATTATTAACATTAGGGCTATTACTATTTAAATTTAAATGTAATTTTAAATTTAGTATTTGTTTTAAGTTTAAATTACTATTAACATAGGCTTTTGAGTATTCATTTTGTTGCTGTTGCTGCTGCTGCTGCTGCAGTTGCAAATGTTGCAAGTCCTCTTCTTGCTGCTGCTGTTGCTGCGATGTTTGCTCCACCAGCTGCATATCCATATCGGCATCATTGCTGCTGCCCCCAGATGTTGCACGTTTTCGGCGTCCACGCTTGCGTCGACTCGCTGCCAACATGGCGAACAGATTGAGGGCAGAGGGCGCCAGAGAGGCAGTTGCTGTCAGCGCTGTGGACGCTGCTGTTGCCGTGTAGGAGGACGAGGAGGATGACGATGCTGTCGGCAATTGCTCAGCTGATTGTTGTCCCTGTTGATGTTGCTTTCTTTCTTCCTCCTCTTGTCGTTGCTGCTGCTGCTGCCGACGTCGTTGCTGTCGGCGTCGTCGTTTTTCCAGCAACGTCGCATTGTTGTGATGATGACGCACCATCAAATTCTTGGGCTGTGGTTGCTGCATGGCACCAGCAGCATGACCATGTTGCCGTTGATGCATCTGTTTCCTCGACTGGCGATGTTGCCGGCGTTTTTCAAACTGTTGATTGCGTCTAATAATCGTTTGCTCACGCAGCGCGTCTCCTTTCTGATAATTATTGTAGGACTTAAGGCTATTGTTGTTGCTATTGTTGCTGTTGCTATTGTTAATATTGTTGTTGTTGTTGTGGGTAGAAGAACTATCGCTATTAATACTTGTTGCTGTTATTGTTGTTTTTGCTGGCTGCCTGCGTCGATGCTGCTTGCCACGTGCTCGTTTTGTCACTGCCACTGGGCTCGGCGTTGTTGTTGTTGTTGTCGATGTTGTAGTTGTTGTTGTTGTGGTGCTACTGCTAGTTGTTGTCGTTGTTGTTGTACTACTGCTTTTTGTCGTCCAATTGGCCAAATTGCTGTGAAAATGTGCAGCCTCATCCTTATAAAAGTAAAAACAAGCATTTCGCACCCGATTCATCTTGCGTAAATCTCTAGGCCCAATAGGTTTAAAATTTTTCTTGATTCCCACACGTAGCACCGCATTGTAGGCGTTGGTATACTGAACATAACCCCGATCCATCGACTCTCTGAAGTGGCAATCGTTTGTGACGTTTTTCTAAAGACAGAATGAATAGAGGAACAGAAGAAGAGAAATAGTTGAAATAAAAGTTTAATCTGATTATTTAAATCTAAGCTATATTTTTAAAGAGTTGTTAGCACTTTTCAATATTAATTAGTTTAACTCTAATTAATTAAATCAGAAATAAATTTATGATATTATTAATTTTAAGAAAAGTGCAATAATATTTATCATTTTATAAAACCCTCTAGAAATTCTCTACTTTACAAAATTTTGAAATGTACTTAAAGCATTATTCTGCGTTCCCTTTTAATTCTTTAATTAGTGCTTAGCATTTCAAACTTATATCCTTGAAATCTTTTTTATATTTTAATAATTTATGAGTTAAAAATAAATAAAGTCTTACATTCTTTTCAATTTAACTTTTATACACATCTTTCGCACTAAAACTTCCCCACAGAAATACTTTTCTATTCTACTTATAGCAGACTTAGATATCTTAGATTCTGTTAAGTAATTATAAATTTTCGTACCTTTCCAACAAGTTTGCCTTGGGCAAAGCACAAATAATAGTCCACATCCTTGGCATAGATGCTGATTTTGAAATCCGGGCTGAGTACATCGCCAACACTGTCCATTGTGAAGGATTCTAAAGAAAATAAATGAAAAGACAAATCAAATTTAATTAATTATAAACAAACATGGTTTCAGTTAGTTAAGTAAATATTTAATACTAGACTGGAGCCGCATACTTCAACGTGAAGATAACCCAATTAATTGAAAGGTTTTCGATAAAGTTATGATAGGTTTGATTAGCACTCAAGAGGGTCGGGGCAACGATAGAAGCAAGAATCACACATTTAATGAAATTAAGTTTATAGCGGCTCTTTGTCTACCACGTTATAAGTTCTTGGCTCTCTTGACTTCTGGCGTCAGTCAATCTTTATCAAGCAGCGCCAATCGAACTAACCAAAACTTATGCTTGACAGTCGTTGAACTTCCCTGAAGTATCTGTATTTACAACCTGTTTTTTGACAATTGTTTAACCCTGAAAAGCATAAGAATGCTCTTCTAAAATGTATCTTCACGTGCTCATGGCATGTGTTGATGAAAGGGGGAGGGGGGTGAGACCTTCGATATGGCAACGCTTGAAAACAAATCGATCAAATTTGCTAAGTCTGGCAAGTTTGGCACTTAAGCCCAAGTATTCCCTTTAACAAAAAAATAACTAGCCAAATACACAAGTATAAAAGATAAGATAAAATACCAAAGTGACAAAACAACGAGTATTTAATTTAATTTATTAAGAAACTTGCGTTCTTCCTCTCTATCAAATTTCACGTGTGGACAGTGCTCACAAAAATGTGATTGTATTATTTATGAAAGATATCTGAACTTTGGGCATATCAAGTGGATCCGATTGTCGTACAATCTGTGTGACCTTAGTCGCAATTTAATGAGGAAATTTAGCTGATGTGGCAACTCTACAAAGTCTCTATAACTATATCAAATTGTAAAGTATCCGTGGGATATGTTATGTCACTAAAAAGATATGATCTATTAAATTATACTTTTATAATATTAAGAATTAGAATATTGGAATCTATTACTCTTTGATTCTATGGTCTTGTGTAGGGTTTCTGAAGTACAGTTACGTGTGTATATCTTCTCACGCTTATTGCTTGTGACTGCTGTCACTTTCGTGTAGAGATCAACCCACTTGTGGATCGCCGGTCGCTCCTGAACTTCACCCACTGAAGGCGGCACAAAAAGGCAAATGGCAAACGGCTCGGAAAACCGCATGAACTCAAACAAAAACAAAAAAAAGAGATGAAAGAAAAGAAAACAATACAAAACAGAAATAAATTGAAACCGCAATCGTCGTGTGGATCTGGCGCCCGTGGTGGGGCATAACATCAATCAAATATTAAATTACCAATAATTTAATTAAGCCCACAATATGCACAGACAGCAACAGAGTTCAAAATAAATGCCAATTCAATTTAAATACCATTTGACCAAGAAGAGAGTGAATGTGACCGCACACGCCAACAATGTGAATTGATGAGCAACAAAAAAAAAAGGCACACACACACAGAATAATTCAAAATAAATCTGATATAGATCTAGTATTATATTCTGGATAGAAACAGGTACTAGTAAATGTCGATATAACATAAGAGTTATAGGTGCAGACAAAGTAATGAACTCTTTTAGATAGACAGAAATGTCTGTAGATCGAAAGGCATTTCAGATGTAGTAATTCAAAGATCTGTCTAAGATACATGCTGAAATATATTATACTATATATTCAAGTAGAGACAGGTACTAGTAGATATCGATATAGAATAAAAGATTCATATACTGATAAAGCTATAAATCCCTTTAGTTATTTGTACGTTTAGTTATATCGGTAGATACAGATATTAGTTACAAAGAGAGCTGGCAAACGTATACTTGTACAGTTGTTACACATTATTTTTGATTCAGATATTGAAGTTTCTATAATAGGTAAACTAAGATATATAAGTAGGTTGGTTGACAGAATCGTACTTACGTGCTAGAGATATATCCTCTGCCGTTACCCTGCCGTGCGCATTTATATGTAGCGCCCGATTGTTGTGGGTCTTGAGTGTTAATATGTATTCGTCGGTTTTCTTTGCACATGTTGTAGTTACAAGAGCAAACATTACCTGCAAGAGAAAGAGAACAAAATACTCCTTATAGTATACTGAATATATAGCATGTAAAATATAGGAACCATAAGCCCCAAACTCTGCTAAATGTAGTCGACAGCTAATCCTTGGCCAGGTCGGACCTCGGCAGACCTTTTGCCCATAAATTTCCATTAATACGATGAGCTTTTTATTATGAGACTGAAACTGAAACTAAACCTGAGCACACTGCACACAGATGTGACACAAAATGCCGACGTGTTGACCAAAGGTTTCTGTCCATTTCCTTTTTTTTTATGGTCAAAGTTGAGCCCCTGTGGGTCCCTCGCCCCACAAATGGTCAGCCAATGACCATTAAAGCGGCCCGACTTGTGTGCGTGTTATGGTAGCTCTGGAAATTGGTTTTTGAATGGAACATAAGCTAATCCTGAACATTGTAGCGACAACTCTGCCCTAGGACGCAGCTGTTCCATAGATGGAAGATAGTAAATTATGCTGTTAAGCTTACCAAAAGAATAGTATTACTATGATTCTAAGTTGTATAATAACTATTAACTATTAACTATTAACCAAAGTACTATAGATTAGACTACTTTTCAATAAAAACCTGTACAGATAAGTAATAAATATCTCTTAATACTTTTCTAATACCACAATCAGTGTCTAAATTCGGATTACTTAATAAAAGTATCGCTTTAATAATGCTTTAATAAAATTTTATATTTTATTTTAAAAATTTTCTAATATTTGTCCCACTTCAAAGGCAGATATCTATCTTTTGGATAAAATCGTAGAGGAAGTTGAACTTGTTTATCTTTGTCGTAAAATCGTGTAATCAATCAAATGAAAGATCCACAAATCGAGCAGCACTCTCAACAAAATCTATCAAATAATTCGACTGCTGTTACCAAGTCTGTTAAATAGCACGTGTCTGGGCCATGTTTCTCTATCAGTGACACGTTTTTTGCCATAATTTGCATAAACATTTCAAGGGATTGATGATATCGCAAAAGTGATATGACAAAGCTGCATAGTCAGCAGAAAAAGGCGCAAGTCTATATATAAATTGTGATATCTATAAATTAATAAATGTATCTATAGACTTTTATCGCTTTTGACAGGCATTTAATGGACTTGCCACACGGCACTACAGCTGCCATTACTTGGGTTGCAAGTATGGGGAATTAAAGTTATTGTTGGTATTAGGTATAACTACAAATTGGTTGAGGCTTAAACACACTTCTCTCTCTCTCTGTCAGTCTATCTGTCTCTCTCTCTCACCACTATGTGGCAAGTGGCAGTTGCGTGACTTGAGTTGAAATTCCTTAACTTCACTTTTTCATCTGCTTGTCAGCATTTCATCATTTTCAAGTTGACACAAAATCAAACAGCAATAACCAAAAGTGTCAGTTTATTTTATATACATACTTACTACTCCCCTCTTCCGTTTACCCCTTCCCTATTCACCCGTTACTCTTTACCCTTAGCTTTTGTGGGGGGCCTGCTGTTTGTGCTACTCATAAAAATTGTTCATTTTCTGTTTTCATTTTTGACTTTTGAGTCTTATTTTGATGGGCTGCGTAAATGACGTGCGACCTTTTCCATAGTTCAATGACGTTTTATTTTATTTGTATGCGTGTGTGTGTGTGTGTGTGAGTGTGTAATAATCATAATTATTATTAT
Source organism: Drosophila neotestacea (assembly GCA_035044365.1). Classification (NCBI taxonomy): domain Eukaryota; kingdom Metazoa; phylum Arthropoda; class Insecta; order Diptera; family Drosophilidae; genus Drosophila; species Drosophila neotestacea. The sequence continues at coordinate 647,297 of JAWNMD010000270.1, forward strand.
TATTTTTTATTTTTATTACTATGTATGTTGCCCGGCTCAAGTGGCTGTGCAACAGAGCCCAGACCCTGAAACAGTGCCCCAAAACAGATCCCCAAGCAGAAGTAAGAGACGAAGTCACTCCAATGTACACACACATACACAGACACACAGCTCACTGACCGCCTCAGATATCGTACTCCCCCTCTGCATACACTTGCACCCTCCCCTTCACTCCCAGTCCACTGACCACACACTTCACTTGTGATTACACACTCGATCTTGTTATAATAATCAAACGGAAAGAAATACTACACACTTATTGATATTTCGGTTTTTTCTTATGATAATTATTTGGAGTGCTCGAAACAATGACAACAACAACTGTCACAACAATGATTTTTTTCTTGACTACGAAGCCATTTTTCTATCAATTAAAGCTTAAAAAAATATATTGATTTTTGTTATTAAAAACTCTGAAATGGTAAAGCTAAAGTTAAGATCTTAAATAAGATAAAATATATCTTAAATAAACTCTCTGCACGTAAGAAGACCTTTGTCTCAGGCTTTATTATAGTTAATAGAGTTTTCACATTTTACAGCTAACCATATCGTAAATCAATCAAAGCAATATGATCTTTAATAAAAATAATATGAACACGCCCATTCACAGTTTTGCACAGTCATCTACAAGTACTTGGCATTTAATTAAAATAGAAGTGACCCTATCAATAGAACTCGACTATAAGCTACCCTGTTGGCCAGAAATGACTTTGCTTAAAATTCAAGCTAATTGCAGTAAAATACCCTATAAAAGAGCTGCTTAATGGGTTGTTAAACTTACCATCTGTATAAAAATAATCCTGGCATTGAGCAGCATGAACTGTAGTAACCTGCAAGTAGAGAAAACAAATAATGATGAGTATCATTTGTATGATCGCATAAAACGACTTACGATATCTACTATAAATAAAGCGTTATGAACAACAAATTAGCATAAATCATACAGATTATTAATGATTATTAATTATTTTTATTGATTTCTGTTTTGTTGCGTTTACGAAAACAACTTCCGTCTGTATCTCGAGTCTGGGAATCTGATAATGTGAGGATGGGAAGCTGACAACTGAAAAGTGAAACAACAATTAAGTCATCTCATCTCATCTGCTCTCAACTTAACTCATCTGATCGTGAGCTCTTTAAACAAAAGCTACCTCATTCAGTTTACAGTCTGAGTAGTATTCATGAATATATTCGTAAGAGCACTACTATGAGGAACTTTTGCTCTGGCTCAATGTCAACACGCACTCGAAAATGTTTATGGAAAAAGCCAAGACTATCGATCGACCATACATATATTAGTATATATAAATGTATATATAGTATATATATATTTATATACTTGTATTTGACGCTGACTAATCCCCTTTGGAAGAGGCACAAGCCCAGGTCCGAAAAGGTCATTGATTTCAGCTTAGAGAGCTGAACTAAAGAACCACCACTTGAAGGGTAGTTTCTTAAGACGAAGGTCTCTTATTCCATTCCATTCCATTCTACTCTGGTTTCTTTACATTTCTTTTTGCATTTTGCTTTTTGAAAAGTGAAAATCGCGCACAAGCCACAAATAATAACAAAGGCAACAAAAGCGACTCAAAAAGTGCACGAGAAATCAATACAAGAGACCATCGACAAATAAGAAGAAAAAACCTAAGAGACCAGAGGCCAGTGCCATGTGCAAATTACAGAGCCCAACTTTGTACCAAAATCTTTTGCCCTCACAGTAGGCAGTCCCCAAAAAAAAAAAAAAAAACACACAACAAAAAACAGAAAAATAAAAAGTATAGTTAAGGAATCAAGAATCAAATGCCTTTTGGCCTCTGTGCGATTTTTATCATTTTTCAATTTCACAGCAGACAATAAAAACGTTCATTTCAAATAATCCAATATGAATACGAATTGGATTCTGTTATAGTAAGTTTCAAATAATATTCGCAAATTCATTGATGGGGCGGGTGTTCTCAGTTCTGTTCTCTGGTTGCGAATGTGCGACGAATTCGCTTTGCCAAGCAATTAAATTGAGCTTTGTTTGTGCTCTGGTTTTATTTTTTGTATTTATCATTTTATTATTATTTTCTTCTCTTCTTCTCTTTTGCGTATTAGTTGAATTTATGTTTAGCTTGCATTCGGCTTCATTTTGAGTTAGGCAACTTCAATTTCAATGAACGACAGCTGAAACCGTAAATCTTCAGTTAATACGCGATTACTCAAATAAATAAACAAGCTCATTACAGTTCAGCATAGAAAGACCATTGAAAGCTCATTAAAGCGCATCCCATTTCATTTGTTAAGAAAAAATTATATTTTATATTCAGCAAATGGTTTATTCTAGTCGTATCAACCCTAGCGCCACATTTCTCAGCGAATTGAAACTGAAATGGAACCCTAGAGGGCAGTTTCTAATACACAAAAGCTCATTTCATGCCGGTATGTGACCCGTTGTCTAAACCACACTCTACACTGTATACATACTTTAAGTAAGTATTCTATTCTACGAGTACTTCTACTTCTACTTCATTTCAATGTCTGTCTCTATGCCACATTTCTCATGTATGTAATTTGATATTACTTCTAGGGCCTGTGTCTTGTCTCTTTCTGTGCTTTACTTTTGTTTCCTTTACAATGCGGCTAATAATTACCTTTTTGGTATGCAGACAAGAAGCACAACAGACGCCCAAATGAACTTGAGTTAAGTTTTTTTTTAGAACGTTTCGTCTTCAGTTCTTTAGGGTCTGGCGGGGATTCTGATTCTGAATTGTGATTGTGAGTATGTGTGTGTGTGCGTGTGTCTGACGCAATAGACGACGTTCCTAACGACATGTGCTTTGCATATTGAACAGTACTAGCTTACTCTCTCTTCTTTTCAGTCTGTTTTTTTGGCATCTGAATTACTTGACTGCTGGATAGTACATATTTTCAGCTATTTTACAAGTTTTTCTACCATTGAGGAATGCATTTTGGGCCAAAGAACGTGTCTGCATTGTCTGAGTGGCATCAGGACCACCCATTGAAGAATAGTAGGGACTTTCACACCTACACAACTCACATACATACTAAAGCTTGACAGCTAGCATAGACTTCAAGCGGCGCTTTTAAAAGCTCACCAATACATAACAACACAGGCTGCATTTGATAGGCTGTGTCTCTCTCTCTCTTCTGTCATGATCGGAAATACTTGTGCGACATACGTCACTAGCAATCTAATCTCGCCGATGATTTGGACTTTTTTTTTAAGAGTTTTCTAGCCATAATTAGTTCGCACATTTGACCACTTTTGAATAGACTCGTATTTTGTATTTGAATGCAAATCAAAAGTCTGATCCACTTGCCAGATTAAATGCTAAACGCAACTCGGACTGAAAACTTGTCAACCACAACTCACTCACTCACAACTCATTCAAAATCTGATTTCAATTTAAATTCAAATACAATTTTTTGCTAGTTTTGCAAACTTGTTTTTCCTACTCTTAGTATTTATGTTGTTTACAGTCTTAGTTAGCCAACACGTGTCACACGTTTCATTTGCTGGACTTGTTGATTCGATTTAATCGCAGGTACTTAAGACAAATCACATTGTATGCTACCTAAGCAGAATGTGCGGAATGTGACAATGATTAGATTAAGACATGCCCCAAAAATCAGACAGTTAAATGAATTGGCTCGAAATGTGATTCGTGAAAAGTGTTGGGTCAAGATTCGTGATAAGCCAGTCGAACCAAAATGAATGTGATTAAGTTAACAATTTGCACTCGTTTTGAGGACTTTGATGGGCAAAAAGCAATCCTTTCACTTAAGTGTTTGCTGATTGCAGCCACGTGTGCTACCAATTGTTTGCCCCCTATCTCTTTCACTCACTCACTCTCTCCTTTTCGCTTTTTCTCTCTTTCTCTCTGCTTGCCCTTCTTGCAGCTGCCTCATCAATCATGTAATCGCTTAATAACAATTACAAACCCCTCTCTGTCCCTCTGTCCCTGCCACGTGCGTGTGCACCGTGTCCAAGTGTGAAATTTCCTGCTGTCAATTGTGCGTACAACGATGATGATGGTCACCCTAATGTTGGCCACTCTATTTGCCATGCTGCACTTTATGCAATTTTCGTTTGCTTTGCTTTTTAGGGGTTGCTTTGCAACTTCGCGTTATTTAATACTCTTGCATCATCCACCTTGCGCTTTTTTTCGTTTGTCGTTTCATTTACCCCCCCCCCCCCCCAACCCACATTTGTAATTCCACTCTTCTTCTCCCACTCCCTTCACTCTCTCTCTATCTCTGTCTCTTTTCCTCTCTCCCTGCTTTTTCTATCCCAGTTCCTGTGCAATGCCGGCTGCAATTGCAACTCTTGCCTGGCTGTGCACTTTGTCTTGTCGTCGTTGTCGTTGTTCCTGGTTGTCGTTGTCGATGTTATTGTTGTTATTATTGTTGTTGTTGTTGTTCCTGGTTTGTTGTTGTTGCTGCTGTTTAGGGGCGTGTGCTTTAATGAAGTTCCAAGGGAACGCTACGTTGGGTTTACTGACTTTGACAGTTGCCAGTTGCCAGTTGTTTTATTATATTTTATTTTGGTTTGTTTTCTTCTTTGTTCTGTGGCCTGGGACAAGCGTGTGTATTATTCTCGAATATAAAAATATTTATATAATTTTTATGAGATTTTTCTTAACATTAAAAATTACACTGGGAGAATAAGACAATATGCAGATGATTTATGAAGAATTTTAATATAAAATATTTTATTTAAAACTATTTAGCAACTTTTATGCTTTAAGAAATCTTAGCATACTTTTGTATAAACCATAAGAAATTACATAAATAATTGAATTTACAGTTCCATAATATTTAAATATTTCTTCAGTTTTTAGCAACTTCGTTGCCTTAAGAAATCTTAGCATACTTTTGGCATGAGCTACCTCGTGGTTTTTCCCACTCGACGAAGCACTTGAACTTGTCAGAGGAGTGCAACAACAAGAAATACAACAAGAACAACAACCACAACGCCCCAAATATGAATAACATTCCATTTGGACAAGAAACAAGAGCGTAACATTCAGTGACAAGTTCAGTGTACTCCAGCGATAAGCTAATGTTGTTGCTGTTCTTTGGTTTTTTTTTGGTTTGAGTGCAAGTATCTGCAAGATACTTTCGTATCTAGCTATCTATGAGTGCGAGAGGCGCAAATAATTTGACATGCACACGCTCATCAGACCTCAAAGCCAAGTCTGAGGGCAGACTGAGCCCATTATCAGGTCCCAGATGGGGTTTTAAGCCTGTGTCGTGCCGTTACACAAATCTGAGCTCATTAGCAGCACCCCAGAACCCCTTTTGGAATGCGGAATATATCTAAAAAGGTTTGTTGCTGCATAATTCTCAAATAGGCGTGAAAAAACAACACGGCGACAATTGAGAGAGTAAAGAGGCTGAGGGGTTGCTCGGATTTTATTATTATATACTTTTTTTTTGTATCTAATGCGATATTCGTTTGCCAGCTGCAAGGCTGATAAGCCGCTTTCCTCTGCGTCTCTTTGGCTGATAAACCAAACACGAGTCAGAGTTGAACCAAGAGCAAGAGGCTACTTAAGTGCCACCGTCTAAAACCAAATACATTTTGTTGTGCTAGGCAAGCGCAACTTTCCCAAAGTGTCAATATTGGCCAGACAGAGCTTGATGGATTGTCCGGGATGACGGGGTGACAAGACGATGAAGTCCAAGGTAAACAAACACTGAACAAGTGCAATGCAATGGGGGGAACATCAACCATAAACCATCAACCATCAACCTGTCGATTCGATTGAGTTACAAATGTGCAAGTTGCTCAAAACAAGACACCCAGCTGGAAATAATATGATGCATTTGCAGGTGATTTTCAATAAACGTTACTTCAAATAATTACCTAACCGCATCTAACTTACTGGGTCTATTCGGTTTCTATTGTTCCTCTTTTTTTCGGTACCATTTCAAATGAAAATATTTAGTTTTTTTGGAAGAATTTAAAATAAATTATGTATATACAAATAAATTTTTAAAATAAAAAGGATACTATTAAATTAAAAACTTTAACGTCTTCAGTATTCAAATAAAATTGTTTTTCATTCAGTCGATTTGTAAAGAATCGAACTTTCTAAATTTCACCGAAAATTGTATGCGTTGGTTTTGCAATCGGTTGTTGGGCTCAAATCTTGTGATCAGCTCAGCTGCAGTTCATCTTGCGTGTATGTGTGTGAGTGTGAGTGTGTGTAAAGTGGGTGTGTTTGTTGTTTTACACAACTCGTAGAGACAACAACAACAACAATACAGACGCTGCACATTGTAGGTCAGGTGCAACGTGCGATCAACGCAACAACCACGGCCCTATGCTGCTCTTTCTGTGCAGAGGTGCAGCCAAATAGGTGTAAGAGGGGGATGTAGGTAGAGAGAGGAGAGTGAGAGGAGAGGGGAAGGGGAAGCCCTCGACTTGGTAATTTGTAATGCAAATATTTGCATAAATTGAAAAATTTTACAGCCACGTATTGGACTCTGTCGTGATTTATCTGTCAACTGCAACTGGTCACCTACTAGCTTTCTCTCTCTCTCTCTATTCTCTGGCTATAGCACAGTCTACCGCTCTCTCGCTCTCTCTCTCTCTCTGTCTGTACTGTCTCTGTCGCACAGCAAAGGTATTTCAATTGTTTTATAATACAAATAACATAAAAAGAAAGCGAATCCCACCCACTCTGACATGAAATACTTAAGTATTGAATATTTTAAGCCCTAACCAGGCGATAAACAGACCATACTCATAATAACAGTAACTATTAATATACCATATAGTATAAAACTATAGAAAATGAAAAAAGCAACAATTATTGTAGTTGTTTCTAGTCGCAAAATGCCAAAATAAACAACAAACACTTAAAGGCCGTGACTTTATTTCTTGATGAAAAGTAATAAAAGCAAAATTACAACAAAAAATAATAATAATAACAAAAGACAAAAAAATATATATTGTGTTGACTTGTAGCGTTTTGGGCGCTTTGTTATTTTTATTATATTTATACTTATGTATTGTTAGTATAGGTAAACGTATATATGTGTACGCATCGCATGTCTATAGAGAAGGTACGACTAGGGGTATATGGCGTAGAATTTTTTATTTTTTTGTTATATTTCTTTTTTTGAACGTGTTGCCGATAAGATAAAAACTGCGCGTCGCACTTTTAGACTGGCTCGTTATTGTTGTCATTGTTGTTGTCTGGGCAAGGGAATACGATAGGTTTTAACTACTAAAACTCTAGATACCCAACCGAAAACCATTTGGGTTTACTTTCGATTAAGCCAAGTACGATCCATGGCATAAACCGCCAAATCAAACGACATTGAGCTTAATTAAAGTTCCCATAAACACATAAAACAATAAAGAACTAAACGAAAATCCAATAAGCTCAACAATAAAGCCCAAAACAGTATAGTTAATTTTTTTAATCGCCTTTAAACATTAGCAAACACATTTTTAATATACTTTTTGTAGAAATTGAAGAAACAGTCTGTCTATAGATTTTTAATGCTTTAATACTCTTACGTATTGTACTTATAAACTTATATATGCTATTTATAACAATTTAAACTAAATTAAAATAAAAAGAAAGTACATTTTTATACGTATGCTATAGTTAAGCGATCTCACTGTATTTAATGTAAACTTTAGTATTACTTATAGTTACTATGATGAAATTTAATTTCAACTTGAAGAATCATAGTATCGTTAGGGTATAAATAAGTATACAAACAATTTAATATATATCTAAATATCAAATGAGCAATACTAAAAAATGCGCTATTAGTATTAGTATTGTAATATTAGTTGTATAATTTATAAGCATTATCAACATAAGTCAAAGGCTGACTCACAAAGCGAGTCAGAGGCATATATTTAAATATCCAAATGTGTAATATATGAACTATATATGCTTAACAAATGTAAAGCATTAGTGACCTCACATCACCATGAAACGTGACTTTTCAGGTCACTTTCAAAAGGGATCGACTGACGAGTTGTCGTTTCGTCAGAGCTTCCCGTTAACAACTGCACCACCCCCGCTATAACTCTGGATCTATATAGTCCAAGTCTAAACATGGGCCTTTTTTATGCCATTTTAGCACATATAAAAAATAAAAGCGTTTCATTGTAGTTTTCACTCACAATTTGTGGCTACACCGCCTGCTCGCTTTTCTAACTTTTTTTGCAGCTTTTTGCAACCCGCGCGTAACCTAATTATAAAACTTGAAGTGACATTTTTTTTAAACTTTTTTTGTTAGCAGCGACGCCCACGATTTTTTTTTGTCGTTTTTCTTCATCTTTTTTTTGCTTATTAAAACCGCCCGCAATTCGCAATTTCGAGTGAGTTGTTTTTGTAGTTTATTTTTTATTTAGGTGGATCGTGTGTGGAAAGTTGGCGACAGGTAGTTAGCTTGGAAGTTTGTATTCAGAGTCCATTCAAGCATAATTCAATCTAAAAATAACCCATATATATCCACAGACAACTTTAGCTTATATATAATATCTGGTAATTGGAAAGAGTTTCAGTTGAAGACTCTGTAAATCGAATAATTAATCTTTGCCATTCTCAATTGGAAGAGCTTCAAGTTTAAGAAGTAAATATCTTGAAATCATTATTAAAACTTGAAATCTCAGCACGTTTTGTAACTTTCTTATCGATAGGAACCCTTCTAATTTCCATTTGTTATGGACATTACGACATATAATGTGTTTTTGTGTTTGTTGTTAAACAAACCCTCAACTTAGTTGTTCATGTGGAAATTCCAAACACTAAACGCCGCACCCTCAAAGCTTTTAGCTAATCGCCAGCTCATTAACTGACAAACTGACAGACGGATAGACTGACCAATTGACACACTGACAAGTCATTGAGTGCAGCCTGCACTTGATTTGGGAGTGCTAAAAGAAGACTGGGGTAACCGCTCTAGTAACATTTAGTAACTAATAGATTAATATTGATAACTAACATGTTTGTATAATGAGGGAGTTATCTGTAGGTTTGCGTATTTATACTATATATGTACTTATGTGTATATTGATTGCATTAATCAAAGCTGCACAAATATGTGCCAAGTCATAAATGTATTTTACGATGTTTTGTTGCTTTTTACTCTAGTGATTTGCCAAATACGTATCTATCAGATTGTAAATCTTAATAAAACTAGCCCCACAGCTGTTAAGAATTCCATGTGACTTTTGATAGAACATATTCAGGCAATCAAGTGTATCAGGTATTCAAGTATTTTAATGAGAATTGAGAAGAAATAAATATTTTTGAGCTGATAAAGAAGCTAAAGAGAATTGTAGACTTCTTCTTAAGTTAATATCTGTCAGATAAATCACTTATTATTGTACTAGCTATAATAATAATATAATATTAAAATTATTATATTCTGTATTTAAATATAATATATAACATTATAATTTAATGTTTTAGGTATTCGAGTATTGGAATGAGAATTAATAAGAACTAATATTTTTAAGACTTCTTTAGAATATTTTTTAAATTATAACTTTATTTACTTTACTAAATCATAGCAAATTATTTTATGTTGTATTTTTATGTTATCTTAGCCAACTGATTGAAGAATTTGCTACCTCAGTTTAGCAGCTATGCGTATAAAACGCTTATCAAATGCTTGGGAAATGTCTTGATTTTACAACAGTTTTCGGTGCGTATCTGTTTGGTTTTTATCACTGTGCATTTCCGTTTAATTAATAAAAGAAATAAACTCGCAACTCAAATCAAATATTGTCTATTTTTACGAAATGCTCGCTCTTATCACACACACTCAAACACACACACCTATAAAGAGGGCGTGGCTGGGCCTATTTGACTTTTGAAATTTTTAAGTGTTGCATTTGTCGCCCAACTCTTTGAGAATCTCCAAGGGGAAGGAGAAGTGAGTTCTATGGAGCATTTTAAAACTCTTTCCACATAGCATTATTAAGCTGATTAATCGCACGCGTTTCTCTAGCGTTTTTAACAGCCAAGGGCTGGCAGTTGTTCTTGTTGCTGCAATTGATTTATAACTCAGGTAAATGTCCTGAGATCAGGACACGCCACAATCATAAGCATAAGCACAAGCACAACCGACGACGACCCTTTGCCTTTAAAGTTTTTTGTATTTTTTTAAAAAGGGGTTGTGCACACACACTCACACACACACACACATATATATACTCTTTGTGCATATGTATATGTGTGGTAGCATGTTGGGATTTATCCTGGCATTTTGCATGTGTTGGTGCCATAACAAGTTATAAATAGCAATTATTGCCACGTTTGCTGCTTCAGTTTTTCCATATTTCTTGTTTGAAACATATAATTGTGCTTTTTATGTGTGTTTGAAAATTGTTTTTTAAGTGAAATTACTTTAAAGCATGATAAACGAGTGTGTGTTTGCATAGAAATACATTCAGTTAGAAATATGGAAAGGAACTGCACACACAGGTCATGGTACCCCGTTTGCTTTTTGTTGCTTTTGTATTTTTGATATGCGAAATGGATTTGGAATCGGGAATGGGAAATGGATATGGCGTGTTTTTTTTATATCATTGTTGCTGTTATGCACGTGGTTTGCCGCTGGGCAGCTTGAGTTGAATATTTTTCTTCAATGAAACCAAAATAAAATGATCTTTGTGCCTTTTGCAGCTTTTCAAATTATCTTATTTTATATTTTGTTGTATTAAATTGAAGCTAGGTTCGAATCAAAATCTAAGGTTCAGAGACATTAGAAAAGGGTTCGCCAATAAACCGAACCGATTCCAAAATTTTGAAGGTTTGCTGGCTTGCCTGAAACTATTTCTGCCTAATTTATAAATATATAACTGACATAAGTTTCCAATTAATAATTTTTTACCACACTCAGCTGAGTAATATTATTTTCTTTGGTAAAAGCTCTTTCCAAAAATAATTTTATAATTATTGTATGTGGAATTTTATGAAGTTATTCAGTGGAATTAATTATGAGAAAGGCTGATAGTAAAAACACTTTTGGCCAAGTTTAGTTATCAGTTTGTAATTGGTACTTATATGACTTAATGTGCTGTAATCGTAATGGTAATCTTACAACATCTGTAATCGTAATCGATTGTTATTGGGTAATATTTGAAACTTACATTGTATATTTCTGGCCGCATTGTAGTCCCCAAATTTAAGGGTATAAATTATAATCCAACATGGGTTTGTGCGTGTTGCCGTCTGGAAACGTACATTGAGGTGAGGCGACAGGCGACGTATCAAAAATCCAAACGGAAATCAAAATTTATACATGTGTGTGTATATATGTATGTTTGTGTGTGTAAAATATATATTTGTATTTAATTTTATTGCATGCAAAATGTGCGGCGTAAACAAAAATAAATAACACAGCAAAAAAATGCAACAAAAGCCGAGTTACAATTTTTTTTCTTAAACTTTTTACAGCACTTTTTATGTACAATAATTGGATGTTGTTGTTGTTGGTGTTGGTTGTGGCTTTTGATATGTGTATTATTGATTAATAATTTGTAATTTATGTTATAATAAATAAATTTATATATGCATGTGTATATGTATGTATTTTTTTTTTGTATTGCACTTTTGTCAGCGATTGCGGCGACAATTTCAATTATATTCGATTATTTGCACAAAATAATTTTTAAATTTTGTTGCTGTATTTGAATTTGTTGTTTATAACTTTTACATTTGGCACTGGGGCATATTTATCATTTTTAATCTGGTTGCAATTCAAATTTATAATATTTATTCTCCAAGTCGATTTTTAAAACAAAATCAGTTATAAAATATGTTAGATTTTTTTCATGCACTTTTCACTTTCATTTGGTTGTTGTTGTTGTTGTAGTTGTTGAAAACTTGAACTTTACTTGCATTTTCTGTGTGGCATTTCAGAAATGTTGTTGTAACGTGTTTTTCTATCTTCAGTTTCGAAAATAATTTGTATTTAACGTATTTGTTATCCGCTATGTTCGCGGCAGCGATCTCAAACCGACGAAAGGTGCACACAAACTGAAATACAGCTAGCCAACACTTCGTTCGTTTTGCTCAGTTGTTGGTAAATGCTCGCTCAGCTGCTAAGAGCCGAACGAAATTATACCCTTCATGCTGTTATCGTATAGACAGCTTCGTGTGCTGCTCTCGTCGAGAGCCCGAAACACGAAAATACGAGAGAAACAAAAACAAGTGTTCTGTTGAGAGAGAGCGGAGCGTGCAAAGCCGGAATGTAGAGAACAAACGGTAAATTGAAAATGAGTGAAACCGCGAAGCATCCTGCCTAAGGATTTATTCTAGGTGGCGCTAACAGACAAAAGATGACGCCACCATTTTGTTAATTGAGGGAATCTTGGGATTCAAAAAAGACTGGAATTCGAAAAAGATTTGGCCAGAAGTAAACTCAGCCTTTTTCGGCACTAGCAGCTATTTATAGTTTAATATCTTTTTTCTAAATCATGATTTGAACAAGCACCGAAAATTAAAAAGAAAATTAGTTATTTTTGAGCAATTTTTTAAATAAATTGGTATTTAAATTTATTCTTTTGGTTTAAATAAAAATTTTATTTTTTAAATCGAACGCTGTTGAAGCAGACAGCGACTCAACATGTTTGTCGACGCAGACGTTGCGACGCAGTCGAGCATGTTACACACAACTTATGTTCGATGTTGCATCTGTTCACTCTGGTAGTAAAAGCTGTTGGATAGAAAACTGAAGAGAATTTCTAACTGAAAAGGAAAAATGTAAAAGCAGTAGCAATCTTTGTTTTTTAGAGCCTCAACTAATCTTGATCTAGTTTTTATGGACTTTGTACCGCAGTAGCCGAAATATCATAATATATTGAGCAAGGTCCAGTTCGCAGTGTTGATTGATTACCCAGCGAATTGTGCTAGGCACATTTATTGATCATGTACTGTAAATCAAATGTGTTGCCAACGACCCAAAAAGTAAAAAAGAAATATTCGGCGATTACATTAAGCAATATTTGTGGTGTGAAAGCTTATCGATAAATTGAACCACTATGAAATCTAATCAAAAGTAGTCAGACAATAGCTACGATTACAAGAGAACCAAGAAACAGCTTTACTCAACAATTGTATGCACATTTATATACACACATATACAGAGCATCTTCTTGGGGTGGGTCCCTGACTTTAGGCAAGGGGCCTTCAAAGTTCATCGCAATTAGTCAGAATCAGTGCTGATAACAGCTGCTCGAGTGAATTTCCAGTTGTTGCCAGAGCAATCTATCAAATTGTCTCAAAGTTCGTCATTATTTGTCAAAATCTTAGAGGTAAAAAACCCCAAAAACCCATTCAACGTGGACTTTGCTCGTGTCTCAATTTCCAATTAACTTCAAGCAGATATTAGATATTTTTTTCAGTTTCAATGAGCGTTCCTGATAGGCAAACAAATCAGTTCAATTAAAGACAAAAGCTTTTGACATGCATGAAATATTCTGATAATGCCATTAGGGAATTCGGTAGCTGCGCTTATCAAAACAAAACAAAAAACAGTTCTCAGCTATTTTGTTTTCGAGTAACTGTGTCAAATGCTGCGCGCTGACTCACAATTATCAGTAATATTGAAAATGCAAATTCACGAATTCCCAAGAAAAGCACAACAGAGCATAAACTGTGTGAGGGAAACTGTATTTTTTTCGCTTTCAAATAGTCAACATTTAATTGGAATTTGAAAATCAACAGCAACATTGCGCTGTTAATTGTGTGCGCTTCAAACAAGTTGCAGCTGTGAGTGTGAACTGCTTTGGACTGCCTTCGAGCACTGCTGTGCTAGCAAGCAGTGCAAGCCAACATTTTAAAGCAGTGCAAAGTGAAATTAGGCGGTTATATTAACATTTGAAAAAAGCTAGAAATTGATATGGACTTGCATATAATTGTAAGTAAATTATATTATATAATAATCGACTCTTCCTGGCGCAATACATTAACCCATATCAGATGTGGGTGTGTTTTGTTTGGCAGTTCGTTCGAAAGTAACTTAAAGATAAATTAGGAGCTCGCTAATTGAGATTTATGCGCACCCGTCACAGCCGAGGCCCAAAAACTGACCATGAGAAAACGTCCAACAAAGGAAGTGACGGAAAAATTAGCAACTGATAATGACAATGATAAATTAAACGGCGCAGTAATAAAACACCAAAGTTAAAAGCAACCACTAAATTGATGCGCTTGGCAATTAATTAGTTAAACACATTTTTTGACAACGACAATGCAAAAGGGAAATGAAAAGTTTTACAGATAAGTTAGCCAAGTTTTAAATATTAAATGTGAACGAAATATAGTCTTAAAAATTAATACACACAAAATATGCATCTTGTATTAATCCAAAAATTGTTCTTCTTTTTTTTAGGCAACTGCAAGGTAAGTTTTTGGCTCAAATTCAAATTGTTACTTAACTTGCCCGCCCACACACAATTTGCACTAACCTAGTTCAACTGGTCCAAAACCCGAACAAACTCCAACCGCAATTTTGGCCAACAAATTGTTTACCTTACTCACGCCTCATTTCTCCCGTTGCCAAATCCTCGTACCTAAGATCTAACTAGGGAAATGATACTCACAATCTGTAATATATTGTTATTCTGGCTATATATCGATGTCTGTCCAACTGTCTGTCTATTTGTGTCCTTTTGGCAAACGCAGCAGGATACGGAACACGGACACGCAGAGTTTCTCTGGCGCCATGTCGCGTCCTGGAGTTGAAAGATTTCAACAAAAATGTGTCAAATGCGCATGAATACGGTATACGGTGTGAATACATTCACACAAAAGACAATAACAAGTTAAGCTATTTATGAGTTGATGCCACCTTGTTGCAACTCAGTTGTCTCAGTGTTGCGACTTTGACAAGTTCATTTCTATGCTGCCCAATTTCCTTGTACCCCTCGGTGGCCTTTTCTTTCTCACTCTCCCTCCATCTCTGTCACGTGATTTATGAGTGTGCATACATATATGTATGTGTATAAATGTATGTGAGTCCTTTGACTTTTAGTACGTCATATCTGATGCAAATGTGTCACACTCACGACAGAGTTTAAATGCCCTGCATACGTGTTGCAAGACTCGCAAAAAGCCCAAAAAACTAAAACCCTGAGAAATATTTTAATTAAAATTCAGTTGCCCCCAAAAAAATTACCAAAACCGCAGCCAGGCAGGAAGGCAGGCAGGATAAAGTCCCAGTCACAGTCCCAGACGTATCCGTGGCTGATCTTAACTGATAAACGCGAAAACCAACAAGAGCAGTGGAAATAATAACAAGAGAAACCTCCAAATGTGCAACAACGAACATTGGATACCCTTTGAAAATATTATTACTTAAAATAAAATGGACAAGATATCGAAATTTCTCTCCTTGTAAAAAAAAAGATGAACATTTTTATATTAATTTTGAAGGTATATGTTAACTTATAACAGAGTTTTGAATATGCGAAGTGTTTTACCTTTGTAAAAATTAACGGGTTACAAGAATACTTTTCAAAAACTAAATCAAGTTAAAATATAGTAATATTTAAATTCATAATAATACAATTATTTATAAATGCTGTAAATCATCAAACCGAATTTCCCACGGACTGAACTGCTCTTTGTTTTTAATTGCATTAAACATAAGTCAAAAGGAAAGATTATATTTTTAAGATTTAAGATATTGAAATCAAATGAGTATGAAGTGCTGTGCAGCCAACTTCATAACAATGCCAATGTTCCCTAAAGGTTAACACAGTAAGAGATACTAAAAGCAAGCCGAAGCTTCGGTGGGCGTTGGTTTAAAAGAGGATCGAAATATGTTTATGTGGAGGAGACGAGAGGATCGCGTTCCAAGGAACTGAGAGTGGTCGCCTGGTCCAATGGCTTTTCAACGCCGATGGTGTCGAAGATCTCATAGCCGGTGTGTGTCCACAGGTCACATGATCAATTGATGGCTTCGGTCCCGAATTTACCGCTTCGCATATCACACGCATCGTTTTTTCTGTTTTTTTTCTCTTTCATTTATTGTTTTGTTTTTTGTTTTCTGTTTGTTTTCGTAAGCAGCAAATTCAATTAAACAAACAATGCAAGTATTCATTACGCGTATACTCGTACTTGGGAACCCTTCTTTTGGCTCGGGACTCGCAAGTTGCTTTAATTACGAGCCGCCCCTATAAACTGGAATTCTCATATAAAGTTGGAAAGTCAGAGAGGTTGTTGCCAACTGTCGATGTCAGCAGTTGGGAACACATTAAATGCGTTTTCCCTCAGCTTTCAGCTTGTTAATGAAAATGTTCGTCCAGTTGACAACCCTTGAAACATTGAAAGTTCTCTAATTTATGCGTTGTGGTTCATTGGGCATTCATTATTATGGTTATGTGTAACTGATCAAGATCGCGTTCAGGATCGTGATAGGAACGTGGAAGCTATTGTAACATAAGTGCTATAACGAGGATCAAGAAAATGTATGAGACTTGCAGGGGTTGTCAGAGTAAATAATGCATATATTATGCATGAATTAATTGAAAGACAGTTAAGAGGATCTGTTAGCATTTAACAGCAAGCCACAGAAAAAAATATATTACGGAGAATTACACGGATAACATTAAAGGAAAAATTATAAAATATAAATTATGAATATAAAGCAAAGTAAAAGACAAAATAATTAAATTCTTGTGCATCTAAGGAAATTCAAATTAATCTAAATTTTAATACGAGTATACTCGTAAAAAAAAGAATTCTAAAATATATATAAACTTTCTTTTTGTTTTGAGTCAATGGCTTATCGATTATTCCTTTGGAGTATCGAGTGTTGGAAGACCTTTTATATGATTTACTGCCGCTCATCAATTAGCAGGGCATTTAAAAACACATTAACCTCTTGGCCTTCGCCTCGACCTTTAGAGAAGGCGCGTTAATTTAAAGTTTAAATACGACAAAGCAACTGGCAGATGGAACTGGATGATGATTCAGAAAGTTCATAAATTGTCACAAATGAGTGAAAATGAATTTATTGAATCTCGTATTATTGAACAATGCATTTATTCTCTCATTTTTCGCAACACGGAACTGTCTTATTGGACTGAGACAAGTTTGGAAAACACGCGCAAATTCTAATGGGATTCTTGATAAATATTGATCTTAGCAATTTATGCGCATTATTTTTGGCCACTAAGCAAATAAAAATAAACATTATTCGATCTTTTTTTGTTTTGTTCATTACCTATTTGTTTCTTATGAATTAGCAATATTGTCAAATTTAGCCATCAGTTTCTATTTTCGTTTTCAACGCCTTTGGGGCCAAAAAGTCAACAGATTTGGTTAAATACACACGCACATTCCTCATATTGACATGCATAAATTTTTTTGTACATTTTTATGTAAATTTAGCTTTTTATTATTGTGGACTTTCAGTTTTATTTTTCTCTCCGCTGGTCACTTATTTTGGAGACCCATGCTAATTTTAGTGCAAACATTATAAAACTTACACGTGTTATCAACCAAACAATAATAATAATTATTATTATATTAGTATTACTTGTAGGATAACATTTCCATTAACATGTGATTACAGATAGTCAAGTTTAATAATAATATCTGCAATAGTGCTCAAATTAAACTATAATTTAGAACTTTGAAAGACAGAAATTAAATCTTTCACACTTTTAAAAATATGTTTCATGTAAAGATAAAATTAATAACATAGAAAAAGAAGTTTTTTAGGGAGTTAAAACGATAATCTATAGATAGGCTTAAAGGCTTTTCCATGATTTGTTTGATCTCAACTACATGCGACTTATCAAGCTTTGTATAAGCTTAGCTGGCTTATACCCTATAAAACAAATAAGGTATGCCCAACATAAATGTCACTTATAATCGTGAAATCGAATAGAAAAAGGCCATTTAAAGCCTACATAAATTGATGTCTTAATGTATCTGGACAAGGCTTATTATGAGTTTAACTTGCAAAGTGATTCGGTACGCCCTCGAGAGCAGTTCGATAAGTTTTGTTAGTCGCTTCATTACCAGCCATTAAGTGCTGCCAATAGACCAAATCGTAAAGCCATTTGAAATCTTTTTTCGAGTGTTGTAAGTAATTTGATGCGCAATAAATTTGCGTTTCCCACCAACTCGCATACCAAAAATAATCGGGCAAAAAGGCGGGTAAACCAAACATTTTCATTAGGCCAAGAAACCGAACCAAGACGCATCACACCCACAATGATGTTGGCCGACGCTGTTTGCACTCTTATAAGAAGCGGGCTCATAATTTATTGAGCCAACAAGCCTCAGCCTCAGCCTCGAGTTGTCGTCTATAACATCTGCCCCACACTTTATATGCCCTCCGTCCCGCTGTCCACCTATCCCTTTCAAAGATACCAAACCAAACCGAACCAAACCCAAGTCAACTCAAAATTGTTGAATGAATCTTTTTTTTCTTTTTTTTTTGTGATTTGCACTACAAATTTGCGGTTCCATGTGAAGTGCCGCAACAACAAGATGGGGAAGAAAAAGAAGAAGAGTAATAGCAATAGCAACAAGTTATAATTATAAAACATATAAATAAATATAATGCTTAATGTTCGACGCTTTCGAACCCGACGAATTTCGCGCTGCCCTCCGTTGATTTTCTAACCAAAGTTTCCAGTTTTTTTTGTTTGTTTCATTTGCGAGTCCGGATGCAACGCACAGTGGTGCAAAATCAGTGAAATGACTTTAACATATAAAATAGGATAGTTACTAATAAAAAGCTTGGGAAACAATAAGAACTTGTTTAATATCGAATTAAATAAAAATATTAATACTTAATACGAATACGATCTTGTTGAAATGCGCGTATACAATATAATACTAAGCGAACTTATTTATCAAATGAACACCACTGTAAATTTAAATGTTTTGTGATTTTGCTAACAATTTATTTAAATATTTGGTCACATTGTTCATTTCATATGCAGTAATTACCTGATTTACCCGCACTGTGCAGCCCCTTCATCATCCCTATTCCTTAGCCGGCAAAGTTCACAGAGTTTCTCCAATTTGCATTCTTAACTTAATTAGTGAAAAAATGTTGCTGATTGCATGGGAAATTCACATGGCTGTTTGGCAACATTTATTTGTGGTATTCGCAACAATTTGCAATATAAGTAATTAACACCAGTGCCTAAAGAGAAATAAGAGAAAAAACTATTAACATATAAACAAATTCTTCAAAACTAAATTATACAAAGTTCTCTTAAAGGTATTTAAATCAGGAACTGTAATCATTATAAGTTTTATTATAAAAATTATATGGTATGATTCATTTTGAATTATATTTTATAACTCAACCAATAATCAATATTTTCGATCCAATAAATAAATCTTATTAAATAATATTTTCGATTGAATGAAGTAAAGTTTGACATATTTCCAAACATTAATTATAATATGAAGAGTCTATTTTATTATTGTCACTTATTACATGGTCATGATGAGTTTTAGCTGACTCAATCACTGAATTGTCATACCTACAATTAAACCAGACATTGAGTCAGCTAAAAATCATCATATAGCAAGTGCTTATTGTGTTTTTGTAGTTGATACGTTGCCATATCGCAAATTAATCCAGACCTCAAGTCAATTTTCTTAAATGGAAAGTATTTTTCTTATTTTGCAACGATATCAATATTTTGTTTCTTTATTTTTATTTATAAATATGTGTAATATGTATACTATAGTACTTTTTATTACTATTTGTTTCTCTGACATTTTTTGAATGATTTGAAATAAATGAAATCCTACTTACAATGTTTCCATTCAAAAAATAGTTCTAAAATATAAACGGTAATAAAATAAAAACGTATTTAACTCAATTCTTGTACTCTTACTATAACTGTGTACACTTGTTTGAATGATCTATCAACTCGTCGTTGATCATTTAAAGTACAGGGCCTTTTTTGTGGCAAGTTCTGCCCGTCAAGGGCTAATCAACTTAACAACAACCTTTTTGAAACCGCTGCCATCGAATCCAATAACAAAGTGAATACCCCAAAACAAGATTCATATATGAATAGTATGAATGGCTCTACATCCCGATCGGCCTTAGTCATATGAATGGATGCAGACTGCAGCTATGGGGCAATCAAGTGAGAAAATTAAAATTACATGCTGTGGTTCTGTACTCCTGCTGCTGCTTCTGCTGTGCTGCTTCTGCTTCTGCTGCTTCTGCTGCTGCAGTGGCCACATTTAAAGGTTCATAACTTCCAAGTCAATTACGCGGCGCATACGCAAAAGTCTCATCCATGTTTGCCCTGTTGGACTGTTGGATGCTGACTGAGTGAATTAGAAGCAAGTTAAACTGCCAGCATTAACAGGGGTACACTAAGACACACCCTACAACAAGATCAGTAATCAAATTAGGGCCATTATTTCACTGCTCTCGCTTTACATTGTAGAAAATACTTAATATATAATTAAATAAGTGAAATAACGAATTCTCTTCTTCAACTCCATTATAGGATAACAATATTTCGGTGCAGCTTTAATTTCTATTGAACATACAAATTTGAAATTATGTGATATACTCTGTAATACATTTAAAAGGGTGTCATGACGGAAGATTAAGAAGAAGTCTACATGATATTTACGCTTAATTATCTCATTCAGACTTGGTTCACTTCCCTGTGAATATACTCAAGCTAGCTAGGCCATTACAGGGTATTAAAATTGCACGCTCAAGCATAAGAACTCTAGGATTGTGAGTTCTGATTCTGAGTTCTGGACCTGCCTCCACAGTTGGGCTGTCTGTCATAACTCACGAGTGCAGCCTCCGCAAGTCGAGGGAAAAAAAACCGCTGCAATGGCGCAGGTGAACTAGACAGAAACAGAATCAGAATCAGAAGCAGCAGCTGTGGCCGGAGCAGACTTGAGTGGAGGAGACCCCTTTAAAAGGAACTACTGTGGGAACCATACCGATCTGCAGCTTCAGCGAATTAATTTGTGACGCGCGCTGCATTTGCTGCAAGTCCAATTCTGAGTGCTCGTTCCACACACACACACACACACACACACACAGACTCTTGGGCCTCAAGGCAATTTACTCGCACGCAGCCGACCCCAAAAGAAGAGAAGAATTCAGAATCCAGAATTTAGAATCCAGAACCCACAACCCAGTACCCAAAAACTTAAAGATCCCAGACAGCAGACCTCAGACCAGAGAGCTCAACAGACTGAGCTTCAGTTTCTTGAGTTTTAGCTCTGAATGTGGCCATTCTCGTGACTGCAACGTCGTGTGGCAAGTGGCTGGACGCTTGGTTGCTTGCCTCCAATGCATTGGAGGTAAACTCTTGGCGGCTTTGGCGCTGGTGTCAAACGTTTTGTAATCTGTCACGTCGCATCGTTTTAATATTTTTGCGGCTACGAGGAAATGCAGTCGCTTGCGTGTAAAAATAGGCGTAACCCTTTGGTATTTATGCCTGGTCGTTTGCCAGGCTGCCTGCCCCTCCCACTGCCCCTTCCCCTTTCCCTACCTCATAACCCATCTGCTTGCCTCTCTGCTAAGTCTGCACGCTTCTTGGCCGCTTTGTTTGGTTTTCACCAGCCGCGGGCCAAGCTGCCTCTTTTGGTAGCACATCTTCACATCTGCCTGGCGCTGCACATTGCACATTGCATCTCGTTGCATCGGTGGCTCTTTTGGGGATCTCTTTTATTATCTAAATCATTATTAGTTTGACCTTCAGCCCGAGGTGTTTTGGGGCGTCTTGCAGTTCGCTTCAATTGCTTTTCCTTATCTTATTAATTATGCGCTTCACGTATGCTCCAAATGCAAGTGCAAATTTCGACTACTGTGCGTGTGACTCACTTCCATTTCCAGAGAGTGTAATATTATAAGAATTTTCTTTATATTTGAAAAAATGTGTAAGGCTGTGGCTTTAAGAGAAATGTTGTAAATCATTTCCTAAACCAATATTTTAATTAATGCTCAAGAAAATATCTAACTTCAGATATGATAAAGTTATGACCGCAGTAAGTAAATGAATTTTATTTACTACTTAGATATTATTTTAATTTAATTATTTTATTATATCTGCATATTCAGCTAATGAAATAAGTGTTTTGGCAAAATAAAAAGTTCCCATATTTGTTTTTTTATTTTGTATTGTTAAATCCAGTTGATCAGATTATTATTGTTTCTTTTTATTTGTTCTAAGAATCTATAGTCACTTTTACGAAATTAGAAAATTAAATAAAAATCCAGGAATTTTAAATTTTTTTGTTAAATAAAAATTTTACTTTTGATTTGGCGAGTACCCATTAATAACTAACTAACTAATTGTTATTACACTCCTATATTAACTTAATATTATTGAGTTTCATTTTAAGTCATGTACATATATTTATTCTTTGCTATTGTGTATTTTTTAGAATTTCCAACATGTACAACTAACTCAATATTTTAAAAATATACATATATACATTCATACATACATATGTACATATTGAGGTAATGTCAAGTTCCTGAACAAGCACAACTGCATACGATGAAGTATACGTACATATATTTAATTATATACGATTTTATTTGTATAGGAACACATTCCGTTTCCGGACTTGATGTTAATTGTTATGATTAACATAAAGTTTGTTAACCCATGTCCATGTTATGGAATCTGTGGTGCAGTGACCCACTAAACTGATTACCAATGTGATGGATATACATATACACTGAATCATCATAGCAATTACCACATCAGGCACAAAACATTCCCACACGTTGTCCAAAATTCTGCACGGCTATTACCGGTTAAACGGATAATTCGTTAACCCTTCTCAAAAGATATAAGTAGGCAGTCAGCGGGTATAACATGCTCTTAACATGCTCCTAACATAACAGAAAAAGCAGAGAGAGAGAGAGAGAGAGAGGGAGAGAGGGGAAGATTACAATACAAGTAGTTAAGCATTACGCCTGCTGACAACCGTTAATCAGGCGCCACAAATCAGACAGCGACAACGGTTAATTGTTTAACAGCAGAGCAGAGTGATTAACTGTTCCCCCTCTCTCCAATATATAAATTTGCTATGCTTTGTGATTGGTCATAATGCGGCGAACGAGTGTGAAAGGGAGAGATAGAGCGTACGTCTAATTTTAGTTACGATCGCTGCCGTTCAGTTAAAATGGCGCCACAGTGTGTGCACTAGTACAATGGTATTTTCCATGGGCCAATCGTCAAATTAAAAGCTCTCTGGTTGTAAAGGTCTAAATAACTTTTCCATTGTCTAGACGCGAGACGAAACGCGAAAATATTGACACGATCAAAACACCCCGATATCAGAAGGGGAAAGGGATGTGTATGTGTTAGATGAACCCAATCTTATCATACATATTATTGTTGGCATTGTGCTTTTGCATAGGCATGAAAATTGTTAAGCTAAATATAAATACAATGATTAAGTACAAATTAGTACGCCTTAAAGGCGGGAACTTACTACAGAACAGGATGCGGATGCGTAGGTGGGTGGGTGTTTGTGTGGCAAGTGGGTGTTAATTGCTCATCTGTTAATCAGATGGAATGGAATGTTTATGAGTTGAACGCAACAGATGCTACTCGTAAATTCCAAATGCGCAAATATAATCGATTGACAATTTTATGGTCCGGTAGTAAACAACAACAAGCTTAAGTTTGGACTTCTTTGGCCACTAACCCTAACAGTCTTGATTAATATGAAATTTAGTTTTGTATCGGCCAGTTTATCTAGAATGTATGGATGTCGGCATGATCATCAAAAGAACTAATCGTTTAGCTTCAAGTAATATTTCGGATAAAATTTACCTTGTGAGCTACAAAACATTTTCAAATCTTATTAAGGGAAAACGTGTGGTTTTAAACATAATTCTGTTAAAACTCATTTAACAGAATTATGTTTAAAACCACACGTTTTTCTGCATTTTATTATTATATTCATATCTGGTATTCTCTTCATGTCGTATTTCCGCCTTGTGTTTATTAATTCCGAGTTTATTATCACCTATAATTCTATTTATAGAAAGTCAGGCTGATCAAGCTTTGATTTATATACATATCTGACGTATCCTTTTTCCTTATCCTAATCCAAATCCTTAACCCCAAAATATCTTTTTCAGATGGCGCATAAATTCGGCTCATTGCTACTGCTACAGTTTCTCCTTCTGGGCAGTAGTTCTGAAGGTAGAGAGCTACCTGAAGTAATGGATGAACTCAATAAACACCTTGGATTTGCCACGAATATTATCTACAATCCAGAACTGAAACCACTGGACTATCTGCAAAAAATACAACCCGTTAACCAGTTGATAATTAGCTCTCTGAAAGAGTCCAGCTTCAATGGAAACGAGCTGAAGCAGTTTATCAATAACAACGTTTTGTTTGTGCTTTTTATAAACGATCCTCCCTTGGAGTTTTTACAAAAACTCTATCTACTTTTTGAGAAAGCCGATTTTCTTCTGGTCATCGAACAGGGGGAATTGGATGGAACTTGGTTGCGGTTTGTTTACGATGCATGGCAATGGGGTTTCACCAAGCTGCTCTTCTTGCATGCAGAAATCCTATATGAAAAGCGACTGTTTCCCGAGGTGAGATTGGACCCGAGCAGCGTGCAACATTATGCTGCCACACGAGGACGTTTTAGCAATCTGCATGGACACAAGATACGTGTTGCAATCTATTCCAATCCTCCTCGATCCTTGTTGTACAAGGACAAATGGGGCAAACAGAAGTATGGAGGGTATTACTTACGCTTCATCCAAGACTTTATCAAATCGAAGAATGCAACCTTTGTGCCCATTCTAACTCCCAATTACTCGGCTGGACATTGTAAACAGGAATTGCTCTCAAATCGGGTGGATGTATGTGCGGATTCCCTCGCTCGTGAAACAACAAATTCGATCGCTGTGACGAATCCTGTTCTATTGTCCTGTGCCAATATTTTGGTACCCAAAGCCAAGCCCTTGGGATCATATCGATATCTGATTGCACCATTTCACTCAACAGTCTGGATATGTCTCATGATCTACATTGGATTCATCGTTTGCTTCATGAGTTGCATCCATTGGCAACGAGATCGTCGTTGGTTCTTTAGCAAGTTTCTTCTGGAGGCGATCAGTTCATTACTTTTCTCTGGATTCGCTTTAAAGGATCTACGTGGCAGGGAGCGTTATATCCTTTTTATGGTGCTCTTTATCGCTGGGTTCATCTATTCCACATTCTATTTGGGCTACTTGAAGAGCATTTTGGCCACGGAAGTCCTTGAGAAGCAAATCAATAGTTTCGAGCAGCTGGTTAAGGCTAACATCAGTCTGATCATTGACGAATACGATCGGAACTTAACATTAAGATATCACATGCCGGATATACTCTGGCAGATCATCAAGGTGGTTCCAGATGAGACTCTAAAGAGTCATCGTAATTCATTTGACCAAAATTATGCCTACCTTCTATTCACTGATCGCATGGCTCTATACGATTATGCCCAGAAATATCTCAAACATCCTCTATTACCACACATTCCCATCAACATAATGTTTCTGTGGGCCGGCTTTCCTATGCGACAGACCTGGTTCCTTAAGAATCATTTAAGCGACGCTCGGTCCAATTCCTTTGACAGTGGAATCTACCAGAAGCTCATTTTGGATGCCAACAGCGAGACGATGACATCAAGCGTGGGTTTCCTTAAATTCCGCATCACTGAGTACTATGAGGCACAACCACTTGGTCTCGATTATTTCGTCATGCCGGCCATGGCTCTGGGCCTTGGTTATGGTCTTGCTTTCGTCACTTTTGTCATCGAGTTGACGGCCTGGCGCACCGGCTGTACGTCTCTTGGCGTTGATTGATTGATGGATGGATAGATGGATTGATGAAGTGGAGTTGCATGTTCTTTCTTTCATTCTTTCTTGGCACTTTCTAAGTACTTCTTGCAAACAATCTTGTTACACTGTGAGAAACTATTTTTAACTCAATCAGAAGAATCTTTTTTGAAGGTTATAGATATCCAAACCATCCTAACCAATCCCTTTTCTCTCTGTAAATCAATTCTTTTTCCTTCTCATTCCTATCTGAAACACAGTTGCAAAAACACTACTTAAACTTCACATATTCTATATTCTATCTCTACAGCTTATCTAAAAACTCAGTGGAAGAAACTCTTTCTGAAACATGTCGAGGTTCATCATTTTACTATGTCTGCACAACACTGTTAACCAGCAGACTTTATATCCAAACCAGAGTGAACTTTCACTTAGTATAACTGCACTTAATCAGGGCCTGGGTAGTAAGACCAATATTATCTACACAGATCACAAGCAACCCTTTAATGTCTTTACAGAGATTAGTCAAACCCTTAACCATATTCCAAGTTTATTAGTCAGCCAGAATTTAAGTAAACTCCTATACATCAGTGATAATTTACCCGAACCGCTTTTAATGATCCTTCCTCAACTTGATCATAAGGTGATTCTTAAGTTCTTTCAACAGTTGCCTGTTAAAATGCAGAAATCTGATTTTCTTTTTGTGGGCTGTGACAATGCTGACAACTGGTTTCATTTGCTCGCACACCTTTGGAAACTGGGTTATCCCAATATACTTATCTACAATATCACCCAAACAATGGGGGTTACGAAGGGTGTATTTTTTACTAGTGACTCATTTCCCCAACAGCGATTACATCCAAGCAGCATTGATCATTATCTGTGGGCACGTCGTCATTGGTTTGACAATCTTAGAGGTTGGAAAATACGAGTAGGTCTTTATAACAACCCTCCAAGAACTCTGGTCTATCCGGAACTAAAAATCTTTAATGGTTATGCTTTGATGATGCTTCGCGAATTCTTGGCTTATAGAGGAGCAAAGTTCGAGCCCGTGTTGACTGCCAACTATAAGGTTTATTCTCCCAACGATTGTCTCAAGATATTACAAACCAATCAATGCGATTTATGTGGGGATATATTAGCCCACAGCAACGATTTTAGTTACACAGATGCTTATATGTATTTGTATGCTAACATTTTGATACCTACGCCACAGCCCAAATCCAAGAACTATTACATTTCGGCCCCATTGCAGTTTAAGACTTGGCTCCTAATAGGTCTCTATGTGGTTGTAATCTGCACCTTCGTCAGTTTCATTGGTTGGGTTCAACATGGAGGCTTTGAGCTTGGAAAAATTCTGCTGGAAATCTTTGGCAGCTTACTTTCTATAGGTTTTCAACTGCGTGAAGTTCTGGGCAGACTGCACTATATTCTATATATCATCATTGCATTGGGGGGCTTAATTTGCTCCACATACTATCTGTCATTCCTGAAGACCATATTGGCGACGGGTCTATATGAACCACAGATCAACAGCTTAGAGGAGTTCGTCAAACAAAATATCAGCATCATAATTGGGGACTACGACAAGACGGTGATGGAGTTAAATGACTATCCGGACATTCTCTGGAACGTAACCCGAGTGGTGACCTATGATTTCCTATTGTCGCATCGTCGTATCTTTGATACAAACTACGCTTATATGGTACACAGCGATCGTCTTGTTCTCTTCAGTTTCCAGCAACAATACATGATTAAACCTCGAATGCGTCCTTTGCCCATTGATATAATGCATTCCTTGCTAGGATACCCAATGCGCCGAGAGTGGTTACTTAAATTTAAACTCAGCGAGACACTTCTCAATTGCTTTGGCAGTGGACTTATGCAGAAACTGGCAGCCGACACCAACCTACAGACTATACACATTGGATATCTAAGTCTAATACCCTCGGAGCCGTACGAGGCACGACCCTTGACATTGGAATACTTTGCAATGCCACTGAAAATACTAATCATGGGCATTGGTTTGGCTTTTGTCTGCTTCATAGGCGAGTTACTCTGGAGATTCTTCAAGGGAAACATACGTAATGAAACATTGGGTAAGTTTGAAGTCTTTGATTTCTTTTGAACTATTGTTATAAGTAGAATCAATTTATACACCTTAGAAATAACTTAAAAGATTTTTGTATACTCGTTTGGGAAACAAGAGTTGATTAAAAGTGAAAACTTAAGGTTAATTAAAAAAAAACGAAAGGGTCCCCTCTTATCTTTATTTCCGAAGCTTTCAAGAAAAGGGCTTCTTGAAAACGACCTGTTTTTAAATATAGAATCAATTTATATATATATATATATGATTGACAAAGTAATCCAAGTTTGCCAACTTTAAAAGTAACTCTTTACTAATTTGGGGACCAGAAGTGGATTTTTTATCGGATCTCCATGTGAAATACTATTATACTCATGGTCTGATTTATGAATTGATTTAAAAATCGGATTCTTAAAATCGCCTATG
Organism: Drosophila neotestacea; assembly: GCA_035044365.1. Taxonomy (NCBI): domain Eukaryota; kingdom Metazoa; phylum Arthropoda; class Insecta; order Diptera; family Drosophilidae; genus Drosophila; species Drosophila neotestacea. Next base: position 675,669 of record JAWNMD010000270.1, read on the forward strand.
CAAATATCGATTGATCGAAACATTTGAAATTTCGACATCGATTGATCGATTTTTCATATGCATATAAATACACAGGAAATGCATGATCACTTTAACACGCTTTTACTTAGATTGCGATCAGTAACATTATTTGTTAATGTTATTTATATACATATAAGTACATTAATAATATTATAGCTTACACTTACTATAGCATATTTGTAAACTTTAACTTTTCTATGAGTGAAATTTTGACAGCACGTGTGTATTTTGTAGCGTTTTCTTAGCATGTTCAAAGAAGACGATTTTTCATGAAAATCGATTTATTTAAATCGATTAATCCGCAAAAAGTAGATCGAGTTAAAAGCCTCAAAAATCGTTTATGCAAAAATCAATCAATCGATGTATCGATGTTTTTAGACCCAGGTACTTTGAAAAAGTACAAATGGGTCTATTACGTTTGTGCAAATGTGCGTAACAGGCAGAAGGAGGCGTGGCAGACCCCATAAAGTATATATATTCTTGATCAGCATCAACAGCCGAGTCGATATAGCCATGTCCGTCTGTCTGTCTGTCCGTCTGTCTGTCTGTCCCTTTTTGTGTCGCCTAGATCTCAGAGACTATAAGAGCTAGAGACACCAAATTTGGCATGTAGGTTCATCTATATCTCCCATTGATCAAGTTTGTTTTAGATTTTTGCCACGCCCCCCTCCGCCCCTGGAAATTGAAATACAAAATTTTGAAGTCGAATTACAAGAGCCCCTTGAATGCTAGCTCCTTAATTTTTGGTACATATAATATACACTATAATCCAAACCTGTCCAGAAAATTTCATTCCAATCGGATGATATACGCGGAAGTTATTCAACTAACAATGTTACGGGCAAAAGGAAGAAGAAGAGACGCTAGCGACCTCTATGTTAATGAACTTATTTCTTAGTGGCGCCATCTATTGCATGGTAGGGAATATTGAAGAACAATCTATAGTGGACGCTTTGCTCTCAAAAAGTACTGGGTCTCCTACTGTCGAGCTTGCTCCACAGTAACTTACTGCATTTTTTTACATCATCTTACTAACTCTTCAACTTAACCTAAAATTTGTAGCTGTCTTATCCGACTACCCACAAAGATGAGAGCTCGAATGTTATCACAATACCATAAACAGCACATAAATATTACCCGAAACACCCTCGAATGGACGAAAGCACTTTGACGGTCGACCAAAATAAATAGCACTTGAGATATTTCCAAAACATTTGCCAGCTAAGAACGTAACAATTTTGTATGCGCTAAGGTTGCCCCAAGGCCCTTGCCCCGTGCCCCATTAGACCGCCTGCAAGTATGCAACGGGAATGATAACACAAAAACATGCCAAGGGTGGCAACTTTCCCCGGGAGCTGCTGCTGACTTGCACAAATATTTGCCCAAAAGAGAAATGGAAGATAAAGCAACATCAAAAATTACTTTTAACAAGTGGTGGAAGGCGGAGAAAGAGTAAAGGGAGGAAGCTGCAACAGATCTCCAAGGGTTGCGTGGGCGAATGTCTGCTGTCCAACATTTTTGGGCAATGGGCGTGTCCTTTTTAGTTCTCAGCGACACATTTTAAAGTTCATTGACATCCATTGGATGTAGCACAATTCCTTTTCTATTTTCTTTTTGGTGTGACGCTGTGGCGCCGTGAAGTATGCAACAGAAATGTGGCGACAATAAAGTTTATGCGCGGCGCCAGTCACAAAAAAAAAGCGAAAAATACTTAACTTTGCTATAGACATGACAGTATATTTGCGTGGGCGAAGTCAAGGATTATGGCTCATCAGCTTCTTTGGCTCGTCGAGCTACACACTTTTCATGCATGTTGCATGCCTCATTGGGTAACGCCCACCCAGAAGGCCACTAAGTATCCAATCTGCCCCTTCGAATTGAGTCACGTGCGTGCCTGCCATCAATATCATTGCGGTTGCACGTTGCTTTTGTCCCTTGTCCATTGTCCCTTGTCCGTTGTCCGTTGCAGTTGCACGTTGACGTGCCAACAGATAAATAAAAATAAAAATAAATATCTCGCCCTTTGGCTGCTTAATTGCTGATTTCGTGTTTTCAACGCGGCTTTAATCGATTTCGTGTGCAATTTAACTGCCCACGATTGTCACATGTGGCATGCCACCAGCCTCCTGACCACAGTCCTTAAACCCCAGGATACACCCAGTGAGATTGCCATCGACTTTAAAGTAAACATTTGTTTTTATTCCCTTTTTTCTCGGGCGGCTTTTAATTAAGATCGTGTATGGCGATAAGACAATCGATTCTGTAGAATGGGCGGATCAATATCCAATCGCAATTTCTGAATTCATGCTTAACTGAGTTTTAAATTTAGCAGATGCTCAAATACTTTGGGATTATTATTTTTACAATCTACCCCAAGTACTTGCATTTTAATTTAATCTTCTATTAAGTATAGACCCCAAGGTCTTTATATCAGCTGTGGTTTTTATATCTGATCACCCTTTACTCTTTCATAAAATTAAACTTTTATTGGGAATTTGTTAGCAATAATTTGTTTAACTAATACTGTTTGATATACTTAAGTTTTCAGTGAGAATTTTTGAGCTGGAATTGACTATATTTATAGAACTATATTTTCAGTCTCCTAAAATCCCACCTCTATTATTCGTTAAGCTCTCATTTCTTAGAACTTCTACGAACATCAATGCCAAAAGTATTCTCAGAATCATCATCAACCACATTACTAATTTCTACAAATCTCAGTTTCCCATTTCTATATATTTATCTCAAAGTTTTAAGCAGAAATTTGAATTAACCAACCACAATCCTTTCTAATTTTCAAATCTTTTCCTTTTATTGCTTCCTAGCTATACTAAATAAAACACACTTCCAACTGTCAATAAATGATCATAAAGCGCTTAAATCCAAAATCAGCTTCCTGTCAACCAACTGCAAAGCGAAAAGGACAATTTTAATTGTAGATACACCCTCGACCCCTTTCACCCTCTGTCCCTGTCTAGTTGTTGCATGACAATAGGGGGGATTATCCGGTGCACTCAGCTGTGGCTGATTGAATGCAACGTCTGACCCTCTATCAGTCAGACACACAATACGTATATCACATGCCCCAGGCTGGACACACATGCCACACAAAAGGGGCACGCCCCAAAAGGCAAAAACCGAGGCATTGATTCATGATTGACTGAACAGTTTGATAGACCCCCTAAAAAAGAAAAGGGAGAACGAAGGGATTGTTCAATTGTTGGTCGAAACTCGCAGCTAATTGCAGTTTGTGTGTGGCATCAACTGTAACTGTAGCAGGTATTTTGTGATTGCAACGAGTATTATTTAAATCAATGCTGTTGCCATCGCCTTTTAGTCTGCCTCCTATATGAGGTGGAAATTTATGTGGCATGCCTAATTGTCGGCAGCTAACTTCAAAGTGGCCTCCATAGTGTCTGCTCCACGATTCGTGCCTCGATCTCTACACCTTGGCCATGGAATGCAATTATCGCGCTCCAACTTATGCTAAGATAAATGACCCCCTTACCATTACAGGCAAAACCACATGAAAATTGGCCACACTTTCCAGACATTGCCAGCGGACCATAAAGTAAAAATATACATATACATATACATATATATATTCGTATAGATATATATTCATATGTTCATATGTGTATGTATACTTATAAATGTATAAGAAATGCACGCAGCTGACAATTGGCAATTTTTGGTTGATTTCGCAATTTATGACTACTTGTATAGTCGGGGAGGCTATAATTGGCGGCATGACCAAAAGACCCATATATCGGGACATTCATACTCTCTCTCTCTCTCTCTCCTCTCTCTCTCTCTCTCTCTCTTTTCGACCTATTTGTAATAGGAAATTTAAAAAATAAACGATAACCACTTTTATCGTTAAACTTATTTTATGTTATCTCCAATGTTATACACTTAAGACTGATATTCACAATACTAGTATCGGTTTTTTATTTACCGTGGATAGATATTTAATAGTATTAACAAATTGTTTAATATAAATTTAAACTTTAAGGTTTGTTCAATTTAATATACTTATTTAATTTTAAATCATATTACTGCTATTTTCACAGGTAATCCGGATATAAATATAATTTGTGGATAATAATTGTGTTGCTGACTAGTAAATTTTATAAACCACATTCATATTAATTTGTGAAACATAATATTTGACCAAATCATTACGCACTTATAGATGTCTCAACAATTTTTAAACTAATAAAATGTATTGTCAAAAAATAATTAAAATAAATTTATTTACATTTCGAAATCTATACAGTCATTTTAAAAATATTTCTCTATGTCATGTGTCAAACTAAATGTTATAATGATTATTATTTAAATCTCAAGAAGTATTTTTTAAAAAGTTATTAAAAGAGTATACGCATATCAGCTTAAGTTAATTATGCTTAATTGCCGCAAAACTGGCTTAGTTTGGGATCTTTTATGTCAAATGGCATTGGCAACTGGCCAAAGTCTGGTCTGGCAATTTACCTGATGGCAGTCCGATATCTTTGGGTCAGTCAGTTGCTAAATATAACCCAATACAAAAATACTATGGAGAAAAAAAAGGGAAAAAAAGAGAAGTAAACGAACTGCTACCCAATTAAGCGCAACAAACAACTTCACGCCACATGCCACATGCCACACGAGGCGTTTATCGGGGCAGTCCGATCAGATCCTCAGATCCAACATCAACATCAACTCGATTGCCGGTTTCTGTTCACTCTGCACCTCGTCCCTCCCCTTGGATCTTCACTCCATTGTAATGGCCAACGATTTGTCGCTGTCCAAGGACCTGTGGCCATACACAACAATTGGCGATCGTGAAGAGATAAGATCGAACTTCGATAAACGCCGACAGTCCCAAGGAGAGAAAAACGGCGACAGCAGCCACATTTATGCTAATAAGTTGACATTTGACCACCATGACGAAATAATCGAAAAGATCAGGTGCCATCAATATGACAGGTCTTATACAATGGACGGAATACTTACAAATACCCAGACAATATCATACTAAATATGATATAAAGACTTTCCATATACATATCTGTTAGTTTTTAATTTTTGTGTTCAACAGGGTATAAATCATCTCATACTCTTTCTAACAAGTAATCAATATCAATATTCTAACCAAATTGTAAGTCTTATCTTATCGTACCTTTCAAATTTTACAGAAACAACAAATAATAATTATTATTTAATCATAACTCTCCAAAATATCCATACTACAAATTGGGTTGGTTACCCAAATTTCCAATTCATAAAGTTTTCAGTTTTATTGTGATTGCTTGTGAATACTATAAAGATATGAATTTTAATTGCTAATTGGATTTGTTTCCAGACACCTATAAATACTCGGTAATGTATCTGAACTCTTTAGTTCTAATTGTGAAAACGTGGAATTCAAATCAGCAAATAAAAAAACAGCTATCCAGCATGAGCGACAAGGATAAACTGGTAGAGACTTTCTTTCAAATACGATTTCAGTTACTTGATGATCCTCTTCTCAGATATCGAACGAGGATGGCAAAGGACTTTCGAGAGATTTTTCTGAAAAGAATTCCACTCCAAAATCACCTTGGTTTTGCGGAGTTGCATTCCTACTATTCTGGATAATATTGTTCTTTGCAATAGTGATTCCCCTGTTCTACCGCCTGCCTACAGCTCTGACAGTCGAGGACAAAGAGAAAATCGGCAAGGGGGAATTTATTGGACAACGTGCTTATAATACTCTGAATGAACTAGTTCACATTGGACCCAGGTTGACAAGTAGTTCTGCCAATGAAGTGGACGCTGTGGCTTTCTTACTTAATGAGATAAATGATATAAAGAAAGATCTACTAACGGAATATTTCACTTTGAAAGTAGACGTTCAGACAACCACAGGCTCTCACATCTATAGTTCCCTGCTGGAAATGTATCAAGGAGTTCAAAATGTTGTTGTGAAATTGTCTTCAAAGAACTCCACAAGCGAGTCTTATCTTCTGGTTAACAGTCACTTTGACACCGTGCTGACTTCTCCGGGTGCAGGTGACGATGGTTTCATGGTTGCCACCATGTTGGAGATATTAAGAGTAATGGCTACGACAAAGCAATACTTTGAGCATCCTATCGTCTTCCTGTTTAATGGAGACGAGGAAATGGGCATGCAAGCCTCTCATGGATTTATAACTCAACACAAATGGGCAAAAAAATGCAAGTAAGTTTGTCAAAATCATAGATTATTTAAGATATTTAAGTAAAAATAACTATTTGCAGAGCTGTTATTAACCTAGAAGGAGCTGGCGGTGGAGGTCGTGAGATTCTTTTCCAGACAGGACCTTCGCATCCATGGCTAGCCAATGTAATAATACTAATATTTAACCTCTTTTCCAAACCAATATCTTAATTTCCATCTCATTTCGCAGTACTACAAGAAAAGTGCCAAACATCCTTTGGCTACAACCTTAGCTGAGGAAATCTTTCAAGGAGGTCTTATAGATTCAGCTACTGACTATCGTATCTTCGTACAATATGGCGATATTCCAGGTAAGAAATGAATTAATCCAATTGAATATTCACTAAATTTCCGATACAGGCCTCGACTTTGCCCAGATGATAAATGGTTACGTATATCACACCAAATATGATCGTATTGATGTGATCCCTCGAGGCGCTATTCAGAATACTGGAGATAACATTCTTGGACTTGTTCGAGCTTTGGCTAATGCACCTGAAATGCATAACACAAATGTAAAGTCGAAATACAGTTTATACTTTTTCCCTTTATTAACTCATTTAATCAAAAGCAGGCAAATAAGGAAGGACATGCAGTCTTCTTCGACTTCCTTGGTCTATACCTCGTCAGCTACACAGAAGAAACTGGAAGGATTTTGAACTATGGTGTTGCTGGAATTACACTGATCCTGATCTTCATATCAGTCTGGAGGATGTCAGCGGTTTCTTCCCTGTCCTCTGGCTATGTGGCTAAGCGACTTATAATCCTTATAATTATTCAGTTCATAGCTCTTGTACTTGGATTGGCGTTGCCAATATTGGTAGCCTACTTATTCGATAGTTTCAGATTGTCCATGACCTACTTCAGTTCCCCCTATCTGCTTATCGGATTATACGTATGTCCATCTCTAATTGGCCTAAGCCTCCCCATCACAATTTACTATCAATTGCAGCAGAATGTAAGTTATACTTGGCTTGGCATAACTTCCCTACTAATTGTAATATTTTCCAGAATAAATTGCCTTTCGCCTACCATCTTCAACTGGGATTACACAGCTGGGCAATTGTTCTGTCTGTTCTAGTGTTAGGAATTACCATGATTGGAATACGTTCTGTATATGTTCTCACATTTTCGATGATATTTTATGCCTTATCCTTGGCCGTTAATCTGTTGACAACACTTCATGACCGAGGCTACCGTTGGTCAAGTTTATTCAAGTTTTTCCAGGTGATACCTTTCTTATATATTAGCTCGCTCATTTATACCTTTATTGTGGCTATGACACCCATGAATGGTCGCTCTGGAAGTGCTTCGAATCCGGACACAATGATTTCAGGCTTATCAGCACTGGGCACGGTGTTATCCCTTGGTTTTTTGGTAAGTTTGCCTCTCCTTCTTTAATTATTTTCTTTTAGTAATTAAAAGTGTATCCTCGAAGGTTCCTTTAATCAACATGTACCGTCGACCATCCTTCGTAGTCCTCACTCTAGTCCTGGTTAGTGGAATAACCATGTACTTGGCTAGTAGTACTCAAATCGGATTCCCCTATCGACCCAAAACTAATAGTGAGCGAGTCATGTATCAGGTAAATCTAATTTGTAAATTAATCGTTCCGATAACACAATTTGATAATTATTTTTATAGCACGTAAGGAGAATCTTTTACGAATACGATGGAACTGTTAGCAAGGATGAATCCGGCTATTTGTTTAATTTCCAAGATAGAAGAGAAGAAAAACCTTACATCGGTGTTAATCTGACGGGATCGATTAGAACGAGGTCTGAATGCGAAAAGCACATGATGTGTGGATTGCCATTGTTTGATGAGCGATGGGTGAACAACCGTTTACAGGGTATGTGGTTACCACGCGAACCCGTTGAACCACCATTTCCAACCAAGCTAGAACTTCTAAGCAAAACAGTGCTGGAAAGCAACAATACGATAGCAAGCTTTAAGTTCCGAGTAACAGGACCTCCTCATTTGAGTTTGTTTATTCAACCCTATAAGGATGATTTCGTGTCTATAAGTAACTGGACATTCTCACAGAATTATCTTAAAAATCCGCCAGCTCATCCCCTTGTTTACCACATATATATTACGTTTGGAATAGCTCATCCAACTCTGGAGTTCACCTTGGATATTTCGGTAAGTACTCAGAAGAATACTTAGTATAAAGATAATCATATATTTATATTGCTTATCTCAATAGAGACCCAATGGAGACTTTGAGGTTCCATCCCTTCAACTGGGAGTATCGGGACATTATATGGGCGATAAGGGTGACGAGAGTAGTCTGAAGTTCGCCTCTACATATCCGTCGCATGCAGTTCTGATCCATTGGCCTTCGTTGTATCAAAGATATATTTTCTAAATTTGCTATTTACAAATATTTGAAATAATAATAAATCTACAACTCGCAAATATATCTTTTTTGACTGACTTATTGACTCTGTTCCCAGAAGTTTCCCGTTAGGTCTTATGTGATTAAACAATAAGCCTAGATTTTTTTACCGCTCGGTGATTTGACTGGCAGGCTTAAAAAAAACCAATTTTTTGATCGGAAATTTCCCAGAAATTTATTTCCATCTATAATAAATCTATTTCAAATAATTATGCATGTTATCGTGAACCAATAAAGCATAAATTAAGCTTTTATTACTTAAAAACGATAACGTAGTGATAAAGCATCAATGTAAAATTTCAAACAATAAAGAGAACATCAAAATACTTTCAGGCAGCCAGGCGGGTTCATATTCTTCATTTGATTTTTATACTAAACATTTTTCTGATTAGGGATTTCAGGGTTTTCCCCAATCCTCGCAATAAATGTTGTATTTATTATAATATTGTGTATAACCCATTAGCTTTTTAGACCCAGTACTTTAAAAAAGTACAAATGGGTCTATTACGTTTGTGCAAATGTGCGTAACAGGCAGAAGAAGGCGTGGCAGACCCCATAAAGTATATATATTCTTGATCAGCATCAACAGCCGAGTCGATATAGCGATGTCCGTCTGTCTGTCAGTCCGATTTTGTGTCACCTAGATCTCAGAGACTATAAGAGCTAGAGAGACCAAATTTGGCATGTACGTTCATCTATATCTTGCATTGAACGAGTTTGCTTTATATTTTTACCACGCCCCTCTCCGCCCCCGGAAATTGAAAAACAAAATTTCAAAGTCGAATTACAAGAGCCCCTTAATGCTAGCGCCTTGATTATTGGTACTTATAATATAGACTATGGTCCAAACCTGTCCGCAAAAATTTTGCGGAAGTTATTTAACTAACAATGTTACGGGCAAAAGGAAGAAGAAGAGACGCTAGCAACCTCTATGTTTATTAACTTCGTAGTGGCGCCATCTATTGTACGGTACGCAACATTAAAGAACAATCTATAGTGACGGCTTTCCACTCAAAAAGTACTGGGTCTCCTACTGTCGAGCTTGCTCCACTGTAGCTTACTGCATTTTTTATCTTTTAAATTTTGATTTTAAAATTGGAATCAATTTAATTGTTAACTAATAATATAAGTTTTAATATAATTACTTTTTGATGACTGCTTTCAGTCGCCGTTTAATAAATAAATAGTAGTAAAAATAAACTTATTAGCTATCTAGCAATTAAATCGGCGAATGCTAAAGATCAGCCATAAACCCCAAGAATTTAACTAGCAAAATTATATACCTATTGATAACATAAAGCCAATCTAATAATAATTATTATTGTTTTTTAGAAATTATAATTTCTTAACTGTACAAAAACGGCAAATACTTTTTTATTTAAATTTTCCACGTGTTTACAATAAATCCATACCTAAAATTTTGGATGGTTACAAAAATCAATGGTTGAATCAATAAAAATTCGATAATTAATGTGATAACTTCATGGAAACAATAAAGATATGATACGATTTATGAATGTAACCTAGTAATTTTATATGCTTTCTGATTCTTATAAAATGCTCGGAATTATGTCTGGGTTCTTTAGTTCTATTTGTGAAAACGTTCGGTTCAAAGCAAAAACTGCTTCAAACATGAGCGACAAGGATAAATTGGTAGTGATTCCTTCCAAAATAATCAAAAAAGATTTTATTTACTTGACAATAAGTACTATCCTCAGATACCTAACGAGGATGGCAGAGGATTTTCCAGAGATATTTCTGGCAAGAATTCCACAAAATCACCCTGGTTTTTCGGAGTCGCATTCCTACTGTTCTGGATAATATTGTTCTTCGCTGTAGTGATTCCCCTTTTTTACCGCCTGCCTACAGTTATTACAGTCGAGGACTCCGGCAAAGGGGAATTTATAGGAGAACGAGCTTATAAAACTCTGAATGATCTGGTTCAAATAGGACCCAGGTTACCTGGCAGTACTGCCAATGAACTGGACAGTGTGGTTTTTTTAATTCTTGAAATTCTCAATATAAAGAATGACCTTTTAGAAGAATACTTCAATATGGAGGTTGACCTACAAATGACTTCAGGCTCTCACGTCTATAGTTCCCTGCTGGAAATGTATGAAGGAGTTCAAAATGTTGTTGTGAAATTGTCTTCAAAGAACTCCACAAGCGAGTCTTATCTTCTGGTTAACAGTCACTTTGACACCGTGCTGACTTCTCCGGGTGCAGGTGACGATGGTTTCATGGTTGCCACCATGTTGGAGATATTAAGAGTAATGGCCACGACAAAGCAATACTTTGAGCATCCTATCGTCTTCCTGTTTAATGGAGATGAAGAAATGGGTATGCAAGCCTCTCATGGATTTATAACTCAACACAAATGGGCAAAAAATTGCAAGTGAGTTACACACGATCATAGATTACATAATATTTGAGTAAAAATAACTATTTGCAGAGCTGTTATTAACCTAGAAGGAGCTGGCGGTGGAGGTCGTGAGATTCTTTTCCAGACAGGACCTTCGCATCCATGGCTAGCCAATGTAATAATACTTATATTTGACCCTATTCAGAAACAATATCTTAATTTCCATCTCATTTCGCAGTACTACAAGAAAAGTGCCAAACATCCTTTGGCTACAACCTTAGCTGAGGAAATCTTTCAAGGAGGTCTTATAGATTCAGCTACTGACTATCGTATCTTCGTACAATATGGCGATATTCCCGGTCTCGACTTTGCCCAGATGATAAATGGTTACGTATATCACACCAAATATGATCGTATTGATGTGATCCCTCGAGGCGCTATTCAGAATACTGGAGATAACATTCTTGGACTTGTTCGAGCTTTGGCTAATGCACCTGAAATGCATAACACAAATGTAAAGTCGAAATACAGTTTATACTTTTTCCCTTTATTAACTCATTTAATCAAAATCAGGCAAATAAGGAAGGACATGCAGTCTTCTTCGACTTCCTAGGTCTCTACCTCGTCAGCTACACAGAAGAAACTGGAAGGATTTTGAACTATGGTGTTGCTGGAATTACACTGATCCTGATCTTCATATCAGTCTGGAGGATGTCGGCGGTTTCATCCCTGTCTTCTGGCTATGTGGCTAAGCGACTTATAATCCTTATAATTATTCAGTTCATAGCTCTTGTACTTGGATTGGCATTGCCAATATTGGTAGCCTACTTATTCGATAGTTTCAGATTGTCTCTGACCTACTTCAGTTCCCCCTATCTGCTTATCGGATTATACGTATGTCCATCTCTAATTGGCCTAAGCCTCCCCATCACAATTTACTATCAATTGCAGCAGAATGTAAGTTATACTTGGCTTGGCATAACTTCCCTACTAATTGTAATATTTTCCAGAATAAATTGCCTTTCGCCTACCATCTTCAACTGGGATTACACAGCTGGGCAATTGTTCTGTCTGTTCTAGTGTTAGGAATTACCATGATTGGAATACGTTCTGTATATGTTCTCACATTTTCGATGATATTTTATGCCTTATCCTTGGCCGTTAATCTGTTGACAACACTTCATGACCGAGGCTACCGTTGGTCAAGTTTATTCAAGTTTTTCCAGGTGATACCTTTCTTATATATTAGCTCGCTCATTTATACCTTTATTGTGGCTATGACACCCATGAATGGTCGCTCTGGAAGTGCTTCGAATCCGGACACAATGATTTCAGGCTTATCAGCACTGGGCACGGTGCTATCCCTTGGTTTTTTGGTAAGTTTGCCTCTCCTTCCTTTAATTATTTTCTTTTAGTAATTAAAAGTGTATCCTCGAAGGTTCCTCTTATCAACATGTACCGTCGACCATCCTTTATAGTCCTCACTCTAGTCCTGGTTAGTGGAATTACCATGTACTTGGCTAGTAGTACTCAAATCGGATTCCCCTATCGACCCAAAACTAATAGTGAGCGAGTCATGTATCAGGTAATTATAATTGGCAGAACAATTAAACTGATAAGGTAATCTGGTAATTAATTTTATAGCACGTAAGGAGAATCTTTTACGAATACGATGGAACTGTTAGCAAGGATGAATCCGGCTATTTGTTTAATTTCCAAGATAGAAGAGAAGAAAAACCTTACATTGGTGTTAATCTGACGGGATCGATTAGAACGAGGCCTGAATGCGAAAAGCACATGATGTGTGGATTGCCATTGTTTGATGAGCGATGGGTGAACAACCGTTTACAGGGTATGTGGTTACCACGCGAACCCGTTGAACCACCATTTCCAACCAAGCTAGAACTTCTAAGCAAAACAGTGCTGGAAAGCAACAATACGATAGCAAGCTTTAAGTTCCGAGTAACAGGACCTCCTCATTTGAGTTTGTTTATTCAACCCTATAAGGATGATTTCGTGTCTATAAGTAACTGGACATTCTCACAGAATTATCTTAAAAATCCGCCAGCTCATCCCCTTGTTTACCACATATATATTACGTTTGGAATAGCTCATCCAACTCTGGAGTTCACCTTGGATATTTCGGTAAGTACTCAGAAGAATAGAATAAATATAATCATATACTTATATTGCTAATCTTAATAGAAACCCAATGGAGACTTTGAGGTTCCATCCCTTCAACTGGGAGTATCGGGACATTATATGGGCGATAAGGGTGACGAGAGTAGTCTGAAGTTCGCGTCTACGTATCCGTCGCATGCAGTTCTGATCCATTGGCCTTCTTTGTATCAGAGATATATTTTCTAAATTTAATTCAATATATATCTTTCAATAATAAATATTAATAAAAATTAATATATTTTCAATAAGCTGTTTAAGTGTTCGACCTCATCCTAAATCATTTTTGGAAGCAATAACCCTTTATCTCAAAGAAATCGTTGATAATTCAATCAAGTTTTTATTGTTATGCGAAGAAACGATAATATTGGACAAAAAGTACTGATAATAAGACGACTATATACATAGTATTAAACCATTAACGTGTAACATAGCAATATACAAAGAATTATGATCAGTAGAAAATTAAAATCAAAGGTTAATGGAGTGGTAGGTGAGTCTAGTCGAAGTTTACTGAAATTATATCCATCGAAAAAAGTTGGAATGATGAATGAATTGCACGTTTCGTGACAAGTTTAAATTCCCCCCGAAAGGTTATAATATTTGGATAGTTATCAAATTTTTGATACGATTACGATCTAAGAATCATTTATTGGATTGCTTCTGAAAAATTTACCGATATGGGCGCAATAAAATTATGTATTTATTAGGCTATTTATTAAGGCACCGACTTTGTGATACCATTCTAGACTACTATAAAATGCTCACTCGTACGTCTGAGCTCCTCAGTTCCATTTGTGAATTCACTTAAGCAGAACAACATCGGAAGAGCATGGGCGATAAGGATAAACTGGTATTGACATTTTTACATAATAATTTACTAAAGTTCCATTACCATTTTATATAAAAAATACACCTTAGCTACCAACCGAGGCTGGCAAAAGGCCTTGCCGGGATATATTTGAAAAAGATGCCCCTGTAAATGCACCCTGGTATTTTGGAATTGGATTCGTACTCTTCTGGATTTTACTGTTCTTCGCTGTTGTGATCCCACTCTTCTATCGCCTGCCCCTAGCTTTGTCTATAGAGGATGGCAACGAGGGGGAATTCATCGGAGAACGTGCTTACAACACTCTTAATAATCTGGTCAATATCGGGCCCAAAGTGCCAGGCAGTAATGAAAATGAAGTGGACGCTGCATTGTTTGTTCTTAACGAAATAGCTGATATAAGGAATAACCTCCTCAGCGAATATTTTACATTAGAGATTGACGTACAGAGAACATCTGGTGCCCACATCTATAGTTCCATGCTGGAAGTGTACCAAGAAGTTCAAAATATTATTGTGAAATTGTCTTCAAAGAACTCCACAAGCGAGTCTTATCTTTTGGTTAACAGTCACTTTGACACCGTGTTGACTTCTCCGGGTGCAGGTGACGATGGCTTTATGGTTGCCACCATGTTGGAGATATTAAGAGTAATGGCTACGACAAAGCAATACTTTGAGCATCCTATTGTCTTCCTTTTCAATGGAGATGAAGAAATGGGTATGCAAGCCTCTCATGGATTTATAACTCAACACAAATGGGCAACAAATTGCAAGTAAGTTTTACAATAATATTATTTACTCTTACTTTACACTTGTCTTATCCATAATGTTAAACAGAGCTGTGGTCAATTTGGATGCTGGAGGTAGCGGTGGACGTGATCTCTTGTTCCAGACAGGACCTTCGCATCCATGGCTAGCCAATGTAAGATCAAGGTAACTATTGAAACAATCACTTTTAAAATGTTGTGTACTTTGCAGTATTACAAGAAAAGTGCCAAACATCCTTTCGCTACAACTCTGGCTGAAGAAATCTTTCAAGCAGGTCTTATACCATCGGATACCGACTATCGTATTTTTGTACAATACGGAAATATTCCAGGTACGAAATCAAGGACATTCAATAGAATACTTAGATTCACATGGTTTCTTAAACAGGTGTCGACATTAGCCAGTTCACTAATGGATTTATTTATCACACCAAGTATGATCGCACTGATGTGATTCCTCGTGGATCTATTCAGAATACTGGCGATAACATCCTTAGTCTTGTAAGGGCCTTAGCTAATGCTCCCGAATTATACAACATACAGGTAATATATTCTACTTTTATTTATAACTAAGTATTCGCACTAACTATGTGATTAATTGATAGGCTTATGAGTCAGGTAATGCCATCTTCTTTGACTTCCTTGGACTCTTCTTCGTCAGCTACTCTGAGGGAACTGGAAGGATTCTGAACTATAGCGTGACCGGAGTTACGCTTATACTGATTTTTATATCAGTCTGGAGAATGTCTGCGATATCCTCCCTATCTTGTTGCCATGTGATGCAGCGTCTAATATTCTTGCTGATTATTCAGATAATAGCACTTACCCTAAGTTTGGCACTGCCTTTACTAGTAGCATATTACTTTGATAGTTTCGGATTATCATTAACCTACTTTAGCTCGCCCTACCTTCTTATCGGATTATATGTTTGTCCATCGCTTATTGGACTAAGTCTTCCCATCACATTTTACTATCAATCATTGCAGCAAGTAAGTGTTATAATTTAAATTGACTTCAATTCTAGACTGACTCATATACTTTACAGAATAAACTGCCTTCTATTTACCACCTCCAATTGGCACTGCACAGCTGGGCAATAATTTTATCGGTTTTGGTTCTTGGACTTACTGCTTATGGAATACGTTCCGTATATTTTCTTACATTTTCGATAATTTTTTATACCAGTTCTTTGGTCATAAATCTATTGACAACATTTCACGATCGCGGATACAGTTGGGCTGGTTCAGTTATAATTTTCCAGATGATGCCATATCTTTATAATAGCTACCTCATCTATATTTTTATTGTGGCCATGACGCCTATAAATGGTCGATCAGGAAGTGCAACGAACCCAGACACAATGATTTCAATCCTGACAGCATTAGGAACGATATTATCCTTTGGATTTCTGGTGAGTATTTATTTCGTTTTTGAATTTTCTGTGAGAAACTAACAGCATATCTTTAAAGGTTCCTCTTATCAATATGTTCCGACGACCATCATTTGTAGTCTTTACGCTATTCTTAGTGAGTGGAATTACCATGTTCTTGGCTAGTAGTACTCAAATCGGATTCCCTTATCGACCCAAAACTAATAGTGAGCGAGTCATGTATCAGGTAATTATAATTGGCAGAACAATTGAACTGATAAGGTAATCTGGTAATTAATTTTATAGGACGTGCGAAGAATCTTTTACGAGTACGATGGAACTGTTAGCAAGGATGAATCCGGCTACTTGTTTAATTTCCAAGATAGAAGAGAAGAAAAACCTTATTTCGGTGTTAATTTGACGGGTTCGATTAGAACGAGGCCTGAATGCGAAAAGCACATGATGTGTGGTTTGCCTTTATTCGATGAAAGGTGGGTTCACAATCGTTTAGAGGGTATGTGGTTACCACGCGAACCAATTGAACCACCATTTCCAAGCAAGTTGGAACTGCTAAGCAAAACAGTGTTGGAAAATAAAAACACGGTCCGCTTTCGGTTCAGAATAACGGGAGCTCAGTATTTCTCTCTGTTTATTCAACCCAATGAAGATGAGTTTGTTACTATGAGCAACTGGACATTCTCGCAGACTTATCTGAAAAATCCTCCTGCTTATCCACTTTCCTATCACATCTATATTACGTATGGCTCAAGTAGTTCAACACTTGAGTTTACGTTGGAATTTACGGTAAGTTTAATAATGAAAATGATTTAAAATATATTAAATGTATTTTATTTCAATAGAAACCGAATGGGGACTTCAATGTTCCCTCGTTCCAATTGGGATGGTCGTTACACTTCCTTGGAAACAAGGGGGATAAGATCAGTGAGAAGTTCGCCTCTACATTCCCATCACATGCTGTGGTAGCCCATTGGCCATCATTATATCAAAGATACATATTTTAATTACAGTTGGAAAATAAAATTAAGACACACAGAATCTTATCATTATTAATGGTATATTGAAAGACATTGGATTGTTTTGCGGAAACTTATTTCTGAGTCATTACGGGAAGTCCACGTTCTACAGTTTGGATAAAAACAATCTTGGTCCGGTCAACGTTTTATTATGCGAAAAAGCGATAGTGTTTAACAAAGAGTAATAAATATGAATATGTATGGTTCATAAAATTGACTATGTTGATAAGAAAAATAATAATTTGTTACCAATTTTTAGATTCTATTAGTAAACAATGGGAATTTCGAACTTGAGGTAGAGTAGTGACGGGCCAATGACGTTGCAATAGACAGATATATCAAATCAGTTTTGGGGTTTTAATTCAGATCAGATTATAAATTCTTTATGGTCCGAGATTATTTAGACGACTTATCTTCATAATATGGCGTACGTATTTTTAAACCATCATGATCACGGTGACTTTAGAAGCGTGCTTCCTTTAATCATGGCTATAAATTCGGCTAACGAGGGTAGACCAAAGAGTTGTCTACTATCTAAACAATTTGCACGAAATTGAAAGCAACCTAACAATATTTTCCATTAGACTTTGCACTTAAACATTGAACTGCCCTCGTATTGACCGTTATCAAAGTTATATAGAATCATTGTCGCTATAAAATGATATATTTTAAACATTTTTGACTGAAGCCTCCGCCTTTATGACCTTTTTCGAAAGCTATAAAAGACCGTTATATTAGGGTAGTTGGTTAGTCGAGCAATTGAAAGCGTGCGCTTCACTTCAGTGGAGGACGAATTGGCCATTATGAGCGATAAGGAGAAACTGGTAAATATCTCAATATAAGAGAACATTATATAAACTTCCACTAATTGTATCCACTGAAAACGTAGATTGTACGCGAGTCTGGCAAAGGATCGTCTAGAATCGTTTTAAGGGACTCGAATAATAAACCATCATGGTATCTTGGAGCTGGTTATGTGCTCTTCTGGGCGCTACTGTTCTTTGCAGTTGTGATTCCCCTCTTTAACCGGCTGCCCCCCGCTCTGAGTACCGAGGATGCCAAAAATGGAGAATTCATCGGAGAACGAGCTTATAATACACTGAACAATCTGGTTAATATTGGCAGCAAAGTGGTTGGCAGTAATACCAATGAGGTGTCCACTGTGGTTTATCTGCTCAATGAAATAGCTGATATCAAGAAGGATATGTTAATTGACTACTTTAACTTGGAGGTTAACGTACAACAGACATCGGGAGCACTCAGATATGCCCATATGCTTAACATGTATCAAGGAGTTCAAAATGTTGTTGTGAAATTGTCTTCAAAGAACTCCACAAGCGAGTCTTATCTTTTGGTTAACAGTCACTTTGACACCGTGTTGACTTCTCCGGGTGCAGGTGACGATGGTTTTATGGTTGCCACCATGTTGGAGGTGCTACGTGTGATGGCCACAACAAAAGAATCCTTCGAACATCCCGTCATTTTTCTGTTTAATGGTGCAGAAGAATCAGCCTTGCAAGCTTCTCATGGATTTATTACTCAACACAAATGGGCCCCAAATTGCAAGTAAGACTCTACACAAAATTATTCAGAGTATTAAGAGAAAATATAACAGGAGAAACATATTTACAGAGCCCTCATCAATCTGGATGCTGCTGGCAGTGGAGGACGTGAATATCTGTTTCAATCTGGACCTTCGCATCCTTGGCTAGTTGAAGTAAGATCATTAAGACAGTTCTCTTTATGAATATTTTCAATAACATTTTCAATTATTTAGTACTACAAAAAAAATGCCAAACATCCAGCTGCCACGACATTGGGAGAAGAAATCTTTCAAGCAGGTCTTATACCATCAGACACGGACTTTGCCGCATTCACAAAGTATGGCAAAATTCCAGGTATGAATAAAATAGAATCGTATTTACAATATAATAAACTGTTGAAACTGTAGGACTCGATATTGCTCAGGCTTCAAATGGATTTATTTATCACACCAAGTACGATCGCCTTGATGTGATTCCTCGTGGATCTATTCAGAATACTGGCGATAACATCCTCAGCCTTGTTAGAGCTTTAGCCAATGCACCCGAAATGTACGATACTCAGGTGAGACACTTGAATAGAGTCTTAAACTAAGAGCTTCCTCTAATTAAATAACTAATTAATAGGCTCATGAGACGGGACACGCTGTCTACTTTGACTTCCTTGGACTCTTTTTCGTCAGCTACTCTGAGGAAACTGGAAAGATTTTAAACTATAGCGTGGCTGGAGTTACAATTATTCTGATTATTATATCAGTCTGGAGAATGTCTGCAATTTCCTCCCTTTCTTGTTGTAATGTGATTCAGCGCCTTATATTCCTGGTGATTGTTCAGATTATAGCTCTCACTCTCAGCCTAACACTTCCTTTGTTGGTCGCGTATTACTTTGATAGTTACGGATTATCATTGACCTACTTTAGTTCCCCTATCCTGCTCATCGGATTATATGTATGTCCATCACTTATTGGGCTAAGTCTTCCCATTACAATTTACTATCAATTGCAAAAGAGAGTAAGTAAATATTAAGACTGTTTTAACTTAATAACTAACTATCTTTCATTACCAGATTAAACTGCCTTTCATCTACCACCTTCAATTGGGATTGCACAGCTGGGCAATTATTTTATCGGTTCTGGATATTATGTTAACCGTTAGGGGAATACGTTCCGCATATATATTTACAATTCCGATTGCCTTTTATGCCATTGCCATGACTTTGAATATGCTGACAACATTCCACGATCGAGGATACAGTTGGGCTGGCTTGGTTATGATGGGGCAGGTGATGCCTTTCCTATATAGCAGTTCCCTCTTCTATCTCTTTTTAGTGGTATTGATACCGATGAGTGGACGCTCTGGAAGTGCTACGAATCCAGATCTCTTTATAGCGATCTTGGCTGCAATGGGAACCATTCTTTCTTTCGGCTTTTTGGTGAGTTTATTCTGAAATTTTTGGTTAGACATGATGTAAATAGATTTTCCTTTCTCAGATGCCGCTTATCAATATGTTCCGTAAGCCACTTACTGTGGTTTTAGCCTTGTTGCTGGTGACAGGCATTACAACTTTCCTTGCAAGTTCAACTGAAATAGGTTTCCCTTATCGCCCAAGAACAAACAGTTTTCGAGTAACTTATCAGGTATTTATTGCTATAGCCATTTAATCGGGGATGATATCACACATTTTATCGGATATTTCATATCAGCACGTGCGAAAAATCTACTATGAATATGACGGCTATGAAAGCATCGATGAGTCTGGTTATTTGTTCAATTTCCAAGACCGACGCATGGCGGAACCCATGATGGGAGTACGTTTAACCGGTGCCCGATTTATGAAAGAGGACTGCGAAAAGCACATGATGTGTGGAGTGCCATTGTATGATGAGAGATGGGTCGAGAATCGTCTGGAGGGAATTTGGGTGCATCGAGCAGATTCTGGTCTACCAATCGGCACTAATCTAACACTACTCAGCAAAACAGTGTTGGAAAACAATACAACTGTGCACTTTGAGTTCCTCTTGGATGGTCCTGATCATATGAGTATATTTATTCAACCCTATGAAGATGATTATGCCACATTGAGCAATTGGTCATTCTCGCGCGAATATCTCGAAAATCCCCCTGAATATCCATTATCTTATCACATATATTATACCTATGGTATAATTACATCACCATTGAAATTTTTCTTGGAAATTACGGTAAGCTGATGAAGTACGATCTTAAGTTTGAATTTATAGCGAAAATTTAATTTTTCAGAAACTCAATGGCAACTTTGATGTTCCGCTTTTCCAATTGGGTATATGTGGACATTATATGGGAAGTACAGGGGATGCACAGAGTCAGAAGTTTGCGAAATCCTTCCCATCGTATGCAACAGTTGTGGAGTGGCCATCTACATATCTTAGATACATTTTTTAGATCTGTATGAAGCCCTTAAGCAATTAAGCAGCAATTAAACACAATTGGTGCTGCAGGCGAATTTGCTGTATCTAAGCTATAAATATATAGATAAGGACAGCCGCCGATTAATGTGGGTCAGATTCTGAGCCACATCTGTGCACTTTACGAATATGGCTCTGAAGAGCCCATCTGTTGTTTTGATGGTAGTGCTAATGGGTATCATCGGGCAGAATAAAAAATATGCAGGTCAAAAAATCAACTTAAAATTAAGTATATCAATAACTTAGTTCCAGGTAAGACTCAGTTGTATCCAGTTATAAGACAGGGATTACATGAAGAGAAATTAAACAAATTAAGAAACTAGACATCCAAAAATTACATTTTAAGGTTTACTAAAATCAACTATTTCGCCCACTGTGCTGTGCAAAGAAAATCTGAGATACTAATACACAAAATACGATTTGCAGTTCATAATCTCACTTATTAAATATATAATCGCATAAAGTAATATAAATTTGAAACTCAAATTCGACCACTGTGCGTATTAGTATGTAATATGAAAGATAATTCCAGAATATACGAATTTAATCTGAGCAAATACCAGCGAATTTTAGTATTACTTTTTGAGCATATACATTAACTGCGCCGCCCACTGTGCAGTGCAAGCATATGGACACAGTGCCTTCTAAATGTATATACTCACGCACAGCTATATAGCTTGACATTTGTTTGACACAGAAGCCGCTTGCCACCGGCAACGCACTAATTTCCAGGAATTTCACGCCACTCTTCGCATTATGCTTATCTCTCGTTCCCCATTCCCGATCCAGTTCCTCAGTTCCAGTCTCCACCTCAGTTCCAGTCTTAGTCGCAATCTCTGACATCAAAAGCATATGCAAATTTCGAGTGTATCTTCACACGATCTCGGGATCTGATGCCTTGTTAACTGCTCTCAGTTAAATGTCACCCGCGGCTTTTGGCCATGTTGAAAATGAATTTTAATTGTTGCTGCTGTTGTTGTTGTTGTTGTTGTGGGTTGTGTTACCGGCCTAATGGACAATAATTTACAACAAATTGACCAACACACGACTGGAATTTATTACAAAAGAAACTTTTTTCATAAATGTACAATATTAAGTAGAACTAAATTTTCATATGAATCAAGTGTAGAGATATTAAACTACTCGTCATCATGGAAATGAAGGTGACGTTTGCGACTTGTTCCTCGTTCCTGACCATGATTGTAGTTGTTGTTCCGGGTATAGTTAGTATTGCCGTAATTATTGTTTCTACTATAGTTGTAGCCACTACTGTTGTTGTAGCTGTAGTTGTTGTAGTTATTGTGTCTGCTGTAGCTTTGATGATCAACAAATTGAGGTTGACGTGTCCGCCAGTTCTCTTGTCTCTGATTATAGGAGCCATTGTAATTGTCCTTGCGATTGTAGAATTCCTGTCGTTCGGTTTCATTATCCTGCCTATGTTGATATCTATGTTGATTTCTCGGATTGTGGCCTTGATTTCTATCCTGATTATACCTTTGATGATGGTGTTGCTGTTGTTGCTGCTGCCAACTTTTCGGATCCTGACCCCACCTACTTTCTCTTCGCTCATCTCGCTGGTCATCTTGCTTTCTATAATGTTGCCTGGGCCATTGATGATCATCAATTATTTTCCGCTTCTTAGGTTCAGGTTGGCTCTTATCACTATCATGTCGTTCTCTATTGATCTGCATTAGTTGTAGCAAGGAGCTTGTGTAGTTTTCCCTTTCAATATTATGGCCACGTGCATCGGCGAAAGCTACAATAGACTTAACAAGTTATATTCCACAGATTTGTAATTTTAAAACGCTTTTACGCACTCTGGATGGCCAACTTGGGTGGCATATTCATTTTGGTGATCATAAAGTAACAGATCAAATATCCAGTACGATTCACACCGTGCGTACAATGCACTCCAATAAGTTTGTCTGTCAAATAAAGATTTGGGCATGTTTCAGTTGTTGTAATTATTTTATGACATTCTTGGGGTTTGTCAGAAGTTATCTGTAGCGCGGTGAGAGCATTTAACTATTGCTGCGCTGCGTTGTCATGTTGCCACAAATTGCTACAAATTTCATTCCAGACATTGGCCACAGGAATGCATTCGCATCGCCCACGCCAAGTGGATAAACCGGCTGGGTCTGTGACTCTCTGTGAATGTGACTGTGACTGAGTTTCTGGCCAAATTGGCATAAAAGCAGAAGCGGCGCGACCTGAGCTAAATCTAGAAAACACCGCACACTGTCAATATGCACAACATTGGCTATAAATTTTGTACAAAGAAAAAAATAAAAAGGAAACATGTCAGCAGTTGGTGCAAGGCTCGTAGTACTTGTTAGGTAGCAAGGGGGCAAGAGGAAATTGCGGCAAGTTGGCGCGGCAAGTCAAAGTCGTTTTACGAATTGTGCACTATGCGGGTGCCAGATTTGCGGCCAGTCGTAGCTGCCACTTGTACGTCATGTTTTCGCTGTGTTTAAACCAAGTTACAAACAACAGCATCCTTGCTGCAAACTGGGGCACAGTGGGTGTTGCAATCAAAGCTAAATCAATTACAAAACATACTCCTCAAAATCTATGACAATCCGCATTCTAATATCGATAATCTTATTTAAAGAGAATACTAATATATTTAAAAATTATTAGCTCAATTACTTGTCTGCTGCCCACTGTGCCTAAAAGCTGCATCTTCAACTAGCCGCTTGACAAGTCCCGACCACCTTGAATTTGACTTATATTTTTCTTGATTTCCTACGTTGTAAATATGTATGTTGTCAGACAACTTCAATTTCGTACTTTTTTTATTGTACATTTTGAATGCAAACCGGCGCCAGTGACCATTGTTTCCAGATTTACATGAGGATAGAAACCATTGGGGGTATTTAGCAGGTCATTTTAAGAATTAATCACTAATCAGTAATTAGTAACTGAATGACGTGATACTTGTTTTTTACAAATCAGTTTACTTGCTATAAATATTACACTTTATATATACAATTTTTTTCAAAATTAAAAGCGCCGGACAAAAATGTTTTTTTGCTAGGGTTCAAATAAAACCATAAAAAATTTGGGATCGATCGGATAATGTTTGATGGCCGCACCCTCGGCTCAAAGTACATTGTACATCATACATACCTTTTTATAAAATCTGCCTAGTAGGTCTTTTCAAAAAAAAACCCGAAAGAACTCTATTTCTGAGTATCATATTATGATTAAAGAAAGTTTTTATAGGGAAAGCTGTGAAAGATTTCTACTCTATATATTATAAATCATATTTAATTCTCGAATTTCATTTGTATTTAAAGGTTGCGGAATAACATTGATTATCAACTTAAACTTTCAATGACTTTGTTATTCTTTTGCCGCATTTCTGATTTAAGCTGTCAGATCATAATTAAAAATTCCCTTTCTTTAACTAAACTCCCACAATGTTTCAGTTGTTGCAAAAAGTTATATAGTTGTAGATGTTGTTAGTTTTTGCACATTTCTATCTGGAGGCTGTACTCAACATGGTAATTGCATATTACATATGGACCGGCAACTGGCTTTTGATAATATCTGCTTGCATATTTTGAGCTCTAATTGTGTTGACAGATATGCATCTGCATCGTTGATAGTGGGGAAAGCGTTCCCACGACTCAGATAGTCAAGATTGCGAGTGTGTGAATGTTTTGTTTTTGTGTGGGAGAATAAACAAATTCTGCACTTACCATTATCCGCATTAGCCTCCAGGAATTCAGTCACATAGTCGCAAAATCTGAAATGGCATAAGATGATCAACTAATCCCCACTCAATAAGTTCTCGACCTACCTTTGTGCTAAATCCCTGGATGGCGTATGATGTCCGGGTATCATTAGCTTCTGATGCTCTACATTTTTATCCTTAAAAGCCTACAAAAGATCATTGTAAAATGTGAATATGAAGAACAAAAACAATAAATTTTGACTTGCCTGGGGATTGTAATATCGATTGGTGTTGGTCAAGTCAACGATCAGACCCAAATTTGGAACAGACTCCAGTAGGGAATGTGGCGCCAGACGCAGCTCCTCATCGACTGTGTTATTGATATTCTGTAAAACAGGCAAATATGGAACATATTCAAAACATGTTGAAATTGCTCAATTTATGCACTCGGCCGCCGGCGGTACAATTAATAAGATGGCCAAGGAGCAACTTCTTGGCCACTGTGCGGTGTTATTTAATTAAGCAAAAACAATTTAATTTAATATTCATGCAAGGCGGCTGCGTGGGGTCCTCTTCTTTTTGCGTGGAACATCATGTACCACTTGCCACTTTTATGCATAATTGCAATACACACAAAAATTGGTTCCCTTTTTGTTATTTATTTTTAGAGACCCTCTTGGCCGGTGGTCCACATTTCAACATCAATCAATATCATCCAACTTCAGATGTAGCTGCTCCTGGTAACCGGTTTTGGACGGGGGAGTAGTAGGGGAAGCACTTACCCGATTTAGCGGCACTTTGAATGCAATAAAACGTGTGGAGGGAACGCGCTGGCCAATAGGTTGATAATTAAGCCAACTGCAAAACATAACACAAACATATAAACAAAACACGCGTCTCAACACAAATGAATAAAAATAACACTTAAACGAGCATACGCACCGATCAGGTATTGCTTTACCCATTGCTTGTGATGATTATAGCTGAATTACTCCAACTACTCTTGTTTATAATTGAGTTTCTACCCGAAAAATTAATAAAACTGTAAACTTTGCTATGATTTCTAAAAATATTTACATCAACAACTAGAGCTGAAAAAAATATCGAAGATATATCGATATATCGATGTTTTCTTACCAAAAACCTCGAAACCTCGATACACGAAAATATCGATATTTTTCAGCTCTATCAACAACGTAAGCGAAACGGCCACTCTGACTTTTTCCAACACCAACAACGTAAGCGAAGCGGCCACTTAGTTTAAACGTGTGTCTTATTTTAAAACCAACCTATAGGTGGCGATTTAGGTTTTGCCAGCAGACAAAAGGAGACGCCATTACAAAATTAATAAACAATTTGAATTAAATCTATTTAAATTAAATTTTAGATATACCAATTCAAATCATATAACATGTAAGTAAGAAATGCGAGCTTAAAATTTTTTATAAAAATAAACAGCAGAAAAACACCAGTTTCCCGCTGCTTTCGTTGTTTCCCGCAATTGAACTTTGAAAATCACAGATTTAAAGGAAAAAAGCAATATTTCCAACACTATTCGATAGCGGCATCGATAATTTCACAGCTGGGAAAACGACTTTTGGACTTTCTGCGTTTCCCGTAGCAGGTACTTTGTAAATTACTATTAATTAACTTTTAATAATAGTAGCCATTTTTTTAAGCACTAAATAAACTCAAAATGTTTGCCAGCAATACGCGTAATCTAGTGCGCAGCAGCTTTGTAAGTACTTAAATGAAATAACGGCAGAAAAAAATGTCGCACGATCACTGAAAACGTACTTATTCAATTATTTATTTTTGCTTTTCATTTAAAGTTGCAGCGTTGCAAGAGCACATTGGTTTTGGCGGAGCACAACAATGAGACGCTGAATCCCCTCACATTGAATACGATTTCGGCGGCCAAGAAGATCGGCGGTGACGTCACAGTTCTTGTAGCAGGCACAAAATGTGGACCCGTAAGCGTTTTGTTGTTGTTGTTTAAAAGTTTGCATAATCATTGAATTTTGACATTGATTCTAGGCATCGGAAGCTGTAGCCAAGGTCGAGGGCGTTACCAAGGTGTTGGTGGCTGAAAATGCCGCCTTCAAAGGATTCACCGCTGAATCAATGACACCTTTAGTGCTAGCGGCTCAATCGCAATTCAAGTTCACGCACATTTTGGCAGGTGCTTCGGCATTTGGCAAGAATATACTTCCACGTGTAGCCGGCAAATTGGATGTATCCCCCATATCGGAGATCATTGATATCAAGTCGGAGGACACATTTGTGCGCACCATATATGCGGGTAATGCGATACTCACCCTCAAGTCCAAGGATGCCATCAAGGTTATTACAGTGCGTGGCACAAGTTTCCCTCCAGCTGCCACCAGCGGCGGCAGTGGGGCCGTTGAGCAGGCTCCTGCTGGAGACTATGCCAGCAGCCTGACCGAATTCGTATCCCAGGAGCTGACCAAGTCCGATCGTCCTGATCTGGCTGGCGCCAAGGTGATCGTCTCTGGCGGACGTGGCCTCAAGTCTGGTGACAACTTCAAGCTTCTTTACGATCTGGCTGACAAGTTCAATGCTGCTGTCGGCGCTTCTCGTGCCGCTGTCGATGCCGGCTTTGTACCCAATGACCTGCAAATTGGTCAAACGGGCAAAATTGTCGCTCCCGAGCTGTACATTGCTGTTGGTATTTCCGGTGCCATTCAGCACTTGGCCGGCATGAAGGACTCCAAGACGATTGTGGCCATCAACAAGGATCCCGAGGCACCCATTTTCCAGGTGGCCGATATTGGTCTAGTCGCGGATCTGTTTAAAGCCGTTCCCGAATTGACTGGCAAATTGTAATTGCAGATCCTTGTGCTGTAGTTGTATAAAAATGTTTGATTCTATCAAATCTAAGAATTGAATTGTTGCATTTATTTGAAATTATATATAGTCTCCTTTTTTAGCAGAAGCCACCCGACATTGGCTGTGCGCAATCATAAATGTTGTTTTTTTTTTAATTCTTTTTGAATTGTAATAAAATCTAAGCCGAATGTCTGACGTTAGTTGCAAATTATTGTGTCTACGGTCAGGAAATAATCGCGATTAACATTTTTTTTAGATTGTGCGACGATCAGCAAGCCTTTTTTATGTAAACCACTTTAATTTTAAATAATATTGAGTAAAGCAGATAATTTTAATGAATGGTTAATATTCGTAACCCCTCGCAAGGTCTAAGGTGTATTAATTAATTCAAAATTTAAAAAGTGACAAGTGTTTACAATTGGAACTATTCCATAACATAACTATTCCCCACACCAACCTGATCCCATACATTTAATATAGGAATTTCTTTGAAACTTATATTAATTATAAACATTTTTAATTACCGGTATGTTCAAAGTAATTAAACTTTCTGAACACTTTTAGCTAAATTCATTATCAATATTCATTAAAAATATGATAGTAAGTAACGTTACAACAGATTATTTATTTAAATGGGCTAATAAACTGAAATGACACAGTGACTGAAAAATATATGCAAATGTAAATATGTACAATACAATTACGCTATAGAAAATCTTGACAGATATCTCCCTACTCTCCAGAAGTTGCCGGGTGCTCTCAAAACAATCAAATCATGTGCATCGCATTTCCAGCAATATCAAATCCAGTTGTTCGTCACGGATTTTCATACTTTGTTGTGAACAGCACTTTCATTGAGAGCGACGCAGACGTCTTTGTTATGTGATCGGTTGATAAGTGTTTACAATTCCGACATTCAATTCGAGTTGACTTAATAGTGCACTACGTTTCAAAAACATGCACTTGCGGTAGATAAAAATACTATATAAAAATTAAGACGAGCATTGTAAATTTAAATTAAAATGTAATATTTCTTAAATTTCAAATTATTTCTGTACCGTGAGTATTAAATAATAATAAAAATATAAATTTGTTTAATAAAAATTAATTAAAGAATTTAATATAAAATATTACTTAATTGATATTCCTATATTTTCCTTTACTTAAATTTCGTATTGATTATTGTCACACTGTAACGAACTGCATGTGCAAACTAATACACCCTATCACCGCAACGAATTGTAGCGCAGAGCATCGCCTGCCATATGGACGTGATATGAGCATATGTAAGTCGTAGTCCATAACTAGTCACTGGTAACTCGGCAAGCAAGAGAGACGACGCACCGGAGAAGTCTCAATTAATAAAAACGTAAAGTGAAACTGATAAAGTCAAAAAATGTTCAAAACGCCAATGCACGAAAAACGTCGCGTATGCGTTATAGGAGGTAATCCAAACAAACAATACTTTAAAATATAATCCAAAGAAAATGATGCAATCTGTTGAACTTTTAGCTGGCACTGCAGGATTAAGTGCTCTAAAGAATTCCCTGCAGGCGGGTTTGGAGGCGGTGGCCTATGAGAGGGGCACAGATATTGGCGGTACTTGGATATTCTCGGAGGAGATGCCCACGGATCCGTACGATGAGGTGCATAGCAGTATGTACGAGGGATTGCGGTAGGTTAACGTTTTATAAATTTTTATGGAAATAAGTTGAAATTTGTTTTCATTTGTAGCACAAATTTACCTAAGGAAGTCATGGGTTATCCAGACTATCTGTATCCCAATGACATAAAGGAGTCCTTTATCACATCGCAGCAGGTTCTCGATTTTCTACGCTCCTATGCCGATCACTTCAATCTCCGTCCACACATCAAACTGCAGCACGAGGTCATCAGGGTGAGACCCCGCTTAAATGATTGGGAGGTAAGTACTGACGTAGTATGTACTTACCCTGTAGAAATCTTGTTGATATTACGATTATTTCATGTTATTTATTATTATATTACGTGACATTCGATTTTACATATACATATGTAAATAGGTCTATGTCTGGGATCACAACAACAATACTTGCGATCCGGTTTATTATGATTTCGTTTATGTTTGTAATGGCCATTATACGGAACCGGATATGCCCGATATTGAGGGAATGCACCTATACGAGGGTCAACAAATGCACAGTCATTTGTACCGCAAGGCTGATAAATTTAAAGGTAACTCAAAAATGATAAGATTCCGATATTTCCTGATTATAACATTTCAAATATATAGTTGCAAGTATTTACAAATATTTACTCTCTTATTTGCGAGTCTAGTCTGGTATACAATTTCCTTTTTTTGCTTTTTTCATAAACACTCGTAGTCCAGACTCTTATCAACATTAAGTACTCAGATCTATGGGAAGAGGGCTGCTAAGTGGGTCGGTCGGCTATCTGACATAATATAAGAATATAGGGTACTTAGTTTACATGTATGTATAAAGAAGAGTATATACATTTTTGTATATGTAGTTTTTATGTTTCTATGCTAGATTTAAGCGATAAGTCAGAGGTACTTAAGGAAACTTTGGCAGGGTTTGAGGCCAATGCGACCTACAAATTTGCACATAGTTTGATAAGGCCTTATCACTAGTATATTATTCAGACTGAACAGCTGCTTTGAGATCTACGGTATTGTTTATAAAATTAGGGCATAAAATAATCCATTAATGATTGTTTTTTATTCTTTGATGACTATAATCAGCTACGTAAAGACTATATTATGCTAAATTAATATTATCAAATCACATATTTTGGGTACTCAGTAGTTAAATCAATCAGTATAGTCGAAAGACATGATAATGTGATTTCTAAAAAAATCTAGAAATTTAATTATTATTTTTTAATGCTTTACTTAGAGCCACAATAAAAGCTTAAATTAATCTAGTAAGCAAGAAAACATCCCAAATAATATGTTGAAACTAAGATCTTTTTATTCATTTAGATAATTTTTATTGTGTTTTTTATCTCATAATTCTTATTATCTATTTCTTACCTTACCTATGTCTTACCTGGCAACTCAGAACATTTTTGTTATGTTTACCTTCCTTTATTATAAACATCAGGTCTATTTTTCTTCTCTCTGTCTCCACAGATCAGAAAGTTTTGGTTATTGGTGCTGGTCCAAGTGGCATGGATATAACGAATCACATTCGCAAATCGGCCAGACATGTATTCCTAAGCCATCATTTGACGACCACGCCCAACACCGCATTTATGGGGAATGTGACACAAAAACCGGATGTAGAAAGATTTACTAAAGATGGAGCTGTTTTTAAGGATGGCAGTAGTGAATCCTTTGATCATGTGATGTATTGCACCGGCTATGAGTATAGTTTTCCCTGCCTAAGCACCGATGTGGGTATTCAGGTGATCGATAACTTTGTGCAGCCACTGTGGAAACACTGCATCAATATCAATAATCCAACAATGTCGTTCATTGGTCTGCCCTTCAATGTGATACCAACGCAGATCTTTGACATGCAAGTACGTTTCACCCTCAAGTTTTATACGGGACATCGTGAGATGCCCACAAGAGAAGAAATGTTGGCGGAACTCGAGAAGGAACAGGGTGAACGTTGGGATTGTGGTTTTTACAATCGCAAAAAGGCTCATCAAATGGGCGAACGACAGGTAATTATCAGTTTCTCTAGTTATTATTAACTGAAATTAACTTGATATTTGTATCTGCTACAGTTTGCTTACTATAATGATCTGGCGAATATGGCGGGCATTGAAAACATAAAGCCTGTCATTTTTAAGCTGATGAAGGATTGTGGTAAGAAATACATCTTTGAATTGGATACGTATCGCAATCATTGCTATACAATTGTCGACGATGAAAACTTTATCAAGTATCCGCTGTGAGATCATTTTAATTTTGTGTATTTTGTGTGTAAATTTAATAAGATACTCTTAAAATAAATAAATACCTGTTTTCAATTACGCGCGTCATTTCATAGCAGCCAGCTTTTATAGCTTGCAATGCTTTTGCTGTTAAAATAATGTTAATGTTATCCGTTTAACAGAGACCGTTGCAAGTTCGTTTGTTTGAAAATAACCTAAGAACATGTTTCTATGCAAGGCATTTTAAAGTTAATTTAGCATAATTTAACATACAGTTGCATTTGCCAATTTGATTTGTTTATTCAAAATGTTACACATTTGTTCTTGTTGATGTTGTTGTTGTATGTACAATACATAATTTAATAATTTATTTATTCAATTAAATTCAGATTTCGACCGCACTTTGTGCTACTCCATTTTATAATTATGATTTATGATTATTATAAGAATAATGTTATTTATTAAGTCAGCACGCACACTCATCCATAGAATACGTATATGTATATACTACTAATTTTATAAGAGTTACTACTATTTCTACTACGATTACGTTAATGCTTACGCTAAGTTCTACTACTTTTTTGTTGCTTTAGCACTGTTGTTGCTGTTCATATTGCACTCTTCCTCTTCCCTGTTGTTGTTGTTGTTGTTGTTGCTGCTGTTGTTGCTGCTATTGCTGTTGTGCGTCTCAGTTGCCTCCAGTTCACGTAGAGCAATCTTTTGAAAATCACAATCAATAATCCTTTTACGTTTGCGCAATGGCCGACTGCATTCTGCCGATGTTGCAGAGCTGCTGTTGCTTCCGCCTCCACCTCCATCTGGCGGGGATGTGGGCGTGGCTGTGTCTTTGGTTTGTATAAGCGTGCGTTTCGTTTGCAACCGTGTTATCTTGATCTTGGGCAGTTTCTGTGACTCCAGCTCAACAGAAGCATTGGCATCACCATCTCCTGCCTCCTGAGATTCCACTTCTACTTTGTGCACCACGATGCAATGTGTCGCCTCATGGTTAGTGCCTGGAGAATCTGTTGTGGGCGTTGTGGATGGCGATGGTGTTGTTCTCGCTGGCGTTGTCTTTGGTATGGATTTCAGCTCTTGTTCATTCTCATCCCGCTCCCCCAGTTCCTGTTGCTCTTCCTGCTCCTGTTCCGTCTCCATTTCCATCTCAACTTCCAACTCTGTTTTGGCCTTGCTGCAGTCTAATGGCTGTGACTGATCCTCCGCAGATCCACGCTTCTCATCGAAACGTTTACGCTGCTCAGGAGTTAAATGAGCCTTGTAAAAGTCCACAATGGGCAATGGCACTGGGATGGGTATGGGAAGTGGTATTATTATCGGATATGGCACCATTACAGTAACTGGAGGAGCTGATCCGAGTAAAGCACCCAATGCAGCCTGCAACTCCGGCATCTGATGTGGCATTTGTGGTGGTGGCGGTGGTCCAAAGTGTGGTGCAAATCCACGGGGCAACATGCCTGGCGGTGGTGGCAGGAAGGGATGCGGTCCCTGTGGCGCTGGACGAGCTCCAAACGGATGACCCAACATGCCGTTCGGAGGCGTGGCAAAATAACTGGCCGGTATACTGGTAGGTGGACGCCCCAAAGGTTGTGGCAACTGTTGTGGCGGCTGCGGATGATGCTGCTGCTGCGGTGGCTGCTGCAATTGCTCCTGCAACGGCGACAACGGAGGTAATGGTACACTGGACCCAGCAAAATCCGCACTCAATGTTGCCGGCTGCTGCTGTTGTTGTTGTTGTTGCTGTTGCTTCTGGAGAAGACTTGCAACCGTTTCGGAACCAGTTGAAGCTGCTGCACGATGTGGACGCTTGCGTCGTCCTGTTTTGGGTCCAGAGTGCACTTGATGACGTTGCAGCTGTGTTGCCAACGACGACGATGAGGACGATGGCGGCGGAGGAACAGCACAGGAGCTGGCTGGACTCTTTTGCGCTAAAAGTTTGGAAACGGGCGCCACTGAGATCAGAGGTTTATTTGGATGATGACTTGGCGGTGTGAGGCAAGGCGAACTACGCTTTGCGGCAACAGTTGCCGTTGCCGTTCCTGATCCGACTCCTGCTCCTGGTCCTGGAGAAACCGAAATAGTAGAAGCTGGCGAGGCTGATCGACTGCGACAATTACGTAGCCAAAGATCGGGTGTGATAAGTCCCGCCCCATCACCAGCGGCAGCTGCCTCCAATCCCTGATCACGCAGATGTGGATTCATGTCGAGATGCGCTTGCGTCTCATTGCAAAAGATTTGCATCTTGTACTGATTGAGACACTTCTCCGAGCAGAACTGCAACTGGGATGCCCCATCCTGGAAGTCCACATAGCTCACCGCATGCCTCACATGCTTGCACCAGTCACAGGTCTTTGCCTTTTTAAACGAAGCCCGACGACTCTGCGTGAAACACGACTCCGAACAGTAACGAGGTCCATCCGTGCTCGTCAAATAATCCGGAGCATTCTCGGCGATCGGCCGATGACACCAGCAACAGTTGTTGTAGTCTGTGCGATAAACAGAAAATAAGCTATTAATTTATACTTTCTGAAAGATCATGCCAAAATATTTAATTTTTAAAGTTGACAATCGAGTCTTCAATCAAGTATAACTTCTTTAAAACCAGACCGATCTTTATGCGAAATGTCATTTTAATCATGCTTTGATCTTTAAAACAATTCTACATTTAAAAATTTTTTAGATTTATTGAGTTTTGCCCAAATTAGCTTTGAAGTTATATACTTTCAAGTCTGTCATTCCTAAGATTTTGGCCGTATTCTCTATGGTCACTTGAATAGTACTGTAATCATTTTCTTACTTTTAAATTTTTAGAATTTAAGCATGAATCAGGTCATATTGTTGAAAAGTTCTTTATCCTCTTCTCTTGCATTTATCCACGTTGAAACTCTGTCATCCAATAGGCTACCCCTGCCCTGTTGTGGCACCTGGACTCAACCTTTTAACTAACATTTACTGCAACATGGTAGCACGCAACTAACTATGTACTGCAAAATGTGGCATCCATTCACCAAATATCGCAGTTGATATTTTGCAAAAAATTGTGGTTTAATGAATCTGTTATTCGATAATGCAGGAGGCGTCCAAAAACTCTGGTAAACCAGTTGATGGCAAAGTTAACAAAGTTTCCAACCTGTCTATGCTTAAACATCCTTTAATTACGGACTACTACTGACTAGAAGGGATGATGCAAATGGGAGTAAGCGAGGGGTAAGGGATGCCGTGCTGAGGTCGAACTTATCAAATTGCAACAAAGGCAAATCAACAACGTTGGATGAAATGAATTTATGATTGTGATTTTGAATTTTATTTATAGGCATAATAAAAGGGCATAACTTTCATAGTCAGACTTGCTAATTGAAGAGCATACTTGATATCTTGTAATAAATACAAATATGTTTAGAATATAAATTAAATCTACAGGACAAGCTATGACTAAAAGGATACTTTGCATAAGAATCGGTTAAGTTTTGATGAAGTTAAGATAGTTTGTATCTCAAATGTTGAAACGTACCTATTTTCTCCTCAACTTGTGACGTCATCAGTGATGTTGCAGCGGGTTTGCCAATCGAAAGAGGACTCTTGGAGTCGTCCTCACGTGAACTGCGGGTATCGTGATCCGAGGGTGTCGTTGTGTTGCTGTGACAATTCAAGTTGCTCGATTTGTTGCGATTGTTGCTCATGTTGTTGCTGTTGTTGTTGCTGCTGCTGCTGTTGTTGTTGTTGTTGTTAGTGTTGGCATTGTTGTTATTATTGGTAGTATTGTGATAGGTCGCTGCCAATGAGCTGCGACTGCTGCGTAAGTGATTGTTGCGTTGATGTTGCTGTTGCTGTTGCTGCTGGTGTTGCTGATGTTGTAGTTGTTGCTGCTGTGTTGCCACCGCTGCAGCAGCAGCACTTTGAAGCAATCGCGACGTCTTGGCCGTTAGATCCAAACGATCCACATCAACGCCATCGAAGCCATACCAGCCAAGTAGCTCGTTCATCGTATGCTGTGCGAATTCCTGGAAAGAAATCAAAGCCAAAACATGCAGATTTTGTTAAAGATACATTTTTTTGAAATACAAATTTAAGGCATGCCAATGGTTTAAGGTGACTTCAGCCGAAGTCGAATGCTGACACAGTTTCAAAAGTGGCTCGTGTCATTTAATAGTCTCAGTTTGTTCTCACTATCTCTCACTATTTTTCACACTTTTTATCATTCTCAGCAGAGACAGACTGGCGACTGGTTATTGGCAGCTGAATCCTCTAGCCAGAGTTGTCCCTAGACTACACATCTTCAGCAGGTGTAGTTGTTGTTCACTGAACTGCATAATTGTGACCACGATGCAACCACAAAAGGGTTGCAAATAAGGCAGCTGATCAGTTGTAGACTTTGGAATATTGGCTTACCATAAAAGGCTTATGGATATTATCTTTAAGCTGATTCCACTTTACCCAATACAGATTACTTTTACCTTGGATTCGCTGTTTTTCATCCAGGACTTTATTAAACTTTTTCCATATACATTTAATCGGAAGACATATTTTTTTCTCAATAAAATTTTATTTATTTATTTAAATGCGTGAAACTCAAGTTTAGAGTCTTCGCTCTTCGGCTAAAATTTTAATCAGTCTTTCATTATTTAGTAAGCGACTAAGAGTTTATTATACGTATTTCTTAAAGTGTTGTACATATTACGAGAAGTATGTTGCTTTATTTGTATATTCAAATTAATTAATTGAGAGACTTGCACGGGAATCATTTAAAGATATATAAATAAATCAAGTTTTTAAACTTAACAATTAAGGCCAGTTTAACCCGATTAATTATATACAAACTGAATAACTAAGACAGTAATTAATTCAAACAAAAAATGTAGCTAAAACAAAGATAAACTTTAATTTGTAAATTTAAATAACTATGCAGAACATTATATAGGTTATTTATTTAATTAAATCTCTAGTACTTGGTAAAGATTAAATATTAACAGCTTCTAATTGTTAAATTTCGTAAAAATTAATTAAAGTGAAACCGAATTTAAGAATTATGTTTGAAGAAGTTCGCACATAGTTTATGCAACACTTGTAATTAATAACTTTGATGGAACTTGTGGCACACGCACACACCCACACATACAAATACGATCACACACAAGCACACTCACACACACGCACAGTCACTATACACGCACATAAGCATATCATTTAACACACATGTGCCCACAAAATAAAAGTTCATTACGGAACCACAGCAGGCACTTCGTGGAAGTGTGGGGGTGTCAAGGGGCAGGGAATGCAGGAGAGGAAAGGTGAGGAAAACGAAGGGGGTGTGGTAGGGTGTAGTTTTGGCAAAAGGGGCCGCATTTGCATGCATAATCCTTGTTGTTGTTTTGTTTGGTCTTTTTTTTGCAATAGGATCTGGCTTTGCTGCAAGCTGCAGTTGCCCCTCTTTCCTTTTCTTTCACTCAATTCTCTCCCTCTCTTTCTCTCTATCTCCCTGATGCTGGGCATGACATTGATATGGTATACTTTGGCCCAGCCAATGTGTGTGTGTGTGTGTGTGTGTGTGAGTTGCCTTTTTGCATATAATACTGTTTTAAAATTAAACAACAATGTGGCTCCAAAGTCTGAGCTGAGACAGAGGCAGAGACTCAAAAAGAAGGTAGGGGGAACGGTTGCAAGTAGCAAGAACTGTTGCGGCTTTTAAAGTTTATTTTCGGGTTTTGTTTCTTGTTTCTCTTTCTTGAAATGAAACAAACCAAAATGATATATGTGTATGCTTGGGACTGGACTTGCCTCGACTTAACTCGACTTGATTCGATACGATCCGATTCGACTGTATACGGGATACAACAAAAATTTCACACAAGGCTACGAAAACTGCATTAAGACGTATCAAATTACATTGAAATTCTCATATTCAAAGTCGTCGACGTCGTTGCGGCAAATGTGTTGTTGCTGTTGCAGTCAAACGAGGCGACTCAACTGAGACAGTGGCGTAGACAAAAGGGGATCGCATACAATTGTAAATCAAATATATGAATAATAAAAAACACTCACTCGACTCTAATCATCAAGTTTAGTCAATTAGCTTCAATTGTGATCAAGTTATAACAGCTAAAAGTCTCAGGCTAGTTCACATTGAATAGGAAATTTAGGTACGTTACAAATTAAAGCTTGGATACTCATAAAGTTTTATATGGCGGAATACTTACTTCTGGATTCTTTTTTATTTAACATTTTTTAATCTTGATAGACCATATTCCATAATTTATGTACTCTGAATTCAACGACATTCGAACCCAATTTCAGTACCATACACGTTTAAAAACAGTCTATAAATGTATACATGTAAAAACCTTAAATCCCCCTCTAACTACGCCACCTTATATATTCACTGAAGAGGCTGAGTTAAATTTGTACCCAAATTACTGTACTTATAATTCATTTTATTTTAAATATTTTCAGATATCCTGTAATAATAAACAATCCCCTCTGTACTACGCCACTGCACCTTGGCACAACTCACATTTACACGCACACTCACACAGTGACAGAACATTTTTGGTGCTTCTCAGGAATGCCAAATTACTCATACGACATGTGGACAATGTTGACACAGCCGTTGACAGTTTCAATGCGCTAAACAGCGCGATTGTCAAAAAGGGGGCGTGGTAAAAGATGTTGGCAGATCTTTGTGACAAAAAAAAAAACAATTAAAGCAGCTAGTAACTAAGTAAATTGTAAATGTGAATCACTTTGAAACTGTGATATCTATGCCAATGATGTTCAGGCAAACAGCTTGGCATTTGTCATCCGATATGCAGACACTGGACACTGTGCAATGTACAGTGGGCAGCTGCTAAATTAAGCGATGCTGCCAACTTGATGACAAAACGGCAAGCCGTCTAATAAGCACACGTCCAACGGAGTCAGTTCCAGTTGTCTCCGACCCTCTATCCCTTTATCTCTCTCTCTCTTCCTGTCCTTCCGTCGTTTTCAGGTTTTTGCAGCAAAAACGGTGGAAGAGTATTAACAATTCGCACGATAAAAATCTAGTGATGGCTGTGTTGGGTATCGATTACACGCCTCAGGTGCGACCTCGTCGGCTTTTGGGTTCGGTTAAGGTAGAGAGGGGTGAATAAAAAGAGATAGAGAGGGTAGAGGAGGGGGGAGCCGCACGCCTGGCTCAAGTTCAGTCACAGTCCAAGTCCAACTGTGCGGTAATCCGAGGCGCATTGCTCTTTCAGCTCTTAGCATATCGAATCTACCTTTACATATTCTCTCTGTCTTTTTATCTCACTCTCTCTCTCTGTCTCTCCCATCCTCTCTCTGTCTTTGTCTTGCTCTCTCGCTCTATGTATTGCTATCTCTGTCTGTTGGTTTTTAATATCATTTGACTGTTAATTTATGTTTGGTTTTTAATTTCTGATTTGTGCGTTCGCTTAGTTACAGCTGTGGCGGGGCATATAATAGGATGTCAGAGAGGGGATCTAAAGGGGGCTAAGAGGGGGTTGGAGCGGGTCTACATCTGGGCAGACTCCATCACAGATGACGATGACGACAACGACGACGACGACGGCGACATTTAAACTTGCGCTCATTGCAAGCGTTGAAATTCTAAACCGAAATGCGAATAAAAATCAATTAATTAAAAAATGAAATTGTATGCCTTTTTGTTGTTGTTACTATCGTTGTTGTTACGGAGTTGCGACTTGTCTGGCATGCTTGCTGTTTACTCGTTTATGCGCCAAGTCTGTCATCCCATTCTCATTCCCATTCCCATACACAGAACCATTCCCTTAACATTTCCTCATCATATTTTCGTAATTATTACTTGAAGTATCTGACAGATACAGTTGGCAATTGCAATGTTCTAGATACTCCCCCTCTCTCTCTCTCTGTCTCTGTCTCTATCACTCTCTATGTCTGTCAGTCTAAATTTCGCAAAAATCTCAACTTACAAAAACATATCAAATTTTCGTTTTTATTATGAATCGAAATGAACTGAGCTCAGCTGACTTCTCGACTCTACGAGTATATTTGAGAGTATGAGTGTGTCCAGTTCCAACTGCCAGTCCACATTTTAAGAGTCCATCTGAATGTTGTCAGTACTATGCACAAAAAACACATACACTCAGCAAAAATATAGACGACTTATTGGTAACAAATTTCAAAACATTTGCAGAGAATTTACGGATTCCGACATATCCATCTGTATGTGTGTAATTATGCCTAATGAACAAATTTTTACATTTTAAGTTTTAAGTATTTAAATATTTATGTTTTTTACATTGAAAATTTTCTTTGTTAATAGTTTTACAACATTTAGATGAAATAAAAGTCTTTTCTAATTCAAATAGTACACAACCCAAAAGTTTCGATTCATTTAAAATGTGCATTAGTTTTTGCTAAGAAATACAATGTTTTATTTAATAGATTGATTAAGAAACTAAAATTTAAATTCATCTTATTATAATACTTGTTATAAATAATTAGTTAACCTATTACTCTGTGATGTCAAGGTGTAGTTAATTAGAAAACAATGTATTTTAGTATACCTGAGCAATAAAATAGTATTGTCAGTAATAAATTGCACTTAGTTACCCATTTTATCTTTGGCTAAATAGACTTACTTAGTTATAGCTACTACTGTCGAAGATTGGGGCTGTGTGCTATGCGAGTTGGCCGCATTAATACACGTCTACAGTTACTCAAAAAGAAACCTAATAGAATAATGCAAAGTATACGATGGCAATGGCTAACGACGGAGACGATGGGCAACCCAATACGCTTATAAAAACTCACCCTGAACCCAGTAAACTGAACTCAACAGAGCTGTGGTGTTGCCGTTGTTGCCGTTGTTGTTGTTATTGTTATTGTTGCTGTTGCTGTTGCTAAAACTAAAACGAACTAAACCAAACTGCAATAGAGCACTCAGACCCTAGGCAGAGACAGTGCTGTCAGAATGTTATGGGCTAAAACTGCCTTTCTTACAAAAAAATAACTCCAAGTAGATAAAACATAATTTTAGACAATACAGTCCACT
Organism: Drosophila neotestacea; assembly: GCA_035044365.1. Lineage (NCBI taxonomy): Eukaryota > Metazoa > Arthropoda > Insecta > Diptera > Drosophilidae > Drosophila > Drosophila neotestacea. The sequence continues at coordinate 716,294 of JAWNMD010000270.1, forward strand.
TCTACTAATGTAAATTTACCAATATCTATATATATAAAACTCTCTGTCCTGACAGATTCACTGATCACGCTGTAGGCCAAACGACTTAAGATATCGAGCTGAAATTTTAAATATAGACTTTAAAAATAGACTCAATACATAAATAAATTTAACAATAAATGTAAAAGTATGTACATATAACATAATAATCGAAATGTGTAACAGACTTATTACATTTAAACATTGTAACTAGGGCACTAATTTATGAGGAAATCCTTGTAGTGCTCGGATGTAAGATAATATAATTAAAAATGAAATAAAATCATTTTTCCAAATAGCTAGATTTTCCGCTAATAGCATTTCCTCAATCATTCCAGCTTTTGCAAGTATAAAAAAACGAAATCTAGCAATAAAATAGATCAAATGTCAACACTATTCAGAGGTGGAGATAGAGGAAGGGGAGCAGTATCCAAACCCACCTATCTGCCACCACCAACAGCACCACCCCAAAAACGAATAATAACAACAACGGCAACAAATTCTAGAATTACGCTAGTTTTCTCAACATGCTCGGGTGTGTGTGTGTGTGTGTGTGTGTGTGTGTGTGTGTGTGTATATATGTGTTTGTGTGTGTGTGTTGAGCACAAAGTCAGTCGGTTTTTAGTTTGTTGTAATCGAATATCGATAGCTTGGGATTGAATGACGCGCGTCCTTCTTTTGAATTCTTATATGACATACTTGGACTTGCTGTCTCTTTCTCGTTCTCTGCCTCTCTATCTATACAGCTGTCTGTCTCTTTTCATGTATCTGTATCTGTGTGAATTTTCAGTTTTCCTCGTTCTGTTGTAGCTGTTTTGCAATTTAATATTTTATTTCATTTTAATGTGCATGTGTGTTTATAATGGTTGCTCCACAAGTGTATTGGTATGTGTGTATTCATATGTGGATTGTATTACAATGACCTTTTCCATATTCGAGAAGATTGAGTTCATATCTGGCATAGAATAATGCACTTACAGGAAACTTTCTTCTAGCGGTTTTACTATCTTTTGTACAAGGCACTGTTTCTTCATATTTACATATCTTGCAAGCTTAGAATTATATCTTAAAAAGATCTTTACAATAGTATACTTCATTTGTATCTGCTCTTGCATTTTTTCATTATTGAATATGTGCACTTTTTGATAAATGTAAATTTTTAAATATTGAATAAAAATGTTTAAGTTAAGGGTAAAATTAAATACCTTTGGACAAAGGGAGCTATAAGAAAGCAAATGCTAAACTTTTAAGACTGACTTATGTATGTATATTTTATAGATATCAGTGTTAGCTACTTAATAAGGTATCCTAGGTTTTCCATTTCACACTTTGCAACTCTTTACTAAGCTCTACTCCTCTTATTGAAGTGCTCTTTGAAGTTTTACCTATTTCTTTGAGCTCGTCCCATGCAAAAGCTCTCATTGCACTTGATCTAACAACGGTAACATTAATGCAGCAGTTTAACTCCAGCGCCATTTGAGGATAATATTAGGTACTAAAACCTCTCTCTCTCTCTCTCTCTCTCTCTCTCTCTCTCTAATGCCGCCCACTTTCCGGGCTCAAATTAATTTAATGTTATTTTAATTTGAGCTCTCGCCATCTCACTCCACCTAACGCCACCTGTCAAGTAGGAGCAGAGTCTGAGTGATGCTGTGCCTCCTGTTACACTCTCTCTCTCTTTCTCACACACACACATGACTACACTATGTGTGTGTGAGCAACTGCATTTGTGTTGCTCTCGTGTAGAATTTATCATATTCTATTTTGTTTGTAATTCAATCTGCAACGCTGTTATTAAAGTTCTGCTGCTGTGGCGTCATTTGAGCTATGCCTGTACCCCTCCCCTTACACACACACACCTTATCCCCCTTTGCTCCCTTCCCCAGCCAAGGGTTGTTGTTGGCCCTGAGTAGCTGCTAGACCAGCGTTGTCATTGTGTGTGTAATATAATACGAATCGGAGTCGGAGTCGGAGTCAAAGTCTACTCTGCACTACCATTATATGTAGCCTCGACATCAATGTGCGTGTAAATAGTTGCAAGGATGCCGTTTAAAGTCAGGATTTCCCCAAGTTAGGCACTGTTATCTATGATTATAATATTTGAAAATGTTATATTATACCACATAGTTCTATAATTTTGTACAAATTTGAATGACACTTAATATGTCAGTATTTAGTTAACATCTTTGTGATATGATAATGATAAACAATGAGTTGTAATATTATCAACAAACTAACAGTGTAGTTTGCATAGAAACAGACATACAGTCAGAACTAGCTATAATAATTAAAATCAAGCAACTTAAACTTAGAGAACATTAATCACTAAATCTGGGAATAACACAATAAAAATATTATGACAATTTCGATATTATCTTCAGGGAATTCAAATGTTTAAAAGTTGTACAAGCAAATGATATTAAAAATTTTTCCATAAATCTTGTCATCTTAATGTGGTTACATAGAAAACATATTCATATGTATTCTTAAATATTTAGAGCAATATGTAAGAGGGCATGAATTTAAATAGTTCGTTAATTCTTTAGTGTGCACATTGTAATTTTACGTCATTGCTTTTTAGTGCGCACTGTTTGTCAAAAACACAGAAAAGTCAAAATATATAATAGTGAATTATATCTAAATAGTAGTAAACAACTTTTTATTATAATAATTTTCTATAATTTCGCAGCTCAGCTGAAATATTAAAATCCCTTTTGAATTACGCACCGCTTGCGGTGGCATTTATTTAATTCTCCTTTCGCCCCATACCCATACGAGTATCCTGACTTCCACCCAACATCCTTCGACTTCGTTTTGTTTTTGGATCGACGACGCGTCGTTGTCATAAAGCGGAAACCTTGAAGCGTATCAACTTTCCACGCTCCTATCAAATTGCACCCATGAAGCGCGTAAATGTTTTTGCTGCTGTTGTTGTTATTGTTTGTTGTTTGTTGTTATTGTTGGATTGTAATTATGTTGTCTGTTTTTTGTTTTTTCGTGTTTTTCTGTCCATTAAATTTGCAGGTATCTTGTAATTATAGGCACGGCCACTGGGGACAGGTAAATGTTCAATATATTGTTAAATGGATAAGTTACTCTGTACACAAAAGTGTTGCCTACTTTTTGACGCAGAAGATGCAACAGCTTTTGTTGCACGTTGCTCGCAGTAAGTACCCAAGGACTCTTGTAACATGTAAATAGAATCTTTTATCTCTTATCTCTTATAAAACTTCCATTAGAATTTTATACGCTCTTGGCAGTATTGTTATTAATTTAATGAACTATATTATTTATAAGTACTGAATACAAATAGAGCTAGAAATTAATTTGAAACTTTAATTACTAATACGTACAAAATTAATTTAAAAAAAAACTAATGGCATATGCAATTAAGATTCTGCAAATTTCGAATCATTTGATATGCTTAAGGGGAATTCTTCCATAAAAAACTCCTACTTCCTCAACATTTTGTCCAAAGTTGCAAACTCAGATGAGGTAAAGGACAGAATGGAGAATGGAAACGGGTATGGCAAAGGAAAAACCAAAACCCGAACTCAATCCCAACGCAGCTCATTCATTATAATAATTTTTCTGTTTAATAATATCATTGCGCTCAACTGCAAGCCAACGGCTACAATTTCAATTTACCGATCCGATTACACGTGCAACAACAACAACAACAACAATAACAACAGCTACAAAAATGTTGTGAGACCGCCGTCAAAGTTGTTGCTTTATTGGTGTTGTTGTCATTCTCGTGGGTCTCTGGCATTAAATTAATTTTTGCTCATTTGGCGAAAAACTCGACAAGGGAAAAGAGGTAAGAGGAGACCAGTGATGCCAACTTCTCACGACAACCAACTAAAAAAAAACTGATTAAAATGATTTAACAGTAAAATAGAGAACAGAACTCTCATATTTGCTGTAGTCCATTTTATTTGTTTTAGTTTGATATTAAAAGTGTTGACTATTAGTACATATAATAAGTCGTAAACTATTTATAAATAACTACGTCAAAGCTTTATTATGGGCAACTTTTATGTTAGTATGTCATTAATAATGTCCATTAATTCATAATTAGTTGTCCTAGATAATCTGTTAAAAGAAGTTAAGAATTACATTTGTTTTAATACTCATTTGATTTGTTCAATGGTGGTCTTTGATTTTTCAAAACAGAACAAAACAGACTTCCCGATAGGGGATGCTTGACATTTTACTCATTTGAAGTAGTTTTAAAAAGGACAAATCTAACCGAAAAAAGGCCGAATTGGCAGCACTGGTCAGCAGAGACACACAGACTGAGAGGCAGGCAGTCTGCGTCTATTTGCAACCCACTCACAGTTCACACATTCACACACACACAGATACACACGCGCTCGCTCACTCACTCACTCACTCAGTCGTTAAAATGATTATAAAAATTTATCAATATAAAATTACCAGCGGTGCTTCGGTTTACAGTTAACTCTCACAATGTTGGCGTAATCGTAATTGCTAGATTTCAACGCTGACGCCGACGCCGACGCAAGAGGAGCCAACGCCGACGCTTATGCTGACATGCCAACTCTGCTTACAAATATGCTGCCCATTGGCTCCCACACTCTCTCTCTCCCTCTTTCTCTGTCTCTCTTCCCTTCTCTATACAACGCCAGGATCCAAATTGTTACGAGTTATGTTATGGAAATAGCAAACTGAGTAATGTCATAGGGAAAGAGAATGAGGGTAGCAAAATGGTAGAGTTCAAATTGGGAGTTGGGACTAGAATAGAATTATAATTGTTGTTGCAGATAACTGAAATTTCCTTACGCTTTGTTTCGCCCGCAAAATGTAACTAAACCTCAAACTGAAAATAAGATTCTATCTCTCAACATTTGTAATTCGGATTATTTAGTTTATGTACTCTCGTTCATTAGTTGTAATATTTGTTTGGGAAAATCATAAAATGTTGCAACTATACTTTAATTAATGATAAAACCTTGGCCAGCGACTTTAAGAACTTATTTCTCCAGCTAAAAAAGTTCAAATGGTCTGTTAGGCTTGACCAACAAAATCTGTGGGAAACAGGCTGAAAGAGGCATGGCAGACGCCATAAAGTATTTATAATTTTGATCATCATCAAAATCCGAGTCGAAAATCAATGTCCGACTTTCCGTCGTCTATCTATCTGTCCCCTCGATCTCAGAGACTTTTAGAGCTAGAGACACCATACTTGGTGATATTCAGGCACGTTTTTCTATACTATTTATTACGAAAATAACAAATTCAAAATACAAGACTTTTAAGGCTTTTGTAAGTTATATGTACATTGTAGTACGGAGCTGTCATGAATCGATCGATCAAATAACTTTACACAGTAGGTACAGGGTAACCCACAGTCAAGCATGCTCTAGTGTAGCCTTCCGAATTTTTTAAACTTTGCATTGCGCTGTAGTTTACTATAGCTTATTTACCTATCAAAAACGGTCTGTTCTAGGTAAAAGACGCCAGCTTCTTTAATAACCATACAAATCTGTACAATTTAGCATAAATATAGTATAAATATATTTTGAATCTACATTCACTTGAATTCAGAAGCGCCCTTTAGAATAGTGTTTTAAATTATAGAAACTCATTGAATATAAAAACAAAATTCGGGTGGGTGTTATTAACCTTTGGAACATCATCAAAAATAAACCATAAATAAGCAATAAAAATAATACGATTTCAGCTGCAGCGAGAAAAGCTGAAAAACAATCTTTTTGCTTTACTTTATAATAATTTATTTTATTTTTATTTTTCTTTTCTTTTCTTTTGTTGTACGTTCTTTCAACACACATTTTTTTCTTAAGTTTATTTGATTTTGGCTAATGTGTGAACGAGTATTTTGCGAGTTTATTTTGTTGTTTTGTTTTGTTTTTGTATCCTTGTTATTGAATACTATTTAAAAAAAAAGCCAAAAAATAAAATAAAACAAGAGAACATACAATGTGTAGAAAGAAGCAATTAATTATAGATGTATGTTGTGAGTGCCAAAAATGTTGTAGGTGCTTAAGGTGAGAGCTACGCATTTATTAGCTCAATTTGCAGTTGTATCTTTGTATCTGTGAGTTTGATTTCATTCATAAAACTTACCTTTATCTCATCGCTGGGCAGCTCCTTTTTGATCTGAACAACGCCACTTGCAACATTTGGCGCCCCAACGCTGGCGGCACTCGAAACATTGGCATCACGTGAATTCGATGGTGACGTCTTGGCTGACATTGTTAACTGGGTCGGAAGTAACTGCTAAACTGAGTTCAACAGGCTGTCAACTGAAACGCGAAAAATGACTAGTTAGGAACGTACTAAACACAAGTATCTAAGTATCTTTAGGTTTTAAATTTTTTTTATTACTTCAAATGTTTACGTTGATAAATCTCAAACAAGAACTATTTGTAGATTATTGATTTTCTTGTCTATAATACAGTAGGTTCTGAAATTCTTTTTCTCCTCTAAATGAAAGTCAAATCAAAATCCCAATAAATACTTATACAATACGGTTCGAATAACAAATGAAGACTAATGTTTTCATCTAGTATAGGGAATTAGGGGCAGCTAGAATTTCCTGGAATTATCATTTGTTTTTGGGGAAAAAGGTGTTGCTCATTGGTTTTCTTATTTTCTGATGATCAATCATTGTATGGGATGCATCTTTTAAAATGTTTGGGGCCAAATCACGCCTCTAAATGCCGCCCAATTGGGCCATAATTAATTACAGCGTCTTCTTTAATTTCACTGAACGCTTCACATGCCGCTTCTGCCCATGTATCTTTGTATCTATGCTTTGCATATTGTTTCGCATCCATTGGATACGCACGCAAACAGACGGCAATGTATTTATATACCATACGTGTATACATATACGTGTTAATGTATTTGTTTGTGTGTATATGTATGTATGTATTCGAGCGTGTTCGGTTCGCGCGCACTTTGGTGTCTTGTAATTTAATACCCCATACGAAACGTTACCACCTATCGCATAACACTAGAATACAAAAATACAAAATACAAAATACAAAATACAGAATACGGAATACAAACACAAATAGTACAATATACAAAACCCAATAACAAATCCACAACAACAGCCAAGTGGATTTTGTGGTATGTATCAACTTTTCATTTCAAGAGGTACAATTTTTAGCGCTTACTTCAATTGAATCGTATTTTAGGAACTGGCATTCCAATTGATTTTAAATCTAAGGTATCCAATAAAATTTGGCCGGGAATTACATTTCAGTCGAACATTAATGATTCAAAAAGATATAATTATAGTAAAATATACACGATATTTTAATAGAGATTTTAGAAGCACGCTAAAAACTAATCTCTATTCGAATATGCAAGAATCTATAATTATATCAGATCTATAAATGCCAAAGTAAAGTCTCTTCAGTATGTACAAATTATTTCCATAGAACTTGATTCGAATTTCAACTGAAGAAACTTCAGAGAGTTTGAGAGTCATATAGATATAGATATATACTTTTGTTTATTCTTCAGAAATTTGCTTGAATTTTAAATTGCAGGAGCTAAAAACGAATTTCCAACTAAGTTTTCTGCAATAGAATGTGCAACAATCTATAATTATTTTGGCTATCAATTTTACAAATGACAATGTAAAGTATCTATAGATCAGATAATTGTCAATGACATATTCATAACATAAGTTTAATGTGACTTTCTGTTTATTAATTCTTTAAGATGCTGCTTTATTTTATTATTCATATTTCTTTTGTTGATCTTTATTAATTTTCTTGCTTATACCACTTCCTTTTTCTTGTCTTTTTTTATTGGCTGACTGAAAAACATTTCAATTTTGCGTCGCATTGCTTTGTTTGCTTTTAAAAAATTGTCATGGGTTTTTCTGTTTGCATTTAAAATGTTCAAGTATATTCGAATGGAAAATGCAGCTCAAAGTGTTGCAATATATAATATTTATGAAATATATTTAAGTTAATTTGTTCTTAAGCATATATTTTGGTTATTCACTTGATAAAGAAGAAGATGAAGACGGTGAAAATAAGTATATTTCCAATGCAGCGTTGTCCAATATATATTCCAAAAATAGCTTTATATTTTCGACATTATGTATATTTGTATACGGCCGTTTCTCACTCACAATTGCCTTTCTTTTCGTATTTCTTTTTCTTTGATTTGATTTTCCGCTTTACAACAAACACCGTAGCCGAACGTCAAGGAAAACCATGCCCAATGCTCATTTTCATTTTCACTTTTCACATGCACAACACATACAACAACGAATGCGAAATACGTTTACGAACTCAATTCTGACAATGAGTGTATTTATTTTACGAGTATTCCTCTTTAGATTTTCGAAACAAATTTTTGAGTTTTTCAGACGTTCTCTCGTTTCCTCTTTTTTGCCTTTTATTCAATTCATTTGCTCCGACCCGACATCCGCACGCGGCCGCGTTTCATGAACGTTTGACGCTGGCGGCCACTGCCATGTGTATTTTACTTTGCCGCCGTTGGCTCTGTTGCACAGTGGAACCATTCCATTTGTTCTGTTTTAAAAATTGCTATGAATGAGTAAATTTACTATATTTTATTTAATTTTGCTAATTTGATACCATTACGCTAATGGAAAATTGAATCTGATGTATTTATTGTACAAAACTTATTTTATATTGGCAGATATTAATAATTATAATTGGTGCCAGACCTCCGAAAATTCGGATCAGAGATCCATCATTATCATTAATTATTTATCTTGTGTATTTATAAAACAACAGATTTTCTAAATACTATGCGACCCTCTATTTGGGGATAGACGAAACTTGTACTCTCTAGATATTGTTGCAGAGCACCTTTGTCATCTTTTTGCAAGACCTCCGAATGTGGATCCTGCTCTTCAACTAGATGAAATCCATCACCGCCATGAAAAAGAAAAGAAGGTATAATCACATTGTAGAATGCAGTTTCGTTAAGCTGATTGTACGATGGAACATTGCACTCGGCGCAACGAACTAAAGCGGAGACGACACGGTTTCCATCGTCTCTATCAAAATCGTATTCTACGCGAATTCCGGAAAACTGCATAAATCCTCCACTTGAGTCTGTGTTCCATTTAGAAGCTGAACGCTCCAAAGCATTTCGCAATGTTTGACCTGTAATGCGAGTTAGGTAGAGAGGGTTTTCAAATGGAAGGGTATCATGTATATTCGTCAAAGTAATAGACCCCTCGTCATTCTTTTCTATGGATGAACGTACTCCTACAAAATTTAAATCATGTTATAAGGAATAATTTTGAATGCACATCAATTTAAAACTGACCACCGCCTAAAATTATGGCTATAGCAGCATCTGTCCAGTAATTTCCTCCCTTGTTTTCTAGCAATCGAGAGTGCACCATGGAATCGGTTAAAAGATTCGCAAGATTACACTCTCTTGCCCGGCAGATCTTGTCGCCCTCTAGAAACACCTTCGTGTGGCCAATTATTCGCTCTCCCATTGCGGTGATATTAGGACGGTATAAATCAAGTAAATCCAACATATCTTGATCCTGGGCAATTGAAGCATTTAGTAGAATTGGTGTTCCATCAAACTCAATCAAATTTCCCTCTGCATCAAACTAGTAAAATAAAATAATTAGGAATATATAAAATTGATGGGAAAATCAAATAAAACAACCTTGACATGTAGTTTGCCCAAATATTTGGTATACGCGAATGCCTGTACTACAGGCACTTTCTTGCCACTCGGCTGCTCCACTGTGGTGGGGTAGGGTCCTCGAACAGCTTCAGGATGCGTGTCGTCTATGCTGGCAACGGGTTGATTGGAGTCCAGAAAAGTGTGAGAATGACCACCTATAACAATATCCACATCCGGGCAATCCCTGGCTATCTGCTGGTCCTTCTGGTAGCCAGAGTGACCCAAGGCAATAAATATGTTGATATCCTTATCTTTAAGCTTCTTTGCTTCGGCACTGCAATCAGTCAACATTAGAATTTCTAGCTTATCAAGTAAACTTACGGCATAGTTACTTAATAGAAACGATTTCCTCCATGTACTCCAAATCGTTAGGAACAGAGTGCTTTTTAGTGTCGGGAGTAAGGTAGCCAATGACACCAATCTTCACTCCATTCACTTCGAGGATTGTAGAGTTGGACAGTTTCTTGGTAGCTGCCAATTCAGGCTCATGCGTCAAATCCAAATTGGAAACTAATATGGGAAAATTTACAGCATTGAGAAACGGTATCAGTCCCTCAACATCCTTATCAAACTCGTGGTTTCCAAGTGACTGAAAAATAGTTAAGTTATAAAGTAAAAAGTTTAGCTTTTGTGTAAAATCTCACAATGGCATCTGGTTGTAGCTTGTTAAAGAAGGCGCTGGTAATATTATCCTTGAAAAGAGTAAACCAAGCAGTTCCAATGTAAGTGTCACCCGCATTCAAATATAGCACGGGAGTTCCTCCATTCTTCGCCTCTTCGCGGTATTTTCGCACCCTAAAAGTGTTTAAGTTTTGATAGTTTACCGTGAAATTTTAAAATAATGGACTTACTCGTGGGCGACACGTGCAAATCCGCCATAACACTTGTCTCTAATCGAGTCTTTTTGGGTGCAAACTCCACTATTCCTATTCGTCTGCTCAAATCTGGCATGCATATCATTATTGTGTAAGATTATGAATTCATTTACAGTAGAATCCGGAAGACTAGCACTTGTAGCATAGCTGAATGTCAAGACAGCTACATAAATCCACATCCGCATTATTATTCGAGCTGAAATTTGTTAAAATTGAATTCAACTTGAGTCTTATAATACTTAATATAAACACTAGACACTAAAATTAAATTTAAATGTATATATCATGAAAGGACCTTAAATATATTATAATATTATATAAGTTAATAAGTCATAACAAACACACATTTGATAATAATAATACACACTTGCTATTAATTTAAATAATTGTACTTAGTAGAGTCCGATTCGTACTTGTCTCTAAAGTCTTGCTTGCTCTCATAAGTCAATTCGTGCACAAACTGAATTCTAAACATCGAAAACCAGATTTAATATTATAATTTGATTTTATTCTATACACTAATATATGTATTGTATTCTCTTACAATTAGTGAGCAAAGCTTACTCTTAATTAATTTTAATAAATATTATAATCAGCATTAAAGTGAGAAGGGCACAAGTCAATCTAGCACGATTAAACTTATGAATGGATGTGTATATACCAGGTGTATATTTACCTTGATAGAGAGCATCATGAAAGCGTCACAACGATTTCTAATTTCGATTCTTTCGGAACAGATAGATGAACATATTATTTTACTGAATTCAAGCTGTGGAAATAACTATAATATTTGTTTATGCAAAAGTAAGTATATACAATGCATCAGCTAATTATAAAATAAAACAATATTAATGTACTTAATAATAGTATATGAGATTAGTACATATGTATGTACATTGTACATATTATGTACCATATATGCAGTTTAATCATTTGTCATTTTATTTTCCAATAAATTTTGCAACATTGGTTCCACTGTGCAGTGTTGACGTCGCTGCTGCTGCTCTGCTTCGTGTGCTTCTGTTACTTGGCCTCTGCTGCGTATGCGCAGCTGTGGGCCTCCCAGTCAGAGTGGCTGCTGTTGATGACGTATTGCTTGGAGACTCTTGTGGGCCCCTACTGCACCACTTCCCTTATTTGATGAGTCAAAGTTTTGCCACTAAGAAGATTTTTCCGTCTCATGAAAACGAAAACGAAACTGTCTCAGTTTGTATCCTCTGCTGTCTCTGTGCCTCTCAATTTCTCTGTCTCGTTGCCACTCAACGGGTCTAAACTCTTTGCTTAAACATACATACATATATACTTATTCATATTGTGGTGGATGCAATTTGTAGTTAAAAATAAATGGCATCGTGTGGCTGCTGTTGCTTCTTCTTCTGCCGTTTACCTGACTCGATTCTTGCATTTTGTTTTTTTTTTTTTTTTTTGAAAATTTATTATTGTGTTATGTGTAATTTCCTTTAATTTATTCAAATTTCTCTTTGCAGTACACACAGCGCAATAAAAGAACATCTCGAGATTTGAAATTCGAAATTAATGGGTTATTTAAGTAATTTGAAAAATGCTTAGAGGCCATCTGATATCATTATTTTCGAATTTATTATGTTATGTTTTATAATTGGAAAGATTTTGATTAAATAACACATAAATAATGCATATTTTGAATTGTTTTAGTGACTCAAATTGTATTTAAAATTTTAAGAAATGAGCTCATGCTATTAAAATACATACTAGAAAATATAATAAAAATCTTAAGCATAACTGAAGAGAGAGAGAAAGCATATGCGATTTTATTAAGAAATGTCCTTTACAAGTTGATTTTAAATTTCATCTATAATCTATTACTAATCATAGCTAAAGAACGCTTTAACTCATTATCAGTTAGCCGGCTGAAATGCTTTAGGAACTGTCATTCGGTTAACTGCCAATATTGGTAACGGGACGGACTTATGGCTTGACAAAAACAGCTGGCAATTGTGCCCTACCGATAGAGGATGGCAAATATTGCATTTATCACCCAGTAATGTGTACTAACTATATAATATCAAGCTGTAGTCAGTGGCTAGTACCAATATATCACTATGGTGCCAGTCGCCCTTAAGATCGTCGTGTCTGGAGAAAAGTAGAAAAATGTCTAAGCAAAGAACAGAAGCAAGAATTGGCCAAGTCGACTGCTTGCTAACTGGGCTGTCGTCTGTTCTGTAGTAATTAACACAAATAAGAATGCATCATCGTTTATGAAATTTAAAAGAAATGTTGAAGTAGAACAATATAATCAAAATACAAAAAGAAATAAGTAAAAGTGTTGAAGTAGAAAGTGTTTGACGTGAAACTACCCTGTAAACAGGTTGGCCCACTTAAATATTAAAAGTAAAGTACAATTTACTCGATGTCATAGCAACCACCCCAATTTAAATGTGTACAGGGTATAAATATAAATATGCGGCAGCTGCGATGTCAATCACATTGGGCGTAAAGACAACAGTGCGGCTACAAGAGATAAATGTTGCATTTAAACAATTCATTTGAAATAATTTGATTAAATAAAACACTCTATATTCAAGTGCCAAATTAATTACTCATGCCATTTATTATATTGTGACTAACGTATTTTCTGACAGTCGACGAAAATTGCATTTAAATATATAATTGAATTTATCAACCTTTCCCTGTCCCATGTCAAATAAATTGTCGTTGAATTAAGATTTTTTGATTGTTATTTATTGTTATGTTTGTTGAATTGTTGAATTTATCTATTTATATCGCTCAAAGTAGACCTAGAATACAAATTTTTAATCCATGCCGTTCATATTGTCATTTAGTGCAAGATCATTCATGTGACTCCGTGGCGCAACGGTAGCGCGTCTGACTCCAGATCAGAAGGTTGCGTGTTCAAATCACGTCGGGGTCAACACAACTGAGAATTTTCTCTCTTTTTTTAATTATTTTCTTCGTATTCTTTTACTTTTTAGAATTTTTTAAAGTATGTAAGTCACTTACAATATTAAAACAATTAGTAAAGCATTTAACAAATTGAATTTGTACTTATTTTGTGACGTACATAAACGAATCTTAACATATCGATAAATTAATTATCGATATTATTGTATGCGAATAGCCATAAATAGCAACTTAAATACTTAAGCGGTAAGTACCATAAAATTAATTTTTATTGAATTCTTTAAATATTTAATTTACAAATATCCCAGCTTTTACTCCCTATCTCAGAGAGCGCATGCTTATAAACGTAAAGAGAGCGCATAGAAAGCAAAACAAAAATCAGCTGTTGGCAAACAGCTGTTCTATGGCAGCGCAACGATTTGTGAAGAAATCTCACGAAATTCATTGAAAAATATTAATAAACAAATAGAATTGTGAATTAAATTAAATGCAAAAATGACAAAAATACCTAAAGCAGCACTTAGTTTGAAGCAGGTAAGTGATGTGCTACAAATCGAGGCATTTACCACAACTTGCGTTCTATTTGTGGCAGTTCATGTTGCGCCAGGAAGTGCTGAAGCTATATAAAGAAATCTGGCGAACTACACGCCTTGTGCCAGACAAGCACAGTCGGCGGGAGCTTAGGGAATGGGCCAGACACGACTTCAATGTTAATCGTAACCAAGATGATGAGGTGGCCATCAAAATGCTATTGCAGAGCGGCCGACGAAGTCTCTCGGAGCTACAGACAAGCCTCGAACTGAGCGGCGTTAGTGTCAAGGGGGCGATAAGTGAGGAAAATGCTTGTTTTTATTTGAGCGTTACAAATTTGATGATAAACTAAAATTACAACCATAAATCTGTATGAATAAATACGAGAGCAGTGACAAATACCTAAATATACATATATAAACTTTCTAAAACCTTTGAGGTGCTACAGTTCGCTGTTTAGTTAATTAGTTAGTCTCTGTGTGTTTGTGTGTGAGAAAAGCAGTCTAGCAGTTTGGTTCTTGAGATAGTTTAGAGCAGCGGGCGCAACAGACTTAGCCAGGCAACTTTAACCAACGCCAGGCCAAAGACCAATGAACCAACGCTGGTGATAATTAATGAAATGAGATCCCGTTTAGCATGCTCCTCAACGCGTCCCACTAAAAAACTGTGTATCACGGTGCTGGTAATGTGTGCGCCATCAAATCCAAAGCAGGGAATGGCATTAATTAAGGCCAGACCAATACTAAACACCACATTGTATCTCAGCAGCAGGGACAAGGCGTCTGGCCAGGCCGAACTCAAATGTGGGTAGTGTGGAACAAATCCCGATACACGCACCGTAAGTAGTACATCCCTTGATTGTCCCACATACATCACTGCCGGTAGTTTCTGTCCCTGAAGACTCTGTCGTTTGAAAACCAAAATGCTGGTGGTATTGTGCAACATTGGTCGCAGACAGTAGCCCTGAGGGCAAACGCCAGTTCTACAGTAATCGCTGGCATCCTCGAGAGTACGGCGAAGATTTAGACAAACATGTTGTGGTATCTCTGCAGGTGCACCCATAGATATGTCTTCAACATACTCAAAGCAACTAACATTGGGATTGCGCTCCTCACAGCACTGCAGCCTGCCATCGGCACTGTGATGTGAGATGTCTGTGCTCTCGTCATTTAACCGAATAAAGTCCGAGGTAATGCAATAGCCTAGACGGATCTGTTGAGCCTGCTGCAAACAACCTAGCCAGCTATCTTCATTTGTGATTGGACAATCGTTTAGATGGGTCACTACATTCTCCAGCTGTAGACCACGTTCGCCTCTCAAAGGAGACTTGGGCGTAAGTTCTGTTACAATCACATGTTCGTTAAGGTTGTAAAAAGGTGACATTGTTATGCTCAGTGTTGAAATTAACAGATAGCAAAGACCGGCAAATAGAAAATTATTCCAAATGCCCGCACAGAGTATACGAAGCTTGCGAAACCAGCGCAGGCCATTTACATGATCATGTGAGAGTTCCGTGTAGGCCAATGGAAGGCAGAAATAAAGCTGTAGATTAAAAGGAGATACTTAAATAAAGTATGAGAATCAATAATCAGCGTACTCACCTTGAAACCAAAGCCGGTAACGGGCACATCTTCCAGCACTGCAGCTAGAGCATGGCCCAGCTCATGGAGCAGAGTACATATTACTAATGTGGCTATATAATAGCCAATCTCTTGCAGGGGCAGATTAACCCCAGGCAATAAAATTTCCAGCTGCACGGCAGGTGTAGAAGCTGCCGTTGATGTTGCTCCTGTTGTAGTTGCAGTCTCGCTGCCACTGAATATGGTAATGATAAGCAAAATGATGCCAACGGGGAGCAGTAAAAACGATAGCAGGACTCCCATGTTAAAGCTTTTGACTAGTAAGTTACGTGTGAAGCTGCTGCCGGATGTGGATCCCCAACGTATGAGCATTCGGTTAAAGGCACTGGCACTTGAATGCCAATGAAGGCTCATAAAGTTAACGCTCAGTCCGGTGTTGCGTAGAAAGGCATCGTATGGATAGTGCATGCAGCTCTAAATTTAATAAATAAACTCATTTATTACATGTCAAAAATTAGCAAACAACAATTGACAACAAACTTTAAAGAAGCGATCAAAGAAGTACATGACGCCATAAATCGACGACAGCACTACGAAGAACACTACAGGATCCATTGTGTGTGCGAATTGTTGCGTATTTTGTGCTATATTTCAAATGACACACATTGTTATTGTCAGTAATATTGTTTTTATTTCAATGTTCTAGCCTGTCAAGTTTGCCGAACATCTGTTTACTTCCATGGCTGCCAATTCATTGCAAGCTATTTCAAGTTGGCAGCACTCTCAGACGTGTTGCCAGAAATTCAAGAGAGTGGATGCATTGAGAGCTCGCAACATATGACGTCAAAGGGATACCAATAAATAGTCCGGGCAGACCGCAACAGACGATTGTGACGTCATAGCTCGACACGCACTGCACAACCTTCTTATACGCACATGTCAGGCAGTGATGCCACATATTATTATTTCTTGGCATTCTGTTTACGCATTCTACAAACATCTTTCATGGAATAAAATAAAATACCAATTCAAATATTAATAATAAATAATGCCAAAAGAGCGTCGCCGTAACAGTGTTCACATAAAGTTTGAACCGGACGAAGAGCCTCTTTCTCCTGCTGGTGATGACCACTGGCCGTTAGTCCAATCGCTAAGTAAGAACTTTTACCATTATTGGGGAGTTACCAAATTATGATTTGAAAACAAGCGATCATTGATGAAAAACTAACATTTTACTTTCGATTTTTAGATGCGATTGACAATAGAATGGCGATGCTGTCGGGTATTGTACATCTAGTTTTATTATATTGCAGTGATTTAGGTATATTAAAATTCAACTGTCACTTGCAGATCAATTTAAATCACTCTCGGAGGAACTGGCTCTTCAGAAGGATCTTATAAATCAGCTTCTACGAGGACGTGTTAGTGTTAGTGGCACGGACCTCGAAAAGAAGTTCCCAATACGGTCTAAGGACGCCTTGATCCAAATGAATGAAGACATTGAAATGGGGGATAGAAACTCCTACGTAAGTAATTAGAATTATGTTTGCATATTAATATTATGTGTATATTCATGTTATTACAGATTAATCTGATGAGAAAACTTCTCTTGCAAGGAGTGAAAAAGAATTTTAAATATATTATTGCTGACGAAGTTACAATGCAATACAATGTTGATGGAGTTTTGGGCAAAGACTCACTTAAAAACCTTACGCACTTTTATAGTGCGGTGATCGGTAAGCATATCTTTATATAAACAAATCAATTATGGTAAACTATGTAATACTCGTGCGTAATTCATACATTATTTTGTTTTTTAGACTCTATTGAAACTGAAGGAGTTGGATCGGCAGAGGATAAACTTCGTAGCGCAATGAAACTTCAAAAAAATCGGGTTATAAAAAGTCATAGCAAACATAAACAAAAAGAATTATATAAAGCGTTTAAGTAAAATAATTTAATAACTAAGTAAGTAAAAGTAAGTAACTTAATAAATTATAATAATTTAAGTTAAGGAGCCTTAAACTGATAGAGTAATACAGTTTGTCTATAACGCCGATTTTGAATCAGAAATTGTACGAAGCCTAAATGGAATCATATAAATCAACTACTTATTTATAAGCAAAATCTTAGCAACCTTTCGAGTAATGACCTGGTAAATCGTGATGATTCAACCTTCAATCTATGGCTGCTTCCAGAACAACTAACCAAAGCAACAACGGAAAGCCCACAACAAGCGGCCAAAACAGACGAGCAAAACAAAACAAAAGTTTCTCTTTTAGACTTACGCTCACTCTCTCACTATGTTGAATTCAATTTCAACTATGGGGAAGTTGAGTTGACTTTTGTAATTTTCTGGTTTCAAAGGCACTAAAGGACATTACGAACGCCAGTACCACGCAGAAATTTGTGGCAGTCACTTAAACAAAATTGGCAAACAAAACAAAAAAATAATATAATAATAAAAAATATCAAGAGTTAAGCTTGTTAAAAAGCTGTTGTTCTTTTTTAATAAAAGTATTCAAAATAAAAGGAATTGTTTTCTTATTGTCGGGATAATTGTGATTCTATTTTGTGTTGCATTTCGAAACAAATTTACGTGCATCGAAAACAAATGTTTTGTATCGATTTGTAGCAGAAATTTTGAGTAGCGCATATTTGTTGAACACTCACACGGACAGGAGCGCAATTGTGTGTGTCTGTGTGTGAGTGTGCAGCAAGCTGCAGTGTAGCGGAAACGGAAACGAACACGCAACCTGAACAGGAAGCAGCTGCTGTGCAAAGGATTCATAACAAAATGACGCAAACGCCATAAGAGAACGATAAGATAAAGAGATATAAAAAAACCAAAAAAATATCACACAAGTTCCTGTAAAGCCTTAGCAACATTAAAAAGAAATATATAAATATAAAAAATAGATGTACATAACAGAAAATTAATTGTAAGTGTGAATTCTGTGCCAAATCAAAGAAATAAATAATAACCAAGGCATCACGCATACGCCGTGTGCAAAGAACGGAAATAGATCTTTAAATTGGGCCAAGTTGGGCCAAGTCCTTTGTGCTGTTTCTTTGTGGGTGGCCCAACAGAGTTAAACCAATGCATTTGGGTCCACAACAACAACGCCCCAAGCAACAACAACAACAACGCGAGCAACAAGAGAAACATCAGAGAAGGCGTTTAGCGTTTAGCAAAGGACGACAATGTCATCCCTGCAGCGTGAATGGCATTTACAGGTGAGTCAAAAGGGAGAAAAATAAAAAGTGTTTATGTTTAATTGTGCTGATTTGTGTGCCAAGCTGACAGCTAAGGTCAAGAAACGCATCTGATTTGTACTCCTTCTCGTACTCTCTGTGTTTCGGGGTAATCTCAAATTTATTGAGGTAGTTTGAGGTCGCTTGGTAGGCATTCCAATTGTTGGTGAGCATGCGCTCTGTTCAGCTTCAAAAGCAAACAAAGCAAATGAGGTGAATGCGAGTAAACAATGGAGTATTTAACGCCGTAAGGAGTATGGGTCAACATCTGACTAACACATGTTGATAAGAAGCTGACAGAGAATTCTGACCCCAGCTAACCTCATATGTAGGAGGCCCTAAAGAGTTAGTTATCCAACAAAACATTTATATATTCCCAGTAAAACAAGGTAAGAATTGCATATGAATTCAGAAGGCTTGTACAACTTACTTACACAACAGAACATGCATATGTTTTTAGCATTTCTAAGACACACAAGCTTGTGGTTAAAACAATCAATTAATTTGCTAGTTACATGAAAGATTAACATTACAAAATTACGAGAGAGATCCCCTTTCTTTTTTACTATACTTACTTTTAAAGAACTTAAAGAACCAACTATAAATGCAAATTGAAACATTTTTAAAAACATATTTTACAGTTGACCATTATTTATTTTGTATTAAACTGCAGATTGATCATTCTGAAAAGTTATTGATATATTTTTCCTTCTGGCCACATCTGTTGCTACGACATGTTTTCCCCGAAGATTGTTTTGTTAATGTATTTCCGGTAAATTTTAAAAATATTTTTCATCTCATAAATCATATTGAATTTCATGGAATTTGACAAGAGCCGAAATGTAAATTTGCTGAAGCTCGAAAAATCTGTTGAAAACTATTGTAATTTATTTAATTTTTGTATGTTGACGGATTAGAAATTCAGAGCTGACCTGATTGTGAGAAGCAACTTTCAACCTATAGTTAAAACTTATTTATACAGCAAAATTGCATAAAACTCGCTATTTTGTATAGTTATACATCAACAAGTAGAATCCTTGGAAATCCGAGTCCATAAGCTTGCTATTTCAATGACATTCTGGACGCCCACTCAACTTGGGCCCCCCACTAGAAAAAAACAGCAGCAAGAGCATGCAGTGGCAAAGTTTTTCATTTCCATTAGATTGCGTCAGAGCCTTGAGATGTTGCGAAATTGAAAATATAACAGAACATTGGCACTTGAATGGCTCACGACCGTTGCCGTTGGTCCTCTTACCTCTGTCCCCCTTTACTCGTTGCCCGCTGTGATTGTTTAGCCTAGAGCACCGCCCACTTCCTGACAATTTAAGCCGAATTCCTGCTGACAGACGACAGGCCTTGCCTCTGTGTGTACACAATATGAGGGCAACAATAGAGCTTAAGCTTTGACATCTGACAAGGTCAAAGGGCGTGGATGCTGCCACCAAGCATCCCATGCGCCACGATATCCTATTTACAAATCGACTCCTGAAGTCAACTCAAGTGCTCATTAGCACCAAGACAAGCCATTAGCCACTGTGGCATTGCATTCTACGGTTGCATGTTCATTACTTTCAATTTGCCACGTGTTATTTTCCAACATCAATAAAGGAAGCAGCTATTAGGTGCACGTTCCCTCCTATATTGACATGGCTTTATTGAAAACTCTCTACGGAAGTGACTGAGTCACCGGATACGAGACACGCGCCTTGCAGGCGAGCTAAATTAATAGGAAAACATAAAATGGCTAACCTACGGCGTATACGTAATGAATGCGTTTTCTCTTTTCTGTTAAGTAGGGAGTAAGATGTAGCTATCGGTGCATGATAATCTCGATTTATGATCATTCAATAAGATAAAGATTTATTTAATAAATTTGTACATTGAATAAATAATATTATATGAGCTTAAATAATATTGAATAAATCTTATTACGAAACCAAATTTATTGGCCTTGTTTGTAGTCTCAAAACTACGTCGCCTTTACACAATTATATATTCTAATCTCGAGTTATAGTCTAGACTAATATACATAGAAGTCACTGTAGCCACTGCTTGCATTGTCCGCTATATTACTCGTGTGAGTTGTGGTACCATATGTCGCTCTTTCTATCCCTTTCCACTTAATTTTCATTACTAGCAATTTCACTGCACAGAAAGCATACATGTATGCCTAATTATACGGACGCCACTGTGACAACAGGCAAGAAATATATAAAAGTCTCAAATCATAAATAAAACTATATAAAACAATAATTAAATATGATTATTTAGTTGCCTAAAATGTAGAAATAATTTAAAAACTAAATATAAACAGTAATAGAAAATTAAAAAAAAGTGAAATTCCTATTGACCCCGACGTGATTTGAACACGCAACCTTCTGATCTGGAGTCAGACGCGCTACCGTTGCGCCACGGAGTCACATGGAATGATCCGGCGCTAATTGTCAATTTAAAGTGTTTTCACAATTCTAACATTAGAAATCTAATTTTATTGATTTATTGGCAAACCAGTTTTGTTGCAAACACAACAACACATAATGCACAATCTAAATGAACACCTGTGTTAAGGCAACAACAATTATAGCATGAATAACAATAACAATGTTTAAATTACTTGAACTTATCTTTAATGTGCGATATGCCACGGAACGTAAATCGCTTGCAAAAGCAATTTATGAAGGCAAAAAAACACAATTCTTTTAATAACACGCAAGTCAAGTTTAGTTTGAAAGCTTTAAAAGCATTTGTTTAGAAGGAAATAAAAATGAATTGTTTTGAAGAATATACAATGCTCTGCTATTTTTTTATACTTTGTGGAGGTATATTAATATTGCTTAAAAAGTAAATGCATGTAACAGGCGGACCACATAAAGTTTATACTTATACTTTTGTATATTGTTATCGTATGAACGAAAGGATCTCAGAGATGGTCAGACCTAGAAGCACCAAATTTGGTATGAAGACGTCTTATATTTGTAGGCAGATCGAGTTTATCTTAAAATTTGAATGAGCTGCAACCTTTTTCAACAAATCGTAAAAAACCATAGCTCTGGCAAGCAAGCT
The DNA here is from genome assembly GCA_035044365.1 of Drosophila neotestacea. Lineage (NCBI taxonomy): Eukaryota > Metazoa > Arthropoda > Insecta > Diptera > Drosophilidae > Drosophila > Drosophila neotestacea. Next base: position 738,210 of record JAWNMD010000270.1, read on the forward strand.
AGAGATTTTAATATTGGTATGAATGATACTTAGGGTGATGAAGATATTCAAAGACAATTACTCAATACACGAAAAAAACGTCTTTATTCAATTAAAGCTGCTGAAACTATTAAATAGATTAAATGGTAATTGTAAAACTAGTGTGTGTTGCATTAGTTAGAAGTTTTCTGTTGCAGCTGCTCCTTGTATTGGATATTAAGTGCCAGCATCTTGGAGCTGTGACTGCTCCCTCGCAATTTGTGTAATTGTCACGAAAGAATTTCTTATAGGGCGTGACAAGTTGATCGGTGAATGAGAGATTATGGAAATTTTCGAAGTGAACGGTCTCCACATTTACCTCGAACTGGCAGTAATGACAGCGTAACTGTTGCTTCTCGTCGTCAAACTTTATTATGCCAAAAGAGCGACCACGACACAGAAGGCAAGTATACTTATAATTGGCATTGCAATCATCAATCTGTGGCAGTTCTGGTATCAATGACTTGGCTCGGTAAGCCCACTTGCGACAATTGTCGCCATGTCCAGTCTCGCCATTGTAGACAAAGGCGGCAGCATGACACATCTGATGAAGCAGCGCCTTGACCAACACTAGAGGTTGCTTTATATGCTGCGAGAGAATAATGCACTGACCACTTGAGTCAAAGCCATGGAGAATGCTGCTCGGGGTGTTCATGTTTTTCCTATTTTTCCAAGCAATGCTTAAACGCAAGCCGCAGTAAAAGATTGTGTGATTGAGTGCATCGAATAAGGTCTTAGCCAGCTTTATCTTGGATAGTTCAAAATTCTGCTTTCGATAAACAACAGCCCGTGGATGGCACATATTGAAAGGCGTTTCAGATCTCAATGAATTCAAAAAGCTATAATAACCCGCACAGGGTTGAAGTAAGTTTGGAATCTTATTATTATTGTGTTGTTGTCGGCAGTTCTTGGTGCGTTGTTTTACAGTTGGCAAACCACTTAGATCGATGGGCTCCTTAATATACTGAGGTGTTTGGCTCTCAAAACAATTGGCATTGACACGTTGCACAAAATCATCCATGAGCAACATTTTCATCTCGTTTGTTTCGGATGCCAAAGTTTTGAGCAAAGATGGCATTGGACCTGCAATGGCTTTAGATTTGGGAGCATGTAGCGTTGGCATAGACTGAACACTGCTGCTGTGGCAGCTGTTGGAAGCCCATAGACGACTGCTCTGCATGGAAAGGTGATCATCCTCATCCAAATGATTATTCTGTTGCTCATAGTTGGCCATGGGATTATAGAGACGACGTTGTGCCGGCACCAGACCTAGAAACTTTTCCAGTCGAGTCTTTAGCTCAGTATCGTATTCGACATCAGGATCAGATGTTGGCTCGCTGCTGATAATGGCCACAGGTTTCTTCAAGTTCACATAGATTATGGCATATGATCCTGTTGAAGAATTTGCACTGCTAAAGCTACAGCAGCTACTGTGCTCCTCGTGGCTGTAATCCTTATCTTTATCATTGTCATCTTCATCATCATCCAAAGAATTATCTAAGCTCAGCTCGTCCGGTGAGGAGTAATCAAATGTATGATCAATACGTTGACGAACAGCTCTTCCATATCGTGTAGTTATCACATCCAACTTCGGAGCCATCTCCGGCGTGACGTTACAAGATTGCCTCTTCTCCTGGCTGTTTAAGTTACCGTTGTGTTTCCTCTTGGTTGAAGTACTTACATCCATTAGATTGGCTAATTTGCTAGTATTGAGATACAATATACACACGTTGTTGTTTTGGTTGCATGTACATATGTAAGAATATGATTTTTTTTATGCATATTTGATTGTTGTCTCTATGCTATGAGTTTTTGAATTCAGAATATATATTTTTGAATATATTTTTTTATATTTTATTTGGAAAGATATCATAAACCTTGTAGTAAAACAGTACCGATATCTGCAAGGCTTAAGACAGCTTAGTATATACATACATCGATGTAAACATCGACTTAAAGTTTTTGTTAAGCGAAATAAAAGTAAAATAATTGTTTATAGTTAGCATTAACTTAACGGGGATTCCGTGGAATTTCATAGTTCTTATCTACAAACCATTATAAAAATATATACTTACCTACGTTATCTTTAGTTAATTATAACTGCGATATGAAAATCGTTTAAAAGATTTTGTTAGGCAAAATAAAAGTAGAAATAATTGTACATAGGGAAATAATTGACGGGAATTCCGTGGAATTGTCAAAGCTATTTATTCTAAGTATACTTCTTATCAGATATCTAACATTGACTCCCACTAGCCAACCTCGCCTTGCACTTGACCCTGAAAAAAACTGGCAACCAATTGAAGGGAAAAATGGTAGAGGGAAAATGGAAAATACCCAGACGTCATGCCAACTCACACAGCTCCCACGAAAACAAAAACAATAAACACACGAAACTTATTACATCGATTTAACAAGAAAAAGTTTTAAAACAACAAAATAACAACTAGAGCAAATAATTGTTTGTGGTGGATAATTACAACAATATAGAGGGAGAGGGCTTGTGAGTAATAAAGAGAGAGAGAAAGAGAGGGAAATGAGAAAGGTGTTTGGTTTGTTGATGGCTTTGCCAAAAGGGTTAACTCAATTACATGCTAATGTGGCCCATATATTAAAGAGCTGTCGGCGATATCGTCATCTAAAGTTCGCGTGCTCTTAAAACATTCCATTTAGCAATACAAATTAGGACTAAGTTGTTGCTTCCTTCGATTTGTCAGCGGGTTTCGCTAACCAGATTGATGAGATTATAATTTATATAACCCATTAAAAATTAACAAAACAAATATGAATAAGGGTTTTGTATCATGCATGCAACAAAAGGAGATATCTCCGACCCTATACACTCTTTTGCATTAAAAATTGACATTTGACAGCAAATCTAAATATTTTAAAATAACTTAATATATACTTTAACAATCTGTCCTATACATTTTTTTACGATCAAGTTGTAAATGCAAAAGTTACTCAAGAAATAATATTAGGTTAAATCACGTATACTGAAAAAAAGATGCGTGTTCTTTCCGAATTTTGTTGACTATAATTCTTAGTTTTGTAAGTAAAGTATAAATAAAATCTTAAAATGTTAGAAAACATCTTGATTGTGTTTTGTGTAATTTTTCTTTTAAGGTTCATTTATCAAAAAAGAAAGTGTATTATTAAACTTCTGGATTTTCGAAACCTGTTTATTTTCTTCATTATATCTACTCGTTCACCTTATTGATTACACATTAATTTCTGCATTTTCTTGCAGGATTCACGGGGATCGGTTTACTGCGCGAGTGAACCGGACCCAGCTGGTGGAGTCCAGTACCAGTCGGGAGGGCTCATTCTCAACGATACACTGGCTGCATCCAGTAACAAGGCCAATGGAGTTGCGTGTCAGCCGACAAGTGGTTCGCTGTTCTCAGTGGTGTCGGCACCACCCGCACCGCTGCCGAGTGTGCCCACTGTGGCGGTGGCATTGGCCGAACTGGATGTCAAGCAAATGCAAGCGTTGTGTGTGCCTTCGCCCTCCCCTTGCGCCTCGTCATGTGTCTCGCCAGCTCGTCGACCCGCCACACTCAGTTTGGATACACCCTGTTGCCCCCGAACGTTGCATGCCAGTTTATTGGAGCATCAGATATCCGAACTGGAGGAAGATGACAATGAGAACCTATTGACCGTGTCCAGCATTACGGCTCGTCCGTTGATAGCCAAATCCCATGAGTTGCGCAGCAATCGCAAGCAGCAACAAAAGTCGACGGCCACTGTGCGTGGCAAGGGCCACAGACGCACCAAGGAGCTGGAGCGACCGGTGCATCGTCGCAGCAAACAGCTGGCCAAGGATCGGGATTCATCCACCAGCACCACGGAGAGTGGTGGCGGTATCGCTGAGCCACCCGATGGTGGCTACGGTTGGTTCATTGTCTTTGGCGCCTTCTCTGTACAGTTCTGGGTTGCTGGATTGGTCAAATCATATGGCGTCTTGTATGTGGAGATTATGGAAACGTTTCCTAGCTCAACGGCCACTGTTGCCTCCTGGATTCCAGCCATTCTCTCGGCGCTCTGCCTGGTTTTGGCCCCACTCTCCAGTGCTCTCTGTCAACGCTTCTCCTGCCGCTCCGTTGTGTTTGTGGGTGGCATATTCTGTTCCCTGGGCATGGTACTTAGCTATTTTGCCACCAATCTATTGCATCTCCTCTTCACCTTTGGTATTCTCACTGGTGAGTAATTTAACTACACAAATTCCTAAAGCTTCAGTTACTGTTAATTACTGTATTAATTACTTGGTATATATGAATAAATTTCTGCATGCTTAGTTATTGATAAATTTCTTGATATGTATGCATTTTTAGAGTTTTAATTACTTATAATTACCTAATCAATTACACAGTAATTAAGATACTATATCTATCTATTCAGCTTACTAATTCTATAGTATTTGAATGGAAGAGGTTCGTTAAACTCTAATCACTTTTCATTTCCCTTTCAGGCATTGGGGGCGGCCTCTCGACTACGCCAGGAATTGTGATTGTCTCACAGTACTTTGACAAGCATCGGGCTTTGGCCAATGGAATCTGTGTATCGGGCACAGCGGCAGGTAGCTTTGTGCTGCCCATTCTCATTAAGCATCTAGTGGACAATTGTGGCTTCCATGGCACCCTCCTTATACTGGGTGGTTGCATGTTGCACGTGTGCGTCTCAGCAACCCTTTATCGCCCTCTTAATGCATTTGGGGAACAGGCTCAGGCACAGGATGTTGATAGGAAGGCCATTGGAGATGACATCAATCCGAGCACAACAGCTATGCTCACTACTTCCACATACTTGCCCACCTGTGAGGTGGTGCCCAATGACTTGAATGACAAGTTCATTGAGCATTTGTTTCTGGAGGAGTGCAAGAATCATTTGAACTATTACGCCAGCAAGCAACCAGGTAAATAAATTCCCAAGGATCTCAATGAGACTGATTTACATATGTATATATTTATTTATTTATTTACTTATTTATGTAACCACAAGTTGAAGCAGTCAAAACAAGTGAAATAAGTGAAAAAGGTACAAGAAATGTAAAGCTAAACTAGAATTTGTTAAGAAGGCTACAGTCGAGAGCCCGACTGTAAGAGACCCTGTACTAATTCTGTAAAAACACATACCCAAAAGAACAAACCGCGAATGCTTTGTAGGTTTCAATATTGTTGAACACCTTCCAAATTTATTATCCGATCGAAAGGGACGCGTCAAAATTCTTAAACATAGTTGATCTGCTTTAAATATATTTTTTAAGTATGGGGTCTAAAATTGTCTTTAAAATAAAAAGAACTAAGATTGGCAAAAGTTTAAGAACCAATACTAAAATATTATTAAATTTAAAACTATAAAATGTAATAATAATTTCTTAATATTTAGCACAAGACAAATCAGCGCAAGAGAGCGATGATGAGGTCAAGGACATCATTGGCGAAACCACCTTTATCAAGCCCATGAAAAAGGTGCGCAGTTCCGGTTTACTTCACTCTGTGGAGGATCTGAGTACGGACTCCACTTGGGTTTACCGGAAACACTCCGGCACAGACTCGAACCGAGGCAGCCGAAGACGTCGGAATGTTTTTGCCAACGATGACACCATCAACAAGATTCAGGCACACCTCGAGAAGCCATTGTCGCCACCCAGCGTGGTTAGTCGTGGTCTTAGCAAAAGCATGGAGATTCCCACTCCTGTCAGCAATCTCAGCGAGCTTAAACAGCAACAACAATCGGATGGCAGCATTCTGGATTCACAACTTCTCGAATCGACAGTTGTCTTTGATGACGACGATGATGACAATGATGCCGCCAACGAGGATGATGATGATGAGCGACAACTGAAGCGCAGTTGTTGTGCCCGCATCGAAATGTATCTGGACATCAGTCTCTTGAAGGATCCCAGCTTTATACTGATGTGCCTCTCCGTTACTCTTATGTCCGTAGGATGTCCATATATGCTCTACTATCTGCCCGCGCATGTTATATCCATTGGTGAGTATTACAATTGAATTTTATCATTTATCTGTGTTTCCTATTACTCTTTTTATTAGTTATTATTAGTTTTATTCATTCATTCCTTTGTTTAATCTTTTTATTATGCTCATCTCTCATTAATTCTACAACTTATTTACTTTCTCTATTACTGCCTCCTATTTTACTCCTAGTGTTTTTTTTTTTTGATTATCCCTTATATAATTTCTCTATATCTGATTTTTTTTAACCCATCTGTTTTTATCTCAAAGTTTTTTCATTATTTGTTCTTCAACATCCATTTATCCTGTTTCTCAATCAAATTTCCATTAAGAGTAACTCATAATTTGTTTATATTATTTAATTTCTCCACTCTCCCCACTTTCTGATCTTTATTGATGCTCTCTTTCTAAGTTTATTCATTGTATCTTTCTATTTGAATTTTCCTAATTTTCTTCTTTTATTAATTCTGTATTTTTAAACATTTTCTTTTTCTCTCTCTTTCTACTATTAGGCTACAATAAAAGTGAAGCAGGGTATCTGGTAGCCGTCAGTGCGGTGCTGGACTTGTGTGGTCGCCTTGGTCTAGGTTGGCTTTCGGATCTCCACCTGTTTGATCTGAAGAAGACCTATACAATATGGTAAGTTGATCTAACTGTATGAACTTTTCTTTGTTCTGAACTAATCTCTTTAAATCTTTTCATAGCATTTTGGGCGCTGGCTTGGCTGTTTTGACGATACCCTTTGCCAAGACCCTGATACTTGTGGGGTTGTCCGCCGCAGTCTATGGCCTTTGTCTAGGTAGTTGGTATGTCTTAATGCCCGTCTTGTTGGCAGATGTTTTTGGGACAGATCGGATTAGCTCCAGTTATGGCTTGGTGAGGATGTTTCAAAGCATTGGAGCGATATCAGTGCCGCCTTTGGCTGGGTTGCTAAGGGATCTGTCCGGTGACTACGAGATATGTTTCTATTGCATGGGATCCTGTATGTTATTGGGATGTGCGCCTCTTGTTGTTTGGATTATACTTGAGGTTCGCAATCATCCCCTGTTTGTGCATCGCGAGGAGGAGGACGAGTGTGAGGAGGAGGCCTAGAGCAAAAGCTAATGTTTATCCTAGGGCCAGTTATGGTTCAGTTTGTTGATATGCAGTTACTTGATTAATCAAATTAAATATTTGTTGTCGTGTTTTGTAGCGTTTACAATTAGCCCAAACAAAAATGTTTTCCATAGCAGTACAAAAAAATAATGAAAAACCTGAGTTCGAATGCCTCACCGATAACGTTGATACTCTAACTACATAATCTCTCATCACTATGTTGTTCATATCTATGATTCTACAGCCTGCTTTTCTTAACTATAAACAAGTATATATTATAAATATATGATGTTATCCCAACATGAAAAGCACCGAAAGTTGCGCAAAGAACTGAGTTAATAAGACATGAACACCAAGAAATACCCATTAATAAATAATACAAATCTATACACAATATATTATAAATGATATATAAGTGCATACATTCAGTTATGTACTAATCGATGTACTAAACAATATGTAACTATACTTAGTTGTAGGCCTACATGACCATTAAACGCACATAATATCAAAACAACTTTCTAAAATAAACTTGAGAAGCTCATAGAGGGGCTATTACTTATTAAATGTTTAACAACTGTACTTTAAAAAATTCCAAACATCAATATTCTGGGGCATCCTAAAAGCATTACATAAATCTAGTTGTATAATAATTGTTGTGAGACATTTACCCAAAACAGCAAAATTACAGCAAAATAACTAAAAAAAAAAAAATTAATAAAAAAAAGAACACAATAAATGAAAAATATTAATATGTAAATTATAAAATGATTTTCTTTTGACTCCCAAAGTATTATTGTAAGCTTACGGTAAGACTATCTATAAGTTTAGAAATTGTCTCTTCAATCGTATAATTTTTTAAAAAATATCGCAATACCCAAAAAAAAGCTTAAGTTATGCAAAACAATTAAATTTGAAGAAGAAACGTGATTTGAATACAATGTCAATGCGCCTCAATGACCATAATTATTTATAGTTGTAATGTAAGTCAGGGTTAGTTGATAGACCGTAGACTGTTATTTCTAAATAATGAAATCGGCTGAAAAACTATAGGTAAAATTACGGAAAGATTGAAGACTTTGTTGGGAAAACTTGTATAATTCTTCTTTGTTTACTTTATAGTTTTTCCTTGAAATATTAATCAAAAATATTTGAGATCTAAAGGCCCCATTACAGTTATATTTCGTCCAATTACGATATGATTTATACAGACAATTGCTGTTGTTGCATTGAGTTGAGATACGGGTGTATTTTAATATCCATTATCGATGTTTTGTTACGTGGACTTGACCGATTTTTCGTGGATCGTAAGTAAGCTAATAATTCAGATAATATATACTATATGTTTCTTTAATTCCAGGGGATTCCGTGCTGGGCTTTGCATCGCTTTTAGTAAGCGGCTCTTATCTGATATGCTGCACTATTCTACTTATTGGTTGTCTTCTGGTAAGTCTGGATCTACTTTATCGGTTTCTTCTCAATCTTTTCTTATTTTTCAGACCATACGTAGGCTACTGTTGCCCTACGTATTCGTGGCACTTTTGTATGTAGTTATTCTGATCTGCGAATGCATCTACGTGATACTTGTTGATGCCTTCTATGATTTTGTAGTATTCGATATATTTCAAATAGGTGAGCAGATACTAAAGTTTTCGGAAAAGAGTTTATTCTCATAGTCTATTTAGTTCTCAGTTTATACTTCTGCCTGGTGGTCTATTCCTATTACTATGAATTGCGCTAATGAGCAGATTATTCCGGCTTTTATTGTACGTTTGTTTTCATTTGCAAGATGTAAGAAAACATTTTAATATTTCTTAAATATAATTTTGACATATTACCAATCTTTATATTCATATAAGAAAGTAAAGTTTCCATATAAACAGATTCTGTAAATTATTAAAATTAATCAATTTTATTAAACGATCGCCAATTTTATTACAAATAATTTATAAGAAATGTTTGTTGTTTTACTTTTGGCGGAGAAGCCGTGAGCTGGGCATAAACTTACATAATTGTAAACTTAATAAATATATTTATTTATAAGCTATAATTGGAAGAAGTTTAACCTTATGGATAAAAACAAATATGATAAGATAGAAAACTTAAAGATTTCTTTTAAAACCCACTGAAATCTTAGAAATATTTGAGCAAATATCTAGTTATTCTACCAAAATCTTGGGTTCGGAAAGTGTTTCCTTATTCTATTAGACCGAATTGTAATTTTCTCTTCTCAAATGACTTGAATATTGTGGATAGATCTTTTATCTTCTAGATTCTTCAAATTCAAAGATTCATCTTTAAAATATGCTTTGGCTAGTTACCTCAACTCATTATAAGATTCATTATTAAGACTTCTTCATTTAATTTCAACAAACTCAACTTTAACGTGGCAACTATATATAAATAATATTTACATTTGATTGTTTAATTGCATGGATAGACTTAGAAATACTCCTAGAACTGCTCCAGGGTGCGTGGAGCTGGTGGTGCACCGTATTCATCGGCGGGAGCGGCGGCAGGAGGACCGTATTGAGGGGCAGGAGGACCGTATTGTGGGGCAGGTTTCGGCTGCTGTTTGTATTTGATGAAGTAGACCTCGGGTTTGCTTGGCTCCGTGGGTGCTGGCGATGGCAGAATCACTGGCAACTGTTCCTCGGGTTTCTTGACCAGCACATAAACCAATGTCTTGTGTTCATCCTGCACTGGAGGAGGCAACACTTGACGCTGTGGTGTAGGTGGATTTGGTGCCTTGATGAAGATGATCTTATAATGCTTCTTGGGCACCGCAGTTTGGATGGGCGAGGCGGCGGGATAGAGTTCTGGTTCCTCTGGAGGCACATGCACATACACATTCTTGGTGATAATCGCCTCGGATGTGGGCGCAGCTGGTGGTCCGTAGAAAGCAGCCGGTGGACCATAGACTGGCAATGGTTGCGCTTGTAGTGGTGGTCCATAATCCTTTTGTGGTGCTGGTGGTGCACCATAACGTGGCTTTGGTGGCTCCGGACGTGCCATGACAATGGCCATATTGCCGGCCAGGACTAAAAGTAACGCCAGTTGGGTTTTCATCGTGCTCGATGCTGTTCGATTGCTCACACTCGAATGACTCGATTGTGGCAGGTCATTGGTGCATTATATATGACCAGGCAGAGACTCGATTTGATTTTTCGATTTTGAATTTTGATTTCAGCAAAACTTTGTTTGTGTAACCCCCTTTCTGACAGGCAGAGCCCCCGACTCGGACTCTTTGCATAATATTTCTGATTTTCTGGCTTCCCAATCGTTCGGCGTCGTCGTCATCATCATCATCATCATCATCACAGAGCTCACATTGCATACAAATGAGTTCGAATCGTTTTTAACGTCTTCGCACAATGTGCCCATTTTCGTTTTTCGATATACTCGTGTTTCGATAATGAAAACGAAATTGCAAAATGCAAACATTGGCCCCTCGTTTCTCCTCCCCCTCCCCACCCTTGATGGAGTGATCGGCACGTTCTCTGCCTTTCCTGGACTTCCCGGCCTTTTTCAACAGTTATTTGCCAAAAACCATTAAAACTCGATTGCGTACACAACACTTGTTATTTATGATATAACACCTCGAATTTACCGTTGTAGACCCATTGCTAGGCCATGGACGGTCATTGTATCCGAAATTCAACGGCTATACGATAATGTTGTACAATTTAATACCCCGTAACTGTCATAAGAAAAAGTAAAGTTTTTAAACTATCAATAATAAGAACGATATTAATAAATGTACGTTATGCTTGCTTTACTTGTTGTTACATATGGAAATATGTTCTATTGATCATTATTATCATTATTTTAAAAACAGTTTTGATTTAGACTCAACAATAGAATATGTTAATTATTTAACTATAGATAATAACTGCATAGTTAATATTGAAAATATACTATTTCTTCGCTTCCAAACTAAAGTAAGTTCATTAGCATTTAACTTGGCACAGCTCTGAATGATATCATACAGGGTATTTTGTAGTCGTCTGAGGCTTTTCTTCCTTGTTTTGCGTGATTTTTGAGATCTACGCTTAAATATTATTAAGGAAGATACTCATTAAGGCATGAAACTAGAAGGAATAACAAAATATTATATACATATGTATATGTATGTCTGGGGAGTTACAATTCATGATGCAGGCAGGCGTCTTTCACAATTAAGTGAAACTGAATGACGATCACTTAAATTTCTCTTCTTTGTAAGTCATTGCGACAATTCCAACATTTCCAGTTTTAAAAACAAAGGCACGAAGCATTTGAAGAGCAGCTGCGGCCAACAATTCATGATATCATCTTTAAACATTAAATTATATCGAACGTTCTTTCGACTCAAATAAAGGTTTCATTAATTTTTCAGGGAACACCTCGGAAACACACATTAAAAACAAATTGTAATAAAATACATAATTATAATAAATGATTTCGATTAGAAAAACACTAGACAAACACAAGAAAATAGCCCTAAAATACATTTTTTTTTACGCCAGCTATTATGAAAATTACAAAGGACACAATTTTGTACATTTTCAATCTGACAGTAGCAACAATAATGTTGCATACCTTTAAGCACTTTTTTTTATAAATTTTCCACTTAGAGTTCTCAAACGGTTTAAGCAGAGACTAGCTATAATAACCTTGGTAGATGATAATATATTTTGTCGGCTACATTTAAAGGGTGGCCGGCGTTTTTCTCCTGTTTTTTTTTTCTATATTTTTTATTTTTTTTTTGTTTGTTTTTGGTAATGGTTTTCTTTTCATTTGGTTGTTTTTTTTTTTGTTGAATGGCTTTTTTCATTTATGTTTTTTTAATGGTTTTCTTCATTTATTTGCCTGAGATCTTCGTCTTTATATTTTTCCACCTGCGTGTGTTTTTCTGTGGGAGCTGATTTCGAGGAGATCTAATTGTGATTTTAGATCTTTTAGTCCTGCTAGGATTTGGTTTATCTTTGATTTCATCAGTAACTTCTTCATTTTCATCATGTTTGGAATGCCAATTTATGTTGATGTGTATTTCTAAAAGCTGAAGCATACTCGAAATCAGAACTGCCTATATACTATATTCACAAATGAGTTTTAAGGCAAGGCTACAAACAAAAAATGATTTAAGCCATGGTTGTTGAAAGCAGTTCATGAATTGTATTGTAAGCAGGAAAAAGGCAATCATCGACACGACTTTCTTTGTTCTGTCAATGAAAGAAAGCCTTACTATGTATTTATTGTCAGTATTTAATGAGTTTACTTGAAATATTATTGTTGTTTACGTGCACACCCAGTTTATCCACAGAGACTGTCCAAATTGGTAGAAGATATTGAAGGAGCAAGATGATTTATTTACAATGGTTTTGCTTTTGCATTGATTTGCGCATAGGGTCATTTATTATAGCCATATCAGAAATAATAATAGATCTGGTAATTGGCGGTTTTATAGCGTTCTTTGGCGAATCGGGTAAGTTAGCCTGCTATTGATACAATATTCGAATTCTAAAGGTTTTTTCTTTATTCTTAGGTGAACCCGATCTGTGCCACAAGTTGTTCTGTGTATTCATGGTACTGCACTTGATAAGCGCAATATTTCTATTTCTAGGCACTCTATGGGTAAGTCTTTAAAGGAATCTACAGATTACAAATTTTATTTAATGAAATCTTAAAGCTACGTCCGGGCTGTATGCTGTATTATATATTTATAACATTGATCAAAATATTGGCTATGATCATTTTAATAATATCAGACGTAATTCTCGCCATATGGGTGCCAGTTATAGCATGTTATGTTGTTATGTTTGGTAGGTATTTAGTTTATTATGCGAATCGGAATAATACCAAATGTCATTCCTACAGTTGTAAGCTTATATTTCTGGCTGGTCGTCTATTCGTTCTATGCAGCACTCGGAGGTGATTTGTTCATCTGAAGTAAAGGCATATTTCTATAAATTAAACTATAATCAAATTCTAATCTCTATGTAATTTCCTGAATTGTCTTCGCTTTATCAATCATGATAAATACACGAAAAATAAATACTATAAAATAAAAATCTAAAAAAAATTGATAAGTATTACGATAGAAAACGAAAACTCATTAAAATGGTGAAGCTGCAAATTAATAAGTGTTGTTTTTGTATCAGCCTACGCCGTGGATGTATTGGAATAGCCTTCTTCGATATTATAGTCAATTTGCTGATAATATTCCTATTGCCTGGTAAGCCTGATAACCCTGGCATATACAAATCTGTATATCTTTCCATTCCATAGAAGATTTAATCTATCAACCGGAACGTGCCGTGGCAATTTGTCATTGCATTGGGTGTGTCATGCTGCTGCTTGGAGCCCTAATAGTAAGTTCTCCGATAAGACAGTTTAAGCATTCGTTTAATCTGATGAAGAATTCTGCAGGAATCAACGGTTCTATTGATATTCTATTTAATCACCAGTTTGGTCAATACAGTCATCGTAATCATCTGCTTTGTTATAGTATCCATTCAAACAATGTCAGTACGTGTATATTTTTTAATCCTAATACTCTTTTTAATCGGTGAGTAACGATAACCTATCTTTCCTAAATCTTCTTCCTATTCTATTCTATTCTATTGCAGCCACTACCTGTTACTTTTATATTGTTGCATATTCCTATTATCGTCAAGTCAACTTTTCCTATGAAGATGAAGACGAAGAGGTTTAAATCAATAGATTCAAAATTATAGAATTGATAAACTTTTTACTGCCAGATCGAAAAAACAGAAAAGAGTTTATCTTTTCTATGATTTTTTATAAGTATTAGTTTATGAAACAATTTATATTTGACTTTTATTATTCTGTAGCTTAGAAATTTATTGTACCTTATTAGCAAATCAGAATCAGAAAATGTAAAAATCGTTTAAGCCTAAATATATATTTATATTATTAGATTTGCAGTCTCTATCGCTTATTAGATCTAACTTACAGCCATAAATAATGCTGTCAATCACAAGGCAAACTCAGTATATATAGAATCCTAGTGAAGGCAGTTTATGTATAATCTCCGAATACGTATTTTGTGGTCAATGTTGTGGTTACAGTTGGTATTTGAGTATCCCTAGAAGAAGCCGAGATATTCTAGTAAGCAGTAATACTTTTTAAATTTACGAAGCTCTACTTACTTGGTATACGTTTTGACCAAAAAACGTACATCCTCCATGATTGTGGCAATGTCAACATTTGGCTTCGAGCTGAGGGTTTCGCAGAGAATCTTTATAAAGGGTGTTCCATCATCGTAGCGATATGAGACATAACCCTCGTAGGTGCTATAACACTTAAGTATCTCACTTGGAACTCCATGGGGCTGCGAAACAGAGTAAAATGAGTAACAAAAACAATTTTAGAATGGATTTTTTTTACCTGAGCTGAATCAATGAATAATGATCCAATTTCTCTGGATCCTTTGCATGCCTGAACAAACAGTATCTTCGGTTTGTTTTGGAGTGAACGATTGCGAACAATGGGAAAGATGATATCGTCATCCAGTCTATAATCACCATCCCTAGCGGCTATGAAATCATTTCGGTTTCCATGACTCAGCATTACGAGAACCAATGCAGAACGATCGGAAAAGTCTTTCTGTTCCACTGTAAAATGGGAAAGATTCTTGTTATTCTTTGTACACTTTTGATTCTTAATGATCATAACTTACACTTTCGCACATTATTTCTGACTTCGTCTACAGTTCCATTAAGAACGACTTTCACACTGCATTTGAGGGCCTTAAAGGTTTTTTCCAATAACTTGACATCCTCAGCGCTGCCCACCCGAAATTCATTATTTTTATTATCGAATTTCTCATGATTAAAGATGACAACTTCTGCCGGTTTTAGCTTCTTCTTGCTTCCATTTGATATGGTGGACCGGGTCATTAGCGATGTAGGCTTCAGCTCACCGTGTGCATCAATGGAGCTAGCAGAAGAGCTAGCATATCGCTTGGGAATCGCTCCTTTGCTGGGATTAATGCTAATAAAGGATTTTGGCATGGTCACATTGGGTGTGGAAAGCGATGACTTTGTGCTGGAGTTGATTGTGGTTTTGGGCGTAGAAACTGTTGATCTTACGGTAGTGGTTGCAGTGGTTTTGGGTGTGGAAACCGTTGGCCAAATACTGGTGGTTACAGTGGTTTTAGGTGTGGAAAGAGTTGGCTTTGTGAAGATTGAATTGTTGGACACACTTGACGTTTTGTTGGCATATGGCGATACATAGCTTCTGTCCAGAGGTTTAAGGCCAAGGGATGAACTTGAGGCTGACTTGGCAGTTGGCGTAGCTGTTGGTGGCCAGGTTGGTCTGGTGGTGCTGGGATTAAGCACCAGTCGCTGTGTCTCCAAATGCTGGGTAACACTGCGTCCCTGCTTCTGTGACATTGTCGTCTGCTCCGTTCTGACCAAGGTGCTGGAACGTCTCGCCTCCGCACTGGCCTTGAACGAAGGCGTCGATCGCAATGCAACTCCATAAAGACTCGTTGGATTTGTGCGTTTTGAGCTTGTAGTTGTAGTGGTTTTAGTGGTGCCATTCATGCCACCATTCATGCTCATCTGTGCAAACAGCTCGTCTAACTCTTTTTGACTTGGTGTGCGTCGTGTTATCATTTCCGTCACACGCGCCTGCTTTGTATGCGTCACCGTCTGACGTGTGGACATGTATGTAACGGTATTCTTATTGTTATCGATTATAGTCGAATTCTGCACGGCAGTATTTGTCGTTGAGGTTGCAGCGCTGGTTGTATGCACCCGGGTACGTGGATCCTGCAACGCCAGCGCCTGATCGCTGCTTTGTGCATTATCCGTAGATTTCTTCTTGCTAAACCAGACCATTGTCTCTGTCTCTTTCTCTCTCTCTCTCACTGTCTCTCAACTAAAAAAGACGCGCACCGAAGCGTCCACTTCAACGTTTCACCAGACACTAAAGTCCGGCAAAGCTTTGGCGATAAGGCAACATCTGAATACATTGACTACTCATAGTGAGATAAGTCAAGTTGTCGCTCTCTCACAATATCTCTCTTCACACTCTTCTGAGTGGAGCGTAGTTGCATGGGGTTCACTGTGTGGAGGATCTTTGCAGTGAAAATCCCCTTTTGTTGCGACGCCTCTTTCTTATTACTCATACGTTGAGTGGTATCAATTTAATGGCACACTCTCTTGCCCAAAGTTTTATACCTGAAAAGGGGGCTTTCTCCTCACTGTGCTACATATGATAACAAAAAAAAATACCTTTATCCGAAACCACAAAATGCTTCCTGTAATTAAAATCAGCATTATTCAACTTGAATAAGTAAAGTATTATTACTGTAGGTCTATTAATACTCCATATGCCTCAATTACGATAGATATGCTAAGACCGCCAATCAATTATTCATATACAATTACTTACGTACATTAGACTTATAAACCGGTTTCGTAGTTAATAAGTTCATATGTTTGTAAGAACTTAGTGAATGCACCGATATATAGTTTAACTTGCAGTTTGATTAGTTTCAATTAGTTAAATAATTAAATAAGAACCAATGAACCCCTTGGAAGTCAATGCGTTGTTTTAGTTTATTACAGTCTAAAAATCAGGACAATATATGTAAGTGAAGGTATTCAGAACAATGTTTATAGAAAAACGATGGGTAATTGAAATAAAACTGAATTAATTTTAGCTTAGTAATAAACAAAAATGCATATTAAGATTTTGTATGTGCAATAATTCATCAGTTGTATCACACGATCATACATAATGACAACAAAAATTATCTCTAAAGCTTCACGAGTTCCTCTTTGTTTATTTTTGTTGTTTTTTCAGTCACATTGAATGCCAAATTGACAACAACAAAGACAACAAATTTCCAAGAACTTCGTGTCGCATCTCACATAAAAACCGATCAAAAAGCATTATAAACAAATAAAAAGCATTTACTAAAGCTTTACGCTCTTAAAGTCTAAGAGCAAAAGCTGTTCTCTTTTTTTCCCTCTCGCGCTCTTCTGAGTTTTATTGATTTTCAGTATTGAAGCCGGCCGGCTGCGTCATGAATAAGAAGAGGAAAATGACAAAAACAAAAGAAAGCTCTATTGTATTCGCCGGATGTTTGGAGACGCTTTTTCAAAATTTCAGTGCATCGGCGAATGCAGCGCAGAGAGGTGATAAAGTCGGCGAACTTTTGGCAAAGTTCCGTTAAAAGCAACTCGGGGAAAATTATTGCAATTTCTAACAATAAACAGCTGTCAAGTGTTAAACAAAATGTGTAAAACAAATTGTTAATCAATTGAAAAGTCAATAAATCAGTTGACTAAAATGTTAAAAATGTTTGGACATAAGTGCAGCTGTTGATAAGATACATAAACACATGTATATAAATGGTTTAGACAGAAGCTGATCATCAGCAAGGTACGTAGACCTTGACTCAGATAACCTTTAAAATATCCAAGGCCAATAACGAAGTGCAAATGTTCCCAGACACATCATGAATTAGAAATGTGTTGTAAAATCAAAATTACACCATGACTGTCGTAAAACCCCCAACAATAATAACTCAAATACTGTAAAACCCAACTGATAAATACATACATAGAAATATGGACCAGTGCAACTAAGTGCAACTGGAATTTTAGACTCAATCAATCATTTATGATGTTTAAGCTTAACTGAGAAAAGTCAACATACTTTAATTAGCCATTGTTGCATGCAACAAATTGTGTCAATTGGCAAAAATTGCAGGCATCTCAACAGACATGCAACTTGGCTAGCACAGATCCAATCCGGATCTACACACAATGTAACTATAAAGTAATTGATGTGGCGCCCAAGAACTTTATAAACTCGCTTAATTTACGCTCATCAATAATGCAAATAAAAATGTTATAACAAATTAATACTACATTTTGCTGACTTAACCATTTATCTATAGAGTTATTTTTGAGTTCAAAGCCCTTGAAGATATACATACATAGATATGATAATGTTTACGTAATAGTATCATTGATATTTAAATTTCACGCCTAATGCTTTTAATGCATTTCAAACGGAAATTGTTCCCTAACCAGGAGTGTATTACCATTTTGTCATTAGATTTGGAATTCATGAAGATACGCTTGAATAATATTATGTTTCAAAGCAGCGGTGAGCATGAAATCTTTATTCGGGAGCACTACAACAACAACCAGGCTAGAGTCATGGGTCTACCCAAATATGCGAGCAAAAAATAAGAAAAGTACACTGAAAGAAATATTAAAATTTTCTAAAATTAACCTTTTTCAAGATCTAGAAAATAAGGAGTTCGCTGGTTCTTTAAAAATATCAAACAAATTTGTTATAAAGCAGCGCAAACAATTTACTTTACTGTATGTGCTAAGAAAATAAATAAATAGTAAATAAACACAAACTAAGCACAATTCAGACACTCCCCACCGCTTGGTGAGAGCAAGAATGAGAGAGGGAAAGCTTTTGCTGGATCTTCTTATCTATTCACCGTCTCTCACTCATGCCCCTCTCAACACTTTTGATATTGATATATTTAGCATGTTTTATGATTCTGTGTTTTAGTAGTATCATAAAACGAAACCCTGCACCTCAATTCGCACAGCGGTTTAATTAACTTTGTTTGCTTACTTATTAAAGTAGTTCGATTTGCGATATTGAAGTCCGTTACTAAAATCGATGTCCTTGTTTGAATTAACATCGCTAATTCGAACGTGTGTAAGTTACCAGACTGCAAAACCAGACGCAAACAGGATAGAAACCAGGTGGCAACGTCGCGCAGTTGCAAACGTGCGTTGACCAATTTAAAAAAAGTTGTTGCTGTTAAAATGGCCACACCAGTTGCCGCCATGGACTTTGACGATATACTCAAGGAAATTGGCGAATTTGGACGCTATCAGAGAGTGAACTATTTGCTCATTTGTCTGCCTGTGCTCTTTGCTGCTGCCAACAGTCTGTCGTATGTGTTTACAGCGGGAATACCGAAATATCGCTGCCGAATAGACGAATGCGATGATGCAGAGCAGCCGGTGTATCAGACTGATTGGTTGGATAACGCCATGCCAGGCAAACGGGACAAACATGGCTATTTCACACCAAACAATACGTGTCTACGCTATGCAACAAATTACAGTTCAAACAGTATGCAACACTGGAAGCTCCAGTGGGAGCCACAACAAGAATGCAACGCTTCATTGTTCTTGCCACAACACTTGCAACGATGTCAACAATTTGTTTACGATGTTGGAGAGCACACAATTGTCCAAGATTGGCAGTTGACATGTAAGGAAAATACCTGGAAGTTGGCCTTCGTAGGAACCACACACTTTGCCGGCCTTGTTATTGGCACTGCAGTGTTTGGATATCTGGCTGATCGGTGAGTACAGCCTTATTTATACTTAATTATTAGGTAAACGATTTGTTTTATCCGAGAAATTACACTGCACAACAAAATAACGATTTTAATTGCAGAATTTCAAAAAACTTCGATTTTAATTACACAATTTTCTCTGTTTGCGCCTTTGGATTCTAAACTTGATGTTATGTTTCTGCCAGGTGGCAACAGCGATAATTTCAAGTTATCGATTGAAGGATTAGGGGCATTCAATATTAAAATTATATTCGATTTGCTACATGTTTTATGAAATTCTGCGAAAATAATCGAAAGATTTGACCGTTAATGGAAGCATTATTTAATCTGTAAATTTTATCTTCTTTCTCTCTTTCCCTTCGGCAGCTTTGGACGCAAGAATATCTTTCTATTTTGCACCATTTTTATGGGCATTACGGGAATTGCACAGGCGCTGGCCTGGGATTACATCAGTTTTTTGTTGTTCGCCCTACTGAATGCTATCGGCACATCTGGTGTTTATCCATTGGCCTTCATTATAGGGGTCGAAATGGTTGGACCTCGTAAACGTGAGATGACATCCATTGTGCTCAACTATTTCTATGCTGTGGGCGAGGCACTTGTGGGTCTAGCAGCCTGGTTATTTACAAACTGGAAACATTTACAATACGCACTGTCGATTCCTCCACTCTTCTTTGTCGTCTACTTTTGGCTAGTGCCGGAGTCTGTCCGTTGGCTTTTAGCCCGGAATGAGCACGAAAAGGCGAGTGCTATCATTAGGAGAGCGGCGCACGTTAATAACCGCGAGTTGTCCCTGGAACTTATGGCCAGTTTCAAGCAGCAGCACTTAGATGCCATTGAAGGCAAACAGAAGCTGCCAAAAGAGCAACAAGATCGACAAATCTGGGCATCCGTTAAGCAGGTGTTTGCCTCGCACTCATTAATCCGGCGCTATATCATCTTGCTATTTATTTGGTGATTATTTACAAATATTTTTTAATTAATCTATACTATTATTTAATAATATTAATTGTTTTAGGGCCGTCAATGCGATTGTATTCTATGGACTCTCACTCAACTCGACCAATCTTAGTGGGAACAAGTACTTAAATTTTGCCCTGGTCTGCCTAATCGAAATACCCGGTTATACTTTGGCCTGGGTGTGTATTAAATGTTTTCTATGTATTATATATTTATTTATATCTCTCGCAATTAGTTCTGTCTACGCAAATTGGGCCGTCGTTTGGCCCTCTCCGGCTCCCTGTTGCTTTGTGCGGTCACCTGTGCCGCCAGTGGCTATATGACATATGGTAGGAACGATATAACAAATTATAAATCGTTGTCTATCTGTAATATTCTTAAATTTTACTCTTTATGCATGCTAACACAGTTCATACTAATAAGATCACACGTAAGATCATCAAATCTGTTAAACTGTGAAAAATTTAAAAAAAAAAAATAGATTTTAGAAGGGTTTACGTTTCGGGATTAATCTGCAGAGCTTTTATGTGAATATAGATTGTAGTTCTCAAGCATATATCCAATATACTATAAATAACTCTTTAATTAATATATCTCTTGTTTCTCATGATTCTTTTGTTTATATATTCTGTGTTATGTAATTATATAACTTAAATTAATTTGTTTATTTTTCTATAACAGGTGCTAATTGGTTGATCATCACTCTCTTTTTACTGGGTAAACTGGGCATTACCTCTTCGTTTGCTGTAATTTATACCTACACAGCCGAAATGATGCCAACAGTATGTACATTTTCATTTAAAAATTGTCCTATACATAAACTTTTACAATCCCCTTTTAGGTTATACGAAGTGGCGGTGTTGGCGTCATGTCCACTTTTGCTCGCTTTGGAGCCATGTTGGCGCCATTTGTGCCTCTTCTAGTAAATAGTTTTATATGAATCTTTGACATAATAAGTAATATTTAAATTATTTCTTATAGGGCAGCTATTATGAGCCGTTGCCTCTACTGTTATTCGGCGGAATATCAATGATAGCAGGATTTCTATCCCTTCTGCTACCGGAAACCTTTCACAAAAAGCTACCCGACACGGCAAGTTTTGCCAAATATCTAAATTAAATACAAATTTATAAATAACTTATATAAAATTTATAGGTTGCGGAAGCAATTGCGCTAGGAAACAAGAAGGAACCTACTGATGTTATTGCTAATAGATCCACAGCCACTGACAGTCAACAAAATGAATCCATAATTTAATTATGGAAATTAAGACACTTTCATCTCACTTAGTACAAAGCACTCGTAGTAAATTAGAGACCTGTTAACGCACCCAAATATTGACTTTAACTCATTTATATTTTAATATTTTTTTTCTAACATTCTTTTTAATTTTCATCACATTTAAAAACCAAACTTATCTTTAGGTATTATTTTCATTAAGAATACTCTATACTAATATTTTTATACACATTTTATATACCAAATATAAGTACTGGGATAAAACAGCTCACAAATATTATTAAATATAATCCCATAGAGTGTTTTACTTAAATTAAAGTAAATTATAAAATTGCCTAACTGTTATTTACAACAACATGATAATTCTCTATTGCCCGAAGAGGCCCTCAAATATAAGCGGATCAGTTATGATGCCAAAGCGTTGCAGTAACTTGTAACGCTGTGTTTTATCCGTGCGCAGGCAAATTGGCTGGTAGAATCCCAGTCGAGTGGTCCTTTTCAGTTCCCAGTCCGGCAACAAGTCCTCAATGTCAACCAGGGTCTCTTTACGTCTTCCCCAGAAATCAACATAGGCTAATTTCAGCTGATCTTCCTGCTCATTAATGTAGATAAAGCCAATTACATTGGAAGCAACAAAGCTGCCCAATGTAAGTGTCATCAGTCCACTGACTCCAATTGCTGTACAAATTCCCAGGGCTTCTCCCGACACCTGACCCGCCTGGACCAATCCAAAAGCCAGTGGTGTACCAGCTACTGTGAGTGCAGCCTGATAGATTTTAAGACGATTAAAAGCTGCTATCAAGCGTATCATGGGCAACTGGTAAATGGGTCGCCAGTCCGGAAAGCCGGCATCCAGAGTTAATTTTTTAGTTAACTGCGTTGTTGTTGCCACTGACGGTGTTGTTGTCGAGGCTGTAACAGGTGTGCTTACATGTCGATTGCTGCTAACACAATATGACAGCGGTAATTTAAAGAGTCGTGGCCTGCAGAGTCGCTGAAGCACTGATAAATGTTTATTCAAGGTTAATAAATTGTTTAAAAATATTGTTTTGTTTATGTAAAACAAAATTACTTGTTGGTGTTTTCGTTCAGAAGGAAGTATATCGATTAGTCGATAGATATTTTTTGATGATGATATCATTTTGCACGACACATTTCTGACAATAGTATCGCTATCGATATATTTAAGCAATATATATGCGCGATATTATCTTTACGTTTCCTGCTATGGGCACACTATTTTGCTATTGTAACGATATTTTGAAAAATACACAGTACAAGCAACGGTGAACGTAATTAAAAGATTTATAAATTCAAAACACGGAAAAATATTTAACTAGCAATGGTCGATAGATCTCTCTCATATATACATACCTATGTGGGTGGCTAAGCTACTGAACACTCTCTAGTAGTACTCTCTAGGTATGCCTTCTGTATATGTGTATGTAATTTCAATGAGCATTGAGCGGCCAGGCATTAGTTTAATAATAGATCGACGTGATGAGCGACTATACCGAGAGTAAATAATTCGCTAAAGCGTTCTTCAGTCCGTGTCGACAACGACGATAGATCACTATTGTATTTACGGTCTTGTGCCGGTCGCTTTGACCAGTTACAAAACGAATTTACATAGTATGTATTTCATAAAACTTCAGTGCAACATTTCGACAGCAACAATAACATTTAAAAAACTAAATCTAAATTATAGCAAATTATGCTGCAAGCAGTTTTTGCTTGAAATATAAATTTTAGTTAAAGCTAATATTAAAATATATTAACTAATTAAATCCAATTAAAAATAAAAAAGAGTTGAATAACAAGCAATGATATTAAAAAGACGCCAACAAGATTGATGTTATTTTCTGTTGTTCAACAAGCTACAAATATTTTTAGCACATTATTGGCGTGCTGCGCATTCGAAAATAGTTTTCAAAAACTGTATTGTATGTGTGTGTGAATTGAACCAAATTACAGCATGTAAAAGCAAAGCCAAATACTTGAATTAATGAGATTTTTATCTGTATAAAATATTGCAATCAGCTGCCTTTATTTATTTTTAAAGGCACATTAAAATGTCGCTCACATCGTTGGGGATCAGCGCCGGCTTCATGGTCGGCTGCTGCATTGCAGCCCAGATTGCGAGACGAGTTAGCCGGAAACTTCTCACTGGAGATGGTATTGTGCCGGTCCTGATGAACGAGGCGATTGCCGCAGCCGAGCTGTGTGCCTGTTGTTTTGAGCTGATCATTGGTAAGTATGGTGAAGACGACGATGATCTCTGAATGGATTAAAAGCATCTTTAAAATATGGACAGTGGCTGATAACTTTGGTGTGGCCACCTATGCCATATTTTTGTTCTTGCTCACCATCTGGTGGGGCAAGGTATGGGGTGATGCCTCCGCTTGCCCTTATACTCATATGGAGGATGTGCTGGAGGGTCGCACCAGCTTCAAGGAGATGGCACTGCGCACCTGGGCGGAGCTAATGGGTGGCTGTTGTGTGTATCGCATTGTCCAGGTATTTTGGTGGCTCGAATTTGCCGATACGCACAAGGGACGGGCCTTTGAGGAATGCAATGCCGATTTGCAGGTTAGCCCTTATGTGGGCGCTGCCATTGAGGGCGTGGCCACACTCCTCTGTCGGCTGGCCTCCAAGACCATCAGCATGAAG
This sequence comes from Drosophila neotestacea, assembly GCA_035044365.1. Taxonomy (NCBI): domain Eukaryota; kingdom Metazoa; phylum Arthropoda; class Insecta; order Diptera; family Drosophilidae; genus Drosophila; species Drosophila neotestacea. The sequence goes on from JAWNMD010000270.1 coordinate 762,531, forward strand.
GAGCCAAAGTTTAGTAGTTACATTGATTCATTTATCGGCACCAGCCTGGTGGTGGCAGGTAAGTCCTCGCCCGTCTATAACGTGGCTTTCAATTGCCGCCATGTCCTCTCAAAAAGTTTACGCTTTTAATTATGCACTGCTTTCAGCCTTTAACTTCTCCGGTGGCTATTTTAACCCCGTGCTGGCCACAGCCCTCAAATGGGGCTGCCGTGGACATAGTAATCTTGAGCACATTATCGTTTATTGGATTGGCGCCTGTATGGGAGCGCTGCTGTCGGTGCCGATCTTCAAGATTCCCGTCGTAAAGCGCTTCCTGTTGGGCGAGGAGAAGGAAAAAGAGGCCTAAAATCCAAAATGCACTGACAATAGGCATAACTAATTAGTTATTTATGTCCACGATCGATAGAACAAGTTGCTCAGTGGATAAACAATTTTCGTTAGCTTTTAAATTTTTTCTTGTTGCTTTATTACAATATATTATTTAAAGAACACTTTTTGTTGAAAGGACTCATGTTATAAACAAACTTAAAAGCTAATTAAAAATATTATCTACTATTTAGCATGCTTAGCCAAAATTAGTTAAATCTATTTAATTTATAAAAATTTTAAGTTTTTAATAAACTGTTTAAAAATATGTTTACGCTTGATACAATTCTGTGTTGTCTTGGTCTAAGATGGGGTATTCTTATAATTGGTATTGTCGATATTGCAATATGTTCCGTGGGAATTTATGACTCAGAAAGTAAATAATTTATTTTAATTAAACTGTTACCTCCCAAGATTCTAAATATGACCGTTCACAGAATTGGATTTTATGGATTACCCTCTATTAACGCTGTCTGTCTATGTTGCTCATATTATAGGCTGCATTTTGATATTAATTTCTGTTTTGAAGGTATGTTATCCCAAAGATTAATATTGAACTAATATTTTCAAAAATGTGACACCCATTCCAATGATAGTTTGTCAAAATGCTCATCTTGTTGTACCTGATGACGAGCATTTTTCGACTTATCTATACTTCAGTTACTTTTATATGGCATAACATAATGCACTCGCCTGGCACCATACACGTCCTATTTGAATATTTTATTTTAAGTGAGTATTTTCGTACTTTCTACCGATTTGAGTAAAATCTTTAAATTAATATTTTTCACACAGCGATTAGTTTTTACTTTTGGTTTTGTGCCTACTCTTGGTACAAAGTGCAAAGAGTCTCGTCAGCAATAGATATAGTACCCTAAAGATCTTAGAGCTCCTGTTTTTAATATATTCTGGTTTTTAAATTTCGCACAAAACCCGCGAAGCATAAAAATCAAAAATATATTTCATAAATTAATACTCTACTGCGTATTGTTCACTAAACAAAATTGGAAGAGCATATTGCTTCCCTTGTTATTATATCAAAGCTAGCTTTGCGCATCAAGACACTTTATAATTTATTAATTTACTTAACAAATTGTGCACATTTAAACACTATAAAAATATTGAAATTTTGTGGAAAAAGGATTTTCTTAAAAGCGGTTATAATGTTTACCGTGAAGAAATTTATTGGCATAATTGAGCTAAAATGGGGAATGCTTATCATAGCCATTATCGATATGATACTTGGACTCTTGGGATACCTTGTTTCAGGACGTATGTTATTGATTTCCCTGTATCATTTATTCCTCTTACTAATGTCCAAAATTATACACAGAGTTGAGCGGGGATCCGGTTTGGAAATATATAATGCCAATTTGTTATTTTGCCCATTTCATTGGATGCATTCTTATAATAATTTCAATATTTTTGGTAAGTTTAAAGTAACTCACAGTGATAATTAAAGTATAACTAAATTTTTCCTATCCCCTAGCAAAAACATGAGCTGGTAATTTGTTACCTGATAACTGGAATCATTCGCATAGTATTTATTATAGCCATTTTAATAATCGAAATCATTAAAGGCTACGACGACATTGCAATGTACCTAGTTGAAATCATTATTTTAGGTAAATATCTGCAACCACAATTATTTTTAATCATGTTAATATTAATTTTCTTCTTTTTTTTTACAGTTATTGGAATTTACTTTTGGATCTGTGTTTATTCTTGGTTCGATCAACTCGGAGGAAAATTATGTTGTTGAAGATAAAATAAATTCGAAAGTTTACTGTAATAGTTTATTAAATGTAGTTCAATATACATATACACACATAGAGAACTGAAGAAAACATTATTTTAATTATACATTTAAAATCACATTTTCTTTTATCATAAATCTGTATTCATACTTGTTATCTACTTATCTAGCTTATTTAAACACACAATTTTTTTTTTAATATAACTTTACCTACGTCTGATTATCTGCAGCTGTTGGAGCTGCCCGTCGTCGTCGTCCTCTACGTGTAACACGTAGTACGACCTCGTCATTAATCCGCTCGAATTGGTAGTCACTCTGACCGAGGGAGCAGCGCTTGGTCACAATGGATGAGTCGCTGCTAAAGCTATGATTATTGTCTAAGCCGCTGGCGTTGAGGGTCTCATCGATGGTTACATGTTGAGGCGATGGAGTTGTCATCTTTACTTCATCTGGTGGTGTCTGAGGCACCACATGATCTTCGGCATTATCGTCTAGATTAAGTTTGCGTTTTTTCAGTGGCGTTTTGTCGCCTTTTTCTGGCGTTAATTTGCTCGCTTTATATTTGGTTGGTGTTGTGCTCTCACTGGCTAAGCGAGCACCTTTTTTCTTCCCTTTGTTCTTCAATGTTGTGGGATAAGGGCTAACAGCAGGTGGCTGTTGTTGCAATGGGGATTGAGTTAGAATTTTAATGAGATCCTGCTTGGGTGCCTTCATTGACGTTGATGTGACTGTGGCTTCATCAGGCTGCTCCTCTTCGTGAGACTGCTGGTGCAGTAACTCTAGTGCCTGCTCAATATTGTTCGCTTCGAAGGTTAAATTTAAAAAATTGGAATCTAAATTCTTTGCCGTAGTTTTTTCGGGTATTATCAAACTCTCGACTGCCCCGACTACAGGATCGTCTTCAATGTGATCAATCTTGGTTGAATCGGGCTGCGCATACATTACAATAGTTGTTAAAATCGATGGTTTTTGTAATAATGTTTTGCTAACGACCTCAATATTTGAATGGAGTTCGCTTTTATTAACTGTGACTGTCTGAACTTCTGACTCCTTATCCGATTCAAACTGTTTCAATTGCTGTTCTATATTATTGACTTCATTTATCTCAGCAGCAATTAGAGACTCTTCTAAGTTTTCTTTATCGCGATTGCCGCTTAGTTCATCTAGGCTTATAGCAATGTGCTCTATGTCCATCATAACAGGTAAAAGTATGTCTTCAATTATGTGTACACCTTTAGCAGGACCTTCTATAATCGGTAAAGGGCTTGTTGCTTTCCCCATAACGTTGCCATCATTTGATTCTTTGCTGCAGGATATTAACTGATCATCGCTTCTATCCGTATCTTCCTTTGATTGTTGATTAAAGTCTTCAATTTCGATCAACATATCTTCTTTATCAGTTGCAAGTTCGATATTCTTGGTTGTATTCAGAGTTTGTTGTAAAGTGTCTGTTTTGTTTCTCAAAAGATTCTCAGTGTCTGATTCTAGGTCTTTACTGCAGGGTATTGCCTGTTCATTGTTAGTTTCATTCACAGTCTGTGCCTCATGCTTGGGCTCTTCAATTTTCTCTACATGTGCTTCTTTATCAAGTTCTTTTAATTCTTCGTCAACTAGCTCTTCTCGTGAGAGTTGATCTTCATTCTGAGTAGATGGTTTAACAGCTATATCATTGGATTCGTCTTCAAATTGAAGAATAAATTTAACTCCAACCTGATCCTTTTCAGTTAATAAGTCCGAGCCAGGAGTCTGTTCAATTGATGCTGTGGTTTCATTTCGATTTTCAGTAATTGGATCATTGGAATCGTCCTCTAATTGAATATTTGATACAGCTCCAACTTGCTGCTCAGTTATGAGATCTAGGCCGGGTATCTTTTCAATTGATTTTGTATAAATCGCAGAAGATTGTATAATCACTTGTGGCGTTGTTCGATCTTCGTCCTCAGTAGCTGGTTTAGTTACCCTCATATCAGTTGATTCGGAGTCAGCTTGGTCTTCCACTATTATTATATCCAGACCAGGAATCTGATGAAAAGGTTTAGTAGCAGTCGCTGGAGTGGTTTCGTCTTTAATCTCAGTGGCTGGTTTACTTAATTCAATAAAAACAATATCATTGGAATCACCTTCCAATTGAATAAATGGTGCAACCCCAGTGTTATCCTCCGTTGTTATTAAATTAAAAGCAGTCTTCTCAAATGGTTTTGTGAGTTCGTTTTCATTCTCAATAGCTGATTTAGTTTCCTTGACCTTAACTTGATCATAGGAAGTGTGTTCTAATTGATCAAAGTATTCAACCCTAGCGTTATCATCCTCTGCTATTAAATCCAAACCAGGAATCTGTTCAATTGGGTTTTGAATTTGATCTCGTTTGGCAGTACTCGTTCTAGGTACTTCGATCACAATAATATTATTGGAAGCGTCTTCTAATTGATCGTTCGATGCTACCTTAGCTTGATCTTTTTCAGTAAATAAATTCAAACCAGCAAAGTGTTCAATTGTTTTGAAAGCAGTCACTGGAATTATTTCAATCTCGTTCACATTTCTCACAAAATACTCATCAATTTCTTCCTGTGTTTGTTGTCTACTTGTTGCTGGTTTCTCGCTGGTTGGCTTGTTTCCTGCTATGATTTGGTCTTGCGGGGTATACAATTCCTTGGGTGTAAATCGTTCCGCATTAGCCATCAGCTTTTCCATTACTTTGGCTTCTTGTTCCTTGGTTAATTCCATGATTGGACTATTCTGCTTTGGCGTATGACCAAAAAGTGTCTCCATCGTCTTTTGTTTATTACGCTTTTCATTTGTTGATGCTTTTGATTCCCGTTCTCGTGAACTTATGCGACTGCTGTAAGCGATATCGATTAATGTAACTTTATAAGCAGAGAATTACCAAAAAAATATGTTTTGCAACTGCTAATTAAGCTTACCCGGTCTTGTTGTTGTTTTTATGGCTAGATCGGGAACGGGAACGAGAGCGTGAGCGACTGTGACGAATTCTTTGTGATTCCCTAGATTTCTGATTCCTGTTTCCGTCCATATTCCGACTACGACAACGTTCACGACTGCGGCTACGACTTCGAGTTCGACTTCGACGTCTGCTTCGACCAAGATCACGATCTCGATCTCCGTCGTGAATTCTTTTGGAGTTTGCTATACGTTGTTGCGAGGTTGTTGCCTCAGAGCTGGGACGATTGCCACGTTTGTGATCAAGTTTCTTCTCGTGTACAATTTCTTGTGACCTTTGTTTATCATCTTTAATTTCCTTCTCACGGCGGTCGCTTTTGTTTACCGCCACAGGGGCTTCCACAGTCTCATCCCGTTTAAAGCGTTTATTTTCTTGTCGCTGATCTTTTTTGAAAGGATTTGATTCAGCTGGCTCAGAGCTGGGCTGCTTGCCTCGCTTGTGGTCCATTTTATTGTCATGTACCTCTTGCCTTTGTTTATCATCTTTAATTTCCTTCACCCACTTGTTGCTTTTGGTTACCACATTGGAGACTCCCTCAGTATCATTCCGTTTAAAGTGTTTATTTTCTTGTCGCTGATCTTTTTTGAAAGGATTTGGTTCAGCTGGCTCAGAGCTAGGTTGCTTGCCACGCTTGTGGTCCATTTTGTGGCCATGTACAACTGTCTCTTGCCTATGTTCATCATCTTTAGTTTCCTTCACCCACTTGTCGTTTTTGGTTACCACATCGGGGACTTCCCCAGTTTCGTTCCGTTTAAAGCATTTAGTTTCTTGCTGTGGTTCTCGTTTGAATGGATTAAATTCAATTTGCTCAGTCTGCGCTCCTTTAAACTGTTTAGTTTCTTGATGTAAATCTCCCGTAACTGACAAAGATTCAACTGGCTTAAATTTGGTGGGTTGCTTGCGTCTGAAGCAAATATCATCTTTCCTGTAAAGATTAAAATGTAATTACTGTTACGACAATACATTTGTGACATCATCCCACAACTTACTCCTTACGTAGCTGGGTAATCAATGTGTCCTTACGCTTAATTTCAGCCTTTGCCGTGTCGAGCAAGTTTTGGAAATTAATTTCCATGGTCTTGATCTTCTTTTTAAGCTCTTTGTTTAGCTCCTGATAACTCTTAATTTCCACCTGAGCATTTGCAAACTTTGTTTCCCAGGCATGCAATTCTTTGGATTTCTGTTGATTACTCAAGTTAAATTTAACTGTGCATATTATACAGTAGCACTAACCTGATCCTCAGATTCTTGGAAGTCGTCCAAATCATCATAAATATCTACTTCGTCAGCCATTCTTTTTAATTAAAATAAACAAACACCAAGTAATTGCATCGTAAAAAATCCGCGAAACATTACTAGTGTTGCAAAACTATATTTCTGCATAACAATAACCACAGCTGACAAACGTCAGGGTGGCTAGTTGGGCTTAGTTTATGGGTAGCACTGTAATTTGAAATTCAAAAATTTATTCCCAAAGTTGTCATAGTTATATTATCCATAATCACTCACAAACAATTTCAGATTCGTGCAATGGGAGGCAAAGATGATCGTCCTTATTACCACAGACTTAAGCGAAAAAAGATTGCATGTATTGCATATTGTTTAACAGGAGTATTTCTACTTGTGGCTATTCTAGAATGGCAGTAATTGTTATTGAATTTAGTTAATTGAAAATATGAACATTAATATGTACCTTATACTATTCTATGATTTTCGACTTATGTATGTACATATTCAAATTTCAGTTGGCACCAAAATGGACTGATGACTGCCATGAGAACAAGAATAAAACAAATGTATTCGTAGTTGATACACATATGAAAACATTAAACCTTTCAGAAAGAATAGCCAGGGATCTTAATGCTTCACTAGATTAATGAATTGACCTCTAAAAATAGAATTTTCGAATTGGCGCCAACAGCTAAAAAGATGTTGTGAAAAGTGTTGAAAAATTATGGGCAGCACTTTTATTTGCGCAGCCAACTTCATGCGAAACAATATTTTGGCGCGCAGCAGCTGTTTTCTTGTTTTGTTATTTTCCGTTGTTTCTACTGCGAATAAACTTTAAGTAGCACAAAGCTGACATAAACAATAATTTTATACTCTGCAAAGCCACATGAACAGTTTAGTGGTTAGTTAAGCAATAGTCATGGATCCAACCATATCAGTCTCAAAGGTAAGCGGACAAATTCACCATTTAATAAATCGAATTTAAATTCATATACAATTTTGTAGGGCTGTTTTGTATACAAGAATGGTGCAACTCGCGCCAATAAAAAAACGCCGACTAAACGTAAACGCTGTAGCCAAGAGGTAGAAGCAACTAGCAGTCTGCTTGGAAAGGAAGTAACTTCACAACCGTTTTATGTTGCCTACACAGAATGTTGGAATCAATTGCACAGTCACATTGTGAAGCTTCAGATGGAGAGCAATGCTCGCACACTGGAGCAACTGGTGGAGTTTGTTACTGGTGAGGGAGAGTGCCGTAAGGATCCTACAACTACTGAGATTCTACCAACAGCAGCGCTGTTGACGGGCATCAATCAGCCTGATCATTTAAAGCAATTTGAGACACTGACGCAACGTTTGCATGCGTTGCAAGCTGCACGCGTGTGTGTGTTGCAATCTCGTGATTGTGCCACACTCAAAGCAGCTGTCGAGTCCATGGTGCACAATTTAATAGAAGCACAGTCAGCAGCGATAACACCAATAGGTGACGAACTGGATGAGGAAGAGGATGAACGTGATCGCGATCGCAAACGCTTGCGTCGCAGTCAGTGTACAATGAAGCAGCTTAACTCTTGGTATTGCAACAATTTTGGTGCAGCAGGAAAGCAACGTGCTTTGGTCGTTATTCTGCCGGATTTTGAATGCTTTAATGCCAGCGTCCTGCAGGATTTTATACTCATACTCAGCGCTCAATGCAGCCGTTTGCCTTTTGTGCTGGTTCTAGGCGTTGCCACGGCCATGACAGCGGTGCACAGCACATTGCCCTACCATGTCAGCAGCAAAATCAAGCTTCGTGTGTTTCAAACTCAACCAGCGCCCACAGGCCTAAACGAAGTACGTACTACCCAATATCATTCAGATCTCACACTGTACTGTTGTATTTGTTAATCTTTTAGCTACTGGATAAAGTTCTGCTGTCACCCAAGTATGCTTTCCATTTGTCCGGCAAGGCATTCAAGTTTCTGACCCACATCTTTCTGTACTACGACTTTTCCATTCATGGTTTCATCCAAGGCTTTAAGTACTGTCTAATGGAACATTATTTTGCTGGCAATGCCTTCGCACTATGTACGAACTATAATCAGGCGTTGGGTCGCATTAAACAGTTGACTCACGATGATATGGAGACCATCAGACGGCTGCCCTCGTTCCGGCCGTATGTGGAACAGATTAATGATTGTAAACGCATTATAGCCGTGCTCACCGACGATGATTATTTAAAGAAAAAGCTGCCACAACTGTTGCGCGACTGTCTGCTCCATTTTATGCTCTTTCGCAGCTCCCTCGAGTTCTTCACGGAGCTTGTTGGAGACCTTCCTCGCTGTCCGCTGGGAAAACTGCATCGTGAACTCTACGTGAACTGTTTAAACAAACCAATTACCCAGGAAGCCGAGTATAAGGAATGTTGGCAAATGCTCAGTTTTATGTCCAAGGAGGAATTCAGTGCGAAGGTGTCCAAAGCAATTTCCTGCACTGAAAAGTTTCTCAGCGAGCAGATCGTTCCACTTGAATTGGGTGACGCCTGTGCAGGTGTAATGCGAACAGAACTGCAAACTCTCAAGAAATTGCTCAACGATGTAGAGTTGGCTACCATGGAGCAGCAATCGCAGATCTGCGAATCTATTACCTCGACAGATGCCCGTCCGCTGTCTGATCTTAAGCAAGTTGCCTCGCGGCAGCAACTCAAGGAACAACTGCTCCAACGCGGTAAACAGGACAAACAGCAGTCAATCTCGGAGTATGCACGCGCTATAAACAAAATTCTAGCCCACATTGAGACAAATCTGGTGCTGACCCATCTGCGTCCACTTCAAAATGCACCTCCACTGCACGAGCTGTACGTATTTAGCGACATTTCAACAGTGCGCCGTAATATTATTGGCGCCCCTCGAGCAGCTCTCCACACGGCACTTAACAATCCTCATTTCTACATGCAATGCAAGTGCTGTGAACTTCAGGAGCAATCTCAGCTGGTCAGCACCATGCCTGATCTTTCTGTGGTCTATAAATTACATTTGGAATGCGGACGCATGATAAATATCTTCGATTGGCTGCAGGCATTCCGTTCCGTGTTACGTGCCGGCGACGAGCGGGATGAGTTGGAACCAGCCCAGGAGCAGATCGATCCTCAAGTTCAGTGAGTATATTCATATTATTTTCTTAGAAGCCTTATATATTTATTGAATACGCACACAGAGCACGCTTCACACGCGCCGTGGCCGAACTTCAGTTTTTAGGATACATTAAAATGTCCAAACGTAAGACGGATCATGCTACACGCCTCACCTGGTAGACCATTCAAAAGCACAATTCATCTACTATGTTTAGATCCAACTGAAATGTATTTTATAGTTTATTTATAAAAAAAAAAACTAATAAAGGTATTAAGAGACACTGTTTGTATCTATCCATATTTTAATAGTTTCAAATTCAATTCTGAGCAGTTTATTATAATTTTTTTAATTATGCCAAAAGTGACTTAACATTTGATTGTAAAATTGATTGTCCAAAGGATTACCAGAGTTGTATAAATTTGACAAAACTCAACCGATATTCATGTGGAATCATGGCTTGACCTCTAATTGATTCTATATTCAAATTTTGTTCATTTGGAACAATTTCATATATATACATATGTGTGACCTCTTTAATCCGTTCCTATCCCATATTAGTTTATACTATGTCTACATAAAATATTAAGTTACCAGTATTTCTGAAAATGAAGTCACAATCGTGTGTTTAAATTAGATAAATTTCTCTTTACTATCATTATAATTATAACAGACATAAACAAGTCTATTAATAGCTCGGAAAGCACGAACTTTAATCAAAAAGGCCGCTGTAAATGTTCTAAAATGGAACATATGCTCATAATGCACGTATGTTTGCTTGAATCTGGAGCCAGACCACTCTCTTTTCTGTTTGTTGGAGTATTTACCACAAATTATTTGAAATATGGTGCAAGTGTCGCATTAAGAGTATAAAGGAAAACGGGGTGTTTGCCCATTGTGGTTACATTCCAACCACAACGTCTATTATACTCAAACCTATGAGCACCCTGTATATGCTAGCCAAACCTTAAAATGGTATAAAATGAGCAGGAGTCGGCAGAATTTCCGCAGTTCTTCTCCCACATTGTGCAGAGGACTGTCTACAACCATTTGAAGTGTGGTATATAATATTACTTACTAAATTCTGGTATATATACTACATAAGGAGAACTATGTATACACTAATTCCTTTGAGGAAAATGCATTTCCTTATTGTTTTGCTGTTTCTTTCAACATTTTTGAGAGGCATTGAAGGAGCACCAATGGACGTATGTATTTTAAATTTATTATATAAAAATAATAAGAATATATCTTATTTATAGGCCAACGAGGTATGCATGCTGAGGTCTGGAATAACTGATTGCTCGCCAGGTAACTATGGTAAATTAGGAATACTTCTGATTTTTATTCTTTAAGAATTCTTATATTTTTAAAAATGAAAATCCGAAAGTATTTGTTATATTTTATGTTATATTCCTAAGGTAGAATTAAGAAACTTTAAATGGAAGTATGCTGCACTTAAAAACTCGATTACTTGCAACTTCAGGCTGTTCCGAATTTAATTGCAGCCTTAGCTTAAAAGTATTTTAGAAATTTTACACCAATGCCGAAACACAAATTTGTATATTTTTAAGTTTTTATTAAGGTTATTTCTGAACTTATACTTAATCAATAAGGTTTAATCTCACATTCCACATCTGCAGAAATCCACATCCACATCTTAAAATTGGTGAAAAACGTTAGGCATTTAGTTGTGGGCTTAGGAGTTTTATAATCTAAATTGATTTTCTTATGATTTCTTTTCGTTTTAATTTGGTATTAATTGGGTTGGCTGGCAAAAATCCTCAGACTGAACCCTCCACGCGGGTGCCGGCTGGTCAATGGACTCTGTGGAGTTTATTTATGCTCTGCAGAGTCTAGCTAAGGTACGGTGGAGGATTCTCTTACAGCATTAGCGTAAGAGAAGAGCTCAAACCGTACCATGGTCTTGAGGTGTTTAATATATTCCTAGTCCTTCCCTCCAAAGGTTATTTTTCTATCATTTACAGATAAGCAGTATATGACGTTTGTCTGAATATAATCTAAGGATACCCAGGAAGCAACACTTGACATTGAAACTCTAAGAGAATTTAATATACAATAAAAATATTGCCTCAACTAAAATTGTTTAAAGTGTTTGTCGAGTCCGCAACTTTAAAATATGATGATATTTAATTTAATAACAGTTCTTTCCTTTCTATTTTGTTCATAAATTTATTGACATTTTAATAAGTTCATCAGTTATATTTAATAAATTAGCACATATTTTATAAATTGTAGCTCTGGATTTCAACTTAAAACATTAAAGCAAAATGCACTTTAGCTTGTTTCACAATTATTCTTTCATTTAGCGAGTATAGTCAAGCATTTCAGAGAATATCATTAAAATGATATAGATTCTATCCAGTTAAAGGACTTCTTTTCAGAGTTTACATCAGTTTCAAAGTCTCAATAGCCGCTGCAATGCGTTCGATTTCCGTACGGGATTCTGTAAGTTTTGTCTCATTAGCTGTTTGCACTTCGGCTGGTACCTTGGAAGCATAATCGGATGCCTGCATCGCTTGGGTTAGCTTGCCCACAGTCTGTTCCAGTTGATCACGTTTCTTGTGCAGCTTGGCAATTTCCTTGTCTGCCTCAATGAGTCCCTTGAGCAACAGATGGACCTCACACTGACCGGACACGGTGAGAATGGCGCAACCAGCTGGTGGTTGACTATCAAATGCCACTGTTGAACAGTACGCGATAGTGGACAAGTCACTGGCATAACGCTTAAGAATTGCGTTGGGCGCATCATCAGTGCAAACAATATAAGCCTCTGTCTTGGTCTTATTCGGCAAATTATAATCGGAGCGTGCCGAGCGAATGACACGGGCTGCCTTCTGCACAAATTCCACATCTGCTTCGATTTGCGTGCTGCGCCAGGAAGTGTTGGCTATTTGAATGAATAAAGTGACATCAGTGAAAGTCGAAAAGTGTATTTATCCACAAGAATACTCACTTGGATAGCTGGACACGCAAATGCTGGGCGTGCTATCCGCACGAGGCAAACGCTGATACAATTCTTCAGTAATGAAGGGCATGAAGGGGAGAGCAAACGCAATCCATAGTCCAGGCAAACGTAAAGCGTACGTCTTGCTGCCGCCTGTTGATCCGCAGAGCCACTCTGAAAGATTGGCTTAAGGCATTCCAAATACACATCGCACAAATCATACAGCCAAAAGGCATAACAAGCGCTAGTCGCAGCCGCAAAATCGTAAGAGTCAAAGCCAGAATTGCAGGTTTCAATGGTAGCTGCCAATCGCGACAATATCCAAGAGTCCATCTTGTTGGACTGCTCATTAAGGATCAGCTCCGTATTGTACAGCTCCTCACCGGTGAAGTAGAGCAATGCAAATTTGGTTGCATTCCACAGTTTGTTGCAGAAGAAACGATAGCCCTGGACGCGATTGATGTCCAAGTTGATATCACGCGCTTGGGTAATGTAGGCGCAAAGGGCAAAGCGAAGTGCATCCGAGCCACATTCGGGTATGCCCTGTGGGTAGTCTTGTTTCTGGCCCGCCTTGGCTTTCTCAATCTCTCGTGGATCGAGATTGGAGCCAGTGAGCTGCTCATGCAATCCTTCCAATGTAATGCCGTGTATGACGTCCATGGGATCGATGACATTGCCCAATGATTTCGACATTTTACGTCCATGGGCATCGCGCACCATTGGATGCAAATAGACCTCCTTGAAAGGCAGTTTGCCCAACAGTTTCTGGCCAAAGAATACCATGCGTGCCACCCAAAAGAAGAGAATATCGTGTCCCGTCTCCAGCAACGAGGTCGGATAGAATGCCTGCATGTCAGCGGAATTGTCTGGCCAGCCGAACACGGAGAAGGGGAACAATCCAGAGCTGAACCAAGTGTCTAGCACATCCTCATCCTGTTGCAGAACAATTTTGCTTTTATCTACGCTAAATCGTGCTGCGGCTTTGCTTAGAGCTTCCTCCTCACTGCGTGCCACAATCCAATACTGCTCATCATCGGGCTAACAAAAAAAATATATATATTATTATATTTAAACATGACGATAGAAATGGTTTAATTTAAATTTAAGGAAAACAAAAGAAAATAAAAATAAAGAGTGCAATGAACAGATCCCCACAAAATTACTCACCGTGCTGGCCTTGATGCTTGCATCCTTGAAGCTCACGTGGTAGGCAGGAATGCGATGACCCCACCAGAGTTGACGGGATACGCACCAATCACGTATACCCTCCATCCAATGATACCAGGTCTTTGTGTGGTGCTCCGGCACAATCTTAAGCTCACCAGAGCGCACAGCTTCAGTGGCGGAAGCAGCCATGTCCGAGCAGCTGACATACCACTGTGGTTTGATAAGTGGTTCAACAACATCCTTAGAGCGACTGCAAATTGGTACAACCATTGCATTGTTCAATGTCTCCCGATAAAGTCCCAATTGTTTAAGTTTCTCCAAGATCTGCTTACGGCAATCAAAACGTTTAAGGCCACTGAACTCGCCATAGTCGCCAATAATAAATCCATCATCGTTAAAGATTGTAATAAAGGGTAGATTGCAGCGTTTGCCCACTTCGTAATCATTGGGATCATGGGCAGGCGTAATCTTCACAGCGCCGGTTCCGAAATTCATGTCCACAAACTCATCACACACGATGGGCAGACGGCGATCACAGAAAGGATGCACCACATGCTTGCCATGCAGATGCTTATAACGTTCATCCTGGGGATGCACGGCCACAGCTGTATCTCCCAGCATGGTCTCAATACGTGTGGTAGCTACAATGATCTCCTCATCGCTATTTTCCACTTTGTAGGCAAACTTAATGAGCACACCGAACTCCACCTTCTCCTCGTAGCCTGGTATGGCCAGGAAAGTGCGTCCCGTGAGCTCCACCTTATCCACTTCAATGTCCGAAATAGCAGAGCGCAGAGTGCAGGACCAATTCACTAAACGTGAGCTGCGATAAATGCTGCCCTCTTCATGCAGACGCACAAATGCTTCAGTGACGGCACGACACAATTTAGGATCCATGGTAAAAGCTACACGTGTCCAATCGTAGGAAGAGCCCAGTGCCTTAAGCTGATCATAGATGCGACCGCCTTTCTCGCGACGCCAATTCCAAATGCGTTCAATGAACTTTTCACGGCCAAGATCGTGACGCGACAAACGTTCCTCGCGCCAGAGTAGTTTCTCTACCACCACTTGAGTTGCAATACCAGCATGATCACATCCGGGCACCCACAATGTGGTGCGTCCCTTCATGCGATGATAACGCGTAATGGCATCCTCGATAGCATTGGTCAGCGCATGACCCAAATGCAATGAACCCGTCACATTTGGTGGCGGTATGACCATGATGAAGTTACCATTAGGATTGGGTGTCGAAATCGAATCACGCTAGGAGTAAACACTGTTAGTAAATAGTAATCAACGATTTTATTTATATTTCTTACTCCATATTCGGGTGTAAAGAATCCCTGCTTCTCCCACCAGCTATACCACTGAGCCTCTACATAGCGCGGATTATACGCATCTGGAAGAGGTCCGCTGATATCCTTCTTATCGCCAGGAGCTGTGTTGGCCGTGTATACTGCAGCCTCTTTCGTCTCTTTCGTTCGTTTCTGTAAGATAAAAGCTTAAAGATAACTTTCAACATATAAAAAAGTGTGTTAATTAACTACTTAGTAGCTAATTAGCAGATACTATAGGAAAGACAATTTATCTTCAGATACAAAGCTAAAACTTATGCTTAGGTTCGATAATCTCTTAGAACACCTTGGATATAAGAACATAATTATGGCATGATTTATTACAAAAATATGAAACATCTAAAAATAAGATTTGAAAATTTGTTTCTACATGTCGTAAGAAGTTAACTAGGAAATTTAAAACATTTGATAAGTTTTTATTTTGGAAATATCCTGTACTCAAAATCTAAAATATAGCAAAGAAATCAGTTCAGTTTTTCAAGATTTTAGTCCAATTTTATTTTTGAATTGATTGGATCCAAAACAACTGTTAACAGGTGTTACTAAATTCATTAAATAAGAATGGATTTTGCACGGTTTTCGACATGCATATATACATATTCATATTCGCAGATGCTTAGTAAGATTTCCTATATAAAGCCAGTCATTTGAAATATTTTAGTATACAAGACTTTACAAGATGAAACTACTGCTTTGCCTTCCTTTACTGATTGCCTACATAATGGCTACGCGCAGCAAACCTGCAACATTGCCCATGCCTGGTATGAAGGACAGACCTCAGTTTTTTGGTAAACTTCACTAAAACAACTCGTACTGAAACGAGAAAATAAAGTCTTTTAAGCTAAACGTTTATTTTTGACATATTTATTTTAACATACTCATGGACAACTCATCATACCCTATCACTATGTCTATAGGGCAACAACAACAGCAGTCCCACACTCACTCTTAGATATGCTTGCGTGACACGAAACTAATTGTTTTGAAATTGGAGCAAACTAACGTAATCACGCTAGTATCTCAATATGCACACGTTTGCAATGAGTCACAATACAAATACTCAAATAGAGTAAATACAACAAATTAGTTGCAACAACAATTAACATAACCTAATAAACATTGAGCACTTTGGGTCACAGAAACTTACCTCAGGTTTCTCCTTCTTTTCGCCTGCCGCTGGCGCTGTTGCTGCCTTCTTGTCCAATTTCGCCTGCAATTTGGCCAATTTCTCAGCTTTCTTAGCCTCCTTTTCCAATTGTTTGGCCGTCTTTGGTGGACCGCCGTCACCGGTTGGCGTGTCTACGCTGCTTGATTGTTCTTCTTCCGGCATGCTTGATGTTCTCTAAAATAAGACTATCGTAATATGTGACACCATTTAAGTAATTGTCCCTGATGGCTGATGCAATTTACACAATTTTTGATTTAATATAAAAGAAAAACAACTCACTTTGTTGGCGGAACAGATGCAACGTGTGAAGTGAGTAGAGTTGTGGCCTATATATGTTTCGCAAAACAGACAAGAGGTGGCGTATTTATCTTTCGCAAAAGTGACGAGAGGTGGCGGTCTGCCCAATATAGACGATTTTTTTTCTTTCTCTGATATGCTAGAAATTTTTTGCAGATATTTTTTCAGAACTTTTTTTAGAATTTTAAATATCTAATTTTTTTTATTGCAATAATACTTTTCGAAGAAAATGAGCCATTTTTGAAAACCAAGGCTGCCACAGATTTTTTTAACGGCCTTCTGTTGCCAGTTAGCAGAACCATATGAATCGCCACCTATGGTTTGGTAACAAAAGTAGATCCTTAGACAGGTCTGGCAGCCTAACTGTAACTCTTCCAATGTGTTTTCGTTAATTTTAGCAAAAAAGTGCAATTTTCTCTGTAAACGTTTTAAACTCTTTTAAATAAAAGTGATACACTAGCATATCGAGCAAGTGCAAGTGTGTGCAGTTAAAGTTTAAATGTCCTACACTATGTATGCCATAGAAATACCAATGTTCATTGACAAAAAGAAGGAGACGCAACGCGTTACACTGGCTGTTGTATAGCTGATTCTGTGTACACTGGTTAGATGCCAATAGCATTTTATTTAGTCAAAACAACTTAATGTTTAAAGTTTCGTAAATCAAACTTGCGACAAATAAAACAATAATAACATAAACACATACAGAGAAACACAGGGCGCACACACACATGGGCATGTGCAGAAGCGCCTGCTAATCTATTGTAAATAAACCGCATACTGATGTGTCTAATGTGAATGCGCACTGTTCTCGGTCACGTACGCCGTCGTCGTCGTTTGTTATTGCATCTGTGTTTCTGTTTCTGAGCCCAAACTATTGCGAATTTTATGAAATTATTTACCGATATCAGTTGACGAGCCTTGCGGCATGAAAAAAGACCAACGACGTATCTAGATTAAAGGTGAGTTATATATAATTTACATAAGTTATAATACATTTGAATTTGCAATAGGGCACATAAAAAATTGCAAAATCGATTTTTCAATTTATCTCTGTACCATGCAAGAGACGTTACTCTCTCGAGCTACATTCATGGTTCTCTTTCTTTCTCCCCCACACTCTTTATTCTTCAGCCTGGCAATGCGTCACTTTTAAGCCTTCGGTTTTTTGCTTTTCGAAGCCTTTCGGAACGAATAGATAAAATAATAATCTCATAAATTTGGCACTAAAATGCACTATAAGAAATATCATTGGCATAGATATGCATTAATTTATCTAAATATGGGTAAATTATCTAGATAGTCGTATTTTGCTAAATTAAATATATCCTTTACCATCTCTTGTTTAACTCTTTTTTCTATAATCTAATTTTTAAAATTTTTATAAATGTATAATAACGGTTCTCTAGACTTCAACCTTTTCTGAAAAAGTTAAAGCTATATGATTTAAGCATAGTTATTTCCGATCTTTAGTTGATGTTAACGATTATCTTTAAATCTCTTTCCCTGAAGATTTTTGGGTAAAAGATAACTTACTTTCAAGACTTTTTACAAAAATTAGTTTTTGAAAATCTAGAATATTGAATCTGTCCGACAGTCAAAAATTAACTGGGTAATGCAGATTTTGGGGGTGTTCCCCAAATTCCAAGTATGCAGTTTCGTTTGACTCGATAAGCCCAACCAAAAAAACTTTTTTACTCTCCAGATATTTCAACCTTGTTCCAATTTTGTCAAGCCTTTCTAACGTTAAACTTCGTTTTTTAAATATTGAACAAACTTCATGGATTTTTACGTTTGTGTTACGGATGTTCCATTTCGTATGAATAGTTATTCATTTGAGGTCTACCACTGACAGACGGTCTGTCGTTTCATAGATTTCAGTGGATCCACGCCCTAAAAATGAAACCGATATTCCTGGGCAACAGCTGCTAACATGAGCCGTGTTAATGACTTCTTCTAATCAAACAAACTTGCCTTGGCTGGCAGTGTAAACAAAACGTCAAACAAATGTTTGAAAGCCAAATAGCATAAAATATAATGTACAACAAAAAGTTATTGACATGCGCACAACCCTTAACCGAAAGTCGAACGACAGGATAATGAAACAAAGGCCAAGTCTGAGCTGTCTCTGGTCTGTCCCAGACTGGGACAACTGACCTGCGACAAAGACAGCGCCGGGGCTACGTCTGAGAAAGTAAGAAACATCTGCTGTTAGTCTTCTCGAATGAATCTGAATCCTTAGACGTCTAGGTCTGCGGCAAGCCTACCTGCTGGGTAGAGGAAAGAGAGGCGACGGAGGGGACAAAGTTCAATGTACGCCTGCGCAAACACAGGATGGAAACACTGCAGCTGCCTGACAGGATCGTCGGATGTTCGTGATTTTTTTCAATTCTTGCCTTTTTCTCATTTTGCATTTTACACTTCCTTCCCATACAAAATGCAAAAAAAAAAGTACGGAAATCTCAAATGTTGCAACTGTTTTCATACAGATAACTTGTATGTAATCTCTGCCCAACGATCACAGTCCTTGTCCCGCACAGGGTTTACTGCATTGGGTTTGTGAGGTACCAGCTACCGGTTTTCCCAAAACAAGTTGCTGGGAACGCAATTTGAAACTTTTTCGTTGTCTTTCTTTCTTACATTTTGTTTTACTGTATGGTAAGCGCTTCTTGGGGTCCTGTTCCTTGATTGGGGCGATCGTGAACTGTCTACGGGTCGTCATCGTTGTCGTATTAGGTTACAGCTCGATAAGCTGCATTTCTTGATAGTCTGAAACGGGTCTGCTGGATTTATAATCGACAAATACGTTGCTGTACTTTGTTATCTCGATATCAATATGCTGGCATAAGTAAAAAAGCGAGCTCCCTTTTAGTGTGGAGCAGTCTTACCAGCATAAAAGGTGTATTCCCACTTGACAGCTGCAAATTCAATTAAATAACAGAGTATTAAATATATAATAGGATAGAATAGACATAGAATCCATTTCATAATAATTTTGCAAGTCGATCACATTGAGTATCTTTTGATCTCGCCGTCTCAATTTCTCAATATTGAAGAATAGTATGCATACAAATTTGGTCTTTTTTATGATACAGATATTTGAACTAAGGCTATAGTTTAAATAATATTACAAATTTTAATACTTTTCTCTTGCGCTTAGTTTTTAAAGGCCCCTTTTTCTCTGTAAGTCTTTAGGGCCTTATATTTTCTTAAAATAAACTATAGATGTATCCCTTTGTCTTCTATAGGTCTAGATATATTTTCTCCAACAAACTAGGTTTACAGTTCTAGAATTTAATCAGCTTCATAGTATTAAATGCGACCTAAACTAACTCTCATTACATTTGTAATGACAACTTACAACTCACACAACTGTTTCCAAAACACACATACTGCCACAATCATTCATACCAAATCATTGACGAGTATCAGCTGCCAACTTTGTAATGAGTTTCAGTTCCAGATGCCCTGTACTTGGTATTGGCGTTGGCGCATGCCAAAGAGAGTTCCATCATTTGTCCTATCACCTAGTACTAGTATTTAGGGGAACTCCCAGGCGAACAGATGTTTCTACACACAGTTACAATCAATGCAACAGCGGGCAGCTGTAGAAGCCTGCCTCGATAGTCTGCGACTTCGACTGCCTGCAGCCGTCCCGGTTTCATATCGTAGGCAACGGCAAAGGCATTCATTATCCTTACCTTTTGCCCGGTCGACAGATGTTGTCGTTCAGCTTGGACTCGTTGCAGCTGCTGCTGTTTCTGTTGCTAACGTTGTTGCCAATGCCCGGGCCAAGGGCTAAGCACTTGAAGTGCAGGTGTTGGTGCGTCTTGTTGCTGCACTTTGGAGCGCAGACTTGCCAAATTTCGAGTAAGAAGTCAGAAGTTAGCCGGTTGTCAGCTGGTCGAGCATAGGGGTTAGGTTTTTGTTTATTTCTGTTTCTGTTTCTGTTGGTCGCTTCCTGACCGACCCTACATTTTCATTTATGGGGATGTTGCCAAAAAATCAGCTGTTTTTGCGCAATGTTTATAAACAAAATGTGCGTCAGAGTAACCCTTAGATATGTCTTTTAGTCCGTCCGCCCGTCTCTGGCTCTGTCTGGGCATATATGTGTATATTTATTGGAACCACCACTGAACTGAACTGAGCTGAGTAAGCCAGAGCTATAGTCACCACCGGCACACGACCATATCCACGACCTACTTTGGCGCACTGACTCTGGGCCACATGGCGCATGGGGTGGTTCCGCTCACAACAACAACAAGAACAACCACACCGATGAAACGGCCTTTGTAGGTGCAAGGACGTTTGGGCTGCGCCGTCGTAACACCGGGGAAACCCCCAATGTTATGCCCACACTCAGGGAGGGCAGCAACCACCAAGGCAGTGTGTAAAGGCACCGACCACCGGAAAACCATGTGCTCAGCTCTTGCTCCGCTCTTGGTCATGTACTTAACCCACCACCACAACAACAACAACAATAACACCTTGCAGTTCATTGGCATATGCCGGCATGTCATCCTCATCCACACAACGTCTTCGTCACTTTTAGGGGTTTTCCCAAAAAAAAAAGAAAAAAACAGAAAAGCAAAACAAAGTATGATGTGGTGGTAGTTAGAGTCGCGCTCCCATTCATAAAGCATAACATAAACATACCCCCGTTATACTTACCGGATATATAGACCGCATAGTGGCATTGTTTGTTTTGACTGTCTCTGGGTCTCTAGTCTAGGTGGTGTTTGGCATAGATTTCCCGACCTAATCGCAGGTGTCGCTACTTTGTATATAGAGTATTCTATTTTTAGACAACCCCCTAAACTTCTCTGGATTGCTCAACAGGTCGTCCTGCTTAGTGGTTGGTGGGTGTTACA
Organism: Drosophila neotestacea; assembly: GCA_035044365.1. Lineage (NCBI taxonomy): Eukaryota > Metazoa > Arthropoda > Insecta > Diptera > Drosophilidae > Drosophila > Drosophila neotestacea. Next base: position 783,778 of record JAWNMD010000270.1, read on the forward strand.
AGTGTGTGTGTTCCGATTGAGGGTAATTAATATTTTTGGGGTTATACAATGACATTGACCCACGTTTGATACCATAGTCTTCAGTAGGAATATATGGCAAGGGGATGAAGGTCATACAGGTTGTTTATGGATAGATTTTGTATATGGTGGATGATGCAAATTAATGTAAAGCTATGGAATTTTGGTAAAATAAACCTGCAAATAATAAAAAAACTTATTTAATAGTATTGCATACTTTTGTGCAATTAATAAAAAATAATGCAATTTTAGGAAGCAGATAAACAAAAAAACCAAAAACTAATTTAAATGATAATTAATAGAAAAAATAAATTGGATTGAAAAATCTTTACAGAAGTTTCAAAAAATACTTAAGAAATGAGAAGATTTGGGTAAAATACAAATTTTTAAAATGTTTAAAATATTAATACAGACGATAATATGAATATTAACTTTTTATTACCGTAAAATCATTTAAAATACGTTTAGCAGGACTCTGGATTTTCGTTGTAAATCAATACAAGAAAATATAAATTTTTAAATTACAAATAAACTGTAGAAGCCCATTTATAACATTTTCTGTATATTTCTGATGTAAGATTCTTTGTGTTGTTCATCTTAAAGTAAAATATGCTTATGTAATTAATCTTAAAGTGAGTTAAAGTCTTCCGACAAGTCCTTGATAAATGGCCTTATGACATTCAGGCCCGAAATTGGAGCATTCTCCGAATGAAAAGTAAAAACGACAAATCCTACCAGCGTCTGTTTTCCGGCCAAGAGGAACTGACACTTGAACACGCGCAACGTTAACTTGAAAACGTTCTTTATATTTCCTTTTCATTTGCTGCTTTTGCGCTTTCAAAATGGCGACGTCGTTGACCAAAAACAAAATCAATGCAAGGCGACGTGCGTAGACGACAACAACAACATTGAACAAAGCAAAGGCAACAACAAAAACTTTGCTGACAGCGGCAGACACTAAAAATTTTTGCAGCGCAAATCAAACGGCAAACAATGGCGGACAAGCAAGCAGCAGAAACGAACGGCAAGCGCAAAAGGGAATTAATTAGATTGCGGCGGCAGCTGAGAGAGAGAGAGAGACAGTGTCGAAGTGTTAGAGAGATTATAAAGAGAGAGCTCAGGCGAGAGCTGCAATGCGACTGCGCTAGTGCGAGCAGAGCCTTGAGCAGAGCGAAGAGTAAAGCTTCAAATTTGGTATGCATAGAAAAGCAACAACTATAACAACAATAAGAAATATGGCGACCAGCGATCCAACAACAATGGCAACAATTGCAGCTACAACATATACACATACAAGCAGACATACAGTGGCTCAAAGATTACTCCCAGCAACTAGAAAAAAATTTAATCAGTTATAAATAAATATACTCATTTTAAACAATTCGAAGCTTAAAAAAAATCAACTAAAAATAATGTCCCAGCTGTGTTTGAAAGCCAAAGTCGCCTGCTATTGCCCAAAAGGATGTATGAAATGTAGCCGAAAGCAAAACAAAGCAACAAAAAGAAGTAGATGAAACAAAAAAAAAAATAAAATAAAAACTACACAGTTGTGCAATTGAGATAACAAAAGGGAAACTTGAAAAAATATATGTATGTTATGAAAAGGGGACGCGCGCTTTGCTTTTTCGTATGACGCGTGTGCTATAAGCCGCACAAAAGGATATAAAATGGGCACAGGCATCAGCAGCAGCAGTCGTCGAAGCAGGAGCATAATAAATAATGTTTGTTGTTGTTAGACTGGCGCAGCAGCTGAGGCAACCGTTGGCGAATTGAAATTTTATGAGAAAAATGAAATTGTATTAGAAAATATGCTACGTGAATCACACACGAGACACACGCATACACATATACACACGCAAATACACAGTGATAAAAGGGGACGCGCATTATGGCGGTCTCTACACGCTTTCGGTTCGGTCGACGTCAACAGCGGCAGCAGGACGACGTCATCGTCAGCTTTAGCTGTTGTTTTTATTTCTGCTGCTGTTTGGTTCCTGTTTTCGCTTTTTACCGTTCAGTCAATGACCACATTGTGTACACAACTGCTTGTGTGTGTATGCATGTGTGTGTGTGTGCATGTCCTGCCGGAAGTTGACGCCGCCGCCTGGTCATTCTCGTTGCTTTTGCCAAGCTCGCTGCGACGCTTTGTCTCTCTTACTCGCACTCTCTTACAGTCTTATTCTCTATCTCTCTCCTGGGTTACGCTTGAGCTACTTTTCAAAATATATGTTGAAAAAAAAACAAGTTTTATGCTTGCTGCGCGCAGGATCCGGCTCCCCAAAAGTGCACTTCAGCTCCTTTTTTTACTTCGTTTTTTGTCCCTCCTCTTCTTCTGTATTAAGTCCTTTCGCCTGTGCGCGCACGGCCTCTCGCGTCACGCTTTGATCCTGCCGTTGCGTTCTCGTTCCTTGTTCCTTGTTCCTGCTTATATCACCCATGCCACATACAATTTCCATAGGCGTTGCCCAGCTAATGACATGTTGTAAATTATACACATACTTTTCTGTGTGTATTTACTTGTAATTTTATGTGTATTTGTTAATGCATGTGTTCATATATTCTCTTTCGTCTTGTAATTAGTTTGGTTTTGTTTTTTGCGGCTCCTTAAATTATATTATTTAAAGGCTTTCTTCATGTTTTTTAACTAATTCTGGGGGAACTTTTACCTCTTTGAAAAAATGTCCTTAAGTCTCAATAAAGTAAAGCTTTGTGGTAGATTGAACTAAGGTTAGTTGTTTTTGACTTAATTATATTACAAGCAAAATCATTTTTATTTAAGTATTTATTAATTAATATCCCAATTAACTAAAGTAAATTTTATTTACAAAACACTTTAAAAAAAGCAAAAATTTATTAGATATTATATGTTCTTTAAGATGCATATTTTTTGTAAACTTATTTAATTTTAATTGTTAGAAAAATGTTTAGATGTGTTTATAGATTTGCCGAGTTATTTATTAGATACGATTAGGATACAACAAATAATTTGCAAGACTTAATCATCAAATTCATAAATTTTGTTTAAGTACATAGGCTACGTTCGAAAATAAAGGAAACTTAAAAATGCTCTTTAACTTTAAAGAATCTTAAGTCTATCAGAAAATGAGAAGTCAAAATAAACAAATATGCTTAGGTAACTTAAAAAGAATTTTTAGTTTGCATTAATATTTTATATGTGCTCAACAATCTAAAAATTATCCAAAAACCATAAATGGAAACTTAGAAGAACCTTATGGAAGAAGCCAAAGGAATCAAAGTTGTCAAGACCTAACAAAAACTGAAATTGAACCCATCAATATGCCCAGCTACTTAAGTCAAAGAATTTGACATTTAACATACTTATGCCTAGTTTTCTCAGAAATTTAAAAATATCCTTTTTGAAGTGGCTGAGGAAACCACTCAAGTAGCGATCCGAAAATATGTCATAACTATTGCTGACATGCCTTAAAATGTTTGAGCTTGATCGATAATAGATCTGGTACCCAGATTAAAGTAATATCTTTGTGAATCCCACGCTAACAACAAGGACTAAAGTATAAGAAACATAATTATGTGTAATCCGCGGCTTGGTACAACTCCTAATCAGTTTCTCCCTCTCGCTCTGTCTCTCTGTGTATGTCTCTCTCTCGCTTAGCAGATGCTGAGTATAGAGCACACGAGTTCCAAAACTGGAACCAAATGTATTCGAGTCCATTGCGAATCGTTGTTTTGTGCATTCATTCGCTGCATCTTGTTTTCCATTATACTCTGTTCGATTTTTTTTTTCTTTTGCCAAAAATTCTATTGTTTTTTAACGATACGCACAACTGCCGCTTTTCCTCTGCTTTAACATTTTCCACACACACACATATATCTATTTATGTTTGTATATCATGCATTGTGCTGCCGAAACTTGTTTTTGCTCTCGTTCGTTGTGTTCGCTCTTGGTTTTTCTTGCACATTACGCTTTAGTCCAGTCATTCGCATTAAAAGGACAACGCTCTGCGTCTGTCTTTCTGTCTATGTGTGTGTGTGTGTGTGTGTGTGTTTATTCGCTGTCGCGTCGCAGTCGACAGCGCTGCCGCCGCCTTTTCGTCCTCGTCAGGCTCGTCGTGGTTTCAGTTTACGCTCATAGCTCCGACAGCTCAGACATGTTGCTGAACCCGCGCCCGATGCCGTGTGTGTGTTTATAGCAGTTCATGATATATATACAAATACAAACATAAATATATACACACAAAGATATATATATATATATATCATATTTGTTGGCCCCCCTTTGTCCCCCCACATTCGAGTGCTAAACGACGCCATTTGACTTCTCGACAAATGTTGCAGGACAACATTTAACACAAGAGTTTCACAAAATAATACAAGAAACCAACAAAAAAGCGAAACAACAACAACAAATTGTGCAAATAAAAAAGTGTCAAACACACACTAATAAAGAGTGAGAGTGTAAGCGAAAAAGAGAAAGCACGCCTAAGTGTAGGCTAGAGAAATATAAAATAAAATATGAAAAGTTTTTCACCAAAGAAAATACAACTAAAGAAAATGTGCAATAAACTTCAACTCAAACAATAAACAATTGGGATTTATACAACGAGCAAGCAAGCAAGCAAGAGAGAGAGAGAGAGAGAGAGAGAGAGAAAGACAAAAAGACAGAGAGATAAAGTAAAAAAAGAAAGAGAAAGAAATTCAACGAACCGCATACAAGTGAGTTATAAATTTTCAAATTTTCATATACACAATGCATATTACTTATATACCAAATGGCACACACACACACTCACACATACACCTATGGCAGTCCTCTCTCTAAAATTGTACTCGTTACTTTTGTCTCGCCCATTTTGCTTGCTTTTCGTCCTGTTCTGGCCCTAGCAAATAGTGCGCACTCGTCGTTGTTATTGGCTCTCATCGTCCTCGTCCTTCTCCTCGTCGTCGTTGTCGTCGTCGTCATCGTCATCGTCTCTCGTCCTCATCGGGTGGTGGTACAGTTTTCTGCGTAGACCAAAATTGCCTAAATTTTCTACCATGTAGTTTGCTCGCATGTCTTGCACGGCGTTGTCCTCGTCGTTGTCGTCGTCCTTGTTCCTGTTCTTGTTGTCGTTGAACTTTCAATTTGGTTATTCATCAATTTATTGCTCAATTTTGTTGTCAATAATCAGCCACAATTCCACAAAGAGGTTTGTACTTTGGTTTCTATTTATTCTTATTGGGCGTGTTACGGATATGTCCGTTTCACAGTTTCGTATTTCACTCTGCGCCATTTTAATTGGTCTCCTTTCATTTCTATTTTTGTGTATGCAGCTTTGACAAATTCGTTGGTTTTTCCTAAATTGATGAAATAGACACTTGTCTAACTAAACTTTATTGCTATTCTTTTTCTAATTTTTTTCTTATAGCAAGTATATGTAATCGTTTTAATGCTTTTGACTTTTTGCACACTCCTGGCAGAATTGTATTTCTGTGTGTGTAGAATACATATTATGTATGTATCGCATTAACCCAGAAATGCAAGGCGAACTAAGAGGGGGAAGCCCCGAAGCCACGAAGAAGCTTTAAGATTATTTAAAATGTTATAAAAATAAATATAGAAAGCTGTAGAAGATAATCAGAAATGTTGAAGCTATAAACAACTTCAAATATGCATATTTTATATAAGTTTAGCTCATAAAGATATGCTAAGTTTAAAGAGAAAAGTTTTAACAGAATAATAATTAGTCGAAAAGTCTCCTTTTGAGAAACAAAATTTAAAAAAGACTTTATGATGCTTGAAAAAGCTTTGATAAACAAACGATCTATAAATCTTTACTATCGTCTTCAAATTGAGATTAACACCATAATAATATTGTAGCTACTTATAAAGTGAGCCGATTCTTAGAGAGTTTTATTTATTAAAACGATATTAGATTCGTTCCTTCAGTTGGCATAAATTCAGATATCTTTAATAGATTAATATAATTAAATTATTTGAATTCTTCTACCTACTTTATACTACTTTCTCTTAAATATTTTATTATTATTATATGGAAAGTGCAGATATGAAAAATAAACTTATAATCTTGTCTTTTATCGAGTTTCAATAGTTTCTTTACAACATAAATTTTCAGAACTTAATAAACCACTTTATAAAAGAATGTAGCCTTACTTTATCTATTGACTAGAATTTATTATTATTACCTTGTTTTATTATTATAATCTTGTATTATTACCTCTTTTTGAAAAGTAATCTACGTATTTGTGACGCATTTACATAATTCGCCTACTTGATTGTGAATTCATAAATTATTAAAAACTTTTCAGCCTCAAAACAAAACTTTAACAATATTTTTGAAATTATTTCATTCAATAACTAAAATTGTACAATTTCAGAGCAGTTACAAATTTATAACAAAAACTTTTCTAAAATCTCTAAATATACCATAATTCGTTAAATAATCGTTACTATTTCTATATATGTATAGTTATTAAATTTGGTAAGCTAATCGAAATGCAGGATCAATGCACCTTTTTTCCGGCAGTTTATAGGCACAGGCCATAATAAAAACTAAGCGGCAGCAGGAACGACAACAACAACTGCAATAACAGCAGCAGCGGCAGCAGCAACAACTGCATATCCTGTCAGCCTTAATCGCCTGCCTGCTGTTGTTGCTGTCCCATTGAAAAGGGGCGCTCGTAAAGATACACAAAAAAAAAGTTGCAGCTGTTTGCCTTAGCAACAACAACAACAACAATAGCGGCAATAGCAGCAGCAACAACAACAGTGCAGGGATCGCAGTTGCCGACATCTGCCGCTGCTCTGCTGCTGCCGACTGAGGCAGATCTGTCAGCAGAGGCAGCAATTGTAATATATAATTACTTTTACAGATCTAGATCAACATTAAACACACCAACAACAACAAGAACAACATCAAATAGCTTGCTACGAAACGTATGCTAAAATGTCTGACATACCACGAATTATGGTTTTCCGTCCCACCTGGGAGGAGTTCAAGGACTTTCCCAAATACGTTGCCTATATGGAATCACAAGGAGCACACAAAGCCGGTTTGGCCAAGGTGGTGCCACCATCCGAATGGGTGCCACGTCGAAGCGGTTATGCGGATTTGGATGCATTAAATGTAACAATACCGGCGCCAATTTGTCAGGTGGTAACCGGTAAACAGGGTTGCTACCAACAGATCAATATACAAAAGAAACCGTTAACGGTTAAACAATTTAGCGAATTAGCCAGTACCGAACGTTATGCCACACCCAAGCATTTTGATTTTGAGGATTTGGAGCGCAAGTACTGGAAAAACATTACATATGTAGCGCCCATTTATGGTGCAGATGTTAGCGGCAGCATTACAGATACCGATCAGAATGTAAGTGTTTGAAAGGATAGATGCTTTTTGTTTTTCCCGATAGTTTTCCGATAGTTTTCACATATTGCGTTGTTGTTGTTGTGTTCACAGAGCTGGAACATTAATCGTTTGGGTAGCATCCTGGATTTTGTCAACAAGGACTATAACATTCAGATCGATGGCGTTAATACCGCCTACTTGTACTTTGGCATGTGGAAAACCACATTCGCCTGGCACACTGAGGACATGGATCTATATTCAATTAATTATCTGCACTTTGGTGCACCCAAAACGTGGTACGTTGTACCGCCCGAATATGGACGACGTCTGGAGAAGGTGGCCAATCAGTATTTTCCGGCCAGTTATAAGAACTGCAATGCGTATTTGCGTCATAAAATGACACTTATATCGCCACCGATACTCAAACAGCACAATGTGCCCGTTAGCAAGGTAAATCCATCAATAAATAACACACCAAATCAATTTTGGGGTACCATTTTAGTAAGTGCACAGTGCTGAATGGTCTCGTATTATTTTGATTACACTGGGAATTATTTTCAAGCAAGATTATAATTTTATTCGGAAGTTATTCAAGAAACAGGGTTTCTTATAGTCGGGTAAAATTAGTAAATTCATCTCCTATTTAAATCATTTTTAACCACAGTGCACAACGCTAGAATGGAAAACGTTTTCCTTTTTTCCCTGCTTACCAAATTCCATTACCTCTCACAGATCACACAGGAATCGGGTGAGATAATGATAACATTTCCCTTTGGCTATCATGCGGGCTTCAATCACGGCTTTAACTGTGCCGAATCAACAAATTTTGCCATGGAACGTTGGATTGAGTACGGAAAGCGTGCAACGCAATGTACCTGCAGCAATGACATGGTCAAGATCTCGATGGATACGTTTGTGAAGCGTTTTCAAAGCGAACGCTATGATGCATGGCTGGAGGGACGTGATTTCGGCCGTCATCCCGAGGATCCTCCAAATGCTGTGACATCAGCGTCGCCTCTTCCGCCACATCTCGACGTGCTGCTGTGTGATAAGAAGTGGGTTTAATAGAAACTCTAAAGATTAGCTACTAATTTGATGTTTCTCTTTTAATAGAATGAAGAAACAATGTAATCCCACCAAGGCAAAAAGTTTTAAGGAGCGCAATCCCGATTTGGACTTGGATGAAATCCAACAGAATCCCAATGTGCCCGATGATGTCAAGGCCATGCTGAAAGAAAGTGTTCTCACGCTCCACGAGGAAGACACTGACTTTTCGCCAGAGGATGCGATGAGTCTGCAGAGTCCTGCCGACTTTAAGACCAAACAGGAATTGCTGGAATACATCGACGATGGCACTGGTGAGACAGACAACAAGAAAGTACTTTTTACATATTTTTACCAACTCGGCTTTTTCCTTTTGATCTATTTCAAGATGATGATGAGGAAGAGGACTTTAAGCGTCGCAAGCATAAGCGTAAATATGATGCAGATTATGATGATGATTGGCTGACAAGCAAAAGACGCAATAATTCACGTAATAGCAGTCGTGGTCGCAGTGCGCGTGTCAATAAAGATGATCGTTCCATATCGCCAGCATCCTCCACATCCACGTCCTCTACATCGCGAGGGGGACGTGGCGGCGGTTCGCGTTCCAAGGCGAATTCCACGCCGCGAAAGGCGCCAACGCGGCGAAAAAAGGAGGCAACTACAAGTAGCAGCAGTAGCAATGTCACGGCAACAGCTGCAGACAGCACAGGAGCAGCAACAGTTGCTGTTGTTAGCGAGGGCGGTGGCGGTGGCAGCGTTGGCGTTGCCGGAGGTGAGCTCAACAGCAGCAACAGCAATGTGAACAACAGCAGCAACATCAGCAGTAGCAGCAACAGTTCCTGCACTGCACTGCAACAATCACAAGAGCAACAGCATCAAGAACTATAGTCACATAAGAATCACATCATCATCCAACATCCAACATCCAAGCTCCCAATTTCCCACTTTGTTAACTAACATTTAACCCAAAAACAATTTGCCATCTACTGTAAATCCTTTTCAACTCGCAAATTCCACAGCCGCTTGTGTGTGTTCCTCCAAAAACATCAACGTCGTCGTCGTCGTCGTTGTTGTTGTTGTCATCTTCTTTTATTGTATTTGATTTGACTAAAACATAAGTTTTAAAAGGCCTAAAGTTGTGTCGTATTTTGTAAGCGTCTGTGAAATATACGAGAGCACTCTATTTGAAAAACATATAAAAAATAACTATGCTAAAAACTAACCAAAAAACCAAAACTCTTTTACTAAAAACTCGACAAAAAAATAAGAAAAATAACAAAGGCAAGGGAAGAAAAGCTAAGGAAAAAAGCTATAGATTCCTTTTGTTTGTTGTTTGGTTTGGGCTGCAGTTTTTCCAAAAATTCTTCAGGTGTCGATCGGTTCGTCTTTGTCTTCGCCTTCTTCTACGTCTTCTTCTTCTTGTTCTTCGTCTTCTCTTCGTTTCATATGTGTGTAAATATGTGTGTATGTGTCGCTTCAAATATCCCAACGCTTACCTGCCACCATAACAACTACATCAACATCAAATCACAACCAACAACAATTAAACACTTTTTGATAGCACATGTAATACAAATCTCGACCCAATTTTTACAGATGCCAAACGCAGGCTCAACGAACAGCAACATCAACAACAACAGCTACAATTTATGCAACAAGTTCGTAAATTTGAAGGCAAAATACCAAAACTAAGTCAACAACAGCAACAACCGCCAAGCGTCAGTGCAACGCCAACGCCAGCAACAACAACATCTAGTCAACAGCAACAGAAAATTGTCAACATCAAAATGTTGCCAGCAGCAAATACACTGAATGGCATTCCACAGCAGCAACAACAGCAGCAGCAGCAACAACAATACAGCAGTACAGACGGCAACGTCTATCAGCTGCAAAATGAAATACTCTGTGATGCAAATGGACAACCGACAACAACAACAACGGCCACATATCAAACAACATCGGCTGCCGTTGCCAGCAGCAACAGCAGTCCACAGCACCAGCATCAACAGCAGCAGCAGCAACATGTTGCCGGTAAGCTAACAACTCTTTTTGATTTTATTTGTTTAAAGTTTTTTGTAGTTAAATTATTGAAATTGCTTTCAATTTGTGTGCTCGTAACAACTTTATGATTTTGGTATCTTTTGGTAAATTTCTTGTTATTTTAACATAGATTTAATTACTAACTTGTTTATTGTTGTTTTGTTTAACGATTCCAATTGGCAAAATTTGATGTAAATTGTCTCAAAACGCTCATCTCATTTCATTATCAATGCATTTAAATTAACATTTTGTAGTAATTTGAATTTGATTTGTTTGTTTTAATTTATTTAATTTGTAACCATTTTTGTGGCACATTTTCTGCGCAAATAATAAAATTAATAGAAAGCAGAATTGTGGATAATGCAATTGAAATACATTTTTATGTTTATATTTATTTTATTAAATTTATTATGCTGGTCTTCCATTTGCGGTGTTTTGTACAATTTGTTGGGCTGAAAATACTGAAACTGCAAAATTTAATTATTTAAAATAGTAAAAAAGGCAAAGATTCGAAAAAATGTCAGCTAAATTGGTTTTGTGTTGATTTTTTATCAAAAGCAAAAGAAATTAAAAAAAGATAATTCAAATTGCACCCAAGAAACCCAAATAACAAATCGCTTTTCAGTTCTCTCTTACATTTTATATACTCCCTACCATAATGAGCATATGTTTCTTGCTGTACCTCATTTCTATAATACAAACCATTTATCTAATATAACTTTATACAAAAGAATACCGAAATAAATACAATTATATAAATAAATGCACAAATTAGGCCCAATTACAATAATATATACAGATAAATATAACTGATAAATCGTGAAATGCGCATTGGAAAAAGGATCAACATTTATTTATTTATTTTAATTTTTAATATCAATAAAGTCATAATTTATTTATTAGTTCAATAGCGTATGTATTTAGTTTATTTACAGTTGATTTAGTATAGTTCTTAAGTTAATCCTTTTGTTCACAATGGATTTTTGTTCCTTCAATTCCGATTCATTTGTGGTTAAATAATTATAACAAATATTCATTGTGAACACAGCGAGTAGCATAGTTATTTTATTTAGTTTATCAGCATTTTGCGTATGTATTATTTGATTTTAAGTATTTTATTTAGCTTTAATTTTGTATTTGATAATGCACAATATGTGCTAATTAATTTGCCATTTGTTAAAATTGGAATCTATATTGTAAATTTTGAGAATTTATAATTTTTATGCTAGCATTTTTGAATTCAGTTTGTTATCGATTGCCATAGTATGAAATTCCTATGAAATATTTATATAAGTAATTAGTAGAAACTAAGTAAACACAAAAACAAATACCAATTCACTCACCATCTCTTTTGCTATGTAGAATATGCAGCCATATATGTACTATATATGGGAATTGCAGGACTATCGATAATACTATCGAGAGGGGATTTATTGCTACTAGTCTTCAATATACCAAATGTATTGATTATAATAAAATGAGTACATTTAAAAGTTGCTTCACAATTTGCATATTGAAGATAAGTTTCTTTAGTTTAACGATAATAATATCGATAGTTGTGCAAAGAGTTTGATATCCTATATAGATACTGTTTAGATCTCTGATCTGTAGTTATCATTTAGCAGCACATTAATTAATTGATTTCGGTATTTGATTTTGAGCGAATTGTTGATTGATTTTGATTTCGATTACGACTACTATTTCAATTAAGATTACGATTGCGATTTCGATTTTCGAATTGATTTCTTAAATTTTTATGCAAATATTACATTTAAACACATCTTTTATATATGAACCAAACCGAATATGTACTTTCAATCAATATAAACAAAAGACAATGTGGTCACAACTATTAGTTCGTCCTCCATCCTGCATACGAACGCAACTACAAATGGAGCAACGGATATCCAGCAGCAACAACAACAACAGCCTCAATACCATTATATAACCACAACTGGAGAGGATGGACAGACACCAACAACGATAGTCTTTGAGAACTATAATGGGGGTCTACCAACGACGGCGGTTAGCGCCGCATCAACGGTAACACCAGTAATTGCTGATGGTAGTAGTGGTGTTGGTGGTGCAACGACAACAACAACGACAGCACTGGTCAACACGGATGGGACAATCATTGAGTTTGATGGCAGCACATATGAGGAATATCATGTGCTCAAAAGTGAACCCGGCAGCAGTGATTGTCTCAGCAATGGAAGCAGTGCTGTTGCTGCTGACATTATTAAATATGAGCCCCAGCATGTGGGTGACGATGAAGAGATGCTGGAGGATGAGGAAACGGCGCTGCAAGTGAAATATGAGGAGCAGAGTCTTGAGCATGAACATGAATTTGAGGACTTTATCAAAGAGGAGGTTGAGATTGAGGAAAATGATGTGGGAACGGGCACCACCATCTACACCATTGCCAATCACGACGATCAACAGCAGCCGCAGCAGCAGCAACAACAGCAGCAGCAGCAGCAACATTCCATCAATGATGCATTGCCTGGAATGATGTCCAAGGCGGCGGCGGCAAAACAAAAGCGTAAACGTAAAACACGTGTCATTGCCGAGGATGAACAGGGCGAGTATCTGGAAAAGATGAGTGTGCGTGGTCTGGACATTGCTCGATACGAGCACATCATTGATGGTGTGGCCTATTGCTTGGTCTGTGCCAAGAACGACATCTTCAAGACGTTCAAGAACAAGTATAGCTTCCAACGTCATGCCTATCTCTTCCATGAGGGACAGAATCGTAAGATATTTGCTTGTCCCATTTGTAACAAGGAATTCTCGCGGCCGGATAAAATGAAAATGCATAAAAAGGATAAACACGGCGATGTTCCCATGCCGCCCTCAACAGCGGCCACGCCTCAGAAATCGGAGGCTGGTGCCACGCCCGCTGCCAAGAGACCGCGTACGTCACGTACGCCGCGTGTGCGAAAGCAAAAGGGCGTTGAAGGTGGTGCCACGCCCAGTAGTACGCCAGCCAAGAAGCGATTAGCGCAAATTGATAGTGTGCTGGATGAAGTGCAGAATGCAGAAGTCGAACAGCAGCAACAGCAACAGCAAGAATTGCAGCAGCAGCAGCAACAACAACAACAACAGCAGCAGCAACATACAACAACAGCAGCACCGCAGCAACAACAGTTGCAGACACTGCCATCTCTTGACTTTAGTGGCATGATATTGCCAGGTGGTGCACAATTGGCATTGGCCAATCCCGGCGCCAGCAGCTCCATGACCTTGCAACGTGGTGCAGCGACGCCAACGCAAACGGGGCAGCCAACAACAACAACGCTCATCTACTCAAATCAATTGGAGTTGCAGCAAGCCTTGTTGCAGCAACAGTTGCACGGCCAAAGCATTATGATACAGGATCAGGCGGGAAACCTAGTGCCTTTGCAGCTCGATGGCACACAGACAATATACACAACGGCACCAGCGCCACAACGAACACAGGCAACAACGTATCAGACGACAACACAGCAGCAACTGCAACAGCAGCAGCAGCAACAAGTTGCCACAAGTCAAGCTCAATCGCAGCCCACGCACTACGAGCTGGATAATGTTACGTATTTGAGTTCAACAGCTGCTGCCACGCCCACACTGCCCAACGACCAACAACAACAGCAGCAGCAACAACAACAACAACAACATGTTATTGGCACCGTGCAAAGCTATCAGATTCTAACACCCGATGGTCTGCAGAGTTTCCAACCCAAACTGGAGCCCACGGAACTGGGAGATCTGTGTCAATATGGAACACCTCAATACACATTCACAACGCATGCGAGCACACAGCCAACATTGAATGCGAATGCCTTGGATGCCCAAACGCAACAGCAGCAGCAGCAACATCATCAGCAGCAGCACCATCAGCAGCATCAACAAACGCAGCAGCAACAGTTGCTGCAACAGCATCAATTTGGCCACAATCCGCATCAACAGTTTATGGAGATTAAGAATGAATTGCTGATTAAGAGCAGCGATGCCTATACGTTGGATGCCGCCTCCATGTATCATCTGCCCTTCTCGCCCACCTCGATGATCAATGCGGTGAATGATGTGAATACTTCGTCCTTGCTGGAGACCAAAGAAATTAGGTAAACACAGACTCTGATTTAACTCTTTTTCTCTTTCTTCCTATCTATATTCTATCTAAATACATATTTATAAACTGTGCTACCTTGCTACAAGCTGTTATACTGTAATATTCGAATTTGAGTAAATATCTTTAGTGTAACGCGCTCTCTTTCACACTTTCTAAACTTGTACTCGCTATCAATCTGTTTCTGTCTCTCTCTCTCTCGCTCTCTCTCTTTCTGTCTTACTCTATCTGTCCCTTTTTTATCAGTTTGTTGCGTAGTCGACGGCGATTGCTGTTCTGTTTCATTCCGTTGCGTTCCGTTCCGTTTTTCGTTTCACTTAGTGTTGAACAACGTCGCGCCAGCTACTAAAAACACACACTTTCGACACAAGCATAACAATAAATTAACTAAAAACCAATATATTAAAATAAAACTGCATTAACAATTGATTTAATTATACCATATTATTTTCTCGTAGTTTTTCTTTAAGCATTCAATAAAATGTATGTATATCTAAGTATATATTGACTTATAATTTAAGTAATTTATTGATTTATATTGTAGAGCACTCTGCTTAACTGATTTATTTTATAACTATTATTTAGATTTAATTTTTAAAATTTGTGCATTTATTTATATGTTTCTCAATTCTATGTAAAATTGATTTCTATGCGGCTTTATTGTTGCTTTCGGTTATGTACAGTTCTCAGTCCTCGAAGAACCCACTTGAGTATTAACATTTATCATTGGACAATTAATATACTTAATTAAGAGTTTGCATATATGTATATGTACTTGAAAATGTAATTATATTTTTTTAATTTCTCATTCGATACAATAATTTTGATTACAATGAGTTACTTCAATGCGATTTTGTTCTTTTTCTTTCTTTTTTCTCTTGTTTTATTTTATGTACACAAAAAACCAACCCACCAACCAACCAATCAATCAATTAATCAATCAAACAAACAATCACATATATTGTTAAATAATTAAAACAACTATAGCTACGATATATCAGAAGCCGTGCTTTTAGCGCTCTGAAAAGCCAACAACAGCAAAAACAACAACTGCAGCCAAAGTACCAAAAAAAAAAAAAAAAACACTTTTATTTGTTTTAACTGAAAAACTATAAATGATTTAAAACATAAACTATAAATCATTAACGGATTAAATTGAAATTAGACAAGCAAAAGCAACGCAAATGGAAACCATTTACAATGTTAGCTCTAAACGGAAAATCCTAAAAAAAAATCATAAAAAAACATACAGACACATACATATACTTATGCACATACATCGGCAGATGTATGTGTATTTTATTATATATGTTTTATCATGTATAACGCTTAATTCATACCCATAATACTCATTTTAATACTAAAACAATCACAACTCTTAAAACTAACCCATCTCTGCGTGTGTGTGTGTAAACACAACAAACAACAACAACAGATAACAATTGGCACACATTTGTTATTAATTTTGCGCACCTCATAAACATTTCAATTACATTTGTTTATTTAAAAAAATCACTAAATAAAGAATCAATGAGAATAACAATAATTATTAAATAAAATTGGACGTTTTAGTGCAAGGTATGTGTACTTTTTTTATACGCTTTATTTATTTATTTATTTTTACGTTTTTATTTTTTTGAATGTTATTTCTTTATATTTTTTTCTATGCAAACATTTATTCCAATCTTTTTTTTTACTATAATATTAACACAAACACATCAACATCAATACTTAATTGTCAGATTTCTACGGATTCTAGAGGGGAAAACATTGAAAATTAGAGAATATAGAAAGGGATTAACCAAATTTAATGCGATTAAATATTTTCTTAAATTCTGGAACCGTTTTGGAAATCAATATTTCGAAAATATTTGTGATTTTCAAGAAAAGAAATAAATAAGAATAAAATAATTATTCAAAATTTTTCGCTAAGCATGGGAATAGGATTATTTTATATGTTCCCTATTTGGTTATTTAACAACGCACGAATTAAAATATTTTTTATTGTGTTAATTCAACTTATTTTTCATAATTTTAATTACAAGCAATTTAATATATTTTTTTTAATTGGCTTAAAAATTGGTTACTACAACAATCTCGCAACATTTGGGAACAGAAACTATCCCATTTCATCTGCATAACACATTTATCAACTCATCTGTAAATAATTATGTTATGATTTACTAACCCTTAAAATTAAATTTAAATTTAAAAAAAAATACACTAAGAAAAACCCCTCAAAAAAATTTAAGCAAAATGCTAATACAATTTTCTTCGTGAAAATATTTTTTTCTTTTTCATTTTTCGGTTGCATTTATGTTTTGTGTTGTTTTTCGTCCTTATGATTTGCACACAAAATTCATAAACATGCGACACAACAACAACAACAACATGCCTCATCACAACGACAACAGGTTCTTCTAAACAACAACAACAAAAACAAGAATACATGAAGAACAATCAGTTCAAGCGGCCATACACACCACGATACAGCAACAACAACAACAACAGCTACAATAACAACACTCAAAACAACATGTACAACACCAACAACAGCCAACACAATTGGCATCGTCGCCAGCAATCGCAGGTAGAAGCTCAACGCATCTATTACGAGGAGATTGTCGTGAAACAGGCAAATTCACGCGCTCTCCTCGCCGAGAACGGCAACAGCGGCAATTATCGCAATGTCAACAATAGCAGCAACAATTGCTGTAGCAACAGCAACAGCAATCGTAGCGTCGCGGTCAGTTTCGTCGATAAATTCGCTGACTTTATAACACATAAACGTAGCACAATGAAATGCAAATCCGTTTCCACAGTGCTCAACAAACACACTAATAATTCCAATGCTGTTTCATCTCTTATTTCCAATTTAAACAACAACAGCAATGGCAACAACAGCAACAGTACCAGCGCCAGCAACACCGTCAGCAGCAACAACAACAATACCATCGTGAACAGCATCAGCAATGGCATCAAAACGACAATTGGCAAAAAGACTCCGGTCATATTGCTGGCGGCCCGTGGAGCTGGCAACAAGTTGCAACAACATCCACCTTTGAGTCTCATCAATGGCAGTCAACACGGCAAACCGGCAGTCACTTTGTTGCGCGTCAATGCGAACGCCAATCGCAGTCGTCAGGTTATCATTACACCAGACGCAACTAGCCTGCAGCAGCAGCAACAACAGCAGCAGCAGCAACAACAACAGCAGCAGCAACAACAGCAGCAGCAGCAACAACAACAGCAACTGAAAGAGGAGGTCGAGGAAGAAGACGAGGAGTATATCGATCAGGATGTCTATGACGATGATGCGGCTGCTCTCAATGCCGCATTATCCTCATCGACGGCACAAATCCTACGCAAATTTCGCATACCCAAAGGGACAGCACTGACGGCCAAGTCGACAGACAGTTACTTGGCCATGCCCACGCCTACGCCTTCGCCTCCAAGTGGTGTTGGTGTTGCTGCTGCTGGCACTGTGACGCTGGATGCAGCTAACTATGTAGACAATACGGACGACATCATCGAAGAGCTCAACGAAGATGATCTTGTCGAGGAGGTTATCGATGAGGAAGTTGGCTGTGAGGAGCAGCAAGTGTTGTTGCATCAACAGGCATCTGGCGACAGTGATGGTCTCGATCTCAGCAGCAGCAGCAATAGCAATCACAATACAACAACAATAGCAACAGTAACTCCAACAACAACGACAACAGCATCAACAATGTTGCTACAGCAACCGCAGCAGCAGCAGCAGCAACAACAACCTGCCGCATTGCAACTGCAAACAGTGGGACCCAATGGCACTGTGACCTGTTTCAATTTGCCGCCAAATACAATTTTGGTGCAGTCATCCGATGGCAGCATCATTGCTCATCCCAGCAAGGCTGGACAACAGCAATTGATTGTGCTGCCCGCAGATTGGCCAAACACCAATATGGCACTTGCTGAGCCAACGGCAACAACAACACAACCGCCACAAGCAACACAGACGCAAACATTGCTGTTGACTGCCGATGGAACAGCGATACCAATAATGGCGCCACTGCAGCAGCAACAGCAACAGCAGCATCAACAACAGCAACAGGCCGCAGCTGTTGCTGCTGCAGCGCAACTATTTGCCGCGTAGGGTCTAATGGGTGGCCAAATGGGTCGATTTTTGAATAATGCCACAATAATGCCAACAACATATTTCTTTTAAAATCAATACTTGACAATGTTGCACCTGCTCCAAGGCAACATGTGGCACAGCTCGTCAATTGCCTTGTTGTAGCTGCAACACACAATTAAAATATATTTATAGATGTATAATTTGCATGCCTTTTGAACAAATCAAAAATCGACACATTTGGCCACCAACAATAACAATAAAATATGAAATCAAAAATAATAAAAATGAAGCCAAGTTAAACTTAATGAACACTCAATGCGAAACTGATATTACATAATACCAAATTTATTTTTCTATATATTATAAAAGTACATACACACACATATATATAGATATATATACATATATATTGTCAAAGAATCCTATAAAAGCCTATATATATTTGTGTATATATAAAGTATACAGATAGTCATAACTTATGTTTATGTTCATGTTGTGCGCAAAAGCAAAAATTTCAAATGTTGTTCCACATACACGCTCAGACTCACACACACACGACTTTGTAAATCATTGCAACATTTGACTAAATTATTTTTTATAATATTAAGTAGCCTATGTTTAAGTGCAAAAAAAACACAACAAAACAATGCGACACCCGAGCCCAGTTTCTTTTTTAAACAAATATTTTGCTACATTGCAAATATTAATGTGTAACTTAATTTAATGTTATAATAACTAACTAAGTTATATTTTAGAAACATGCTTATTCATAATTTTTACTTAACTAAATAATAATACTTAAAAACACTATTTAAATATATATATATATATGTGTATATATCTAAATATATATAGATATATGTATAATTTGTTCCTTTGCAGCTATGTAATGTATTTCATTTCAAGTATTCTCCGTCATAATTTATTTACCTTTATTTCTTTATTGTTGTTTTTCATTCGCATTTCCCCCGTTGTATATTATTTAAACATAAACATATATCGGAATATATATGTATTATTTGCAATTTTGTTAAGCCATCCGACATTAATGATGATCAATGTTATGTCTAAGAATTAAAGCATTGCACTGATCTAAGTTGTTAATACTAAGACCGCCACCATAGTTAAGATTAAAGTATTTTTTCATACCCATAAAAACCGAAAACTTAAAAACAAACAAAAAAAAACTGAACTAAAGTTATTAGTTTTAAGCATAAATAACTATTAATACTAATGGAAGACAATGATTCAAAGCATATTTATTTTAAGATCAAAACAAACAAACAAAAAATATATATAAGAAATTACTGTAAGAGAAATAATTAGTTGTAAGTTGTAACGAATTAACGAAACTCCAAGCAAATAATTAAGCAAGAAGCGTAGAATACTTTATGTATAAAAAAGTCTATAAATACTATAACTATATACATATATATACATATATATATATTTATTATAAACGACAGAAAAATACAATTTTAAAAATTCAAAGCAAATAAAGAATTAAAATATTAATTATAAAAAAACAAAATTGGAAATCTTTTTGAATCAGTCTGATGAAGTGAGATCAAGACTCGAAACGTATTCTGAAAGTGATTATTGAATGCCAAATTATTGAAACATCATAACAATATCCTGTGTATATAATTTTATTCATGGCTTTCGTAACATTAACAAAAACTATAGCTAAATTTTGAAATTCATATCTTTATGTATATTATTTACATATACAACATATATAGTTTGTATATATATTAACAATCTTGGGATAACATTGACTGGTTAATCGCTAACCCGTGCATAAACGACAGCCGTGCGGGAAGGCGCATAGACTTGAATGAAATTGGTTCGGCCTGCATAGCCCCAAGGATCGGATACATGCTTGCAGTTCATGTCAATGCGATTGTGGCCACCAAAGAGGGGATCATCGGAAGAGAGCACAGCCTGATAGGTGCCCGCCCAGTTGGTGCCCACTCGATAATCAGTGAAGCTTTGCGTTGGATGGAAATTGAAAACAAACACAAGACCCGCGCGTTCGAAAGCGACTGTCTTGTCGGACTCATGCTTCCAACTGACGTAGGCGGGTCCTGAATGCAACCAACCGTAGCGTTCTTCCAGTTCATTCATGGCACGATCAAACTCGTTTAGGTACTTGTACTTTAAGAGATTGTCATCTACAAGATTCCATTGGCGTCGCGCATAATGATACGAATCGTTGTTGCCAACGCGTGGAAAGTCCAGCCACTCGGGATGTCCAAATTCATTGCCCATGAAATTGAGATACGCCTCGCCGCCCAAAGTATGTGTAATAAGGCGTATAATCTTGTGCAGGGCAATGCCACGATCAATGATTATCGATGGATCGGATACCGTAGACATGTGCGTATACATTTCCTTGTCCATCAACCAGAAGGCAATAGTCTTGTCGCCCACAAGTGCCTGGTCATGTGACTCTGCGTAGGCAACAGTGTTCTCCATCCACCGGCGATTGGTGAGTGTATGTACAACATTACCCATACTCCATTCATCATCTGTTTGTTCTTTTAACAGTTCAATCCATTTATCCGGTATGGCCATGCCCAAACGATAGTCAAATCCAATGCCGCCCTCCGACACGGGACGGCACAAGGTTGGCATTCCGGAAACATCCTGCAACAAGGAAATTTATGTATAGAATGTAGTAAAATAATAAATCACAACTTACCTCTGCAATGGTTATGACCTCGGGATCAAGCTTGTGTAGCATATGATTGGCTAGGCCTAGATAATTAAGGGCATCAGTGTCGACATTCAGACCAAAGTATTCATTGTAGTCGCCACTGAAACCCTCGCCAATGCCTCGCGAGTGATACAACATAGAGGTAACGCCATCGAAACGGTAACCATCAAAATTGTATTCGTCGTGCCACCAACGCAGATTGGACAGCAAAAAACGTAGCACCTCGTGCTCCGTATAGTTGAAAAGACGACTGTCCCACAGGGAATGCTCTCCACGTGAACCATCGTGGAAGAAACAGCTGTTGGTGCCATCAAATTGATTGAGGCCATCCTGGACATTCTTGGAAGCGTGAGAATGCACTACATCAAGGAGCACGTACAGTCCGTGGGAATGCGCCACATCAATCATGCGTTTCAGCTGTTCCGGATTTCCGCAACGACTTGAGGCCGCAAAGAAACTGGTCACCTGGTAACCAAAGCTGGCATAGTAGGCGTGCTCCATGACAGCCATCACCTGAATACAGTTGTAACCCTGACGCTTGATTCGAGGCACAATGCGATCGGCAAACTCATCGTAGCTGCCCACACGTGGCTCCTGTGAGGCAATGCCCACATGGCACTCGTAGATCCTCAGCGACTTGGGTTTAGCAGGACGTGAGTGCTGACGCTGATAACGTTCTCCAGTGGGCGGCTGCCATACATATTGCTTGTAGTTGACACCTTGATTGGCCTCCTTGGGCGGTTGCACCACGTATTTGGCCCAGGGGGAGAGACGATCCAGCAGCTGACCCGATTGATTCCGGATGATGACCTTGATCTCGCTAAGATGTTTAATTGGTGGGCTGCCATCTGCGTTAGCAGGCAAATGCAATTCCCACTTGCCGAAGGGCAGTTTCTTATACGGATGCGATTCCCAGTGCCAATTGTCTGTAAAAGGAATTTGAATTTACTTTAACCATCGAATGCTTTGTAGAAAAAAGCTTTTTAATAAAATGATAAGATTTATTTACTGAAATCTCCCGTTAGGTACACATCCCTTGCACCTGGCGCCCATTCGCGCGCTATCACTGAATTGTCCGACTGAAAGTGTAGGCCATAGTAGTTGTAGCCCTGCGTGAATTCATTCATTCCCCCCTCGCATTGGTCGATCTTCGATAACCATTCCTGTAGGACGCCATGTCTGCGAAAAGAGGAACAAAAACAAACACGGAAATCAAATCAAAAGCTCAAGGCCAAGGCCAATAGGTGGCGCGGCGGTTGTTCCAAATGTTTCCCGCATACATATACACGCAGAAGACACAGTTAAATTAGAAATTTATGACCTTCACGTGACATTGGGCAACGCAGTTTTTCCAACTGCACCGGCGTTGGTATTAAACAGTTGATATGACTATACAGCGCATAACAACAACAAACATTAGGCGTGTGAGGTTTGTTCTACACTGTTCCAAACTAGTATCTGCTTATCAGCCGGCGCTAACTTCGGATTACAATGACGCGCACATAAACTTGGGGTCAGCTGCATTCTGTTGTTACTTACCGGCGGCGTATTTCCCGCTCATGAGTCTTTAGATAACCATCCATTTCGAGGAGCTTATCAATGTCCTTAACCTCGACCATCATATCATCGCCCATGTTGCAAGCTGTTTAGGAATGAATATATACCAGAAAATCAACTTTTGCAAAAGAACAACTCGCGCACCCACCGGCGCTGCTTGCAAATTAACAACTGCGATGTACAGCGAGTGAGAGCCTCAATACAAAAGCTTTAGCTAAGAGCTTTCCTTGCAGGCGGCGTTAGCAGCTGTTCATGCTGCTTCTTCGCTGTTGTTTGTTTTGTTGTGCTTATTCGCGCATATAAACAACAACATAACAATAAATGGCATAGCTCGCTGATAACGACAAAGGTGATAATGTGATTACATATGTTTGGAATGTATGCGTATGTGTGTTTGAATGTGAACGCCAGAGGTTAATTGCCATCGATTGCTGTTTCTATTTTAATGTTGACATTTTTGAACCGGCGCAAGGGAATTTGATTGTAAATTTATTATGTAAAGGTTAAAAAGAATATTATATTTGTAACACAAACGTCATACATAATTATTACATCATATTACAAAGTGAGGAGATTCAAAATCTAGCAATTGTCTAATTGGTCTCATTCTTAACAAAGCTTTTGGCGCCAAAAGTGCGGTTATATATTTCTGCCCGATATTTGTATATTTCAAATATATCGTAATCGATCTTTTTTGAGAGAATACGAATTTACTTTTAAATATAAACCAGAGGTGGCGTATGATAACGATTTGTGTTTCGCAAAGCTACCAAAAGATTGATTCTAAATCAGAGGTGGCCCCATCTCTTGTTTGTTAGCGCCTCCAGGTGTCACATTCTTTACTATTGAAAGTCTGGCAAAGAACTGAGCTGGTTCCGACTTATTTTTGGGAATTTTGGAGCGCGAATTTAAAATTAAATTAATTAGCAAAGCTGATTAAAACAATTAGACATTAGATTCAATTTGGATAAGCCAATAAAATTATAAGTTCTAGAAAATAAAGGGGGTCATTTTTAAATAGGTTTGGTTTTTGTAGCCCCACTGGGGGCCTAGTTCCTTTAAACGATGTCTAAAAATCTCAGAAAAATTAGCCAAAATTCTACCAAAAATCCATCCAAATCTCAGCTCAATCGGTTTTGTATCGCACTTTCGAGTAAGAAAACTGTTCGCCTACTCGTTTCCGAAAAACTCAAAAATACGGTTATATGTTTGTTCACTCACAATAAGTTCAATTGCTCTGTTGTTCACTCACTCGTGAGCAAACCCAGTTCAATTGAAGTACTTAGTTCAGTTGATCAGCTGTTGTGGAGCAGCGGCCATTTGCAGTCGGTTTCAGCGTCGCGGGTGTGCAGCAGGAACGCGCTTCGTTTCTTAAGTTTAGTTTTAAGTTTACCGCTTTTTACTAAATGCCGGTGTCGCCCAAAATAAGCTAGACACAGCATTTGGCAACGGTGAGTGTGTGCGACATTAAACAAATGGAGTTCAACCGATACTAAAAAGGCGCCATCATGTCTAGGCATTTTGTACATTTCAATACGTTTATTACACACACAACAAAAGGATAAAATGGGTCGCAGTCGCAGTCCCGCTTCACCCGCACACAGACGAAGGGAAAAGGAGCGCACAGAGCGTAAAAAGAGACGCGAACGACGCTCAAGAGAAAGAGAAGCCATCGGCGTTGGGAGCAGTAGCAATCGCCGTGACCGGGAACGTGAGCGTGACAGAAGCCGCAGCCGTGACAGGGAACGTGTGCGCGGCAGGCGTTCGAGGTGAATAAGCAAGTGTAGTGTACCAAACCACAACGATAAGTATAAAGTACTAACGTTTTTACTTAACTAATTTACCAATAATCTTAAGTAAGAGCGTGGCAATAATACAGGTTCAGCTGAACGGTCAGGGCCGTATTTAAACTGATTCACTCATTCTCAGTTGCAAATGCAACCCTGTGTAAGTTTTGACAGTTCACTAGTTCGCTCTCAGAAGCTCATTTGTTCTTTTTCGGAAGCCGCTCAGAAATAAATTACCACGTGAAGTGAAATTTGCGAATTTCATCACATAAAGCAAGAGACATATAAATAAATAGAGGAGTAAAAAGCAGAGATCAGCAAGTGCCTGACGTTAGAAAAGCAAAAGAGTTGACAACAGAAACACAGTTTAATAATTCGAAATAACACAAAATGGCGCTACGCGTACAATTTGAGAACAATGACGATATTGGCGTCTTCAGCAAATTAACAAACACATACTGCCTGGTGGCCATTGGCGGCTCTGAAACTTTCTACAGTGCCTACGAGGCTGAGTTAGCCGAAACTATTCCCGTTATCCATGCCAATATTGGAGGTTGCCGAATCATTGGACGCCTTACAGTGGGCAACCGCAACGGTTTATTGGTGCCACATTCCACCACAGATGAAGAGTTGCAACATTTGCGCAACAGTTTGCCGGATGCGGTGAAGATTCAACGTGTTGAGGAGCGTTTATCAGCGTTGGGCAATGTGATTGCCTGCAATGATTATGTGGCTCTGGTCCATCCCGATTTGGATAAGGAAACCGAAGAGATTATAGCAGATGTCCTAAAAGTGGAAGTATTTCGTCAGACAATAGCCGACAATACTTTGGTCGGCTCCTACACGGTGCTGAGCAATCAGGGAGGCATGGTGCATCCCAAAACAAGCATACAGGATCAGGATGAGCTGTCCTCCCTCCTGCAAGTCCCCCTAGTTGCGGGCACAGTTAACCGCGGCAGTGAAGTCTTGGCTGCCGGCATGATAGTTAACGATTGGATATCGTTTGTGGGCATGAATACAACCGCCACCGAGATTTCCGTTATCGAGAGTGTTTTCAAATTAAATCAAGCACAGCCGGCCACAGTGACAACAAAGCTGCGTGCAGCGCTCATCGAGGAAATGTCCTAAACAACTAGATATTTAAGAAGTACAACAAAACACACACATATTGTTATCTTTTGTAAAACATGTCTGTCGAAATAGAATGAAACCACAAATTCTAACCGGTTAAAATATATATATCATTGGGCCATCACTCAAGAGGTGTCACGTTTCATAATTAAATCTTCAAATTGCAGATTTGCACACTTGAGGATGCAGTTTAATATATAAATGACCCTGCCCCAGTTTGCCCAAGGTTATTTATATATATACATATTTTTTTCCTTTTAATTTAAATGCAATCAACATCCACTTCATTAAGAAAGGGCTGTCACGAAAAAAAAACTGCTCATTATTCCACAGATCCCGTTCACGTGGTTCCGGCCCATCCACATCACGTCGCGCCACACGCAACAATTCAGCAGCTGCAGCTGCGGAGCGTCCAGAGATCAATGAGGCAGACCTGGAGGGTAAATCACCAGAGGAGGTTGAAATGCTCAAGACAATGGGATTCTGCACATTTGACACCACCAAGAACAAGAAGGTCGAGGGAAACGATGTTGGCGAAGTGCATGTTATTCTCAAGCGCAAGTATCGCCAGTATATGAATCGCAAGGGTGGCTTCAATCGACCGCTCGACTTTGTCGCATAGCCGGCAACTAGTTTTTTTTACTGCTACATTTTTTCACGTTGCCAAAGCAACGGACCTGCAATTTTATGCAATAGACCGGTTTACAAAATTTTATAAATTTGCCAGACAAAATTTCCACCACACAACATATACAAATACCTCATATAACAAGCTAGTTATTTAGTAGTTTAAGGAACTTGCGTTGTTTTAAAATTAGCTTTTGCGTGCCTTTAAAAAAAAAACAAAAACAAAAGTTAATTTTACAACAATGGCAACAACAACCAACAACACCCTCCCACAAATGTCACTGAAAGCTCAATGCAAAAAATGACTTAAAAATTACCAAATGATTTTTCGATAATTGACAGTGGCAACACTTGTTGCTGTCTGTCGTTTGAAATTTTACAAATGTAAAACTTTCGATACCGTTTGAGTTTTGAATTTGCTTTCAGTTGCATTTGCTGCAACGATTAATGCACACGATTAATGCTTTTTAAATATTTAAAGTAATTACAATTGTTTTTGTTGTCAGGAATACACTTACACACATTGAAATTGTGTAAGCATTTGGCGTTTGCAAAACCAAAATCCTACATACGAATTAACTGCAAATCCAAAATTTAAAACACACATCACACACACACAATTACTTAAAGTATTTGAAAACATGCACACTCACACACAAGATATCCCGTACCCTTTGAATCCTTTCCCCATAAACTTCCTCCATACGCTGCAATAGTACAATTTTTACAACCAAACCAATATATATCAAATATATATTTTATATATAGAAAATTTAATTATACACACACACACACACCAAGTACCTACAAACCCATATAAATCCCTACCGTTAAACCGAACTTAACAATAGCCATAGCCATTTGTTTAAAATGTTATTTGTTTAACACTCAAATTGTTGTAACTTTTTTTTATATGCTCAAGAACCAACAGTTAATTCATAAATCACAAGTGCCAAGTGAATAATAGCAACAAATAAGGCAAATTAAATCAATCTTAAGTGCAGACACAAATGAAATAAATGTAATCTTTTATACTTTTTATACTAATAACAGTGAATATGCAATAGTTATTAATTTGGAAACTTATAATGAACATTAACAAATTTCAAAATAATTCGGCAAACTCACACACTCATACACACACTTATATAATTTCTTTGTAGTTTTTAATACAACGAAATTGCAGGGACTATTATATTTAATTAATGCTATTAAAATAAAACTGAATACAAATAAATGTATAAACAAATTATAATTTGACTAATTCGATCTTGTTTTTTATTTAAGATTCAACCAATTGTGTTAAATAATAAAAAACCAACATCAAAATTACAAATTATATAAGACTTTTATTTCAGTATCCTGATTTTAGGTAGTGTTCTGTGGTTCTTTATGCTCCGGAATATAAAGATTACAATTTGTTCATCAAAATCTCCTGAAAATTACACAGATCCTTAAATATCATCCAAAATTTGATGGTAAAACTTGTTGAAATATATTTGAGTATATTTTTATCTAGGCTTATATTTTCCAAACTCACGCAGTACATACATTTACATATATAATAAAATTGTAAGTATTTGTAAGGGACTTGTTTCACATTAAATTAAAGTACGCAATAATATTTTTTTTATAATGAATTAAATTCTTATTAAACTTTTGTTTTTCTGCTCGTCGCATTTGTTTAATTATTTAGCTCAAATGTTATTTGGTCGCTTTTATTGTTACTTATTTTGCATCTTGATGTTTCAAGAAAATTTAAATGCAATAATTGCATTTGTTCAAGGAAAGACAAAAATAAATATTTTTAGTACGCAAATTTAATACAGTTTGCAATTTTATTGAAAAATCATAGGGATAGAAAAATTTAATTGCAAGAAATAATGTGAATACTTAGATAATCAAAAACATCGGTAAAGAAAATATAATAATTGCCTTGCAAATAATTAAGTATACGACTAAATATTAATTTAGTTATTGTTACGTTTTTATAATTATGAAATACATGAGGTGCTAGGACGCGATTGGCATAATCGTAATGACTGCTAAAAATCAAATTTATTTTGAATTTTTTTGCAGCAACAGTTGGAAAACATTTTGAAATGCGACGGCATGCAAACAATCTGTTTTTGTTTGTGCGTTGTGCGTGAAGATAAACAATTAAAAACAGGCACACAGCGTTTGCTGTTCATAATACATCCAACAATTCGCAGATGCTGTTTTGTTGTTAAAGGTTTTCTTTTCTTTTTTTTTTTAAATGTGTAATGTTATGTTAGTCTTTTTCGTTGCCACTTCTCGTCGTTGATCCATCGGCAAAGCCAACTATTTAATCGGCCTTACGTGGTTTACGCTTGCGGACCTGCTCAGTGCTTGGCTTGTCCGCAATCTCTGGCGCCTCATCGCCGACTTGTTTATTGACTTTTTCTGTTTTATCTGCTTTGCTTTCGATCTTCTTGCTCGGCACTTTATCCCCAATTTCCTTCTTGCTCTCCTCCACTACTTCCTTCACCTCTTCTTCTTCATCCTCTTGGTCTTCCTCAGCATCGCTGCCGCTGCCGCTGTTGGACTCATCATCTTCCGCAGCAATGTCCTCTCCATCGTCTTCAATATCCTCAGTAGCCAAATCCTCAACTTCCTGGGCCAGATTGTCCTGTGATTCGGAGAAGCTTTGACGTTGCGCCTTCTTTGGTGGATAAACAAAGTCCACAATGCACACAAGCATTAGACCCAAGGCAGCGCCCACAAATATTGTGGCAATGGCAAACAAAGCATACGATCCCCAAGTGGGCAATCCATATTCCTCCTGCAGACTAGCGTTGAAATCCTTAAAGAGTTTTTGCGTGTGCTATTAGTATACACAATAACATATAATAATAGTAATAGTACAAACGCACGGAAGCTTAAAGTACCACTTCAATTTGAAATTTGATTAATCACGCATACAACTTTTCATTACTTGAAAACATGATTGGCACCAGTGTGCAAAGATCTGGCATTATAACCTCTTGGCAGATAAGCTTCCGCATGCGTGCATTGAACTGAATACTACGTAACCGATTGAATCTAGCAGACGTAAACAAGAGATTGGATGAGTTGGAGGTTGACGTACCTTCAGAGTATGCGACAGTTTAAAGAAATACGATAACAAGGACATGTGAATGGTGTCAGGCTTCTTCCACGAGGACAATGGCTCAATTGACTGCCAAGATTTCTTTTTAAGGAAATACAGCAGAGCTTCAGCATCACGTGTGCCACGATATTGACGGAATTCACCATCCTTGACGCTACAAGGAGTTGAGAGGAAATTTAAAGGACCCTATTGAAAAGATTTCTTCGGTTTACACTCACTGATAAATGGTGGGCAACGCAGTGACAAAGAAGCGGCCACTGAGAGACGGAGAGGTGGTAACATCGATTTTAGCTACATGGACATTCACATCCTTTGCGGTGCTAGCATAACGTTCCCAGACTGGCGCCAGATTCTTGCAGGCCGGGCACCATGGAGCGAAGCTGCAAAAAAGAATAAACATTATTTATGAATTAAGTAGTGAAATAGGTTAAGTAAACGCTAGATAAATAAAATTGGCTAGGCTTGTATAGTGATAACAGTGTCAAATGTGACCCAGTGAGAACTCATCATTAATATTAAAATTTCAACAAATATGTTTGCATATTTTTGGCAAACAGCTGTTAAAATACAGAAGCACAGCTTTTGCTGGATATGACTCAGGCACCGATAGTATTACAGCCAATCAGGAACGTGCAACGCACATTTTAACGGAATGCAACATTCCACAGAACCAGAAACTAGCTCCCGCTAAGTTGTTGTTGCTCTCGTTGTTGTTGTTGTAGTAGTAGTTGCCTTTATGCCGGCTACACCCCACACAAACTGCGGCTGCGTTGACTTTTTTCTTTGTCAATTGGTCTAGACTTCTTTGTTTTACTTACAATTCAATCATCCATTCGCCAGTTAGCATAAGTTGCCAGTTATCCTCATCCAATTCAATTAGTTTTCCATCTGTCTTCAACTCTTTTGTGGACGCAGCCAAAAGCGTGACGATGACACATGACGCGGCTAAAATTTGTAAATAACAACGCATTTTACAAAAAGATTTGTGTATGTGCTGTTTTATCACGCAGACAGTTTCGGATTTCTCGGTATTCAGTTATTATATTTTCTCCTTTGTTTAATGGAATTTTTTATGTTTTAAATCGACATAAAAAATTGCGGACAGGGTTGTCCGGCTCGAAGATTCACTAACTGTATTGAAGTATCGATAGACGTTTCTTCGTGATGATATATTTATGACGATAGTTTAAGCTGACGATTATATCGCTATCGCTATTTTTGGTCGATATATGCTTTATATTATAACCATTTGGACAAAGCGGTGCTGCGAATATTCTTTCCATATTTTGTTTATTAAGCATATTTGTTAGGTGGAATAATAAAAGGAATTGTGTAAATTATGTTCAATACAAGTCATAACAGAGCATGACTGCAATGGTTGCTAATCGATAAGGTCTTACACTGCATTGGATATCGATAATTTGATACCGATATTATGTCCAATAAGAAACACTAATAAAAAACAAAGAAAAAAGTCTGAACAATATCTAATTGGACACAACTAAATTATTATTTTAAAATTGTTTCGGAACTGAAATCATACTTTTCAAAGCAAGCCAACATGGCCGACAATTATCTGCAGCCAGTGAATGATTATTTTGACATGGATAAGCTGAGGGATGTGGATGATGATTTGTTTCTGAAAAATACTCGAAGCAACAAGCCACAGCGCAGTACGAATCCATTTGATAATGATGATGACGACGTTTCCACATCATCTTCGATTGCTGCGCAAAGACAGGCTTACGCTGAGAAACGCAGAGAAATCGAGCAGCGGGCACTGGAATCAACACAGAAGAGTTTGGGTAAGTTTATACCCTATTTTCACTGGACCTTGATGTTCATTGAGGGGCGTTACCAATCAACTTAACTATTTTTCGATAGGTTTGCTTTACGAAACCGAGGAGGTTGGCAAGGCGACAGCTGTGGAGTTGGCCAGACAACGGGAACAATTGGAGAAGACCTCGAATCAATTGGATGAGATCAACTCGACCTTGAGATTTAGCCAGCGTCACTTAAATGGACTGAAAAGTGTTTTCGGTGGTCTTAAAAACTATTTGTCAGGTAATCGTGACCAACCACCGACGGCTACCGGGTCCTCCCCCACTGGTAGTCAATCATCTCAGGAGACCAACTGCAATTCAGGTGCTGCAGCAGCAAGTTTCGACGGCGCGAATCCAAAGGGAGCAATGTCGCCAACGGAACGTTACGATAATCATCCAGTTAGTCGTCTACGCAACGATTCAAGTCTTTCTCAACAACGTCAGGCTCAACAACAACAACGGGCTGCCAATCCCTTCCAGCAACAGTTGGAATCGAATCTCGATGATATGTGTGATAATTTGTCACGCCTGAAATTCTTGGCCACCGATTTGGGAACGGAAATTGAGTCGCAAAACGACTTGCTGGACAACATGAACTATAAGATTGAAAATGTTGATTCAAAGATTGTCAAGCAGAACAAAGAAGTGCATAGACTGCTGAAGAAATGAGTTTGAGCAGGAAGCGGTTTAGTTGCTGGACCACGAATCGTTTGAATAATCATTATATGTTAAGAATAGCCCATTATAAATAATTTAATTCATATCGCCTAATGAAAACTAAAAATACCTACGTATTTGCGCCATCATTTAGCATTCCTTGTTTTTTTAGTTTGTATTGTGTGCACCAAAAAAGATATTTGTACGAAATGGTATTTGAGCGTTATTAAAGTGTTCATTTTCAAAGAGAAATTTCAATAAAAAACAACTTTAGTCAATAAATAATGAACTCTTCTTGCAGAGCATTAAAATTAAGACGTCGTATTTGGACCTAAATAAGTAATTCTGAATATTTTATGATCTATACTATACAATGTTTAAATAATTTTAAAATGAACAAATCCTTTTATTGAAGTCCCCTAAAAGAAACGGTCATCAACTATATTAAATTACAGTTGCTAATTTTTTCAAAATTGCGCTACTTACCCCTGTATCATTGCCAGACGTTGATTAGACAGTGCCGATATTGTTGGCTTCGATCTCAGTTAGAGTTTACAGCACTGGCGAAAGCTCTTAATATTATCGATAACAGTCCTGGGAATTTCATTATTCTGTGGTGTGCATCGATTCTTTTCGATCTTTTAGAACAAAACATCGATTAAATCGAAAAAATTTATTTATTTGTTAAAAAATTAAGATGGAGATCATTTCAAGAGATCATATGACAAATATAACACAACAAAAAATTAAAATTCAGCTAATCGCACAAAATCCATTGATTTTTGCTGGTAAAATTAAGATTATTAACCGTTTTTTGTTCAAGCGCTGCGCGCCTGTCCGTAACGATTGACGCAGAGCTACTGAAAATGCGCTCCGACGATACATCGATTCTCCCAAAACGGTATCGATGTTTTTCCGAAACCAAAAGAATCGATAGTATCGATGTAGGAATCGATTTTTTCGCAGCTCTATTCTGTGGCTCTTCTTCAAAAGTACAACTTTTCCGCTCAAGAAATTATTTTGATAAAATTCTTGCAAATTCAATGGAGGAGGTTTTAAATTCAAACACCCAATTGCTCAAGAAGCCGCTATCGTTTGCGTAAGTTCCGAAATATAATTAATTACAGATGCACGTGATAATGATAGATCAAGAACATGTGTGTGCACTTACAAGTTTGTCAGAAATTGTTAAGCCAAAATTAAAAATGAACATATTTTATTTTGCTATTAAAAATATATTTCCTTCTGTTTTCTCAATTCATTCAATTTGATAATAGTTTTCAGAGCAAGTTAAGAAAAAGAAATGTAGAGATCTGTTGGATATAAAACAATTACAATTGTTTCACTTAGTGTATTTAATTATTCTTTTTAGGGAGCTTGTCGAAAATGGAGCACATTTCGAAGTGGACACCGCAGACATCCACGGTCCATATGACGGGGATTTTACTGTAGATGACGATGAAGTTGCTGAGGAGGAGATTGAGTCCGAAGCGCTTCTTTCTCCCTGGACCCGATCATTTGAGGAGCTGCGCGAGCTTATGACTCCAATTGACGAAAACATTTACAAGCGCATTACACGTGCGGGTGTCAAGGAGAAGGGTCTTGTGCCGGACAAAGCGCGTGTATCGTTGCGTTATAGTGCTTATTGGGAGGGCCAGAGTGCTCCATTTGACTCAACGATGTTGCGAGGCACGAAGTTTGAATTCGAGACTGGGTGTAACAAGGTACTTGAGGGACTTGAAGCTGCTGTACATACAATGTACGCCTTTGAGCAGGCCGAGTTCATAATATCATACAAATTGCTGTTCCACGAATTAGGATGCCCTCCGCGCATAAAGCCAAAGGCAGATGGCCTATTTAAAATTGAAATAATTGGATTTACGCTAATTGGCGATGAGCAGTCCCTTGAGAACATTGCTCCTGAGGATATTACCAACTTTTTGGTTGTCTATCCCAAGGCACATGATATGCATTTGCATGGCAAGGATTGTGTAAAGCGCGGCAAGTATCGCAATGGACTTGCGGCCTTTGAGAAAGCCATATCATCGCTTAACTATTGCCGTCTGGCCGATGAAGAGGACGAGTTGATGCAAAACGAGCTGTTAATTAAGCTCTATACCAATGTAATGATTTGCGAAAACAAGCTGGGCAGACCAAAAAGAGTGTGTACCGCTATGAAGGCTCTGCGTCATCTCACACGCAATAACCCATCATGCAAGGCCCTTTTCCAGGAAGGTCGTGCAATGGCCGCCTTGGGGGAATACGAACGCGCTCGCCAGGTGTTTGTCATGGCCCAGTCTAAGCAGCCAAGCAACAAGGAAATCAGTGACGAGATTATCCAAATGGAGCAGCGTGTTAGCAAATATAATACGTCCATACGTGAGATTTGGTCACGTGCCCTATCCGGTAAACAGCAGGACCAGAAGGAGGCAACAGAAAAAAATGATGAGAAATTCCAAAGTCCACAAATAAAACGAGACTTTGCGTCACAGCTGGAGCAGTTTGAGCAATCCTCATTGCAATCGATCCCCTTGAGCCGTAAACTCTACACGAACAAGGAATTTGATGACTTGTGTCTGCTAGCTACTCAATTTAACATGAAGTTGAGCTTATCACCGCTGGATGCTGATCAGCTCACTCTCTCCAAGTTGAGCATTAAGTAGAGCTCGAAGATATAGAAATCCGTCTTTAACCGCAAAAATAACTCATTGTCATTTACCCAAAAATGCTCGTTTATATATCAAATCACTCCTTGTTCATATGATTCCTAAAATGGACGAAAAACTACACTAAAAGACTTGCTTAAGCGTCAATAAGTTATTTTCGCGGTTATGTTTTGTATGATTCCAAAAGATAAATATTCGCTAAACCCAAAAAATTTGCCTTTTAGGTTTCTACTTAATCAAGCAAAGACCTTAATACAATGTAGTTCCTAAAGTAGGTACCATGTCGGGTACTTCAACAACTTCATGACATGAATTTAATAATTACTAATTATACTCGATATAATTTAAAGCTAATATCAATAACATAATAAATATGTTTCCTTTACATTGTGTTGCGTTCCATTATTCTCCTTTCAGCTGCAGCTCCTGTGTAAGCTGACGCTGTAGACAACACAGACACACACAGCCCTTGACATGAGGCAATGGATGATCCATGACATGCACTTCCTGTAGCTCAAAATTATTAGAACTGTAGGATGTCATCATTTCCGCCTGCTGACACTTGCAATATAAACAGCAGCCAATGACGATTACTACAGCAATGAAAAAAATCATGTAATCCTATTTTACAATAGTCGTTAGGGCTTGTAGTTACGTATGCATATTATCCACAGGGCAAGTAGTATGTAGGGATAGATTGGTACTAGAACTGTAGTATCAGGATCAATTGTCTGCGTTGAGCTTCTGTGAATGCTGCGGCTGCTTGTGCTGCTATTTCCCATATAGATTTCCAAAATCGAATCAATCAGGGACTGTGAATAATGACCCATATTCGCAATGTCACTTTTACTGGATATAAAGCTTGGCACAGCAATGGGGTCAGAATAAGGCGAATATTTTCTAGCACATAAATTATAAAATCAACTATAGCAAATCGAATGTGTTAACGGCTGAAGAGTAAGACTTGATTTAAAACTACACTCTTTTATGGGTGTTATTGTGTCTGTAAAAGAATGAGTGAGCAGTCTGACTCTATTTTCAAAGATTATAAAGTCGTACAATGGTCTGCTTTTCATTCACACAGTACTTCGATAAGAAAACACTTGAATCTTTTGCAGAGGACGTGTAATATGAATCGAATATGTTTTTTCTAGCAACATTGAGGCAGAGACCATTTATTGGTTTATTTTCAGTGCATTCCCAGAGTTAGAGCAACATTGTGTATGTGTGTGTGTGTGAGTGTTTTATGTGATTTGTAACTTGACCAACTTCTCTTAACGTTTGCCACGTTGACTGCCAAGATATGTGTCGCGTGCATTTTGAACAACAAGTATTGTTATTTTGCCATCGGGTGTTATAATGACCTCGTGTTGTTTGGTGCGCACGCGCAACATGACCAGATTTTGTGGTGGCTCCATTTTCTGAAGAAATGCCTGACATTTCTCACGCAAATTGTCATAGAGACAGGCATTCTGCAAGGCATCCTGAGGACCCATTGTTGTTTTAACAGGTACACCTGAACGATTCATAATAAGTACCTCTTCAACGCCTGGTTTCTCCACAACCAAGCGATAGGCTTCATCCACATAACGCTGTGTGCGTTTCGACTAAAAACAGAGGAAATTAGCAAGTGCAAAGAAAACAATATAATGTTCTACCTCAGTTTCCGATGATTGCATTTTATTCAAGTTGATTGTATTAAATGTTTTTTGAAATTTCCCACTGAAATTCAGAAGTTGACAACAAAAACGGCTTACTTTATAGTTACTACATATATCGATTTTATTATAACATTAAAAGCCTTTAATTTATGCAAAATCCACCCTCGCTAACTGTACACCATTTATAATCCAATTTTTCTTCAGGTTCCGCCAGAGTCATTAATATTGTCCACGGAAGAATCAGACAAAGAATTAAAAATAATTGCAATTCCATATTACTGTGGAAAGATTAGTAAGTAGAACAGTACTAAGTTCTTCAAATGCTTACTATTTAATAAAACTAAACCGTAAGAAATTTGCTTTGGTATTGCTTTAATTAAGCGTGATTTCGAATTTGTAACGCTATTGTAAGAAGTCTAACTTACATAAGAAGAAAACGTTCTCTCACTTCCTCTCTTTAAGAATTGGTAAGTTCAAATAGTTGTTTAGCTCGCAACACTGTTGAAAAGATAACAAATATTATTTTAACGATATTATGGTTCAAATTTATAACGTATTTGGCAAGCAGTGCAGCTCAAACAACTTGAACCTCTTGCCCGCTCATCCGCTCTCTCTTTTTGAGAGAACGTTCGCAACAAAACTAAAATTAGACACTGCTTTGCGTAATGCGCCCGTGGTGCTGCGCATAACGTTCTCCCAACGTTTTCCCGCCATGATGTCGCTCGGCTGACGCGAGTTCGATTCTGGTCGTGGTAGATATTTTTCTTCTGGTAGTAGTATTACGTATTAGCCGCTCTCTTTGGCCGGATTAATTTGACTATAATTAATGCCGATTATGCAGAGTAGGCAGATTGAATTGGTGGGAATT
This sequence comes from Drosophila neotestacea, assembly GCA_035044365.1. Lineage (NCBI taxonomy): Eukaryota > Metazoa > Arthropoda > Insecta > Diptera > Drosophilidae > Drosophila > Drosophila neotestacea. The sequence continues at coordinate 821,062 of JAWNMD010000270.1, forward strand.
TGCCTTCGGTGCCCATTACGGTTATCAAATCCGTGGGAAAACTATCATCCTTGTTTCCCTCCACAATTCCAATTTTTTATTTAACATCAAGTTGAATAAGTGTTGCTTTTTTGTGTTAAAACCCATAAATATTTATTCATAAATTATCTAATAATTCAATAATCGTTTTCTTACATTATTGCAACATGCTTTAAGTTCTTTTGTTGGCCGCTTTGGAATATAATTTTTGTATTAATTTTTTTACTCACACATATATTTTTGTACATACATATGTATGTGCTTGTTAGGCAATTACAAGATCAACAAAGTATTAGTATAAGGTTCGTTTTCTCAATGCTTGCTTTTCGATTCCACAAATATTAGTCCAATACCGAGAAAAGCTCCTAAGTATTCCACTTACAAAATAATTTTTCAATTTCTCTTGCAACATTTGAAGTTGTGAACATTGTTTATAAATTTACTGAACTATGCCCCTTACCTATAGATAGTAAAAAATAATACCGCAAAGTAATATTCTTATGCATATTTTGCATCAACACGAATTATTTAGAAAGTATATGTTTGCAAAATTTCAATTAAGTCTGATAAAAATTTATGTTTATATTACAAAAGTAACCTTGAAGAGTTCAAACCAATTTATTCTTCAATTTTAATGTAAAAATATCTTTCGTAGGTACGGGGCATTATCTAGTCGAGAACGTCCGACAATTAATATACATACATATATGTATGCTTAACTTATATAATAATTAATACATCAATTTATTCTGTTGCATATATATGTATATGTGTATAACAGTTTTATATAATTTATGTATATTTTTAGTAGATTTTTATTTTCGCTTGTGTTCTTGAAATGAATTTTACTATACATCGAGCGGATTAGAAAGGTGGGTGGAGTTTTCAAAGATTACAGATTGCATTGTATTTTGTATACCTATTTTATTGGCTTAATGTAGCGATATGAATTTAGTACATTTTTTCTGAATTATTTATTTAACTATTCATTTCATGTCCTGTCGTAGCCCAAAGATTCGTATAAAACTTGAAGCTCCTATGGTTTTTTGCCTTTTGCGGTTTAAAGTAAACATTCTTATATCTTATCAATATCAATACATTGAGTTTGTCTGAATTGACAGTTTTTCTAGATATTCATTGAATTGTTTTAAATTTTTTTTTTTTTGATTTGCGTTGATTTGAGCAAATTGCTTTTGATTTGCTTTTCTAATTTTGTTTAGCTCATTTCGTATTTACACAATAATTAATTACTATTAGACTATGTATACTATTTTTTTGAATTGCAATTTCTTCGAATTATAATACTTATTCATTTGTTTTACAGCCATTTAACATTTCCATATTTAGATTATTGTTGATAATTTTTGTAGCTTTGTTATACAGGTACACACATTCACATTAACTAACAGCATGCAACAATGGGTTAATTTTTTAACAATGGGTTTATAGGTGTATAGACTTCTTGCAAATTCCAATTTAGCATAAGCTCCAGAGAATTATCTATATCATTGTTTTAGAAATTGTAATTTATCAATAAAACATGCTATTAATATTTCTGTAGAAATTATTCGAGATTGGAATTGAAAACAGGTCCAAATAACTTCTAGGTACATACATTCTTAATACTATAACATTTCACAGCTACTGCGCTAAAAACAACGATAACTGAAGAACAACAATCGTTTAAATTCCTGTTTTAAATTTCCTTACTATACTTTAAATTATTAAGGTTCTATGCCTACATATATTTATATAAATACGTGGACAATACATAAAATGTACTTCAAAAATTATCAACGATTAAAATGTGTTTGAATTTCTTCAAATAAAATATCACAAATTTGATTTTTTTTTCTTGCAAAATGAATTAAAAATCAAATCGATTTCATTAATATAACATAATTAATTTTTTGATTTCATAATTTATTCTATTTGCTTTAATTCAGTTTTACCCTCTAGCTACATGTACAAACACATATAAATATTTTTAGTTTTTCGGTATTTTTTATATAATATGTATATATTTTTATATAATCTATATTCTTTTAGGCAACGCACAGCTTATATGATTTCATTCTAATATTCAACATTTATATAAATAGGGTTTCATTTAGGTTAATTATTGTTATTTTTTTGTTTGTTTGCGAGCTTCTTTTGCTTTAATAGTATTAGTTTATCTCAATACTTTACACACACATACACATAAAACATGTCTAAATATTTCCTTATGCTGTAAAATCCATGGGTATTATGTACGTACACATATACAAACATGCACGTATATGTATGCATCTTAATTTTTCATTTAGGTACATGAGTCTCTCATTAAGTTAGGTCTAATTAAAGAGTTTTACACACACATTAACATAAAGCTCTACACATAAATATTAATTTTATCATGCATATACATATGTATGTGTCTATTCTGAATATCAATTTTGCGTCAATTCCATATTAATCTATGAAGAAATTAGCTAAAAGTTAAAATAAAAGAAAGCGGAAATCAAGGCTCAACTCCAGTTTTGTCTGGAATTTTTGCTTAAAAAGTTTAAAAATATTCTTTGAACGTCATTTGTTGTAGAAATAAACATTTGCATAATGTATATGTATGTGAATATATAAGGTATGTTGTATATAAGTATATATATAAATGTGTTTGCTTAAAACCTCAACTTATATTTCTGCCATTGCATTTGCTCATTGCTCTCAAAGTTCAATCAGTATGCTTTTTAAAAACTCTAATAGGTACATAATAAGGTACATACATATAAGTAATCGGGATATATATGCGTAATGTATATTTCTATATAGATACTATAATGTTTTTTCTTTCGCACAACGATTAAACGAGACCTTTCCGAACAATTAACTTAATGTATTTCTAACAACTACGTTAACTATTTGGATAATTGCAATGAGTCTTTCAACATAATGCTAGATGAACATAGAGCACATAAATCAGATAGCAAGGAACTATTGAATGTATTTATAATGTAGGTACACTTGTGTTGAATACAATTATTAAGTGTATTATTTTTTATCTTCTGATTTCTGTTCTTTGATTAAGTCTGCTTATAGGAAACAACTTTTTTTTCTTGACAAATGTTCATAAATAGTTCGCTGCGAACTATCAAAGTTTTTATAAATGTTGCAAAATTTCATTACTTTATCAACTTTTTAGTTCTGTTCGCTGCCAAAGTAAATGTAATCGAAATAAATATTTATAAAATCTGTTATCTATAATATAGATTATATATAAACATCTATCAATATAACATTTATATACTTTATATACTTAATTTAACAACAACTTTTTGCTTAGCTCGAATTCTTTACAATGCATATATGTACTTATAAAAATAGTTTTCAATATTGGAACTACGTTTTGAGCGGCTTTTGAGATTTGTATCCTGTTTATTTTTTTGATGTTGCAGGTGATTTCGTTTTACTCGATGATCCTGTTGATTTGCTTGTTGTTGCTGCTGTCATATTTGAGCCTGTTGTTGTTATTGATTTCATTGGTTTACTTGACGTCTTTGTTGGGCTTGTAGTTGTTGGCTTTGTTGTCGTTGCTGTTTTCGTATTCTTTGGAGACATGTTGCTGCTGGCCGTTGGTGTTGTTGGTGGTTTGCTTGATTGGGGCTTAAAAGTTGAGGATGTTGTTGATGTTGTGGCCTTTGCTGTTGCTGTTGGCTTTGTCACAGCTGCATTTAATGTTGTTGGCTTTGATTTTACTGGTGTACCTGTTGCCGGTTTGTCTCCCGATTTATGTACTACATTCTTTACAGAAGTTGTTGCTGTAACAGCTACTATTGCTGGTGCGCCTTTTGCAACAGATGTGGTTGCAGTTGATGTTTTGATAGTTGCAACATTTTGTACTGAAGCAGCTGTATTACTGGTTGCAACTACAGTTGTTGTAGCAACAGTTGGTGCTTTGCTGGCGGCAAATACGACTGTTGATGCAACACTTACTGCTTTGGTAGTAGCAACATTGTGAACTGGCGTATTGCTGGCAGTCACTGTAGTTGTTTTAGCAACAGTTGGTGCCTTGCTGGCGGCAACTGTGGTGGTTAAAGCAACAGTTGCTGCCACAGTTTCTGCCTTTGTAGTTGCAGCGTTCTGAATTGTAACTGGCGAAATGCTGGCGGCAACTGTGGATGTTGTGCCAACAGTTGCTGTTTTAGTAGTAGCAACTTTTTGCATTGATCCTGGCGTATTGCTGGCGCCAACTATGATTTTTGTGGCAACGATTGCTGCTGTAGGTGCTGGTTTAGTTGATGTTGGCTTTGTCACATTGGTTTTAATTCCTGTTGTTGGCTGTGTTGCTAAAGCAGCAGCCGTTGATATTGTCACTGATTGAGGATTTTTAGCAACAGTTGTTTGGACAACATTGACACTTATTGCTGATAGAGCGGCAACAGTTGCAGCTGGCTTCACTTCATTTTTGGCAGCAATAGTTGCAGCTGGCTGTGATACTACAGTTGAAACTGTTGCAGCAACTGTTGCCGTTGGCTGGGCCATCTTATTAGCAACAGTTACACTTGGCTGCAATTTTGTCGATTCGCTTATTGTGACTGCAATTTGTGACTTTTGAATTGCCGCAGTTGTAGCAGTATCTGCAACTTTGCCTTTGATTGCTGTTGTGCTAGCAACACACACATTTCCATCTGCTGCTGCAATTTTGCTTGTACTGCCAGCAACAGCACTTGTTATTGGCTTTGTGGTTGGCATGAAAGTGGATAATGCTGTGATTGGCTTCGAGCCAGCTGGCACAGCAGAAATATTGCTAGTTGTTGGTATTCTTGCTTGAGCGCTGGTAACTGCGACAGCTGCTGCTGCTGCTGTTGTTTTGGGCATAATCTTGTCTTCTCCACCTAAGCCAGAGAAAGAGGACATTGCGTTGCACTCACGTCCACTGCTCATTGTGCCTGTGGACAACACCTTTGTGGTGGCAGCAACTGTTGCTGCTGATGATGATGGGGCTGGTGTTGATGCTGTTGCTGTCGTAGCTTGTGCATTATTCTTGGCAGTTTGTTCATTCTCACTATCCGCTTCGATAAGCGGCTGTTTGCTGGGACTCACTTCCGGTATGGCCTTGTGACGACCATTTTCGGATTGTGTTTGTTGACTGATGTTGCTGTTGCTCTTGCCCGTTTTCTTTAATATGCTGCGACTTGGCATTGTACCCATATGACAAGCTGTCAAGACCTCATTAATGTCAACGCTGGCTGTCGCAGATGAGGATGCGTTAACTCGCTCTCAGAGTTGCATCGCATCATCTCGACAGCCATTGTCGTTGCCATTGCCATTGCCATTGCCGTTGTCGTTGTTGCCATTAGCATTGCCCCTATCCTCATATGGTGTCACCTCTAAAGGTGCTCCACTTATCAGTATCTGAGTGTTGGTAACTCCATCATAGTTCTGGCTCTGATAACGTTCGGCATGCAAATTGACACAGGGTCTGCCAGCGGGTCCCCATTCGGCGGTGGGTCGCAACAGAAGCTTCAGGCGATCCTTGAGGCTCAGATTCTTGGGTGCTTTACAGACCTGCTGCACGCCCACCATAATTACGACAAACACTGGCAATAGACCTATAATCCAACCGACCGTATCTGCCCACAAGGGATACACATAATGACCATATTGAGCGGGCTTATACTCCACCCAGTTGAAGAACAAAATGAACTGAAAGATATATACAGTTAGATACAATTAAAGACTATCTAAGAAACACACTTACCAGTAATGTGGCTGGTGTTATATAGCGCCACATGGTGCCCCAGAAACAGTTCCATAAACGTGAACGCTTGCCAATCATGCCCTGGATATCATTAAGAAAACGCTGCGATCCATAAACCCAAGCGATCAGTACACACTCTGATATGGCTATCAACAGCACAGACCAATTGGCAGCATATTTATCCATTAGCTGCAGCCAGTACATACCGCTCTGCAAATAGAAATAAACAAACAATGATAATAATAATAAATAAACGCATAATCTACTCACATTTGTGGTGAATCCCAAACCGCCGATATAGCCAAATATGCCGACAAAGAGCACAACCCATGTTTTGTATTGTCGCAGATTCGGAAACTTGTCCAAAATGGCAGTAGTTACAGTTTCCATCAGAGCAAACTGAGAGTCTAATCCCAAAGTGAGCAGCATGACAAAGAATAATACCGACCAGACCGGTGCAATGGGCAGACGTGTAACCACCTCCGGATAGACAATGAAAGCCAATCCAGCGCCCTGATCCACAACCTTTTTCACCTCCACATCAAGCTCATGTGCCAGAAAGCCAATAATTGAAAAAATCACCAGACCCGCAAAAAAGGAAGTGGCAATATTACAAAAGGCCACAATAAGTGAGTCTCTAAAATATCACAAAATTTAATATATAACATGATATGGTAAAATACGATTAGTCCTACTTACTTGTAGCAATTATTGGAGAATTTATTGTATGAAGATAATGTGATAAGACCACCCCAGGCGGGGCTTAATGCAAAGAAAATCTGCACAGCGGCATCTCCCCAGACCTGAATTATAAACAAGACACAATTAGACATCAATAGATCAGTGGAATAAATCCTTAACTTACTTGAGCATTAGCCAATTGCTTCCAGTCTGGTGTTAGATAGAACAATATGCCTGTGCTAGCGCCTGGTAATGTTACGCCCCGAAAGAATAGTATAACCAGTACCAGATAGGGAAACAGAGCCGTAAAGTAGACTACCTTTCCCGATGACTGCACACCTTTGCAGAGACACAAGAAAACGATGACCCAGGCAATCAGAAGACATGCGGCCAAAGAAAATTTAATGTTGCCTGTTTCCTCGATACCTGAAGACAAGCCCAACACGTAGTTGCTATAAAGATTATAGAGATCAAAGAAAAATTATAAAATAATTGTAGATTAGTATTAACTAAAAACAAACAATAAATTTCTCAAATGAGAAGGGTTTTCAATTAAATTAGAGGTGAAATCATAATCAAACAGATATAAAAGAGTTTGTTAAAAATTTGTGAAAAAAATAGACTACCAATAATAAAAATTTGTAGATGCCAAACAATGATAATATTAAATTACTACATCAGAGAATCAACTTTAAAGTGTTTATTGATACCAATTTCAGTACCAGTAGTTGATTATAAGTGAAAACTTAATATTTAAAATTGTAAATTTCTTTTTATTTTTAAATATATTGAAAAGAGTAACATCAACATTTCAAACAAACTATTTTAAAATTCAGAATTTAACATGAAATTTGGTTAAGCCTGGATAAAGTTATGAGTGTTAGAGGTTAGTGATAAGAGGTGCTTTTAAGTTGTAATTAACTTACTTGAAGTACTCCTCGGCAGGTGGACGTTTTAGAGCATGAAGAGCCATTTCGGTAATATTGTGATCATCGGCAAAGGTGGAATTGTAACATTTGCGCAGGTAGTAAGTGCCATTTAGAGCATCACACTGATCCGCCATAACGTAGGAGAAGCAATCTGAAAAGATTACAAAAAGTCTGTTCTGTCAGTAAATTGACGGGAAGCACAAAAGTAATAAAAAAGAACAAGCGCAGCAAATTCAAGTCGACAGCCAGTCAATTATGCATAAAGGCGTATCAGTTTTTTTAATATTTATGAACTATTTGTCAGATGCGAAGTGAAAAACAGAAAATTAAATGGCACGACTCGAAAACGGACTCAATGTATGCACAAGGACTCACGGAGAAGGAACCGGCAACTTTTGTGCGGCTTCATAATTAAAAGGACAAAGTAGCAAATCAGTGAAAAACATGAAAAGGGTAGACGACAACAACATAACAATGTTGCCAGGGACCAAGCAAAAAAAAAAAGCTTCAGATGCAGCAACTTAAAGATACCCTGTGGCAGGTTTTCCTCATTTAAAGTCAAGTGAATCATTGCCTATACTTTATCCATGTCTCTTATTTTAACATACCTTATTAAAGTGTTAGCTTCAGGGTATTTGGAAGGGTTAAACTGGATAAAAAGACCATTTTGGCCCCTATAAGGATAATGGAATTGGAAGTGCCAATGCCGTTGGAGCGCCGAGTTTCGTTTGTTGACCCGGACATGATTAAGTTTGAAGAGCGTGCCTTATAGAAATCGATGAGAGATTTTCTATGGGGTTAAAGGTAAATGAAAATGCTGACATGGCTGATTACAGACAAGTTACTTTATAATTTAGCTAGAGTTTGGTCCTTTTTTAAATATATTTATTTGATTTACAAATATTCAAATTGTTACGAAAAGTTCATGCATCCAATTTAGGTTGAATTATGTTACTTGCATTCCATACCAAACTTTTTCTAGTTATGAAAAATGTACAACATTTTAGTTGGAACTTTTCATTTAAGTGTAATTAATTTTTGATATTTATTCTTTACATATTTAAGTAAAATAGTTTAACAGAATGTTCATTAAATTTCTTCAAATGCCAAAGTTACAAACACATAAAACCCTTAATTTAACTGGCAAACGGCATCTGCAACTGTTTATGACATTTGACTTGTGATGCTGTTCGCCTGTCCACGGGGCGTATGAGTTCTTGGAAAAAGTTCAAACAGAGCTTTTATGCATTCTCTTTTGCTATCGTTTTGGGGTTAGGCAAAGAGTTATACGAATGCCAAAGTTTTTGTCCACTTTCAGTTGACTAACGAGCAAGCGGTTGACCGCAAAAATGACTAACTGACTGTCGACAACTAAACGCAGACTGCTATTTCGAGAAGGCACAGCTCTGTATTTTCCAATGTAGCAATCGTAATTTGGTTGAGGTCAAGGTGCAAAATGCTATTCAGGGGCCATGGTTTGGTTTTTTCAATTTAGTGGTCGAAATTTGACTGAGTTCAGGGTGCAAAATAGGTGTTCCGTTCATTAATGGAGAAACTGGTTAATTAGATTCTGAAGCTTAGGAGAATTTCATGCTAAATGTTTTTAAATTATTGTCCTGTTTAACTTTCGTTCTATATAGTAAATACCACAAAATTTCATTAGAATTCAATTTGATTTACACATGAAGTTCAAGTTGTGCGTTTAGATTTTGTACATTGCATTGCCACTGCCAATTTGGCATGAAATTAATTAAAAAGACTCGTATTCCATGCAACTCACGTAACTGCCAATAAACTGCCAAATGTTGTAACGTAGCCAGAAATTAGCCTGGCAAATTTTACAGTTGATTGTGTGGATGCCACAACGAATATGCCAACTTATTAGACAACTTGATTATCAAGCGAATTAGACGTGTATTCAATTTTGGCCAACTACGCACTGGATTGCAGTTTAAATTCACAAATTATTTGATAAAATTCTAAAAAACCACAATATTTAGTTACAATTTTGACATAATGAAATGATGGTTATTGCATATTTTATTGTGTTAATCAATTCAACACATTTCAATTTTAAATAAATTGCAGCATTTTAAAATTGTTATCAGAATTTAAACGTTGTTGGCACATTTGAAGCTTTTAAGCTAATTTGTGTTTAAATATGATGTATTTACAGTGTGCTTGCTTCAATTCTATACCAAATTAATCAAAGAACTCACATGGCAACCCAACTCAATCAGCGTTTTATTCAATTGACGCGTTACTCATACGCAACGTAGGTCGCATAGAGGGTGGATGCCACAAAGACAGTTAAGCCAAGGTTAAACATGTGGCCCTATAAATGTAGGTTGTTGCCACTTTATAGCATATTCATCATCTAATCAATCAGCATCAAAATGAAAATAAAATGTTGGGCTCCTACAAAATAGAGCGCAAAATTCTTGTGGTTTTGCTCGTGAATTGTAAGGGGAAAGGCGAAAGATTGGGCGCAGCTTCAAAGTGTTTACACGCCGTTTAATTTGCCTGTCTGCCTTTATTTGTTATGCAATTAATTTTATTACAAACATACGCACACACACACATGGTCTGATAAAACCCGTAGATACAAATCATATATAAAAGTTTATGTGAATACGGCAACAAATCTACAGGCAGATGGCAAAAACTGTCTGCCTTTCAATTTGGCCAACTCGAGCGTGTCTAACCAGCCAACTGTGCGTATGTGTGTCGTGTGTATGTGTGTATTCCTGTTGGCATCTTACATTTGATTACAAGCACATATACACACGCATACACACGAGTACAGCCCGATTAGGTTCTTATATAAGCCGCTCCCGAGTCTAGCACCGGAAATTGCCATTAAATTTTGTGACCTTTAAGTTTGACGGCAGCCTTCAAGTTCTATCCAGCAGCAAAGTTTTTACTAACATTTTGTTGGTCCACAAATATTACAGCTTGTCAGCCACATGTTTTGTGTCTAATAGGCTATATCCACGAGCTTAAACATTCGCATCATTCGGTCACATTCATAGTTTCTATTTGAAATTTCTAAGTTGAATACAAATTGCAACATATTAAATATGACTTTATATCATACAATAAATAAATTTATTTATAATGTAAGCATGTTTATCTTTGGATCTATAAAATTTTCCAATCATTCAATAGATATTTTGACACCTGAAAGCTTAGAGAACATTTAGAACATGCCTGTATTTATTTTTTGCATTATTTATTTTATTATCTAATCATTTTTTTTGTGACTCTTTAATTGGTTAATAAAAAAACTTTCACACTGTATAGGGGCAGGCAATAAAAGCAGCTTTAAACAAACAAATACTTGTGTGTTGTAAGCAATGTTGTTAAGTAAACTCCATAAAAATTGTTTGTTTTCTTTGCAAGGGTCACAAAACAAACTAAAGGGCGTTAAGTGTGTTCAAGAGATATTCAATCAATGGACAAACAAGTTAAACACATTTTAATCATGACGCTAAAGGTAAACATTTATCAACTAAAATTCGAGTAAGGCAACAAAGCGTGACAAGGCCAAGATATAGTCGGGAGAATGTTGCCAAAGCCACAGGCGAGACGAGGTGAAAGTGTCAATAAATGAAATCCTTAAGAAATTGCTTGTCTGCTTCTGAGATTGCCAGCGTATGTATGTATCTGTGTCTGTGCTTGTGTGTGTGTGTTTGTATAGCTGAAGAGCACATAAAAAGCAAGCACAAGGTTGACAAATCCGTCTGTTGCCTGCGATTGAATGTCAAAAACTGTTTAGACATAATTGTTGTCATTTTAAGAATTTCCCCAGCAATAAAGAAAAATTGTCAGAGACTTCGTTGACAAAGCGGAGGAGCAAATAAAGAATCTACATCCTTGTCGCATATCGATTTCTAATGCCATTTTTTTCCCTCCACCATTCCCCTCGATACTCCGACAAACGGAAATGCCAGGCGACATTTTCTCGATGCTTTTTCTTCGTCTTCGTATTCTACTGATTCTGCTTTAGGCTCTGACGGCCATATTAAATCATCGCTATATGCTGGCCAAGACAGGAAGGGGGCGGAGACAGGGGCAGCGGGGTGTTGACGGGGGAGTATAGGAAGGAGGATGTCAGCTGCTGTTGAGGCTCATGCAAAACTTTCAATAGCATTTGGTGTTGTTGCTATGATTATTACTTGTATAGCTCAAGCGAGCGCCACTTGAGTGTGTCAGTGTTTGTATGTGTGTGTGTGTGCGTGTGACTGTGTGTGTATACGACTGAGTATGTGTGTGTGTGTGTTTAAGTGCCACTGAGGCAGCCGCAATAAAATAAGCAAAATACGCAGCGAGCAGCGCATAAAAAACAAGCAAAAGAAGCTACAGAATAAATCAACTGCAATGCACTGATTGTTAAATGCTCTTACATATTTTTAAAGCCAATTTAAAATTCTTTGAATAAGCAATTATAAAATAAACTGTATTTTCAAAAAAGTTGTTGTATCACAAAATCACGATAACATAAAAAATTCATATTTTTTAAGTAAAATAAATGCATAAAAACGTAGCAAAAAGTTACATCCACTTTGAATTGAAATGAGGGTATGAGTTATTAATTAGTTTTTAAGTAATTTCAATTATGTAGGACCCTTAACTTTTCTATTTGTTAACGCTAATCAAAGTTGCGCTTTGCTTATTGATACAGAAGTGAAATTTTAAAAAGATTTATAAGTTTTCGTCTTTATACTGTACTTATTTCGCAACTAGACTCTAGATTCTAGAGTATGAAAAGTTTAAACAATAACCTTGCTTGTTAGCTGTTTTAAGGACTCGTTAAAGATTTATGTACTTCGCGTGGCAAACGAAATTTTAAATTGTGTCTGTGTTTGCTGGGTAAAGAAATCAAATGCACGCTTAGACGCGCACAATATGCCCTGTTGTGAAAGCTATACACACAGCCACAAGCCACACACACACACACACACCAACACAAACCCAAACACACCTCCATTATTGTCAAAGGAAATTTATCGAGTCACAGCATAAAAACAATTGCCTGCTTTACCATGTTGCCTTGTCCTTTGTGGATGTAATCCTGGTTGCTGTCTATATATTGTTATTATTTTTAACAAAAGTTGCTTTTTATTATTTACGTGTGCGTAAACTGCAAGGGAATAAAAACTATCTATAAAATTGGCCGCCAAATCGATGAAACTTCTTCTATTTATAAATAAACTCAACTTAATAGATCAATAAAAGATTTGGATTAAAGCAGAACACCTTCCATTCAGTAAATTCACCACTGGGCCAGTCTGACAAACAGAAGTTGTGTGGCTTTTGGGATTTTTGTCCACGTGTTCTTTCTCATAAAAGTTTGTGCAAAGCGCAGAAAAACTTTCTCTTTTGACAGCTTGCAATTTAGTTAATTTATTGCCATAAAATGCTGTCACTTATGGTTGTTGTTTTGACAACGTATTTTCAGACAAGTACAGTATATATATACAGTAATTAATGGCATGCATAAGATAAGGTTTTCAATTATCTACTTACTTTCCGTACTCCATTCAGGTTCGCAATTTTGCCACGGCAGCTGGGTGCGAAAGGACGCGAACATATAGAATATGGTCCAGGCAATTATTAGGTTATAATACAGCATAACAATAGCCGAAACAATAATCATGCCGGTGCCTAAGCCGCGGAAGAGTGGGCAGAATCGGCGATAAATAGCCACGGGACCAAGTGCAGCGTATTGTCCAAATGAGAGTTCCATGAACATAAGCGGCAGGCCCGCTATGATAAGCATAATAGTGAAAGGTATTAGGAAAGCGCCTGCAAGTACAATGATTAGTTTAAGATTTTCAATCAATTGCGAAAATAATTACACTTACCACCACCATTGTTATAGCAGAGATAAGGAAAGCGCCAGACGTTGCCCAGGCCCACAGAGTAGCCCAAGAGCGAGAGGAGAAAATCAAAGCGTCCCGTCCAGTTGCCACGTTCCGGTTCGGTTGTTTCAATGGTTACCGCATCCGCGTCAAGGGTAACCAGCGCTGTGCCTGAGGCGCATCCTGCAATGCTTATCGCTGTGGGCGTGGTACTCAACTGTGGCGCTGACACATCCTTGCTCGACCCTGAAGCTGTCAATGTTAATGCCGCCGCATTAGTAGGACATACCACACCAACACCAGCTGTTCCAGTTCCAGAAACAGCCTTGTTGTTTTGTGGCAATTTGTTAGCTCGCCTCTCCGTATTGAATTCACAGCTTGTGAAACGATCCTCATTTTGCTGCAAGCAATTTGAATGTTGACCCAGTTAGTAAATCTTGCCTAACAAGACAAATGCCAAGCAATAGCAATGAAAAATGCATGATTTTACTTCGTTCACATTGGTAAAATAGCGATGAGGCCATGGACAACCTAACTTTAGCTGTTACTTAAAAATGCAAAATAGATAATAGGTTTGTAGAAATCTATCGTTATATCGTTATCAATATTAATTTTAAGAGATCGATAGAAATCAATCCGCTTTGATAAATAAAGTGTATCGGATATCGGTTGTAAGACAGACAAAAGCTACACGTTTTTTCACTTGAATTTTAAACTGTGTTTTATTTCAGTTACTATTTGAATGTAATTCATTTGCTGAGAAGAATATTAATACATAATATTAATTGTAAATTATATTTCAAGTAATATTCAAATGTAAATCATCATTAGTTGTTAAGCTATTACCTCCCATAGATCCACATCCAGTTGGGTACTGGACTCTTTGTTCGGCTTGAGACTTTTCGTTTTAGATTTTGTTTTCGATTTCGATTTCTTATCCATGTTGGGGCACAGTTGTTGTTGCTAATTGCATGCTATTTTCCACTTGCTTTATGTCTCTCTACTTCTCTATGTGTTTGCTGTGTTGCAGAAATTTCTGTCTTTTCTGGGACTGTTTCGTGATTTATGTCATGTGCTTCATAAATTCAAATTTTGCTAACAGATGACCTCTTTCTTGTGGCCAGCAGCTGCATAGCCTGTCAACCCTTTTGGCCTTGTTATTATGGGGTGTGGCTAAAATCGCTTCACTTTTAGGCCATTTTCTGTGTTTGCTTGGTTCTGAAACAATAAGAAAATGTAGTTAATGACTCGTTTACGAAAAGGGTTAAAGAGATAATTACAATTTGTTGGATGTTAAAGTTAAATTTGTACTGTATTTCTAATTCAATCTAATTGAATTTCCACTTAAATGCCTCATAAATTTCATACATTCGCTATTTACTAAAAATTTTCCGCGAGAGAGGTTTATTTTTTCCTTGTTTCGTTTAGCAGCTCAATTTGCATAAATAATTTAATAATCTGCTTATTTTGCACGTACCCTTACCCTTAGCCCGTTTCCCCCTTTTCATTGGATAGGTGTGAAAATTATTTTGCCATCAAAGTTTCATTGATTTATTTTATTTTGCACTTCATTTGGCATTGGGAAAGCTTAACGAGCGAGAAAAAACCTTCACATTGACATTCAAAATGAATGAAAAATGTTTAGGAAAATATATTTTTAATTAATTCAGTTTTTGAAGCTATAGTCAAGGACATTAGACCAACAACCAAAGGAAAAGTTCACAAGTTCAAGTATCTTTATGCGAGCGAGTTTAATCTAAGCTAATTATTTTACAAAATACCTTTATTAAATAAAATGTGGAAATGTATTGTTATTTATTTTGAATTGACTAAATTTTTATGCTATTGGACTAATTGCCAGAAGTATCTTTGTGTTGTAAATGCAATATCTAATTGCTTTACACAATACCTTAATACAAGAAAGCATACATAGAAAAATCATTTAACCAAAATTTAATTAAATGACTATGTGGTAAAACAAAGGCTACACACAAATTTTAAGCTGTTGTAAATTATTATCTTGGTTGGCCTAAATTATTTATCGGCAAATTACTTTAATTAAATTAATGTAAACAATAGGAAATAGTATACAAAAGGGAAATAGTAAACAATACACTTGAGCCAAGAATTGCATCATAGTTCAATGTTTTAATTTTGATTTTGTCAACTATTTTGTAAGGCTAAAACGATTACGCTTTGATCAATCTTTTCCAAGTATTCTGAGATTAATGGCTGCTCGAGAAAATGACATACCGTCAATGACACTTGATGCTCTCGTCTCACACAGACACCCACTTACAAATACATACACACTAACACCCCCACACATATGTACACCCACACACACATACACACTCTTTTACAACATGTGATGATGATTAGATGATATGCAGTGAGATGAGATGTGAAACGATGTGCTGTCTATGGATGATTGTGACCCTCACTCAGTGCACAGCTGTTGGTCACGTTTTTATGTGACATTTTTGTTGTTATTATTGTTGTTGGCTTAAACGTTGTTGTTGTTGTTGATTTTGTTGCCGTTGCTATGTGTTAGGCAATGGCGTTGACAACTTTGATAATTAGGCAGCCAAATGTGCATTTAAGTGAGTCAATGAGGAGGTTTTTATGCTGCTCTCCTGTTAATGAGGAGATGTGCGGATGTAGGGATGTAATACTGTAGATCTGTAGGGATGTTGCTGCTGTTGGTTTATGAGGGCGGACAAATCCGGTGTTACTGCTGTTGGCAGCAGACAAGGTTTATTATTTAACTGCTTGCAAATTGTAAGCGAATTTTTGCTGCTTATAAGCTTTTTAATTATTCCTGGCTGATAATTTACTAGTTTACACAGTTTTCAGGGAATTGCAGCTGCTAGTTGTAATTAAAGAGAACAGATTCTTGTTGTGTGTAAAGTGGAAAGTTTTGTTTATCCAAGGATACTTTGGAATAATACTTATTTAAAATTTATTTATTTTAAATACTACTCGCAACATCTGATTTGTAGTTTTGTAGTAGTTTTTACACCAAAAAAATGTTATTGTTTTTGTTTTATTGTCTTGTGGTAAGCAACTGTTTGGCATTACTGTTACTAGTTCTGGCTCTTTACCACATTTCTGCAGTATCCTTTTTCTTTATACTTTATTGTAGTTGTTGCTGTTGTTATCCTGATGTTGCTCGCGGTTGTCTATTGTTGTTGTTGCCAGGACTGTGGCTGCGGCTTTTATGTTGCGGCATTTGCTTAGCAAATAGTTTTTAATGATTTCAATGCTTGCGGCCAGTTTACGAATATACATAGACAGTTGTGCACACCCATACACCCTCACACACACACACACACACACACTAACACACACCCTCTAAAGTCTAATAGTAACAACAATAACAATCGTTTGGCTTTGTGCAAATTGTGTGGCAGCGGCAACGGAAAGGCATTTGTTGCAAATAGTTTAAATGGCTTCTGGCAATACGAAGAGAGCTGTCCCAACAAAGGTTTGGCGGAGGGGGGTTGGGTGTCAGGGTGTGAGAACCGAGGGGAGCTATTAAGTTGTTAACGTGTACATAAAATGAGATTATGAAATCTGTAACAGCAGAGCAATTAAACTGTTTTAATATACTTAATTAAAAGTTAATAAAATCAACGAATGCAATACAACTTTAAACCTCTTTTAGTTCTTTTGTTTATACTCGAAGCTAGAAATTAATATACCGTTAACTAAAGTTTAAATCTACAGATATAAGGCTGTTTTATTATTAAGACTAAGCTTTAGCCCTTAGGAGATTGGTTTCAAAGATAGTGGACAAATTTACGTTGCTACTCATCCTAAAATACAAAATTTCTTAAAGTTTTTTAAAAGTTATTTATGCATATTTTTTAAACACTATGCAATGGCGAAATCAGACTCTGACAAATAAATTAAACATATTCTGACATAAAATCTTACTTTTGGAAAACTCATTGACAACAAACTTTAACCTTTGTAATGGTAAGTAACCTTCAACTCATAGAATTCTCCGAAAAACTTTCAATTTATTTTGAACTATAACAATTTTAAAACTTACAGAAATATCTTTTACTTAAATAGTATATAGGAAACTCGTTTTAGGTGTCCTTTTAAACTGTATTGCTCCCAAAGCTTCAACGCCAAGACCACAACACCCAGAATAAGTTTTCAAGTGCCGTTTGCCATAATTTTTCAGAGGTGCCAGATGTTCAGACTCAACAGAGTTGCTAGCCAAAGTTATGGAGACTTGCTTAAGTGCTGAATCATGCCACATTCATATACATCCACAAAAAGTAGCAATTAACTGTTACGTATACGACAGGAGGTACTGAAAGCGAAACTTAAATCTGCGGGTTTAGGTGCACTGAATAGTTGCTTCTCGTTTCGTTTGTTTGGTCAATTCGAGTGTGAAAATGTGTTGTCGAGCGTTTTCCTTGTTGTTCATTTTTCCTTTAATTGTTGTTGTTGTTGGTGTTGTTGCTGCTGCTGTTTTAGCTCTCGCTTGTTTACACACAGGCACAGCCATTGACCTTGGGCTGTGCAATGTGCAAGCGCATGGAACGAAACGCATTGCCCAGCCCCAGGGTTGCCCACTTTGAAGGGATAACAAGAGGGCTGAAGGAGGGTACAAGGGCATAGTTATAGGCTGCAGTTATAGTTTTACAGTTTTTGCCGGCATCTTGTCGGCCCAGCAGCGTTTTCCGCTTTCGATTTTTGCATACCCTTGGGAAAATGACATAATTACATTTTCATTGCATTGAATTTAAGTACAGCAATGTGAATAAGCGGCTTTAAAAGATTATTTATAATTTTTCCTGAAATTTACTTCAGAGCTCACTTAAAAGTCGATCTCTAATCTCCTGAATGTGCTGAGTTTTGATTAAAGCTATGTACAAATGTTGTAAATTGAAAATATGAAAGTTGTTACTTCTCACATTTCTATTTTGTTGACATTTCTGAGCACAAGTCAAAAATTAGCAGTTGTTGGCAATGTGAGACACAAAAAGGTTCATCAAAAACATCATCATTATTATTTGTCACTTTCGCTTTTGTCATTCTTGTTTGTTGTTGTTGCACAATTCTCGACAATTGATAAGTGGCCATCCAGGGGTGTAGAATGGGAGATTTTGTGGGTGACAGGCAGAACTTGAAACGCTTGAACTTGATCCTTCGAAAGCTATATACAATCAACAAATAGGGACAACAGCCTCGACCTTTATCATGATTTTTTTTTTCCATGCTGCAAGAACATGCAAGAATATAACAACAAGTACAACATTCATTGAAAAATCAGCACGTAAAGCAAACTGCTGACATTTGTTTTTCTTTTTTTCGTCCATTTTCCATTTTCTTTTGTTGTCCTGTTGCAGCCGTAAAATCTAACTACGAACTGACAATCGTATCGATTACTGAGCATTGGAAAATCAAAGTAAAATGCATATAAATTAGTTCTGTTGTCACCTACAAATTCAGCTGCCTGAAATTTTGAAAAGCAAAAGAGATAGAACTTGACAAACAAAAATCACGACCTTGGTAAATAAAATTTTTTAGGTAAAATCCAAATTCCATAATTAAAAATATTATTTATTGTAATGTGAAATGTATGTTATTCATTTCTTAAAAGTGAAGTTCAACTGCTTTAATAGAGTATTTAGCTATCGGCATTCTACTTAATTTCCCTTCAGTTCGTTTTATTTTCTCTTTAGCTCAAACTATATATAATATTCATACGCCAGGTGGGGCTACGTGCCTCCTTTTTACGTCCTTGTTATTGGGATGGTTAGTCCTTGTCGTTGTCGGTAATCGCAAATTCAGCGCTAAATCTCAATCAAAATGCGCGTAAAGTGGCATTCAATTGAATTTTTATGAATTCCAAATTTGTCATTTTTGTTGATTGAATCTTAAAAAGACCAACAAGTAATTGCGCTAAAAAATTTAAAAGGTTAAATAAGCTAACAGATAATTCTGGGATAAGGATGTAACAAGTCTAGCTTAAAATGCAGCTTATGATAATCAAAATTCAGGTTTATCAGGTCAGTTTAATATTTTACGACCAAACTCTTACATATATTGTAACATAAGACTAACATAATATGCAATTGTTTCTCATATAACACGTAAAGAAAGCACAAAATAAGTATATACAAGAAACTTGAAGAATAAAGAACTATTTACAACTCAAATTGCATTTCCATTTAATCCGCTCAATTTGTCGTGAGTTTTTAATGGCGCCGACTGAAAAGTTGCCTTGAACAGAAAATGCATTTCATTTGAATATCAAAAGAGAGAGGCAAGAAAATGCGAAAAATATAAAGTGTGGAAATGCGAAAAAGAGTTGGAAAACAGTCTAAGACACTTGCTAAGTGAATTAATGTTTTTCTCTGCTTTCTCCTTCTTTTTTTATTTTGTAAAAGTCTTTACGCTATTTTTCATTTTATTTATTTATTTTTACTTTTTATTTTGATTTTACCTTGCGCATAAATTTTGTTTTTGTTTACGTGTGTATGTCTGTGTGTCTGTGTATGTGTTCTGCTTTAAATTTGCAATTTAAATGTAATTTCTCAACTGTTTATTTGGTGTATGACGAGTGCGCGCACTCAGATTTAACAGCCAGCGACAGCACGGAGGGTGTGACTGTGGTCGGTTATACCCTTTAAAGCTGACAGTATGAGTGATGACCCTGCCATACCATATATCTGAATATATGTGTATATGCATATATATTGGGTGTAGTCATGTCAATTAGGCTGACCCGTTTCAGCCAAAAAGGTAACACAGATTTTTACAGAATTCCAAAAAAGTGAAACACACGCTTTATTGAGTTATTCATCCAGCTCAGAGACACGTTTCATAATAACCATATTATGCATATGCCACACGTATTTCTATTGTCCCCCACATCTGGCCAATAAAAATACATATACTCTTCCTTGGCGCCTAAAAGGCTGCCACTTTTTATAGATACAAACTTTGCAATCCCGACAGACGATTTCAACAAGAATTTTTCACTTGCCTGCTAACATTCGGCACGTTTTATGGGCCTAGAAGCAATAACAACAACAAATTGATAAAAATATGAAATATGGCCAAGATCCCAAGAATCTACTGGCATTCATCTTAGACAGGCCAAAACTTGTTTGTCATCAAAAGTGAAAATCTCTTGTAATTTAAAGTTTTTAAAGTCCGCACAAAAAATGTTGTCCTCTTTTTTTGATTCTCATGCAGTAGAGCTGTGGGTGGAATTTTATTTTCAAGTTCCATAAATAACTTAATCTCGAATATTGTGTTTTCTCTGAACTGTTTTTATCAATTTTAGTTAGTTGGAAACTGGGCTAACAGTAACAAATATTCTGATTGATCTAAACCAAAGGGTTTTCCGAGAAGTTCCAATACTTGAATCCTATGACAACATTTTGTTTTTATATCCTGTATTCTTTTCACACAACACATAATTATGTGCAAATGTTTATTATAGACGTCTACTATAAAAAACGAATAAGAGAATTAAGAGCTAAGTTTGAAATGATGCTACAAGTAACAAGTATTTATTTTGATCGATCTATGTATACCCCATGAATTTTTCGAGAAGTTCAAATGAAAGCCTATCACAATATTTTTTAGCCGGGCATAATTTTGTGAGCGTGTTCATTAAAGAGTTGAGCGCACCTCTTATCACTTAAAGTATATTTATTTTTATGTTGCTCGATTGACTAGTTTGAATTAATTACGCTAGAGAAATTCAACATTTTCGAAAACATTCCCGCTACTAATTTTGCAAAATACCAGTCTGAGACTGGTTGCGATGTCGCCTTCCCTTGACCACACAACTGTTTTTTGGTGAACAACTTTTGCCGGAAAGTTGTATGATTAGAAGCAGTAGTTTCACATTGTGTCGAGCATTGACAGTGGTGCAGTGGAGTGCCTTTTAGCCATTAAGGAAATGGATTTGAGCCAGTGTGCTCGATGCATTTTCATTGCGTGGGCATTATTAATCATCGTCTGTCAAACTGAAGGAAATGGGAATGCAATTGCAATTGCAAGTGGATGTGGGAATGGGAGTTTGAGCCAGAGCTTTACACTCTACACATTTTACCACAGTCACAGGGTTTTCTTCTTAACAATGTTGGGCACATTGTCCTTGACACTGCTTTGTTGTTTGAGTAAGTTTAATAGTTATACTTATCTGGAGTGAGAATTATATTAAAATCTTAAATTGTAGGTTGCCTTTGCTGTTGCTGCTGCTGTTGGACGACGAGAAAAGTGGAGAGTCTGGATGCTTATGCTCCACGCACACAGAGCATTGTGTGGCCACCACTTCCCGAAGAAACAGCTCAGGTGATAGAACTGACCTTTTTACATACACCTGGAACCGTAGATTGCTTGTGCAGTGCCTGTGAGCTGGCTAAGAAGATGCGATATATTGAAAACTGTTTGAATTCATCTGAATGTTGAATGATAACATAGATTGTGTCTTGAGAATACTGCCAAATGATTAATTTTAATTATTTGTAATTGATGTTGTAGTTTAAACAGTTGAAAGCAGTTGTTAACTACGATAACCTTAAGAAATCGGATAAATAAACAATATCAACAGATGGTAAACAAATGAATTGTAGAATCTTTTCTAATTGCTCATTGTTTTATCGGTCTGAAAGTTAAAGCCTTATTTTTATAGATTGCTAATTAATGCGATTGTTAAATAGGAACTCTTTATTAATTTACAATGTTAGCAATTCGTGATCATTCATGGATAAGGGACTTTTTAAAAATTATATTTCTTAAATAAAATAAGGGGCTTTCAAGACCTTTTTATTATGACAAGAGATTTTTAGCAAACCTTGAGCTAAATATCTATTGTAATTATCTTCTTCGTTTATTTTCTTGCTTTATAAAACATTTACATATGGTAGTCATACTTAAAAACTGTCGTCGAAAAAATGGTATTAAGCAATAACTCATAGTTATTGGAAGTTTAAAACATCTTTTGTGTAAATAGACAATACTATGTAAGTCCAATCAATTGTTCGCTATCTAAACATTCTAGAATCATATTCACATGTTGCACTTTGTGGTGCAGCTGAAGTAAGGGCTCGTACCAGACTCCAAATACATTGTGGACAGCTGTTTTCCCATTTAACTTCTTGAAGCAAAGTCTTCTTGGGAAAGTCGGAGCGCATTGTAGTTTCATTGTGTGGACAAAAGCCAAGGGAATAGCTACAAAGTCAATATAAAGAAGACAATGAACGAAAACATGGAAATGTTGCTTTTGATCCTGCTGCTGACAGTTTGTCCACAACTCTTTTATGCTAGCAACTATTCAGGCAAGTCGAAATGTTGGCAACCTCTTTTATATGGTATAAAAAGTAGTATCATTACAGACAATTATTGGCTAAATGAGACACAGTCAGTGCAAGAGGATGACAATACAACAAATAATTCGGATGGCTACAGAATTATTAGCGACATAAACGAAAAAAACCTCAGCATTGTTGCTCCTGTCGACCCACTAATGAGGGTGGCATTTGTGGCATTACTGCTCCACATACTCATCGTGGGCGGAGGCATGTTGTCTGAATTTTTTTTTTTAAATATATTTAAGCTTGACTAATTGGTCTGTTGGCATCAGCAGGCATCATCATCTACAGCGTCATCTACTGGAGGCATCGTGCGGCGAAACGGAGGAGTCTGGAGGTTAAACATCGCCTACAAAGTCCATTAACTTTAAAACATGTGCCTAATACTCCAAATTGTCGTTGTCATGGCTGTCTGGTGGCCAGACAAATCCTGACCGGGCTAATTGTACAATCAATCGTTAAGGAGCATTCAAATAGCTAGCAAACACGATATAGTTTTGGTTTAAACACTTTGCACTTGACGGCATTGGGAATTAGTAATTTTATCAGCCTTTTAATACATTTTTTTTAAATAATAAATAAGCGTACATTGGTTGTATTGAAAAAAAAAAACATCAGAACTCAGACTTTGGTGTTTCTTTCTCCTTTCTTGTACCTTTTATTTCACGGATTTTGACTGAATTTCTTTAAAAAGCGGCTTTTAAAATAAACTGAAGAAATGAATTTTGATTTAATTTCGATTGGTTTCTTTGCAAACAAGCGATAGACTTTAATCGATTAACGTATTCAAAGCTTGTTTTATAAGTTGGCAGCGCATTCACCTAATTCACCTAGTTCACCTTGACGCAGCCAACTTAACTAGGTTTCTTTTAATGCAAAGTTTTAGTTTTGCTCACTTGAAATTATCAACCAAAGGCAAAATGGATGACAATAACAACAACAAGAACGTGGATGTGGATAATTATGAAGTGCAGGACACTTTTCTATTTGCGCATCTCGTGCAACCGCTGCTTGCCGCCAATTGTTCAGAATATGCAGTTGCACACTCGAATGTTTGCTTGCAACCTGCACGTCAGATGAGTGAGGTATCATTTTTACCCCATATACACAATGCAATGCGCAGGTTAAGATTAACACAGCTCTTGCGAGTTCAAAGCTACGCTTGGCCATATTTAAAGAAGGGACCGGATCACGGAGCTGTTATTGTAAGTGCTCCGCGCAGTGGACGTACACTTAGTTATGTGCCACCACTGTGCCAAGTGGTATGCACATCCTTAACGGAACATCGTTGCCGTCGTCGCTGGGAACTAAATGGCCCCGTTGCTGTGGTACTTGCCTCGGATTTGGGCAGAGTCCAACAAATTGGCAGTCTGTGCAACACGATGTTGCGCAAGGCTAAGAACGAGGAGTGGCTTACTTTAGTGCTGACAGTTCCCTCGGCTCATTCTCAGGAGTTCTTTCTACGTTGGCTAAATGGTTTTGGCTGTCTCGTGGCAACACCTGCTCAATTTTTATGGCTTCGCAACTATGATGTTCTCAAGTTGCCAGATCTGCGATTCGTTGTATACGATGATGTTGATTTAATGCCAACGGATCAGCTTAATCAGGCACATCAGCAGCTCTTGAGTCTGACTAAGAAACAGCATCCACAATTGGTAATCACCTCACAATCGTATAATCACAAGTTACTTCACATGCTGCGCGAATTTAATTCTCATCCCATGGTATTATTTGGAGATATATTGGAGGCTGCACTTTACGGTGGTGTTAGGATGCGTATGTCAGTGCTGAAAAAGGAGGATAAGCAAGGAAAACTTTTACTGCTTTTGCAACAACGTTCACCACTTCTGCTACGCACCGTCATCAACTGTCAAACAGATGGGGAAATATATGATCTCGTACAGAAATTGGAGAAACATGGCTACAAGTGTTTGCCCTATTATCAGACAGCTGACATGGAAGTGCGTGATCATGTCCATCGCTGGATGCAGAATCATCGAGGCGAGTTGTTGCTCTGCACCGATGACTGTCCTGAATTAAACATTCGACATGCTCATACGTTGATCCACTACAGCCTAAGCGATAGCTGGAGCAAGTTCAAGTTAAGGCTTTTGGCACTGGCCGACAATTTGAAGAATCAATTCGAGCAATTGCTGTCAAAGGAGGACGAACTGGTTGAGTCAAAAGAGCAAAGCACTGAGAAGGCTTTAGAGAAGGGTAAGTAAAAATGAAATAAATTAATTAAGAAACGAAAATAAGTGTAGTTTTTATTTTTTTTTAAATAATAATAATAAATAAAATGCTATTCATATTTTAGATGGACTACTTTCCATGGTATTCCTAGACGAAACTAATAATAAGCAGCTGCCGCGTCTAGTGGACTTTCTGAAAATGCATCAACACGTGGATGAGCCTCTGGTTCTACTGGCTCGCAGCATACGCGATCAACTGGAGAGCCTTAAGTGCAACGAGCCTGCATTGTGTGATCTTTTGCTAAGCCTGGGACACTGTAGCGATACCTTATGTAATCAACGTCATCAGCTGCTGCCTTATGATCGTTTGTTGCCACCGAACATCCCTGGAAATGGCAATGTAAAGCTACAGTTGGTCAGGGTCTATTCCCCAACGCATTACTGTGTGCGTCTGTTGGAGCATTTACCTCCTGGCGGCACCTGGCAGCCGTTACCCCGCCAGACAACGCTGGAGATGAAGCTGCAGATACTGCAGTCAGAGGAGTGTCTACGTCATTGGCCCCCAAAAGCAAAAGACATCTGCACATTCCGCAATGATTATGGGTACGAGCGTGTGCGTATACTCCGTGTGGCACCAATAGAAATTGTGAATCTCTCACGCACCGACCTGGCTGTGGAGGTGCAGGCAATGGATGTCGATACGCGTCAGATTAGTACAACAAGCGGCAAGCTATACATTTGCCCAGAAGAATTGCGTAATGCTCCACCTCTGGCAATTGATCTTCGTATTCTGGGAATGGTGCCATACACTGGCGAGCGCACTTGGCATGAGAATGATGGCCGTCAATGTGCCGACTGGATAAATGCGGTGCCCCAGCCTAGTTTTCTGCAGGCCAGCATCGCTGTGGCACTCTCCCACACCATCTTTGTGGACAATCTGGCTGTGACAAGCTATGCACCTAGTCTACAGATGCACGTGCAACGCATCAATATGTGCCAACAACTGACACGTACCAAACTGGCCAAGAAATGTGATCGAACAATTTCAAAACTCATGCTATTCTTAGCAGACGACAGAGATCAGACAGTAATAGAGAAAAAAGAGCTCGGGGAACAACAATCCGTGGAGCAACAAAAAATAGTTAATCAACAGTCCGTAAATCATCAGCATGAAAACCACAAACATCCCAAGGAGCAGAAGCTGACAGAAAATAAAGCTCTCTCAGGTAGACCCGGTTACTTTGCCCAAATGGCTCTGCAGTTGGGCAAAGCGAATAGACAACGCTTGGAAACGGAAAAGCAGCAACAAAAGCAGCTGGCTCAGAATGAGAGTCCAGACAATAGTGTAGAAGCTCTGTATAATTGTTTAATGAAATGCTCCCTATTGGACTTGCAGGAGAAGCAGGAGTCATCTGATATCAATTGCAATGTGCCAGAAGAATTACTCAAACAAGTAATTAAACCACTGATGGATCAACCAAAACCGCCTCCACTTGAGCAACAAAAGATGAAAGCTATTACAACTGCAACAGAAATTGTAGGAAATCTTCATAATATACACTATCAGACTCCGCCGAGTGTAGTGCGACCTGATGTTATATATCACCAAACTATTTGCACGTTGGAGTTGCGGGTGATACTGCCTGAAGACAATATGCAGTATGAGGCATGGCTGCATAATGCCAGTTGCATCGCCTTCTGTACTTTGGGAACGTCAGAGTCGACCAAGTATCAGTTTATAGTGAACACTCATTGTCCATACCAGAGTTTTAAACATCATATGCAAGGTCGCACAGTGTACATGAGCTTCCTCAAGACCCTGGGTGTAACTTATCCACTTGATTTCAGTTTCTACAAATTTATGAAACCGCAACACGATAAGCTCAACAGTTTCGAGGAAGATCGAAAGGCACGTGTGCTAACATTTGAGACATATCTGTTGAGAAAGGGCTACATAAAGGGTAAATCAATAAAACATACAACCGAAGAATATGACTTTACAAGTGACGATCAGGCAGAAGAGCCGATTTCAGAAGCCTTTGCTGAGCATGTGGAACGCGCTACTGAAACATCACAGTTTTATTACGATTAGTAAAGCATGAAAAGCATTATTTCAAGTACATGCAAGATGAAGATATTAATAAGTACCTTTGTGCTCCTAAATATTATTTTGATGATTTGAGATTGTTAATCTAAATTGATGATTTGCGACCTTTAAATGTTTCTTGATTCTTATATGAAAAAAAATAATTCAACCATTTATTTTTCAAATGTAATATGCCTTTGAAAATAATATGTAAGACTTTGTAAAACAAAAAAATTTTCTTTAATGAATGCATTTTTAAGTTATCATGTTGACTTGTAATAGTAATTAGATTCATAGTTCAAGGTTACTGACGACTACTCCCAGAGCTTTAAGAAACATGTTTTTCATGTTGATTTTCCCTCAAAATAATCTAAAGATAAAATTTCTTTAACATTACATTAATGCATCTATGTAGAGCTTTTTTATAAGGAACATGTCAATACATTCATTTAGATAAAGTTAAATAAGACTTGTTGTGGGTGGCATTACCATCAGTTCAGTTTTCTTGAATGCAATGTGCATTTGGCTGACAGAACAGGTAACGTAAATGGAAAATATAAATGTTGCTGTCATTCGAGGAAAGTGTTTTCAAGTCCTTGTCAGAGCAGTAAGTATGGATAGAAAGACAACTGACAACTGTACATATACAAATGTAAACCAAGGCAATAAATGCCAATAGAATGTTGACGGTTGTGAAGGTGAAAATGTCTGAGAACTTTGCACATTTTGATTGATATTACTTTTAAAGTTTGAAATACAAAACTTACATTAAACATAAGGAACAAGCTGTAAGCGGTAAGCTGTAAGATAACATTGTATATCTTCAAACTAATAAATAACTTTGATCAAAAACGTTACTTGTGTTTAAACTTTAAGCTCATTTTGTTTTCAAGATGTTAATGGCTGTATTATTAATAAATCAATTTTTTTAAACTATAATTATAAATAATTTAAGAGCTTATATCACAACTGGTTCAGGTTGAAAGTTTAGTTTACCTCAACTAAAGTTTACACAGACAATATCGCACATACATAAACACTTATTGATTCCGAATAACCTTCGAAAGGATTTGGATAGAATAATAAAGGACTTTCTAGTTACATGCACATGCTTGTTCATATCTGTACGTACTTGTTTATTTCAATGAATTTAATTTAATTTTCATAAATATTTTGAGTTGTTCATTGTTCAATGCGTTTTTGTTGGTGTTGTTGTCGCCTTACAGCTGAAGGTGTGCTCAGAAGCACATAAACGTGAATGTTAGCCGCAAACAACTAATACAATCAGTAACAAATACACACACACACACACATACTCTCCCTTTCTCTCTCTCTCTTACAACTGTAGTTGCATTGTTGTAAAAATTGTAGCAGTGAAAGCCATAAAAACCATACGTACTCTGTTGTATGCAGCAGGATGCCTGGATGCAGCAGGGAGAGGTCAGAGTTTGGGGGAAGGGGTGTATGCACAAGCTGTTTTACAGCTTGGCAAAGCATTGTTTTTATGGCAGTCGCTGGCTACCACTGTTAAGGTCAAAGTTCACAGCATTTGTTGAGGGCAAAAGGAGTCGACTGGTAAGCATACTGTGTGCTTTCAACTCAAGCTTAAGTTCGCACGTGAGGCATAAATATTTATAATTCCACAACACAACATTGAAATAAACATTCATATGAAGCTTAATAAGCTTAAGGAACTTGCAGCATGCTGCATGCTCCTTGCCACGTTTATAAACCTTAACAATTATCTTTATATTGCACAAGGTCAGGAATATTGATTGATTTATTTGGAGTTATATAAATGAATTTTATGGAATTGCTGTTAAGGGAATTATTAAAAGTTTTTTAAAAGTGTTATTAAATAAATATTGTACTCACTTATGCACTTTTACTTATTCCAATATTGATTGAATTTTATGGAATTCTTGTTAAAAGTTTTGTAAAATTGTTATTTATACATATTGTACTCACTTAAACCCTTTTATTTTCCTAACCCACTTCGTAAATTTATATTGATTGTAAGTAAACAACAGAAAATAGTTTTAATTACAAACTACATAAACTTATTGCAACTGGAATATCTTCGAGTTATGCTCGTATAAATAACTAAAAAAAAATAAAAGGCTTGCAATGTGTTTGTTTCTTACGGATACAAGTTTCGTTGACTCTCATTCATTCAGTTATTTATTATTCTATCAGATTTTCCTAGAACTCAATTGGCAATTACTTGTTTTCTATAGAAGTTGAACTTTAAAATTAATTCTATCAAAACTGTCGTTTTCATCATTTATGATTGGCTTTTATTCGAGGAAAAAATTGAAAATTATAAAATACAGCATTTAGTCATGTTTACTATCGCATTCTGATGTCTACTTATTGGGGCAGAGTTCTGGCTGATGCTTTGTATCTCACATTACGTATACGTAATGTGTATCAATGCAATGTCAAGTTATGTTAATCAATCCAATTGATTTTTAATATTTACGACTATTTATTTTACTTTGATGTGACGTTAGAGTGACACCTGTTGATCTTTTGCAACTTACCTGCCAATTGTTTGTTATTGCTGCTTTTCAATTCCACAAGCTCGAGTTGTTAATTGTTTTTGTGATGCAAAAGACGAAAAATAAACGCTGAAAAAAAAGCCAGAGGTAAACCAATAAAATGAGAAAAAAGAGAGCACAAAGAGAGCAAGTTGAGTCAAGCAAGTGGCAAACACGCAAAGGACATGCCAGTACAAGCGGCCATAGAACAAGCGGCCACAGAACAGAAAAAAAGAGGAAACAACACACGTTCACGTCGAGCAGGATCCAGGAAGGAACCAGGCACAAGGCAAACAGACAGGAAAGCAAAAAGCGACGACGACGACGACGACGGTGACTTTGGCGAATTGACGAGCAGCAGCAGCAGCCAAGGACAAGGATACTTAGGTAACAACAGCAATAACTATAACAAAAGCAAACGGGCGAATGAGAGAGTAGGAGAGGAAACGAAAGCATAGAGATATTCCAATAACAATGAGGCATCCAAAGAATAGCTGAAGAAGGCAGCAAAAAACTTTTGCCAGAACAGCGGAAGCTGGAATTAATTTTGCGTTCGGCAACGCTTGACTGCAGCTCAGGGAAAGAAGCTGCAATGAAAGGGGCGAGCAAAAGGAGGCAGGGATCCCTACTCAGGGAAAGTCCAACCAAACTTTGGCTAAATATTTGTCGACTACCTTTGGGCTCAAAAGAGCTGAAAAACACTAAAATTTCAGAGCAGATCTCAATTGCAGTACTTGCTGTCATACACACAGGCACCCAAAATAAAAAAATAGTACAAGGATAACAAAAGGATAACTTATAACATATGCATACGAGATGTGAATTGATTAAATCATATTCCGTAAATCATTTTCAAGCAGCTGCACAATTTGCATATTTTTCGCATAAAATGTGAGAAAAAAAAGGTAAAGTTTTGATTTGATTCAAAAGTAAAACTGATTTAATTAAGAATATTCTGGATTTTCATTTTTAAATTTGAACAATTTTTCTTTTGGGTAAGATCTAAAATTAACAGATTGAAATTTGAGTATGAATTAATTTAAATTAGAGTCGAAATTGTATAATAGCATAAAATTGATAAGAATTTTAAAATATCTGTTGATAAAAATAATTTAGGAAAATAATTGGGAAATCAAAGTGAGCTAGTGGTATTGAAAAGGATCTTCACTGATGATAATGTAAACAATGAATTACAGCTCAGTAAATGCCGGAAAATGCAGCTTATTTTCAAGT
The DNA here is from genome assembly GCA_035044365.1 of Drosophila neotestacea. Classification (NCBI taxonomy): domain Eukaryota; kingdom Metazoa; phylum Arthropoda; class Insecta; order Diptera; family Drosophilidae; genus Drosophila; species Drosophila neotestacea. Next base: position 851,698 of record JAWNMD010000270.1, read on the forward strand.
TATTAGACGTATCCCTCTCCCTTCTCTCTTAATCCTCTTTTACCCGCTAAGTACCACAAGTGGGTGTGGAATATAAGTACTTCTTATCAGGATGTTAGCAGAGTGTTGAGGCATATGCTGTGTCAAACCCATGACCTGCATCAGATTTTAGCTGGCAAATAAGGTTAATGGAATTTGTCAACAATCTGGGACTGGCAGGATGTCGGAACGATGGTTTCGGTAATGGGCTTTACCATTATAATAATACTTATTTTAAGCGACCGTCATGTGTCTTTTTTAATTGTTTTAAAAATGTACTTAGCTGAACAGGAGGAACCGAAGGAACCGAAGGAGCAGTGTTGCAGCAGGAGGCCGCACGAATGGCTGGAAGGACACTGACACACACACACACACACACACACAAACACAAATACACTCACACACGCTTTAAAAAAGGGAAAGCGACTTATACAGGCGATAAATTGTATTCTCTATTTTTCACTTTTTGCATAAAAAACAATTTAAAAAGCGACTTACACAATTTTTTGCAACGAATTCAATGCGCGAAAACGATTTTTTAAAGTTACTGTTGTTGTTGTTGCTGTTGTAGTTATTGTTATTATTGCTGTATGTAGTTAAAGTTGATATTGTATTTGTATATATTTTTTGAAAACTTATTTATTGTTTGAAAAGATCTGTGGCATCCACATTGGTGGACAATTCGAAAGCAACTAACTGAAAGCAAAGTGGCGGCCACCCACACAGCCGACGAAGCGTAGAGCTTTTTGTGTGAGCGAGAAGCTAAAGCTTTTGCGAAAGCGCGCGCGCACACACAGTTGCTATAAACATTATAGCTAACATCGACGTCGACGTCAACGTCGACAGCGCAGTCAGCGTTACTGCTCCTTTTAATCAAAAATGGGTAAAATAAATAATGGAGATTTTGATTTTACTGCGCGTCGATGGCGCACACAATTTTCATCCATGTGAAAATACACATATTATTTTTGTCAAGAGCACAGCTTTTACTGCGTTTTTTTTTTTTTCACATATGCATCTATGTATGTGTCTCATTGAAAATGTATCCTTGAGTGTTAATAAACTTAATTATGCTGCAATGTGTGTGAGTCCGAGGCAGGATGTGTTGCACACATTGTTTGTCGCTTCGACTAAAAAGTTTGCGCTCAAAAATAAACAATGTTGTTTAAAACTATTCGTTATTAGCTCTCATTATTTTTCATTCAAATTAGCATACCATTAAATTGCTATCGAGTGCCTATTGGGTAGACAAATTCTGAACATACTTAATTAACTGCCGTCGATTCAAAGCAGTCAACGGAAAATCAAAACTGTAAATCAGTAAAATTTACTTTTAATAGAATTTTTCATTTTTTATTAAAGTAAAATTAATTTAATTTAATATTTTTTTTTATTTATAATTTTATTTTTTTGTCGAATGCCTTTTTTCGATGTTAAACAAAACAAAATAAACACATTGAATGAACAATATAGGCACTAAGCAAAAGTCTGACGCATAATTTTTAACAAATAATGAATGTACTTTCTAAATTTTTAAGCTACACATTTTTTGTAATTTAACCTTACATTTAGACCTACAATCTAAACAAAGCTCAAACAAGCTGCCAACTGAACTTTTTGGTTGAAATGCAGGGGAAGTATACACCTTATGAACATCCTATAGTTCGAGTTTAGTTTAGCCAATTTAATAAGGAATTATACTTATATGGAAACTAAACTTTTATGGTATAACATTTAGCTAAAGCCTGAATATAACGTAATTTATTAAATAGCAATATCATATTTAATTAAAAGTTAATTTCATATTGTTTTTGTGTTTATTGTTTCCTAAAAACTTCCTTCCTCAATTTCAAAAACGTTTGCAATAAAGAATGAAACGTAAAAATTTTAGTTAATTTTTTTTTCTTTTGTTAAATGACCTTCATTACAAAACATGACACAGACACACACAAACAAACACACATACATTGAAAAAGCTGCCGCTTCAGCTGCCTCGACCTAGACACTGAAAGCGACGTTGACGATGGCAGCGAAATGGTTAGCTTTAGTGAGTGTGATGATGCTTTAAGGCATAAAATGGAGAGGAGGGATTGGTAACTCAACTTGTTCGGGCATGTGCTGAAGCTTACGAATCAAACAGGAAACGGAAACCGTTCTCGTTCTCGTTCTCATGCTCATGCTCATGCTGGTGCCCAGTAGTTTTGCATCTGCTGCGTAGGCGACTGAAGTTCGTTATAATAAAACTTTAAGGCGATTATGAAAAGAGCGCTAAGTGAGTGCCTTAGGGAAAATAATAACAATAAGTGTACAAAAACAGCAAGAGCTAAAATAAAATACAGTATTTGTAATAATAAGCGTAACTGGAATAATTTCATTTTGTGCTATGGCTTGAGGCTTTTTTGATATATGGTATGTATACTTATTACAAAATTCTTTTTGTTGTTGGCTTAACTTACAGCTGTTGTTTTTATGGCTGTTATTGTTGCTATTCTTGTGTAAGGTTATGAATGAAAAGCTTTTTCAATTCAACATTACGATTGTCCCTTCAGCTACATTTCCGACGATTTCCGTCGTTGTTGTTATTGCCGAGCTGCAAAAAGCTCCACGCGCTGCTCTTTTTTTTTACGTGTGGGCTGTGTGGGGTAAACCTTGACAGGTCGTTAACAAGGCATTAAAAAGCCCCTGGCAGAGGCAGCGAAAATTAAAGAAGGGGGAGTTGCCACTGTTGATGCTGAGCTTGGCAATTGTTGCAACCGTAGCTCAGTTTTCTTAACGATTTGAAGATAATTCTTAGAAATATATAGCTACTATTCGCTTGTTTTATTCATGCCTCACTTAAAATTTCAAAGTTATCTTTTTTATGAAAACCTTGACTTAAGCTTAGTTCAAGTTTATGCATTTTCAAGTATATTTTTAAGTAATTTCTATTTTCAATAATCTCTAGCGATGAAATGTCGGTAATTTTTTAAGCCAATTTTTCACATGAAATCAAGAAGGCTAATAATTAAAATTTTATGTTTATACACCAAACGAAGTTACACGAATGTTTTTAGATAAAATATATTTTCCATATCAGAAGAAGATGCTTATATAAATTTATCTCAAATCTCAGCAAAGGTTAATACCTTATATTTGCAAATTTAATACAATAAGTAAATAAGTTTAAAATGTTTTTTTTTTTAATATAATATGTTTTGCACGTCGATCAATAAAGGGATTTTTAAATTACTTTCAACATTTTGTGGTTGCTTTTAATTTGATCTTTAAACTGGACTTGTTCTAAGCTGAGCTTTCAGCATATGCACAAACCCCAAAGACAACTGCTTGAGCTAATTCTTAAAGAGAAATGTGTAATCTAAGCTCATGCAAGTTAAGAGAATTTCTGCTCTCTTCTGACATACATTTAAGAGCAGCGACGCGACGCTTCGAACAGCTGATCAATTGTTTGCGACCAAGCATTATTCGCAAGAGCGCACCTTTGAGAGAGAGAGCTGTAGAAGTAAAGATTGCTACATTTTTACGTTAATTGTGTGGGTCAATACAAAAGTTGATGGAATTTCATACAAACAAATAAGGAAATATAAATTTAATTTAAATACAAAATAATAAATGATTTAATTTAAACAAATATTTTAGTTACACTTTCTTAATTTTATTAATGTATTAATTATATAATAAATATCCTTTTTATTGACACAGCTATGTCAGTAGTATAGCTGATTATTAAAAATTATAAGCTAATTGCATATATTATACTCTTATGATCCAGTAGCAATGTAAACTTTTCGATCTGCCCTCGCTATTATACGGCTGTGTGCGTGACGATCGAGTCGACACTCATAACATAAAAAGCCGCTTCAATAAGATTCACGTTGACAGTTCGCATTTTGCAGCAAATGAAATCGACGTGAAATCGCAGCGTGTTTTGAATTACATTTTTGCCAATTGCATCGCATGTTGTACAGTGTTGTGTGTTGGTGTTATTGGGTTGTGCTGTGTTAAGTGTCTTCGTTTTAATAAATTCAACTTAATGTCGAAGTTGCAAGCGAATTAAATTCAAGTTTAAGTCTGAAGAAGCGATAGTTGCATAAGGGAAAGAAATTGCTTCGCGTGTTTTCAACAAATTAACAACAAACATGAGCCACGATAGGTAATTTTAAAATGCTAAATATAAGAACAGAATTAATTCAAATAAAACTGTTTTAAAACCATTACTCAACTGTTTACTTAGCTAAGCTCCAAGCTCTTTCTGTTTACTTTTTTCCATTCAATTTCACTGCATGTTAAGCAGTCTCAACTTTAAACTGAGAAAAAGTACCTCAAACAAAAGCCAAACTCGTTTCTTCCATATGGTTTTAAACTTACAGGCGCCTGTTGCCAGGCCTTGAATATAGATTAAAGTCGAACAACATTGATAATAGGTCGTCTGTGACGCGTCGTCTGGTGAAATCCATAGCTTATAGCAAGTGAGAGTGCTCAACTTGGATATACCCTTTGTACTTAAAGTTGCTGTCGTTTCATGTGATCTTTAGATTGATGAGCATGATCAATAGTTGATGCTGCTCACGAATAGTATGAAATTCTTAAAACTAATCAAACTTTGCATTTTGATCAATGAATCGTTCATTGATATATGTGAATTAATTGTTCATTCACGATCTGCTACTTAATCAATTACCATCAGCTAGTTTCAAAGGCCACTCTGTAAATTACAGATAAGATATCAATTCCATTCAATTAAAACTTGTTCACAACAAGAAGAATTAATTCATTGGTAGCAGTTGCATTTGAAAGTGTTTAAGTAACCAATTAGAAGATTGTATAATGCACTTATGACACTGTTTAACAAATAAAGAAACAAACAAGAAGAATGCTCAGAATCAAGCAGTCATTAATTCAGTCAATTCTTCAATAAGAATATGACATGATTAATAGACGATTGATAGACAGTTCTGTTATCAAACAAACAAAGAAATTCAAAGTCGCAATTTGCGAATTTTTATGCATTTTATTCTTGACTGTGCAATTTGGTATAAGTCTACCAAAATCCCGTTTAAGTCACATTTATTTTGATTGAAAACAATCGCAAACAATTGATTGATTACAAATTATGTCGCATGACTCATAATTGTTATGAAATTCAAGGCAAACGAAATGGTTAAAAATGTTGTAAATTTTTAATAAACTATAAATTACTCTCAATTAATAAACTCTTCAGCAATTTCTGTTTTTGTTTGTTGATATGCAAATTAGTCAAACAAATTTGTTCAGCATTTTTAATTAATGCGATAAGCAAATGCTTTCGGCTTCTGTCTTGATAACCAGCTTTGGGGTTTGCTTTAATATCGATTAAAAAAAAAACAAAAATAAATTAGTGAAACAGATACACCACAAATTCCCACGTTCAACAATTGGTCTGTTATCTTATCTGCAATTAAATTACGCATACGCAGGCTGGTACGGTGTAGTCATGCCAACTGCAACCACAATTGAGTTGAAGCGCTAATGATGATGAAATCAATGCGTTTATTATTAAGAGGCACTGTTTTGTTGATTGGAGCCTGCAGTGAGATCTTTATTGATGCCTATTTGATTGGCTCAATTAGTTTGCCATGGAAAATTCATAAACCGATGCGAGTACAATGGACACACGACTGTGGTTCGTGTATTGTACGAGGGTATCACGATATTATCTATAAATTTTCTAATTTATGCTGTCAACACGAAACTTGTTCAATTTGCACATTTAAATGATAAGCAAACCGCGTCCAACTTTCTCATTGATATCAATCACGCCGATTATTGATTAACAGCGTGTGATTCTTCAGTTTTTCCTCTTGTCCGAGTGTTTATGTCATTATCTTTATATTTAATTTGCCGTATTTGTAATAATTGCAATACCATCGATATTTGTCTTTGTTATGGTATATTGAACCGCAATCTATTGTTTTATCAGCACTTCCTGATTTTAAAGCAGACTTTATTGATAATACAACGTATTCAATCTAAAAGTTGGTTTGTTTTGTTTCTTGTTCAAATAATTTCATTAAATGCGACTCACGATTACGCGAATTTGGCGTGTTCAATGCTGAATTGACTCTTGAAGGTTACATATATTTAGTATATAATATTATTTTGCTTGATCTTAATTAAATAGTTTACTTATAAAGAAAGTTGAATAAATAAATTTTGAAATAAATGTATTCTTTCGACAAAGACAAGATTTTTAAAAATAGAACGATATAGATATTATATTATTTAGCTGATCTTAAGAAATTGGATTGTATGTAAAGAAAGTTGTCATATTAAATTCATTCTTTCGTCAAAAACAAATTTGTATAAATAGATTTGTGGCAACATTTTCAACAGGGTATATTCACACTTTCTTATCATTGAAGGTCATTGATCTTTTGCACTCTCTTCAAAACGTGGAGACATTATACTATTATGATTGTGTAATATTTTTAAAATATTTTAAAATATATTACAATAGACTGTTGCAAATTCTGACTCTACATACGCACTTCCTTATCAATAATCATGGACACTTATAAAATATGTGTAAGACAGGGCGTAAATCAAGGTGAAATCAACTTTTGCCTTGACAACCAAAAGTTATTGGCACTTGGCAGCTGTTTAGCTAACGCGAATAAAACATTGCATTAAACTAAATCGAAATAAAAAGAAAATCATTAAAAATTTAAAATAATTATTTTCGCCTATCAAAACAATTACAAAGCACAACAAAACAAAAGCCAAAAGCGAAACCAAAAAAGGTGACAGACAATTAGGTGAATCCAACAAAAAACGTGTGTAAATAAATGTGAATAAGATAATAAAACAAAACACGCAGCAAATGCCGTTTGTTGTTGTTGTTTTTGACGCCACTCGCGAATTGTTATTGTTTCTTATCGACAGAAAACCATAATCAAAACCAAAGACAAAAACAAAGCACGTCACATGTGGTGGCTTTTTGGTATATGACGTATACGCAATGTTCGCCGGCTACAATATTCTGATTTCTCTACGGCTCGTTGTCTTCGTGAGTCAGCCCCCTAAGCAAACACAATATAATTGCAACGTTTAACGGATCATTTGTAAAAACAGTAGTAATTAACAATTGCAACTGTTGACGGGAGAGAATCCGTAATAAAATTGCTTTTTAAGTTGTAGGTTACCGGTTTAATGGCTTGCAACACTCAAGTTCCCATGAAATATGCCACAAATGGCATTACTCAAACTGCAGTTGAATGGCATTTAAACCAGTTAATAAATTCTAAAGCTTAAACAAGCTTAACTGACCCTAAACGAACCGGCTCAGTTAGTCTCATATTTAACAAATATAATATGTAACAAATTAAATTAATTTAATGAATTTCAGACTTCTGTTTAACCCTTCATAACTTGAATTGAGATGTCAGTTCAATATTGAATGAATAATTAAAAATGAAAAGTTGTTCAGTCTTTCATTAATGATATTTTTTAAAATCACATTTCCGGAGAAATTATCCTTAAATGGACATTGACACTTCTTCTGCGACTGAATAAAATTAATGATGTTTATACTTACATTTATTTTAAAATGCTTTTTAACATTTTTCTCCTTATATTATTACATTCTTACAATATATATTTCTCTAAGAATTGTATTAACACAAAAGATGCGCAAGAAAATATATTCATTAAAATGCAAAAGTAGAGAATACAAATTTTTTACGCTTAATTTAAGCTTAAATTGATTCAATATCAACTCAGAATTCTTATTATTAATTTTTTTTATTTAACTGCTTCTGCTGCTGTTTGATTAATAGAGTTTTTAATTAAGACTATAAACAATTGTGATGTCATAGCACTCAATAAGTTGTGGCAATTCCGACAATTCCAAAAGTTTTAATAAAAACAACTGAAAAGACTTTTAATCTTTTGGTTCTATCTTTTGTTGCTCAACAGGGATGAGGAGTACAGCAAGTTTGTGCCACACAAGATAACATATTATGTGGCACCTGGATCTGAGTTTCAACGCAAGCATCCTAAACCTATGTCACAGCATTGTAGCCGCAAATTGTCAACCATCGATGAACAGGACTACGATGCGGCCAATCGGAGGGGCATGATAAATCAGGTAAGACCTGAAACCTAATGCTTGTCCTATAAATTCACAGCTAGTTTCTGGAATTCTCAATGCCAATTCCATATTTAAGCTTCCTCTCTCTCTGTCTCCTTATAACTGCAAAGCTTTGTCAAAGCTCGCTCTTTTTGTTTGCAGCGAAAGAGCGAGTTTTTGAACAGATGTTTCGCTTTTATGGTAACTTTCGTTAGCTGGCCTTGAAATTGGATTGCACTTCCGACATCCTGTGGCTTTTGCTAATGTCGATTGTCAGACAGGAGGGCAGGACGCCTTTAGGGACTCTCTCGTTGCCAACGAGGTACAGTCGTGGTTAAAACCTGAATTATGCGATTGTGATTTTTATGACAATTAGACAGTCATAGAGTTATCGGAATATCTGTAATCTTGACCACAGAATTGTGATTTTTCTTTTTTGGATTGTTATCAAAGAGACTACAAATCAATCACCAACTGGTAGAATTGATAGCTGTCGCTTTATACCGAGAAATATCATAAACATGACGAATAGAAGTCATATGTTTGTCCATACATATATTCATTACTGTCCAAAACTTTTCAAAAGGTTGTATAACAATTAAAGTCTAGAGTTCAGAAATAATATGAAGATATATGGTATTAGTGTTCATTTTTGAATTATTCTGTAAGTTGTATTTATACCACAATCGAAAAATATATATTTTAAAAAGATGCCCAGATTAAGCAAGATTTTTTTATCTATATTATTTTTTCGTACATTTTTTTTGCTAAGAATCTAAGAAGAAAATCTCCCAAAAAAGAAAATCTCACAAATGTGAGCGAGTGGGAGTTTCTAAAAGATTCTTAAAAATAATTGCTTTTCAATCAAAAATGTTGATAAAAATTGATTAAAATTAAAAGACATTGACTTTGAATGAAATGAGATTTATAATGTTAGTAATATCAGCTTTGAGCCAAATACGAGTGCTAGTAAAATATTTTCCAGACATGACGTTTTGCGTAGAAACCAAACAAAAGAATTGAAGGACAAAATGATAAGATATGCAATTGAACTTTCTTCGCGTGATTAGAAACATGGCAGGGAGCACATGTGACAATGATGATGATGACAGCGTGTCGGGAATTAAGAAAAATAGAATTCGATGCCAAGGCTTTACGTCATGCATCTATCTGCATTGTCTAACATGACAAATGAACGGGCCTGGTCTGAAACTGAGCCTTCAGAGATTGTTTATTACTATTACCTCAAATAGAAAGAGGGTCACTCGTCGTTAGTTGCAACAACTGCCTCTAATTGCATAGTGTCGCAACTTCAATTGGTGCCAATTGATGCAACAGAAATGTTTCCCTGTTTTCTATTTTATGCCCAATTTAAATTAATTAAATTGTGCGAATCTTTGTCTTTACTCAATGATTTTTATCTTTTATATCCCTTGCAGGTGTTGGCCACTTGTGCGGTGTTGTTGCTTTCCGCTGGATGTGGCATGCCCATTGGCTACTCGGCGGTATTGTTGCCACAACTCAGCGACAACTCCACTGAGATACCCATTACGGTTAGCACGGGTTCCTGGATAGGTAAGTGAAAGAAATAAATTAAAACTACATAGTTTAAAAGACAGTTGAAAGTAGCTGAGAGTATGAGACTCTGTACTTGTAATGTATTATCAATACAATGGTTAATTGAGTCATTTCTGAGCTCATTATCCATCTTTATTCGATAGTAAGGATCCAAACCGTAACAAAGCAATTAGACCTGGTTTCTAATACAAACCTTATTTGCTAAAGATATAGAGGAACTTCTATACATTGTTTGGTATCCCTAGCTCTTTTAATCTCAAGAATATGTATACTTTACTTCTTCTGCCTTTTATACACTTTTGATTGTCATTTAATCCATTTTCTCTTTCTTAATATTTGCAGCTAGTGTTCACAGTTTGGCAACACCATTTGGCTCATTGATGTCTGGACCTTTGGCCGACTGTTTGGGACGTCGAAGGACGCTGCTTGTATCGGTGATTCCCCTTTTTCTGGGCTGGAGCACAATGGCTATGTCGCACTCGGTGAAGGCTATAATATTTGCGCGTTTCCTTTGCGGCTTTGCCACTGGCATTTTGGGTGGACCTGGACAGGTATGTGACATGTGGCATGTGAAATGTGGAGGCCAAAAGTTCATTCACACAAGCGTTTGTCCGACTGACCCATTAACCAGATTATACAATAAACACGGCCTTGAACTCGTGTAGGAATAAGCACAACATTTAGAATAAGAATAAGTTAATCAAGTTGTCAGTCAGTTACTACGCAAGTGAAAGTGGCATGCGGCATGTTGTACAAGTATGCGGCAGCTTTGCTGTCAATTGCTCACTTCATGCTATTGTCCCGACATCTGATGCTTCCATTGTGTCTATGATAATCCAAGCGTCAGCGTCAGCAACAAGTCAAGTGAGCAACAATTTGTTGAGTCGGTTTGTCTGTCAACAGTCTTCAGTCCCGTTGTATGTTTATTTATCTTATGGATATGCCCATGACTTATCAAGCGGCCAAAATGATAACGAAAGCGACAACGTCAACGTCATCTTTAAATGGACAGCGGCATTTGCATTAGCAGCTTTAGCTTTCCGCACATTAAGTTCCGGATTCTTGACCTTAGTCTATAATAAGTTTGTTTTTTTTTTTTTATTCAACTGCCTCTTTTCTCTTGCCAGTTGCTGTGGGTGCGCTCGGAATCCCCTCCGTTTATTCCCTCTCCCTTCCTCACTCTCTGTCTTCCTCTAGCGCTTTCTCAAATATTCTTTTGCTGGCAACTTGTTGCGCGTGTTCATTAATAGTCGCCGTCGCAGTGGCAAGATTTATGATTTTATGATTATCTTGCAGCATTTGCTGATGACAAAGATTAAGATTAAGCTGTTAGATATTTTAGATATGTACGTGATGTTTTTGTGACCCTGTTTTCCATTCAATTTGATCAAATTGTTTGTTTATACACACAAGTCAGTCCCATCAGTCAGTCAGTCAATGTGTGTGTTTGAAGATTAAGGGAAAGTTGTTGTCTAGAGCTTGTGCGAGGTCAAGGTTCATTGTGTGGTTCACAAATTTATGTGTATACTACAGAGCTTTAAATGGTTTCGTTTCTGGTTTTGATAGGCAGCCAAAATATTGTTAGTTGGGCTATAAGTCCAAACAGTCTTTTAAGATAGTTTAAAGGTAGGTATGCTAGGAAAATTAGGAAGATTAATAAAAGATATAAGTAAGGACAGTTTGTTGAGTTAGGCAAGACTCTTAATGTTCTTTATCACACAGATCAACTTAAAGATGATATAGATCCGCATATTAATAAAATAACATAAATATCGAAAGATTTTGGGATGAACTTTCTTCGCAATAAGAAGTTTGATGAACACTTTTGTCTTGTAAAGAAGATTTACAAAATAATTAGCTATGATAGTGGAGGAAGAAGTCTACATATGAAAATTCTTATGATGGTTCAAAAAAGAATTGATTACTTTCTTACTGATATAGTTTTTATTGCAGGTAAAGTTTCAGATTTAAAAACTAATATTTTTAAATTGTTTCTTCCTAGGTATACATTGCGGAAACAGCCGAGCCGAATTTGCGTAGTCTACTTATTGGTGCACCATATGTGGCATATTCGTGTGGCATTCTGCTCGTATATTCCCTGGGAACCATGTTGTACTGGCGCAGTGTGGCGTGGTGTGCAAATATTTTGCCTGCCTTGGCTGTGGTGGCCATCTTTTGCATACCGGAAACACCTGCCTGGTTACTGCGCAATGGACACGATAAACGTGCTCTACAGGCACTGACATTCCTTAGGGGCAGTGAAATTGGGGCACAAAAGGAGCTCAACGATATGAGGCAGCGTTTGGATAAGGAGCGTGCAACCACAAGAACAAATGAGAACATCTTTAGTCTTTGTTGTCAGCGAGTTGCACTTAAACCATTGTTTATTGTGATTGTCTTCTCGCTGCTCCAAATGTTCTCCGGCACCTTCATTGTGATCTTTTATGCGATTGACATTGTATCCGAGTTTGGAGCGGACTTTGATACCAAGCAGGCGGCAATTTGGACTGCGGCAGTGCGTGTGCTCTGTTGCATGATCTTTTGTGGCATATTGATCTTTGTGCGTCGACGTCTTATCATGATCTTGTCGGGCATTGGATCTGGATTGTTCTGTCTGGCATTGAGTGTGTTTATGTATATACGAGTTGGTCAGCCCAAGATGCCCTACGATGTCATCGTCGCTGGCGGATGCCTTCTGGGCTACATTGTATTTAATACAGCACTGATGGTGATGCCCGGCATTATGATTGGAGAACTGTTCCCAGCCCGAATTCGAGGTCGCACAGCTGGCGGAGTATTTGCCTCTATGAATGTGGCTCTGTTTATTTTTGCCAAGTTTTTCCCTGCACTCCAAACGTGGCTGAAGATGCGAGGTGTCTTCCTGGTCTTTGCCGCATCCAGTTTCCTGCTCACGTTTTTCATGTGTCTCTTTCAGCCGGAGACAAAGGGTCGTAGTCTGGAGCACATTGAGGATTATTTCAATGGTAACAATTGGCTGTGGTTCAAACGTGATCGGGGCTACAAAACCGTCAAATTGATGCCACTGCAACCGCTCAAAAAGGACAATAGTACAGAGCATGCCTAAGATCATTAATAGAAGATTCTCAAATACAAACATAATCAGTCTATACAGGGCTTCTAAGATTCCATAGTTTTTAGTTAGTATTATTTGTAGCTTCTAATTATGCTGGAGTACCTCGTAGTTGTAATCCAAGCGTCTTTTCAGTGTTCCTTACCAAACTTTTAAAGAAAACTTTACCAAAACAAAGAAGAAATAATTTTCTCTCAATTTCTGTCAATCTAAAACATGTGATTTTTGCAATTCTGCATAATTTTTCTTAGTCTCGATATATATTTATATATATAGTATATATACATAAATGATACAAATAAATATATGATTAGCAATAAAAATACATTTAACTATCAATAAAATAAACCTATATATCAAAATTTATTGTTGTTTAAACTTGAGCGCCGTTATCCACAAGCGCAGCCAACTTTAAGATTCTGTTTATATCGACTTGCCACCACAATCCTACAGAGGCGGTGCAGTGGCAATCGCGAAAAGCTGTCAAATTAGCTTTAAAGCTAATTGTTATCTACCGACCGCCACATTTCGGCTGTTATGTTAAATCTCTGCAATCATTGTTGTATAGCTGTTAAGTTTAAATTTGCAATTTGTGAGCGGCAGCTTGAATATTTAAAGCCAAGTAACGGTAACTATGCACCGCACTAAATTTGTTTTACCGAATACATACAAACATATAAATACAGTAGTAGCAGAAGTAGTACTAGTAGTATACACTATTATTATACACTCCATGATTTTAGTCAACTTTAAAAGCCCACTCGTCTGAAGTACTTTCTATTTAATAATTAAAAACTGCAGTGGACCCAGAGAGATTTATAAAAACTTTTGTACTAACTCAACTAATTTAGTTCACAACAACTAGAACAATTAGCAAAGCTCTAATACCGCTCCCTCATATCTATTAGGCATCCTTAGCTGAGGACAGTCACCTTATATCCATGTGCAGTTTTATATTTTATCTAAACTAAAACCCCACGCGACATTTAATTTTTAATAGACTTCTCAGTAGGACTTGAGTTGTGCTTTCAAATTAATTCCTGCAACTGACAAATAAAGCAGATCGACTAGAACATGCCCTGTACATACTAAGTACAACTCACTTGTGTTCACACATAAATAAGCTTTTGGAGTGTTGTGGCATAGAAGAATATTTATCATAGGACTGATTTACAGGGTATAAAATAACTGACCACTCATGCATATTTAAAATTCTATTACCCTCCCTTCAAACCTCCCTCTACTTCTGCACTCGGTTTCACAGTGTGCTAATAAATTGTATAATTCTCTCTTTTTTCGCTGTTGGTTATTTTGGCTCGGCAAACTCGTGCCGTGTATTTTCTTTGTGCATTCTTTGTTGGGCAGAGAGGTGGTGAACTAGTGCATAGCTTGGGGTACTAGAGGTGGGGAGGTACTAGCTGGTGGGTGGACAATAGCTGGAATGTAGGAAAAAATTGCTGCGGCATACCGGAAACGCTTCAAGTTGCTGAGCTCATTCGTCTCTGCGATTTGTTGGCATTTTAACGCGCTCAAGTACCGACCAACAAGTTATCTAGCTGTACGGAATGCTCGACTAGCAAACACCCTGTAGGTAAGTTAACTGCTGCTGAGTTAACTGAAATAAGGTAAGAGAATAAACCATAGATTGACTTTTATATGTTTGTATTTATAGTCAGTTGAGTTTACTCTGTTAGAAATTTATATAAGGTGTGTACAATTTCTTGCACAGGTATTGATAACTGTAACATATGCACACACTAGTAGCGCATACTCTATTGGCTGCTAACAAGTAAAGGATATAAGCCTGCCCTGCAATTGTTCAGCTCTGCTCATCAGCTGAATACGAGTGGCTAACAGGGAAAACAGGGTCGGGAAGGTTGACTGCTCATGCAATGATAAATGAAGTTTTAGTGGCTTTTGACCCATTTAATAAATTGTTAAAGTTGAAAAATGTGCAAGAATATTGTAAACTTTTATATAGCGTATGCAATATATATACAATTTTTTTTTCTTGTTGTTGCTGGAATTAGGGTTAATTTAAAAGTTGCCATTGCGTCGTTGCTTGCAACACTGACCCATGGATTGTGAGTGTAACTTGTATTTGTATTTGTTGCAGTTGTTGCACTTATTCTTGTTGTTGTTGTGCCAAGTTGCCATGTTGCAAAGTTTATGCTGGCCCACTTTTTGCTATGGCAAAAGTTGCGGAATTTTAAATAATTTTGTTAAATTGCATAACGTGCCATGTCGTCCAGCTGATCCTGTCCTCCACTTCTATACTCTTCCCTCTCATCCAAATACCAGTCTTACTTGGCCTCATCCATGCCAGGGACAAACTTTAAACTTGCCTGCTTATTAAGTTAGTGGCGACAGTTTTGAGTTAATGGGATTATGTGCCATTAGCAACTGCTGCCCTTTAAATGTAATTCCTCTTTCTATATTTTTTCCATCTTGTGGCAACAATGTCCACAATAAATAAGCTTAGGTTGCATAGCGGCAAGGTGGGGAATATAAAGTGGGGGCTAAGAGTTCCTGCCATTTTTGAGCCATAATAACAAGTATAAAAAAGGCTTTTTGGCAAGAGTCTATTAGAGCCAGATTCAAAGCCAGAGACGTTGATTCTGAATAAGGCAGGCAAGCAGGCAGCCAGATCCTTGCTCATATATATATATATATATATATATATATATGTATAGAGGAGTAAGAATGTTGGTATTTTGTGTGCATCTAAAGCTGTATAAACAATTTTCTATTATGCAAAAATAACAAGCAAACAACAATAATAACAACTACAATACATTTTTGCATAAGAAAGCCAGTCTGAAGTTGAAGTATGGCCAAAGAAGCAGCAACTCTCCACTCCTTTTATAGATCAAATAGTAAAAAAATGTGCCAAGCCGGAAAGCCTTTTTGATACCCTACTTATACTACTACCCTACTTGATGGTGTCTTGAATATTTTTTTAAAGAGTCTTTGACTTATACAAATGTTTATTTAGTCAAATAAAAATCAATAATTTTTTAAAAACCTATCCTCCAGTAAGGCTAAATTTCGTGTTTATTCAGTCTTAGGCTCGTATTGATTTGCATTGAAGCTTAGAAAATTGCTCAACTTATAAATATATTTTAAGGTATGCATTCTTTTATTTTAAATGCGGCTTCCAGGTTGATCGCAGTTATATACATTTAATCAGTCACAAGCTTTATTTAAAGCAAGGATCAAAACCGTGTTCAAAGGTGGCTCAAGAGCGGTTTGGCATCAAATCTTTTAAGTGCTTTTAACTACTCTGCTGAAATTTGGTTGGTAGCTTAATTTTATATATTTTTGTGGCTTAAAAACAGTTTTTCAGCTTTGCTTGAAAGCATTTTAAATCGCTGTAAAACCGTGTCAAAAGTCATTTGAACCTGGTTCATGTAAAAGATACTTACGTCCCTAATTAGATAATTTCTACTTCTTCGCCTGCAATATGACCACAGTTGCTAACTAGCTGGTAAAACTGTAGCTACTTCCAAGTCAACGCGAATGATGTAGGGAGCGCACACACACACACACACACACCCACACACACACAGAAAGATACACACAGGATGGAGGCAACATTTTTGCTAGTGAAGCCACAAGAACAGCAGACGGCACTGAGACGCGGCAGCCACAACAGTGTATAATGTTAAGGAGCAACCACCTTGCCTCTCCCACCTCCAGGACCCTCCACCCTTGCTCCAACCTTCTCTCCCTGATCCTGTGCAGTTGCAGCCACAGGATGAAGCAAAAACGCAGTTGTCGCTGGGTAGCGAAAAGTGCTGAGCATAAATAAGACATTTGCGTGTGTAAGCACACAGCGACAACAATAGCAACAACAATAGCAACAGCAACAGCAACAATGGCAGGCCAAGAAACACAGCAACAACATCGACTTAAAATAACTCTACACGCAACATTGAAATGTGGTGAAGTTGGCACAAGGACATCAACAACAACAACGACAAGCACAAGGAGAAAGACGACCACAGGCGCTGCGGGTTGAAAGACAATAATTTCAAACTGCTTTCAAAGCAAAGTCGCCAGCAAAAGTAATGCAAAATGCAAAGTCATCGCACCGCCCGTACATACCAAGTGGTTGCAGTTGATCCGATCCCTTCCTAGCATAAACCACCCATCATGCAGCCACCCACTTAGCGGCACCAACAGCAGCAGCTCCACCCTGACAATTATTGTGATTTTGTATGCCCTTACAGTGGGTACTCAAATTTGATCATTCAGTGTGTGACGCAGATCCGTTGATAACAGGATCAGGTTGATAAGTGTAATTTATTATCAACTCTATTTCTGTAGATATACTTTAAGCAAGATCTACAACTTAACAATTGTGTGAATAATATTATATTCAAAGTCAAATTATGCCCTACATAAAGTATTTCCATTAATTATCATCAATATTGAACGATTTGAACATATAACTATTAAACATTGAGATATTTTATCTGACTATTTTTGTATAACAAAATCTGCTGTCTTAAGAATTACCCTCTGAAGAGGTAAACAAGTTTGTTTTTCAATTTAAGAACCTTATGATAATTGTCATAATAATATTTGATTATCTTATATCTTACATGACTCCCTAATAGCTTAATGAAAGAATTGTTTTTTCATTGTCCAAATAAATATAAGCTTGAGAATATGTTGTAAGTTTCTGTAAATAAAATACACAACATTTTTATTTTGTAGATAGAAATCATTAAGCTGTATCATTTAATAATCTTACAAAACGTAAATACACAAATTCATTTTTAAACTCAAAGTATATTTTTTAATAATTCAAAATTGAAGGTATTAAAATCAAAATAAAATACTTCTAAATAACTTAGTTTTAATACGAATATACTTCTTTAAAGGGTATTTAAAGTGAGTCGCTCCTTTTTGATTTGTTTACGCTAGTTATTTTTTTGTTGTGCTCCTCTTGAGTGCGGGCAGCTCGTGCACATGCATTTATTTAAATTCCTTTTGTCACAATGTGTGTGTGTGTATGTGTGTGAGTGTATGTTGCCTCATTTTGCCAATGTATTCATTGTCTGTGAAATTGTTGTGCGGCATGCCGGAGCGTAATGTCTTTCTTTAGCTTGTGCTCGAGTCTAGAACTCGAGTATAAAACTCACGATTCTCCATTCTGACTGCAGTTTGCGGTTTTTAACTTGTGACAATTTTAAGTGGCTGCCGTTTGTCTCCCACGTTGGATTTCCAGTTACAAGATATATCCCAACATACTGCTCTGGCTTTCAGCTACTAAGATTTTCACAAAATTTAATGTTTCTGATTTGCTGCTTATAAATTGTGCTACTAGTATAATAAATACCTGCTTTACATTTTCGTAATGCAAGCCGGCTTGACTGCAGTTTCCATGTTCATTTCAAAGCAGATAAGCTTCATTTTGGTTGTATTTCAAAGGCTTATAATGGAGCTACTTTAATAGCCTTGTCACAATCGTTTTAAAAAAATGCTTCACATGTGAGATGGTAAAAAACAAGTCAAATTAAATTGGAATGGTTATATATACAGTTTTTAGTTAATCTGAAAGCGGAGGAGAGATAAGGTGTGAAAAGTCTTGATTTAATTAACTTCCTTTCGTTACGTATACGTAATAAGACTGCTGCTAAATCTCTAAAGTTGCAATAAAATAATAAGCTGAATGCATATCGATAGCTATAATATTCTTTATAGTAATTTCCGATTATTACCTGATTCTTTAATTTAAATTGTATTATAGTTAAATGAGCAAACATATATTATTTGTAAGCTTAATTAAAAGACAACTCAACGTCATTGATTACATTTATTTACGCCTTTGTTAATCGATTTGCTTTGATTATTTCCAAGCAACTTTAGTCTGTTATTCAGTTATTCACATATCTTTTCCACTCAGACTGCGAATGCCATTAGACTTTGCATAGTTGGCTCACCTTTTCAGTCTGTTGCTTATGTGGAGCACTTTCACAGCTTTTCAACTTACTCGTACCAGTGAAACTAATGCAAGTACAACAAGAACAACACTTTGGGTCCTTCCGGAAAACTCTTAGCTTCACTTCCCATACCCCTTTTATCATCTCCCCCTAACTCTCTCAGTTTGCTGGCATTCAATTTTCAATCATGTCCCAGATCGTATTGCATCAAGTTTAATGCCCATTTCTGTTGGGCATAGAGAGGTCTCGTGACCCATTTGGTTGCTTTATATCGTGCATCAGTCCATTGTCATTATGCGGCCTTTTGCTGCCTCACACCTGCCGCATGCCACGCCCACCATGACGCACTTAACTTTTGAGAAGACAGAGAAGAGGCGCATCCATAATCCTGCAAAGTTTCCTGTCGCTGCCAACAACCTTTTGCTTTTGCTGTTGCTTTTGTTGTTTGCTGCCAAACAAAAGGAAAACAATTTTCATGCGTGCATGCGAAAAATCAAAGGAAAATTCACCCACACACACACTCACACAGAAACGCAGAGTGAGTGAAGAAACACATGCAAGGCCTACAACAATGCCTATTTTGTGAGATAAGAAAACAGCACTAACATCAACTCAAAGCAATTTCCAAGTGCCAGAGAGAACAGGTATACGAGTATGTTTGGACCTGGTTCAAGCATAGGACCCTCATCCACTCTCCACTCCCCCCAAACAATACAAAACCAGCGACACTCGGCTCTGAGTTTTTTCTGCAACCTCTATTGTTAGTCTACACTAATTTCTGGGCATATCAACTAAGGTAACTTGGTAAAATTTATCCTAATCTGAATGTTGAGTAAGGAGTTGATTTCTACCCAGACTTTATTAATTTTTGGCTCAAACAGATTTTCTGTTGGCCAGATAAATTAAGAGATAACATACGTATTTTTAGCATACTTTTTTGGGGCTTTCTTTGAATGTTTTGTTTATTTAATACAAATTGAATGAATACAAATATAAAGTGAATATGAAATTGACAATATGGTAGCATTAGCATTAAAAAATTTATTAAAAATTAATTAATGTAATTCCTATTTTGTACAGATTTCTTTAGATTTGATTGTAGATTTGATTAGATAAGATTGTAGTCTCATTACAAGTTAAAATACTGTACAATTTTTTGTAATATAGAGTATTTATAATTCGTCATGGTTAATGCACTTAAATTAGTGGTCCCGTTTTTTGTTAGTTGTTGTCAACGGCAGACAGGCAAAGCTTTGTTATAAGCTAGTCGGTAGCGCTATAAGCCATTTTCCGGCTGGTTGAATGACACGCCAGAAATTACGTATACGACGCATACATGGCAAATACACATGCGAATTGTATACCCTAATATTTGTTAGGCAAAAGCAATTAGCAGAGGGGTAGACAGAGAGAGAGGGGGAGAGAGAGAGAAAGAAAGAGAGAGGTAAGACAAGTAGCCTCGATTTCAACGAGCTCATTAAGCGTTTAAGCATAAATGCCAATGGCACGCTAATTAACACAGCAGCTGAAAATGGAACTGTGGCTGTGGATGTGAATACGGAAGTGGAAGTGGAAGTGGATGGGGCACTGGAACTTGCCACTTGGCATTTGCCACTTGTCCGAAGTCGGAAGAAGTTGCTTACCAGCTCGAAAGTCGATGGAAATGCCGCGTCCGTTGTCCAGATTTGTGGCAAACGCTTCGCCCACCTGGCAAATGCTTGTCGAAACTTTTATAATTATGTTCGAGCTATGGTAAAAGTTTCAACGATGCCGGCGTCTGCTCATTTCTCAATTCTTGGCCAAGTTTGGTTGCAGTGAAAGTTTTCTTTTAATATTTTATTTTTTATTTCTAGTACCCTGTTAAATGCTGAAGTAAGATAAAGGATTGCAACAATTATAAATATATTTTGAATTAAACTTGGCTGTTGATTTGTTATACGATCTCAGCGCTTAGGAAAGCTAGACTATGGAAACTGAGTATACAGTTGCTCCGATACCCTACACAACTTTAATAGACTTTGAATTTGCAATTTCTTACCCTTAAAGACCAAACATAAACACAATACAACATATACAATGTTATTATAAAGGGTATCTTCTAGTAGTTCACTCTTAGATATATGTAGTATATATATATTTTTTTTTTACAGTTACCGTTGTGTCTCTGGCACTTTTCAACTTTAACAAGTGGCTGCTGTGCAGTGGGCGTGGCAAAGTTGTCAGTTACTTGCCCGCCTACAAGTTAATTACGCGCTGTGCGCTTTGCTGCGTGCGGCAGCACTTCCGGTTTGCTTGACGCCACTTCCGATGCGGCCAAGGAAATTAAAAATGTCGCTGCGACACATGAAGGCGGCCCGTTAATTAAATGCCGTAACAACAAGCAATAATGGGGAATGTTTCGCGATCCATTCGACATGTTTCCATGTACTCTGTCCTGTGCCCTCTGTCCTCTGTCCTTCATCCTGTTTCCTGTGCAATGTTGCCTCATTTTTTAATCAATTAAAAATGCCACTTAAATGCGCCTGGCGGCTACAAATATTTTCATGTTTCGATGTATTTCAGTTGTCGCCACTTGCCCACATTTCCCAACCATCCGACACTTGCTACTTGCCACTTGCCGCAAGCAATTATCGAAAATTTAATTAAAGCGCCAAGTGTCACAAGGCACCTTCCATGTATGTGTGTGCATGTGTGGCCTATATTAATGTTAACGCTTTAATGCATCATTAAGTTACTGCAACATACACTTGACTTGGTCAGACTTCAATTCTTCAAAGACCTCATGCTGTGGTCTGGCTTCATATTTGACAGCAATACAAAATGGCATCCTTTTTATATAGTATATGACTAAAATACAAGTGTCAAGTTTAAATTGAAAAACTGCTGCAAAGACTCTACAGTAAATATTAAATCCAAATTTTGATAGCCTTTGAACTGTCAAACATAGACTTGCTTTGTCTCACCGATAAGTAATTAACTTAATCAATATTTTATAAATTTTATGTTTTACTCAAAATATTCATGCAAGACTTAAATAAGTCTTGTCTTGAGAATACATTTTCATTTTACCAATAAATATTGCATTTCATCCCATAATCTTTATGTACAAATTTTTAAAATTTAGGAATTTGTTCGTTTCTACAGAGCATTAGATTTTATTAGAATTTTCATATAATTCTAAATAAATTCTAATTTTGATATATTTAAAATGTAAATAAAACCAATAAACTATTATAAATTTTCTCTTGTGGAAATAAATATGTCAACACTTTAATTTTAATCATTGAATCAAATAATTTATGATTTTGACTAGTGAATTTGTTTATTAGAATATTCTTGTAGCACTAGAAAATAAGAAACAAGTAAACAAGTAAATAAATGCCATTTTGCAAATAGAAAATTGTTACCTAGCTCATGTTTCAATAAACTGCAGAGTAATTGTTTATAGTCAAACATTAAATAAGTGAAATGTTGTTAAATAAATGAAATTCCCAAAACGGAAATTCGACCATTTCACACGCTTCACTTGGCAAGGACTTGGAAGAATGAAGGAAGCGGACAGGATCTGACCAATGGGAGTCCGAAAATGTTTGGACTAAATTGAAATGCAAGTTGTCGCCGTTGGTGATGAAGATTTAACCATGTTGTTGTTGTTGTTGACAAATGCAAAACCATTTGCCAAATAAATAAGCAGCTCAACGTAAATAAATATGCTTTCGCCACGCGCATTTACACTCAATAAAGATGCTGCCAGGGAGCTAAAGCTGAAACTGGAGCTAAGAAGGGAAGGGAGTTTGGCAAGGGTAGGGGAAGTGAGAACAGGAAGGGGTGTGGGTGATGTGATGAGTGTGGTGGCAGTCAAAGGATAAGTCTGGCAATGCCAAGCATAAAAATTGTATTTTAATGCGCGCGCATAAATAACACAAACAGGACACACAACACACGCTGGGATTCACACACACCCAGGGAGACACATAGACACACACACACACACATATGGAACGTCCTCTGCCATTTTATCAAACGCTGAAATCCAAAGCTGGAAGCCAAAGTCGCTGTCACTAATTTAGTAGGTTTCCGTGGCCGTGCCGAAAATCAACAGGAAACAAACATGGCAACGATGATGATGACGATCCCCTTGATGATAATGATGATGCTGATGATGATGGCAACACCGTTTAGTGGCTGTGCCACGCCTCGTTGCACAGTCGGCGTTGACAAGCAAAAAAAAAAAAACGAAAAAAGAGAAGAAAAATGTTACGAGTATGAAAATCTAAAGGAAAGGGAAGTAAACCCAAAAACGATAGCCCACATCCAGGCCAGCGTCTTCATCATCAGGCGGCATATGTTGCCATTGGCTCAGACATTGGCTATGGCATTGGCGATAGCCATGGCAATGGAGATTGTGATGGAAATGGCAATGAAGATGGAGATGGAGTTGGAGTTGGCGTTAGGTGCTCATCAATAAAATCATCGAGGTCATTAAGTGGATTAACTGCAACCCATCAGAAGCATGTGGTGCCAAAGCACAAAACGCAAAATGCCAAATACGCACACAGTCAACGAGCTCACAGAGATACACACAAATACATTTACACCCTCACACACACACACATAAATACCAGCACTAAGAAATGGCCGTCATCTTTAGCTTTTGCTTTTCACTTTGCACTTCATAACAGACAATAGAGCGGTACTGTGGAATTTTGCATTGAAAATATAGACGAAAAGTTGCTTATAGTTTTAAGCAATGAGTGCTCGACTAACAGACACCCTTCAAGTAGCTTGGCTGCTTTATTAATTTAAATGTTCTTTAGAATATAATTGATGCGTGATTTTTAAATTAAAAATAAAATACTAATATATTTCTAACATTGTTATTAGACTCAGTCTTTTAAGTTTGTGGAAAAAAAAATGTGCGTAGCAGGCAGAAGGAGGCGTGGCAGACCCCATAAAGTATATATATTCTTGATCAGCATCAACAGCCGAGTCGATATAGCCATGGCCGTCTGTCTGTCTCTCCGTCTGTCCCTTTTTGTGTCACCTAGATCTCAGAGACCATAAGAGCTAGAGACACCAAATTTGGCATGTAGGTACATCTATATCTCTCATTGATCAAGTTTGTTTTATATTTTTTAATAATTTAAAATTTTAACTATTCTTAAAAACAAAAGTGAATGTAAATTAAATCTGCAACTTTATTATTTTTTAAAATTTTGAATTTTCATATATGTACTTACCATCTACAATTATAAAACTTTCTGAATATGTCGAGATTACTACTCTTCGCACCCACTGTATGACATTTCCTCAGTTATGTGTGTGTGTGTGTTTATGTCTGTGTGCTTTTTCTTAGAAAGAAGCAGAAGTAAGAAAAGCAGCAACAGCAGCTTGTCTTGTTCTGGTTCCTGTTGTTATTGACATGTACGAATTAGGTTAAATTTATTTACTGTCAGTTCAGTGAACTGCAAATGGTTTTAGTTTATTAAATTTATCCAGGGGAATCTGTTTTAAGTTTCTCAAATGCCAAGAAAAATCCAGATTATTATCGAACTTGACTGACTCATTGAGTTTCAGAGCTTTGACAGCTCTTAACTTTTAATTTAAACTCAAACTGAAAGCATCTGCAAATTAATTTCAAAGCAGCCGCCGGACGAGTTCAACTCAATTGAGGTTTGATTAATCGTGCTCTACATGCTGCCAACACACACTTACAATTACACACACATACACACACACCCCACTTATACTCGCGCTCAAAGTCGAACTCAAGTTGCATTAATCAGCGCTGTACGCTGCTCATTTATTTGCTAAAAGGCAAATGAGGAAAGCTGAAAAAAAAGGAAAAAATGGTAAACGTGAATGTGGATTTTTCAAAACCACTTTGGCAAATCGCAGTCAAAGTTAAGCAGAGAGCAAAAAAAATGTAATAAGAGCCGAAGCTTAAACGCTCTGCACTTTAACTTTAGTCACACGTTCCAATTGGCTAACAAAGAAGGTAAGAAGCCTAGTTATTAGGCTTTTCTTACGAAAATTTTAATTAATATAGAGATAATGCATTCAAAAATTATAAACAATTTAACACTGCCTTGTAACAATCGAGATATAAAAACATTTATACCCATAGCATGGACTTGAGTAAAAAAATAAAACTCGCGTCCTTGTCGCGTTAAAAGCTTTGGAAAAAGTTTGTTAAGCAACAGCGCAAAAAGCAATTGCTCTAGAAATCAATTAAATTGAAATTACGCATACGACATGTGTGCAAACAAGGAGCAAATGCTGAATCGAGCGCTGGTGCTTTTAGTACTTTCACTTGCTGCTGCTTGAGTTTATTTTTTTATATTTTTGCAAATTGAATTGTCATTGAAATGTGTCAAACGTGACGTTTTTAAATACAAACAACCCGAGTTTGTTTCTATTAGATAAAGCGATAAAGAAATAGTTGTGTTAAAAGTGCAATAAAATGCATTTGCAAAATTAAATACATTTTAAACTAGAATAGCTCAAAATATGCTTAACTAATTGCTGCTGTTGCTTTAAAATATTTATATTTATATTGCTGAGTGGTCACACATGGCGTATGCGTGCCATGCACCCGCATCTGTGTTTGCTTCTCATTGGATGTGTATGCACGTCTTTGAGTGTGTGTGTGTATGATAAACAATAACCAGGAAGACAGCAGCCGCGTTGGATTTATGTAGTCGTTTGAACGTTGCCACATATAGCACTACTGCCACGCCCCTCAACGCCCTTCCCATTTGCTTGCATATGCTATATACATACATACAAAATGTAGCGTTATGCAGCATCTGCTACTCTGTGGCTGTCTGACCGCAACAAAGAATCCACACGCACACAGCTGCAAGTAAAATTATGCATATAAATTCAAAAAGTGTTGCATATTTTTCAGCGCATTTCACTTTACTTGTGTTGTCAGCACCTTTGGGGCATGTAACTAACTTTGTAGCTTATAAAGTTATAATTAAGCTGCCCTCAGGCGAGAGTCCTCGGCAAGTCAGCCAGTCAATGGGGCAAGCTGTTAGTTATTGTGGCAGAAAGCGAAAAGTGGTAATCCAGATATTCAAACTGCTTTGCGAGTAATATGTTTGCAAAATACATAAAAAACTGTTATACTCGTACATTTGAAGACAAGGGTAAATAAAGTTAATAGAGAAAAATTAATTCAATGTACGATGATTGATTTTTTTAAAGATGTAAAAAAAGATCTATTGCTTTTAGATAGATACTTAGATGGTATAGTTTTTTAATATCTTGCTACACATGAAAATAATTCATAATCTTATGAGTTTCAACTTGGATTCAAAATTTTCTATGGATTTTTAAAAAATATATTTTAATAACTACTACTACAGTTTTGTTACCAATCAATATTTTTGTTGCTCAGTGTTGAAACAACTTTAAACCATTCTGGATCCATGCTTTAAAACTTTTTTCCCTGGCAACACTTACTATATGAGTTTCTGAGCAGACGTGCAACAATTTGTAAGTGCTTGCCGAGTTTGAATGCAATTTCTTGCCACAATTGCTTGTATGGCAAACAACGTGCCACACTCTACATACATTTCCCATTTACTCGGTTATAATTTTTTGGAATTTTTTTTTCTGGGGAAACACAAATTAAATTTTCAACGTTTGTTCAGCGACTATGTTTTGTGTGTTTGCTGTTGACTTAACTGGGCGGCATTGTCGTTTATTTACACTGAATCTTACCAGGCTCTGCAAGTTGTGAGCATGATGTATATATGTGCCACACACACACACACACACACACACACACACATACACACGCTTGGGAAAATCACAAAAACAAATTAGTTGCGTGTAATTTAATTTGAAATGCTCGCGCGTTTATCAAACAAAATGAAAACTGTGAAATGGAGCAGCATCGCAGCAGGAGCAAAAGCAGGAGCAGGAGCAGCAGTGTGGCATCAACAGCCGCAGCATCAGTGTGGTAGCAAGAGCAACAAGCCGCCACAAAAAGGGAAGAAAATGCTAATTGGATTCTGTTTTAACATGCAAGGCGTCGCATCCAACCTCCTGCCGCGTGCGTGCTTTTGATAGCCAAGTTAATAAACATTAAAAGCAATTATGCTCTTGATTTTTGATGACCCACTTTTTTCTTAAGATATTCATTTAGACCGTGCTGTTGCTGACACTGACGTTGATGTATCTAAAAGTAGATAAACGATGTCATCTGTTCTCATACTTGCATGCATTTTATAGAAATAGTATTAGGGAAAAGCTTTTATTTTATAAAATTTGAAGGCCTTTGTTGTTCCGACTGAAAACTTTTATTGTTACCTAGAATTAATTTCTAAGATACAATAAATAATAAGTACATAAATACATATTATAAAATTAAATCAAAGCCAGTTTAAAATATTTATTGAAATTTTTGCAGTATTTAATTAGTTGAATAAGTTTTTAAAATCTTAAAACTCTTAATCTTAATTCAACTGCAATTTTGAACAGTATAAGAATAATAAAATAAAGGGGATATTTAATTTTATAAATTAAAGGAAAAAAAATGCAGTAAAGCTACAGTGGAGCAAGCTCGACAGTAGGAGACCCAGTACTTTTTGAGAGCAAAGCGTTCACCATAGATTGTTCTTCAATGTTCCCTACCATTCAATAGATGGCGCCACTAAAATGAACACAGGGGTCGCTAGCGTCTCTTCTTCCTTTTGCCCGTAACATTGTTAGTTGAATAACTTTCGCGTTTATCATCCGATTGGAATGAAATTTTCTAGACAGGTTTGGATTGTAGTGTATATTATATGTACCAAAAATCAAGGGGCTAGCATTCAAGGGGCTCTTGTAATTCGACTTCGAAATTTTGTATTTCTATTTCCAGGGGCGGAGGGGGGCGTGGCAAAAATCTAAAACAAACTTGATCAATGGGAGATATAGATAAACCTACATGCCAAATTTGGTGTCTCTAGCTCTCATAGTCTCTGAGATCTAGGCGACACAAAAAGGGACAGACGGACAGACAGACAGACAGACAGACGGACATGGCTATATCGACTCGGCTGTTGATGCTGATCAAGAATATGTATACTTTATGGGGTCTGCCACGCCTCCTTCTGCCTGTTACGCACATTTTTTTTGGAAAAACTTAATAGACCCATTTGTACTTTTTCAAAGTACTGGGTCTAAACAATAATTTTTACAACAATGAAAATAAAATAAAATAAAGCGGAATATATTATATTTTCTTACTATTTTATTTTTTAGATTAATATGTACTTAACAAATAAGGCATCCTCGTGTTGTTTGATGTGCCTCTTTTTATATTAATCCGTTGGCTTAATGGCAATCAGCTATACGTTTCACTCAACATGTATTACTTAAAAATAGGCCAAGCGAATTTACTTTAAAGAAAGTTGTTAAACGTTCTAAAAGGATATCAGAAAATGGTAAAGGGAAGAGGAAGATCTTGTTGCTTTCATCATTTGGAGAAAAGTTGTTAATCAATGTGATGTACGAGGCGCAGCAAAGTGAAAGCCTGTGGTGATTTCTTTTGATAGCAGCTCAGTGAAATGCGCTGTCTTTTACCTCTCTCACCTCTATCATTTGTTAGCATTATACGCATTTGTTGGCACTCGACACAGTTGGCTAATTAATAGGATTAACTACCAAAAAGCAAACACAATTGGCTGCTGAGCAAACAATAACACAAAGCACTCAACTTTTTAAGGGGATGAAGACTTTCGAGGTTTTTGTCGGGCCCCCTCGAGAGAGAGGATGGCAAGTCCTTGAGCAAACATCATTACAAACACACTCAGGACGAGCACACACAGGACACCCACACACACACACACACACTTTCAGGCTCCTCCGGTTGAGTTTCAGATGTCGGCACCTAACGCGCTTTAATGCAGGTGATTAATTGCTTTTGAGGTTCGTCGGCTGCCAGTTGGAAAATTTTGAAAATTTCATTAGCCCTCTCTTTATTTCTCTCTCCCACCAGAGTGTATTTGTAGAACTTTTTGGGGGTCACACTGCATGACTTTTGCAGACAATGAGGCTCCCCATTTCTAGGTTTGCCTTAGACGAGCTAATTAAGTTAAAGTTGCTGCCTGATTCTGATGCTGGCTCTGTTTCTGATCCTGATTTTGGCCCTCTTCTGACTCCCACTCCTGCTAATGATGTCGTCGAGTTTGACAGAAACAGAGTGAGAGAGAGAGAGAGAGAAGGAACGTGCTTTAAATTGTTTTTGATTTACTTATTTCCGCGCTGATAAATTACATTTGCCGCACAAGGACAAAGTTCAAGACGCCATTTTTGGCTAATGCGCAAAGTTTTTCTTTTGGGCCAACAACGGCATCGTGTTAGTTTTTGGCGGCTTGTCAGCAATTTGAATAATTTATTCATATGTTACGTGGTTTGACAACGCGTTGCATGTGGCACGTCTTGGCCACATTTGCTACTTGGCACTGCTGTCAGCAGTTAACGCATTTTGCGCCCACTTTCCCAGCTCAAATGGAAATTTAATTAGCCCTCAAGTCTATCAAAATGTCATCTTGTCCCAAATAAATCACTAAACTGGCAAACAGACCAAGTTAAATCACTTCCTGACAAATCCATGCTTACATTTATTTGTCCAAGTAAATGGAAAATAAAAAGAAAAACATTTACGAATTCAGTAATCGAGAGTGCTGGTTTAAATGATACTCTGTATTGTTATTTTATCTATGTTAACTATATGTTTCTAATGGACACATTTTGAAAATAAGAGTAATCCTCAACAAACCCTTTAAATAGATTATACCTTTTTAAATAGATTAGTCCACAGGATATCTGCTAGGTGAATAATCCCAACGACTTTAACATTTTCCTTATAATCTGTTTGCTCCACTTGTATAAATAATTTTCCAGCTGCGATTGCATTTTATATGCTGCCCGGAAAATTGTTATATTAAAAATGCAAAATGTGCTGAAGCTAGAAAATATTGCAAAGTTTGACTTGACACAAAGCTCAAGTCTAAGTGTATTGCTAGAGATTTATATAAATGTATGTTTAATATTAAATCTCTGGGAACTGTGGCGACACTGTGATTGCAAGGCAAATGGAATTGAAATTATATGAATGGCAGTAAATACAATTTCCTTAAAAGACATTTTAGGGCGAAGAAGCTTTAAAATACTCAAAAGATAATACGATATACATTTAAAAGATACACAGTAAAGACAAAATTAATAGTCTTAGAAAAATATTTATTACTGTTTATAATGTTAATTTCTGCAAAATAATTTTCTGATACTCCAAAAAGAAAACTCGATAATAGGGCATATTACATGCAATTTATTTAATATTTTTTAAGATAGTTTATGATACCACCTACAGATTATATAAATAAATCGCTCGTATTAGCATATGAAGATGAAACGGACTTGTAGATTCTTTTTCTGAAACATCATTTTCTGCCCGAGAAGTCTGATTCAAATGCTTCTCCGACCGATTTATTATATATGTAATGCTCGCTTTTGAAGAGGGGTCACTATCTGGTCTCTGCTTGTTTTTTTGTTATTAAAAGTTTAAAAATATGAATCAAACCTTTTTTGCTTTTGGTCTCTTGTCACTTAAGAGGTATCTTAACACAACTTGACACTCTGCATACCACTTGTGCAGGGTCTAGGTGGCGGATCGTCCTCGTAGCACACATTGCTGCCACAGTCGAAGGAATCGACATCTTCCATTGCAGGCAAACCTCGATGACGCCAGCACTTGACTGGACACTCCATAACACATTTCTTATATGGCTGCTCTTCGGCTGCCATTTTGGTGATTTTAATACATTTGGCAAAGATGCCATGGCGATTTCTCTCCTGTTGCTGACGACAGTCTTCCTTCTGATCATACTTCATATAGGCCAAATCGGCTTTGGAGTGATAGCCTGGCCAACAATAATCCCGTAGTTTGCTTCTACGTACCATGCGACCCTCGGGTTCCATATCAATCTGATTTTTGCGACGATAATCCTCAACTACTTTGGCCATGGGATATACAGAACGTCCTCCCTTTCGAGCATGTGTAATCATATTAACAGCATCATCGAAGAAGCTCACATCCTCCTGCAGATACGGATCATCCTGGCAAGCAGATATGCGCATTAATTCATCATTACGTCGCTGAATGAACTCGTCCCTCTGTCCATATAGAATATTTCGAAGATTTGCAGTTTCCGCATCTTTCTTAAGTTTCTGAGTGATTGCAAATCGTTTATTGGCCTCCTGGTTCTTGAATCTTTGGGCTACATGGAAGCGACGAATTTGATTAGCCCGTTTGCGTTTTTCCTCCTCCTGTTTGCGTTCCTCCTCTTGATAGGCTATGCGTTGTTGCCGCAACTCTTCCAGTCGAGAGATTCGACGATCTCCATCCGCTCCAATCTTAGAATTGTAATTTTCCACAATTTCTTTCTGATGTTCCTCATCCTGACGCTTTTTTGCCTGTTGCACACGGCAGAGCTGTACGGCAAGTTCTTCTCGATTACGGATTTTCTTCTCACGCATAGCCTTGATATCTGTGCCGGATTGCAAATCCAGTTTGCGACGCATCCCTTGATGGACACATATTACGCGATCGTCTATGGCATCACAAATGTTCTCATCTGTAGGATATGTTGGAGTTAAATTTACTTTTGATCTTTTCTATTTTAAATTTTAGTTATATATTATTTTAATTTTAAGCCAATCAATCGATGATCACTTTTAATATATCTCATCTGTTTTAAATTTAAATTATGTACTTTTTACTTTGTTATAACTGATATAAGTGTATTTTTATTTGATTGTATTTTAAATTCTTTCTAATTAAATGCTTTTAATTGCCGTTAAAAGGATTAATAATTCTGTAAATAATTAAGGATATAGGTTTTGTTTCTATACACTTACATTTTTCTCTGGCGGCCTTATACTTCAGTGCATCCCGATAGGCCCGACGACAGAATTCGCGTTTACTTTCTGCCAACTTTTTAGCTGCTTTCTCCTCCATCTCTTGTAGACATTTGTATTGCGCCCGTTCAATGATGACTTCCGTATCCCTTTGCTCCTTCTCATCAAGTCGCTGTTGAAGTCTTTCGGCAAGATCCTTAGCTCTCTGTTCCCTGATTGCATTCGCCTTTTTCTCCTGTGCAGCTTTCTCCTGCTCCTCGGTGACGCCACAGAAAGGGATCATCATTAGAGGACACTGTGCCTCATCATAGCGCTGCTGACGCAGTGCATCCTCAGCAATCTCCCGATTGAGATCTTTGTTGAATTTTCGCTGATAGGCCATCTCACTCTCGACTAGAGCATGATGTAGGGCTCGTTGTCCCGACTTTAGATTCTCCAATATGCGATTCGCTCTCATAATGCGTTCCTTTCGATGCTGTTCATCCTCCTTCTTAACTTGCTTTCTTCTGATGTCATCTTCCCTCAGTTCCTGATCAAGTTTCGCCTGTTTCTCCTCTTCAAGGGACATGTGACCCATGTTTGTAAATCGGCTGCATAGCTTATCGCTACCTTCTTTGAGATATTCCATATAACGACGTTCTTCATCATCTGCAGCAATCTTCTCATGCTTTTGGGCCATTTGGGATCGGCCCATAATGGCATTAAACCGTTTGGCAGAGATTACAACAGGCTGAAGTGTGCGATTCTTCAAAAACATCGAGTGTCCGGCCTTTCCCATGCATGCCCTATTCAGGTGTACTTGCATCATGATTAATCGTAAATTAGTATTAAATAAGTCAAGTTGTAAATATTGCGAAATATTGAAGATCTTTATTGTTATTAATATGGATTTACGATGAGTGTAATACGAGCTATTTTTTTTTGTATTAAGTGTGTTTGTTTAAGTTAGTTTTTATACTAGATACAAACGTAATAGTATATGGACTACTAGATCATAATCATATTATAATTTTATTATTATAGAGTCTTGAATTCGTACAGTCTAGTACTTAAGAACTACTGCCAATTGTCTTTTTGTGTTCATTGTGCTTCCAGATCTTTTTTAAGTTTTATTTTTAGCCGTTTTAGTATAACATTTTATCTTTTGTTTACACAATATTCAAAAAATGGTATATACTTTATAAAAGTTTCGCCATAGATTTATTTGCTCTTTTCTTCGATTGTTCAAAAAGAGAGAAAGACAGTTTCGTTCATTAACGCTTAAAGATAACATATATGGTAGGCGTTGCTATTATATTTTATTAGGTTTAATATCGCATAACAAGTCCAATTTATGATAAGACTACGTTAGAGAGATTATATTTTTAATCAGCTAAAATCAATACTTAGTAACAGGCAAACGTTGCAAAAAATTCAACATATGTAATAATGTTCAAACAATGTTTCTTCCATTTATACGTACCACATAATATTCAAACTTATGTAGTACATATGTATGTATGTATGTGTAACAAACATAAGTGGTCGGCCAGAGCATAAAAATGTCGGTCATTCTTTATTAAACATACATACATACATTGTCATATGTAAGCTTATGAAGCTTAATAAATATATATTCATTAGCTCAAAAGTTATCATTACATTTACTTATTATCTAAAAGATAGATTGTAAATAAAAAATTATTCAAGGTTAAAAAAAATTGTTTTGAGAAGCAAGATCGATCATTTCATCGAAGAGAGAGAACATTGTTCAAACAACTGCATAAATATAACTAATCACTAATAAGAGCGATTATTATGCTTAGTTAAGATAAGCATACAAACATTTGTATGCCAGCAAACAGCTGAGAGCGAATTTTAACCGCTCTCTCGATATTTCATAATTAATGGCCGCTCATTGCGTCAGCGAGAATTGATACTTATGGGGCGGTCAGTGCCAAGGCGAATTCAGTCTGCGGCGAGTAGCTGAGACGGCGACACGTGAAACCGAAAAATACCTCAAAGCATATAAGCACACACAAAAGCACATACAGATACGCTGTAAACGAAAGAGTGAACGAGACGCAGAGAAAACAAAACAGTCACAATGACTCAGCTGAAAATATTGGGAAGCAGTTCAGTCATAAATTGCTTGAAAACAACAACAGAACTAAGCAGCTCCGTAACAGTTGCGCAGAAATTGCAGCAGGTGTGTGTTTTCACACTTTAAATATCATACTATGTAATTGTAATTACAAAAACACTTTATTATTCTTTCATGCATGTAATTGTATACTTGCAGCGTCGTTATGGCACAGGAACAACAACATCAACATCAACATCAACAACAAAGACGGTTGGAAAGCCACTTAAGGAGATGCCAACTATAAACAAGTGGAATATGCTTTGGCAGTTCAGGCCTGGCGGTAAATATCACAATGTCGACTTAAACGTGATAACCAAGGGAATGCTCGAGGATTCTGGAAGTAAGATTACTATGTTGCCGGGTCTGTTTGGGAAAGAGCCTGTGATTATAACAGAAAATCCGGATGATTTCGAGACGGTCTTTCGTCACGATGGTTCTTGGCCTTATCGCAAGGGTTTCGAGTTGATGAACTATTATCGTACTGTGCATCGTAAGGATTATTTTGGAGAGGTTCCGGGACTGTTGTCTTCCCAGGATCAGGAATGGGGAAGTATGCGTTCGGCTGTAAATCCCATTATTATGCATCCCAAGAATGTGAAACTATACTTGAGTTCATTGGATACGATTAACAAGGAGTTTATAGAGCGGTAAATAAATGACTAATCGAATTCTAAACTGATAAGATATGAAACAAAAATTTGTTAATAGAATCAAATTAATACGCGATCCCCAGACGCTAGAGGTGCCAGTTGACTTTAAAGATGACATCAGCGCCTGGACACTGGAGTCGGTGGGCATGGTTGCCTTGGATAGTCGTCTCGGTGTTATAGACAACACAAATCCAAAAGGTCGATACTTTTTTACGTTACTTCAACGTTTCTTTGACTTGGCTGTGGACTTGGAAATTAAACCCTCTTTGTGGCGTCAGTTCAAGACCAAGAAACTAAAGGAAGTTCTCCATGTATTTGATGAGACAGTTCGTGTAACTGATGAGTTCATCAAGGAGGCCGTAGAACGCATCGAGAACCGAAAAAATGAAGTTACCGATTCGGAAAAGAGTGTGCTGGAGAAACTCTTGGCCATCAATCACAAATACGCTGTGATTATGGCCATGGATATGCTCTTTGCAGGTGTTGATACTGTAAGTATTGAATATTATTTATATACATACGTGTATCTAGTAGCTGTGTCTACTGAAATCTTCCTTTCGACTATTGCAGACGACAAGCACATTTACTGCTATACTCTTAGCTCTGGCCAAGCATCCCGAAAAGCAGGCAAAGTTACGCGCTGAGATACGTGGCATATTGCCGGAGAAGGATACGCCTTTGACGGTTGAGTCAATGAAGAATTTGCCGTATATGAGGGCTTGCATCAAGGAGAGTCTCCGCTATTATCCTCTGACCGCGGGAAATGTACGCACCATTAACCAGGATCTAGTGCTCAGTGGTTTCACCGTGCCCAAGGGTTCGGAGGTTGTCATGACACACTTAAATCTATGGCGCGATGCTAAACACTTTACCCAGCCGGATGAGTTCATACCCGAGCGTTGGTTGCGGCAGAATCAAACGGAATCCTCCGGTTGTCCTGTCGACACCAAATCAAGTCATCCCTTTGCCTATTTGCCTTTTGGCTTTGGATCACGCAGTTGCATTGGACGTCGCATTGCCGAAATGGAGCTGGAAGTCGGTGTTGCACGTATGCTAAGAAACTTTCAGGTGGAATTCAATCATCCAGCTGATGAACCGTTCATTCACAATCAAATTGCCACTCCCGGTATTCCACTGCAATTTAAATTTACCGATTTGAAGGATTAACTAAGTGTTCACAGTATTATTATTATTAATAATAATAAGATTTTACTTGAACTTGTATTTTGCCTATTTCAAAAAAAATATTTCAAGAATATAATGTTTAATGTTCATTTCACTTGATTAATGTGCTTTTTTATTGGATTGAATTCACATTTTCAGAGCAGTGCTTTAGTCCTTAATTAAAGCTGGTTCTGAGAGCGTTTTGCTGCCTGGTAAGGCAAAAAATAGAGCGCAAACTATTGCCAAAGCGAATTTCATTTTTACTAAACGATAATTCAATGACGATATTTAAATGAGTCTCCTTTTATATCATTTTATGGACCATGGAAAATGAACAATTCCTTGCTGTTATTACATTCGTTATAGAATATGCATATTACATACAAAGCGGTAAGTTATGTCTTTAAGTAATTAGTTACCCTAACCCGTGTTACTTATACTAATATAGTGAAATGAAATTTCATTGGCACTACTTTGCTAATTTAAAAGTACTGATAATGCTTATAGACCCAACTCTGTAATATACTAAGTATAATTGAAATTTTATCGACTTTTCTTGTGCATGTAATATCCCATGTTTTCTTTATATTTCCAAAAGGATATTTCAAGATATTAAATGTTCACTTCTTTCAATCTAAGTGATTTTCTTTGACTTTTATTTTTATTTTTACATTGGAAAGAATTGACTAATAAAATGCTCTCTAATGTCAAAGAGAAGTTCATTTTCACTGAACGATATTTCAATGCCGGCTTAAAAACATCTTCTCCTTTTAAGAATTTATTTGATACTATTAGATTCCATATACAATTGGCATGTTATTATGTAAAGCGGTAAATTACGTCTTAAAGTATTTAGATAAGTTAGCAACGCTATAACGTATCATACCCATAGATTCATACTTTGTGTTAGTATTATTCATACTGACTGCAGCCTTTTCGACTTGCTTTTATAATTTTCGTTGACTTTCTTGTTTGTTATAAATCAATTTCTATGATATAAAGTAAAAGTGGACATATTCTTTTTTTAGATTGTTAGTAATTCGAAACCCCCTTATAAGCAGTGGAACATTTAATCAGTTTAAATTCTATTAAAATTAATTGAATGAAAATGATGAGATATTTTATTATTTTACTTTTTGGAACTAAAAATAAAGAATGTCAAAATATAAAATACGAACAATAAAACATGTATTTAGAATGTGCAGTAAAAAACTTCAGTTTATTGAAATATCATTATACAGAATATTTATCCTGGTCTTTGCCTCCTATCGGGCTCATTCCACCTTATAGGGGTTGTAACATTTCTAAATCCAGCAGCAGCAACAGCCATCAAGACAACAGCAAGGATAACCAGTTTAAAGTTCATTTTGATAAAACTGAAGAGATAATTTTCTTAGTTCTCCTTTTATAGTTACTCGATTTCAAACTTACTTAAAAGTCAATACCATGCATAAAACAATAATATGTGTAGCTAAAAGATTTAAAAATGAGTAAATATAATAAGCGTAGTTAATATCAAGTAAAGATATTATGTAAGTAAAATTGTAAACTACAATCGACAAATATAATAATCCTTGGCACAGGATATAAAATGTGGACTGTCTATGAACACCTTTATTATTCTTATATATTTTATTTCAATGAATTGTCGATCAACTTCTGGATTTCTTACAAATTTCTGTATTCTAATATATTTTCATATCCGAATTTGTTATTTTGGGGTCTTTAATTTTTATAAACGCTATTTTTACTCTCTGATTTTGAAATTCTTACAAATAATCGGAATTCGTAGCTAATTATAATGAAAATAAGGCTATGATTCACATTTGTATAGTATTACAAACATACTTATTAAAATGCAATTTTGCAAACTGAACTACGTATAATTTATTCAAATGCGAAGCGAATGCGAATGAATAAATTGAAACTTCCTGCACTAATTTCTAGCCACAAGCTTGTCAACTCTTTTTAAAGGGATACGTACTATTTTCAACAGAATTAGCATTAAATGTGCATAAATAATGTCATATTACGGCAAATAATTACAACTGTCGGCTTAGAGGTTTTGGGCTCTCTAGTATGATGATAATGATAATGATGATGACGATGATGATGACTGGATGGAAATGCTATACTGATAATTATGGCATGCAAAAGTGTGCACAAAACGCTGGCAACTGTAACCCAATATAAATGCCATTTATCATGGTGCGTCGAGTGGGCGGCAAGTGGTGCAATGGGCGTGGCACACTGAGTCTATGTGGTGACTGTTGCTAATAAATTATAGTCCTGAGTCCTAAGTCCTACTCGTGGACATGTGCCGCACACAGAAAGAGAAAGAGACAGAGAGAGGGAGAGGGAGAAAGATAGAGACAGCTGTACGATCCGCCCATACCGCCTGCCGTTGACAGTTTTAAATTACAAACGTTGGCGGTTGGTTTTCGTTGGGTTGCACGGTTTTTTGGTCTATGCCAAGCTAATTAAGCCCCACATTTGGCAATTGCAACTGTGTCCTTTCTATCATAACTTGTCCTCCTTATTAGCTTTTTAATTGGCTCGGATTTGGCAAAATGAAATGTCCTTTGACCACATTAGCACCACAACAAATGGCACATCAAAATCAAATTTGTTATTTATTGGCTGTCTTATCTTTATCTATCTCTCTATCTCTCCATCTCGCTCTCTCTGTCTCTCCCGCGCTGTTCCTTTGAACTTGGGCAATCCTGACACAATTATTTATTTATTCGCACACCAAGTGTGGCCCATCAGCTTTAACCTGAGCTCATTTTTCATTGCCCGCCCATTGAATTGCGCCAATTATGCGTTGACAGCCTCAAGTTCCTCGCTGCTTTCTGGGTGGCTTTTGGGTGGTTTCCGGCGCTTTTCTTGCCCCTCTAAGTGGAAACATGTGCGAGCACAATTGCCCATTGTATTCGAGAATGGCGAACAGATTTCGAACCCGGCACGCTGCCAGCTTATACTAAATGTAATCTGTGGCACTTGGAGAGGCCTACCGAGTGGAGACTCAAATTGAGTTGTATGCCAAAATCTGCTTTTAAACTGGAACAAGAATTTCATACAAATACGATGACAAATTAGATTTGTAACACATTTTAATAAAAAAGAGAATTTTCAAATATTTGTTTAAGAAAAGAAAAGCCAAAGTTCAGTTTAGAACCCATTCAGTTTTGTAGAAGTTGAAAAATTAGGAAAACATTTAAAATAATTTAACTTTCTAAAGTTCGGCCAAAATAATTAGTTTTTAATCATGTTATCTTACACATTATTTTAGACTTGATTAAGTTGTGATAATTGAAAATCTACTCTTCAAAAATGTAAAAAAAAATATTATTAAGGGTATTTTTCCAAGTTCTAAGTTATACATAACTCCCTAATTGCTATAACTCCATAATTTTGTCAGAAGGAAAATCGTAATAAGGATATGTTCAATTTAATTTTCATATTTTATAAATAGATTTCCCAAGCTTCTAACCGTAAACCTTTTTCTACATCTAGAGAAAAATCGTAAATAAATCTAGGAAAATAGCAAAATGAAATGTGAAGCATTTTTGACATTATTGTCAACTAAATTTACTCGACGGGGAATGCAACATACAGTGGACCTCTTGCAACGTTGTGGCATGTCAAGGTTCAGAAATCTGAACCTCTCCTTTACCCCAATGTCCTTTTTCCGAGTTGCTGACAAAACACTTCAGAGATAAAATGTATTTGTATGCAATTTGTTTTTGTGCTGTCGTTGTCAAAAAATGTGCACTTTTCATTCGGCGTTGCATTGTTTTGTACTTTCATTGCACATACTACATGCCCTTATATAAATATATACATTTACACATACCAACTCTTACTTGTATTTATTTAGTTTTTTTTCTGAATACATATATTTCTTTTCTGTCATCTTTTATTTTACTATCCACAATTGTGTCATGCACTTCAAACTGCACGTCCATTGTTTGTGCTGGCCCAATGCCGAGAGTTTCCAAGGGAGAAAGAGGGGGCCGGGGAGTTGCATTTCATCCCACAACCCTCTCATCACATGTCCAGGGGCTGCACTTGGATTCACACTCATCGTATCTGAGCATCATCAGAATTGTCGCTTTGATGTTGCTGTAACCAACTCTGAAGCAATGGCCAACTGGGTTAATGGCACAAATGTTGCCAGTTCCCTTTTTAGATCTACTTGCCACACCCTCGTGGCGCCACACAAACAAACAATCAATTTTAACATACAACCAAAGAATGTACAATTCGACTCTGTACTTGGATATGAGCTGATTTTTCTTCATTTTCATCAAACAGTCTACATTTATCATATGTTTTTCTTTTGCTCGCCATCTTGTTGCGTGTTTATGAAAACACGTTGCCAAATATTAAATTAAATGCTTTGAAGGCACCACAGGCGATATTTACGAATCCTGGAGCTATTCCAAAAAAGTCTAGGTATATGTCTTGTCATATATAATTAAAGAGCCCACGGCACAACAATTTAAGTAGCAACTGAGCACAAAATTTAAGATGGGGGAAAAAGATTTAGTTATGTAAATCTACTATTCAAATACTCTATACAAATAAAGAGGCCAAACATTGACGAAAATGACATTCCGCTTGAAAATCGGTTTCGTTTTTTTTTTTTCAAAATTATTGTGGTCTTCAGTTATATAACTTCTTAGTATAACTTCCAAGTTTATTATATTACCCCAGAGACCTCACAAAGATACCCTAAAAAGTGTAAATGTTCGAGCCCAAGAAAGTGGAAGTCAAAACACGCGCAGATTGACAGTTAATAAAGTGGCGACAAGTTGCCGGCTGGTTGGTTACCACCAGTTGGCTCAAAGGAACGTGGCAACAGTGGCGTTGACAACTTGACCCAATGTGTGTGACAACTGTCCCCATCCCCAGTCACACCCACTTCCCGCTCTGACCGACAAAAAGTTTCAGCGAGCTGCCAGTCCTAAAGCAAAACGAGAAATGTGTAATAAAGCAAAAATGTTCAGCTTCAAATTGTACAAGCTGTCAAAATATTGAATTTCAAGGCGAGCCACTGCCCTCGGTTTTTGCGAATGGGGGCGTGGTGTCGCTTTCAATGCTCGGCTTTAAATCAGCACCACGCCAAACAGTCAAACACGTCAAGAAACCTCCCACCAAGTGACTGCATTACTCAAATGCACATTTGTCAACCTACGAAGAAACTCAGCAGAAACGAAAGGAAGCAATTAAACAAACAAAGCCACTTGAATATGCAGGGGCTTGTCAGGATAGGGGGTAAAGGGTGCTAGATATGAAATTACACAGCTTTATAAACTCTACTTTTGTTAGTGAGTAAGGAGTAACTTTATTTTTCATATAAAGTTTAAAAATAATAACTCCAAATATGAAATTCTACAAAATATTTTTTGTTTCTTTCAAAAATGTAAAATTGCGGACACTTTCTACCAATTTACCAACAATATTTATAATTCGAACTTTTTTCTATATGCACAGTCATAATAATGACTGTCTACAAATGTCTACAAATTAAACAGAAATAATGTATTTCAAAAAGACATTAAACAACTATCCATCAGCAAAAACGAACTTTTTTATAAACGAATTAGATTTGCAAATTTTTTTGAGGAAATCATTGGAAACGAAGACAGATAAACCTCTTAAGCAGAAATACATTTAGCGCAAAACATGATTTTCTACAATTCTAGACAGATTTAAAGGTAAAAATAGTTTAAGTGTTAATTTTTAAGTTCATTGCTCGTTTTTGGGGTTCACTAATGGACTTCCATTGATAGCACAGTTTCAGGCTGTGCCTTGACATTGCAAATGCTTAAGTTAACAAACACACTTTGGACTCATTAGGAGCCAAGCTGTGGTGTGGAAGGGATGAGGTGGGGGCGTGACATGAGACAAACTAACAGACAAGTGCCACGCCTACGCAACCAACCGCCTCTAGAACGCTATTGGGCTGTCAAATGTTTTTACTTTTCTTTATTCTTTGTTCTGATTATTTTCTTTATTTTTTTGCTGGCGGCGCAAAGAACTTAAAGTAAGTTTTTCTGCAGACACATAAAGTGTGTCGTGCGTGTGTGTGTGTGTGTGTGTTTGTAGTTTGTAGTGTAGTGTGTGAGTGTGTGTTTGTGTCCCCGAAAACTAGCGTGTCTAATGAGCAATTCAAAAGTTTTGCATTTTCATTTTCCTTTTGAATTTGCCTTTGTCGTATTCATTTTTCCGCGCATTTTCCTTCAGTTGTGTTGTCATCTTGCAAAGACTTTTCCCTCTTTTCCATTTTCCCTGTCCCACAGCTGGTCCCCTCTTGCCAGACAGACGCCAAGTGACAGCTTGAGAGGTAAATTTTCAACGCTGCGCTACTTGGGATCATCTCGGTCAGAGCTAATAGGCCTCACAGACGCGAAAATAGTTTTTCCCCTTCCCATCACTCACATCCCCTTCCCACAACTTCTCTCTCTCTCTCCCACTCTCACTCTCTCTCTCTGTCGTCTCGAGTGTCTGAGTGAGTGATTCACGTCAACTGAGGCATGATTCTATGCAGCTAAATGAGTTGTTGTTTTTATTTATTTTGTTTTTTGTGAGTGGGCGCTAAGAGGAAAAGTTGCCAGATGGTTGTGGAGAGGGAGGTAGAGGGGGAGCAGAGACTGTGGCACGCTCTTGGCAATGCTTGAAATGGGCTTGAGGCACAGTGGTAACTCGACAAGTGAACTGGCAGCTTAACTAAGCAATTAAGCAGCTGCATGACATTTGTTAAAGAGATAATTAAAGCTGAAAGCAAAGATAGGACTTTAAATGGATTTAAATATAATTTAGCTATGTTGTTAGTTGCATTATAGTTTTATTTGTTGTTCCACATATCAATATTTGATTTTGTTGTTTTCTTTACATTTTTGTTTATTTTATTTAATTTCCCTGAATGGACAGTCTTTACTGTAATTTAATAAGAGACAATTTTAAAACTCAGATTCCACTTCCTTATTGGATTTTAATATTAAAATCTTAAATTGAGTACTCATTTTTCCTTCTTAAGTCCCCTTATCCCTCCTTTCGCATTCAGTAAATATTTGAACTTAATTTGCAGCTGCAGCGCTTATTAAATATTTGCAATTTATACAACGACTTTATTTACTACAACTACAAAGTCGAGACTGGCATCAAGGATTACGGACATATTGTTTTTTCCTATTTACCCTATAATAATGTGAACGTGAGTCTCTGAGATTTTATGACGATGGTCTAGAGTTGTACAATTTAGGAAGTTAACTTCTTGTCCTTGTGTTTCTATATAAATAGTTAGTTGAATAATAAATTTTATTAAAAGAGTTAAGGATTGGAAATATTTTTAAAGACAAGATAAAAGTATAATATTTATAATTTAAGAAAATTGTTTTCCCAATTAAATTAATTTTTAGTCTTTTTGTAATTTAGTCTTCGTAAGCATACTTAGTTAATAGTGTGAACTATAAAGTTGTCTCTTTGATCTTTGATTGGGTTGTAAAATTTTGGTTTGTAAGCATATGTATCTATAAAATCTGTCGCCAATTTTAAGACTTTAAGAACTCAATATTTATTTATTTATATTTAAGATTATCGTTACCAGATTCCCTTATCAATTCGTTTGTAATACAAATCCGAATTAGTTAGCCTGTATAAGAATTTTTATTTTACATTCAGCTGGACCTTCTATCTAAAAAATTGTCAGAGCAAAGTTCTCTTATAAAAAAATTTAATTACAACAGGGTATCAGCTTATCGTATATACTTAATACTTGTTTAATTTTTGTTGCGTTTTATTTTTAGAGCTCGACTACTGCAAGAGTTTGTGTGCTTTCTTTGAGAGGGACGACAATGTGAGGCAACTGGCAATGGAAATTTCTTGGAATTATGTGGGGCAACTAAATGGAGCGCAGAGTCGCAACAAAGAGTCGAAATTCTGGGGACTTGGCAGGCGTCTACCTGGCGCATATTCTCGCATACAACTCGCAGTTGTTTTGCCTGTCAACGTGAATTTCTTACCAATTTAATTACTTGGCAGGCTAATTGCCCAAACCTCTATTTCAACTTTTAGCTCATTCTCATTTTAGCCATGTTTAAGGTTTAAGCGACTTTAAATTATGACCAGTGCAGTGTTGCCAAACAACACTATTGCAACTTTTAGCTAATAATAAACGTTCTGTTTGCCATTTCGCAACTGCCACTGACAAGTGGCAAGTGGCAAGTGGGGCAAGTTGGCGGCACTTGGCGGCGACTTTGGGACTGCGGCTGTCATTTCGTTTATTGTTGCTGACTTTTTGCACTGAAATGATATTTGTGCGGCACGGTTAAGCGCCTCATGTGCGTTTGCAGTCACGTTTGGGGCATCAGGAACAGGCGGTGCCACATTTGCCAGAGCTTCAAAGTTCACAGCACGCGCCAAATCATTTGGCCAAAAAACTATTTATTGAAAATTATGGTGTAATGTTTAGGCAGCTCTCCCCTCATCCTTCCCTCTGATCATCATCCCTGTCGCTTGACATGGGTATTGTATTAGCGTTGGTAACTTTCCTTATCGCAGCAGCTTTTCCTAAGCCAGTTACTGAGCTGAAAACTGTTGCGAAAACGTCAACTGAAATAATAAAAAGAGAAACGCTTTCAATTGGGTGTAAACTGTTGTTGTTTTCTCCTAGCCACAATGTAAACTTATTGATTGCCCCATACTCCCAGCACCTGGTCGCTTTTGGCCATGTTTAAAAATATATGTGGATTAAAAAATTAATTGCTTTTTCTGACCGTGATTAGCTGACGTTTGCCGAATTTAATAATGGCGTTTAAGAAATACATATATTTAAGGACTGGTTGAGGTAAAGTAATTCATTATCATATTCATAGAAAG
The DNA here is from genome assembly GCA_035044365.1 of Drosophila neotestacea. Classification (NCBI taxonomy): domain Eukaryota; kingdom Metazoa; phylum Arthropoda; class Insecta; order Diptera; family Drosophilidae; genus Drosophila; species Drosophila neotestacea. The sequence goes on from JAWNMD010000270.1 coordinate 896,183, forward strand.
AGGCAGAGAAGAGGCTAACTGTCAGGTTGGCTCTTTTGCTGACAGCCTTTAACCTCGTTAGGTATTCCAATGCATAAAGAATTAGATAAATATATGCACATAACAGTTATTTAGGTCGTAGATGTAAAAGTGTCACTGTCATTCAGCAAAACTAAGGAAAGTCTGTGGAAATCAAAACATTTTAAGCTGACCATTTATAAACTAAATAAAAAACTTATACTGTCAATAATAAATAGTCCAAACAGCAAAACATACATATTCAATATGCTCCACATTTTCATACAACTAAATGAATATAAAGATTTATTTTGTGATACCGCGAGTGTGGCCAGAGTTCATTAAAAATACGTTAGCACTTGTCCAATGTCTCGTGTGTGACTCGCTAAATGTGTCTTAATCCAGTCTAACGTCAAAATTTGTCAGTTTTCAAAGGCTTAGTTCATAATTAATGTTATTTAAAGTTATACCACAAATATAGTTATACATTGGCACACATATGCATACATACATACATATTTAACGAATGTGTATAGCTGTAAACTTTCTAAATATGCTGTCAGTCCTATGCTCTGTATAGTATGTTGCATATGGGGTATGCTGGACAGCTAAAAGGAGTGTTTGGTGATCTAGAATAACATTTAGTGTATGGTATAAGAATAGTGGGTATTAACAATAGTGGCAAAATGTAGGATTTTTAAATACTTATAAGAGTATAAGCTTGTTCGGTCTTAAGAACACTTTTTATTTTGTATAGAGGTGCTTCTTAATTGGAAGCTTCTTAATGGTTAGTTCCGATAATTGTCAGCACTGTAATACGATCATTGTAAAATGGGAATTGGAAAACCCTTTTTAAACAATTTACAGGGTATTTGCTAGTTGACCAGTTGTTTGCCTATGCTCATGTTGCTTCTATATGTTGTTGGCTGTCAGATATGTTATTCTTTGTGTATCTTTATGGGTCGTGTGGCGTTCTGTGTGTTCTACTTCGTTCCCCTTTCATGGGGATACCGACAACTATAGAGACATATATACATACGTGTACATGTGTAGACATATCTGACAATGTGTATTTCATTTTTATGCTTTTTATGTTGATTTTAATGCGCAATGACGTCACATCCGCTGATTGCGCCTTGATCTATATTATTTTAATTTGATTTTCAAAAAACTGATGTAAATATGAAAATGTTTATTTAGTCTTTGTCTGTTTTCACCAATCCGTCTGTCCGGTCGTCTGCCTGTCTATCTGTCTGAATGATTTCATTAACTGTCCCGACCAAATCATCGGAAACCAATTAAAAAATATTTATTTTTGCATCAGGTATAGTCTCTATTGTTATTATTATTGTTATTGTATTGCCATTGGGTTAACCGCGAATTGCATAATTTCAATTAGATTTTGCAGCTCCCACTCGGAACATCGAAAAATTGTAATCGTAATGGAAACGTAAATGAAAATGGCAATGCATTTTAAATTATGTCTGATAATTATGTGGCAATTGCAATAAAGCAATCAACAAATGCGATTTGTATTCAGCCATAATTTTGATATTCATTTTGAATTTCCATTTTGATTTAATTAATTATGGCCTCACTAAAATTGCAATTGCTATTGTTGCAACACTTAAAAGCTGCCAGACAGTTTTTAGACCCAGTACTTTAAAAAAGTACAAATGGGTCTATTACGTTTGTGCAAAAAAAAATGTGCGTAACAGGCAGAAGGAGGCGTGGCAGACCCCATAAAGTATATATATTCTTGATCAGCATCAACAGCCGAGTCGATATAGGCATGTCCGTCTGTCTGTCCGTCTGTCTGTCCGTCTGTCCGGTCTGTCCTTTTTTGAACACCTATATCTCAGAGACTATAAGAGCTAGAGCTACCAAATTTGGCATGTACGTTCATCTGTATCTTGCATTAAACGAGTTTGTTTTAGATTTTTGCCACGCCCCCTCCGCCCACGTAAATTTGAAACAAAATTTCAAAGTCGAATAACGAAAGCTCCTTTAATGCTAGCGATATGATTTTTGGCGTACATGATAAACTCTATAGTCCAATCCTGTCCTGAAAGTTTTCTCCGGATCGGATAATAAACGGATAGTATACGGCTGTTCAAAATTTCGAAAATATGAACACCTAGATCTCAGAGACTATAAGAACTAGAGACACCAAATTTGGTATGTAGGATCATCCACATCTACCATTGGTCAAGTTTGTTTTAGATTTTCGCCACGCCCCCCTCCGCCCCCGGAAACTAAAATACAAAATTTCGAAGTCGAATTAAAGAAGCCCCTTTAACGTTAGCGCCTTGATTGTTGGTACATAGATTATACACTATGATCCAAACCAGTCCAGAAAATTTCATTCCAATCGGATGATAAACACGGAAGTTATTCAACTAACAATGTTACGGGCAAAAGGAAGAAGAAGAGACGCTAGCGACCTCTGTGTTTATTAACTTCGTAGTGGCGCCATCTATTGTTTGGTACGCATTATCGAAGAACAATCAATAGTGAACGCTTTGCACTCAAAAAGTACTGGGTCTCTTACTGTCGAGCTTGCTCCACTGTAGCTTACTGCATTTTTTTATTTGACTTTTTAATGCACTTTTAATAAGATAAAAATTTCAAAAGCTACAAAATATTTTCATTTACATATAATTTTATATTTAATTAGGAAATTTTACAAATTCAAAGTGAATAAAATACGGATGCGGATTCAATTTACAAAACATCAATAACATTATAAGTAAATATATTTATAAATTAATCCATTTATTTTGGTAACATTTTTGTTAACAAATAATTGAAACTTAATTGGCAATTTATTTTTAATATAATTATTTTATTTTATAAAGATATGTATATTTCAAATTACGTATACATTTTATTGCAGTCAAATTCAAGAGTTACACGGAGTTCGAGAAGTTGATATTATGATATTTTGTGTTTGTTGTTAAAGCAATTACCTGACTAACTGTAATATATTCCGTCGGAAAAATCCTCCCTCTTCTTTCATTACTGCTTTATCTCTGTACTTAACATATAATAGTCAAATATACCTTTCTATGTACATATTCTGTGTGAATAGTATAATTCACTACCAAAAATAACAAAAACAGCAACATTTCAGGCTTACCGCACATGTTCGTTCATGTTCAAAACAATACCAGCAACAACAACAACAACAACTTGTTAGAGTAATAAACAAAGCCACAAATGCGTTTTGAGGGCGAACAAATGACAACGCGAGGGCTGAGAGAAAGAGTGAGAGAGAAAGGAAGAGAGAAAGGCTTAAAACTGTTTACAGTTGTTGTTTGTTGTTGTTGGTTGCATTACGCCTACTACGATAAACCTGCAAAAGTTGCGGCCAAAAGAGAAGTGGAAGTGGGCGTGGTTGAACAGAAGAAGGGGCAAGGAGAGGGGGAAGCCATGATGGGGCAAACTTTGTGTGGGAAAACATTGAGAGGCAATGCTTAATTAAAACGGGGATCACGTAGCCTCGAAAACCATTCGAAAATGCTGTCACTGTCACTTTGGCCATGCTCTTGGCCTGGCTTTTACTTAGCCAAAAGCTAATTTGGCCACTTTTATTTGGCAGAAGTCGAAGAGAAGAAAAACGAAAAGCGAAAACCGAGAAAATTAAAGTGAAAGAAAAGCGAAAAGTAGAAATGAAAATGCGAGTGTCAAAGTGCATGGGAAATGCAATGCGGAACATTAATTGCATAAATTTCAACGTCGCTTTGATGTGAGTGCGCACACATTAAAGAGAGCGACAGAGAGAGAGATAGAGAGAGATAGAGAGAGAGAGAGGAGAAAAAAGAGAAGGAAAGAAATATGCAAACGTCATTAAATGTAGTCACTGGCACCTGCACTATACTGTAGTAAGGGACAGTCCTAGAGTCTGTGACGGCAGAGGGGAGAGGGAGCGTGCTCTGCCATAATTTGATGCCTAACTGTGTCAGGCTTTTGCTTCTGGTCTGCTGCAAGTGCTTCATGCATAACGCATTTTTGCGCAGCTAAAAAGTATGCTATGAAAATGTAACTCATACCTGTTGCCACGCCCACACTCCCACTCCCCACACACACACACACTCATTCACACTGACAGTTGCTTTTGGGGCAGCGCTTTAAATCAGTTGCCATTTCATTAAAATGCATGCGTTGCGTTTTATGCCTTTCTCTATCGCACACTACCCTTTTCTCTCTCTCCCCAACCTTTTTACATTAATTTGTAATGCGCTTTTTTGACCTTAAATTTAGCGTTATGAAACATTTTCATGCTAATAATTTGAAAAGTGGCAATTATTAAAATGGGTTTTCTTTCATTACAAAATACCAGGTACTAACAATGCCTAACAGTTAAAAACAGTGTAAAAAGAATTAAGTTAATTAATTTGATTGATAAACAAAACATTTTATGTAAATTAACTTGTCATTAAAAAAATATTAATTAAAATAATACTGCGTAGCCATGTACAAGGAATTTTAAAAAAATGCTTTATGAATTTTACCATTTGTAAAAAAATGGAATTAAATAAAAGCTACTAAGTGATGGAAAAACAATATTTTTTGCCACAAATAAAATACTTTGAGAAAATAATTATTTCAATTTAGATAATTCAATTTAAATTAAAAATGAGAATAAATTATATGTATAATACCAAACATAATGAAGTGTGCAGAAATCGAAATGGAAAATAAAATAAAATTTAAGAAAATTCTAACAGACTTTTTGATCTTTTGCCTTCCTGACATAAATAACCGCAAAAGCAAGTTAACTGTTTCTACTGCTTTGAGTGGATTTATTTATTTACATTGCAAAACAAAAAAAAATAAGGGAAACAAAACAACAAAACAAAGCAAATCAACTAAAAAATGCGAAAAGAATAAAGCAATGAAAATACCAAAAGCACATGCATAGTTTTTATGCAAATGTGAGAATCCCAGGTGGGAAATGCACACGTATGTCAGGACTATCCAATACAAAAGGAAGCAACAAGAACAACAACAATTGAAACTGGTATGAGTGCATGCTGTTGCTTTGTTGCTATTTTTTCTTTTTTGCATGTCTGTGTGTCTGTTTGCCAAATGACAACTTTATTAGGAATTTCACAGTTGTGTCCTCTGTGCTCTCTGCAAACAAGTCAATACATAAAGAGGGAATAATGGAAACCAAAGACACAGTCAAAGCCAAAGCTCATTTTGCTTTTGCTTTTGCTTTGTATTTGCCTCAACTCATCCAGTAATATTCACGAATATTTTCCTGATTTAATTTTTGCTCAATGAATCGCAATGTCAACTGTATAAGTGTGAGTGTGTGTGTGTGTCTCTGTCCAGGTGTTACAGAGCAAAAGAGCGAGAGAAAGATGGCAATGTACCTTTAAATTGCGCATACGCAATGTCTGTGCAGTGTCACAATTTGTGAGAGAAATTCCCCTCTTTGTCTTTGTTGTATTTGTTTTACAGTGGCGGTCAATAGCATTGGTAACACTAGCAGGAATTGTTTTTAAAGTAACGGAGTTATTTGTTAAATGTTGTAATAATGTTATTAAATTTCAATATAATATTATCAACTAGTTTGTATAACAAGTTGTCTTGGTAGTCTATATTAACCTTACTTTATTAATTGATAATTGAGTCGTTGTATATTTAATAGACAAAGCACAGAATAAACATTAGCACATCATAAGCATAAATTAAACTGAGCCATAAAAAGGAAGCTCCTAACTAATGGACGACATTTAAAGCACAATAAAAGCCTCAAGGGTATTTTGCCCCCTGTCTCTTGATAATGTTAAGTGCTGCCAGCCTGTCTAAGACAAATAGCAAATTGTCGTTTATAATTGACCACAAGTGTCTGGGAATGGGATAAACGGTGTTTGTTGTTCTTGTTGTTGCCTGCGTGGTCGTCGTTCAAAGTAAATGGACAATTATTATTAACTGCAATAAATTTTACGCACGCATAATTTACATACAAAAGCACGCGAGCGTACACAGGATTATAGTCCTGAGAGAGAAGTGTAGTGGTAAGCGGGGGGCTAGATTTTGGTTGGGGGTGCGTCACGTACAAATCGTTTAAGTGCAACACATAATTGTTGAAGGACCCCAGGAAACATTTTCGGCAAGGATAATTGTACCCTCTCTCTCTCTCTCTCTCTCTCTCTCTTTTATTCAGTATATGTAAGAGTGTGTGTGTCAATAGCAATTATGTTATGCGGGGAAGTACAAAAAGCAGGACAACTACACTGAGCGAAAGTAAATGTAAACATAAAATAGGCTATAATTAATATATACAAAAAATACTTTTACAAATTATTTAATTATTATGCACTGATACTTTTAAAATTTATTTAATTACTGTTTTAAATAATAATAAACTAAAGTTAGTTGTACATTCGAAGCGCTAATGTTCAGCTCTACAATTTTCCTTTATTTTCTATTCAACTTGGGGATTCCATTTATTTGTTTATATTTTTCTGTTTAGTTTGTCCTGTTTTTGTCAATTAACATTAAGTTTGCAATAGAAAGTTTCATATTTTTTAGCAGTGTATTTAGTTGTCCTGCCATTCAATATATCTGTTATTATAGATTTTCACAGTGTGATTCCAATTCAGGTAATAGAATGTTTGTGCCTGAGCTAAAACTTTTCTCTGACAAGTTTTACTTAAGCTGCCACAAACAATGCGCAAAGAATTGGAAACTAATTTCCACGCACAACTGTGTCTGTGTGAATGAATGAATGAATGAGTGTGTGTGTGTTTGTGTTAGTGCCCACGCTCAAAATCGATGTTGCGTTGTCATTGCTGTTGTTGTTGTTGTTACTGCATTGTACATTAGCGAGTTGTTTAATTGAATTGTAGTAATTAAAGTGCTTCAATTGATTTTAATCGGAAATTGTGCTCATTGTCAGCAGCTGTTATTGTTGTTGCTTTTGTTGTCGTTAGGAAGAAGTACATTTAGACATTGCAGGGAACTTATGCTGTTACCGTTAATTGCATGACAAGCGCTGCTTCATTAACGCTGCCATTCAAATGACAAAAAGGAAATGTGCAATAATCTGCCTAAGGCCTTGAGGTCAACAACAACACACACAACAAGAGCAATACACCAATACCAACAAAACCCCAACTAACTTCATTCAAAGCTCAACAGGCTGCTTTTTTGTTTTTGCCCAAAAACGCAGAAATTTCCCCAACACATAGCAGAAAAGTACCAACTCTCTGTCTCCGTTCAAATGCTCTCGCTCTTTTCGTTCGCTCTCGCTGCATAGAATGTTATGCTGCTGTTATTGACATTTTTTGGGGGACACAGTGCCTGCCGCAACATGCGCTCAACTTTCAGTACGCAACGAACTTTGCACTCGAACGGTTTGGTTTAGCGCTCTCTCTCTTTCAACGGCTCTCTTGCGCTCGCCGCTTCCACGTGAATATTAAGAATAAATAAAAAGGAACCCAAAAATAAGCACGCGCGCGTTTCATCTACACACATGTATGTATGTGTGCGTGTGTGCGGTTGCTATGTGTGAGTGCGTGTGCGTGTGCGTGTGGTTGTGTGCGCGTGCATTTATTTTAGGCAGCGGCAAATGTAAAGTGTAAAACCAACAAAATAAATTAAAAGAAGAATATGAAATCAAATCAAAATCTATAAATATCACAGGCCGGCTGCATTTAAAAAGAAACGAGCAAAAAGTTGACAAAAATAAAGAAGAAAGATAAATAAAAAAGTAAATCGAGAGAGAAATGAAAGCGAAACTCAAATACGACCAGCTGCTGGCAGCGACGCTCTGCATTCTGCTGACGCTGGGAGCAGCTGAAGCGCAGCCTGCCAATTCCTATGGCGCCTCCTTCATATCAAATCCGGCCATATATGCATATACCGTGGCCAATCAGCAGCAACAACAACAACAGCAGCAACAGCAGCTAATAAATTTTGACACTGCCAATGCGAATGGCAATGCAAATGCAAATGTGAATGGCAATTATCGCTCCGGCATAGGCGTTGGTGTTGGCGTCGGCGCTTCTAATCGTAATTACTACTACACCGATGTAAATGCAAATGAAGATTCTGCAACGCCCACGCTTACCACGCCCCCAGCCCCAGCTCCAGTACCGGTTTCCTCAGCTGCCACACAACCAGCTCCGCTTACTGGTTGCACCTTGGATCGTCTCGCCGTCTATAAGGTCGTATTGCACACCTACTGGACCCGAGAGCTTTTCCCCAAACATTATCCCGATTGGCGACCCACCGCCCAATGGACCAAGACCTTAGGTAAGTGCAAAATATCCCTCACGTTTAAATTTGTATGTGTTTACAGAGGAATAAGTTCTAAACTTCTGAGAAACGGAGCAGTAAAAATACGGAACATTTTGATTATGGTCAAAGTTTTCTATGATGAAAACGCAAAAGAATGAAATGAATTTAGAATTATTATAAAAGTCTGTACGTTAGGGACACATAGTTTCAGGAATTTGTTATAAAAATCCTTGTTATACATTACGATATATTGTTAAAAAATTATCTATGCAAATAAAGTTTGTCCATGTTTTTTTAATATGTAATCGATCTTATTTAAAGTATTTAAATTACACATATCCAAAAATGTGTATTACTTTGAGTTTATTTCAGAGAAAACTTGGCAAACCTCTGCGACAGTTATATAATTTATGTCGAAAGCTTCTGTGGAAATGTATAAATAATTTAAATACCATCACTTACTATTCCTCAACATAAAATCAATTTAGACTCTAATTCAAATATGTATCAGCTGTCTTTTTTTCATGCCCCAACACCGTTTTTTATTGTACATTCCAACCCTAATTAAATTCAGTTTTGATAAACAACAGGGAATTGCTTACCAAAAAAAAAAACATATTGAAAGTACAGCAAACTTGCCATTGCTCTAACGCCCAATTAAATTTGTGCTCATGTTTTGTCTAAAATGTTGATAAACTCGTATAATTTCTGCCAGCTCAGCAGCAACAGTAACAGAAATAATAACAACAACAACAACAGTAGTAAAAATAACAAACAACAACAACAGCAGACAAACAATAACAAAAAAGCTAAACACTAATTTGTCACAATGCTCGCAACTTGGCAGACATATAAAAATAAATCGAAAAGCAATTTCGCATTTTGTTGTTGATGTTGTTCGTGCTGTTGTTGTTGTTGTTATTGAGTTAAATAGAAATAGAGGCCAGGCCCAAATAGATGAGATACAGATATAAAACACACAGATACAAGATACAATGGGTAGTATGTAGGTATGTAGTAGGGAATCCTTGGAATCCTTGGCCGCATTGGCATGTCGCTTGTCTTATCATGTTTTTGCAGATTTAGCTGTCAATTTATAGCACACACACACATCCACAAACACACAAACACACACATGCAAGACAAGTAAATCTGACAGCCGAACAAGCGTTGCCTTTTGCCATAGCATACTTTCAGGAGCACATAAAAAAGGATAAGGCTAGCGCCAAAGGAGCGCCTAAGAAATGCGATTTGTACGTGCTTATGCGCTATATGCTCGACTCAGCGCAAAAAAAAACACAAGAAATTGGATAAAGTTGTTGCCCCATTGGATGCTTTTGTTATTATTGTTGTTGTTGTTGGGCCTTACAACTTTTGATGTTTTGATTTTGGTGCTGTTGCATTTAAGAATTTAGAATAGCTCAAAAACCCAAACACTCCGGTTGCTTATTTATTAGTTTGTTTATTATTAAGTTAGTTACTTTATTATCGTTGAATTCTTTTCTATACGGAGTAGCTGCACGTCAGGCATTTTCGAATTGAAAAATAATTAAATGCAGCATTTCTTTCGTATGTCTTGATTGCATTTGTGTCTCATACATCTCCATATTCCCTCTGCTTTCCTCTTCACGCACATTTTACTTTTATTTGCTTCAGAATGAACTTATTTATTGTGCCTTCTTGATAATTTATAGTATTTGGCAGTGAAAAACACTGCGTATGCGTGATTTATGTACAACTCGTGCTAGTGTCATCCACAGATTTACAGTTCCAAGCAATCCGACTATAACTATTGATAGAACCTATATATTCTATCTGTACTTAATGCGAATGTTATGCTCGTACATAGGTAAAATATATTGACTTTACAATGGTAATAAATTTTATAGTTCAATTTGAAATCCAAGCAATTTGATTTGCCTGTCAACTGCAGCCACAATAATATTTTAAGCTGCACTAAAACCATTTCTCTGGCTGTTCAGTGTTGTGTAACGATAAATAAAACTTGTTTATTTTTAATATAAATATTAGAGTTTTTTATACGTTTTTTTATTGATTTATTTCCATTGCGTTTGAATGAGACAATCACATTTCCCTTCGACCCAATGGGAATTTAAAGATAATAATATTAAATTTAAAATATTTTAGAAATGTGATTTGATGACATTTTTAGTGGATGAAGTGTAAGATAAAAAAAGATAAATAATATAAGAAAACTAAATGAGTAAACTATTTGAATCAACATGGATATCATATAAATATAAACATATAAAATACTTAATTTAGTTATCAAATTGTAAGAATATTTTAAGCAGACTTCGAATGGAAATACTTACATACTTAAGTGAATTGTTTTATAATCCCGTAAGTTTCCTTAAGATAGATAATACGCAAAGATACTTTAACGTATCTTTATCCATTCATCTAAAATTTTTTTTGGAAATGTTTTCTCTTATTTGCTTTGATAAATACACTTGTGTATATGTTCTGTAAGTGTGTTAAGGGAACTGCATTCAGTATCAAATATTTAGATAAATGAAGAGTTTTTGTTGTTGCCACCTCAGTGGAGTTGCTTGCCCTGAAGCGGCCTTTAGTTAAGCCAAAAGCAACTTAAGATAGTCCAACCGGAGCTGGCATTAAAATGCAGGCAACAACATCGACAAGAAAAGTGTAGGAAAAAAAGGAAGCTTAGCGTTGCACTTTGGGAGGGAAAAACGAGGAAGCTTCCTGCCTGTCATATCCTGTTTATATATAAAGTTCAGTGCGCAGCATCAGCATCCGTTACAATTCAACTCGGCAAGCAATGAGCTGGCAACAGGAGCAAAAAAATATAAAGTGTCCTGCCTGAAATTTGCTTTTGTTTTTCTACTGCAAACTTAGGAGGAGAAAGAGGGAGTAGGAGTGGGCATGGGTATAGTCATGGGCCTGGAACAAAAATGTATTATGAATGATGAAAAACAAGCAGCGACAGCAAATGTATTTCTTGTCTTTTGTGCCAAGTCAAAGCACCCCCAAGGATGGGTCTTTCTCGTACTTCTTCCAGTTTCTGTTACGGCCCCAAATGTCCTCGTCTAGTTGTTAAATTTCATTTGTGGACATTGCCGCGACCCTGGCGACTGTTGTCGCCATTTGGCCAGCTTGCTGTTTTTATCGCAAATTGAAACTGAAATAAAGTTTTTGCTTTCAAACATGACCCGATGAGTATTGCAACTAGACAACGATCTCGATCCCCACGACGCGTTGCGCCAGTTGCATTTCCACAAGCATATTTTCTCATACCCAGCAATGGCAAGAGCTGCTAAAAGGGGTCTATTAAGCCATAACTATGTCATAAATTATAAAACGAGGGCTTAGAAATGATCGACATTTTAATGCGACCCTCAAGAATGTCGAGCCAACAAGAATTAATGTTAGTTATGTTAAGTACTCTTCAAAATATAAACACTAATAGGTCTTGCAAATTCAGTTCGGATTACCAATTTAATTTCAATATCTTTTTCTAGGGTATTTCCTCGTTGTATCTTCTATATTCCCTATACCCTCCCACAATTGGATGCTGTTGTGTTTTTGGGGTTATTGGCTGTGTTTTTCAACTGCATAGTTTTTGGAGCATGGGGCATTCAACACTTTTTGTTTAGCTTTTGCCCGCGCACAAGTTTTTGTGAAAATAAATTTTTGCCATTTTTATTGCTTGCCAAGCTTTTTGTTTTTCAATTCTCAAGTGCTTTTGCCAGGATACGGCCTGGCATATCCTTGACTCTGTGGCAAAAGCAAAATGAAATGTTGCCGCTTGCAATTGCATTTCAAATTGACTCAACCCAACAACCCACAAGCCACGGTTTGTGCCACAGCTTTGATTTAAAATCAATAATAGTTGCAATTGGTTTTGTGGGGTGAATAGGTTGAGTTGCTTACTTCTGTCAGGGGATAGATGTTGTAAATTAATAGTTGGCAAATAAACAAAAACAATAACAATAACAACAAGAATAAGATAAAGCTCAATTAAGTAAGCACAAATATCAAGTGGGCATTGAATCGAAACTTGCCCCACGTTCAACTGACTATCGCACTTTGTGTCGCACTGTGTGAAATTTCTGTGGTACAAACTGTGGCGCATTGTCATGCAGCCTCCCCCCTCTGCACACGTTCCCTTTTCCCCCTCAGCTTTAATTGCCTGCGTGCCTGGCAATTATCCTGTTTGACTTGGCCGCTGGGATGTGCGTGTATTCTCATGTAGTTGGTGTTAAATGTTGAGCCTCTGGCATTTTCACGCCTCGTGTTTTATTGTGTCTGCCACAACAACAACAATACCAACAACAACAAGAACAACAGCAAATAACATGTACAAGTGCAAATGAAATGCCAAAATTTCCGTTGCTTTTGGCAAATGAATTATGAAAAGCTTTTTGCCATCATAAAATGTATGCTATATAAATATAACATGCTCGCCTTGCCTAATGCTCTATATGTGTTTTTGTCTTATATATTATGCAGCCCCAAATGAGATACGCACACACACACTCACACACACACATGTACACCCTCGAGGCTTCTTTTTGTCTGTCTGCTATGTCATTGCACCTTTTTTGTTGTTAGGCCAAAAGTTTTCCATTTCCTTGGCAAACTTTAAATGTTTGCCATTTTTTGTGTCGCAGACAAAGACGAAATCATAAGCTTGTCTGGAAGCAATTCGAATGGAAACTACAACACAAAAAATAAGTAGAGAGTTGACAGTTATGAAGTAACAGAATGCTTGACGAACGGATACCCTAGAATCGAAACGTGAAAGTGTTAGAGCAAAGCCTTTTGACGTATCAAAGAAATTCTTAATTCTTCTTAACATTCAAACTTTATACTTTAAATTTTTAAATTTAAAACTATATAATTTGTACATTTTTACTTAAACCTTTTCTTATTTAAAAATCAAATTTTTGTTTGGTTTAGTTTTATTTTAAATTGTAAATAATTTTTTGTCGATTGCTTATACTTTCTTAAAAATGACTAAACTGTTAGCTAAATAATTAAATAAATTGTAGGCTTCGTAGACTTCATAATCCATAAATATATTTTCATAATAAAATATATATATTCCACTTTCTTTTCAGTTCAATAAGAACATTTTATTATTAAATATTTGCGAATATTTATATATTTTACATCTTTCGTTTCCAAATTGAATCATTAGATTTGTGACTTGTTATTTAGCAAGAATACATAATAAAAGAATACTCTTAATTAGAATAAAATAATATTAAAAATCTTAATTTAGCACATAAACTCTTCGTATGTGTACAAAAAAATGCTATGTCCCAAGGACATGATTAAAGATGCAAAATTAATATTAAAGCTGAAATAATAAGAAATATGAATTTATTACGTCATGCTGATTACGTTGACTATCTGCAGATTGTCTGCATCTTCGGGGACTTTTTGCTCTCTGTGTGTGTGTGTGAGTGTGCGTTACAAGCGACATTACAAATTCATAATACTCTCATACCACTTGTACCTGAGCTTCAGTGCGTGCTTACAGGACTCGACGCACAGAAAATCATAGCATATATAGTCGTGTCTTGGGGCAAGCAAGTCTGTTGCTGCAGCATAAGTACATTAATAATAAATGCAAATTTTGGTTTATTTTTTTTCTGTTGTTGTTTGAAGCGCAGACAGTGAGTTAGTGGGTGGAAGGGAGGGAGGGGAATGATTACTTTTCCGGCTACTTGCAGCTACTTAGTTGGCGCTGAATCCTAAAGTGTTATAATTAAAAGGAAGCCGAGACTTTGATGTGCTTAGCTTCTCCTTGGTTTACAAGAGTGCCACGCCCTACCGCCCTAATGTGTGTAGGGGGTGTGGAGCTGGAATGTTTCCGCCGTAAAATGAGCCTTGTTCGCATTTTTTACTTGTCGTCGTGGTAAATCACAGCGGACGGGCAAACAAATTTCTTTTTTTTCTTCTACTTGCTTTTCTTTTCTATTCCTGCGCATTTACTTGCATGAATAAATTTTTTGGCTGCATGTCTTTTATGTTCTCTCTCTCTCTCTCTCTCTCTCTCTCTCTCTGTCTGTCTATTTTACCATCTTATTCTATACATTTTGTGCTTTGTCAAATTCGTGTCATTATTCATTCATACATGATTAGGCAACAGAACACAAAACACAAAACAGACAACAGCGCTCAGGTTTTGAATTACACGCTGCCAAGGAGCGATGGACCCTCGGGGTTGCCAAACTCCCCCACAGAAACTCTGATAGATAGTCAAAATGAGAAAGACAGAGAGAGGGAGAGAGTGAAAGATAGAGAGGGAAAAACTTCGTAGGCGGCTCAGACAGGCGTGGCAATGCCAAATGGAAATTAATGAATGAAATTTGATATACTGTCAGTTGCTGATTCAACACTGGGTGCAGGGTGCTCCTCTAGCAGCTGCCAGGGTTACCAGCCGCATCCAAATTTAATTTAATTTATGCGCACGTGCTTCACGCAAAACACGTATTATGGTATTTTTATTTAAGGCAAATATCGTAGCTTTAAAGCGAGCTTAATTTGCAATTTAATAAAACATTAATTTCGCATTATTCAAAATAAGTATTCTATACTCTACGAAAGGATATTACCAACTTTGTAAAGTAAAATGCGACGCTTGACGTTCGACCTTAATATAATTTCTATATTTTATACAAGGGCATTAACTATTCGCTGTGGTCAAGTCGACCAATCAATGTGGCATTTTTAATTAATTAAGTTTTAATTCGTCGATTTCACAACGTATGCTTAAAGGTTTAAAAATAACCACACAAATTGGCATAAATTAGCTGCGCTAATTACAAATAAATGGCGCAATTTGTTTTTTGTAAGCTGCAGCAACAAAAACAATTGCTGTAATGTGAGAACATTATCTACATTCATGATTCTAGTTTAATTAAATATCAATTTTGCATTAAAATCATGGAATTATTTTGTATTAGTGATTGGTATGAAATAAAAGTGAAAATTCTAATTGTATTACTTGAATTAAGTAAATAAACAAATTCTATTTGCTTAGCTGTCGAAATAGTTGATTGATTTAATTTATCAAACGGTATTCAATCAGGAAAAATCATTTTCTTTTTAGCATTATTAATTAAAACATATTTACACACGCACCATTAAAATGGAAAATTCCTTTTACAGACACTATATATAAATACATAAAAACAATTCAATGAATTGTGATAAAAAGTTTATATTCTTGTTTATAGTGTTGTGTATATTATATTACCTCATATATCGAATTTTTACTGACAAATTCACCTTCATAGATATGTAAAAAATGTATTTTTAAATTACATGCACAAGAAAAGCTAAAAAATTAAACAAAACTATTAAATCTTATAAATTGCATTGCAATATTTAATAAAATAAACTTTCTCTTACCGCTGTCGCACTTAATATGACAAAATAATTGCCATATAGTAAAAAGTTGTTTATTTATTTTGCTGCTGCCAATAAATACACTGTTTTAAAAACTAACAAAGTGTAATTTTTTACAAGCAATCGAGTTTGCTGTGCTACATTTATTTATTATTACAATTTATATCATAATACCACATGTGGTACTTTTTGCAGTACGAGGTATTGCAATCTCGTAATTTTAATTGCAATATTTATGACATGAATTGCAAAAAAAAGTAAAGTTGAATCATTTTGCCTGTTTTTGAATTAAATAATTTGCTTTTATTTACACTCTTCTTGTTGACTTGTTTGTTGTTGTTTATATTGCTGTTGTTCTGTGTATATAAGTAAATATTTGATTTATATTTGATATGTCAAATCATTGCAAGCGCTTAAAATTAGGCAACACAATTGGAACAGATCCTAATTAAGTGTCGGACATAAATCATGCGATACAAAATGCTCATTAATAATGCATTTGCATACCGCAAACAAATGAAACCCAATTCGGCAAACCCTTTCTGTGGCAATTTATGACCCCAACAAACTTGTGACCGCACAGAAAAAAGATAAATGAATGGGAAAATGTGGAAAATCTTCGAGTCGGCTTTTGAGTTATGCAGCAAAGAATGTTTGGTCCAAAAAGTTGCATGGCTGCTAATGGCAGCCTAATTATGCTGACCACAAAGAATGGCCCCAAACAAACCCTTTCTCTCTGTATTTTCCTCCCTCTCATTCTCTCCCACTCTCCCTCCCTCTATCTATCTTTTTATTTTTTGTTGCTGTCTGGCATATAAATTTACGCTCATTGCCTTGGCTGGCAACTTAAAGACGCACACACCTTTTGAACTACATAAATCTTTGCCAGGTGGGTGCGTTATGTATGTGTGTGTGTGTGTGTTTGTGTGTCTTCTACTCGCCCAACTCTTCCTCTTTCTCCTTCTAGTCCTCTTTATGATCCTGCAACTCTCCATTAAGAGGCAGACAAGGCGCAGACAACATGCGTGTTGCTTTTCCCGGAAAACGCACAAAACTTTGTCTGTGTCTGCGTAATGTGCGCTGATTGTCTGTGTGTGGGTGTGAGTCTGAGTGTGTGTGTTTGGGTGTGAGCGTGTATACTACTGTCATTGGTTGGGTGGTAAGGTGGGTGGGTGGCTGTTGCTTTTGCTGTTGCTGCGACTGCTGCCTGTCTGTGCATTTTGTCTGCGTGTTTTCTGGCTTTGGTTATGGTTTCGCCCTACGGCTGCTCTATGAAAAATGTCTACAAATTACATCACAATTCCAGCTTATTTCGACCTTTACCTAAAGGGAATACCTAAGTAGGTATAACAACTTTCGTATCAAGTTTGCGCTCCATACAAATCTGATGAGATCTCATTTCATAAGGTCAGTTGATATATAATTTAATAAGTCTTGACTTAACTTATGTGAAATGGTTTATAAACTATTCTTTAATATGACCCACTTTTCCAATAAGTCATTAATAAATGATTAATATATAATATACAAATTAAATCTGATATATAATTTAAATTTTATTTATCTTATTATTTTACATGGTATTGGCTGGCATATTTTATAGAGCATTTCATTACTGTTATTATTTTTCTAAAATACTCCAATATTTTTTGGTTATGCCAAGACACGCGTCTCAATGTCCTTATCAATCGCTAGCGACTGTCTGCCACAATTTGATGCAATAATTAAGGACACTAACGAAAGCGGGCCATATTTATATTGAAGAGAAACTCGCACAGCTACGTGACACGTCCGAATAAATATTTATTTACTCTACTATATTCTTTTTGTGTTCAATGGCCAACGGCGTCTTCTAACAAATTTGAGTGACTGTGATGAAGCAATAAAACATAAATTCATTTAATTAAGCAGTTTTATGTGGCAAGACAAAAACGTAGACATAAAAATAAAACTTAACAAGCTGCAAGCGACCAAGAAAAGTAGACAAAGAAATTGTGATAGAAGGTGATGGAAAGACACAAGATGGTAAAGTTTTGATAGTGAGCAATTTCTACGCATTTGACCCAAGGGAGTGGCAATATTTCTCCAGCCAGTTAATGGCGTAAAAATCGAAAAGAAGCGGCAACAGAATAGGAGACGCCACCGAGCTGTGGCAACATCAAAGTGCTGTGTGAAAATTATACAACTTTTCATTTTTATGGCCAAGTTGCGGCTCAATTTTTATGGTCAATCAGGCGTATAATAAGATAAAGTCATTGCAATCACTGTGAATGATATGCGCTCGATATAAATAGATAGATAGATGGATTTATAGAGAGATAGATTGATAGACATCTAGATGATGATTCAAACAGCAAATTAACCGCTAGAAGTGAATTTATCCCATTGCAATGCATTTTAAATTAGCCCTTACAATCTGTCAACATAAAATGGGATGTTTGCCAACGGCGATTGCTAAGAAGGAAGCTTCTTTCAGTCAAAAACCCATTAAGTGTTTGTAACAACAAGAAACAACAAACTGTAACTTCAAAGAATTTCTCAAAATGAAATGAAACATTTCTGAAATTAAATATTAACCACATTATTATATACATTCATCACGTCGCCTTGGTTTCTTGGAACTAACAAACGAACCCTTCAAAGAATTAAATCAACTTTTCTTTTGGACATTGTGAATGCAATTACAGTGGGCGTGGCAGCACAATGGCCAACTGTTACCAAAATTGTAGTAAAAATCTTATAAAAGATTTATAAGCTATTTCCGAGTAAGTAAAATTGACTTTGATACTATTAGCCCAAAAGTTGTTTGTTTTTTTCGTACACATTTGAAAGTAAAGAGATACTTTAAGAAGGCTTGCTTTATTTTTAACTGCTTATTTGTATATGTATCTCTAACTTTGTATATATTTTTATCCAATGTTAATATTTCAATCTCGAGGTCAATCTTTATATTTATTTTCAGATTGTACCTTAATTCAAAACAATTGTCAAAATAATTTTCCCATAGTATATCTTCAACTAGTTTACCTTATTTTTAACCGAAAATGTATATTTCCTACTCTATTTTAATCCCTATCTCTATTCTTTCCCTACCTCTGAATTAAACTTTAACTTTATTACTTTCTCTACATCCAAATATATCCATTACATTCTCTCTATCTCTATACAATCTGTAGTCAATATTTAATGTGGCAAGAGCTCCCTGCTCCTTAACATTACACCCCTCTTAAAATAAGTGTTCACTTATTTTCTCTCTTGAAAATGTTGTTAAAAATTATTTTGCTCAAACATGTGCTTAACTCATTTTCGGCTATTAACAAGGGATTCATTCGAGACGCATTTTAAATGCGTCAAAAGTTTTGGCCAATAAAAATCAAAAAAGAAAAAAAAGGGACGAAAAGTAGATGAGAAGAGAGAAAAATTTGCTAAAGCGTTAGAAAATACACTTGCAAGTAAAAATAAAAACTTGGCTAAGCGTAAATAAAGCAAATAAACTTGGCAACCACCTCACCACCCAACAAAGTCAAGTTGACTAAGCTGATGTTGTTGGTGTTGGTGTTGTTGGTGTTGGTGTTGGTGTTGCTGTTGTTCTAGTTGTTGTTGTTGTTTTTGGGCAGACAAACTTGCGCTCAAGTTGGTTTTGAGACAGTTTAGAGTTTGCTTAGCAGCCAAACAAAAAGTGTAGCATACAACGGGGCGTGGCAGTGGCAAAGGCGTTTGTTTTTGGTGTGAATAATGTTGCTGTTATTTATGCCTCAATGCGCCACGCCCTCTTGGCCCACAACAACGTCCTGTGCCCAAGTCAAGCAGCAGCTGAAGAAATTGCAATTTCCACGCCCAAGTTTCGGGCACTTTCACTTTATAGCATATCCCCAACCACCATCCCCAATACCAATACCACCACCACCAGAAGCAGAAGTAGCACCACCAAGAACAACAACAACCCCTAGCGATAGCTGCTGCTGTTTTTTATTAAAAGTTTCTTGGCCAACAACAATGGGCACATTTTTTAAAGTGTTTTTTATTGTCGCGTTAACCGACCGCAACGACTTTGGTCCCAGCATAGGGACAAGGGATGTGGCTGTAGAAGGTGGAAGGGGAGGAACCGCTGCTAACTTTCCCGCTGCGTAAGTGTAAATTATTGTTAAGGTCAGAAAAGTTTTCGTTTTTATATATATTTTTGGTATCGCAAGTTTCTTGGCTAGTTTTTGGGTTAAATCTCAACGAATAGTTGAGTTGACTCTAGTTAATGTCTTTAACTAAGCTGGCAGCTTGCTGCATAATAATTTCGAGCACATTTCACTTAATTAACGTGCAGCCAAAAGCGTTAATAAAAATGCCACATTAACTTACAATTAGTGTGCAGTCTGCGTCACATTTTCCAGCGCTTTTCCAGGGGTCAACTATGCACGACGACCCCCAAGTAAAAGCATAATAAACTGTCTTACTTGTTGTTGTTCTGGTTGTTGTTGTTGTTGGGACTTCTTTAAATATAAATTTATGTGCAGCATCCAAACACTTTCACTTTGGCTTGCGCCTTAAGCTCTTTCCCAGTCCCAGTCCCGGTCCCATCTTCACCCCTCGGCAATCCCTGCGTCGTCTTTTGCTCTGACTTCACTTGACATTTGAAATATGTTGACGCTTTTTATGTCGGTCAGCCAGGGCCAGCAATTAAGTCACACTACCAAAAGAAAAGTCAGTAAATAAATTACTACAAAATTAGCAGACTACTGAATACACTTTCTAGATTAAATATAAATTAATTGGACTAAAGTTTAGCCAGACCTTTTGCTATAGATTGAATCATACATTCGTTTCAAATTCATAATAATTATTTAAAATGTAAATACCTATAGTTTTTTTATTTTAATAAGCTTAAGAAACCATTCAAAATTAAAGGACATTTTGTAAAATATTCTGTAATTTATTTTTGTAAAACTTGAAATGTTCTTGCTTCGCTAAACAAACAGATACGATTTTCAATAATATTTATGCATTAAATGTGAGAAATGAATATAATACTTTTAACCTCTTTTTGGTGATTGAAAACACTAATAAACTTACTTTATTTAAGGGTATTCAAAAATGCAATTGAGGCAACAACAACTACTGATATAAATTCTAGTTGACAACTGTACTTTTGGTTCTCTCTTGGACTGTCAACTGTCGAGCACAACTGTACTTTATGGCAGTATGAGGAGATTACTGCCGTTGATGGCCCCACATGATTTGTAGCCGACAATTGTAGGTTTCTGACTTTTGGATGAATGAGAATAAAAACGGCATTTCGCCTTAAGCGAGATGAGGATAAGGATGGCTCGGAAGGGGAATTCTGAAATGTGAACTGCGAGTCAGCATCAAATTTTAATGCTACTCATAATATTTTCATGCAGACAATGCGCAAAAGGTTAAAAATTCTACCGAAATAAATGCGAAATCAGCAAATACACAAATATCGCATAATACTACTTATGTATATACCATTTGAGTATACGGTACATTAATGGCATGAAAAATAAAATGCCCAAAAATAAGGAAAGTTTTTTTTTGTTGGGTTATGTCAGAATTTCTAATCGAAATAAAAGCAGTGATTGAGATGAGCGAATCACGAGGATAGGAACGGTGAATGAAGTGTGTTTAATAAATATGTATGTGAAGGCTGTAATACTAATGTACTTATATTGGTTTCAATACTTATAGATTATGATAGACGAGTCTTTTTATAAAGTCATTAAACCAGTGGAGAATAAAAACAAAGAAATATATTTAAAAAAGAAGAAATAGATAAATAAAAAAATAAATAAATTAATTAATAAATTCATTTACGAATTAAAACCTTCACTTTGATACTTTGATATCACTAAGCTCACTTAAAGCTTCTCTATAAAGACATTATGCTGCTGTTGCTTTAAGCCTTTACTTAAGTTCCTCAGCTGTCACAGTCACAGTTATTGGTCAGTTATTTCAAAGATGTTTCTCATCTCTATACGAACTACACATATACATACACACACACACACACACACATACAGAATTGCCATATGCCATTTCGTTTTGTGGCCAACTTTGAGTGCAGAACTTGTCTCAAGGGTTATACAAAACGAAGAAGGCTCAAAAGGGTTGTGCTGATTGTTGTTATTATTATGCTCCATATTTGTTTGTTTGTGTGAGTGTGTGTATTGTGCTCCATTGAGTTATGTGCGATACAACAAACAAACAAATAAACTGGGGAAGGGTATAAAAAAAGCAAATTGATTGTTGCATTGCTCAGTTTTTCTTTACGTTTTCCTTTTCTTTCTTTTTTTTTGGGGAAAATGTGCTGCTTTACAATACGTTTGCAATTTGAGATCATAAAAATTGATGCCCTTAACACAAAGTGAGTACAGCATGTGTGTGTGTGTGTGTGTGAGTATATGAAGTGAAGTGATTGTCAGTGCTGTGTGGGGTATAAATATCAGTGCCACCTTGCCACACGGTGGCAGCAACAGCAACAGCAGCGGCAGCGGCAACGTGTAGTTGAGCGTGAAACGTAGAATTTATTATGTTATCGCTTCAGCGATTTACTTTATCGATTTCACAATCACAATCTCACACACACATACACACAGGTTCAACACCTATCCCTCCCTCCAATATTTATCCCCTTCTATACCCTGCTTTACCCCTGTCCTTTATGTAAAAGCCTCTTTCATTTCAAGCCCTTTGCCAGTGTTTGACGTCGTTGTTCCCCAGATAATTTGCAGTCATGTTGTTGTTTGTTTCATACTACATACATGAGTTTGTGTGTGTGCTTGTGTGTGTATTTCTTTGTTTGCTTTGGCATTTTAACGTTCCCTGATTTTTTCTGAAGAAACGGGGGAGACTGTATGACAGGGCTTTGTTGCCACTGGCCTGCGGCAGTGTGGCAAATATTATTATTTGTTTAAAATTTAAGCAGAGTCGAAAAGTGAGTTGACTTTGATACGTGCCCTTAACGCCTTGAGGTAGGCCATTGTCCTTGGAAAGGATTCAACACCGGTCCCAAATAGTGTACAGCTGAGCTGGTAGCTTAGACAACACAATAAATTAATGATATTTATTTTTATTTCTAACATAATCCCACCAATTGATCGATAAATAACTATATGCTCAACTGAGCTTTATTATGTTAAATAAGTGTGCTGAAAAATTTATATAATATTTAAAAAAACGTATGCAAAATTACATAAGTAGAAATAAACACATACCAAAGTTTATATGCTGTTTTATAACAGTATATTGTTTATATTTTGGTAAAATAATATTTTCACTTAAATTATTTTGATTCAACAAGTGATTACAGAAAAAAGTGACGAAAGAATCTATCTAGATAGAAGAAACAGAAATACAACAGATAGATATTGAATTAATAGAAAGACAAACTGGGTAGAGATGTATTATAGGAATGCTATGCTAATAATAGTTTAACTTGCTAGAGATACCTTGCACCTTTGATCTAGTAAAGAAAGCAAATACATGCTAGTGACGAAAGATACTGTCGATCCTAGAGATAAATGACAATACAATATATTGTAATCAGAGCTGAAGGAGCGTATTTCTAGTGCCAAAAGCTCATGTCGGTTAGTAAATCAATATCGTTTAGGATAAAAACTTATTAACATACTATAAAGCTACATCATTGCGTGGTATTCGCGCGTCGTTCATTGATTATATTTATTTATTATTTCTTTTATGGTTACCAAGAAATGCTGTCATTTTATCAGCAATTTGGAGGGGCTTATGCATTTTTAATGAGCTACCTAATGGCTGCGTCGAAAGTTTGCATTATGGCTTTGATGTAGGCAAAGAGTTGCCAGGGGGGACACATCAATAGGCAATTTGCCAGCTAAGTGCTTATACTCAAATCCCCAAATAATACAATTTCAACACGCTTTCCTTATCCGCAACTTACCATTCTCTCTCTCTCTCTCTCTTTTTCTCTATTGCCTGCAGGTAAGCGATTCGCTCACATTGATGCAAATTTGATGAAAAAAATTCAATCAAGTTGGCGGCGTGTTTATTTATAACAACGCTAAAGGGCAGATTGTAACTTTAACTGGACCAGGACGAGGAACGAGGAACGAGAAACAGGAGTCGTTGAAGGAGCAGGAACAGAAGCAACCCTCGTCCTGTCACTGAATTGATAATAATTGGATTAGCGCATCATTTGAAGGGTGAAGAGTTGTCAAGAGAGAGTTTCGGCCATTTGTGGAGCTCTGTTGAGTTCGGAAGTTAGGGTTAATAGTGCCCCAAGGCATACGCCACGTTGCACACGCAGCGAAGCAGACATGTGATACGTATTCACATGTATACTTAGTATAGTATGTACGTATGTTTTTCATTCCCTCGTTGAAATTGCGCAAAATTCAACGTTTTGCCATATTTTTCAATATTTTTGCGTGGGGCAGCGTTGCGCTTCGACAATTTTACAATTTATTTGGCCATGCACAGCGACCTAAATCCTACACAATGTGTGTGTGTGTGTGTGCTGTATGTGTGTGGCAAGTAGTATATGTGCCCCACAATATTCATCACTTAATTTCCACGTGCTGCCATTGCGAAATTTATGACTTTACGCTTATGCCGTCATGGACTTGGTTCTAGTCCTAGTCCTGCACACATACTAACATACAAGGATACATACACACACATTCAGTACAAAGTTGTCAAGTTTTAAAACCCCTTTGGCAAAATTGTAGAGCGTTTTGGCGTTTGCTCTCGACTTGACATGGATTTATGCACTAATGCAGTTTTAGATGGGTAGTAATCAAATTTTCTATATTCCCCATACTACACTCACCCACTGTATGCCACTTTTCTGACTGGCTTGTAATTCCCGTCAAATTCTAGGGATAAACTATAAAAGCTGTTGCTTGTTAAATTGCTCATTTTTGCTTACAAATGAATTGTTAAGTGGGTGAGTTGACTTTAGAGAAACTTTAAGCCATATATTTAGATGCTTATGTGAGCTTATGAAAAGATTATTAGTTCAGAAATAGTTAATCTTAATATCTGTTGGCTCTCCTTCGATACTTTGAGTTCGTTGAATAATTAACTACTTGACTTTAGAGACAGTAAATCAATAAATGAATATAACAATTTAGACAGAAGGATATATGAAGGAATGGAAAATACTTTTAAATAAAAAGAATAAAAAACAATAAATTATTTGCATAATTCAAATTATCAATATGACAGTTTCAGATGATTTTAAATTACACATATTTCAGATAAAACACAAATAGTTCTAATGACAAATTGAATAGATTTTAAAATCCCTTTAGGCAGTCAATAAAGATGATCAATTGATAGCCACATTTTATAGCAATTTATATATATTTTTTCTGATGAGTTGCTTTCTGTGTGCTTCATTTTGATTTTGTGTGTTGTGTTCGGTGTCTAAAAATAAAATGAAAACAATTACTTGAACAATTTTACAACTGGCCTCTTCATCATTGTCAACACAGTGCAGACTTTTAAACTGTCATTTGTCTTCTTGGCCAGAGAGCTTGTAGCTGTGGTTGCAGCTGTGTTTCGGTTTTACCATAATGATCTTTATATATATATATGCATATACTTTGATTGATTTTGTGGTCATGTCTGCAACTGAATCAAAGAATCTCAACTCAGTTTCAAGTATGGCTCCCAAACCGAAATCCCAACTCGGAATTTCAATAACAAACACGTTTATGATGAACAGCAAAACAAAAATAATGAAGATTTTTGGAAGTTGGAAAATTTACAGCCATTTTGCGGGTTTACGTAAATCAAGTAAATGCTAAAGTTGGTTGCAATTCAATTTGTAAGCGCACAAAACTCCCAAAAAGCATGTTACGCAAATTGTACACAATTATATTTGTTATACAACCTCTACAAGTTCCCTTTCCCCTTTCCCCTTCTCCACACAAACACACACACACACACCCACATATCTGAAATGAGCATGAAATCTATCGAAACGTAACGAATTGTATCGAACGTGCCTAACTGTTAATGCGGTTATAATACGCCAGCGGATTATCATTGATTATGGATATGATTGTGTATGTTTATTTGTGTTTGTGTGTGTGTGTGTGTGTGTGTGTTTGGGTGGGTGGGTGTGTATATGCGGGTGTGTGTACCAGACACGCCCAAACACCAACAAAACAACGGTTGGCTGTGAGTGTAGAGTACAAGTTGAACTGAATTCGACTCTGTTCACTGGCAATAAAAGTTTGTCCTATGTCGAGTGTAGTAGTATAGACATAATTTCAATTTTCATTTGGTATTAATGTCTGAGCATGGACTATATGTGTGTATGTGCGTGCTTGTGTTTGTGTGTGTGTATTGGGCTCACAAATTGCCGCAGTGTTGCCACTCTAATGTTGGGGTTGTTGCCAGTTATATATGGCTATAAAATGCGGTATTGGCAAAATCCCAGGAGCGCGCTTTAGTTGATAGCAGCAAATGGAAGGACAATGCTAGTCATAAGTATCCTTGCACAATTCGAAAAGGGGGATAGATGAAGGAAACGGACTCACATAACAACCATGATATGTTCCAGTTATGTTCTGTTGGGCAATGCAAATTTATTGAAATGTTTGTGTGCCCGATGCGAAATGGCAAAAGTTTTTATACAAATTTTGAAAAACAATTTATTTTTAGCTGCACAATATTGACAGATAGCGAAATACATATTGGAAAAACTTCTGTTTGCTTAGAACAACATACAATTTTAATAAATGAAATAATAAATGAAATGCTCTTCATCAACTTTTGCAAATATTCAGAAATTTCATTGCAATAAATAAACTGTTGTTCTTTTTAGCAAACAATTCATTAAACTGACTGTAACCAATCTATCCTAATTGGATAGATACATCAAATAGTCAAGCATTTTTCAAATCACAAATCCTATTGAAAAAGCAATTAATCAAATGCCTTTTATTAGCATATCTCTGAAATCATTTTAATTATCAATTAACATCAAATCGAACACCTGATTGAATTAAAATATAATTAAAAATCAAATTTTAGACTTGTCATTTTTTTTCTACATTTCTTTGACGCTTTTTTTCTGAATTGCTCTCAGCAATAATTTTGTAAGCCTATAATTTGCACACAAATGGCTTTTAATTAAAAATAAATACAACTTCAATCAATGCCGTACTCAAATTAAGGCAGCAGCCCAATTTACATTGCAAATCACACAGAAACTGGGGGAAAAAAAAAGATCCTCAATCTCGTCTGGGACAACGACGAGAAGAGGCCATTAAGTAAACCAATCAAATTCAAAAGTTGGTCCCAGACCCGAAAAAAAAGTAGAATTTAATAATAAGAGGCACTGTAGCTGGCCCATAAAATGTGGCGGGCAAATGCAAAATACAAACAGATTGTACGCGGTTTGTTTGTATTTGTGTATTTGTGTATTTCTGTGTGTGTTTTGCGGTAATGAAAGACCCGCAGTTCAAATTCAAAATGAAGGTGGCCACTTCCGGCCAAGATGGCGGCCTGAATCAGAGTCAGTTCAGACCCTGAGCCGAAGCCGGAGCCTCAGCCTGAGCCTGTTTGCTGTTGCGTGCTTAATTAAATGATCATCATTTGCGCGCAATCAACGCACAAATAAATTTTCTGTCTTGCTATTTCTATCCTTCTCACATCCTTCTCTTTGCCTATGCCCCCTTCTCTTTGGGTATTTTGTATTGCCTAACCTAAGGCGCTTTTGGGTAGTTTGTTTGTTTGGCCGGTTTCCGCTTGAAATTAAACGGCATTCTCAATGCTCTCAACGTTCGCCACGAGCCGCCTTTTGTTGTTGTCTTAATTAATTCCTAATTTCGCTGTAGACAGAATTCGCTTTGACTCCTTTTCGCATCCAGACGCATCTTTAATTGAAAATTCTCTTCAAAGACCAAGTCCAAACTCAACTCAACACAACTCAAAGTCGAAGCGAAGTCGAAGTTGGTTGGAAGTGGAAATGGTTGTGGCAGTATTCATGACCATTTGCCTTGTTGCCTGGTTTTATTATGGCTCAGCCAGCTGTTGGCCATTTGACAGTCGCTTTTATTCATTTGCATATTGCTTTCGCACTTTGCTTTGTTATGGCTTTGTTTATGATTTCGTATTACGCTTCTTTATTGCCTCACTTCAATTGTTGGCATTAATTTGATTACTTTTCGGCCCTCTAGCTGTCAATTAGCTGACCATTTGGACTCTCTTTATGGCCAAGTCGCGACTCAAATTAAATTCTAATACAACTGCAGCAGAAGTTGCAAAGCAAATCAATTATGTTTACTCATACGAATGCATGTTCATTTCACATTTCGCTACACAGCTTAATTAGGTCGAACATTTCGTATACTCCTCTTGGTCTATATGCTAATTTGTTATTTCAATCAATTATTAAAGTATCATTTTCATAATAAATTCGCCAGCATTTGCATTAATTTCATATGCAGTAATTGGTTCTCCATACCATATATCATTTTAATAGCATTTTATCCACAACATTTGTGGGTCGTTCAATATGCCATAATTTAATTCAATTTTTCTCCATGGCATAATTGCATTTCAAGCAGCTGGCAAAAATGTGCAAATGTCATTAAGTCAACTGCATTCGACTGACATCAGATTGCAATTATTTCATGCAAAAGGGAGAGAGACACACATTTGGAGAGAGAAAGAATGGGGGAGGAGAAAGAGAGAGAAACAGACACACATGTGCAAATATTTTATCATTTATGCATTAAGCTGAGCTTATTAAATGCCTTCATTGAGTTTCTTGTTAAGTTTCTGTCTAAGCAATTAACCCAAATTCGAGTTAATGTGTTTTACGTGCCACAGGTGCAACTTTTAATACGATTACTATAACTCGATAAGTGCATAATTTAAAATGATACTATATCCTGCAACTTATAAGCTCCTTTTTGTATAAGCTTATACATTATTTAATGTGTTCATTTTATTATCCAAAGTAGCCAGCACAATAACTAGTCTTTCAACAAATTAGGTTGATATAAAGATATCAATTTGAGTTTGTAAATAATAATGAAATGCTTACTTTAAGCAAACTTAACACTATTCTTTTCTATCTCTAACTAGTTATGTTTATCTTAATGGAGGAGAAGATTCAACTAATGCTTAAGTGCCACTTTCCTATAATATATGGCATATATTTAATATAACAACTTACATTTAAGTTTCTATAATATTTTTTATGTATTTTTCACACTCAGAAAGTAGACCCTCGGGTGTGATAAGCACACACATAAACAAATTCACACCCACCCACACACACACCTCTGGTTGCCTGGTGAGAAATCTAGGCATTACTTTGGTTTCCTATTCAAAGCGAAATGGCTGCCAATAAAAATTAAAACAAAAGCATAAATTTGAAGAGCTGCAAAGTCAAAAAAGAGAATAAAGAAAAACAAAGTGAGACCAAATAAAAAATTGGAAGGAAAATTGTATCTAAGCTAATTCTTGCAGCTTGAGTTAACACGAGCGAAGGCGGCAATGACAAAAAAAAATGAAATTAAATTTAGAACAACAACAAACAAGCCAAAAAAGCAGGCAAAACAAGTCATAAAGATAAAGGAAATTTATGGTGTAGCATTGTGCGAATCCTTGGCTATAGAAAACAGAAAACAACAGCAAAAAGAGCCAAAGAAACTGAAATTAGGTTAACGATATATTTCACTCTCGGCTGCAGCATCAAGTGCTCCAAAAGCAGCAACTGTAACTCCAACTGTAACTGGTGAATATGTTTTGAGAATAACAACAACAATGAGTACATAAAGTTAGGACTATCTTTTGTTTTTGTTGTCACAGTTTAAAGTTGCTGAAGGGGAGTCGAGAAAAACGGAGGGTGGGGTGTGTAAAAACATCGCCTTTTATCGCTAAACGACGCCTAAGTGAGGCTTCAATCGCACCGCCTCCATTTTCCCCAACACTCCCCCTGGACACATTAGTCGACAAACGACAAACGAGAAACGACATCGATATCCTTTTTCTTCTTTTTGCTTAGTCCTTTTGGCTTTTGTTAATGTGCACAGCCTGGGCTCCCATTTGGGTTTGCTTTCCATTTCATTTTAAAGCTGTGAAGTTCCGAGTTTGCGGTTATTTTTCTCCCTATTGAAATTAACTCAAAGCCGCCTATAAATTCCTGAAAAATCTATTAAACACCCTTGGCTCTGGTTTTTTCTTTTGGGGCAGACAAAAAAAAAATGGAATAAAGCATAAAATTAATTAAAATTAATTGCCACAGCATATTTGCCTTGGGTTAACGACGGGATTTTCTTGTTCTGCTGCTAAATGCGGAATTTTCCAATCTTTGTTGTGCTAGCTCTGATTACATATTCCACTTTCCCATTTCCTGTTTAGCTTGTTATAAAAATATTTGTGCGAGCAGCACACAACACACAGTGAAAAATAAACTGCAAAACTCTAAACTAATATAGGAAATTCCTAACGAAAGGTACAGGACTTGACCCACTTGTATGTGCTTGTAGGGGCATTCAGGTGGTAAGAGAAAAATACAGTTTTAGCCAAAGGTTAAGATAAGAAAAACTCTTTAAGCTTTAGGCCTTGGCCAGACTTATTTATAGGTCAACATCAAACAAAAAAAGAAAATAATAGAAAACTGAAAAGAATAGTAAAGGTACATCAAAATTGAATCAAGTTGATGTGAAGCAGAAATACATATAAGATTGCAAATCCCTTAGATGATTGAGTTTTGAATGGAGCTCAGATTCCCAATATCTGTAGGTATATATACTGTAGTACATCTTCCACAATTAATAAGGATAATAGTGAATACCTCATTTGCATTCCCAATAAACAAAACTGGAAAAAGCTATTAATTAAAAATTATTAAAAGTATTGTAGATAAAGTTTTCTCTTTGATAAAATTTATTGATGTGTGCTACATTTCGTTTGATTAAATGTTCAAAAAACACTCTCACTGGAGGCAATAAACTTTTTCCGTGTATATTTATTGCAATTTCTACAGTTATATCCTACGGTGTAGTTATGTTAACAACTTGGCCAGAAAAAAAGTAAAATTAAAATAAAATATGTTTCCTTTCCTTTTAGCACTTGCGGTTTTTTCTTACTGCTGCCACTGCTGCCAAAGTGTGCAAGTATTTTTTCGCTTTTTGTTATTGGAAATGAATTTTTTGCAATGCTTTTGTTTGCCTGCACAACTTGCGGCTACCTCGAATGCCTTTCATATATTTTATTTTAATTTTTTTGCTTGTTTTTTATTTGTAGTTTTTGGTGCAACTTTTGTGCGGCTGCTGTTGGTCGGGTCAAAGTTTGTTTTGGCTGCTTTTTTTGTGGCTGCTTAAATTGCCAAATAGTTGCCATGTTTCGATTGAGTACGGAGTGGGTGCAACTATGAGTATTTCTATTTGCTGGGTATTCATTTAAACAGCTGCTGAAATTGTTGTAGAAACTTGTTTCAGCTTTACTGGCAGCTTGATGGCACTCACATTGTGTAAACTGGGTGGTTGGGTGGTTGGGTGGATTCTGTTGGTGGATTCTGTATGCACCTGCAGTACGAAATTCAAAGCGTCGTCTCGCATGTCTAACATTCTGTTTGCATTGCAATTCCTTTACGGTCTGCTGGGTAACAACATGCCATCCCAGCGGCAACAACAACAGCAACAACAAATATAACAACAACTAGGAGGACAACAAATCTACAGTTATTGACGAGCTTACATTGTTGTTGTCATTCTCGTTCTCGTTCTCGTTTCAACTGCATAAATATGCTAAAAATGTAAATACTGCATAAAAATATTGCACTGGAAACTGGCATACACTTACACACACACACACACACTCACTTACCCACTCACACACGCACAACATGCAGTTACATGCACTTGATTATTTTTGCTAGTGCATTGCACTTTCATTTCAATTGGCCACACTGCGTATGCGTTATGTTTCACAAAAATCTGAAGCATATCGAAGCCTCGTCTTTTCCCTCTCATTCTCACTCTCTCTTTCTCTCTCTCATGTTGTCTCTCTCTTCGCATATGCAAATTGACTGCAATTTTAATGCAATTTGGCTTGGCGAAACGTCGTTTTAATTAAAAACGATCCTACAAAATGTATAAAGGATAATAAATAAAATATGTTCAAATATTTCAATAAAGTTGAATAGGTAAACGTTGAAAATAAAATATTTATTTGTATAAATTCAGGTACATTCATGTACATATATACTTTATATGCGTTTGTGTGCGTTTCTGTCTCGAGGGCGCAACGTGTAAACAAAAGTTTTTTAGACCTTAGTAAGATAAGCGCTCAAGTGTGTGGATTGTATGTATTTGTGTGTGTGTGTGTGTGCGTGTGTTCCATGTGTGTGTTGCCCAGACGCTGACAGTTTACATGGCAGCAAAGTTTCAAGAGTTTAGCCAACAAAACTGCCAAAGGAATTACAAGTACACAACAGTGGGAAAAAGCCAAAAGCGCCTCGCGGTCGCCTGATTACAAAAACTTTGCGTTTTCTATCTACTTTTCTCCTTTTTTTCTCTGTCTTTCTCCCAATTGCTCTGTTTGTCTCTCTTAGCTCAGGTACGTCAACTTGTGCAACTTTGATTAAAAATTCCACTAATAAACAAACAACACGCAAACACACAAATAAACACAAAAATGCCATTTCCCCTTTTGCTTTTTGTTTGCCCCTTTTATTTTTGTTTTTTTGTGGCTTCACCTTGCGCTGACAATGTGCAAACACACATACACACATGATATCTTAGAGATGATGGCGTGATTCAAGGATCCTAATTTTTAAATTCAAATTAAATGAGACACAAATCAAAGTTTATATTCGGACATAAATTTGTAATTTAATCTTTTTAAGAGTATTAAAGATAATTTTAATTTATTTTTGTTTTACAACATTTTATTTTTTACGGCCTATCAATATATCTGTTATTGAGCCTTAATAACCCTATTACACTAAGCTACTCTGATAAATCTATAACCTTAATACAAAATATATACATTTATATATTGAAGATATCTAAAAATTTAAAAAAATAAAAGCTAGTTAAACATAAATTAAATATGAATTAAAAATATCTATTAAATTTATATATTCTTTTAAATTAGTTATGTGTACTAAACATTTTATTTTTATAGTTGAAAGAACAGAGGTCAATTTCTTTCTTAACCATTCGTGTCACGTTGCTCACGTTGTCATCTCTATGTGGTTACCTAAAGACGCTGCCCAAACTTTTGGACGCTCAATAAACATTGCGTTTAACAAAACTTTGTTTTTATATATATTTTTTCTTCTTGTTAGTTGCTCTTTGCATTGCACTTGCCTTCGTATGTGTGGTTGTGTATGTGTGCCGCCATTTTGTTGTGTAAACTTGTTCCAAGGGAGATATTGCTGAAAGTTTGCTTTTGCTGCTGTTGCAACCATTTTGTAAATTTTATGTGTATTATATTTGCAAATTTGCGTTGTTTATTTATGCGCGAGAACGCAATGCTCACTCACACTCACACACAATACACAAACTTATGCACACATGCACACATGCACACACACACATGTTCTGCAAATTTTGGCTTATTTGCATGTGTGTGGTTGTGCATAATGTAGGAGCTTTTGTTGAACTTTGCACTTTAATTGCAATTGCAATTGCAATCTTAAATCAACAATATACAAATTATATAAATGTGGAAAACAGCAGGGCGACCAATTTATAAATGAATATATGCCTAATAAGGCGGGTGGTCATGTCTGCTACTTGACCTTATCTGCACCAAAGAACTTATTGCGTATTTAATGGCTCTGAACAGACCACTTGACTTATTGATTGATTTATTTATTGAGCTATATTGTTGTTAATGTTGCTCTGACACCTTGCATTTATATTAAAGAAGGTTAGAGGTATATATGTTTAGCTTTAACAGCTGATTACTGAGTATCTACAAGTCTGCCAGACAGTGATTATTATCACCTTAATTATTCTTGCAGTTACGGTTGCCAAGGTTCAAGTGCTAATTAAATTCACTAAGTCTTTAGTGAAATCAAAATCAAAATTGATTCAGCAAC
Organism: Drosophila neotestacea; assembly: GCA_035044365.1. Taxonomy (NCBI): domain Eukaryota; kingdom Metazoa; phylum Arthropoda; class Insecta; order Diptera; family Drosophilidae; genus Drosophila; species Drosophila neotestacea. Next base: position 929,910 of record JAWNMD010000270.1, read on the forward strand.
AGCTGCAGGAAGGATTTAAGAGCCGTAGCTAATAGAAATGTTGTCAATATCCTGTGAATGCATTGAGTGAAACTTGATTGCATTTGCATTTCTCTGGCTGCCCCAACAACAACCGATTGCAACATGTGTTTGCCATACAATTTTAAATTGTGGTTTGCTTAATATTTGTGTTGATTTATTGAGCTACGTTTTGTGGCATTGCGTATACTTGATATTGTGGCAGTTTATAAATTAACAAATTGTTTTGTGTTTATGCAGTTAACTAGGCGAAAATAGACATTTAAATGTAAATAATTTTAAAGAAATTAGTTTCTAGGTTATTTGTATTTTCTAAAGACCTTTTTATTTATTGTCAATTACAATATCAATTTTAATTTCATAGTGAAGTAATTTTTGAAAGTACTTTTGCATATACATGTTAGTTATCAGGAAATTATATTGTCCTTCACTTTTATCAAATTTTAATACAGCTCTTATAGAATTCTACTTAGACTACAAACTATTCATACTCCCATAAGTTTTACAGCAAGTGTGAGTATAGGACTCAAACTTATACTCATACTATGTATAAGTACACACTCACATATTTGTACATATATTTATTACATTATGAATGTCTTGCACATACTCGTACTTGATACTTGAATTGTGTTCACTATTCCAATTGCTGTCTGCAATTCGCTCACATTTTCGGAAGTGGGAAAAGCGTTTTCCATTGGCACTCGAAGTGCCCATTTCGAAGCACTCAAAAGCCGAACATTTTCCGAGTAGGCAATACATCAATCGATGCGTAACTTGGGCTGCTTTTCTCGTTTCGTTTCGTTTCGTTTCGGTTTTTTTTATTGCGGCTTTTTATTTGTTTTACAATTTTCTTCAATTATTTTAATGCAACAAATATGTTGACGTATCCGTACATCACGTACAAAGAATTCCAGGGAATTTGCGACTTTCAGGCCGAAGTACTTTTATGACTTTTACTTTTGCCACTTTACGACACACACAGAGGAGGAAAATGAATGAAACTGTGTCATGTGTTGTGTTGGTGGTTGTTGGTGTTGCAAGCTGAAGGAGACGTCGCTGACTTGCCACAAGAAATCAATCAAAATTGCCGCAACAAAAGCCGAGAGAGGCAATGATGAAAGTAGGGAATGGAATGTGGAAAGAAAAGTAAAGTAAAAATAACAAAAGGCACTGCGCACGCGATGCTCATCAATTTGTGTGTCGTTGAAGCATGTCCTTGCATAAGTCCTGTACTCATATATATTGCATGTGTGGGTGTATGTATGTGTATGTGTATGTGTATGTGATGTCTGTCTGGCTTTTGTGTTTGCTTAGTGCAATGCAAACAAAGGACAATGCCTGACGTGCCTTGTAACTGTGAGCTGTATTTTTGTAACTCTCTCAGCTCTAAGCTGCAGTCAACTGTCATTGCACTCGTCCTGCCCCTCCTCCCGCTTCTCTCCCACCCCCTTCTAAGCTTGTTGCTTTTGCTGGCATTGCCTTTGCAGCTAACACGACTGACACACTTTTCATGGTACAATAAGCCATTATAATGAATGTAACCAGAGAGTAAGCCAAAATACCAATACACTCGCACACGGACATGCATTTTCCTGGTGATGGTAAGAAAAAATGAAAAAGAAAATGGAAAATACTTTATCGCAATGCTGACTACGTAATGCTCTTTATGACTGATGCATTTCGCACCAAAGCTACTTCATCCATCAAATAAAAGACAACTGTCAACTTCGTTAGGGCTAAAAGTACTTAGCTGGAAACTATTTGAAAATGGTGGAAATCTATATGTTCTTAACATTTTTTCTATATAAATGATGGTAAATCAGTTGGTAATTTATATAATTAAATAAATATAAAAATAGTAATAGATAATAAATAAATACACAGTTAAATTATGACACATCAATTGATCATTTTTATAAATAAATAAATATATGTAGAATATTTACTATATTTAATGTTAGTAATTTTATTTAAATGATTCAGATTCAAATATTCCTTTAAAACAAAGTAAAGAAATCAGCTCAGTTGTTTTCCCAACTACAAACCAGTTCACTTTTAGTATGCATAAGAAAGGAAAATACATTTTCATTAGGAATGGAATTGAGAGTCAAGAACATATTGCAAATTCTTAGCATGCCAGTCAAGTATCCACAAAGAAAGCTTGTTTATCTTTCACCTTGATTACACGTGCATATTCACTGAGCCTTACGATAACCATCATGGTTACGGGCTGTTTGTAGCTTGACTTTACCTATTATTATTATTTACAACTTGGCCAAGATACATGATACATATGTACATGACTGTTGGGCATAAGGAGATCAAATAATTGGCACAGACATTCACCTACAATGGACCAAATCACATGTGGGACATAAGATAAATGGCAGATGGCACAAGGACAAAACTAGGCGGTTAGATAGACAGCTAGATAGATTGTTGGATCGTTGGATAGTTAGTTGGACTGTTGGATAGATGGACACAAAAGGGGCTTAGCAACCCTCATTTGTCACATGATTTTATAAACTGCAAATCTTACGACAGAATTCTCTCTGTTGTTGGTGTTGCTTGTTGCCTTGTTATATTGCTGGTCAATTTCATTTGTAATCCCTTTGAGCCAAGCATACACACTCGCATACACACACACTCACACACATATCAATAGGCGGACAGAAGTGACAACTCTAATGCCAGCTTGTTTGTTTGTCTACATAATTGCCCTGGCTGATGGCTTTTTGGGTTTATGTTGTAGTGGTGAGAAGGGTAGGAGATTGGGTGTCTAATTTGCCTAAATGTCGCATTGTTGGCCTTAGCCATAGTCCCAATTTAAGCCAAGCATGTACACTTCTTGTGTTGGTTGCTAGTTTCGCACACATTAATTATAAAAGATACAGCCAAGCCACAAAACTGCAGTTGGCCTTTGCGAAGGCTTGCATAAGTTTTTGAGGCCATTAAAGTAATGGTTAAATTTCATTTGGTTGTTGGCGGTTAACCGGACGCTTAAGTTGCCTGTCAATTTGGTCCAAAAAAAATAAAACACACAAAACTTGTGCGGCAGGGAGATAGAATGGAATATCTCTGCTGCCAGCCTTCGGGCCAAAAACATCTACAATAAAGAGAGAAAACGAAAAACTAGGTTGCAACGTCAGAAACGTCATCAACTTGACATTTTATCCGAGCCTTTGCTGCAGTTGGTTCGTGTGCCTGCAATTTGTTGGCAGCCGGCGAATTGCTGCAGCAAATATAGCTCGAAATTACTATTAACAACAGTGTCCACCCTCGCAGCCAATCCTTTGCTACTCGATCCTCACGCCAACATTTTGGTTGCTTTATTGAGCGCATGAGAATTTCAACAGACATTTTCATTTCATTTTTTCTACAGACACTTTGCATATGTGCCGTATGCGTAATGCGCACACAGGTCCTTTAAGCTCGACACACACAGGCACACAATGCTTGACAGACTTGATATCTACCAGGCGAGAGAGAGCTTCAGAATATGTGACAATGTCGGAGATTCCCAAATGCAGCGCACGAGCTTTGCATTTCAAATGGCTGCAGCAAGGATTTCTGATTGTATTCCTGATGCTGACTTTCGCACTTTACCTATCTCCCTCTCTCATTCTCATTCTCTCTCTCTCTCTCGCTCTCTCTCACCATATTTTATTCTCTTAGCGATTTAAAATTTAATTTGTTGCTTAAATTGGTTTGTAGGCGTTTCTCGCTTTGCATTATGCAGTTGGCATATATTGCGCATACGCCTCGTTGCCCAATAAAATTAGCAAAATGCAAATATTTCTACAGCGAAAGATGATATGTATGTGTATGGAAGTGTATGTGCGGGTGTGTCTGTCCATCATTTGTCATTTGTCTATTCCATACAAATATATATGTATATGTATATATATTCTTCATCACGCATACGCCAGGTGTGCACTGTTTTATGTAATGTATTTATAGCGTGTGCTCAGATTTCTCCTGCTGTGTCTATATCCCTCTCTATCTCCATCTGCTAGGTATGTGTGTGAACTGACAAGCCAATTAAATTTGACATACATAATTAAGTGATATTGCGACGCCCAAAGCAGTTGAAATATTAAATGGGCAGGTGTATTGAATTTTTAATTAACATTGAATTGAATTTATTATTTTATTGTGTCTCTATTTAATCAGGTGTCTACAGCAAAGCTAATAAGAGTTGCCGTTTATTGATTGTCAGCTGTGATCATTAAATAATTAACGATGGTTAATATTGCGGGATTAGCAGAAGCTCAACCTAACATATATAGCTGGCAAACTAACTAAATAGTAACAAATAATTAGCAACAAATAAGTTCATTTAAACTATAAAATATATTTAAAATACGTTCCATTTATTTTCAATTGAATAAATTATTGAACAATTTATTGTTAGTCATTTTTTCTACTGATAATATTAATTAATGTTCCATAGTTATTAAGTTGAAATTTTTACTTTTCATATTTGCTCGTTGCATTTTAAATTCTTTAGTTTACAAAGTGAGCTTAATAACAATAAAATTCTTGTAATTTTACACATTTTCTTTTTGAGCAAAATATGTCTGTAAAAACTATATATTAAATTGTTTTTCTGCCACTTTTTCAACATATTGGTTTTTATAATCTATAAATAAGAATTTTGCGAAAAAGGAATATCGTATTTCATGGCCAGAGCAAGTCATTTAAACACTGACTAAATACAAAAGCAATTTCTCACTGGCAAACAGAATACATTTCACTGACACACAGACGTATTTATACGAACACTCCTATGACATTTCAGTCATCTGTCTGATCTGTTTTCTCAGTCACGAAGCACACGTGCTGACAGCAATGCATCCAATCACCTCTTTTGGGTTGCTTTTGTTGCAGCTTTATCATCTGCATTACATATGCCACGATAATCCTTAAACCAGCTTCTTTCCTCTATCTGTCTCTGTCTTTTCTTTTCCATTTCTCTCACACCTAGTCTGAACTTTGTTCTGAATGCCGCGCTATTAAAATCAAATTTATTGCCTATAATTAAAATTCGTGCTACTAAAAAAGAAAAGGGAAAATTCCATAGCAATTTTTTTTGCGGAAATCGCTGGAAATCGAGCGCGACAGGCGCACAAAAATTGTTTGCAATTTATTTTTGCACGGTTTAAATGAAATTGCATAAAAATGTTGGCCCAACTGTGTCAGCTGTGCGTCACAATTTCAGCGAAATGGCCAAAATGTGTGTCATATTGCCACGCGTTTATTAATACCTGACTTTCATGCGTGCTAAAAAGTCGCGGCCGAGAGCAGATTTCTGTGCCAATCAAGCGGAAATTCAGACACTGATGGGACAAACGGACGATGAGTCATGCCAGGGCAGTTCAAAGAAATATATATTTACATATTTTCCGACGAAAAGAAGGCAATTAAGTTGAGTGAATCAATTTATCATTTATTCGCAGAACTTGACATTGCTCAAAGTAGAAATAAGAGCAGCTAAAATTAATTTGTTCTTAATAACATTTTTACACTCTGCTGTTGACAATTAACTTAATCATTACTTTTTACAGCATTTCACATTATCACAATTCATTGAGCAACCCACGCGTAAACAATTGGCACTTTGCCACATTGCACTTTGTTGAACGAGGATTTTTATTTTTCTAGTTGTTTTTTTTCTTTAGTTTATATTTTTGTTTGTTTTGTTTTTGTCAGTTTAGCAATTTTGTATTAATTTGTTGCTATTACCGATTTTCAATTATGATATGGCAATGGCTATGATTCGATATCTGCAATGGCCTGCCGGACAGCTTCCCCCTTACCTACTTGTGCACAACGTGTCGTATGCGCAATGTAGTTTCATTTCGAGGCAAAGTGTAATTTATGGGCCATACGTGGCGCGCATTTATTACGTGGCCAACGGTGCACGGAGCAGCAAACGTGGCAGGTTTTGGCTTTTAATGTGCATAATTAAGCATTAATTACACTCACGTCCTTTGGCTTCTGCCGCTCTCCTTTTGTTTCTCTCTCTTTCTGTACTTCTCTCTCTCTCTCTCACTCTCTTTTCCGCATTCGCTCATTTTCATTGTTTATTTTTACAACGGGCATTTATCTCACTCCCAGACGGCAGAGATATGCCCCATGCCACTTTCTCCCACTGTGGTCATTTAAACGATGACCATTTGACCACCGCATTGGCAAACCATTTGCACAATTTAAGCATTTAATTGCAAATTTATTATGCTTATTTTGTGGAAACGCAATGGTCATTTCGTAATTGATTGACCAACCCGCATTGCGATGAAAGTGAATCTGGCCATAAGCGTACAGAAATCAAATCGGCCAACAGATGTGCACATGTCATGGCATAATGACCTTCATTCATTTTCACAAATTGCTCAGTAGTAGAATTATTGATAAATTGCATAAATGCATTAAAGTGCTTGAGATTGGCAAATAAAATAAAGTATTTTAATTGCATTTAAGGATTTAATTTAATATTATTCGCTCCAAATTGAGCTTGTATTTTGAAATGCTATAAATTACATTTATTTTAATCTTGACTAAATCAAACGTGTTCGGAAGTTGCTTTTGTCTCTGTTAGGAAACGTGCATCCTGTCGAAATTCTGCAACATTCTCAACAGGATTTTAGTTTAGAGAAATTGCAAACTAGTCTTTCTTAGCATTCAAGGATTCTCTAATTATATACTTAAGAACCTGTCCAGAATGCAACTCTATGTTTCTTTGAAATTATGTTAAGCATTTCTGTTGTCTTTTACTCTCTGCTTTTCTACTTTATGCTATTATTTGTTGTGCTTGATTCTTATCCTTGTTTGCTGCTAGTTTCAGCATATTATTTGCTCAGTTTTTGTTGCTCATCTGTATGCAGTTTCTTGCTCAAGTAGCCTTGACTGCTTAACATACCCTGTAACCTACTTATAACGGGTAATTATAGAGAAAGTTTTGAATAATTTGTTCTCCTATGTGATAAGAATTACTTTGCATTTTAAAATTCAATATTTATATTGCATTTAAAGGTGCCAAAATGTTCTGTAATTAGAGGGTATCTCTTAGTTGAGTATACTCTATTACTGCATTCATACTTGGCTTGTTTAGTTTACTGTTCAGTAACTCTGTAGATTATGCCTTATTCATATCTCCCTTAACGTCAGTCTTTCGCAGAGCTTTTCCCTCTGTCGGTCTTCCCACTCTCTCGCTTCCTTCTCTCTCGTTTCCTTCTCTCTCGCTTCCTCCTTTTGAAACAAAAAGTCATTTTCAAAGCCCATTGCCACAAGTAATTTAAAGCGTTTCGCTCCAATTCGCCTCTAGGCAGTGCGATGTCTTTTTTGGCTCAACGAAATTGTCACACGCTGCCGCAGTTGCTGCCTACAACATCCCTCCCCCTTCCCTCCTTGCCGCATCCGTAGCATGCCTCCCCCTTTGACCACGCCCACCTTGGCACAGTCAGTGCAGCGCCTTTGAAGTTGTCCGCCTGCTCTTGGATGTGGTTCATTTTTGTTGTTTTCGTTTTAGTATTCGTTTTCTTGCCTTGTTTTGCCATCTCTTTTCAAGTCTCCTTCTCTTTCTGCCTCTTTTCATTGTCGCTTCGCTTTTATTTGTCTTCAATTAACATTGCAACATGCCACTTGTGCCACTTTTTTTTGTGTCTTGTCTTGTACCATTGACTTTATTTTTTTATTTTGAGATATTTTCTTTGCGTTGGTTTTTCATTTTCTATAGCTGCCACAGTGTGTCAGCTTATTTATTAGTTTTATTTTCTCTCTCTCTCGCGCTCTTTCCCTTTGTCTGTCTATCCTTGTCTAACTTATTTTTAATTTACAAGTTTTTTATGCTCTTCTTTGACAACGACTAATGAAAGCCTCGACTACAAAGCAAATTTTTGCCTTTTCAACTTTGCGCTTTTATGCAACGCCGCCAGCTGCCATTTGCCCCTTGCCCCTTGCCCCAAACACAGTGGACAGAGGGAAAGGAGGGGGAGGGAGTGGCAAGCTGTGACCAACCTAGGTCGAAAGTGTGTCAAATGCAATATTATTATTTATGCTTTGACTCTTTATTTTCTTTGGCTTATTTGCCTTGCACTTTGTGTAATTGACAAGTTTGCTGCATACTTTTTGGGGCGCTTGCCAATAATTGAAAATTGCTCTGACTGGCTTTAGCCAAAGTTGTGCAATCCATTTGTGTATTGCCAGGGCACAGATTAAGATTGTGATTAAAGAATGCTGAAAACTCTACTTATTTCTAGACTCAATCGAATTAAGCTCTCAGTACATTCCCTCAACATATTTTCACTCTGAAGAAACTGTTGGATTTCATTCATTCATGCACTACACTTTGCAATTTGAGAAATGTTAAAATGTAGTTGAGCTTCGAACCACAGGGAGCTGGAATTTAATGTTAATTCATTGGAAAGCGAATTAAATAATTAATTGTTGCTGCTATTTTTACATAATCTTATTAAGTAGTACATGGCTTATCTTAATAATCGAGATATAAACGCTTCTTTCTTAGCTTTCTCTGTTACTTTGAATGGCATAAAGCATAGGGCTTTGCTAGAATTTCCTTTTCTACGAAAACTGAATGGAACCGAAGAAATTAGCTAGATGAAGTAACAAGCTTGTAGATTCCTTTAAAAGAAGCAATTCACAGATAGGTTTAATTCCTTTAAATGAAGCAGTACATAGCCAACTCTATGTTAACTTGAACTATGATTAATCTAAAGTGACTCAACATAGCATAATATATTCATATGCTAGTTTTGTTTTCTTGTTCTGCTCCCAAGAGTTTTCTCTCTAAAATTCTGCTTTCAACTAAGGTTTAGGCTCTTATTTACCTAATCTAGATTTCTTCTGTTTCTGTTCCGAACATTTCTTCTCTTCTCTTATTTTCTATTCAATTAACGCTGCAATCAGCAACACACTGCGTATACTTAATCTCATATTTAAGCTGAGAGCAACGCTTAAGGCTCATCAAGAGTTGAGTGTTGACTGCAAATGCAAATGTTTGCACAATTTTGTGCATTGTTTTTTTTTCAGCAGTTGTAGTTGTAGTTGCAGTTGCTCATTAAACGTTAATGACTCACTTTTGTCCTTGTCTCACTTACAGGTCGCACACACAATGCCAACTATGCGCTCTACCATATCGGCCAGCCTGCCACGGCGGGTGTTAAACAATTTGCAGAGACGGGAAAAACAGAGTGGCTGGACAGTAATGCTGGTGAGCAACAGCAGCAACAGATGCAGGCAGGACAAGGTATGGGATTGGGACCAAAACCATCGTCGATGACAGGATTTGCCACTGCTGAGCGTAGCGTATTTGATGAGTTCAGCATGCCGGCAATTCAATTGGGTGCAGGTCGAAGTGAGGCCAAAGTGTTTGTCGATAGCAATCACAGTTTGGTATCGCTAATGACGCGCATTGTGCCATCGCCAGATTGGTTTATAGGCGTCGACTCGTTTGAGGTAAGAGAAACTGCAGGGACAAAGCCTCAAACAGAAATCAGTACAAATTTCCATTCATTTTTTTTTATTCTTTGCAGCTTTGCGTGGGCGGCTCATGGATTGACACGGTCACCGTTGAATTGGATCCACTTGATGCGGGCACCGACAATGGCTTCACCTTCACTGCACCCAATTGGCCAACAGCACCACAGGGCGTCATCTATCGCATCACCTCACGGTATCCTGGCCATCCAGCTGGCAGTTTCTATTATCCAAAGAGCAAACGCTTACCTCCCATTGCCACGTTTCAGTTCATCAAGGTAAGCTGCAACGGTTTCCTCTTGAAAATATGCTTAAACAAGTTAATTAACTGCAAATTAGCAGTCAAAATGTTGCCCCTCTACTAGCGACCACTTACAGTCCTAATGACTTTCAATGTGGCTCGCAACTCTGTAAAAATATCATACCAAAAGCAAAAAAATCAAAGTGCTAATGAGCCATTAGCATTACAATGGCGTCAAACATGTGTAACGGCCATTGCGTGTGTGAGAGTTTGCTTGTCTGTGTGTGTGTGAGTCCTTAGAGATGGGGTATATTCCTGTGGCTGCGTGCGCTAAATACGCTTTATAAATCAGCTGCCGCAACCACGCACATGTTGCAAAATAAAAAAAGAAAGAAAAAATTAAACAGATTTTCAAAAAATAAGAGAGAAGAAGAGCGAGAAGAAATAATCTTAATTACATTAAAATTATTTGCATGGTGTTGAACTCTGCGAATTAGCCAAAAGTTGCAAGAGTAATTAAATTATTAAAGTAAGAGCAAGCGAGAGAGGGAGACACTAGAAGTTGGAGACAACTAAATAAGTATTATCTATGGTTAAACTAAACTTAGCGAAATGTGGGGCATATCACAAAATGCAACAGTCGGGTCAGTAAAGTAAGATGTGAGTGATCGACTAGATATATATACTGTACATTTATTTAAACAGCGGATTTACAGTCTTAAAACTGGATAACAATTTTAAAGCTGATATTTTATTTTGATATTGTATAAGCTCTAAAATGATCTTGTGTATGAAAATCGAACTACTTCAATACCTCTACAGTACTTTCTATGATAACTCTATTTATTTTCGTACTGCTTTAATTATTTATAATTTCTATTTCCACTCACACAATTTGTATTCCCTTATATGCTCACTTTCAAAAGATACCAGAAACAACACTTGAGTCTCTCTATTGTCAAGTTATGAACATTTACCTAGTTACCTAGTTAGTAACTGTTAAAACATAAATATATATTTGAAGTAAAATATTAGATTGATTTCTCTGGAGGGTTCGTCAATTAGAGCAGCGTGTGCGCCTTAAGTATTCAATAAATTATACGTAAAACGCCATTACGTTATCTTAGTTACGTTATCTAAGTTTGGCATTACCATTAAAGGCAAAGTATAGCTCGTCTACATCATATAACGTTATCCAATGGGGTCGACCTTAATAAACGCCAATCCATTAGCTGACACAAATCGTGAACGTGAACGTGAACGTGAACCATATCAGGACAATGGTAATGCAAAATTTGCTATGGTCTTACCGTGAAGGATCCCTGCTCGACAGGAGCAGGAACAGCAGCAAAAGCAGGAGTTGCCACTAAAACCGCCTACATACACAGAGGCAATTGGAGCATTCAGGCATTGTAATTATATTGCAGGACGATGTTCAGAAAGTGCGGCACTTACACTCACAACAATACGAGTGTAGACATCCCTCCTACCCCTACCCAATAACCACCCCTCGTACCCGTGTCTCTCTCTCTCTCTCTCTCTCTCTCACTCTCTCCCTTTCCGGCATAGCTTTAGTCATTGCCGTAGCTGCTCATCAAAATTGCTTTTATGTGTGGCCAAGAGACGCACATAAAATTTACGCCCAACGCTTCTGGCAGATGTTTCGACTACGTTTGCATAGTTTACTTGCCGGTGGGCAGTTTTCCATGGTTGTGGGCGTGTCACACACACACACACACACAGACACACACACAAACACTCTGTACGTGTGGTCATTATTCTTTATTTGTTGGCCCAGCTCAGATGCTTCATCTACGTTTTCTTCTTGTATTGGCTGCTATTGTTGTTATTCTAACGCCTTTTTGACACTACTAATTCTAGTTTTATTTCGTTCAGAGGGAGCTAGAGAACTTTGAGGGTGAAACGAGCCCTAAAAATGTCTACTCCTTTCAATGCACTTCTTTGGGGCATATCAACTGTTGCATCAAGCTTGGTTTTCTGTGCTTATAAAAATACATATATGACAATTATGTATTTTATCTATTATTTGGGCATTACATATGTAATACTTCAAATTAACCTGAGACTTTTTGTAATAGGAGATAATTATATTTACATTCGAAATTTACCCTTTGAATTTTTTAATAATACAAAATGGATTCAACATTTATAAAACAAATTTAATTATTGATTGTGGTAGTTCTATAATAATAGAAATTTTGACTCTATTGCATTTTAAGACAAGTAAATTATGCAAATTACCCATATAAATATTTTTGCAGTTATTAACAGCTAATTAATATATGCATATCTAAATTGCGTTCTTAATTAAATTGTTTTATCATCAACTACGTTATCATTAATTTATGCTTAATTGAACAATTCTCTTAAATCCAAAACATCTTTGATACAATCATTTTGTATTACAAATTTTAAACAATTTAATATTATTTGTTTTTAATCTACTATTTTAAATTATTAATAATTAATAGTTTCATAACACATATAAATTTATTTTGTAGTAAATACTATATTATATTAAAGTGTATACAGATTGCGTTACGATACGAGAGTTAACTTTCTCTGTGTTATATTTGGCTACTTTTGTTTATGGCCAACGAAATGGAAAGTTATTTACTTAGGAGAATGTTCGTCTGCTTCATTTTATGGCCAAGACATGTGGACCAGGCCAAGCTCTAAGTAGTTATGTAACTATAAGAAGTTGGCCAGCTTGACTAGTTGTGCTGATATGTACGGGTAATTATGTGTTGATTTGCTTGGGCATTAAATTCTTAAATTTGCGTTTAAGTGAAATGCCAGAAATGTTTGTGTGCCATTTGGCGCATAAAATCTCGGATTGCCATGGAATGTGAGAGCACAGAAGGGACTGAGAGTTAGAACGAGAATGAGACTGTGACTGTTACTGGGGAGTGAGGTTCTGGTTGTGGATTTGGGTCTGTAATCCACAAGGAATTTCACAGTATTTCTGTTGTTGTTATTGGCGGATTATGTCTGTGTGTGTGTGTGTATGTGTGTATGTGTATATTTTAATGCCACAAAAGCAACACGCGGCCGCTGTCGACGCATTTTCCAAAGAGAAGCTACCAAAGGTAGCCCACTGATAAGCCCAAAGCCAGGCTAAAACAAGGCCAACAGCAACAACAGCAACAATGTGGCAAATAACAATGCGAGGGGCGCCTGAATAAGTATAGAAAATGACAGCAACCCAAACAAATAAATTAAAATGCGCGACAGCGCGCCAACAAAACTTTTTTTTTCTATACTTTGGTACCTAGTCGCTGTCACAGGGCGAACACTGTTCCCTTTCCTCCCCTCTCTCTCTCGCTCTCTCTCTCTCTCTCTCTTTCTCTCTCTCTCTCTTTCTCTCTCTCTAATTCTCTTTCTATCCTTACTTCAATTCCCCTTCGAATAACACACCTGGCCTGTAGTCGTATAGCCCAGTGTCTGTGTCAATATTTACCACAAATTGAAATTAGCAGCGCGTTAGGCGCACCTGTACTCATATTCATACTCACACCCATACTCACACTCACACTCACACTCGCACTAGCACTCACACTCACACTCACACTCATGGCTATTCATGCAGCTGTGTGTGAATAGCTGTGAGCATTTGCTTTGCTTATGCCATGCACATAATCCGCGTAAATTAATATGCTGCACACACATGTGTATGTTTGTGTGTCTCTGTGTGTGTCACTGTGTGTGTGACTAACATTTGCTTTGCCCAGTCTAACAATATACCCACAATTTTCCATTTCTAGCTAAAGGAGTACGAGCTGAGCGAGGTATTCAACATTGCCGAGGATGATCGCAAATATGAAATGGTTCAGACCCAAACACACCTGGATCCCGAGCACAGTCACGTTGAGATGAACAACGAACTGTCCGCCAGCATTGAGCGAGAGCGACAGAGAGAGCGTGAGGGGGAAAGGGATGAACAGACACCGCAACAGTTGCAACTGCAACAATATGATGACGAGCGACAACGCATACGCTCCCAGCTGTTGGCCAAAATGAATCCCATGTAAGTTAAATAAGAATTTATATTAAAGACACTAATATACGGTATATACATATATAATATTTATTAATATAAATAATATATCTAATTAGACTGAGTAAATTCATATTGTTATTTATTAACTTAATATTACACATAAATATAAAACAATATATATGATAAAGAATTAAAGAGTCAACTTCTGTACTTCACTCTTCATTTGAAAAAACTTCTTTAAACTCTTATTAATATTAATGATATCAGTATAAAGTACATAAATATTATGCTGAGTATATTGCTTTTATTATTTATTAATTAAATATTACACACAATTAAACAAAACCTATTTTATGGCTTCAGTCTTTAATTAAATTAAGTTCTTTAAGCTGAAATGATTTGATAATATATGTAAATGTTAAATGTATGAGTTTCAACAATTGAAAGCTTTTATTATGTTTTCTACGTGTAACCACACAAAGGTTTCGGCAGGTTAATAATAGATGTAATTAACAGCATTAAGCATTAATCAATATTCATTCCTTTGCCATTAATTACACGCTGTTAAAGCAAAGTACAATTGACATGCAATTATATATTTAGCATGTAGCTGTAGTTCAAGCTAAATATAGTTAATTACACACACTCGCAACAGAAACAATAAAATACAAAAAATAGAAAAGTGATTTATTAGCTAGGTAAATGAAAAAGGTTCAGTCTACGCGTCGTATGCGTAATACAAATTTCCCCTTGATCGCCTTTGAAAGCTGTTATTGACAAAGCTTAACAAATAAAATTCGTATGTTCATATATTTATCGACTTATGTACATACGTACATATACCTTAAGCTGTGTAGACAACATGACGTATACGTAACTTCTTGCATTTGATACTCGTTCCAAATGCATAAAGTCGTATTCCAATGGCAGCAGGTAGACATCAATTTGCCATACTTAACATATAAGTCGACGGCAGGTGTTCCTGTTTAGATGGTAAAACTACTTTCAACACATTCAGAGCAGCTGGCAACAGGAAAAGCAAAGTAAAAACCAAAACCTAAAAACAACACCAAAACTAAAGCTGCTTTTTAGAACACTTCAAAGCACATTACACCACTCAGCAGAATGGTGGGTGGGTGGTGGTGGTGGGTTGACTGACTGAGTGGCAGAGATCGTGGCACGTAGCTGGGTAATACTGCATCTTTAAAAAGAAAGAAAATAGAGAGCGAGAGAGAGCAAAAGGAAACGAAGAAAGACTGAATATCCAACTCCAATGTCGGGCAATGTCCTCGACGTGCAGGATACAAACGCAAACTACAACTAATCCAGTGCCAGGCACTGTGCCCCGCCCACTTGCGTGCTACTTGTGCTGCTCGAGTGGATTTTTGGCACCATTGGCACTGGTAACCTGCATATTTAATGACAAACTCAAGCCAGGAGGACGTTACAGAGGAGGGGGCAAAAGCTCGTACGTGTTCGAGTGCCAAGAAGCAAGAAGAAAATCCAAAATCCAAGTAAAAACTCTGCCAGGCAACGAACTAAAAATGCCAGCATGCGTGGGCGTCGAGTGTGGGCGTGGCTGGGACTTAAAAACAATTGGCAAGCTGACAAAAGCGCCAACAGCAAACCGAAACCAATGCCAACATTTGCTCGGACAGTGTAATTACTTGCAATCTTATCAATGCCCCCCTGAATTCTGTCTATGAAAACCAAAGCACCTGAATACCTAACACCCACAACATACTCAACTTAACTTGGCCCCAGACAACAAGCTGTAAAATAATCACAACAACATGTTCGCGTTGCCAGCCGTAATTTCAATTGTTGCTGTAAACACAGCATGCAACATGCCACGGCAACAGCAGCAACAACTACCACAGCAACAACTGCCACAACTACAATTACAACAAAGCAGTGAGTAATGAGCCTTTAAAAAAGTTGTTAAGCAGTGGCAAAAAATGTATAAATATAATATTATATAAATTACAGCGATGCAATCAAAGGCAAAAAAGCAAAAGCTAAAAACACATAGCTACAGTCAAGTACGTTTGACAAAATATACAAAAACTGAGGACTTATTTTAAAAGATAAATGGACAATAAAATCCAATCAAACACAAATAAATAAATGCAATGAAATTGTTGGTAATTGAAATCAATAAATATTGTTCTGATTTTCTCTAACGTAATACATAAAATTAATTCATGGAAATACAATTAAAAATTCTTAAAATATATGTAATATAGTACTTAAATAAAGCTAATTAAAGCACGTCTAAACGTGTAAGTATTTATATTATATAGCTGAAGTAAAAAATAATTGAAAATTTTTAATGATGACGCTTTGAAATGCTTGAGTGCACATTTTTATTTGACAGATATTAACAATAATGTTAAATAGTTCTTAAAATAAGCTATAAAATAATTTTCAACTCAGCTTGACATTCCATTGTTTGTTTTGTGTTAACCTTTTGTTAAGTCTATGTGCAAGTCTGGGAAAGCACTCGTATCTTATCTAACTGGTAGTCCATGAACTATGTAAATAATCCTTTTCAATTGTTTAAAAAATAAAACAAAGCTATGACGACATTAAACATTAAGACATCTTTGATTCATTAAAATTACTATCTTATCACTGCGGGGACTGTGCTACTTATAAAAGTAAGGCAAAAACATGACAATGCCAGCAGTAAAAGTAAGTGTGTCCAGACAAACACAACGACAACATGTCGGTGCCACCATCAACACTTGTAATTATTGGAGCTGCTATGAACAGTAGTACACAAAGGAAAAAAGCGCAAAAGAGCAGTTAGAAAATTACTTGACTTATGTACCAAGAATGTTATTTAAGATTAATATAATTTACAGAATCAAAGGCCAAACAGCCAGCCAAAAAGAAAGATACTAAACAGCAACAATCACATGAAAACGAAGCCAAGTCAAATACTTGCCAAATCAGTTAGTTATGCAGTTATCTAATCAATGGATTTGTGGTATGAAAATATATTTGCTATGACATAAACATTGTCTATAAATTGACTGGGTCGGGACAAAAGCATTTTAGTTAAATGCCACAACGAAAACGCAACAGAAGTCGCGAAAATAAATAAATCGAAACCGAAAAAATGCAAGAAACAACAACAACAACAATTGAGGAAATTAACTCGATAAATGGTGCAACGATCAGCGAAACAACAACGACAACAATTGAGGAAATTAACTCAAATGAAACGATAAATGGTGCAGCGATCAGCGAAACGATAGGCATCACAACAATTGAGACAACACTGATGCCAACACAACGACAACATCATCATCGTCACCATCATCATCACCACAAACATCATCATCATAAACAACATCAAAGGGAAGAATGTGACTCGACTTTAGTTATAACTGATGTAAGCGATGGCATGGTTATTATAGATACAGATACTGATACAGAGACACAAGAGCAGCATCATCATCGTCATCATCATAATCAACAACGTCAACAGCAGCAATCACCACCACAATCACCAGTGCCACCACCATTGCCTACAACAACACCTCCCTATAGCACACCCACCGAGGAACTTTCGCAAGTGGTGTGGCTAACGGACTTGGATGAGCCGCCACAACAATCAGCACCCACATTACCTGATGTTGAGGCCTCCAGAAAACCCGCACCACAAAGTGTTCAATCAGCAGCAGCAGCAACAGCAGCAGCAACAATAGCAACAGTTGCAGCAACAGCTACAGTAGTAGCAACAACAGCTACAGTAGTAGCAACAACATCATCGACAAGAACAACAGCAACTACAAAAGCAACAGCACCACAACCACCAGCTGTAAGCCAAATGGAGCTCATCATCGAGACTGAACAGACAGCACCACCAACAGCACCACAGTCAGCACCCACTGAGATGGTTCTTATCGGCATGGTATCTGTTGAAACCACTGACAAGAGGAGCAAAAGCTACAGAGTAAGCACCGATTTGGAGGCGCAACCGCTGGAGCCAAAGAAACGTTGCCGTTGCTGTTGCATCATTGCCTAAGTGCCTTAAGAAAATGTACTGAAAATTGCACCTAAAGCTAATGGGAAGCACAATTCGACAGAGCCAGAGCAATTTCACTTACATGAAATGGAAAGAAGTTAAATAAAGTTACAAACCTATGGATGGAAATTGGAATTATAGTTGTTTATGGTGCCTTGAAAATAACATTTTTTCTGCCATTGTGACTGAGCTGCCACATGTTGAGAATGTAATTAAAAATAGAGATTTATGTATTCATCTCAGTGTTGCCAGAATTTGAAAACAAACATATAAAAGATAAAAAATGTAAAAAATAAGAAATACAATTAAATAATCTAAAATAGACAGTCAAAGCTAAAGTCCAAGTAATTTCGGTGTTTTTCTCTAAAAAGCTAATAAACATAATAAAACAAAGGATACATCTGACATTCAACACTCTTAACTGACAATACTAATTTATCTGAATGATTAGGTCACCTAACAATGAATTCATTTTGGATAAGGTTTCTACTTATTGAAATAAGTTTTAAAGTTACATGCTCTCTAATAATTTTTATGAGTTTAATTTACTTTCAATAAAATTGTTGTCATTTTGTGAATAATAGTGTGTTGTATAAACGATAGGTAATTTTTTATTTGCTCACTTCAGGCTTCATGAATATATTTGTTTTCAATGTGTCTACTTAATAACTCGGCTGTCACCAGCAGTGAGCGAACCTTAAATTTACAAGCTCTCTATTAAATTTAAAATTGTTTTTTAGTTGAGGAAAATCTCTCACCTTCAATAGGAAAGTATATCTATATATTTGAAAAAACACAGTCATCGCTTATCAATGACAAAGCTGCCTTATCAGCATGTGAGCTTAAACCACTGCCTGCATGAAGCTTATCTAATCGATGGTGTTGATTGTGGTGTAGGGGAGGGTGTTTTCAGGTGGTGCAAACAAAATCACCGTCGCTGACGAAAACGTAATTGATAATTAATTAGCTTCGGCCACTCGAGCTCGAGGGTAAGTCCAAAGTGAATGACCACTCTGATAAAACACTTGACGGCATTCAGTCAACAACCAGAAGCCAGAAGGTTGAGGAGTACTCGACAAGGAGAATTTGATGCCGCCGCCTCAAAGACGGGGCTATGGACCCGGTCCGGTAATGCAACGACCGCCGCCCGGACCCGGCTTTCGTGGTCCACCTCCACCCGGCTATGGACCTGGACCACCGCCACCTGGACGCATCAATCGCACCAATGTGAATGTGGATGTCAATATTGGAGCCCGACCACCGCCCATTGGTGTGGGCATTGGCTTTGCTCCACCGCCAGTTATAATTGGCGGACCGCCAGTTGTCATCGGTGCCCCACCGCCAGTCATAGTTGAATCATTTGGACCACCACGACCCACAATTGTTGCTGGCGTTCAACCTCCGATGGCCACAGCAACTGTCTACACACAACCGGAAGCGGTTTGTTGTTGTATCATACAATAAGCCAAGTTGAGTCTTCGTGCGTGTGTGTGTGTGTGTGTATACAATATCCATATAATCATAAGATATGTAACTGTGTCTCTATCTTTAATATACATCTGTATCTAAATTGTGACTGTGAATAAATTGTTAAGCTTTGTGAGCGCATTTCTCTAGAGATTTCTTTTTGATAAATAGTGCTATCTTAATGTTTATCAAAGTTACGGAAAAGAAAACCATAAAAGGAATTGGTGAAACTGTCATAGACTGGAAAACTTATATGCTTTGTTAATAATTGAAGACAGCACAGATAAACTTTGTGAGTGATTGGTTAAAACTATGCTTCAAACTGTTTTACTTAAATAATATGTTGTAGTCACAAAGAGTTGCCGACCGTTGAAGGGCAGCTTAGAGTAAAGGAAGCTTAATAATATTAAATTTAATTAACAAATTATTAAATGCATAGCAATTGTTATATTATGAATAGCTGAATTATATTTATAAATTAATATATTAAAGCAAAATCAAATTTAGGATAATATTGAGAAATTACAGAAGTGACAGTTAAGATAACTTGAAAATTAAAATAGTACAAATGTTTAAATTTCTCATTTTAATTAATAGGCCAATTTTTACAACTGTCATAACTTAAGGGCTTTAAATCAGCAAGAAATACAGCATAGTCTTTAAGTTATTGCGACATCTTTGAAGTCTGAGTAAAATAATATGTTGCATACCTCTGGGGGCTGTGCACGAATACAATTTGCGCATAAAATAACATTTACTGAATACAGTTTGATGCGCTCGTCTAACGGTAATTGCCATAAACATGATCAACGTAAATTGTTGCTAATAACTGTCATGCCCCACACACACACACACAAACGCACTCACTCTCACTCACACCCACATATGAATACATGTTCGGTTGTTGGGACAAATTGCTTACTTGCCTCAGTGAAAGAAAAATAAAAAAATTGTTTGTAATTTCAATTTGAGAATTTTCTTCATTATTTTCATCAGTCAGTCGACAGTCGGCAGGCAGCTGGCGGCTGGCGGCACTGGTTTTTTCGCGTTTTCCGCGTTTTCCACGCTTTTGAGGCTTTCAAGTCTGTTGTCGACTGTTTCGAGTCTTTAGTCTCGCATCGCGTTTTCAATATTTTCACCAATTTACTTGGCATTTTTCGGGCCCTGTTTTTGCCTCTTGATTTCTTCGCCTCCTTCTGCTGTTTTCTTTTTTTAACTTTCTTTTTTTATTATTATTATTATAATTTGCGCGATTTTGCACGGCATCCGAGGAATGGGTATGCAAATAAACGAAAAGTGCAGGAAACAAAACACGGAAGTTGGCCAGGAAGGAAGGAAGGAAGGAAAATGGCGGCGGCACAGTAAATGTTGCCTCTACCACTGATTCTTGGGTTCCCGAGAAGCACAGACAAGAAGCACACACACACACACACACACACATACTGATACAGGAATACTGCAAAAGGCAAATTTAAATTGAAATTGTCTACAGCTGACGTGCTGAAATAAGAAACACGCTCAGTGCAGAGAACACCTTTACTACAGCTAACGTGGCGTATGTGTAATCTCTCTATGTGTGTATGTGCGTATTAAGAATTGAAATTTGTGCTTGTAACGGAGCGTTGTATGTTCGGACTTACTTTACAAAATCATAAGGCAATGCAATTGATTTCATGAAAAATTCTCTTAAAGGAAAACTAAATTTAAGCCTAAAATGGAAAAGCAACTGAAAACGAATTACTTTCGTAGTAACAGCGTATATGAATACATTTTCAGATAGCTTTCAAGTTAATGGAATTGAAAGTTGATAGCTGTTAATAAACTTTGTGCTGTCATCCAAAAGTCTATTTACTTTAAAGTTGAAAATTTTGTAAAATTTTAGCTTTGTTTTATTTTTTCTGTCTTTGATTAAAATATATATATTTTATTATAATTGTTTAATTTAATTATGGCACTTATATCGTATACTTAATTAAGCTTGCTGCTCTCCTGAAAATCACAATATTTATACTGACAATATTTATTTATTTTGTTGTCCCGCAGCTACAATAACAGCCAACAACCAGCGCTGGTCAATGTAGTGCCGAAAAATGATAAACACGCGCTGATGCAGAGCATTGCCAGTAGCTATAGGCGTGGACAGAATGTGGGAAACAACAATACCACCTACCCGGCAAAGGACACTGCCTCCGGATCAGTTTCAGCTCCATCTTCAACACGACGTCGGTCGGGGCTGGCGTCAAAAAGGCGTCGCGACTGCCGCGTCAGTCATTGGTCCGAGTGGACGGCCTGCAGCAAGAGTTGTGGCATTGGCGAGATGCATCGATATCGCAAAGTCATCAAACATGGCAAACGGGGAGGACGACCATGCCCGGCGCTTCAGCAATCCAAATGGTGCGGTACCGAGCGCAACTGTCACGAGCCGCAGAGCTATTTTAATTGGTAAGTCCCTCTCTCAACCATCCCTTCTCTATCATAATCAAATATGCATTTAATTTTGGAAATTGTCTGCAGGTCCGATTCCGATACATGAACACGCTATGCTGATTGAAGCGATATATATATAATTTTAATTTAAGGCGTAAGAATTGCTTTTTGTGGAAAAAAAACAGTAGAGAACCCCAGCGGAGAGACCAGGCAGAGATCCCAGCAACTGCAGACCGATTTTAATTTAAATTTAAATTTAGATTACGATACGAGATTCAAATTGAACAAATTCATTTTAAATTGCACGCAAATGCAGACAACAAAATGTTTGAAACTACATTTAATTGAAACGAAAAAACAGAAAATATTTTTAATCATGAAAATTGCATATGAAACCGAAGACTACTGACAATATTAAAAACAAAAAATGGATTTAACAAATATATAGGACTCTTCCGAGTTCCATATTATTGTGCATTTCACCGATTATATGTGTATCATGCTTTTTGAATCAACTTCAAATGAAATAAAAGTACAAAAGAGTTTTCTTAATACTATTTATCGTCAAAAAGTGTGCTATAGATAGGTCTGTGAAACTCACTCAAATATGAAACTCGGAACGCCTTTGATACACACATTTGGCTAATGAAAAGTGAACTTTTTAGTTATTCCTTTGAGTTGCTTAAGCTAATTTTAATGTATAAATCAAGCAGAAATTTCAGAAGTATATGTGTCATATATAAAAGAAACTCAGAAAACCAAAATAAAAATATACTATTTAGTAGACGTACAAATTTAAGAAGAAAACGACTATGAGAGCGGTTTAATAAATTGTGCTGCTAATAAACTTTTAAATTTAAAAAAAAACATTTTATCTACTTTCTACTTGCTCAGAAATTTTAGTTTAAACTTATATATAATTTTTACAGCTTATGTATTTCTGTTAAAATGATTTGGAAGTGGAATTGGGAACATCTTTCTTAATTTGCGTTATCGATTGACAGTAAAAGCTATTTATTAAACTGCCCTCGTATATCTGAGTATATTAACTGAATCAAACAAATACAAAAAAAACAAAAACAAAGCGTGAAAATTTGCGTAACCAAACAAGGAAAATACCAAAAAACCAAAAGAGAGTCGCACACACACTCGAAGCTAGTATAAAAGTGTGTGTAGAACAGCAATTAAGCTAACATTAGATGTAAACTAAGCTAATTAAACATTAACAGATTGCAATAAACGTAAAGATTGAAATAACAAAAACCACAGCAGCATGAACAACAACAGTTTATTGAAATATAGTTTAAAAAGTACCTACAACAAGTTCAATTTGACAGTCAAATAAAACGAAAATAGTTTTGAGAGTTGTAGGATTTGCCAGTAAACATAACGGAGGAAGCTAAAACTGTAAAGTATAGATTTAATCTGTGTTCTCGATTTGCATGAGAAACAGAAGCACATACAGTTTGAGAGTTAGAAGTACACAGCTTCGACAGCCAAAAATAAAATGTAAAATAAAGAATAATGCAAAATTACAAATTAGTCATTAAAACACTTATGATGTAATAAACAAACAACAACTGCAAGTGCATAAGACATTTTGTAAAATAAATCAACAACAAACCAATAAAATCAATGCATCGTAAACTGTAAACTGTAGCAAATTATGAGTAATTCAATCAAATCATCTTTCGATTCTCTCGGTGTTTAATCCAAGCAGGCAAAATCATCTTCAAAAAGCCAGAGAATGTTATGCAGAGTCCGGCAAAGGCAAACGGAGCCGTATATCCGCCAGTTTTATCGACCAAAACCCCACCAAACGTGGTGCCAATAAACACGCCCAAACCCATTGCCAAGGATGTAATGCCAAAGGCATTGGTCAGCTTCGAGAGGCCCAAATAGCGCACATAGATGAGAGCTCGGAGTGTGGCAAAGACAGCTAAAAAGAAGTAGAAGTAGAGGAAGTAGAAATAGAAAGGTATAAATATTAGGGATCGGCTTATTTGAGAAAGTTCTCAGAGGTTAAAAATGTTCGTTAAGGTATAAAATAAATATATGTACAATTAACATGATTCGTATACAGTTGGCGACTCAAGCTTGACATCATAATATCTTAACATTATAAGACCAAAACAAAGTTTTTCATTTAGTTATACTTTTTCACAATTAACCCAGACTCGTTTATTGAAAGAATTCTATCGACTGTTAAGATTGGTTTAAAGATATCGGACTTACAGTAGTTTGAGTTAGAATTAAAGTTAGTTTCCGTTGGAACATCATTACGTTTAAGACTTAAAGACCGAGTAATTTTTATTGAATTTTGGCAAGTCAAGGTTGGTTGTACGTATGATATAATATTTATTATATGTACAACTTTAAATGGAGGTACTTGTTTACGTCAATTTTGTTTGGTGCCTCATACAAAAAAGCTGAAACCTGAATAAGTAAATTAACTGTAAGTTGGAGAACAACACTTACCTGGCGCCACGCCATATAACAAGCCATAGACAAACTGAAACCATATTAAATCGCTGCCGTAGAAGGCACTAATGAAAACCAGGATGCCACCAAGCATCATGCCACCGCCACAGATATAATTCGTCCAGGATCTCAGTTTGTAGGCGACAAAACCACACAGAATCCGCACTAAGAAGCTGGTGGCACCGATTGCTGGGCCAATCCACTGTGAATACTCCAATGGGATGGTGGTACGTTCCTTTGAGTAGACAAAGGGTATATTAAATCCCATCGGATAGAGGAAGGCGGAGGCCAACAGTACACGGAATTCAAAGGACTTTAAGAGATGTACATCAAAGAGACGATACAATGCATTTCTTGCCTTCGTTCCCAGCCAACTGTGTTTTTTGTCCTTTCGCGTCTTCTTGTGTCGATGGACATGGCCGTTTGAGGTGGGTCTGGGAGAAGGACCTTGAGAATTTCCTTCCGAATCACGCAGAATGGGTAAGTCATCATCGGTGCTGTCGTAGTCATGTATATTGTGGAGGCCATAAGCTGCTCTTTGAATCTAAGGGAATTAGACATTTTGGAAAACACTATCAGATATATAACTAGTAGTATCACATAGTAGTTAAAGCAGTAAAAAACTAAATAGACATTTTTCACAGTTAGTTATGGTTATAAATTTCTTATAAGTTGGTCCAAAATTTAATTACTCACATGCGCTTGAGACCCAACTAATTCTAATTCCTTGCCCTCGAACTGCTCCAAGCTGTGTGGCTCATCGTAATCTGCGGGACCTGTATAGAAGAGATCCTCCTTCTGAATGGGATCGGCACGCACAACATAATTTCGCTCCGAACGTTCGTCATCCGATATCGAATATCGATAACCATCGTCTTGCTTTGGTTTCTTCATAAGGCAGGGACAACAACGGCTTGTCCATCGACGAACTCTTCCCTGTCGCTTTGGTGGCTCATAGTTCTCCAACACGGCATGGGATTTTTTTGAGGATACATCTTCAGTCAGAAAATAGTGTACATAGAAATTGCCATAATATTCTTTTGAGCTGGTTGACGACATATGATCGTGATGCAATACGCCCACAGGGGTTGGAGCCACCTCCAGATAGGCCAATGCCACAAAGAAGATCAGGAGTATGAGGATCACCTGGACACGTATTGTATTCCTCCAGCCAATGCTCAAAGCCAACAGACTGTTGGTAATGGAAAATATGATAATGCCAGCTCCAGCACCGGAACATGAAAAGCCACTGGCAATGGGACGATATCGCTCAAAGTAATATCCAATGATGAGCTGTGAACTCACCCAGATCATGCTCAGCCCGGGTCCACCTGCGGAAATTGTGCTGTTTGTAATTTTATGTAGTGAAATGAAAAGTTAAATATCAAAACATCTATAGATAATCAATATTTAAAGTAATCATAACTAAAAGAACAAGAAATAAATCATTAGTTTTGTGAAGACTAATTATCCGACTTTTAGCACGAGTTTTTTTATACATTGATGAAATAAGTTTTTGTCCATCAATAAAAACCAATCTCTGCAATAACAATAGTTGTATAAATACCAAAGTAATCGATTCATCGATATTTGTCTGGTTATTCTATCCACTTTAACTCGGCTCGAAACTAAAGTTTTATGTACCTTCAAATACTACTTACAAATAGACACCTACCAATAATGCTGTAAAAAATTATCATTGTCACTAAATTGGGACTGAAACTAGCTGCCAGAATGGCAAGAGCAGAGACCACCACTCCAAGTATGGCAACAGGTCTGAAACCATAACTATTTATGAGGGCACTGGAGAAGGCACCACCCATAAAGTAACATCCAATTTGAATGCTTCCCACAAGCACCACTTGGGCACTGCTGACATTAAACTCTGCACTTATAAATGGCAGCAATATTCCAATTGAAAAGACAATGCCATCCACAATGAGCTGGGCCAGAAAGCTGAGGAACAGCACCAACCAACCATAGCCACCATCGGGAGGTATGGCCATATAGATCTAAACATAGAGAGAGTATTCATTAGTCGTGGCTTTTTAACCGCATCCACTCACTCACTTACAAAAGCCATGCCCGACGCCAGCTTAAAGCCTGGTGGTAAGTTTCCCTGTGGAGAATCACTTCTAAATGCATCCGTCTGTTCGCTATCATATAGTATCTTGGATCCACTACTGCTGAATCCATGGCTGCTAATTTCAGTTCCCAATGCCCTATCCGTATCATCTGATCGTGGTAAATCCGATTCCAAATTGTTGGGAGTCTTATCTAATGAGTTTGCTGCATTTCCATAATTGAACCGTTCCTCAAACGAGTCATCGGAATCATAAGGAGCAGGATTTGCTAATTTGCGCTCTGGAAAATGTTTAAGATATGAAATGTAGGTTATACAAATGAGGAAGTCGACAGTTATGCGATTAAATGATGAAAGTGCTTTGCAAATTAGTAATTAAAATTTGTTTATCTTGTTAGAATTGTATAGTACAGTTGAACCTTGATTATTATGGACTATCTGTTAACCGATATGCTAAACGGTTGGTATTATTCCTCTTTTATAATCAAAGTTCAACTATAGCTTCTTCTGTTAGAACGTACTTTTCTTGTATACCTTTACCACTTTTGTGGTAAGCGGTTCATCCTGGTCGTATAGTTCTGAGCTGGTCGATCTGACTCTTGACTCACGATTGCTATGTCCACTTTCAGTACGATTAGACACAGTTCCTACTTGTGTATCTTTCATTATTGGATTCGATTGAGCTGCCACCAGGATAATCGGTATTTGTGGTTCGTCCTGTATTTGCTCACAAACATTTGCCTGCTCGTCATCATCAACGCTGCTTTCTGTACGTAATTCTGGATCGAAGGCTAATCGTTCGTTCTCTGAATCCTGTTGAACCAATGTGGTGTTGCTATCGTTTGACGGCGAAAGAGTTTCACTGCGTATGCAGCTTGTGATTAGTTAATGGCTCCTAGGCACCACTAAGTCACACTCACCTACCCTGGCTATGTTTTCTGCTCATTTTTCGTCTCGTCTGACATTTTTCTCAAATCTCTCTGCGTGGCTGTCGTACCCAATCCCAAGTCTTAATGTCAATGGCAGCGCGTGAACTTTGCCACACAGAAGGACAGCCGTGAGGTAGCAGTCATAGTCACAGTTTCAGTTTCAGTTTCAGTTGCAGTCGCTCCTTCGTCCTTTGGTCTACGTGATGCCAGCCAAAATGTGTCCTGGCTGCGATATGAGAAATTCCTGGTTGCCGACCGCGAAGCTAACACTGACTTTTGCCTTTGGCTGTCGCCAGATAGACGTTCACCCCAAGCTGCCACTATCCAGCTGTTGTGACAGACAGCCTCCCTTTTCACTCATGAATTCACCACCTACATCGTGTAGTCTTCAGAGGCGAGTTGCTTTTACTGCAACTGTTACTTTTGCCATCTCCCATACCAGTTGTTGTTTATTTTGGCCAAAGCGAAATTGCATCAGTGCAATTTCATTGATTGCAAGTAAATGAAATCATTCCTCAGTTGCACACGACTTCTTTTCCCTATCTCCACCTACAATTTCAATCCCCAACGTCAGTAAGTGCATTTGTGCTTTATGCGTGTTTTGAGTACCAAGTTGCAGTTACTTAATTTACAGCATTATTTATTCAAATAGTAAGAAAGTTTTAAGAATACTGCAATTTCTTGAAGATTCAACGTGTTCGTTCTAGGATACTTTAAGTACAGTCAAAATATACGACGAGTTGACTACATAAGAGTGCATTTTTATTTAAGAATATCTTGTGTAAAGGTCTCGTTTCTATCTATTCTTGAAAACTTAAATTGTGGTTCACAGAGGACCATTAATATGGATTAGTATCGAAGGTTAAATAAACTATAGCAATTTTATCAATTTAATTGCAACTAATAGGATTTTGTTAAGAATTGCAACGATTTTTGTAAAAGCTTTAAACTAACAATACAGTAACCACTCACTTTAAGGAATACTTATATCAGCAGTTGCATTTAAGATGTGATAAACCCTTTTTTAACTTCAAAGTTTATTTTAATTTTTGTACGTCTTTACACGCTAGAATCACGAACTTTTACATAATTTAAAATATAGTAAAAGGGTAAGATATCTGTGCATATGTATATGCAGCCACTGCTTACTCTTTCTATTGCAAAAATACTTTACAATGTAGAGTGTACATACAATGTTCACAATATCACTTTATATATCTTGTAAAGAAAATGCTTAATTTTGTTGATTTTAAAAGAAACGAATTTTGCCGTTAACTCGTCATATTGATGTGAATGTCGTTACTTCTTTAATTTCTTTATGTTAACTTTATTTGCTGGTGGCAACTGAATTGAATTTTCACTTTAATGGCAGCTGCTAAGCTGCTTCACGATTCGATACGACAATAAAAAAAAAAATAACAACAACAAACCACATACACATATAAAAGTGTTGTTGGATCCGCAGAACAAGCTCATGCATTTTTTTTTGGTTAGCTTCGCACGTGAAAGAAAGGCAAGTAAAAAGAGAAGCAGAAAAAATATAAAAAATCAAATAAGTATACGCCGCGATGTACGCGTCGCTTGGACAGTTAACGGGCACGGGCAGTTTTCGCTTTTACGCCGATTTTGTGCACAGTTTCCCCTTTGCTTTTTCCCTTAGCACCCTCCAGCAAAATACCCGAGATATGCATGAGTGCAGGCCCAATAAAATTGGGTCAATTGCTGTTAACAATTTGGCGGCGCAATCTTTTGGCCGTTTCGATTTCAAGGCAGCTGCCCTGAACCGAACGCCCCAATTGGACATCCCGAAAAAATTGCGCTGGCTATTAAAAAAACAAAAATAACAGTGAGAAATGGGGGGAACCTGCCACGTTTGAGACCTTTTGAAAACACAATTTTGGATAGAGTTGTTGGGAAAACAGAAAATCGAGGAAAATCAGAGCTGCACACAGGCACTTGACCCCAGTTTCCGATGAAGAGGCCACCGAACAGGCGGACGATGGACGATGAATGGAAGGAAACCCACTCGCTAATTAATTAGTGCGTTTTGTTTATTATTGGTTGTTCAAACTTTTGGCACAGGTTTCAGTTTTTTATTTGGCAAGCAAAACGGGCAGCCTAGGTGCCTGCACTTCAATTTCAAAGGACATGCATCCTATTCTACTTGCTGCTTGCTCGCTTTGTATGATTCTTTTAACGCTTTTATTATTTTTGCTTTATCTTTGTAGTTTAAATACTTTAAATCTATGTATAAACGAGTTTAATTTATTATTCTTGTGTTAAAATTAAATGTTCTCTTTTTTTCCATTATTTGGCAGAATGTGTTATAGTAAATTTCAAATGATACATAAACTGGGAAATTATAATAAATGAAAGAAGCTTTTCAGAAGAGATTTTTCATTCCTTGGAAAATTTGTATTTCCTTAAAATGGGCTTTCATCTATCAAAGAAACTTCTTCAAGCTAAGAGTGCTTCACTTCAAACACTTTAAGGAATTAACAACTTTTTGTCATCATTTTATTTGATTTTATAGCTTATTCTTATCTTGTTTTATTTATTTATTCTTTCCCTATTTATCATATTCTCCATTTCCATACCTTAAATGTAAAGTGAAGTGCAATTTAAAGTTGATGTTAAGTCTGAGCCTGAGCCTGAGCCTGCTTGTGTTGGTTAATTC
The DNA here is from genome assembly GCA_035044365.1 of Drosophila neotestacea. Classification (NCBI taxonomy): domain Eukaryota; kingdom Metazoa; phylum Arthropoda; class Insecta; order Diptera; family Drosophilidae; genus Drosophila; species Drosophila neotestacea. The sequence continues at coordinate 959,791 of JAWNMD010000270.1, forward strand.
CTAGTTGCCACTCAAATCGAATAGGATGTCACATCTCCTTCCCCATTTCCCTTAGTTCGTCAGCTATTTTCTCTTTGTCGCTGGCTCCTCCAAGTAGCTGAAGTGCTCTCCTGCGCCTGGTGGCGTTCCTAAAAGGGATTTGCATGCCGCTGAGATGTTTATCGTAAATTGTTGCCGTCATCATCCTGCTCTTTCTCCAGCTATTCCTATGGCTCTAGTTCATCCTCTTCGTCTGGGCGCACAAATGTCAACAGCACAAAGCGTCGACGTTTACATTGAAAGTCACTTTGGGTGCCAGACTGCACGTCAGGGGAAGGGGGTTAAGGATAGATGGGTGGCTAATGAAAAGCGCCAACAAAAATGCAATGCATTTTTATATATTTATTTAAATGCAAATGTTTATCCTGCGAACTGCACACATTTTCACAGGGCGCATTTAATTGTTAGTGCCTTGGCATTGACAAGGAAACATGGCTACGAAAAGAGTCCTTTCGTCGAGAGTCCTGCAACTGAGCTGCAAATTTGCCAAACATTTGTCCTTGTTGTTTCTGTTGTTGTTGGCGTTTTTGTTTTGCTGGTTGTTCAGTTGTTTGGCAAAAGTATGCCCCAGAGTGACATTTCGCACAAATGAAATGTATGGCTGAAAAGTTGTCTATTTTGGCCCAAACAAATAATTTTATTATAAAACTTTTTTCCAACATGTTTGCCATCTGCTTACGCCCCCAGTTCTGACAACAAATGGCTTGTACTACTGTGTTTGTCTCACATGAGTCACCTCGAAAACAAAATGAGGCTTTACGACTGTAACGGGTTTGCTAGAGAGTTAAAGTTATCTAGATAGAGTCATGCGACCCATAGGCTGGCAACTTTATTCCCACAAAAAGGATTTTATGACTTAGTGTTACATACTACAAAGTTGTGCATAAACTAAATAATATTCTCACACAATTGCTTTAAAATATTTAAAGTATCTTAATGTCTTCCTAAAACTTTTTTTATAATATCTTTTTAGTCCCAGACTTTTCACTCTTTCTTTCAGTTTTGGACTGTTTGCTTAAAATCTAGCTTTTGACTTGATTAAATGTTCTTTTTACTTTTTTAAATCGATGATAAATCAATAAATCTGCAAAGAACTAAAACTAAATTAATATTAAGTATACGTTTTTGATTTATGAATTTTATAAATCTGTGATTTCTGTTTAAAATTTGGTCGCACTGTAGCTTTCATAATTATTATCTCAAAAATGGAGTCACACTGTTGCTTAAATTCCTTTATACACTTAAGACCAACAAAAATGAAGTAAGTACCATTTATGGAACATCAACTCAGTCACTGCACAATTGGAACAATTAGTTGGCGCCTTAATTTCAAATGCACTTTTAATGCAGCCCTGGTCTTTGCTGTTATTGCGTGACAGCCGTTAGCCATTTGTTGCTGTTGTCGGCAAATTTCCCATTCCCCTCTTCTGCATTTCCATTTCCCGTTTAACCTTTAAGCTCAGATCCAGTTCAGGTCGCAGCATCCAGAATCGTGGCAAACTGCACCCACATAACCATAAACGTAAAATGCCACTTTTCTTTGCTTCTTTTTCTATTTTATTCTGTTCTTGTATTTTCTTTTATACACACTTTGTTGGTGGGCGTGGCTGGTTCCTGGTGGAGTACTAAATGCCTGCCAGCTTGTCCATAGTTGTTGCTAGATTGTTAATGTTATTTTATAATTTCTTTTTATTGCCACTACTCGTATATGGCCACTGAAATGGCTACCATATTGTTTAAAAACAACCCATTCAAAATGCTGTAAACATGCCCAGAGCTCTTAAAAAAAATTAAGTCATTTAATAAGAACAATGTTGAAAATTGTTAGAGCCCGCTGTGCAAGAACTTAGGCTGCTGGGCTTTATTTAAAGAGCTCTTAAATTATTATTGTCAATGAAGCAGCTAAAGATTACTAAATAAACTGATTCGAATGAAAGAATGAATTAATTTTAAGTCTTTTCTTGCGTTCACACAAATTTATTATCCTAGTCTGTTCAGTAACAGTAACATTTTAAAATTTACAATTATTAATCATAAAAATGGCTTGTCTTTCATGTAAAATCATAATTTCTTGTTCATTATGATTTAAACTACAAATTTTCCTTAAACCAAAGTGAATATCTGAATCTCTCAAATGATAAGGACTTTAATTAAAACGAATTTCAATCTACAATTACAACCTTCACTAAAATAATTCAGCAGTCGAATTAAAGACAGAACAACAAGTAAGCACTTTTAAGAAAATGTCTCTGTCAATGATGCTGTCGAATTGTTTGCCTTGAAGCATTTGCTGTCAAACTGGCTGAGTTGTTTATTGACATTTATTTGAGCTGGCCAAGGAAGGAGGCAGAAACAGCGTGCGATTCTATTGACATACTCGTAATTCAAATAGGCAACAAACGTGCCGCGCAATTCAAAGCGCAAAAACGCGTCAAAATGTAAATTGGTTACAGCTGACGGGAGGGGGAAAGTGAATTGAAGGCTGGATAAGGTAGCTGTCTACGTGCTGACTGAAGACAAATCAATTTGACAAAACGCAAAAATTTGTAATCAAACACATTTCTGAGTTTCTCTGTGTGTATGTATGAGTGTGGAAAGTGTGTTTGTGTGAACAAGCACAAATTTTTGGCTATTGTGAAAATGACAATGCGGCAAAGACAAAGCAAAAGGCAGATAAAAATGCCAGCCGCAAGCTTAACAAGCAAATGTACGAGGGACGAGGGACAATGGAGGGACAGCCATTGTTTCAATTTAAGCTACAGTCATAAAGCCAGCGGGTGGTAAGGGGGGAGTGACAACTAAAGAGTTTAAACAGCTGTTGTCTGCATCGAGTCTAACTGTCGCTCATTTTGGCCAAACAGACATCACGAGCAGTCGCTAAACGGGGTAAAAGAGAAGAGAGAATATAGAGTGAAAAGGGAGAACTTTGGCTTATCTGCAGCAGTTTGACAATTGCCATGGCGTTGTGTTCACTTTAATTATGGCATTAAAATCGAGTTCATTGTGAGAACGCAGAAAAGTATGCAACAGTTTACCCCCTCTTCCAGCTTGCATACAAAACCAAATACGAGTTTTGGCATGCTGTATATCCGTTGTTGCTGTTGTTGTTGCTGTTGCATCTCTGTACGGAAATTGTACTACAACACCGAGACACACAGAAGAGTCAACGAAAAAAGCATTAATAGAAATTCATATTGTATGCGAAATGTGGAAAAACCAAGCAGCCTACATAATAAACCCATTTGGTGCGGCTTTAAAATGCCATTTATGAAACATGTGCTAGCATTTATGCATATTAAATTAGTTAGCTTGCCCTCAAAAATAAACTGGCAAAAGGCATCCAAAGTGCCACAATAAACTGGCTCACAACAAACACACACACACGCACACACTCATGTCCTATGGTTAAACAAATTCCAAGTGCGAACCCTTTTTTATGTTCACATCGTCTCCGACCTAACATTATGTACGCACAAATGGCAATGGGCGCCTCTTTTTGCAGCTGCTTTTGAGGCGCAGCCATCAGCTTCATATTCACACACATTAACACGCCAAAATACGCAATAATGGACCTAAACCCAAAGAATACTCAGATGTTTTAGCCGCCTGCATATTATGATATCCATAAACATACATTTTCCATCTATATTACATCATTTAACTGACTCTTTCAGGTATTTATAGCCACAATATCTGATTTTAATCTTGCAAACAATTTCCATTTGCAGTCTGCAACTAAGGTTAAAAGGTTGAATTTGAATATATTTATATTTTTAAGTTAAATCTTTTTTTCTCGTCTCAAACTATGTCAAGCTCTAATCTTTTAAAAATAATATCACATACATTATTTAAACAAAGTATGTAGAGAATAATAAACATAGTTGAATGTTTTTAGGAGATTTGGATTAAAGATTACCATATTTATATTTTATTTAAATATTTTAAAATATTACTTTTTTGAGTTTAAACTTATTTAAATATTCTTAAACTACTCTGAAGTAGTGATTGTCCCTTTAGGTTTGACATCATATGTAGAAATTAAACAAGATGTAAAGAAAATAGAAAAAATACGTTTAGTGGTTTTGAGAGGTTTTAATAATGACTTTTAAAATACAACATTCTTATAACTAGTACATATTTTATTTAAATACTTGATTAAAACTATTAGCTCTTTAAGCTTAAACTTATTTATGTAATCTTAAACTATTTTGAAGTACTCATATATGTGCCCTCCTTAAGGTTTGAAGCTGACATCATATGTAGAATTTAAACAAAGTATATAGGAAAAATAATAAAATAGTTGGGTCTTCTTTGTGTGCGACTTAAAACGCATGTTGAAACTTTTCAAGTGTGAATTGCTTTTCATTTTTGCTGCAGACACACAGACAGAAAACGCGTTCCGCCTCGCGCCCTATTTTGTTGCCTACTCTTATTCAGAGCAAATTGTAAGGCAGTTGGTGAAAATCTTTGTGTTTGTTTGTGTGTGCGTGTGCGGGTGTAATATGTGTGTATGTGAGTCGCAGTTGTAACAAAAAGAAACATAAAATAAAATGGCAACGCCAAAAATGTTTTATAAAAATTTATATGAGCATAATTTGTAACAGACAAAAAAAATTATATGCAACGATGCTACGAGCCGAGAGACGAAGGACGAAAAGGAAAACAAGTAAAGTTAGCTGAAAGAGCAACCAACCAGGGATTTCGACATGGTAACACAGAAAACATGTGCGAAAGCCGAAAATGGTTCAAATGTGGCATCGATATGAAATTTGTAAAAGCATTTTTAAAATACGTCAAGTATTTAGCATAGTGATGTAAAAAAAACATCGATTAAAAGGATCGCATAACATCGCATCACATCGCGTCATATTGCATCACATCGCATCGTAAGAGTTAAAGGTGTTTTGAAGTCAGTTTCTAGAATATATGCATATATACTTTTCACACATCACATCATTACCATTACCATAACTAAAATCTAATTTTACATCATTACATTTCTACTGAAATTCTAGAATATAAATATACTTTTCACACATCACATCATTACCATTTAACTAAAGACTAACTTTAATTAATACGGTAAAATCGATCGCCCCACATCGCATCACATCACATAGCATCAGTTATCGATGTCGAAATCTCCGATCTCGATCAATCAATATTTGCATCGGAGATTTGAATAGTCCGATTTTTAAATCGATGTTCAGTTTGGAATTACATCACTAATTTAGCATAACTGAGACAGGATATATCTCTTGTAAATGAGCTAAGTTTCAAGTTAAAACCGACGTCACAGAGTTGTTTAAACCTTAAAGTTAGCACGAAAAGTATATATATATTCTAGAATTTCAGTTTGTTAGTTTTAGTTTGAGGTTAGAAACTGACTTCTAAACACCTTTAACTCTTACCTAAGTAATTTAAGTGCTAGCAGAATTATACTCATGCCACTTTTTGGCCTTAAGCTGTTTGTATCCTTCTTGCAAAGGGCACAATTAAAATGCAAATTGTTTTTGCACGAAATCAAATTCTCAGCAAATTCTCTGCTAAAGAAGAGCTGCATATCAGTTTGCCACTTCGGCTTAGTTGTTGTTATTTTTGCTGTTGTTGTTGTTCCTGCTGCTTGAATGTCGTGCAAGTTTTCAAGTTAAGTGCACTACGTATGCAATCGACACATGTGTGCAACAAAACTCGTTAACACTTGAAAAGTTTCAGGGCCCTGGGCAATTGTAACTGTTTCTGTTTGGTAAGGTTGCAGCTTTGGGTTGAGCTTGTAGTAAGATTTTAGGTCTGGGTTGAATGGAGTTCTGTTTGAAGATAGAGAGGTAAGTAATGTAATGCTGCTAAAAACACTTAAGCAAAAGCTTGTAGCCTGCAAAAAAAAGAACAGATGAGAGTGTGTAAGCAAGGCTATAAGATCAGGTTAACAAAGGTTTTACACTGAACACAAGTGAATTAAAGTATAATCCTTACAACCAAGAGTTTAATACACTAGTTTATACAACAATTTATTTGATCGCAAGTGATTGAAATATATTTCAAAAATTTCTGTTTAATACAATGCTTCATCAATTGTCTGCAAGTATGTTGACCCAGTTTTTTGGACCGCCAAATCTGCGTAAGTGTACTCCAGAAGCCTATAGGAAACTCCGGGAGATTGTTTGCAAATTTGAGCAGGATGCGATACTCGGCAATGACATTCAATTGACAAAGAAGGAGATAGACGTAAATGATGTAATTATGTGCCTCAAGACAGATGAGTATAATCGGGGAGTAAAGGATCCAAATCAATTCGTCCCAGGTTATCATATCTTTGAGAGGTTCCATGAGATTGAGAAATCACCTCTATTTCAATTACTCCGAAAGATGCCCAAGGGAGGTGCCCTCAAGACACACGATAGTTCCATGTGTAGTACTCAATTCCTTATCGATTTGACCTATAAAAAGCATCTCTGGGTGTGCTGCATAGAGGATGGCTCTAAAATAGTACAGTTTCGCTTCTCCAGGAATAAACCAAGGTGTATGCAACATGAGGGTGGTAATTGGGAGACAATGGAAGAGTATAGAGATCGCCGGGGCGAGGAGAATCTTCGCAAGTATCTTATAAGTCTATTCAGCATGTATCCATTATCCAATTTACAATCAAATGAATTGGCCTGGAAACACATGATGAGTATATTCAGTTTGATTAATGGTATTCTTCAATATTATCCCATTTGGGGGGAATACTATTATAATGCCCTTAAAGAATTCAACGAGGATGGAGTACAGTACGTAGAAGTTCGTTCGCTGCTGAGGCGTCTTTACTGCCTGGATGGCAAGAAGCTACCTGTTAAAGAAACCGTACAGGTTTATAACGATGAGCTGAAACGTTTTAAGGATGATCATCCAGACTTTATAGACTCCAAAGTGATCTATGCGCCTCATAGGCAAACGACAGTCGAAAAAATGGCAGAACATGTTAAACTATGCATTGCATTGAATGTAAGTATAACCAAAGTATTCATTATTAAATCTCTATTTCTGGTTTTTATCGCAGAAGGAGTTTCCTAATTTACTGATCGGCTTCGATCTTGTTGGCCAAGAGGAATTGGGTCATCCTTTAAAAATGTTTGTCAATGAGCTGCTTAAAATGCCACCACACATTCATTTTTATTTCCATGCGGGACAAACAAACTGGTATGGCTCTCCCCTCGATGAGAATCTTATAGATGCTGTTCTTCTAGGCACTAGGCGCATTGGCCACGCCTATGCAATAACAAAGCATCCTTTAGTTATGGAATTAGCCAAGAAATTTGGTGTTGCCATAGAAGTTTGCCCTGTTTGTAATCAAGTATTACAACTTGGCGCTGACTATCGAAATCATCCAGCTGCCACTTTAATTGCCAATGATATCCCCATTGTTCTCTCCTCGGGTAATCCCTCATTTTGGCGTACAAAACCTCTTTCCCATGACTTTTACATGGCCTTTCTAGGCATTGCGGTAAGCTAGTTAAATATTAACTATAAATCTTATTACTTTCAACTCTAACTGTAGCCCAGAAATGCTGACTTGAAGTTCTTGAAGCGTACAGCCAAAAACTCTATTAAACATAGCGCCCTTACAGATGAAGAAAAAGCGAATGCTATGCAAAAGTGGAAATTTAAATGGGAAAAATGGATTGATTGGACAATAGAAAATACGGATAATATTCTAAAAGACGAGCCCAACAAGTAACAATAATTTTATTAGCTGTATCGCATCTATCGATATGTTGCACATTTGCATAATTTTATTTTTGGTCTAAGGAAATCTCAGCTCACCTGTAAAGTATCTTCAAACTATCTCTAAAAAAAAAATAACCTATGGGAAGTGATGAGTATAAAATGTAATTACTGTTTGTACTTACCATTAAATCAATTTTCAGAGCTCAACTTATCATTGCGAATCTCAACAATTTTATTTGAGTGCAAGAATAATTCAGAATATCCGCTAAGTATCTCGAATTTCCTGTGAAAGTATCCTGCTTTCTCTTAAGCTCTCTCCAGCTGAAAAAACTTAACTTAAGGAAGTGACCAGTATAATTCTGAGGCAACACGCGCAGAGCTGCCGCAAATTATTTAAGTTTTCCGCCTTTTTGATTATCAGTAGGCAAACCCAATAAGTTTTACCACACAACTTTTTATAGCATACTTTGTTGGACACGAATAAAAGAGGGTGGATGGATAGAGAGGTATGCAGGGGGAGAATAAGGTTTCCGGCAAATGTGAATGTCAAAAAGACAACGATACTTTTGCCAACACTTCCGGTTTAACTCCGACTTGTGCTTGAGTTTTAGCCTGGTTTATGCCTGCCAGCACTAATTTCATTGACTTACACACTCACACACAGATACACAGATATGTACATATATAAATATCGAGAAGCCAGTCAAAGTGGCACGCACACGCCGTGGGGCAAACACGCACACAGTGCTTGAAGTTGCCACAGTTCTCATTCAATTGATGCTGTTGTTGCAACTGTGCTTGCTTGGCTTGGGAAAAGTCATCTTTCAACTTGATTGCGATCAACTGAAGAAAATGAACTTTTTTGGGGGCATTGCTTATAATTAAAAACTTTATTATTTGTTAAACTTTTGCCCGCAGCTGTTGCACAATTGACACACGCGTGGCAAACTTCTGTTGCTCTTCTCAACTTGCCACATAACCAAAAAAAATTAGCAACAATTATCGAAAAAGTTGCGATGCCATTTATCAATTGACAGTTCTTGCCAATTGGAGCATGACAAACAGTGAAGAGTTGCGATAAGAAGAGGGAAGAGGGGACATGCTGGTAGTTTTCTGCTGTTAACTAAAAACCTGATAAATTGACACGCGATACTGGCGTACAGTTTGACAGGAATTTGATAATTGATGTATTGCAGGAAAAAAGCTGATACAGCTGCAACACAGCATGAGGCCTTCAAAATGCTTGTAAACATAAAAACTAAGCTTAAAATTTCTGTGCACTTCAAAATAAATTTTACGAGAATGTAATCGTAGTATTCTCCTTAAAATTCAAATTAATTTAGTATACGCTTTATTGGAAACGCTATTAATGTAATCTTTACTTTAATATATAGACATATCGTTTCGAAATTTGATGTTTTTTTTTAAAGTTATGGTGGTCTTCGAAGGCCTTGTAAAGGTCTAACAACTTTTGCCAGTTCACTTTTTTCATGATTTTTACAAACATTTAAATGAGGCTAATTTTGCCGTTAACTTATATTTTGTTGCATTTACTTTTTGCATAAATAGCTACAGGTTTTTAGTATTGCAGTAAGTTTATTGCTTTGGTTTAATTAAAAGGGCATAATATGGTTACTAAGTCCGTTTGGGGCCATTGTTTTTACAGTTGCTGGAAATGTTGTTGGGTATTGGTTATTTGGTTTGGTTTTTAGTTGTTCATTTTGTGGCATGCAACATGTCCCTTAACTGCATTTGACTTTTGGCTTCTGGCCATTTTGTACTGCAGCACTTGGTTCAACAGGGAAGCAGCATGGGAACTGGACATGTGTTACCAATACAATACAAAGAACAAACCACAGAAAGTTCTTGTGTCCACCTAAATTTACCCCCGTGCAGCAGCAACATATACTAGTTATGTACCAATATTTGACATTTTTAATAACCGTTTTTTGTATGAAAATTATATGTGTGTGGTCTGTGTATGTGTGTTTTTTGTCCTAACGCAGACTACTCAAATTTGCATATTTGATTATTTTATATATCATCTGAAAAGCAATTTATATTCATGAAATTGTAAATTAGGTAACGTGAACTACGAGCGTCGAATTTATAAACTAATTTAGTTGTCATTAAATAATTTGTCCATAAAGTCACGAATATGAATCACAGCATGAGCCATATTATTATCTTTAAATCTTTAAATAGATGTATAGAATATTAATTTCTTCTTGAAACAATATCGATACCTATTGGTTTAAGCTGTTAAATTAATTTATTTCAACATTATTTTAACTCATCTGACATCTGGACAAGCAAAAAGCTAATCCATAACGTTCTGAGTTACGTCATAAATCTATAAAATGCTCATTTTGGCACTCTTGATATCTTTCTGTTGGCAGCTGAAATCGAAATTCTCTTGATGGTCACAACCATGGCTAATACATGTATCCAAGTACCGAAATCAAAATGCTAAAGATAAAGCTGTAACAGTAACTGAAGCTGAAGCGTAGTTAGTTTGCATGCAAATGACATATCGGAAATGTGAATGAAAAGGATTGGGAGAAAAATCAACGCGACATGCAGCAGGACAAATAATGTGCATAAATTTATCAAAGATGACAGAATGAGAAAGGGTTAAGCATACCCAAAGCGTTGGTCAATATGTTGCACTCAACATGAGGGACATGAACAACAACGTGGACAACACTGATTAACAAAGAAGAAGTTAGGATTTCCCAACAATTCTAAGAATTCAATCGAAATCGAAATGCATACCACTAGTAACATGCCTAGTTCACATAAGTAGTCACTCTGCTTAAGTCCCTAGTACTCATTTTTGGTTAAGATCTGACAACTATAGCACATGGCTATCATCAGTCAAAAGATAAATAGAGGTTTCTACTCTATGAAGTCTTTTGTAAATATACACAAGAAGTTTTATTTATTATCAGGTGATTAGCAAAAAGCTTTCCAAAATCAGTACTATATCTATATGTCAAGTTAAAAATATTCCAACAGATTTTAATGCACTCAAGGTCGGATTAGTGTTGACTAGTGTTATTGATGATGACGATTAGATTGTTGCAGTTGAAGCAAAAGTCGGAGTGTGTTGCGGGTCTGCTGAGTAGCCACATAATAACGAACAGACAGAGACACATACATTTACTTATGTATGTGCTGCAGTTTGGCATTAGCATACGAAATGATACAGTGTGGGAAGTTGGGGAATACTCTAGCCATTGGAATTGGCTCATGCATTTTTTCTCTGTCTGGCAGCAACGTTTCAAATGATCAAAGTCTCAAATATGCAGACAGAATGGAATTTTGTTGTGCCATTGTTGCAGACAAGTCCCGGGTATCTGATGCTGCAACTGCAGCTGTTGTAGCAGCTCTTGGGGCATGGACGAGAAAGTCTAGCATGTTATGTGTGTGTTGACTCTTAATAGGATACTCAGATATCTGAGTGTGTGTGTGAGAACCTGAGTGGGTGTCAATTACGCAAAAGATTTTCCAGGGATAAACAATAGAATAAGGGGTCAGAAATCAAGATACACTCAAAAGTTAGTCAATAAAGTTCACATAAATTTATTTGAGTTCATTTGTTTTATTTTACAAGACTCTGTAAAATATAATATCAATTTATAAGCTGACTAAATATTTTTTATTTAGTTTAAACAAATTGTTGCTAAATCTAGATAAATTTATAAACTGAAAAATATATGTTAGTTAGTTATAACAAATGAATGCCTAATTGAATATTTTATATCAACTAAAAGTTAATTAAAACAAATTAATGCTTAATTTTTTCATTTTATCTCTTAAAAATGTAATAAATTTTTCAATTTTCAATATTTTATCATGCTTTAATCAATTTATACGTAGTTATTTAGTTAATTACAGTAAATATATTGTGCAAGTATAAGTTGCTTATTATTATTGCCCATCACCCATTGATTAGCAATCCTACAAATTCAAACACTTGTAAGCAATTTTATTGTCTGAGGATTAACACTAATGAAATTATGTATACAACTTTCAATACAATTTCCCTTTTGGCTGAACAATTATACTGCCTACATTTTGGGAGCCGGGCCAATGCACATTTACGAGTAAAGTGCTTAACAATAGTGTGTCATTAAATGTTGCAATGTTGCCAAAATTTGTTGAATCATCCAGTTTAATTTCTAAACAAATTATATGTTGACAATTTGTGCGCCCAAAAGTAGGCAATGCAATTTGGTAAGCATGCAATTTGCTCATGCAAATTGCACAAAATACGAGAAAGATATATAGCCAACCCAGCCATGACAATATACAAATTATATTGTAAATTTATCACAAAAGTGGATTGTAGAAAGAGATAGAAATAAAAGACAGGGAGAGGGAGAGAGAGAGAGAGAGAAAGAGGGAAGTGGTAGATACAAAGTAGAGAGTTGCCGCTGCTGATTTGCCGCTGGCATCAATTTCAATGGCATTTTCACTGCGCGTTTACAGTCATGCAACAACAACAAAAACAACAACAATGAGGATAACAACAACAACTTGTAACAGGACGTGGCATTGCAATGCCTGTTCCTGGTAAATCATATGCAAATGCATGCGTATGACATTTCAGTTCGAATTTTATTGTCCGCCCAGTTGCTAAATTATTTAGAGCCTGATTCCTGCTGCCATGACGAGTCATGCATTTTGAGTTCTTGTCACAAATACCCCCCTACCCCCGCACCCTAAAACACACAAGCACATACACCCTCATACACATATACATATACACATTGGTTTTAGTTGCTCTTTAGCACTGTTGTTGTTTTTGTCTGCCTGTCGTCTTTCAATTTGACATAAAACCTTTTTGGGCACATATTATGCAAAGTGAATGTGCTTCAATGTATGTGTGCTTACGTATGTGTATATATATAATTTTGTGTGTGTGTGTGGGCGTATTTCACGCCTTTTGCTACAGCACATGAAAATAATCAGGGGCAAATTCGTGTGGTGCGTCTTATTTTGGCCAAAATTGCCAAGGTTCAGCTCCCAAAACAAATGAGCCAAATATCCCCCTTTTTATGTGCGATGCAGGCGAGCGTAAAAACAAAAATTCATTAAATTTAAAATCCTTTTTTCTTCTTTTTGCGAATCATCAAATGTCGCAAAAGCTTTTATTAGATTGTACACAAAAGTATATGATCCTTGCGTGTAATAAGCCCCAAGGCATTGTGGTAGTCCAACTCATTACATTTGGAAATTCATTTCAAATGGATTCAAGTAGCAATGACATTAGCTGAAAGATTTTACATTATTGACAGTTGATGAAGTTTCAATTCTCTTTACTTTCAAAGAAACTAATATAACCAATAAACCAATTAACCATTAAATAATAATTTAAAATTATTTAATAAGCTTTCAGTTATATTCATTTTCATTTTAATGCTAAAGATATATTACGACGAACAAATTCTCCTCTCAACTCGCTTTGTGATAAAAGTTTGTCAGTTAAAGTCTTTATTAAATGCTTTTCTAGCTAAATTATGTTTTAATTATTTTTTAATTCGTAAAAGTATACTTTTTAAATGCTCAACTATCAAAGACTGGCGTAAATTATAAAAAGACTTTGTTGACAGCGACAGCTCATTCGTTTCTCCACTTATGTGCATGTGTAAGTCAGAATTCACTTCCCTTTATTCGCATGTATAACCGTATATGTATGTGTGTGTGTTTGTGTAAGAGTGTGAGTGGTAAAAGGCTCGTTAGTGAACTGATGTGGAAATTTTTAGACTGTAAAATGTGAGCTATGGCCCAGAGACAACGCTGCTCAACTTAACCCAACTCAGCAAGTAGATAAGAAAATTTATGATCGCATTTAGGGCAACGTTTTCATATTAATAATTCATTTTTTTCATACACATTTTGAATAGATTTTCAGTGCTACTTAGTTGCTGCTTTAATAATTTAAAAAAAATAAACCAAAAAAAAACAAATACTCGATTTACATTTGGAATGGCATGAGAAATGTAATTAAAATGGGCCAAACAAGGCAAACAACTATCAAAAGTCAGGTCTCTGACCATTGTCCGTGCCACAAATTGACAGCTTGTGCAGGGGCATAGACTATAGACATGGACACACACAATAATTTACTATGTAATGGACATGGAGAAAAGGGGAGGAGAGAGGAGTGAGAAGATAGACACATGCTAGACAGCAGCTCCAGTTGCTGTTGTACATGAGAACTGTTCATTAACAGAAACATAAGCTGCCAGACAATCAGACAGTCAAACATGCAGTCAGAGAAGCAGTCAGAGTACTGTACTGGTCAGTGCTAAAGGAAGTATACTTTTTGCAGCAGGTTGCAGCACATCATCATGACAACTTACCACCAAGTTGCAGTTACAAGAGCATTGCAATGTTTGAGTCCCATTTCGAATGCCATTAAATTCGCTTTCATTAATGAGACGAGCCTTGTCTGTTGCACTTTGGCCATTGTCGAAGTTTGTGCAACAAATTAGTGGCAAGTTGGCTCTTAGTTTGCCTCATATAGTACTACATGAGAGGCACAACAAATATCCGGTGCGGAAATTGCAACAAGACACGTGATCATAGACCTCACACCCAAGGACAGATGGCTCCTATTCAAGTGGAGAATGAGACTATCACTATGCATAGACTTTCCGTCTATGACTTCCGCTCGCCAGACAAATAAATCTTCATTTTGTTTGAACTTTTGGTTGCGGTTGCCGCAAGTTTCTGTGGCCTAAGCAAAAACTTTACTCACACAGACGGCAAATTAACAGCTGCTGTTGTTGGCGTGGCTGTTGCTGCTATTATTGTTGTTATACAGGAAGAAAAGAAGAATTCTTGACTTGAACTTTAAAATTCTTGGATTGTAGCTCGAATTTTTAAACATTCATTCAGGATATATTTGTTAAATTAGAAGTGGATTAAATGGCAAGGAGTCAGCACTTAAATAGACAAAAAGAAATCCTAAGGTACAAGATTTGAAAAACCCTTCCCAAATTCCTCAGACTAACAACCATCAAGATCACCAAACTTTTGCCACCGTTTAGTTGGATTTTATATCGAAAATCCCGGAATCTTGTGCTGTTGTTATTGTTGTAATTGTCCCTACTGTTAGTAGTTACTATTTTCGTTGCTTTTCTAACTTTTTGTACTACTGTTGCCGCTACTATTGTTGTCTTCAGATGCTGCTGGTGTCGTTGAAGTTGCTCTTATTTTTGTTAACTTTAATTATTCATGTTGGTTCTAATGCTGTTTCCACTACTGTGGTATAAGCTGAAGGTGCAACTAGTGTTTTGGCTACATCTCTAACAATTGTTGGTTGTTACCTTTTAACAGTTTTCACTTCTTTGGCCACCTAAGCTCCTATTGTTGCTACTTTGCTACAATACTACTGATCAAATTGAGGCAATTTTAGATGGTGTTACTGCTCCTGCTATTCCTTTTGCCATTGTTTATATACTATGTTGTTAATGCTATTGTTGCTATTACTCTAATTACATTCACTACTTATTTTAATCGCTTCATCTGCAGTTATTGCTGATTCTATTTAATGCTCTTTCTAGTTGCTTTAAATACTACAATAGCTGCTGCCATTTTGAGATGTTGCTGCTACTCTTACTATTGATTATACTACTATTTGTCATGAACTTTACAATATCTGAATTTTACTGCTGTTGCTATTACTACTGCTATTTCTACTACTGTTGCTGCTGTTGTTGTTACTTATATTGCTGATGCAGTCATTTCAACAGCTACAGCTGTTGTGTATACTATTTCTGCTGCTATAACCACATCTCTTGCTGCTGATATTACTGCTACTTTTGCGGTCATGTTGCCCAGGTGATTTACGGCAAATGTAACAGTGTCTGCATATTAATATGTATCAAGAGCCACAGCCTGTTTTGACTCTGCTCACTTTCGTTTATTCAATGCACGCAATTCACAAGCCAATTCCAACGAAGCTGCCAGTTTAACAAATCTCAGATGCCAAACTATGGGCAATACTTGAACGTATGTCTACGAGCTCAAGTCGTTTATTTATGGTCTTGCCCTGTGCCAAATGATGTTCAACAATTGCAACTGTTTATGTTGTTGTTGCTTTTGTTGTTGCCATACCGGCCAATTTGTGACGAGTGACTGCACTTTGCATTTAATATCGTAAAAGGCAAATTATATTTCATATTTTACAAAACTCAGTAGACTGGGTGCGTCTCAAGAGCAACTGCAATGACATTCAAGTCAAAGCATACGCCCTGTTGGCCAGTTATAGTTGTAGATATTGTTGTTGCTCTCTCGTTCTTGTTCCTATTGACGTTGTCGTTGCTTTTGTTGTTGTTGAAAACGTGACCATGGCCTTTGAAATTGTTGCTGTAAAGAATGCTACAATTATTTTCATCAAGCGTATACAACAAAATTATACAGCATGGATATAAGCCATTACATACAAATACTAATGTTTTGGTGCACCAGGCAAACACTTCATAGAGAAAATATGGAAAATAGTTTTATTTATATTTATGTAATTAAATACATACTTAATACAAGAGTAATACTAAAGCTAAAAACCAGACTTAAAGACTAACATATATAGAGGTTATTTAGTGTAACTCAAATAAAAACACTCTTCTATACTTAATTACTATTATTTACGATTTACTATTATATATAAAAAGAATAGTAAACATATTAATTAATTGTAATACATTTAAATATTTTTTATTTGTCGCCTGTGCGAGATTTTCCTCTTGAACAATAAGCAAAAGCAAAAGTGCACTTGAAATTCTTGATGGTACAACAAAGCCGGACTTTATACGCGTCTGTGCGTCTCTCTCTCTCTATCTCTCTCCCTTTCTATATTTGTGTGTATTTGTATGTGTGTGTGTGTGCGTATGTGCTTTAACTTGTTGTCAACTTTTCTATTGTTTTGGATTTCATCAGGTTCCTCATCCAACCTACTCTCCCTCCATCTTCTCTTTCACCCTCTGACTCTCGGTCTGCATTCGTTGAAAAAGCATTTCAAAAATGTACAAAACTTTTGGTTGCAATGTCGACGTTGTTGTTTTTGTTTTTGTTGTTGTTGTCACTACAGTTCTTGTTGTTGATGTCGTTGGGGGCAGCCGCATGCATAAAGAGCGACAGTCCGCAGGACATTTTATATTTAATTTACAGTGCAACCGCAATCTACAACTCTCTCCCTCTCTCTCTCTACCTCTTTCTCTCTCTCTCTCTCTGTAAATTTATGTGTGTGTATGTGATTTTATTTTACATTTAATAGAGTGCAATCCGGATTTTGGAGGGGAATTTCTGATGCATGATTTCACAGCATTGATTTCCGACAAGTTGTTGTTTTAGCTCATGCTATTGTTTGTTGTTCTACTTTATTGTTGTTGGTTTTTTTCTATTCCAATACTAAATGATTGTGTTTAGCCGCATAGCCAAAAATTAATTTCCAATGCTTCTATTGTTCATTTAATACGCTGTCCATTAAATAAACACGCAAACACAAACACACAAAAGTACTCTTTAAACGGAAATTGCATTAAATAAAATTGAAAATAGGTTTTAAACGTGATCTGGCAAGTGGGGATTAGCGTTGATACGACGCAATCACAGTGTCGATATAAAAAGGCCCAAATAAAAATGAAATGACAATAAAATTTATTATTAACAAGTCGAAGAATGCATACTCTTTGTAAGCAAAATACTTGGTGTTATTAATTAATTATATTTTTATGTTTTATGGCATTAAAATCAATTGACTACATTATCTTTTTAATCAAAACTTATTGCCATATTACTAAATAATATAAGTAGAGTTGCATTGGTATTAATTAAATATATATACCTTTCGTCTAGTGTACAATCAATTTACCTCTACTAATGTTACATTTTTAAGAACACAACCAATATACTTTCACTGAAGTGATTTCTTTAAAAAGGCAAACAAAAGCAAAGCCAAAGTGCGCTTTTCAATTATTTTTTGCGTCCACTCGACGACTTTTTCAAGTGTGGGTCTTTTCCCCTCAACCTTCCCCTTCTGAATTCTGTGGATATTTGTCGGCTGTGAAAATGGGTCCCTGTATGGATTCGGCAATTCAATGTGCAGTCGTCTACACTTTTATTGCTTTAATTGCCCACTGGTGCGCGTCGAGGGCAACAGAATACACTCTGGAAGTGTACACATGTTGCTAATGAAGTTCTCCAACTTTATTTCTCTCATGTCAGATCATAATCTGTTAATCTACGAGCCAAGCTGCTTACAGTATTGGACCCTTATCCCCACCTCTTTCTCTCCTTCCTTCCAAAATGTACAAGTTGATGATGAGCCGTCGCAGCTTAAATATGTTTGCTTCGATGGTTGGCCCCTAGGTCTAAATTGCCCTGGCTACCAGACATAGACAGTAGATGGTAGATCTAGCAGACATCCCAGAACTTGTCAAAATCAACAACAACACATCAATCTGCCAATCCACATCCGTTTTTCGACCACTCGACTGCAACTTAAAAGTGAAAACCAGCTCAACTCCCAGACGGCCACTCATATTTAACAGTCACATTCAATTTTAGTTCTCATTCAACCTGCTTCTATCTTTCCCACCGTTTGATGAGAAACATAATGAAAATGGATTTTTAGTTGGACAGACAGAAAAAATATTACTCTGCCTGTTCAGTCAGAACTTTTTTTTGTATTGCCTCAAGACATTGAGGCTTTTAGTTTACCACAAAGGTTGCTACTGCAGGTGAACATGCACAGAAAAATGCTTTAGACATGAAATCGCTTGAGTAGTTCGAGCATTTAGCAAATATTTTAAATAATAGTTTTTTTTAGCAACAAGAAAGCCCGACTCATGATGGCTGATGTGTAAAGAAGCATGAGGGCTCCTTTAAATTATTAAAGCATACTTTTTAGAGCGGAATTATAACAAAAATCACGGCTCGTAAATTAAATACAGTTTTATTTAGTTAACATCCCAATAGATAGAATAATAGGAATAATTCTATATATTTAATTTATTAGTTGATAAATTATAATTTTTATTTATAACAATATATTAATATAGGCTAAAAGCATTATTTAAACATTGTTAATTCTTTCTCACAAATAAGTTTTTATCAATTACTTAGCAATTAATCAGCCAATTATTTAATTAAAACCTCTTCAATTACTCAACTTATTAACATATTTCTTGGCAAAAGACTATATTTGCTGATACTACTTGGTAATTCTATTGATTAGTTGCGAAACAAAGCTTGTTAATAATGCTGAAAGCAAACATAAATAAATGTATACACAAATAATGAATACCACATAAACAAAAACAAATGCAATTTGAGCCACATGTCAAAGCAAACAAATAGTGTCAAATGTCAAATGAAATGATATGTGTGAGGTGTGTGTGTGTGTGTGTGTAATGTGGGTGTGCCAAACGTTATTTCCGCTTAGTTATTTGTTACGTTTACGCCTCGTTTGTGCTGAAAAATAAACAAACACCTATTGACGTCTATTGACGTCTAACGTAGCTGGGTGTGTGCCAGGCAAATGTTTTAATTAAAGTTGTTTTTGAGCGCATTTATCAGATGCAGACAGGACATGCCATAAGCTTGACTATGCACCTGCACATAGGGCAAAAAAACATAGCACCTGCAACTGTAACAGTACTCCGACTATGACTCTAAATTCAACTCCAGCTCTGTGTCTGATTCTCAGTTAAAGTTGGAGTACGAGTTGGAGTCTAACCCCCAGACAGGTGAAAGAGAACAATGAACAATGAACAACTCGAATGGGATACCAGTTCCAACTGGGAACAGCCATGTTTTACTGTTAATGGACTTTCAATATTTGCAGCAGGAAGTTATGGCAGCTGGATTTATGTCCCAATGGCTTTCTGCATCTATCGGCTTTGGCTCCTCTGCTCTTTAATTATTGAGTGCCATTTGATTAAAAACACAAAACCAATGCAAGCACAAATTTGTCTGCACATAAAAGTGAAAAAGTCACTAAAAACAATTGCATTACATAAAAGTCGAATTCTAAATACACTTAACCTATCTAAATTGTTTCTAAATACAAAAATCATAGAAATTTAATTAATATTTTTACTTTACTTCTTCATTCTTACCCCCTGTCGTTTTTAAAAGACTTAAGCTAGTGTAATTTGCCAACCAAAATCAGTATTTATAATTAAATATGGTACAAGTTGTCTTAGCATATATACCTTTCAGGTAAGTGTATACGAAAAACAACTGAATAAAAACATGTTATGCATGTGTAGCACGTACAATATATGGCAGGAAACTCATGAAGTTATATGTATGTATGTGCAGGTGTAGAGTCTCGTAGTAACTCATCTTACCCTCCTTCAAGCTCTACACACACTTGACTTTGGCTTACATTAAATAAAAAGGAATTTACGTCTTTGGCAATAAACTTGAAATGGCAAATTGCAAGCACGTTAAACAGAATCAAAGTAAGCGTCTAAGCAGCTTATGCAAAATGAAACAAACCAAAATTCTACGAAAAAAGAAGAATTCATATACTTACATTCCTCTTTCTTTATTTTGTTTTATTTTACATTTCCGATTCAGTCAATAGGCAAAAGTGTTAAGCAAAATTTGTCTGGCGTTTATTGATGGTAACGAAAGTACACAGAAAAAAATCCACTTAATGCGAATGCTCGAGTTGGCGATACCCTCTGGCAATAGTTTCTTATACTAATCAGGATACTAAACTTCAAGCTATAAATTTCTCTTTACTTGGTAAATTCTATGATAATTAAAAGTTCAGCAATGGTTATTAAGCACATACAGTATTTACACAAACTTTACTATTTTTATGTTATAGAGGGTATTTAAAAAAAGTTGTAGAACAAGATACACACTAAAAACTGTAGAAGCTCAGACAAAAGTAAAAGCAAAAGTTTAAATTACTTTCCACTTTTTTGGGCGACGGACAAAGTGAAACTTTTGTGCCAAAAGATTAATGCAAACGCGAAAGGGTAAAATGCTAAAATGCAAAAAGACAAATACTTTTCCAATGAAGTCGTCACATAAATTTTCAAATGTTCTTTTTCTCATGCCCAGCTGAGCTCTCTATTAAGTATAGATAGAGTGTTAATGACTTGCAGGGTGTAAAAACTGTATTTACTACAACGTTGAGTTTACATAAATTAAATTAACATACGAAAACTGATGGAAAATGTAAACTTATAAATAGATAATATGGTTAACAGCTTTAGGCTTTACTGCGCTTTTTTTAAACTTTAACTATTTAATTCTTTGAAATTTTATACAGTGATTATGTCGCTCTCGGCCAGAATAATCGCATTTCTTTAGGAATAGCTTTATTTAAATTATATTTAAGTACTTTATTCAAATAAAAGATATCGAATTACCTAAAGAACTTCTGAGGAAATAGCGCAAAATTATCTGACAGCTTGACAAGCATTTTCTATTGAGCTCTATCTCAACTTCATAGCCAGTGAGTTTTCTTTTGAAGTGCTCGAAGCAGGCGTACAAAAGGCTCACGGAATAGATAAACAAGACTCTACACCACAAATACAAACACATGCAAAAACATTCGCATTAGCGTGTATTGTATGTAAATATGTATGTGTGAGTATTTATGTATTCTACTGGCTGTATACTCAGTTTTTTACTTTGAAAGTTCATTCGTTTGTAAATAATTTTCTAGCTGCCGGCAAAATCGATACTTCACTTAAGATTTTTGCATATAAATACGAGTATCGACGATGGTTTTGGGGTGGAGATAGAACTCAATCTGTCCCCCTTCCCTGACCTCGTCGCAATGCTCCGCATATTTTGTCAAGCGGCAAAGCGGCAAACTTTTGCAGTCAAAGTTATATATGAAACGGCAGCTTATGTCGATAATGCATGCAACAAGAGAATGGTGGCATAGTCAGAGGGCAAGTTATACTTCTAAAAATGTTACTCATCAGCGGCTAGTCCTTTTGTTTTTTACCCTGTAAACACAAAATGAGCTTGAAAGGATATACTAAATTTATGAAATTTACCTTAATTATTAGGCAAGTCTGTAAAAGACAGTTAAAAAACTTGGCGCTCATTCACAAACCTTGTTAATCATCATGGAATAAGTGCATATAGGATATGTATCTATATCATTTAGTCAAGTTGATCTATAAGAGATACTGCTCAAAATTGGCATTCATTATTGAATGGAGTGACACTTTCAGAGGGTATCTCTGATGCCAGCTCTTTCGAATGTCGCATAGTTAATTATTTTTTTGTGTGCTTAGTATTTGAGTAGCCCTCGAAAAGTTGGGCCTAACCCATTGGCGGTGCAAATATTTGTCAGGCAATTAAATGTGTACGGTGAGCGTATTTTTATTACCTGTATTATGAATTCACTGCTGTTGAAATTAATCATACGCCTCGTTGCCGACATTGCCTAAGCGACATTGCAAGCAATTTCCATTGGGGTCCAAACGAAAACCGCAACACCAAATAAACTCTATCTTGGCTCCTCTGGCTGTGGCATTAAGTGCACTTGCAACAGCAGACAGAGTTGAAGTTGTAGCTCGTTCGTTGTCCTGGCTGGTGGCTATCCTTTGGACCAGTGTCTGCAATCTGCTAATGCGATTTGTAGCCAAACACTTGAAGCAGTGCGTTGAAGCGGCTTAAATTTTGTGTCGCCACACAACAATGTGCTAATTAATTAACGTAGCCATTGCCGTCGTTGATGTTGCTATTGTTGCTGTTGTTGCTGCTGCAGCTATGCCATAAAAGTAAATTAATAATTTATATTCACATTACACATTACACATTCGCCGAGTTGGCAGCGTAAAAATTGACAAGCACCAACGAACGTCGCATATTCATTTTAATTACCTGCATAACAACCAAACAGGCCAAACAAATTGGCACGGGGCACATTTCGCGACATGTTTCGCACATTTTAATGGCAAATGGAAATGTTGCGTATACGCATCGTCGTTGTATGTGAGAGAGTTTGTGTGTGAAGCCCCTGATGCTGCCAATTTGCAATTTCATAAATATAAATTGGTTTTAAATGTTGAATAAAACAATTAAAATAGGAACATACACTCGGCTTCTGACTATAGCCATAGAAAATCAACAAAATTGTGTTTGCATATTATGGCAAGCGCATAATTAAATTATATTTAACACACACACTCATACATCATATATTTTGTGTGTTTGTGCGGTAAGCAGACTGAGTAATACTTGCACATAAATATATCTCACTGTTTGTCAATTAAATCATAATGCGCTCATTGAGTTTAGATTTTGAAATTATATATGATGTACTAAATGTACAATTGATATAATATTCATTAAAAGTTTATGGAAAATCAAGGTATAAATTAAATATCAGGATTTCAGGATAGAAATGTTAGATTTAATTTAATACTTAATATTTATTAAAATAGTTATTATTATTAAAATATTATTTAGTATAGAGAGTACTTAGACATATATTTTAGATTAGTTAATTTTAGTACGGAAAATATAAAATACAGAAGTAAACATGAGTTGTTATTTGCAATGAATTTTACTAAATAATATGCATTATTGATAAGTTATGTATTTTAAAGATCCTGGGTTAAATTAAGGTAGGAGACCTTGTTAATTGGAATGTATTCCGTACCTGTTTATAAACTCCCATATGCTCCCTCAGTAATCCGCTCTCTACATCCATTTTGACAATGGTTCAGTTGTCGGCATTATTTGTTGATGCATCGAATGCATCATTAAATAGACGAGAGGACGGATCAGGGAATTCGATTGTTTAGTTTAAGCTGCGGTCCTTGCACGAACAATAAAATAGGCGTAAACCACAAATACGCACACAATCACAATGCATTTTACATGTGGTTTGCTGTGACACATGCACACACATACACACACACACACGCATAACCACAGTAAAGCTCAAATGTTGTGCACTTTGCACATTTAATTAGTTTCGCACGTAGCAGCAACAACAATTGATGCATTAATTATTTATAAATGACAATTTTAGATGCAAATCTCAATTCAAAGCAAAAAAGCCAAACAATTTTCTATCAATTGTAAATTGATTTACCTTTCCAAATACTATGTTGTAAAAGAACAATATATCAATCGTTTTTATTTTATAACAACATAAAACAACAAAAGGACATATGCAACAATTCGTTGGCATTTTTATTTGCACGCCATAAATCGTTGCTAATAAAATCTCTGTGGAAAAAAAGGTTTAAATCATGTTGTTATGCCTGACTAGTAAATGCCCTGTTAAATTAAAAATTGATACATTTACTTGGCTTATATAAAATGATATCGATTTAATTAAATAAGTAAAATAAAGTCAATTATATTGAGCGTGTTAATATATATTCATTATTAAATTTCTGAGCAAAGGGTAAGTTTATGAAAGTAAAGGCAAACTCTCTACTTTGTAAAAATCGTTGATACCTTTAACGAAATTACTTTTTGCCTGAACCGCTCTGCTGGCCGTAAATTGATTTATAAATAAATAGTTTGTGAATCAGGATTAGAAAGCTCAGAGACCATATAAATTTGATATGACAAATTACTTACAATACATCGAACGAAAAATAAAGCTATAAGTTTATTAGTTTAATTGCACACATTAATTGGGACTTTTATAAAAAATCTTAGTGTTAGGTAGGAAATATATAGTCCTTTATTATTAAGTAAATGAAATTAATTTTTAACAATTAAAGAAACTAGAAAATCTCCAGTTAAACCTGAGGCACAGTTTGAAGTGAAGTAGAGACGGCTATTAACTCAGTTTGCTGCACTTAACTAATCGATATTTAATGACAAAGCATAGCCACACCCATGCACAGTACACACACATATACAAATACACACCACTTACACACACACTTAGCACATACATCATTGTCAATGTCAAAGTGTCAAAGCAAACTTGCACACAAAACTGGCGGCGCATAGTTTGGAGCCAAGTACAATAACCCAGGCCAGTATGATAGGGGCTTATGGCTTTTTGCATGCCACGCCCACAATGTTAAGGCATGCTGTGGCATTTATGATGTTGCAGGCAAACTGTTTACATTCTCTGCCAGATCAGCAGCAATAAGCACTGAACATTGAGCAGTAAGCGGCGAACTGTGAACTGTGAGCTGTGAGCAGTAAGTAAACTGCAATTTGCACAAAAAACTTTTTTGACTAAGAGAATGGAAAGAAAAAAATCGACTTGCGACAACTTTGAAGCAAACAGCAAACAATTTGAACTGACAAAGTCCTGCGATAAAAATTGCTTAAGTACTTTAGTTGCGCTTCGAATGCAACTGCAAAAGTTTATTAAACAAACAGGTAAAATCTGGCCACTCAGCCAGATTCAGATCAAACAGTCTCACAAAAAAAAAAAGAAGAAATACAACAACTTCACAACAAAAGCAACAACAAACAGAAAAAGGAAAACGAAATAAAAAACATGAAGAACAACAAAAAAATATATCAGCCGCCATATGTCCTGAAGCATATGCCATGTTCTGTTTCATTGTCGTTTTTTCTCAATGCTTGTTTTGTTTGATTTTATTTTCGGTGTGCGTGTGGAATGAAAAGTTTGTCAGCTTTTTTGTGACGCTTTTCCGCCTTTTCCTCACTCACTCCCCACCTCCTGTCTTTTGGTTTTCCTCTCACTCCGTTGGTTTTGTTGCCATAATGCTGTATCTTTGACATTGGCCATGGCAAACAAGCAGCAACTCAACGCAACGACAGTTTTTTGATTTAAATATACCGGCACTAGTTAGCAAGGAAATATTTTTCTGATTCGGCAAATTGAGAGCTTCATTTACTAGTATTTAAGAATGTTATTCATTCAAACTAGTCGAAGTTTTAGTTTAAATATATAGAGACTTATATCTAGAACTTTCCTTGAATATTACTAATGAAAGCTAAATCTGTTATTACGACTAAACTTTAAAATAAAATAAAATCTTGTTCCTTCTTTTAATTTTTAAATGAAATGTATTTTCTGGCAGTTATGATAAGCATGTTCAAACTATAGTTTTTCTTTTTATCGAATTTAGTTTCAGCAGCTTTAAGTTAATTCAATACTGCATTTTTTTTTTAAATCAGATTAAAATGGGCAAAGGAAATTATTTTATAATAAACTTTACAGTAAGAATAAATTTGCATACTCAGAATAGTCGAGATATTTGACTCTCTTATTGATTTCTTTGAATTTTGTCTGCCAGTTGAAGACATTTTATACACCGTTCTTTGGTAAGTTAATAGCTGCAAATTGCTTTTTACATTTTTCTGTTCAGCTCGGTTGAGTTTTTAGCTTGTTATTTGCTTGCAAGAGAAATAGGCAAATTATAAACGTTTTGTATTGATTTCCATTTTGATTAACAATCATTTAAATGCAATGAACTGTAATACAATGCGCATTCCTTCAAGTATTTTTATTATTGTTAATTTTATTTTTTCTTTTGTATATTTATATTTTTATTCATCCATTTCGATTGTTGCTGTAGTTGGCATTTCATGGCTGATTTAACCTGGTCTGGAAAGTGCCTAAGAGCGTCACAGTTATGCCAGTTATTGCTGTTGTTCTTGTGGCTGCCTCTGGTTGTTGTTGTTGTGAGTTTTTCATATGTCAGTGGCGTAAATGAAAACGCAAACGGGGCGTATGATTAATGTGGTTTACATATGAAAACGACTGGCATTGCCATGAACCTCACTGTGGCAAAGTCTGTCTTTGTTTCTGTTTCTCTCTCTGTTATTGTTGTTGTTGTTGTAATTGGTAATGTTGTTGCTACTGCTGCTGCTGCTTCTGGCGGCAGTGCTTATTCAATAATTTATAGCTGGCAGCCACAGCCACTTACAATGTCAGAAAAATATGCGCGAAATATGCATAAAAGTATTACATGCAGACTTTTGTTATTTTCCCCGGCAAGTGAAAATCTCTACCCAGAACACTCAACTAACAATTCGAAATACATTCCCTTTGATGTGGTCTACAGCAAAAGGCTATTTGTGAATGAAATTCAATACGCAAAGCGTGCACATGTACTTGAAAAAAATAAAATACATACATACGTAACAAGCATTTTAATGATGCGATCAACACTGCCTCAAAATAAAGCTTCTTATCTCTGTTCACTCTGAACTCGTCCAATTAGCTTTCAAGCAATAAAAAGAAATAAATACACATATACTTATTTATGTCATAAATCATACAGAAATCAAATGAGGTAATAAAACAAATATAAAATTCAGAAATTGATAGGATTTTAAAATTGTATTTTATTACAAATAATATTAATTGATGATAATGCTGTGTTAATGATAGGGTGCGTAATTTTATTTTAAATAAGTCAAAAGCCTTTATTTTACTGACAAAATTATATAGATAAACAAATTATAGTTTATTTTATAATTATAAAATATATCATTGTTGATAATTACTAAATAAATAACAAATATTTTCTATATTTTTTGTTATTTCTATTTTAATTCCCAGTTGTCACTTTGGCGAACAATGCCTTAAACTTGATCTTGAATTTTATTCAACTCCTTATAGAAAAAGATACTAATATACAAATTTTTTAATTTTTCGCTTATAACAAAAGCTGATAAACATAATCCACAGACCATTTGCAGTGCCCACAAAAAAAAATCAACAAGTCATTATCATTAATGGAATTTTAATTATGTGTATGCGACATGAACTCGAACCGAATGCGATAAATCTCAACTCGCAGCTGAACTTGTAGGCGAATCTCATCTCAACTGGCGACAGTACAAAATGAGTTGCGAGAAGATCGGCATCGTGGGCAGTGGCCTCATTGGACGTGCCTGGGCAATGTTATTTGCCGCAGCTGGCTATCGAGTGCAACTTTATGACATTCTGGAGACACAAGTTGCTGCGGCACTCCAGGAACTGCAAAAGGATTTGCAAAGTCTTGAGGCAAAGGGTACACTGCGTGGCAAGTTGTCGGCTGAGGCACAATTTGACCTGATCAGTGGCAGCAACGATCTGAAACAGCTGGTGGAGAATGCCACACACATACAGGAGTGCATACCGGAGCAACTGGAGCTGAAACGTGATCTCTACGCTCAGCTGGATGAGCTTCTAGAACCTCAGACAATTGTGGCCAGTTCGACGAGCACCTTTATGCCTTCCCTCTACAGCGAGGGCCTGAAACGACGCTCTCAGGTGAGATATGCTTTAAAAGTTTATTTCAAGAGAATGCCACTCATAATATAGAATGTTAACATTTCTTTATAATCGGTACATAAAGAGTGCTATAGTTTTGGGGTAATGTATTGCACATATATGTATAACAGACAAGAAGCTGTATCTAAAAAACAAACTTGATTTAAAAAATCAAGAGTATTAAATGTTCTATAAAATATTTAAAACAAGACAGCTAAAAAAATTTGTGTTCAATAATTTCAAGAATTTTTAGATCTCGATGCATTTTAATGTCGAAAATTCTTTATATTGCCTTAATTGGAAACCACTTTTTTCAGAGTGCTTAAGTTATCCGTCAAATCTATCTGCCCGTCTGTCTATTAGTCTACTAAATCGTGATCTGAGAGACTTTAAGAGCAAGAGACTTAAATATTGTATGCAGGCTCAATTGTTTTTAATTTAAACAAATTAAATTTCAAATTCTGTATGTAAGCAGTTTGACATGCTTCCTTACAATTGGATTATAAGCTCAAAAAATATTAGAAAAAATTGGCTTATCTTTCAATACATTTTGTATTGTTATTGTGCACATTGTTTTGCACTTTATTTAAAATTAATTAATATTGTAATGTACAATACTGAGAAAAATGTACTAATTTTTGACTATTCTCGCTTCTTTTATTTCGCAGATGCTTGTGGCACATCCCCTTAATCCACCCTACTTTATTCCATTGGTGGAGCTTGTCCCAGCACCCTGGACCGCCAAGGAGACTGTGGAGCAGACTCGTCAACTAATGCTGGTCCTGGGACAACGCCCAGTGGTGTTGCAACGTGAGGTTCAGGGCTTTGCCACAAATCGCATACAGTATGCGATACTCAACGAGGTGTGGCGTCTGGTTGCAGGAGGCATCATCAGTGTGGCAGACGTGGATCGTGTGTTGAGTGATGGATTGGGCATGCGCTATGCTCTTATGGGATCCCTGGAGACGGCTCACTTAAATGCACACGGTGGTGTCTCGGATTACTTTCAACGCTTTGGTGGTGAGATCGCAACAGTGAGTGCCAGCTATGGCCCCACACCGGATATGTGTGCCGAGGGCGAGACGCTGGCAGAGATTGCGAGGCAGTGTGAACAGCTTGTGCCACTGGAGGCATTGCAACAGCGACGTGCCACACGCGATGAGTTCCTAACGCGCCTATCAACGCTTAAGCGGCAGTTTCCATAAAATTGATTGCGAAACTGTATTTTGTATTTGAATGTGCCATTTGTGTTGATTAAACTTGTGGGCGAAGTGGACTCTCTTCCCCATCCTCATCCCCTTCCTCTTTCCCTTGTCATTCCATTCCTTTTTCAATCCCAAACTCGTTGCGTAATTGCAGAAAGTCCGCTTTCAATTCATTTCGCTGGCCATGCATTAATGAAATTAATTTTTGTGGCAACCGGAAACTCGACATCGTCAGCGCGTTGAAGTACAACGTGTCACATTTCCTCTTCGGAATTCAGTTGACATTTCTTTTGCCTTTTCCATTTTCATTTCAGTTTCGACACTTGACCTGCTCTAAACGCAATCAGCTTTAACTCATTTTCTCGCTTGACATTTAAGCCAACTATTAATGAACTAAAGAATTCTCACATCAGATTTATTTAATTAAAATCCGATTTCTATAGTTAAAGTTTTCATGTGACAAGAATAGGGTATCTTTAAAGTTTATAATAAATTTTTTAAGTTTTATTAGCTTGAGCTTATAGAAATATAAAACAACAAAGGATTTTTGAATGCTCTTTAACAATTTGCGGCTTAAGTAAGCGTGAATGTGTGTGTACTTTTATTAAAATCATAAATCTGCATTAAATACACAGTACGTAGATACATGTCCGTATATAATCATAGCCCTATCTATGTAGACCGGCAAACCAGAGTTTTACCCTCTGCACATAAAATTCATGAACAGAGTTTTATAAACAAGGTTTAAATGAATACGATATGCAAAAACTTGAAATCAGAGATGAAAATATAAATGTTAAAGTGATTTATCCTTTAAATTTATGTCTTATTTGAATATTATAAATTTTATCGAAATTAAAACAAGACTCTTCATTTGTTTAATGATAAACAAAAAGGGTATTCAGACAGCGAATTGAGTAAAGTAAGAGCGTTAAGTACAGAGTATCTGCTAGTCAACTCTACTTGGTAAACTCGTTTGCTAGCCGACAAAGCATTTTTCATTTTTAGTCGCACATTTTTTGTGTTCGCGCTTCTTTTTAATAAACTCTCAGATGTCCCTAAGCACATGTTCGTACATCCCGTTTACCATACACCAACACACATACACCACACACACTCACACCACACACACTCACACCACACACACACACACACACAAGACTAAGCTAGCCTGACGCCTGCATGAAAAGCGGTTTGTAATTTATTTCGCTTACGCCACAAAAAAAAATGAAGAAATGAAAACGGAATAAAATAAAAATTGATTAAAAACCACTTTAATTTAGTTCATTGTCGCATTTGCCTTTCTTCATGCTGCCAGAAGCCTTATAAATGAGCTCTAAAGCTGCAGCTGTTGGCAGTTATTATTAAGCGTTGCCATGTAAAGGTTTGAAAGCTGGAAAAAAATTCCCTAAATTAAACTTGACTATAAATTAGTTTTAAATAAAACTTGAAAAAGTAAAATAGCAAATATATTTTTGCCTTAATTACTTTTGTTGGCGTTCAGCTAAAAATAAATATACTAACAACTGTCTAACAGAGCTAAGGTAAAAGTTGTCAATATTTATATTAAAATAATTAAAAAGCTTACGAAATTTATTAAGAACACCTATTGTAACCTACACATGTCATATTATTATTTTTTGATTTGCAAATCCCAAATCTGCAACTGTATTTTATGGTCGTTATCACCAAAGTGGTGATTTTTTGTCAGACAGGTAAAGCACACACACTTGGGGAAGCACCGTAGATTCAAACTACGCTGAGATTATTTTCTTTAAAAGCCAATCTCAAAGCCAAGTTCAGACAGTGTAAAAGTGTACTTTCAAGTTGCGAAACATATTATTTCTATTGATAATCGCATTTATTGCAAGCTGTTTTACTGTTGACCAGGCAGCAGCTCAAACCCGACATCCTGTACCGCCGCCTACACCGGGAAAACAATATAGTCCCTATAATCACCAACCGTCGCCTATAAATCCGGAACGGTTTAGATTCTAAGAAAAGAATAAAAAGTTTAATAACTCAAAAAAATTTGTGTCATAAGATGAATCTTGGGGAATTCCTGTTGATCGAATTTCAGCGTCTATATTTCTTAAGGTATTCCATTTATAATCAAAGTTTCGAGGTTCAATTCGATTATTGTACACCATTTTAACAAGCAAAACAAGTTTGAAATTGTTCTCTAATTAAAGGTCGAGTATGCTTGATTAGGGGTATTCCTACTTTGTTGCTGTATTTATAATATGCAGAGAATTATAAAGTAGAAGTATCTCTACATTAGCATAGATTGCCTTCGATAAGATAGCGAACTTTGAAATATTTCAAAACTATCGATTTGTTATTTGTGTTTTGTATTTTATTAAAAAACAAAAGAAAAAGTTCCATTTACAGCGCATCGTTGCGGTCAATTGTTAGTGTAAAATACCCCAAACAATTAGAAACCACAATTGCTGCTGTCCCGGCAACGTGCAACTTTTCATTTTCCCTGGCACTTACTGCCAGCCTGCCAGTTTGCCACTTTTCCATCCTCTTCCAACCTCTTGCAGCTCTGGCTGCTCAACGAGTTCAACTATCCAGGCATTCAGCCCTTCTAGCTAGAATATGGCATCAGTTTTAGCCGCCTTGCCCCTTCACCCACGTATCCACAACACAGCAGTCGGAACAACTGCAAATGCATTTTGAGGTTAATGCCCCAAAAGCAAATCTAAGCAGGGGCCACTCGGTTTATAAACTTGCTCAACATTTTGCCTGTCAGTACATTTGGTAAAATTTCTTCTTTCTCATTTCGTATTACTTTTTTAACAGCTCTGTCTCTCTAGCTCCCTCGCTCCCTCACTCCCTCTCCCTTAGCCGCATTGTCAAGTGAGGCGCACATAATGCGATTTTAATACAGATTTCCTGGGGCCATTGGCAACTTTACCCTGTCATGTTCACGTCCTCTGTGTATGTTATTCATAAGCCTTTAACTGTTTATTTGCTGGTACAGAGATATTTTAGGTTTCTCCCCAATGATTCTTGTAACTGACTAATAAGTGCTTAATATGCTATCAACTATCGTTGGGTTTTCTCTTTAATATTTAGGAACAGCCCTCCTGAACTATTTGTACTGAATTTTAAGACCATAAGCCGCTTAACTTGCTGACAAATTGCAATTTCGTATTTATGGCAACTATTCAAATTTCGATTTTATTTCGATTTTGTTTCGATTTGGCATAATTAGTGTCGTTCTACTTTGCTTAAGAACAACTGTAGAGATAATTAGAGGTCATAGAAACTAAAAAGCTTGTAAATTGTTATTGTAAATGTTTTTACTTTTACAAAAGTAAATGTTTTACTTTTTTACATTTTAACAACATTGCTTTAATATTTATATAGCAATTTATTCATATTTCTAAACAAAAACATGGCCGATGTCGTCGGAATAACATTTTTTATAGATTCAGTCAGATAAAATTTCAAAGGAATTTTCACGGCAGTAAAAACAAAGACAATCCTTTCCATGAGAAAGTCGACTACAGAAAACAAATATCTTCATCTTTTATCTTAAATTAAATATCATTTAGGCTTCGCTATAAACCTATGTTGTTTAAAATTATTATTGTTTTTTTATTTATTTAATTTTATATTTTTGTAGCCAGTCTTTTTAACATAATTTTCAAGTATCAGGTCATATTTTCGTCAGCTTCGAAAATTTGTATTTCATTTAAGGATTTTTCAACTGTTTCGGTTGAACACAATTTATGCAAAGTTAACAAGTTTCATCCATATTAATGCCAGGAGAAAATGTGATTAAAGTGTTGGTTGGAACAGTCAGCCGGCCAGGAATCCAGCCAGGAGAACACAAGCCAGCTGGCCAGAGAAGACAAGAGGACAGGCGGACATTGAGGACAGGCAGAGCGGCAATCAAATTAAACTTGAAGTGATTTTCAATTGGAAATTCTTGTGACGGCACTGGCAAACCGCAGGACACTTAAGTGTATTCAAATTAAACTGACGCAGACCAACAATCAGGCAACAGTCGGACAACAAACCCAGAACCATGGCCTCGCAATTGAAATGGAGACAATGCGAAATCCAGCTAGCGACGTTCTACAAACTGGGCTAAAAACGGGGGCGGCAGAGGCGGAAGTGGTTACCGAGTTGAACTGAAGCTACAGCTTTGACTATGTTTTCCTCCTTAGAGTTTGTCTCTCTATACAAGTCGTTTTAGTGGGCATTTCGCTTGTAATGCGTTGTTGTTGCTGTACTTATCTGATTGTGTTGCCTCACACCAAAAGGAGGAGGTCCTGTCAACGCAATAGCTCCAAACTCCAAGCACCAAACTTCAACTTCAAATTTAGCTTCAAGCTTTTATGTCCTTCTCCTTTGTGGTCCTTTGGCAACGTTTAGCGCGTGTGCACGATACGCGGTTTTTGAGCTGCCGGTGATTAGATTGTCTGATACTTTAATAGGATTGTAAAAGCACACACACACACACTCTCAGATACACAAATAGACACAGGGAAGAATACAGACACATACATAGACAGTCACTATTCTATTGTTGTGGTTGTTTGTTGCGCTTTTAAAACGCGACGTTTAACCAAAAACAAACTGTATAAACCACCTGCGATTTATGATATACATATAGAGAAGCGCTATCTAGCTTCCTAGTTGTTAAATATTTACAGGCTCTATAGCTATATTCCATGGGTATTTGCGCTTTCTGTCCATGAATATGTACCGAATTGAAATTCAGTTTCTTTTTTAATTCCTAACTGGTTTAAAAGATAATTTCCAAATACTTTTGTAATATTCGCATAAATTCATCATATAGTTTTTTATAGAGAGAACTTAAATTATATTTAAAACTGGTCATAGATACAACTTAATTTATATATCTGTCCATGTATTAAATCCTGAACACGCCAAAGCAGAGTTTCCTTTTTTTTGTTCACTTTGTCAGTTATTTTCATTACTTGATTATATCGAGTTTCGTGCTTAAAAAAACCAACGAAAATGCAAAAGGAGCCCAAGAAGAGGGCAAAAAGGAATGCGCTACGCAGATGCCTAGAGGAGTTGCAAATATAAATGCAATTGAAAAGAAGAAAATCGAAACCATTAGCATACTTCAGTAATAATACCCTTACTTAAGATGCTAGCTCTCTAAATCTACAAATAGTGAAAATACTAAATGAATCTAGAAAGGAATTACTATCAAAAAGAAGTACATCTAAAATGCAAAATTTTCGAGAATATGTTAAGAATTTTAAGTAAAAGTTTTTACTTAAAAACCCGGAAAAGCTTTACAAAAAGCTGAGCTTATTTTAGTTATTTTATTAACTAGTTTTGAACTACTGAAAAGCGTTACTATTTACAACTTTTCTTTTGTAGATTTTATGTTATTTCCTTTTAGAAGTTTAGAGCTCTCTTTTGAGCACTTCGCCGAAGACTATTATTTCCAAGAACTTAGTAATACCTAAGCCTCCTGATAAACCTTTTGACAAGACTGACATTTCTAACTTAACTTAAGTAAGGGTGTAAGGATAAGTAAGAGTATATGGAAGGCAACGAAAAAATTGGATTTACATTATTTACAGCATATTATACAGGTCGTGGAGTTATATATCCTATCGATAGGCATGCATAAGGGTAGTATATGGATATATATGTATGTGTGCGTATGTGTGTGTGTGTGTAGACTGTGGCCATGTTTGTGCGCCTGCAACGTGACGTATACGCAACACAACAAATATGGGAAGCGTTGCATGAAGCAGGCATCGACAAGAGGCAAGCAAACGGATCGGACCCTTTGGGGCAAGGAAATTAATTAAATTAAGTCAACGAAAAGTGAAACAGCATAAGCCAAAACACACCAAGAGAGAGAGACACACACACACACACACATCCATTACACACATATAGAGTTGTATCCTGGATAGAGCAGCAGGAAGTTTTGCCCGCAGGCTTGATGCCAGGACGCGAAGTCTTTGACATTCGCTATTCGTCGTTTTTGCTGGTTCCCTCATCACTTTGATGCCGGGACGACACAACCCCTTTTACCCCTTTCTCTACGCCCCTGCACAAGTGTGGAGCGATAAGCTCGCTTCGTTATAATCCTAATTAAATATTTAGGTTTACTCTATGGCTGTATTTACTTTTTTGCCCCTTTCTCTTTCTCTATCTCTATCCGTTTCTGTCTCTTTCTCTTGTTCCCAGTCTTATCATTCCCTCATAGCTTGATGCTGTGCGCCCGATAAGCGTCGGGGTCACTTTGCCAAGGGTTAATTGCATTAAAGTTATGACAATTGCCGACAAATTTGATGCTTTTGGCCAAAAGAACACGATGAAGAAGACAAAATCAAGTCAACGGGTTCTCTATTGTGCTGCTGAAAAACTAATTAGCGAAATACGAAAGCTTTATCAAATATCATATCCTATCATATCAAAGCGGGACTCATTCTATTTGGTGCTCTGACTTGAATAAAATAATACAATTTACAAACTTAGAATACATTTTTTACATTTAATAATTAACTAAAAAGGAAATCTTTAATAACTAACCTTAACTAACCTTTCCTGCAAAGTGTCTATAATTTTTATGGAACCTAAAACTAATATTTCATTTAATGGAAACTCTAAAAATAGTATACTACAAGCTTAAACTACTTATTCCTCTTAATTTTACCATTAATCATAATATTTACAACAAGGATAATAGATAAGACCCATCTAGATTAATTTTTAACAATGTTTAACTTAATTTATCTCTTTATTGCATGTAAGTTAAGATATATATTTGAATTTAAGAAACTTTTAATTCATTGTGACTACTGCCTTAACTAATAAGTTTTGTCTTGTAGTGCTAGAAATCAAATCATATTAAATAAATAAATAAATAATAACAAATAATAAGAAAATAAGACTGATATAGTTTTCTTACTTCCTCTTTTGTATAACCATTTTAAAGTAAAGTAAATTTATAAATTTTATTATAAAATAGCAGAAGGAGCAGAGATGCGGCACCTCATTGTAGCTAGTTGTCCAATAAAACCAATTTAATCTAGACACCCTGACCAATGCCTTGGCATTGCAACTGCCGTACTGTGGCATGTTGTCTAGCATGCTTCACAACCCCTTGTCCATCCCCAATGCACCCTTCTGGCTGCATAGTCTGCCGGACTTGAAGCCGCGCGCAATTTGTTTTAATCAACAAAGTCAAAAAGGGGCACGTAGCGGGGGCACTGCACAAAAATTAAATAAACTTTGTGTTGGGCCAACAATTTGCCCATCGTCTAGCAACTAGCACCATCTCCAACTTCAGCAGCATCTACAGAAAGCGATGCAACCACCGCTCCAAATGTCTGTGGCTTCATTCGGTGGCAGACAAAACGCTGACAGGCAGCTAAAACCTGAAGAGCATCGCTGAGGGGAGAGGGGAACGTCAGTTGGACGTGACTGTCCGAGAGAAGAAACTGCGAGTTCCATCAGCTTTACCAACAGTTGCAATCAGTTTCACTCTGAAATCCTTTAACTGTTTAATATTGTAGCAAAATGAGAAAAAAGCATTATGCTTCTTCGTTCATTTATCCTTTTGGTCCTTTGTCAGCAAAGCAAACAAATTAAGCAAAATGAACTCATTTTGCAACGCTTAAAAGTTGCACAAGTTGGCAAACAATTAGCGAGTACTCAGTACAATATTCACATGCATACTCACACTCTTACTCACACTCCCACTCACACTCACACTCATACTCACTCTCATGCTCACTCTTATGTGAATAAAGACCATTTATAGTCGACGGCCAATAAATGAGAAATTCCTAAGTTGTCCATAAATTTTTACAGTCACTGTGATATATGTCCGCTGACCACAATCTGATAAAGGCCAGAGAAATGTGTTGCTTTTTCTTGTCGCAATTTTTAGCACATTGTTATACCCTGTAAAGGGCTATGCACAACTCATTAGTTAACAAGAGAGAAAGGTTGAACACAGCGCTAAGTCAGATCATTAAAATATGTAAAATAACTTGTATTATAAATGAAATATAGTAAAAAATTCATATAAAAATTAAATAAAGATAGTCGTAATATATACTGTAGAATATACCCTGTAGTAAGCTATTACATAGAATAGAAAGTAATAGATAAAGAAACAACAAGTTTCTTGAGCACTTTTGCACTTAGTTAAGGCAGCTGACTATGACATCAACACTAAAACAGGGCATAGAATAGTCGGTGTGGTTAGTTATTTGTAAATCTATCTTTCTGTTGTTGTTATTATTGTGTTGTATTGCCTTTCATTGTGTGTTATCAATAAAGCAAATTGAATTCGGTGCGGTACAAAAAGTGTCACTCAGGTCGATCAAGATAAATGCCAACTGAGAAAAATATGGATGGAGTAAGAGGTGAAAGATTGAAGAAAAGTGAATGGAGAAGAGAAACACGGTCGGCCTTTGTCTGTTGTTTGATGAGTTTGTGATGAAACTGTAGCTGGAATTGTGGGCAAATTAAATTAATGTATTTGATTGTCTGTTGGTCCATTGCATTGATAAATGAAAAGGTTAAGTCACAGGTCAAACTAACAGACACCCGCAGGACCCGACATGTAATTTTACATAACCTTCCCTCCCTTTCCCGAGCACAGTTCATTGTTAATTTGTTTTGTTTGCTGTTTTTTTGTTGAAAATGTAGACATACGACAGGAATCTGTGATTGTTACTGTCAGCTTTTGTTGCTTATTATTTATCATCCAGTTTATACTCCTCCTTCTCTTGTTCCTCCTCCTTCTCTCATTCTGACCTGCTACCAATGCAATGAATCACAGTAGCTCTTCTGTGGAGGCTACTGGGCATAAACGTTGGCTGTTTCAATAGGTTTCAAGCTACATGATTTATTATACGCCCTCTTATTGGTAGGCGTGGCACTTCCCCAAGCCAACATGTGCCTGCTTGTGCCAATAGACTAATGGCTGCAAAAAACAAGCAATCTAAAAAAACATTCAATCGATTGTTAACAAACTCATAAAACAAACACATGAAAAAACGGAGGCTTGTTTAGCAATATAATAAAGAAAAACTAATATTTATACACAGTTAAGCAAGCATGTAAAATATATATAAATTATAATAATATATTTTTAATACCTGCAGCTAAAACTACACACTTTATTATTCTGCTATAAAATTATTTTAATATTGAACTTTCAGCTAATCAAAGCTATTCATATTTAAGGCCTTATTCCTTTTCATACCACATTAAAAATTATGCAAACTGGTTTGTCTTTAATTTAAAAATGTAATAGATTTAATAACTTTAGTATAAAATAATTTTACTGATCGCACACACTTAAAATCATTTTTCTGCTTATGTGCTACTTATAATGTTCCAAATCTTTTCAAATTTTAATTTAAAAATGTTAATAAACGTTCTTCTTTTAACCAATTCCTGGTGTCCAAATTTATAAACGAACATTTTAATGTTGATTTTTGGGTCCTTATGGTCCTTATGGTCCTTGATGGTCCCAACAGTCAGCAGACTTTAAACTTCATAACATTTTGACCTTGATTCCATCTATAAATTCATTTTACATTTAAAAATAGTTCGTTTTCGAAACATATTTTGAAAATACAGATAAGGTTCCAACTATAGATTTTAAAAACAAAAAATATTCCAACTTGTAATATTCGAGTATTTACTTTTAATGAACTCTTGCTGCACAAATTGGTATAAAACAAGACTTCAAATTTAATACTTTCGCTTTTTCACAAAATCACAACATATTTATAATCACATTAAAATTCTTGATTTTGTTGAATGGCATTAAAGTTTCACTCTAAATGCCGCAGATACTTGAGCACGCCCCATGGGACAGTCTTAATTAATTATTTTGATTACTTTTGCATTAATTAAATGCCAGCTCGTCCCCTTGCCCATCCCTTAAGGCTCTTCAGTCTCCTCCCTGCAGAATAAATGCCGAAAT
Organism: Drosophila neotestacea; assembly: GCA_035044365.1. NCBI lineage: Eukaryota > Metazoa > Arthropoda > Insecta > Diptera > Drosophilidae > Drosophila > Drosophila neotestacea. Next base: position 998,915 of record JAWNMD010000270.1, read on the forward strand.
GAAATTGCGCGTGAAACAATGCATTTCCGGTTGTCCAGAAACCATTCACATTCACATGCACATTTACAGTCACATTCACATTCACACACTCGTATTCACATTCAGTTTCACATTCACATTCACATTGGCGTTGCTTCCGCTTCATCTTTTTTCGCGCCCAGGCTTCGATAAGCATTCACACGACCCACAATAAGGGATGTAGGGAAATGTAGGGGCTGGTTGGAGTTAATGGATGTAGAGGGGGAAACTCCTAACGTCTGAACATTGGAAACCCGTTGAAATTGTTGCCTGCTTTATGTTGTCATTCCATTAATTATCGTTCGTTATTTTAACTTTTAGCATAGAGCGCAGTTTTTCTTTCCCTCTCTCTCTCACACTTTGTCTCTTTTCTGTATTTTTTTTGTGGCCATTGTGCGCCGTCTGCACTTTACAAATACTTCATAACATTGGACAAGCTTTTCTCTGCTTTCTCTCTCTATCTATCTCTTTCTTTTTTCTTCTTGCATTTTTTTGTGTTTTGTGTTGCCAACGCCTTTTGTTTGCACATTAAATGGCGTCGGCGGCCATGTGCAATTGTTGTGCGTGTGTTAGTGTGTGTGTGTGTGTGTGTGTGTGTGTGTGTGAGTATAGCGGTCGGGGTAATGAATTACTAGCCACATGGTTTTTGTGTGCACCGCCCGCTGTCTCGCAACAATGACATTGCAATTTTTAGCCAACGCCAACAATGTCAGGGACAGTCCACAGAAGAGAGAGGTAGAGAGGAGAAAGAAGAGGCAACTGTTGGGGCAGACACGTCTAGAGGCCCAACCAGCCGCATAGTGCAGCCAAAAATTATGCGACTTTAATTGCTCACAAATTGTTAAACTGCCAAAAGCATTTTTAAGGCATTTAAAACAGACTTGCACAATGTTTATGGTATTGACTCTTAATTAATTTATTAAATTCGATTACTTATTATAATCATTTGAAAGAGAAAAGAACTGCTAAGAAGAGTTTCCATCAATAAGAAGAACTACAAGTGAAGATACTGCTTGCAGAGTGTGTATCTGGAGGAGCGATCAGTTGGGAGATCGGCCACAGTGGCGTCTGTTTAAGTGTGTACAACAAATACTGAATTTCTTAATTGTCATCATATTTATTTAATTTTAGTATTGTAAATTGTAAAATTAAATAAAAAACAAAGAAACAAGGTATCCGTAAGTTAAGTATCTTTGCCTGATTATGTATTATTATCGCGTTGTTAATTATTTAAATTTTTTGACTTGGCCGGGTTGAGTTTCTGCGCTGTAGTTGCATTTATAAGATGAGCATCATTAGGCAAGTGCAATAACAACAGCTACAACAACAACAGCAACAACAGCAACTGCAACAGCTGCTTGGCAATCTCGCTTAGCAACTTAGCAGAAATCTTCTCCTTCAGCCACAGAACATTTTCAATTTTCCGACAACAGCAGGTGGATGTGACCAGGTCGGTGTTGGTGCAGGATGTGAATAGTTCGCTGCCAAGGGAAGTTGATAGTGGGATGGAGAAGGGGCATGGACAAGGGGCTGGTAATGGGAAGGCGTGGTTGAGCGCACAAGTAGCGCCGCGAGCAACGAAACCAAAACACGGTGACGAGATGACGACGATGTTGACGATGTGGTTGCACTTATTCTATGTGTTTTTTGTTGTAGTTGCTCTTGCTGTTGCCGTGGTTACTTTTGTTGTTGTTGTTGTTGTTGTCACTGATGAGGAAATTGTTTTGAAAATTACAAATAGCGGTAAAAACAAGCAACACACATAACATATGCACATATACATAGGTTTAAGAAGGAAATTGAAAAAATATAAACATTTTTTAAAATGTTGAAGCAGGTACCTGCCGTACCTGCTAGAAGTTTTGTTTCTTAAATAAAAGAAGAAACTACATATATTACGAACTTACAATTATTTTCTAGTTTGTATTTAAAATTTGCGAAATAACTGTTATGTCTGATTTTTAAATAAAAGTTACGAAACAACCATTATTTTTGATTTTAAAATATAAGTTAAGAGATGACTGTTTGATTTTTAGATATACATAACTATTATTTCGTAACTTTGTGGTATTTATTGTATTTTTAAACTTAAAAGCATCCTGTGTATGTTTTAAATTATCTACAATGAGTGTGAATAAAAGTCAGACGAGTTGAATTTTTTTCTGCTATTTTTAAATAAAATTTTAAAACAAGAATTATGTACAAATTTACCACATACGTTTATAATTTTCCTTTGATAAAATTTGGTTCCATAAGTGTTATTTTCGTTTCCTTTTCTATTCAACCAATTTTTTTCACAAAAATATATAATATTCCACATATACGATTTATTATTATATCACAACAACAATATTCACATGCATTGCATAGAAAGTATGCTCTTTATAACCGAGCTCTCTTTATAGATATTTGTACTCGTACATAAATTGGCAGCTTCATTTTGGTTACTCACATTTTGGCCAATTAGACGCACAATGGGCTCCAAATTATGCAACATGGCGCGACAAATTCAATTTGCTATGCCCCAAACACGTGCCCAACAACAACAACAACGACAGTAACAACAACAACAACAACAACAACAATGACAACAAAGAGCGTTCTCTCAGACAGGAGCAGAGCAGCAGCCGAGCGACACGTCGAAACTTGTTCAAAAATCCCTGGAGAAATTAGTTTGATTTATGTTGAGTTTCCGGTGCAAATAAATTGCCAAGTTTACAGGACTCGGACACGGGACTCGCAATGCGAACGCATAATTGATAATGCGAGTGGCGTAGAGAGACGGAAAGTTGTGGTATGAGGGGAGTGAGAGAAAGGGGAAAAGGAGAAATGTAGAAGACAGCTAGACAGACAGGCAGACAGTAAACCGAAAAAGCTTGACATCAAATTGACACTCAATGAAGTCATAATCGTATCTCATTGTGCTAAAATGTCAAACATACTCGTATATATCTAAATAAAAAATTTGCAGAAACTTTTAATGGAAAACATTTCAGTTTAAAAACAATAAATAGATTCGTGTTTTTACTTAAAACTAATATACAAACTAGACATATTTGTAAATAAATAATAAATCCAGGCATCGATACTTAATTTCAGAATTATTCAACTAACAGTGCCATAGGAAAAGTTAATATATAAATAGTATGGAAGAGTAATGCTGATTCTATTAATGTAAAAGTATAGTATGTAAATAAAAATATTAAGTTGTCTGCTATAAAATCTGCCCGAAAACAACTCTAAAAACATTGGATAACCAAATTCACTTTAATCTCTGGCCCAATGGTGTCTGTCAAATGCGGTGAGCTGTCAGGGTAAAAATCAAAATCGCTCGGCATTCGACAAATGAAAAATCTCAAAATCAATTAATTTTATTGGGTGCCCTATATTTTTTTTGTTAGCCCAAACTGAAATGTCATTGTGGTAGAAAACTATTTCACAGTACGAACGAGCATTCTCCATGTCACAAACTAAAGAGTATTACCTATGGAAAGCTTTTTTAGTATGCAACAAATTAAAAGCGTCGAGAACTTTAAAGTTAGAATGAAAGTATATCACAAATAATTGTAGATTTATAAAAGATTTTATTTTATCTATCATTATTAAAATTATACTATTTAGAGAAATAAATAAATAATATAACTAAATTTATTACAAAATTATATTTATAAAATTTATGTTGGCATAATTTTTAATACAAAAATTACTGTAAATTGCGTTGAAGCTCAATTAAAGCTTCCTGAACTGTTTAAAAATCCTTTCGACAAAGAATTATAGTGTAACTTTCTTCATCTAATTAATCAATTTCGACTTTTGGTTAGGGCATGTAAATATTGACTTCATGTTTTGGTTTTTCTACTTCGTTTTCGTGTTTGTCATTGACCATCTCGTCTGACATTGACAAAAGTGCAAAGGATTAAAAGTTGTGCACAGGCAGGCAAAAACTAGCCAAAAAAAAAATAAAAAAAGTCAAAACATGAGCACACACACACACACATACAGATGCATAGACAGACACTCACAGATACAAGGATAGATACACAGATACACCTTTGTGGCCAGTCGAGGACGTTACGAGCAAACTGCGGCTGAGTGAGAAATTGAAGTCACGTAGTTCTGTGCAAATTTTTTGTACCGTTGACACTACCAGTTTTTTTTTTCAGATACCCTCTAAATAGGAAAATCGCAAAGAGGGTACAATAAATTAAATATAAACATAGATTTGCACTTTTAATTTATAAACAGGTATTCAGAAAGGGGAATCTTGAATTTGGATCCAATAATATTTTATTAGTTCTCCAGGACATCTGCGAGTCGTGCTTGTCCTTGCTAGACAATTCTCACTTCCTTTACTTTTTTTTATTTTGTCGGGTGCCTTTATTTGGTTATGTTGATAAATTTAATTTTTGTTTAGTGGCCGCACTGTGATGTTATGCTGATTAAATTTGCCAACATTTACGTGATTTCAATGCATAATTTATGCCATCTTTTCTGTTGAGTTGCGAGACGAACCCATTGCCATATGGGTTAGCCCGATCTGAGCCCAAAAACTTTTAATTAGTTTAGTGTCATCCGCTGTCATGAGGCAATCTAAAGCGTTGCCAGGACACACAACTCTTACACCTCATTTCAATGGCCAATATGGATACTGGATTCTATATTTTATTTCCTCTTTTTTTTGTCGTTTGCTGCTCTGACTTGCTTTTTATTTACAGATGGCTGAGATAAGACTCATGGGGGTGTTAAACCATGTTTACATAGCACAAAGCTGTTGCATACCGTTAGGCGTTGGCAATTGAGGTTATGCCAGAGTCCGCATCAACTTGGTTTGCTTTCAGATCATATCTCAAATCTACCCATTGCCCATTGCCGTTGCCTTGGCCACTCGGCTGCCATTCCCATCCAATTAACCAGACGTCGTCGAAGGCCTGTCAACGCCGTGCAAAAGGTGAAAAGTTGCAGCGATATCAAATGTGCCAAACCATGGCCAAATCGCGTGACTGTCAGTTAAATTTCTAGCTATGAACAGCGTATACCAAACTTTTACCCAAATACCCTATAATTTGGGGAATGAGTACTTTTGGGAAATTAATTATTTCATTTTATATTTGTATTTATTTGCTTATTTATTTAATGTCAATTAAAAGTAGTCGACGAAACTAAAATTTGATATTGGAGAAATAGTTTAAAGATACGATAATTTATAACTATTTCAAAATATTATATGTAAATTAAATTATTTTATATTACAAAGGCATTTATTTGCTTTTAATTTTTAATGATTCTATTTACCTATCTAAAAGATTGATTTTGGTTTTTATAATATGTATATTATATATTATAATAACAATATTAAAATATAAATTTATATCAAATCACTTTCCACTTTATCTCTAGAAATATTCCTGACCTTTATTGTTCTTTTTTATCACATCCTTTATGGGAATACTTCAAATATTCATCGATACTAAAAATACTACTATACTCTGTGTAGAGTATAATAGTAGTGACTGTTTGTTATTCGCTTTCTTTTAGTCTTTTTGTGTCTTGCTGGCTGAGAGCCCAATTTAATAGTTTTTCGATTTGTTGAAAGCAAACGCCAAAGCATAGAAAATAAATTGTCACAAAATGCTGGCCAAGTTGAGAAGCGACCCGACGACGCACAACAACCGCAAAAGGCTGGCAAAGTTTGGTTCGAGAGTCCGCTTGCAGAGCACTCAACTCCTTGGTCTTATCTTTATCAGTTGAAGGAAAGCGCAGCCAGGCATTGTTGTAGTTGTTGTTGTCGTTGTTGTCGTCACATATCGAGTGCTTTGGGCCTGCAAAAAGTTCGACGACTTGAAGTTGGAGTTGGACTTGGACTTGGCGACTGCCCCCGAGAACTCTTGAAATTCTCACGAATACAGACAACCGGAATACTTCCGTTTTGGCCGACAGCCCAACCCTACGCCCACTCCCACTCCCACGCCCATCTGCCCAAACGCCCACTCACTGTCACTGCTTGAATTGTAGTTGGAAGGGAAATGAAAGAAATTTCAATTGAATTCATTGCACAGCCAATGTGAATGCTCGATAGCAGACCAAGAAGATAATTATCATGGCATTTTCAGTCATAATAAAAGCAATACGTAGCGAGCAACTGACGTTTTAAAATGCTCCATAAAATCTCATAAAAGCGCATAAAGTGCCTTTTAACAGCACAGTTATTGCTGTTGTTGTTGTTGTTGGCCTTTAACTAGTTGTAAATATGCTCAACATGCACTCAATGAATGAAATGTGTGCACAATGTTGAAAATAGTTGTGACACCCCAAAAAAGAGCGCCCACAAAAGGTCGTCCTCATTTTCTGTAGTCATGTACGTTGTAGTTGCTGCTGCTGTTGTTGTCGTTGTGCATACGCCTGGTTTGCCCTGAGCAGGCAGCTTGTACATACTACAACTTCCGCTTATATGGACACCACTTCAGCATGATAAATTGATGTTGCCGGTTTTAAAAACGCAAAGAAAATAAAATACAAGTACTCTGGCTCAGGAAGAAAATGAAATTTAAGCACTTGACTATGTTACACCCGTACTTAAGTGCATAAACTATGCAAACTCCACAATAAAGTCCCAAAGTATAAATTGCCTTCCTATTGAGTCATTCCCTTCAGTAATTCTATTCAATTTGTGCTTCATATAAAATAGCATACCCGTTTTAGCATTTTAGCAAGGGTGAGCGGTAAAATGCTGAGCAAGAGTAACTGTCTGTGTGCGCTGGGTAGACAATTTCTGTGTGCGTGTTTATGAGCATGCATAATTACAACAATGGCAAGTCATCAGCACCAACAATAACAACACAACCAACACGCGGTCACATAAATATTTCTCTTAATTTATGAAGTATTTGAAAATGACCGCTCTAGATTTGAATAGTCGTTATTACATAGCAGTCAGCTTCTTAGCAGTAGATGACAGTCTGCTTTCGTCCGGCAGCTATAAAATCTAGTATTTTAGTTAAGATATTCTGACTATAGATGTGTTTTGGAAATACCACCCATTCTTTTTTGCCCAAAATAATCCAGAAAAAATCGACATAAAAAATATATTGTGGAAAAAATATCGAAAAAAATAACAATATTTTTTATATAGCCGTATGCAGCCACACTGAACTTAAGCAAAACACACAAAATGCAGCCAAAAGCGAATTTATTGATATTTTTATTTGGTAAATAACCAACGAATTGACAACGATACATTTAAACAACTGTTGACTATTAACAGGATTGGGCTGCGCAACACTGGCGAATGGAGAACTCTCTGGATTGCTTGGCGCACTGCAATACCTTGGTCTTAAAATCCAATCACCTGGCACAGGATCTGGGTCGCAGGGTCAAATTTCTCGAGGTCAGTGTCAGTACACATTCGAGTCATATGCGTTGATGCGAGAGCGTCACACGTGTGTGCCGGACGATGAGCACATAATGCACATGACGGAGATGCCACAGCAGCGCAAGCCACCTTTACGGATTCGATGCTTGGAGCAGCCGTCTTTGTGGCTAACTAATGAGACATATAATGTTCCCAAGCTGCTCATCATGCAGTCGGCCAAAGACATTGTGAATCTACTAAAACCGATCGGAAATGCAACGAAACGACATGAATTCGGCAGCTGTGTTGTAGTTCATTTCTGTACACCCACGAGCCTGGAATGCGCTCGTGTAGCACAAGAATTCAACTTATTGCCACATCTATTTCCCAACTTGCCGGTGGCTTACATCGATGCGTATCAGTTCACACGATTTAATGCCGAGTTTGGAATTGTTTCGTTACCAACTCTAATGATATTCCATCAGGGACGTCCCCTGCTCAAATACGATCCTGCTTTTGACGAGACGAGCAGACTTGCTTGTGCCAAATTCATTATGCGTCACACCAATCTCAAGACAGTCGATCCAAAAAGCATAAATTCAATGATTTTGAAATTGACTAAAATGGGACCATTACCTAATGTACCCGATTTTAAGACCGATTTTTATCTAGGCCTGGCCTGGGCTTTCATCCTTATCTGCCTGGCCAACTATGTGCGACGCACCTTGTTATGGAAACAATTGGTGGAAATGGTGCAACGCAACTGGCGGGAATCCGAGGAGACTCAAATGGAAATGGTTGATTAGATGTCGTGCGAGGGCGGGAAATGGGGGCTTCTTAAATAAGTAGTTAATTAAACTTGTAATATTCGTTTCAAGTTTACTATGTGTGTATTTTCGTTTAATTAAATTCACATAAACATTTACTTATGCCTTAATAATTACATATGTATTGGGTTTGTTTGTTTTTATTCTTTATATGTATGTAGTTTAGGTGGCGGCTTGATCAGATTGATTCTTATCGCTGCAAAATGTAAAGCTTATACTCTAGTAAGTAATAGTTAACTAAAATCTTGAGAATATTTCAAACGACCAACTTATTATTAGTGCCGTTAAAATTTTTTTTTAATGTAATACAACTAAAATTTGCATTAACATTGCATTTATTGTATGTGTAGTTTGCCTGTGTTTCAGTGTGGAAAGGGGTATCAAGTGAACAGTTGCCTGTCAATCAAAAACTATTGAACTATAAACTGCTTTAAGTTTGGTACCAAATACATAGTATGTTCGATAGCTCGCCAAATAAACTTGAAAAGCGCACTTTCGAAATTTGGCTTGGCCTGGCCAAAAATCGAAAAGGATACGCGAATCTGCAGTTATAGGCTAATGTTGTAATAACAGAATATTTGATTTTGTGTGTATGAGTGGACTTTTCAATTGAAGACTTAATAAACTGAGTGTGTGAATGTGTATATGTAGTGTATGTGTATGTGTTATTTGTTCCCCCTCATATCATATTATTGAGGTTTGTTCCATTTGGCGGATTTCGTGCGCGGCTCAGAATCATCCTCAGTTTTGGTATTTCCATTTCCATTCCCATTCCCATTGGCTTGGTGATGATGATGATGCTTCAGACGCTGTTGGCGACGTGCGGCTGCGTGGTTTGCAGCATAAGGATGTGGATGTATACTGTAGATGGGGAAGGCAAAAAGAGAAAGAGAGAGCAAAGATAAGTGTATATTAATTACTTAATTATTGCCTTTAATAACGACATAGGGCACAATACGTAATAAAATGACAACGTAAAAGGTTTATAGAGTAATTAATAATCATTCGTATACAAGGCCAATTCGAACGTAAATTGTAAAATGATGGGGGAAGAGAGAGCGAGCGAGAGTGTATGATATTCATGATGAGAGAGGATGAGTTTAAGAGAGGCATAAGCTGGATGTGGACAGGCTAGCTTCTCGGTTAAACACCGTTATATGTGATATGAGATAAGGTACGCAGCCGTGTTAATGTGTTGTTGCAGTCCCCCTTGGTAAAACAACAAAATCGCAGCGGCAGCAGCAACAACAACGTTAGAATTTTGATAAGCGTCGTTCGTTATTACGTTGTAGTCGTAGCGTATGAACGTAGTACGTAGAAAATGTGTAACGTTGACCAATTAAGCGTTGTATTGTGACGTAGCGTAGCGTAACGTAACGATGAAAGTATGCGTAAGTTAAACGAAAAACGTAATGGAATTTGTCAAAAGGCAACCAAAAATAAGTGACAAATGATCTTTACACATGTTGCTCATTCAACTGTAACTGCAGGAATAGCATTATCTTTTTTTTGGACTGTTTTTTTTTTTTTTTTTACGTAAATAAGACAATTGTGACGCAACATGCTTATTACGTGTTCGTCGCCTTATTTGATATTTTTAAGAGATACTATATAGAGAATGTGTGTAGTAGTAGTAGTAGTTTTATGTACATAGCTGGTTTTGCGGGCGGCCTTACACGTAACATGTGGCACGTAACGACGTGTGACGGTGCAGAGATGTGTGCGTTGCGTTGACGTAACGATGATGCGTAGCGTCGCAGCGATGATTTCAAGGCGGGGCAGGCCGAAGATAAAGAGAGAGTTGCGTGTCGTCGTAAAACGCCGTGACAGGTTAGTAGTAGTGGATGTGATTACGTTGACGTAGCGCGTCTAACATCGCTGATCGTTGTTCAATTACGTTGTGGTGGTATGTATATATTGTATATTTATTTTATGTGTTTTGATTATTGGTTATGATATTGGTATTATGCATATATGTTTCTACTTGCGATAGAAACGTGAATTATATAAACGCCAATCTCTGCATTTGCATTTTTTAATTGAAATACATTATTTATAGAGAGAAGAGAGAAATAGAGCGAGTTGTTAATTAAGAAATCAATTTCAAAAACGTATGTTTGTCATATAGTGTTAAAACTGTGGCGGTTAAATTTCTTTTCAGTTTTCGGAATTTTTTGGATTTTGTAAAATCTTTTAGCAGGGAGAAGCTCAATTACGTTTGCAGCCAAATAACGTAACGTAACGGTAACATAATGTATTAAGGGAGACAGCGATTATGTTATGATAACGGAAGTATAGAAATTGTTGAATATCGTTGGATATTGACGGGTTTGAGGTACTGGAATACAATATATAAGATACATATGGAAACTAGGCAAGTCTCTGGGGCCTATTTTGTTGTTGTTGCTGTTGATGTCTTGTTTTTGTTTAAGCGAACAAACCTTGGCGTGCCGGCAATGCTGTGACTTGCGCTGGATACGGTGGCCAGCGGTGATGAGGAAGGCGTACGTAGTGGGCGACGGGGCGTGGCCAAATGCTGGGCGTTGCGCAAATAGGCTCGACGCGATGACGATAAATTTCCAGTGCCCAAATAGTTGTTGTTGTTATTTGTTACGTCGTAGACCGTTGGCGATGATGATGCTGCTGCCGATGTGGTTGTTGTTGCTGCTGCTGCTGTGTCGCTGCTGTTGTTGACGTCGTATGCAATCAATTCGAAGAAAATTTAAAAGAGATTACAACAAATTGTTTGACGTATAACTTCTCTTACTATTGGTAGTAGATGACGTTAGCATAGCAAACCCATTTAAGTAACGCGATATGTATTTATAAATAGGTAGTGTATTATATGAATATGCATATACGATATGTGAGTGAATCAAAGAAAGGAAACAAAAATTGAAAGGCAAATCGATTGGTCAAAAGCAAAAATATGGAAATAAATTAGAATTATAAATTGCTTGCCGCCTACCTCAAATTGTTCTCTTTTTTGATTTATCTTTTTTTGTATTTAACGTAGTAGGAATGTAAAAGCAGAATTTATAATTATATATACGCAATTGATTTTGTTTTTTAGCATTGACTCAGAGACATTTATATTGATAGTAAAATATACTGTATGTACTTTGCTTGAATTAGTAATTATTATATCTGCAAGTAAATACAAACGTTTAATTTAGCGGGCATTGTAACAAAAAGGGTACAAAAAAGGGAACAGCCTAACTCTTCCATTTGGATATGCCTCTTTACGCCATCCTATTATGAAAATTGTTAAGAAATATTGGTAAACAGCTGTTAGTAAATGGCATGCTATTACTAACAGGTTAATTACAATGTGAGGAACAGCGACTACAGGCATATCCATAAATATTTTTTATGTAAATTGGTAAGTGTTACGAGTTCGGATATGTTAGTTGTCAAAGGGAAGCTAATCTTTCGCAGCTCAATAAATACGACGCTTAGACCTGTAAGGACGGACTGAATGAGGATTGTTTTTCCCGTGTAAGCTCACCTGTTATGTGGAGCTGTAGGCGGCGCTGGCAGAGCGGGCAGTTGTCGACCTGACCGAGATGGCTCCTGAATCACACAATCGTCATCATCATCATCGTCATCCAGCGGGGTAATGGTGACAGTTGATGTGCCAGCAGCTGGACGAGCTCCTTGTATAGCCAGCATGCCACCTCGAGGGCCTCCTTGTGGCATAATACCGCGTGTGGCACGTGTTGTGAACTCGCGATCAAACTGTTCGGCCTCCTCTTCTTCCAGATTAATAAACTCCTGGCGCTCCTCCAGTTGGCCAGAGCGTAGATCCTGCTCTTTCTCAATAATGTGAGCGCGTTCACCAATGTGATGTCCAATAGCCATTTTCTTAAAGCCTGTACGTGAATCCTGAACGGTCTTACGGGTCTCACGTACACCGCCAGGTCCAGTTTTAATACTGTTGCTAGCCTGGTAAATCTGTGGTCGACCATCGGGTCCCGTGGACACGGTCATTACGTTGCTTTGGCAAAATGAAGCTCCATTAGCAGCGCCAATATCTGTAGAAGTAAAAGAGGGTAGTTCATAAAAATTTACGACTGATTCTCAAGTCATACGAACCGGCGTTAAGCAAGCGATTAAAGGTGGGCATAGGAGGGAATCCAAAGAGACCACCGCCCATTGGAGCCATTGCCTGTTGACTGCGATCCATAAGTGCGCCCTGCTGAAATCCTGGATGAAATTGTGATGGTGCCAGCATATTGAATGGGTCGGGCATAAAGGTATTCATCAAACGGTTCATCGAACGCATTTGCATGTTCATCGCGTTCATGTGATGGTTCATGTGATTGCTGTAGAAAACAAAACAGTAATTTAATCAAACTCTTAAAGTGCGACGAGAAACGATGCGAACTTGAAGTCCATTTCTTGATTCTTGTTCTTTTTCTTGCCATGTGAATTTCGTTTTCGTGACATTATGCTACAATAATATGCCAAAAGGTATGATAAACTAAGTTTAATATTAAAAATATGGAAACTAGGCACTACTGACCTTGATTGTTAGAACGTAGCGCTTTCTCGATTTGACAGAAATTGCTGCTGATACTTTGTTTATAGGAAATCAATTTCACAAATTCAGTTTAAAAAGAAAAGCCGTAGTTTCAGGAATTTAAGTCGGGCGTTTTTTATAGCCAGCTTAGCTATTTTTAACAATTTTTTTCATAATTCATTTTCAACTGTTGTGGAAAGTCAATTTCATGACATTTTGTTATACACACACACACACACACACACACACTTTTTACAGCTTTTCATAAAATTATTGGTGAGATCTATAGCTATTTGCGAAAATAACATAAGCACCAAAAATCAACTTTTCAGGAAAGTGCTTTTTCTGCTTATCTGTGTAAAGGCTTGCATACAAATTGGCATAATAGGCAGTTTGTTTTTTTTGCGGATCTATAAGGATTTAATCTATATTATTTTAACAAATGATGTGTTTTGGAAAGTTGAACAATTTTGAATAAAAAAGTCAATTTCGGGAAAATGGCGTTTACGTTATTTTTGCAAATAGGGCTCGATATGCCTTTGAAGCCGAACAGCTGATCTTCTATTATTTCTAGGTGGCAACTCTGTTGCCATACATATTTAACTAAACATACATATGTGTGCATGATGCATTTTTGACAATTGGATTTTAGCATATAAGAAAATGGAAAAGAAAATTTATGAGGGGTTTGTGCATCTTTTAATTGCAAATTGGCCTTAATTCACATTACAATCCCAAAGAACATTACTTAGTTAATAACTTGTATCCGATTGGCCAGCAAAACTTGTATTATTTATAAAAGCTACCAAGAACATGCAACCTAAATAATCGATTAATTACATGCCCTTTCGTCATTTTTTTTACGATGGCATGCTGCGCACACATACATGCATATACATACACACACAAGCAGTAAGCGAAAAAACTACGTTGTGTGTATTGTGTAAATTTAACAAACACAAACATTTGCAAATATGCATTTGCTTTGCACTGTTCAACAACAAATACATTTGACTATGAAACCGCACAACTAGAACTTTCTATTGAACTTATTACTTGCACCTTAAACCGATTTTTCAGTTCATATGCAACTTTTCCACGCCCCAAAAAGTAGCTGCAAAAACAACCACAGCAAGGATAACACTTTTAACTTACTTCATGAATCCGAGATCATCATCGAAATCACCCATTAACGCACCGAATAATGACATTTTCTTTACTGTTGTTGTTTACAGTGTTTGCAATAATTAAATTGTATTTTTTCTGTCTCTTTTATACCAATTCACGAGTTTTCTCGAAGACAATGTGACGTAGAGTTGTATCGTTCCGTTTGGACTAGTAGTACTGACGAAAGTATCGAACAGTATCGATTCAATCGAATACTTTTTTTTTGAAGTATCGATACTTTCGAACCAATACTCGGTGCTGACCCGCCATTTTTCGCATTTTCGCAATCTTTGTTAAGAAAATCAAAACACAAAATATTAAGACACTTTAGCTATAACTATCGTTTGACATATGGTGTTGACGGCTATAATGTGATCTGACACATATCAACGTGTTGCAAAAATATGTTTCGCAAAACAGACAAAAGGTTGCGCCACAGTACTCGGTGTATGGCGCGCAATTTCAATTGAATGCAAACAATCAACATTGAAAACTGTTGAAACAACTTAACAAATTGAATGATTTACTTCACGACAAAAAATTAACGATTGGATTATATTTTTTTAATGCTCATTTTATTTTTAAGTATACATATAAAGGATAAAATATATTTAAAAGGTAATTTGTTCGCTTAATTTGTTCGTTTGCAGCTATTTATCAAGTCATTGCCCTTTGTACCTTACAGGTAAGGAGCGGCCTGTTCTTCAATCCAAGTCGTGTGATGAAGTACACTTGTGTATACTCCGGGGAAACCTTCACGGGCACAGCCTACTCCCCAGGAAACGATACCAACTAAAATGCCCTCTACGGTCAATGGTCCACCGGAGTCCCCTTGGCAAGAATCCTTGCCACCCTCCTCAACGCCGGCGCACAACATTTCATCGGTGATGGTGTAATCCTTTGTCGAGTACTGTGCTCCACAGGTGTTGGTGTCCATAATTTCCACTTGAACTGCACGTAATAGAGCTGGAAGTGCTTCGTCCGCCTCAGTGCGCTTGCCCCAACCGCTGACAATGGCATGACTTCCCGCTTTGGGTAAGTCGACAGCCAGGGCAATGGGTTGCACTAAACTGGAGTAGATCAGGGGCTCGGTGGTTATAATCAGGCCAACATCATTCACATGTGTCTTCTTATTGTAGCCGGTGTGATAAATCAACTTAGTAACTTTCACACCCTGCTCTTCCAGATCGGCAATAGAATTCTGTCCTGCCACAATACGAATGTAGGAGGCGAAGCGACCCTTAATGCAATGGGCAGCCGTCACGACAACACGAGGTGCATAGATACTACCACCACAAATGTGTAGCAGCATATAAGTTTCCAGACGCACCGACACCTGGTACGGATAATTTGCTATATCCGTCTCAGTGCCACCCACGATGTGGGTGCTAATAGATGCTCCATTGTTGAAGGCTGCCAAGGACAACAGCCCAAATACGATTAATCCAAAACGCAACGACATTTCGAAGAGTCCAGTACTGTAATGCAAAATAGGTGGCGTACGGTTCTTATATAGCATAAGGCTTATCGCTGGAAACCCCGAAATCGCATGAAATCCACGAATGGTATCGGATTTCAATAAACAAATTCTATGATATTATAAAGTTTATGTGGCCTGAGTTTAGTATACTCTATAAACAGGGCTGTCGGTAGTCTTTTAAAGAGAAATTTTTACGCGTAATAAAGCCATAGAACCATAAGCTCTTCGATAAGTCTTTTACAATACAGAAGAAGAAAAACAAACTTAAATAATTGACCCAACTGGATTATCAATAAGTTGACTCATATTACGAATACTAAAATTGCAATGGACTTTGAAATTCAATTAAGATGTCTGTGCTTTATGTAATCTATTTAAAATGACGCTAAACATGTCTATAGATTAAAATCGTCGTCGCGACATTACCCAGAGCAGAGATTTGTTATCTTCCAAGAGCGTGCCATGTTAACTGCATGATAAGGCATAATAGCTACGATTTTTATGTTTCCAATAAGCAATCGATATAAACATATAATGTGCTACTATATCGTAATTTTATATGGTAGCCAATTCTTACTAGATTTGTGGGATGCAAAATCATAAAGATTAAATAATACATAAACTCATTTATAGGAACTATGAATCACCATCACACTTAATATGTCGGAATGGTCGAGTTATCACTAATTGATGAATAAGTAAAATAAAAAAATCACTCGATACAGTGAATAATATTTATTGAATACACGACTAACTAAACGAAATTACATCAGCTTCAATTAAAAGATCTAATAAGAATTCGTACCGATCCTTTTATAGTTCGCATAAATTGTAAGTTAAAGATAATTTTGAATTTGCATATTGTGACACATCCATCATAAATCCTTAAATAGTTTAAACAATTAAAAATAAGTTTAATTAGTAGCATCTATAAAACTCAAATATAAAATCGGCTAAATTTTTAATTGCAATAAAGTTACCCAAAATTGCCCCCATTTAAATTTTACCAACGGTTATATTTTGTCATTCTAAGCTTATCGATATTAATCAAGAAATCGATATAAAAGTCTAATGTCGTGGCAGCCAGCTTTATACATGAAACATGTTTGCATGTTATTGGCGCGCCATTTAAAAAAACTTAAATTCAAGCAATTGAATTCGAAGTTAGATTGAAGATGATCATTTTAATAAATGTTTCGTGCTCGTTATCTATCGGGGACGAAGTTGCATTGTGTTGCTATAGGATTATCTACTATACTGGGAAAAGGAGCTCCAAGATCGATCACGTATGTGTCCAATGGACACTGTCCCCATCCCTTTTCAAATATATGTATTTGCTCGTCTACATGTTTCCGGATCAATTAACCAGATGGACTAGCTACACCAATAATGAGGAATATGATCTTCTCTGTGGTATAGGGGACCTCGAGGTAAATAAGCAGCTGCAGGAGTGCTACCCTAAAACGGACATCATGGTTTGCGCAGTTGCACCTTCATCAATGATCTGTAAGCCGACTCATTGGATCATTTGCTCGACAAGCATTTCTTACGCATGGTCAAAACAGAGAATCTAGTCTATGTGAACGAGATAACGATAAGATAAGACAAACACTAACTAACCTTTACCTGTTCAAATAGATTTATAACTAATGTATTATCGCTTTTAATCAAGTTGATTGGGGAATTAAACTACATATTGATAAGCATTCTATAAAAAGCGTAATCCCTGGAAATTTCATTTTAGTTTTCAAAAATGTTTCGCATCTTGATCGGGCTGTGTATTATTGCTGCATCGTTAGCAAATACCGTTTTCCACAGCGGTGTGCCTATGCCTGATGGACGCATTGTGGGTGGAGAGGATACGGACATTCGGCATTTTCCCCATCAGATTTCCATGCGTTACAGAGGAAATCACAGATGTGGAGGTTCGATCGTTAGGAAAAATATCATCGTCAGCGCAGCTCATTGTTTAAATACGTTAAAAAGTGCGGCTAATCTCACGATTGTAGCTGGCTCTACTTCACTGTTTCAAATGGATCCTAAGGGACAGGAGCTGCCTGTAAGGGAATTCTTCATTCATAGCAGCTACAAAACCTATAACAATGACTACGATGCCGCTATTCTATTGCTGGATGGAGATTTTGTATTCAACGAATCCGTTCAGCCCATTAAACTAGCAACGGAACGTCCAAAGTCTGGCACACCCGTCATTGTAACTGGTTGGGGTGTAACTACTGAGGGTGGACTCTTGCCCAACATACTCCAAAAGGTCGAAGTAAATGTCGTCGATAATGCGGATTGCAAAAAGTCCTATTCCATTATGCTTACAAGTCGCATGTTGTGTAGCGGCGTTGAAGGTGGCGGCAAGGATGCCTGCCAGGGAGACTCTGGCGGTCCACTGATCTACAACAATGAACTCCTGGGTATTGTGTCCTGGGGAACAGGATGTGCTCGTAAAGGATTTCCAGGAGTTTATGCTTCCGTACCCGATGTGCGAAAATGGTTAGACGAAGTTATCGATGCCAACTCGAAATACGGTAGCATTGATTTCCTATAGGAAACTCTAACAGTAATCTAATAAAGGCAATACAAAATTTGTTGCCAGAACACGAATTGTTGAATTTAATAACAGGTGCCGATCCTAAAATAAAATGGCGTTATCAGAAACTGTGGCTAATTATGATCCATTGTCTAAAAGTTTAATAGGCGAACTGCTTTATCGACGACCGTTAGCAGTCAGCTTTTAAGAGTGAGCACCAGCTAGCAGCTTTTTAGCTTTTGTATATTTAGATAAGAAAATTTAAAATTCTTGACCCTGTACTTAAAAGTTCAATGAGTCTACTATGTTGGGCAACTACATATGTGTTCACTAGAAATAATAAACAACTATTGCTACCAAATATATGTTTGCACGAATTTTTTGTAACGGCAGAAACTATTAAGAGCATTGAAACTACCTTCCTTGACGGCATCCTTTCTGTAATATTATTGAATAAACCATTTTAAGCTTTATCAATTTAGGGCCACATTCAGTGAGGTTTTCTTATCCACTAAAAGGGCTGTGAAATGTAATATTTCAGTAGAAATGGCTACACGATCACTTACTTCTAGTGAGGACAAATTTACTAGAGAAACGTGGTCCATTTAAATCCGAGTCTGTCGCTGGATTCGGTCCCATTGGCAAGCAATATTTGTAGGTTGCATATATTTGAAGATCGCTGACTAAACAAAAGGGTAATACCCCATATGCTAGGTTTTACCAAAGATAAAGTGCATTGTTTCAGTAAAAGTGCAAGAGTTTTTATGTCTGCCCCACAAAATATTAAGATCAAGATTAGGCAAACAATAACCATAAAGACGTTTCGATGGATTTACAACTCTTGTACTTCGTTATTATCGCCCATTATCAAGTTGACCACAGAATTAAAGTATAAAAAGCTTGATCCCTCAACATTTGGCATAAGTTACAAAAATGTTTCGCATCTTGATCGTGTTGTGTATTATTGCTGCATCATTAGCAGGTACCGTTTTCCACAGCGGTGTGCCTATGCCTGATGGACGCATTGTTGGAGGCGAGATTGCTAAAAGTGAAGAACATCCCCATCAGGTTTCCTTGCTTATCTACGGAAATCATTTTTGTGGAGGTAGTATCCTTGACAGTAATACAGTCCTTACCGCAGCCCATTGTGCCGAGGTGGGTACTGCAAATCAAGTCAAAGTCAGAGCCGGAATCTCTACATTGTCATCACCCCATCCTAACGGCCAAGAACTCAATGTAGCAAAAATCGATATTCATCCCGAGTACGATTCCTATTACCTTAACAAAGATGTCGCTGTTTTGAAGCTGGACGGTACATGGGATTTCAATGATTATGTACAGCCTATTGAACTAGCAACGGAACGTCCACTTGATGGCACACTCGTCACGACTACTGGTTGGGGTGTACTTACCGAGGGTGGGGGGCATTTGTCCAACAGTCTCCAAAAGGTGGACGTAAATGTGATCAGAAATGAAAAATGCGGAGCATACTACAATCCCCATTACTCTATCACCCAATACATGATGTGTGCCGGCGTCGATAACGGCGGCAAAGACGCCTGTCAAGGCGACTCTGGCGGTCCTCTAATCTCCAACGGTAAACTTGTCGGCGTTGTCTCCTGGGGCATTGGATGTGCTCGTAAAGACTACCCTGGAGTTTATGCGAGCGTGAAAGAACTAAGGGATTGGATCGATGGAGCAGTCAACAACAATAACAAGATATAATTTATATATATAATACATATAAAAATCTTTGTTGATATTATTGATTGTTACTTTTAATAGGGTGAAATCGGCCTTAGCTAGCAAAAATTGAAAATTATAATTTAAAAGTGAGCATATGCTCGAAGCTTTGTTCGTTTGTTAATAAATAATTTGAAAAGTCACTGAATTGCGATCTCTGTATGAAAACCTAGTACTACATAAGATTAAGAAAACCATAACCCCCCATAAAGCCCCAAAGCATATCAATGGATTTATAACTCTTGTATTATCACCTTTTATCATTTTGATCAGGGAATTGAAGTATTGATAAGCTTTCTATAAAAGCACGAATTTTCGTACATTTGGCATTAGTTTACAAAAATGTTTCGCATATTGATCGGGTTAAGTATTATTGCTGCATCGTTAGCAAATACCGTTCTCCAAGGCGGTGTGCCAATGCTTGATGGACGTATTGTAGCTGGAGAAAATGTGGACATTGTGAATTATCCCCATCAGGCATCCTTGCTCTACGACGGAAATCACATTTGTGGAGGATCTATTGTTGGCCCCAGTAGCATTGTTACCGCAGCCCATTGTGTCTTTGGAAGAAACGTAGATAAACTCACAATCACCGTCGGCTCTACAACACTGCAACCACTGAGTCTTAACAGCCAGATCCTGCCCGTAAGAGAATCGGTCATTCATAATGATTACAATCGCTATGGCAATGACTACGATGTCGCTGTTCTGTTGCTGGATGGAAATTTGGATTTTAACGAATCCGTTCAGCCAATTAAACTGGCAACGGAACGTCCAAATGAGGGTACATTGGCCACAGTAACTGGTTGGGGTGTAACTTCCGAGGGAGGAGTCTCGTTCAACAATCTCCAAAAGGTGGAATTAAATGTGATCGGTAAACATGATTGTAAAAGTAACTATTACCTTTGGGTAATTACCGATCGAATGATGTGTGGTGGCGCCGATTTTGGAGGCGAGGATGCCTGCCTTGGCGACTCTGGAGGTCCAATGATCTACAATAATCAACTGGTCGGAATTGTGTCCTGGGGCCAAGGATGTGGTAGTTCCGATTTCAGTTATGCACTTCCTGGCGTCTATACTTCCATTTCTGCAGTGCAAGATTTTATATCCGAAAATATAATATAATCTAATAGATGCAATAAAAAAACTAAAGTTGTTATAACACTAATTTACAAATATTTCTTTTTGGTCTGCCTCAGAGGTATAAATATTTTTTTCCTATTGATTTTGGCCCCTAAATACGTATGAATTTAAAATAATTCTACTCTGATTAGTTTTCAACATAAAATTCTTGGAATTTTTGTTCGAATTATTTTTTGATGACTCTGCTCATTTGAGTACAAATCGTAAACATGGTTGCCGATTTAAACAAGTTGCTAATTAAAGGTTATAAGATCTCCTAAAACTTTTAATGCAACATTTTAAAATCAGTTGGAATGTTTATGATGTTAGAGGCTTTTTAAGTTTAGAAAACTCAATTTATAGTGAAAAAAACACTGAAAAAAACACACACAAAAAGAAATATTAAAAGTTAAATTGTAATTGACATTTGTACATATATTTAGAAGTATTCATTGTTTATTGTTGTTGCATTTTTAAAATAAATATTGTAGTACATAGCCAGACATACAAAACAAATTAAATCGGAAGAAAATTTAAGTGAAAATTGAAGGGTATTTTACGGTCGGGTCCTCCCACCCAACATATTGTATGGTTATATTAAATATGGACCTTTTCATTTTGTGGTCGTTTTGCGTCAAGTAGATGGTAGGCTTAAATCTAAAGTGTTTAATTTATTGTGGCCCGCTTGAAAATCTTCACCCTGCTAAATAATAAGGATAAGATTGGGCAAACAACTATTAAGCCACTTAGATGGATTTATAACTTTTGTACTATCGCTTTAAATTAGGTTCATTATCAAACTACACATTGATAAACATTCTATAAAAAGCGTGATCCCTTGGCAATTTGCTTTAGTTTTCAATCATGTTTCGCATCTTGATCGGATTGTGTGTTATTGGGGCATCGATAGCGGATACCGTTTTCCAAAGCGGTGTGTCCATGCCCGATGGACGCATTGTTGGTGGCAAGGATGCAGACGTTCATGATTATCCCCATCAGGTTTCCATGCGTTATAGAGGAAATCACAGATGCGGCGGTACCATCATCGCAAGCAATATCATCGTCAGTGCAGCGCATTGTTTAAACACTTTAAAAAATGAGGAAAATCTCACGATCTCAGCTGGCTCAACTACACTGTTCCAACTGAATCCTGGAAGCCAGGTGCTGCCTGTAAAAAAATTCTTCATTCATGACACCTACAAGAGCTATAACAATGACAACGATGCCGCTGTACTATTTCTGGATGGACATTTAGAGTTTAACGAATCTGTTCAACCAATTAAACTAGCAACGGAACGTCCCAAGAGCGGTACACCCGTCGTTGTAACTGGATGGGGTGTAACAACCGAGAATGGACTCTTGCCCAACATACTCCAAAAGGTGGAAGTAAATGTCGTCGATAATGTGGATTGCAAAAAGTCATATCCCCTTACGCTAACCGGTAATATGCTGTGTGCCGGCATCGATGGTGGCGGCAAGGATGCCTGCCAGGGTGACTCTGGAGGTCCACTTATCTACAACAATGAGCTCCTGGGCATTGTGTCCTGGGGAAAGGGATGTGCTCGTCCCAAATATCCCGGCGTTTATGCCTCCGTGCCCGATGTGCTCAAATGGATGAAGGTGTTACAAGGCCTATGATGGGAATAATTGATTTTCAGTAAGACTTTATCTATTAAATGCAATAAAAACTCGTACTCTGGAACGGTCTCAACTAATCAACCAACTAATGCGCTGCTCTTTAGGAACTGTCACCAATTAGCAATCATAAAGTCCTGGGCAAAGGGACAGTCAGCTTTTGCAAGTCCGCAAATAGCTTCCAGCTTTGTTTGCGTTCTAAATGCCTCCGTTGCAATAACCTGAAAAGTAGACCTACTATGAAAGTCAAGGACTACATTTTTAGGTTTGTTGTCAAGTGCCTAGTGAATCGGGAAATGCAAAGGTTCCATAATTATCATGTAAAAGCTACTTGATGATAGTCGTTATCAGCGAGTTGCTTATAGTAGTACACTTACAGCGTTTCATCGATCCATTCGTCAGGCTGGGGACCTATGGGCAACAATATTGTTAATCCAGGTCTTCTGCAATCGCGTCATCAGGATACAAGACCCACCATGATAGTGACGAAGTATCACGAAAACTGCGAAAGGAGACTAGCAATATCAGAATGGACAGTCAGCTATACACTCGTGTCAACTTACAGTCCAAGAAGACTGTTAACTATTATTAAGCTTTGCAAAATTATTGCTAGTCTCAAATTAGAAGATCATATGAAATAAAAGCCAAGTAATAAGTAAAAAAAATACAACAAACTCAGGAAAACAGTTCGATTCGTACTACAAAAAAGTTCTTAGATTAATTCCGTTGCGGTCTAAAGTTTTCTAGAACGGTTCGAGCTTAATTTTCGTACTTTAAGAACAAATCGTTCTTAAAAGCAAAAAGTTCCGATAAAGTTTAACAATGAGACAGCATACTTGAATCAAGAATTAGTCTATAATAAATTCAGCGTGTTTCGTTCTTTAGTAGTAGTTACAATTACAGCGCGTTTCAAAATCAAGAATCCTACTTATTAAGTTAAGAATGTTATGTCTAAATATATATACAAGATTTCATAATCCAAATTGAGAATTAAATATCTTAGGTTCAGAATCGTTTCGATCTTAATAAATATACATGATTCACTTTAGGCATTTGTCCGTCTGTACCAGCCTGTCTTTCTATGAACATATTGTATTGCAGCATACGAGAATTGTTCAATGTAGCGCACTGGATAGAGTTACCGACTATGAAGCTTTTGAGGTCGAGTTCGAATCCCACGTAAGAAGATTGTTAATACAAAATTTAGTAGTTTTATAATAAATAAGAGGTAATGCAAATAAATTAAAATTGTAATAAGTCCAATATTAAGAGACTAGACTCCAAGTAAATAAAAAAGCACAACTTAGTTTAAAAAAATTATTTTTTGAATTATCAAGTACACAAAATCTTAAATCAATCCCGAAACGAGCTTGAATTATCCTAACGCTCTCGATATCAAGATTACAAGTAAGTTCTTAAATTGAATTCCGTTGCGTGAATCAAGAATTTTCAGCTCGTATACTTTGACACCGGAATTCTTGTTGAGTACGTAAGTACTTGATTTTTCTCAGTGTAGTGTGGTCAAGTTATGTGTATAATCGTTCTCAAATACGCAAAAGTACAAATGGCCGTTAAATTGTTTAAATTATATTCTAATTTTGTGTTCTGTTACGAGCATACAGAATCCTGATTAATACAAGACAAAACTTCTCGGGTGGATACTCTAGTATGAAAAGTTATAAGGCATGTCTCGAATGCACATGACATTCCAAATTTGAAACTCAACACATTGGGCAAAAAAGTGCAAGACTTTCGTACCAAAAAATACCTTTGTCGAATGATTAAGTTTTATTTTTCATTTTGGAAGAGATCATATACTAAGATTGCATAATCGTCGCCAGAATTGAGAACATTAAATATTGTTAAGGTTAAGAATGTTTCGATACAATATAATAAGGATAAGATTGTGCAAACAATGATACAGCCATTTAGAAGCATTTGTAACACTGTACTGAAGTTAATTATTAAACTACAGCCTGATCAATATTCTATAAAAGCGAACGCCCAAGAACATTAAATGTAGTTTTCAATAATGTTTCGCATACTGATCGGGATTGTTTGCTGCATCGTTAGCGAATACCGTTTTCCACAGCGATGGCCATGCCTGATGGACGCATTGTGACTGGCATAAAGGAACATTAAGACTTTAGTTCATTGCAAAACAGAGAAAAACACTTTTGCGGAGGCCCATCGTAAGTCCAGATATCATCTCACTGCAGCATTGTAGTAAAGATATTGGAAGTAATAAGATAAGAGGAGTGTAGCTGGCACAGTAAATTAATCCTCTGGCTTCCGAGAGCCAGGTGAATATGTAAAAGGCGTCGCCTAACATGTAGGATACCTCTGCCAACCAAGACAAAGCACGTAGCTGCTGAGCTTCTGGATGGGCATTTAGAGTTCAACATCATTCGTTCAGAGCATTAGACTAGCAACGAGACGACCAAATGCTTAAAACAAGCGTCCTTATATCTGGTTGGGGACTAACGAGGCATGGTTGGATCCATTTCCAATGACCTAACGCTGCGTTGGTAAATGTAATCAACAGTGGATTGCAACAAAGCTTATCTTACGATTAACGGATAATATGCTGTGTGCCGGTGGTGACCAGAAGGATGCCTGCCAGGGTGACTCTGGTGGTCCACTTGTCTATAACAATGGAGCTCCTGGGCTTGGTTGAATAGGATGTGACGTCCAGAGTCCTGGAGTTTATACATCTGTGCTCATGTGCTTAGTGGATAGAAGCTACTATCAGTTAAATGTGCATAGTAACTGACTTACTTTAAAGACTTTCATCTATTAAATGCAATATAAAACGTACATAACTGGTAAACTGTCGACCCTTAAATTGATATGTAGCAGATATACTACTTCTAAATAATTTGTGTTCTGTTACGAGCATGCAGAATCAGCTGATTGAAAGTGAGCAAAAGCTAACAGCTTCGTTTGCGGGTCAATGGATACTCTGAGAACCTGAAAAGTGCACCCAATAAGGCAGTCAATTACTAAATGCACAGTGACATTGCCAAGTGGGTAGTTAATCGGAAAACACAATAGTCACATAATGGCCAAGAAAAGCTGCTTGATGACAGTCGTTACCAGCGTGTTGTTTTTAGTAGTAGTACATTTACACGCTTCTGTCGTTTAATCGATCCACTCTTCAGGCTGGGGACCTATACGTAAAATATTGTCCAGGTCTTCCGCAATCGCGTCATCAGGATACAAGACCCACATGATAGTGACGAAGTATCACGAAAACTGCGAAAGGGGACTAGCAATAGCAAACTAGCACATATAGTGGCCGGGTCAATGTTATGTGTATAGTATTGCTCGCAATACGCAATTAAGTACATAATGGATTTTAAGATTGTTTAGCAATTATATTCTAATTTTGTGTTCTGTTACGAGCCATACAGAAGCGACTGATTAATACAAAACAAAACTTCTCGGGTGGATACTCTAGTATGAAAAGTTATAAGGCAGTCTCAAATGCACATGACATTCAAGATTTGAAATTCAACACATTGGGCTAAAAAAGCGTTAGACGTTCATACCAAGAAATAACTTTGTCGAATGATTAGTTTTCAATTTTCATGTTTGCAAGAGATCATATATTAAATTGCATTTCGTCGCCAGATTTGATAACATTTATTGCTGCATCGTTTTTATGCGTACCATACAGTATAATCCACAGCGATAAGATTGTCCAAGCCATGATGGACGCCATTGTGAAGGTTATAACGCTGTAAATGAAGTTAATTATTAAACTACAGATTGATACATATTCTATAAAAAGCGCGAGCCCAAGAAAATTTAATTTAGTTTTCAATAATGTTTCGCATATTGATCGGGTTTTGTATTATTGCTGCATCGTTAGCGGACACCGTTTCCCACAACGATGTGTCCATGACTGATGGACGCATTGTGGGTGGTGTTCAAACAAACATAAAGGATTTTCCTTATCAGATTTCATTGCAATACAGAGAGAATCACCAATGCGGAGGTACAATTGTCAAATCCGATACAATCATTACTGCAGCGCATTGTTTTGATAAGCATATTGGACGTGTAACACGGAGTGGACGATTGTAGCTGGCTCTAGTAAACTTAATCCACTGGATTCCGAGAGCCAGGTGAGGCGTGTACGAGCCGTCATCATTCATGGAGCATACCATCCTACCGGCTAAGACAACGACGTTGCTGTTCTGTGCTTCTGGAAGGGACATTTAGCGTTCAACACATTCGTTCAGAGCCTATTAGACTAGCAACGAGACGTCCTAATCCTGACGAATACGGTACTGTATCTGGTTGGGGAAGTAAAGAAGAGAATGAACCCAGTGTCAATGAACTCAGACGTGTGCAGGTATTTGTAATTAACAATGTGGATTGCAAAAAATTGTATCGTACGCTAACCGATAATATGCTGTGTGCCGGTGATGACTGGAAGGGTTCCTGCCATGGTGACTCTGGTGGTCCACTTGTCTTCAATGGTCAGCTCGTGGGCATTGTTTCATGGGGAATGGGATGTGCTCCTCCGGGATTCCCTGGAGTTTATACGTCAGTGCCTAATGTGCTTGAATGGTTAGAGCTTGTTATTAATAATGTGTAACTGATTTTCTATTAAAGACTTTCAACTATCAAATGCAATAAAAAACTAAGGCATTTATCTGTTAACAGGTATCTAATGTAATCCAAATAATTGCCGTTATTTAGAACCTGTCGACCATTAAGTTCCTAAGTGTAAGGAAAAATCTACTTGTTCAATAAGTAGCTCTCTGGTCAAATGTAATCAGCTTTTGAAAGTGAGCAAAAGCTAACAGCTTCGTTTGCTTGTCAATGAATAATTTTAAACATGACAAGTGTACCCAATAAGAAAGTCAATTACTAAATTTTTAGTTTTATTGTTAAGTGTGTAGTTAATCGGAAAACACAAAAGTCCCATAATTATCATGTATAGCTACTTGATGATAGTCGTTATCAGCGTATGCTTTGTAGAACATTTATAGCGCTTTAGCGGCCTCCACCGTTTCATCGATCCACTTTTTCAGGCTTGGGACATATGTGTAAACTGTTGGATAGCCAGGCCGGCCACAGCCGCGTCCCCATGAGACAAGACCCACCAGCTGCTCGTCTATGATCAGAGGACCACCTGTATCTCCTTGACAGGCATCACGGCCTCCATTGGCAACATCTCCGGCGCAGATCATGCGTTCAGTGACTTCTCCAGCCCCGTAGATTTTATTGCACTGTTCTGAGCTAACGATGGGCACATACGCCTGTTCCAGATGGGGACTAGAGGGACCCCATTCCTCACGATATCCCCAGCCAATTACAAGAGCATCTCTTCCCGTCGCTGGTCTTTCCGGGCGCAATCCAATTGTGCGAATACCATAATGGGTTAAATCGAATGCGGTATCCAAAATGACAACTCCAATATCGTAATCAGCCGTATAGTAGTTAAATTTCGGATGATATGTCCAGTTCGAGACGTGATAGACCAATCCATCGCTGCCATTACGTGTATTGGCACCACCAACCACCAGTAATTTGGTGTTCTCCGACAGACTAGCTAGACACTGTGCCGCTGTGACCACGACACGTTCCGAGTAGATTATACCGGCACATTCATGCATGTAAGCCGATTCATTGTTACGTCGATATCTTATAGAAACACAATATGGATGACGTGCTATGTCCACCTTGGATCCATTGATAATACGAGCTTCTGGCTGAGCTTCAGTAAACCATATACACCCTGCCAACGTCAGCAGCATCATCAAAAGGCTGTTACGAAGGATATTCATGTTTCCCATGGTGTTCTGCACCTGTACAAACGACCGCCTTTAATCGAACTGATTACAAAATATGTATTTTTGGTATTTTGCGGTATGATTATCTTAATTGCCGCTATTTAAGATAGGCCCCATGTACAGGGTCCGCCAGATAATAAAGCTCCAATAGCAAATAAAAGTGAATGGGACAGGTTTGCTTATGTTATGTTGAACTACGATACGTTTAAAGAAAATAGCAAGGTAAGTAACGTTTAGGTTACGTTATTTCTTCGATAATTCACGTTACGTTAAAGATAGCGTTGTTGATTCATACCTCTAATGTCGTAGTGAAATTGTTCGGTTACGTTATGGAATCAGGAAATATGGCAACAAAAATCTTCAACTTTTAAAACATAATTTATTTTTGTTTGAAAAAACCCTACTGCATTTTTGTTCATGTTCCCATTTGACCTTCGACACTTACAGAGTTTCCGGAGATTCCGAATCCTCCAGGTCTAATAATAAAGATATCATATCAACTATTAACAATTCTCATTGAATTGTTCTCATTAATGAATTTCATAAAGTTCATGTAAAAATATTGTTAAAAATGTACTTATCGTTATTCATAGAATTTTGAAAATATTAATTTTAAAAATGGTTAAGTAAACTTTTAAAACTTTAATACATACATTTAGGCAGCAAGAAAATACCATACCGAGAAATTGTTAATCTTTGTAATGGTAAAAAACTCGTAGTATAGTTTAAGTATTGGTTGTTTTTACCAGTCTGCTAATCGTCATGAATTTAATCTACAACCTTACAAAAGAACTAATCATATCCGATTAGTATTACCCGTAATCTATGTACTAGATAAGACCCGTGTAGTAAATCCAAACGCAACCAAATGGGCGCCTATTTGCCATTTATTTAGACATGTGACAAAAAAGGAATTTTAAATTTTACTCTATGACTTAAGGCAACTTCACCTTGGACTTGATCCAGGGGAGTAGATAGGAAACCTTGGCATAGACACCCGGATATTTGGCGTCAGCACATCCGTAGCCCCATGAAACGACGCCATGCAGCTTATTGCCTACAATCAAAGGGCCACCAGAGTCACCCTGACAGGCATCCTTGCCTCCCACGCCACGGACACCAGCACAGAGCATGGAGTCAGTGATGAGATTGTTACCATAATCCTTATTGCAATCCTCGTTGCTCACAATTGGCACATCGACTGCCATCAGTTGATCGGAAGCTCTTCCGCCGGAACTGGTTGTTCCCCAACCGGTGATGGTGGAAATTGCACCTGGAGTGGTATCCTCGCTGGCCAGTTCAATGGCCTTCATGGTAAAGTTGTTCAAGTGCAATGGAGAACTCAATCGCAGCAGGGCAACATCATTGTCATAAGTATCCGGATTGTATTTCTCGTGCATAATGATCT
Source organism: Drosophila neotestacea (assembly GCA_035044365.1). Taxonomy (NCBI): domain Eukaryota; kingdom Metazoa; phylum Arthropoda; class Insecta; order Diptera; family Drosophilidae; genus Drosophila; species Drosophila neotestacea. The sequence continues at coordinate 1,028,531 of JAWNMD010000270.1, forward strand.
CAGAGACGGAAACTATGAAGCCATCGCCGCCATTGCGTCGACTTGTATCACCGACAACCTTATACTGACTCGCAATTGAGGCAATGACACAATGTGCCGCCGTTAGGATATAATCTTCAGCAATGATGGAGCCTCCGCAGATGTGTGAAAATGGATTCTTCGGAGAGTTGATGGCCTTGCGACGCAGCGAAATCTGATGCGGATAGACAGCCACATGGGTCTCATGGCCACCCACAATACGACCATCGGGTGAGATCATCCAGTCCTGGGCAGGATGTGCCCAGGCGCAGGCTAAGAATAGTCCCAATCCCAGGCAGATGTAGAGCGGCGCGTGCGTCATGTTTAACAATAGCTGAAAGACTAAAATATCCCCGAATAGCCCCCAATCGTTGGATTGTAAACGCCACTTATCAACGGTCATCGCCGATTAGAAACATTCTCTTGGTCATAAATTTTACTGGATACATATTGCGGGACATAGAACTACATAAGCGATAGTGTTATATGGCTGTGGGTTTTGCGCATGGCTGCAAATCGATTTTGAACCGAACCTCACAAAATATTGGGTTACCCAAACGGATCATGAACCTAAACTTTTAAATTATTTAGCCCTCGAACACCTTTCTCAAAGTAAAGGTTTATTTCGGAAACAAAAGTATTAATATTATCGTAAATTTTTGGGGTTTTCATTCAAAATTCAAACGATAATTAATCATAGTTAAGTTATATTTTTTAAATAGAGATTTAAAAAGTACAAATTTTTTTAAAACATTTGCGGCTTAAAAAATCATACAAAAATGGAGTAAAGAAAATTATATTTTTCTAAAAAATTAAAAGCGGTTCGCGAGCCGAACCGAAATCTTCTTTTATAATCGCTTCTAGCCTTGGATTTGGGATCTATGAATTCGCTGCTATCTGCTCGGCAATCCAGCTGTGGAAATGCGGCACGGCTGCATAAACTCCGGGATAATCGGCGCGTGCACAGCCCTCGCCCCAGGAAACAACTCCCAATAGTTGATTTTCGACCACCAGCGGTCCACCAGAGTCTCCTTGGCAAGCATCTTTGCCTCCTTCGGGTACCGCAGCACAGAGCATAGCCTCGGTGATGGGTCGGTAATCGTAGGCCGCCTGGCACTTGGCTTGATCCACCAGAGGAACTTGCACCTGGTGCAGTTTGTTGGAGGAGTACCCTCCCTCTGTGGTTGTACCCCAGCCGGAAACTGTGGCCACGGTGCCTACAGCGGGCAGCTCCTTGGCCAACTCAATGGTGGCTATTTTGTATTGCAATCCAATTGGAAATGGGTGCGAGACAAAGATCAAGGCAATATCATTATCAGTTATCGATGCATTGTAAAGTTTATGTGGTACTATCTTCTCTACACGTGTCACAACGCCACCATCCATGCCGGAACGCACCTCAGTGCCTGCAACCACCAAGAAATTCTCGGCCAAACGATTATAGACACAATGTGCAGCCGTCAGGACGATCCTGTCTTTGATCAGACTTCCCCCACAGGTATGGGAATAGGCGCTGGTATTGCTAGTCCTTCTCCGTAGAGACACTTGATAGGGCAAGTAATATGTCGAGATTTCGTTGCCACCAACAATACGAGTGTCCTTATCCAAGTCGCAACTGGTGTTGCCAATTGCCACAAAAAATATTGCCACAGCAATTCTAAGCAATTTGTTGTCCATCTCAATGTTTGGTTTTTGACTAACTGGAAACATACTTTTGTATACATCCAAGTTTTCGGCATACTGTCCAACGGTATCAGCCCAATAAATTACTCTATAAATGACAGATAAGACCCTCGATTGCCAAGAATATACAACGAGTTTATAGGTTTTTGTAAGAACAATACCCATTGTATCAGCTATGATAAAGAATTGATCTAATATTTATTATGAGTCAGAAGCGAGTAGAAGTGAAGGTCGAAAAGTAGAGAAATATTCGGAAAATATCCATAAAACACAAAAGGTTGTATTTTTAGACCCTGTATTTAGCAAGAACGAAATGCTGCAGTCGAGTAAGCTCGACGCTAAAAGACTCGGTACAGTTTTCTATAAAATTTACTTATATTCAACATCTATATTGATTTTTAGGAATTATAATAATGTTGGTGTATCTAACTATTTATTATTAATCACAAAACTTTGAGCAGTCCCACTTTTTAAATTAATCATTATCTCTTGTAAATGTCAAAATTGCTCGACTGGCTGGTACCCTGTATATATCTAAGAAAATATGTGACGAAAATGAGTTGATGAAGTGAAAATAATTTTCATAATCCTGAACTATTAAAGTAAATGCTATTATCTATTAAATTTATTATTTTTATTAAAGTGAGATAATTTATAGAATGCAATCTGTACAACAACCTACATTGAAAAATAACATAATATTCTAAAAACATTTCTTTACCTTATAGCTCTGAAATTAAAATCGCATTAGGTTTGGTATACCCTTTTGCGTTATTAATATGATAACAGAGTATTAGTATTAAACTTGCGAGAGTTTTAGTTACTTCTAATAACAATTCTGAAAATGCTACAACAAACTTGACTCTCTCCGAAAAAGCGTTCCTCAGATAACAGGCAAAAAACTTTTAAAACATAGTTACCACTCTCATTTCCGCTAACTTAAGCTTTTAAAAAGCTGTTGATCGGATCCAACCTTTAGCTGTTTAATAAACCCTCTAACATTTTGGTTCAAGTATTATTTTCTCGCATTTATTCTAAATTCTTTAGTTGTTTAACAAGATGTCTGCAAAGCTTCGGATTTTTCATCGATCCAACCATGCACGGTAGGCACATCTGCATAGACACCGGGCAACAATTTGGCGGCGCAACCGTAGCCCCAGGATACAATACCAACAAGCTGATCGTTGGCAACCAAAGGACCACCGGAATCGCCCTGACAGGCATCCTTCTTCGTTTCGTAGGCACAGACCATAGTATCTAGAATGACATCACCGTAATTATATTTATCTGAGCGGCATTCTTTCCAGTCCACAATGTCAACGCTGACAGCCTGGAGAATCTTGGGTGAGGTCATGCACCACGTTTGGCACTTAACGCCCCAACCGGTGACGACAGCTGGAGTACCAGTCTCAGGAGTTTTCCTAGCCAGCTTTACGTAACGTATATCCTCTGTCTCCGACACACTCTCAGCTAACTTGATTAGACCCACATCAAACTGCATGGTCTGACGGTTGTAGCCCTCATGAATGATCGCGCACTCAGCCTGAACACGCAATCCTCCTTCATTGTAATACGTGGATCCCATACGCACCCAAATTGTGGAGGCCTTTGTACCATCTAGACAATGTGCCGCAGTTACCACAATATTGTGAGTGATCAAACTACCGCCGCAAAAGTGAGAACCACTTTTCTTTTGCAATGACACTTGATAGGGATAATCCCTAATTGTTGTATCCTCTCCGCCAACAATGCGACCCTCCCGTTCGAACCGATTTGGGGCCACGTTAATGGAACCAGCCCAGGTCCCAACTACCAGGCAAACCAATAATGCTAACACTCTTTGCATTTTGTTAATGACTAAAAATCATATACTTTAAGTGGCCTTATTTATAGGGAATCTCGGGACACTGAGCTTGATTAATCGTCTTTAAAATGAAGTTGAGCATTTTCTTTAGAGGTGGGATCATGTGAATGAAGTTATAAACAGTGTGTCAAAGAATTGTTTTGACAACGAAAAGAAATCAAAAATATTGCTTCATATTTAATTATAGTTGTATATGGTTGAACTATGCATTTTTTAAAGAAAGATAAAACAAATATCAGGCTCTTTTCTTTGTCAAAACAATTACTTCAATTACTGTACATCACGCGCACATCATTAATAGAATTCCAAGTGCTTTGTCGAAAGTAACATTTTGACAGTATCAAACATCAAAAATATTTATAACTTAAGTCTTTGTCTTAGCACACACACTTACTATACAGAGTATAGTTTATATTTTTGACTTTAGCCATTATTTATTTGCAATACTCTTCCCAACGATTGCAATTTATTTCTAAGCATGGTTATCTGCACTGTGCTGTCTTGTTATCTGTCAAAGACACAATTTCAAATCAGAATTTCGTATTTATGGCCTTTTGCTAAAAAATCTCGGCCTATAAGTATTTTATGGGCTGTTGTCATATTGCCGCTATCTTTTATAGTTCATAGAATATATACTTTTGAGTTCACCCAACACCCATTAATATTGCTTTTACCCTTGAGTTGTGGCTGGTAATAATATTTGTAATACTATGTTTATAATATTCTTTGACATAGATATTGCTCATACCTTCAGGTGCAATTCATCAATTGAGGCTACGAAATCATTTCTTGAACCCGATTGTCTGTGTCTGTTTTTCTGACGTTTCTGTAATCTTGGCCAGATTAAACGCTTACGTCGAATCATTATCTTATTCTATATTTTGCTGAATTTTAATTAATAATAAACTTATCGATTTCAATTTTCTGCTGAACCCTAGCAATCAAAAAGAAAACAACTTTCCTAGGTTTATCTCAAGATCTGCGTGAATTCGCTGAAAATAGAGTGAAGAGAATAATATAAATTGAATTTTATGAATGTAAATAACACATATTTTATATTGGATACTATATGGAAAAGAATATATATACAAGGGATTCCAAATCCCTTTTCAATTCAACCATTCAAAGTACTTCAGTTACCTTTTTTTAATAATCTTAAGATCTGAATGAATTTTAAGAATAGAATAGAAAAGATAACCCTTCGATTTTATGAATGTAAATACATATCTGAAAGTGCTGTACTTAAGATTCTATATTTTCCATCGTCTTTATCAATAGAGGTGCTTGAGCAGCGGTCAATCAATCACCTTCTGTCCAAGTGAGGAGCAAGCACATGCTCTCTATCTGCTATTGATAAAGTTTAGTAAATCTCACTAGTCATTTAGACAAAAACCATTTGTTATTTCAGGCGTGCGTCCCACTCGAAACTGATTTGATAAGCTCATACGTAATGGTGGACATCACACCATATCGAGACAGTTGAAGCGTTTTGCAAAAGTTCTCAAAACAAGACACATTGATAAATGCCTTAGGCCCTTAAAAACATTCCTGTTGTTTCCTGTAGATAACGCTTTAACGTCATTGCATCGACGCCGAACCCGGAAGAAAAACCTTTTGATTTAGATACACAGATTTATTTTGGATAATAAACGAATTTTTATCGATATGTTTAGATCGAGTTTGCAGCGCTTATCACCCAGCTGCGGAGGACAGCAACATCGGCATAGACACCTGGATAGTTTGAGTAGGCACAGCCATATCCCCAGGAGACAACACCAACGAGAACACCCCCAGAGACCAATGGGCCACCGGAATCACCCTGGCAGGCATCCTTGCCGGGAGCAGCAGCACAAATCATGGTGTTCCTAATCTGGCTACCGTAGCTGTAGGCACCGGAAGCACAGACGCTCTGGCTGACGATGTTCACATTGACGTACTGTAGCTGGGTGGGGATGGAGCTGGAGCCAGATTTCAGTGTACCCCAGCCAGAGACAGCAGCAGAAGCGCCATTAGCAGGATTGTAAGATGCCAGACCGATAGCCTTAACGGTGGAGCTAAAGGACAGGTGAGAGCTCAAACGGATGATGGCAATATCGTTGACCATGGTGTTGGCGTTGTAACCCTCGTGGTTTCTGAAGGCAGCGACCTTGATGACAACACCACCAGAGTTCCAGTAGGTGGAGCCGGCACGAATCTGCAGGGAGGAGGCGGATACGCCTTGCAAGCAGTGGGCAGCCGTCACGATGATGTTGGAGGAGAAGATGGAGCCACCGCAGGAGTGACCGCCATTACGCTGGAGGGAGATTTGCCAGGGGAAGCTGTTAATGGTGGTGGCAACGCCTCCAACGATACGTCCATCCAACTGGGGCAGGAGTCCCTCGGGAACTGCAGCACCAAAGGCGCAGGCAACAACAGACAACAAAATCACAAACTTTAACATATCGAACGTGATCGGAAAGTGAATTGGTTACATCGTTAACATGTGTTTTTATAGGGAACCAGGTAAACTGTTATCAGTGCTAGACGAATGGGTTTTCAAGGGGATTACGCCCATTTGTGACACAACAAAAGAAAGAGCGTAGAGTTTGTTTACATAGCAATTTATTGAAAAATTCTCAAGTGTTAGAAGCTTAGACCTCACGAGCGGTCTCCTCGATCCATGAGTGGAAGTGAGCGACGTCAGCGTAGACACCTGGATATCTGGTATCAGCGCAGCCATGACCCCAGGAGACAACACCAACGAGACGGCCACCGGAGACCAATGGACCACCGGAATCGCCCTGGCAAGCATCCTTGTGAGCGGCGTAGGCGCAGATCATGGTATCCTTGATCTTGCTGCCATAGCTGTATTCCTTGGAGGCGCACTCGTCCTTCTCAACGATCTTCAAATCGACAGCCAACAGATGGTCGGGAATGGTGCTGCTGCCAGATGCGGTGGTGCCCCAGCCAGAGACGACAGCCTCGGCACCGTTCCTGGGGTTGGACTCAGCAATGCCAATAGCACGGACGGTAGAACGGAAGCTCACAGGTTCGATGCGCATGATGGCAATATCGTTGATCATGGTCCTGGCATTGTAACCCTCATGGTTCCTGAACGCACGGACAGCATGTACACTGCCACCGGAGCGCCAGTAGGTGGAACCGACGCGTACCTTAATCTGAGAAGCGGTGATCTTCTGCAGGCAGTGAGCAGCAGTGATCACAATATCGTCAGAGTACAGTGATCCTCCGCAGAAGTGATTACCGTTACGCTGCAGCGAAACCTGGTAGGGATGATCATCGATGCTCGTCTCGTAGCCACCAACAATACGACCATCCAATTGAGGCAACAGACCCTCGGGCACGGTACCAGCCAAGGCGCAGGCGGCCAGGGAAAGAAGAACCACGAATTTCAACATCTTTTCTCGTTGTATTTGAACAAATCTCACACACACTCTTTATATAGCAAGCCCTATCTGGGCTATCTAACACACGCAATACAATCCACGAGTAGATAAGTGGCACATGTGCCAAATGTCCAAAAATCTATATCTTTGAGATTTTCGAACCACTTAACAAAACTAAAGGGTTTTTTTTTATTTAATTATTTTTAATCAAAAACTTGTGATAACTCTCAAGTTCTTGAGATAGTAGACATTTTCGATTCCTATATAAGCGCGATCGTAAAATTACAACGATTATATTACATTCTACTTGTAACATGTTCAAGTTCGTGATTTTATTGTCGGTTGTTGCCTGCGCCTTTGGAGCTGCTATCCCTGAGGGTCTCATCCCCCAGTTGGATGGACGCATCGTTGGAGGCACTGCCACCAGCATCAGCAGCTTCCCCTGGCAAATCTCCCTCCAGCGAAATGGCGGTCACTCCTGCGGTGGCTCCATCTACTCTTCCAGAATCATCGTGACTGCTGCTCACTGTCTGCAGTCCGTCTCCGCCTCCTCCCTGCAGGTTCGCGTCGGTTCCAGCTACTGGAACTCTGGTGGATCTGTCCACAAGGTGGCCGCTTTCAGGAATCACGAGGGTTACAACGCCAACACCATGGTCAACGATATTGCCGTCATCCGTCTGAGCAGCAACCTGGCCATGGGCTCCGTCGTCAAGGCTATCGGTCTGGCCAGCTCTGCTCCCGGTAATGGCGCTGCTGCCTCCGTCTCTGGATGGGGTACTCAGTCCTCTGGCTCCAGCTCCATCCCTACCCAACTGCAATTCGTCAACGTGAAAATCGTAGGCCGTTCCCAATGCTCGTCCGGTTCTTACAGCTATGGTAGCCAGATTAAGAGCTCCATGATCTGCGCTGCTGCTCCCGGCAAGGATTCCTGCCAGGGTGACTCTGGTGGCCCATTGGTCTCTGGAGGTGTCCTCGTTGGTGTTGTCTCCTGGGGCTATGGATGTGCTTCCGCCAACTATCCAGGTGTCTACGCCGATGTTGCTGTCCTCCGCTCCTGGGTGGTCAACACTGCCAATTCCATTTAAGAACTTGAGCGAATAAATATTGCATTGAAAATTATCCTTATGTTGTTAACTTCTTTTAAGAAAAAGTTATTTATGACTGGAAGAAAATCGGTACAAGATGGTAAGACCAAATTTTGAATGAAGACTTCTTATATTTGCACGCAGATCAAGTTTATTTCAAATTTTGGATGCCACGCCCCTTTTACTGTCGAGCCCTCCCCGCTGAAGGATATATTTTTAATTGGCGACTTTTAGAAAATGAGTTCACCTTTCACCACTTTTTTTCTCTCCCATAAGTGCAGGGTCTTCTACTGTCGAGCTTGCTCCACTGTAGCTTAATTCATTTTTTTTTTACAAACTTTATAGACGAATTTTTAATTTTTTAAAGTACAGTGTCTAATAAAATAATCTTATCAAATAAGTATAATTTTAGAATCCATTTTACAAAACACAATCAAATCCGAATTATATTATCTTCTTTTATATTTTACTGAATGTGATTGTCAAGTGGCCTCAACTCAGGCGCTCCTTGTTTTTATTCTCTTATAAACATACACATAAAGAATATATTCTTAAGCTTGATATTTTGGATAAGAAAATATTGATATATTGGACATACTTATGTATGTATATCAGTATTTAGTGATAACAAGAAGAAAGTAGTCACCTCAGAGGCCTATATAAATGCTGGACTTTTACCATAACCACATTGTACTTGCAATATGTTCAAGTTCGTGATCTTGTTGTCGGTTGTTGCCTGCGCCTTTGGAGCTGCTATCCCTGAGGGTCTCCTCCCCCAGGTGGATGGACGCATCGTTGGAGGTGTTGCAACCACCATTAACAGCTTCCCATGGCAAATCTCTCTCCAGCGTAGTGGCAGACACTCCTGCGGTGGCTCCGTCTACTCCGCCAGAATCATCGTAACTGCTGCTCACTGTCTGCAAGGTGTCTCCGCCTCCGTCCTTTCAGTTCGCGCCGGCTCCACCTACTGGAACTCTGGTGGCGTTACCTTTAGCGTTGCTGCTTTCAGGAATCACGAGGGTTACAATGCCAACACAATGGTCAACGATATTGCTGTCATTCGTCTGAACGGTAACCTGGCCATGGGCTCAACCATCAAGGCTATTGGTTTGGCCTCATCTGCTCCCGGCAATGGTGCTAGTGCATCCGTCTCTGGATGGGGTACTTTGTCCTCTGGTGGCTCCAGTCCCACTCAGCTGCAATACGTCAACGTGAACATCGTAGGCCGTACCCAATGTGCGTCCGGTACTTACAGTTATGGCTCCGAAATTAAGGCTTCCATGATCTGCGCTTCTGCTCCCGGCAAGGATTCCTGCCAGGGTGACTCTGGTGGCCCATTGGTCTCTGGAGGTGTCCTCGTTGGTGTTGTCTCCTGGGGCTATGGCTGCGCCGCAGCCAAATATCCAGGTGTCTACGCCGATGTAGCTGCCCTCCGTACCTGGGTGGTCAACAATGCCAACTCCGTTTAAGAACATGAACAAATAAATATTGCATGAAAAAGTATTCTTCGTTTGTTTTCCGACTTTTCCGGAATAAAATTAATATTTTTGAATGATCGCAGCCCAACTTGCACCGCATAGTACACAATACACATTTTCTTCGTTGGGTAATAGCTCAGAAAACAAAAAAGCATTTCAAACGAAGCAATATAATAAATAATCCATCTTTTTTTACGATGAATTAGTCTCAACTATGTGGTGTTAAAATTGTAGCCTCCTAGATCCTACCATTTCGGCAATTGGCGGTAATTGTCGACAAAGAGTTACATGTAGAATGTAGATGCGGACACGCAAATCCATGTAATAATGTTCAAGAAAATCTATTGAGACTCGTATTCTTGTATGTATACATTATCTTTAATAAATTCAACATAAAGATATACATTTTGATAGTGTTTTTTGTTAGTACGTGCTCAAAACATTAGAGCTTAAAGAATAACGTTAGTAAGAAAAGCCTTCAATGGCAAACGAAACTAATATTCCTCGACACTCCCATAATAAAGTCTTACAATTATAATTAAAGATACAAGATTTGTGTGTGTATATGCTAAGCTCAGTTTCCAAATTGAAGAACACAAATGTTTGTGAAAAGTTAGCCAATTGGATGCCTAAGAGCTAGAATATTTTGTAATCTACACATATGTCTTTTTCATAGGGGGTATTTCTTTTTTATATTTCTATTATATTTTGGCCAGCCTTTAGGGCTGCTAATCGTACTCCTGTTCAACGTAACGCACTGGCGGCAACATAAGCAACGGTTATTCTTGTTGCTCCTCATTTTCATCCTCTTCGCAATGTTTATTTTGTTGGGATCACCAATTGCCGTTGCTATTACCTCTACTTCATGTTACGACGATGCTTACTGTTACCATCGCATGTATGCAGATGACGTTGCAGAAATCCTTCATAGACATATTTGCGGCCACAACGGTGGCAGCTAAATTCGCGTTTCTTCTCAAACTGTTGCTTATGCTGACGCAGTGCATCCGCATTGCAGAATTTATCTCGACAAGCATCGCAAGCATAGCGATTTTTCGCCTGGCCAACATCAAAGACCACTTTGTAGTTTTGGGTACAAAACAAGCATGTGAACTCCTTGACCACAACCTGTTTACCATGTTGGGCAGCCAGTTCGACAGCCTCGGTCTTCATTTTTTCCTGACGCTTATGGGAATCTATGTGCTTATTGTATTTGGACTCATTTACAAACATGCGATAACAGCGCTTACAACGGAAGCGTTGTGCCTCAGTATGACAACGAATCATGTGCTCCTCGAGGTAGGCTACCGAATTAAAAATTTTTTTGCATACTTTACATTTGCGATCCTCGGTAGGGTTTTTACTCTGTTGACGCAGACAGGCAAGCATATGAACCTTTAAGGATCCTGGAGAACTGTAAGAGTTTGGACAATAGGAACAAGAGAACTTGTTCTTACTTCTTACATCTTTCTTCTTCTTGATGGCGCCCTCATTTTCCTTTTCTTCACCCTCTTCGCTATCCACGTGATCATGCTCGATACCATCAATATCATCCTCATCATGTCCCAGAGCCTGCTCCTGATTCTCAGTGTCCTCATCCTGCATGTTGGGCACAGAATGAAGAATTGTATTTACGTTACTGTTTTCCAACAATTGTAGGAAAGTAACATGTCCAGTCTCATCGATAATCATCTCCTCGACATTGGCCATTGCCTCGCGATCATGATCACTAAAAGGCACGATAGCCGTTTCGGTACCATTATCCTCGACACCAACAATATCGTCCTCATCATGTCCCAGAGCCTGCTCGTGATCTTTAGTGTTCTCATCCTGCATGTTGGGCACAGTATGAAGAATTGTATTTGTGCAATCACCCTGTTCAATAGTCTCGTCCTCCTTTACGGTACTGTTTTCCACCAATTGTAGCAATGTAACATGTCCAGTCTCATCGATAATCATCTCCTTGACATTGGCCAATGCCTCGCGATCATGATGTCTGGGAGCCACGACAGGCGTTTCGGTAACATTATATTCGGTGAGATAGGTATAGCTAGTGGGTTCCCCGACATCCATATTCTCCTTATGTTGAATGATAACGGGCACAATGCGGTTTGAATTCATGCTGTTGTCGCTTACTGCTAATAAAATAACACTAATTCTTAATAAATATAAGTATTATTTATTAATATTTGTTAGTAATTCTATTTCACCTTTTCTTGATCTCAATTGAGCACGCTGGCACTGCAAACAGCTCGTTTGTTGGTTAATAACATTTGGCGCTTTCGATTTATCGACTCAACAAATTAATCGAACGAGCTTTGAAAGAACCCGATCAAATGAACGAACTTAAAGTGAAGTCGATCAATCGAAAGAACTATAATGTGATTCAAACGAACGAAGCTCAGGCTAGCCATCTCTTGTTTGCTAGCGCCTCTTTTTTAGAACTACAATTTTGTCGTGTAAACTGCACAACAGTGTAAACAAAATGGCCCCGACTCTGCAATATTTAATGGGGGTTACATAAATCGTGATTATTTTTTTTGCTTTGGCTAACTTGCGAGGTAAACTTAAGAAAAAGAGTGCGCATATTCATACATGCGGTGGTGCACTAATAGATCCAAAGTTTGTAATCACTGCAGCGCATTGATTGACAACTGTGATCCAATGTTGTCTTAGCGTGGTGCACAGTGGTTCCACACTCTGTGGCACCGTGTAAACCTAGCATTTTGGATAAAATGTATATAACAAATAATATACTTGTACATTGTTTCACTCTTAAAATTTAAACAAAGTTTAACCCGCACAAAATTCAATCGTACAATGTACCCTTATTTAACACCCATACCCAGACCATTCTACATACATATATTACGTATTTACAATAACACACACGCCATAAGCTTATAAGCATATTCGCAACAAAAAAAGGTAATCTTTGTTAATGGAATTTCATGACTTTGATATATTTAAAGTTTATTTATATTTAAAATATAATCAATCAAATATCATTTTTAATCTATTATAAAAAAAACCAGTACTTCAGAATTATATCAAATTCGCCACATTTTTGAATGGTTCTTTTATATTTTACTAGATGTGATTGTCAAGTGGCCTCAATCTAATAGCTCCTTGTTTTGATTCTCTTATGTACATATATATGTGCGGATTCTTAGATCACGCGTAATACGTTGGATTAGAAGTGACTGATAAATTGTACATACTTATGTATGCATATCAGTATTCAGTGATAGTATAACAGATAGTAAACACCTCAGAATCCTATATAAACGCTTGACTAGTAGCATAACTACATTGTACTTGCAATATGTTCAAGTTCGTGATCTTGTTGTCGGTTGTTGCCTGCGCCTTTGGAGCTGCTATCCCTGAGGGTCTCCTGCCCCAGTTGGATGGACGTATCGTTGGAGGCGTTGCCACCACCATCAACAGCTTCCCCTGGCAAGTCTCCCTCCAGCGTAATGGCGGTCACTCCTGTGGTGGCTCCATCTACAATTCCAGAATCATCATAACTGCTGCTCACTGTCTGCAAGGTGTCTCCGCCTCCGTTCTGCAGATTCGCGCCGGCTCCACCTACTGGAACTCTGGTGGCGTAGTCGTCAAGGTGGCCGCTTTTAGAAACCACGAGGGTTACAATGGCAGCACCAAGGTCAACGATATTGCCGTCATCCGTCTGAGCGGTAACCTGGCCATGAGCTCAACCATCAAGACTATTGGTCTGGCCTCCAATGCTCCCGGTAATGGTGCTGGTGCCTCCGTCTCTGGATGGGGTACTCAGTCCTCTGGTGGCACCAGTCCCACTCAGCTACGATACGTCAATGTGAACATTGTAGGCCGTACCCAATGTGCGTCCGGTACTTACAGTTATGGTAGCGCTATTAAGGCCTCTATGATCTGCGCTGCTGCTCCCGGCAAGGATTCCTGCCAGGGTGACTCTGGTGGCCCATTGGTCTCTGGAGGTGTCCTCGTTGGTGTTGTCTCCTGGGGCTATGGCTGCGCTGCCTCCAACTATCCAGGTGTTTACGCCGATGTTGCTGCCCTCCGTACCTGGGTGGTCAACAATGCCAACTCCGTTTAAGAACTTGAACAAATAAAAATTGAATTGAAAAGTATGCTTCATTTGTTTCCCTTCTTTTTCTGAATAAGACATATATTTTTAATAGGCGAGATTAGTTATAAAAAGATTTTATTAGACTTTGTCGGATATATCTTCCTGAATGTAACAGTGAAAGAAACTTGATCCAAAAATTGGAAAACCTTCCGCCTATAACATAGGTTACCCAAGTTAAGCATATGTTGTGTTTAACTAAATCAAGTATAATCGCTGTAGTCATGCACCCCAAATATGAAATTTCAATTATTTAATTTTAATAAGTATTAACTATCCTATCCTCTAAGCCAAGACACACCTGAATCAACTTCGTGTCATGCAAGCGAAGACACTGAGAAAGATCACAGGAGCTCCCTGGCACATGAGAAACACCGAGCGCCACCTCAAAGTACCCAAAATAGGTGACAGAATCCAATGCCAAAAGGAAAATGGAGAAGCTGGAAACTCATCCAAACAATCTACTAAGACGCATAACGACGAAAGGAGCAGACTGAAACGCCACCACCCTGAAGACCTCCTGGATCGGATATTGACATAATGTACACAATTTTACACGCTCACATTGATTGATCAGTCACATTTCAAAAAAATCACCCCTTGAACCTCCCGTTCACTAAGCTAAATCATTATAATATGTTATTTTGTTTTGTTATAAACATAAATACATTGTTTATATAGTTAAATTTCTGATTAGTTTATCTTGCCCAGTAAGGTAACAAAACATTTTTCATTTGTTAAAACTTCATTATTTATAAAACAAATGTTTTTATACATATTTATTAAATTAAATTGCTGTTAGCTAAAGCTGCCGTGTGGTAGAAGTATACTTATTAACCACAACATATGCAAATTTATATAAATAAATTATTTTTATTTAAAAAAAATTAAATATGATTTGATTAAGTTGCCCCAAAGGTAAAAGGATGCCTGTTTAATAAAAATTAAACATTTTTAACAACGAAAACAAATAATAAAAAGAATTAAATGGCGATGTTATGAAAATACTGCATACTTTTAAGGGGTCCCTTTGATTTATCCTATCTTCATAACAAAAGTAAAAGTAAATTCATGGCTAGATCGACTTTATAAAAAGGTCCCCAAAATATAAAATAAACATACATTAAGTTACAGTGGAGTAAGGTCGATGGGAACAGACCCTGTACTTATAGGATAGAGCAAAACGTAGTGAAAAAACGAGGTGGTAACAAACAAACAGTGGTAGAAGGCCATAGTGGGGAAAAACAAACACACTGCGAGCTTTGTACGTTGAAGCGATAGCGTCCCTTCTTCTTCCTATTGGGCGATCGAAATTTAATTTTCAAGACATATTTGGACTATAGGCGCTGACATTAAAGGACTTCTTGCAATTGGACTTCGAAACTTTGTTTTTCGATTTACAGGGGCGAAAGGGGACATGGCAAAATTCTTAAACAATAGTCTCTGAGATCTAGTTGTTCATAAAAGAGACAGACGGACAGAATGTTCAAGACAATACTAATGCACACTACTGATGTCTGGTCGAGATACTTAGTTTTTTAAAAATGTATTTTGTCACTAAATTTGCACCTTGAATATTATAAAGTTACCGCGAAGATATATAAAAATGAAGTTAAAGGAATCTAATCAAAAATCATTTCAAAATCGACTATATTATTTCATATTCGCCACAATTTTAATTGACTCCTATATATTTAACCGGATGTTATTGTCAAGTGCTTAATGTATTTTTAGACCACGCGCGATATATTGTGTTAGAAAATATTGATAAATTGTATATACTTATGTATATCAGTATTCGGTGATAACGATAGTAAACGGTTAGTAGACACCTCAGAATCCTATATAAATAGTTGCGTTTTACCTTAACCACATTGTACTTAGCAATATGTTCAAGTTCGTGATCTTGTTGTCGGTTGTTGCCTGCGCCTTTGGAGCTGCTATCCCTGAGGGTCTCCTGCCCCAGTTGGATGGACGTATCGTTGGAGGCACTGCCACCACCATCAACAGCTTCCCCTGGCAAATTTCCCTCCAACGTAATGGTGGTCACTCTTGCGGTGGCTCCATCTACTCTTCCAACATCATCGTGACTGCTGCTCACTGTCTGCAAGGCGTATCCGCCTCATCCCTGCAGATTCGCGCCGGCTCCAGCTACTGGAGCTCTGGTGGTGTTGTTATCAGGGTCGCTGCTTTCAGGAATCACGAGGGCTACAATGCCAACACAATGGTCAACGATATTGCCGTCATCCGTCTGAGCTCTCACCTGTCCATGAGCGGCACCGTCAGGGCTATCGGTCTGACCACTTATGCTCCCGCTAACGGCGCTGCTGCCTCTGTCTCTGGATGGGGTACTCAGTCTTCTGGCTCCAGCTCCATTCCCACCCAGCTACAGTACGTCAATGTAAACATCGTCAGCCAGAGCGTCTGTGGTTCCGGTGCCTACAGCTATGGTAGCCAGATCAGGAACACCATGATTTGTGCTGCTTCTCCCGGCAAGGATGCCTGCCAGGGTGATTCCGGTGGCCCATTGGTCTCTGGAGGTTCCCTCGTTGGTGTTGTCTCCTGGGGCTATGGCTGCGCTGCCTCCAACTACCCAGGTGTCTACGCTGATGTCGCTGTCCTCCGCAGCTGGGTGATCAGCGCCGCCAACAGCATCTAAGAACAATTGCAAATTAAATAACAGCTAAAAATAATTTTCGATGTGTGTTTACGTCATATATTTGAAACCTCACTTCCATGCCGTTTTATTAGCATATGGAATGATTTATGAAATCGAAATACTATTTTTTAATTGAATTCAGACAGACAGAGAACCATCTGAGTTGACATGAGTTTGTATCTCAACTTTAGCCTGTTACCTTAAATTTACAGGTTTTATAAAAATATGAGTACCTCAAGCTTGCATATTCCTGTCAGAAACTCTTATCAAGGATTCTTTTACCTTTTGCGAGGTCTCTGCAAATATTTAGGGATTCAGATCAAAAAATGTAGGGGCTCCTATTATTTTAAGAACCCCTTTTGGCCCTTGCCAGCTAAGCACCTGTCTTTTTGTAAATGAAATTTACTATCTTAAATCACATCTTAAGGTGCACAGTATCTCATAGATTAACACCCATGAATAAGAAATATTGAATGGTTTCCATAGCTCCTATCTATTCTGATAACAGGTGATTGATTGACATGTGTTGAATAACGAAAGTAAAGAAGATATGGCACATCGGGGCTACGACGGCTATAAAAGCCCAATGTATTTCTATTTCCAATAAGTTGTTCAGAAAAATGTTCAAGTTCGTGATCTTGTTGTCGGTTGCTGCCTGCGCGTTTGGAGCTACTATCCCTGAGGGTCTCCTCCCCCAGTTGGATGGACGCATCGTTGGAGGCGAGGAGACCAGCATCAGCATCTTCCCCTGGCAAGTCTCCGTGCAGCGTAATGGCATACACTCCTGCGGTGGCACCATAATGTCCTTCCAGTTCGTATTGACTGCTGCTCACTGTCTGCAAGACGTATCCACTTCCGTTTTGCAGGTTCGCTCTGGATCCAGATACTGGAACACTGGTGGCACTATCCACCAAGTGTACGCATTCCATGCCCACGTTGGCTACAACGCCAAAACCATGGTGAACGATATTGCTCTTGTCCAAGTGTACGATCCTCAATTCAAGGGTAAGCCCACCGTCAAGTCAATTACCCCTGGCCATTGGACTCCCGGTAACGGCGCTAAGGGCGTCGTCTCTGGATGGGGTGCTCTCACCTATGGCTCCAGCTCCATTCCCTCCGAGTTACAATTCGTTAACGTAAAAATCATCGGTCAGGCCGAATGCCAGTCCGCTTCATATGGCTATGGTAGCCAGATCAAGAGCGGAATGATTTGCGCTGCTGCTCAAGGAAAAGGTACCTGCCAAGGTGATTCTGGTGGCCCATTGGTTTCAGGAAATGTTTTAGTTGGCATTGTCTCCTGGGGTTATGGATGCGCTGACGCTGACTACCCAGGGGTCTATACCAATGTGGCTGACTACTACAACTGGATTTACGAGATAATGTTCAATTTTCCATATGAATGGAACTAAGAAAATGTTGCAAAATAAATAATTTGAAATGAGTTCTTACTTCATATTTGAATTGTCTATATAGCTAAAAGCTAAAGTTCAAGCATTATGAACAGCCGTCTAATTATAATTATTGTTCCAATGTTCTATCCAAATCTAAGATCTGAGACAGAAAAACTGCGATAGTTATAAGAATAAATATCTCAGTTTTCCTTAAAACACTAGTACCTCGAATAAGCATTTTTTTACAATATTTTCGAAGAGAATTCTCTTTCTCTTTGTACAACAAATTTGCTATATTAATTAAATCTTAACGTTAAAGACACTAACAATAAATATTATTGCCTATCTATACTGATGAAATTGATTGTCAGGTGTTGAATAACGAAAGCTAAGAAGATATGGCACATCGGGTCTACGAAAGCTATAAAAGCCCAGTGTATTTCTATTTCCAATAAGTTGTTCAGAAAAATGTTTAAGTTCGTGATCTTATTGTCGGTTGCTGCCTGCGTGTTTGGAGCTGCTATCCCTGAGGGTCTCCTTCCTCAATTGGATGGACGCATCGTTGGAGGCGAGGAGACCAGCATTAGCACCTTCCCCTGGCAAGTCTCCGTGCAGCGTAATGGCATACACTCCTGCGGTGGCACCATAATGTCCTTCCGGTTCATATTGACTGCTGCTCACTGTCTGCAAGACGTATCCACGTCCGTTTTGCAGGTTCGCTCTGGATCCAGATACTGGAACACTGGTGGCACTATCCACCAAGTGTACGCATTCCATAACCACGTTGGCTACAACGCCAAAACCATGGTGAACGATATTTCTCTTGTCCAAGTGTACGATCCTCAACTGACGTGGAAAACCACCGTCAAGTCAATTGCCCCTGGCCATTGGACTCCCGGTAACGGCGCTAAGGGCGTCGTCTCTGGATGGGGTGCTCTCACCTATGGCTCCAGCTCCATTACCTCCGAGTTACAATTCGTTAACGTAAAAATCATCGGCCAGGCCGAATGCCAGTCCGCTTCATACGGCTATGGTAGCCAGATCAAGAGCGGAATGATTTGCGCTGCTGCTGAAGGAAAAGGTACCTGCCAAGGTGATTCTGGTGGCCCATTGGTTTCAGGAAATGTTTTGGTAGGCATTGTCTCCTGGGGTTATGGATGCGCTGACGCAGACTACCCAGGGGTCTATACCAATGTGGCTGACTACTACAACTGGATTTACGACACCATGATCAATTTTCCATATTCATCGTAATGTTACTAAAAAGAATGTAACAACGTAACTAAGAAAATTTTGCAAAATAAATTAAATTGAGAGTTCTTACTTCATATTTGAATTGTCTTTATCGCTAAATGCTAAAGTTCCAGCTAAAGAAATAGCCGTCTAATTATAATTATTGTATCTTATGCATTAGGGGATCTATATACCAATGTTCTATGTATTCTAATCTAAGATCTGAGACAGACGAACTACTATAGTTATAAGAATAAATATCTCAGTTGTCGTAAATACAATTCTTTCGAAGCGAATCCTCTTTCTTTTTGTATAACAAATGTGCTATATTAATTAAATCTTAATGTAAATGACACTAACAATAAATATTTCTTGCTGGTGTCATGCATTGATTTCCAATCTATATTGATAAAATTGATTGATAGGTGTGTGTAAAAAAAATGTAGTATATATGGCACATCGGTGTTATGACGGGTATAAAAGCCCGATGTTTTTCTATTTTCAATAAGTTGCTTTGCAAAATGTCCAAGTTCGTAATCTTGTTGTCGGTTGTTGCCTGCACCTTTGGAGCTGTTATCCCTGAGGGTCTCCTCCCCCAGTTGGATGGACGTATCGTTGGAGGCACTGCCACCTCTATTAGCCGCTTCCCTGGCAAATCTCTCTCCAGCGTAATGGCGATCACATATGTGGTGGCTCCATATACTCTTCCAACATCATCGTGACTGCTGCCCGCTGTCTGCAGTCTGTGACCACCTCCAGCCTAAAGGTTCGCGCCGGATCTACTTATTGGAACTCTGGTGGTATTCTAGTTGATGTTTCTGCTTATAAAAACCACGAGGGCTACAATGCCAACACGATGGTTAACGATATTGCCGTCATTCGTCTAAGCTCTCACCTGACCTTCAATTCCAACATCAAGGCTATCGAACTGGCTAGCTCTGCTCCCGCTGACGGAGCTTCTGCTTCTGTCTCTGGCTGGGGTAGTCAGTACTATGGATCTAGCTCAATTCCTTCCCAGCTTCAGTACGCCGACGTGAGTATTGTAAGTCGGACCGCTTGCGCTTCTTCAACCTATGGATATGGTAGCCAGATTGGGAACACCATGATTTGCGCTGCTGCCAGCGGAAAGGATGCTTGCCAGGGGGATTTCGGTGGTCCTTTAATCTCTGGAGGGCTGCTCGCTGGAGTTGTGTCTTGGGGATACGATTGTGCCAACTCAAATTATCCAAGAGTATACGCCGATGTTGCTGTCTATCGTAACTGGGTGATCAGTGCTGCCAGCAATATCTAAGAATATTTGTAAATAAAATATGCATTATCCAAATTAATTCATATGTTTTTATAACATTTTTAGCAAACAAATATGGATAAAAAAATTCGTCAACAAGCTATTTTTAATGCTGAAAACAAAATAGTGCTCGTCAGGATCGAAATGAGAGTGCTGCATTATACTAAATTGGAAACCAGGCGTTGATTAAAAGTAAAAGGTCGAAATTTTAAATTTAAAAAAAAAATTGATTTCAGAAAATAAATGATTATTAAAAACGAATTATTTTTAAATGTAGAATGAGCTTGTAGATCAAATCATGATTAAATGTCAATCCACTTTAAAATTGGTTTCGCCAAAGCTATGCAACTTTGAAGTATGGTGACCCTTGGGACTGGACAACTTACTTTTTCCATTATTAATAACAAAAAATTAAATTCCTCAGAATTGAATTTAAAGTGTCGTTTAATACCTATTTTCGCAGTAGGAGTTGATCAAAGGGTACTCCCTTTCCAATGTATTGGAAAATTTTAAATAATAACAACCATTTTTGAAAAATTTAATCATAATTTCTAAACTCATATTTTATAAATAAGTATTTTTTCTTTGCCATGATTACAGTGCGTTTATATTGATACTATATTCAGTTCACTTACCTTCAAGTACTAATTTGACTTTCGTTACTATTCAAATGAAAGTTCGTTAAGGCAAGAATGGCAAATGTTAAATGTCATCATAGAGTACCAACTATAAAAAATATATATATATAAATAACGAAACTACTCCGTTTTAATCAAATTAATAAAAATGATTTCGATTATCAGCTTTCGGCGAATTTAATGTGGTTTTTCCTCCTTTCTGTCAAGTGCCGAGCAAACTTCGCACTTTCCGCAAGTATCTTTTTGTGATAAAGTGAATTGAAAGGTTTTGATTATCGCCCTGAGTAGAGATAATAAGACTCGCAAACTGCTATAAAAGTTAGAAGCATTTCCATTAGAATCACATTGTACTTAGCAATATGTTCAAGTTCGTGATCTTGTTGTCGGTTGTTGCCTGCGCCTTTGGAGCTGCTATCCCTGAGGGTCTCCTGCCCCAGTTGGATGGACGTATCGTTGGAGGCACTGCCACCACCATCAACAGCTTCCCCTGGCAAATTTCCCTCCAACGTAATGGTGGTCACTCTTGCGGTGGCTCCATCTACTCTTCCAACATCATCGTGACTGCTGCTCACTGTCTGCAAGGCGTATCCGCCTCATCCCTGCAGATTCGCGCCGGCTCCAGCTACTGGAGCTCTGGTGGTGTTGTTATCAGGGTCGCTGCTTTCAGGAATCACGAGGGCTACAATGCCAACACAATGGTCAACGATATTGCCGTCATCCGTCTGAGCTCTCACCTGTCCATGAGCGGCACCGTCAGGGCTATCGGTCTGACCACTTATGCTCCCGCTAACGGCGCTGCTGCCTCTGTCTCTGGATGGGGTACTCAGTCTTCTGGCTCCAGCTCCATTCCCACCCAGCTACAGTACGTCAATGTAAACATCGTCAGCCAGAGCGTCTGTGGTTCCGGTGCCTACAGCTATGGTAGCCAGATCAGGAACACCATGATTTGTGCTGCTTCTCCCGGCAAGGATGCCTGCCAGGGTGATTCCGGTGGCCCATTGGTCTCTGGAGGTTCCCTCGTTGGTGTTGTCTCCTGGGGCTATGGCTGCGCTGCCTCCAACTACCCAGGTGTCTACGCTGATGTCGCTGTCCTCCGCAGCTGGGTGATCAGCGCCGCCAACAGCATCTAAGAACAATTGCAAATTAAATAACAGCTTAAAATAATTTTCGATATGCAGCTATTACGTCATATATTTGAAACCTCACTTCCATGCCGTTTTATTCGCATATGGAATGATTTATGAAATCGAAATACTATTTTTTAATTGAATTCAGACAGACAGAGAACCATCTGAGTTGACATGAGTTTGTATCTCAACTTTAGCCTGTTACCTTAAATTTACAGGTTTTATAAAAATATGAATACCTCAAGCTTGCATATTCCTGTCAGAAACTCTTAACAAGGATTTTTTTTACCTTTTGCGAGGTCTCTGCAAATATTTAGGGATTCAGATCAGAAAATGTAGGGGCTCCTATTTTTTTAAGAGCCCCTTGGCCCTTGCCAGCTACGCACCCGTCTTTTTGTAAAAGAAACATCCTATGTTAAATCACATCTTAAGGTGCACAGTATCTTATAGATTGACACCCATGAATAAGAAATATTGAATGGTCTTCCATAGCTCCTATCTATTCTGATAAACAGGTGATTGATTGACATGTGTTGAATAACGAAAGTAAAGAAGATATGGCACATCGGGGCTACGACGGCTATAAAAGCGCAAAGCATTTATATTTCCAACAAGTTGTAGTTGTTCAGCAATATGTTCAAGTTCGTGCATCTTGTTGTCGGTTGTTGCCTGCACCTCTGGAGCCGCTATCCCTGAGGGTCTCCTCCCCCAGTTGGACGGACGTATCGTTGGAGGCGTTGCCACCACCATCGACTTCTTCCCCTGGCAAGTCTCCCTGCAGCGTTATTTTCATCACTTCTGCGGTGGCTCCATCAGCAGTCCCAAAATCATCGTGACTCGCTCGTCATCACGGCCTGTAAGTGCGTATCCGGCCTCATCCCTGCAGGATTCGCGCCGGCTCCACCTCCCGGAGGGAAGGTGGTGATTACATCAGGGTCGCTTCTTTTAAGAATCACGAGCACTACAATCCCATAACAATGGTCAACGATATTTTTGCCGTCATCTTTCTGAGCCGTCCCCTGGCCAAGATCGCCACCCTCAGGTCTATCCCTCTGGCCCATAGCACTCCCGGATAACGGCGCTGTTGCCCACGTCTCTGGATGGGGTTATGTGTCTTCTGGCTCTACCTCCACTCTCGATCAGCTACGGACCGCCACAGTGAACATCATCAGCCAGAACGTCTGTGCTTCCAGTGCCTACAGCTATGGTAGCCAGATCAGGAGCACAGGAGCACCATGATTTGTGCTGCTGCCAGCGGTAGGTGACTCCTGCCAGGGTGACTCTGGCGGCCCATTGGTCCCAGGAGGTGTCCTCGTTGGCGTTGGTCTCCTTGGGCATTGGCTGCGCCGACTCCAACTATCCAGGTGTCTACGCTGATGTCGCTGTCCTCCGCAGCTGGGTGATCCGCACCTCCGAATGCTTCGAAAGAAAGTTGCAAATTAAAGATCAGTAAGGCTTTAATGCTCCTGTACACATTTTGAAAAAAATACCTTTAAGTAACGTTCCCTGACCATTTGACGAAAACTAAATTTTTATGCCAAGCATTTCCGGGCTTGATTTAGAAATACATTCTGTTGATAAGAAACAAACGAGAGAACGACTAGAGGCAATTTAAAAAGTGGATAAGCTTAAAAATTTAATAAAAAAATCCATGGTCAATTGTCGGATAAAAAACGCTCTGATTCCAACCCTCAGAAAAACATAAATATATGTACATATAATCTGAACCCACTTTGCTCTAGTTGGTAATAAAACAAAACTATAACGATAAGTTTTAATTTTATTAATTCAATGAGACCCTTTAAGAGGACTCCTGAGAAGCAGCAGAGTTCGCAGAGTTCCACAAGCGATTTTTAGTCTTAGCATTAGACTTTATCCTGGTTTGGCAACTGGGCGTAAATGAGCTGCATCAACAATGTCCTCAGCAATGGAAAGCATTAAATCAAGTGATAAATGCAGTACGGGGATTCAAACTCACTTAAACTCGTCATAGCTTTGGGTGCTGGTCACAGCCCTCAGTTTGGCATCATTGCGTAGATAATAGAGTTCATCGTCACGCAAACGTTGCAGGCAAAGATTGCGCAGACGAAGTAGCTCCTCGGTTGTAATCTCGCTCGGATTGGACATAATTCTATGTGCCTTACAACTGTTGAAAGTATTAAATAATATTAAGTACACTTTACGACAGCTGCTTCAAATGAGATTGTTATTATTGCTGTTTGTAAAAGGTTGCCTGGGTAACAACGGGCTAAACATTCAAATCCAAACATATTTAAGCTTTCGAATCACTCGCAGAGTTGTATTGAGAATTAACTGCAGTTCATGAAAGGCTCAAAGGCGAAACTACATTTTATTCAAAATTCGGCTTACACTTAGAGGAGTCAAGACATTAAGAGATCTTCATTTACTAGAATTTGTTTAAACGATAAATAAAATGGATCTTAAAAGAATAGGTATTGTTCAACTTGTTATCTCAGAATGTTAAAAAAAAAAAATTTATTTAATTGTCCCCGTTCGGACAAAGCTGACTACGCCTTTTATGGGTAACCCACTTGAAGATGGCCTAATCAATTACCGGTCGATTAACATTTACGGCCCTTAAGCAAGCGATAAGACATGCAACATGCTCTGACCAAGGTGCGATCAGTCTCCACTTGGCTATAGTGGGTGTTTGACGACATGGCCCAGCAATTCATCATAATATTCTGCACTCTGTTCCTAATCTTCTTTTTTAGAGGAGGTAACGCAGATCCTCCCAATCATCGCAATGAACGCATTGTGGGTGGCACTGAATTATCTATTTACAATGCACCTTGGCAGGTGTCCATCCAAGTGAGCGCTCGTCATGTCTGCGGTGGTGCTATCTACAGCAAGGATATTATCATTACGGCGGCACATTGCGTCGAGAATATATCCGTGACTTTAATGAAGGTACGTGTGGGCGCCAATCAACACAACTCCGGAGGAAGTCTTATTCCAGTCGCTTCCTACAAAATCCATGAGCAGTATAACGAACAATTTAAATACTACGACATTGCATTGGTGCGTCTGTCCACGCAACTCACTTACAGTTTATCCATTAAGGCCATTGGTCTGGTGAGCGTAAGTCCAAAAGCTGGCGCAGATGTCTCAGTCAGCGGCTGGGGCTTCACGGAGGAGAATGGTGCCTCTGGATTTGCTGGCAGTCTTCAGGTGGTCCACCTGCAGATTATCGAGCGTAACGAGTGCGCCTCAGCTAAATATGGTTATGGCTGGGATTTCGTGGGTGAGGAAATGATATGTGCCGCATCTGCGAAGAAAGATGCCTGCTCTGGTGACTCTGGTGGTCCCATGGTGTCCGACCGTTTGCTGGCGGGCATTGTAGCTTGGGGATATGGATGTGCACGGTCCAATTATCCAGGCGTATATCTAGATATAGCCGTGTTACGTCCTTGGATTATTAAATCAGCAAATACCTTGTGAGAAATTACCGATTAATTATTTTCAAATTATTACGTTGTTAAATAAAAAACGATTTGAAATTAATTAACAAATCTTTATTTTATATTGCAACTTTAAAGTTTCGTTTCATCTGCAAAAAAAACTATTGTAGTACATTTAAAGTCCGCCCCACAGGTGGAATCGAACCACTTCGATTATTACTCGACTACGGATTTGAAGTCCGCACCCCGGACCACCGAAGCTCAGTAGGGCACTGCTTATCCAATAGAAGGTTTATTTATATGAGCATCTTTCGGAATAAGCACTTGGGAATTACAAGCGAATAAATACATGGCTCTTATCTAAACACAATTTAAGAGCAGTGTCTACAAAAACCCATAAACTTTTTATTAAAATGAAGAAAATGACAAAATATGCATTTGGAATGAATCATAATTAAATGAAAATATCAAAATATATTAGGAGTAGCAAAATACAAGGCATGTTTAAATTAATCTCGCTTATGAAATCAATGAAATACAGTTAAAGTCAGTTAGTGACATATTCTATATTCCAACTGCTGATTATTCATTTACGAGGCTGCTGTATATGTGGTTGAGGCTTCTGTTGCACGGCATTTGGTGGCTTATGCGAGTGAGCCACCTGCGCAGATGCTGGCGTAAAGTCTGTATTACCCTTAACAGTTGCGCCGCTAACTATACCTGAATTAACGTTGACTGGTTGCTGAAATCAATATATTTAATTGATTAATTTAAATATTTCAATTATAATTTGATCAGTTATCTTACCGTCAGACCTGTGCAATCTTCAGCATCCTTTGCTGGACGCTCTGAAGTTGGTGTCTTGTGCTGCACAATACGCATTCCACCAGCCTTCACTGTAAATACAAATTATGACGTCAACGCCAAAACATGAAAAATATATTTTGGACAGCAGCCGTACAACGCAATAGCCGCTTATGCATGTGTGCGTGTGTGTGCCTTATCAGCAATGCCTTTGCATAGGTGAGAACTGATAAAACCAAACATATCGTGGCCTATTAATACCAATACTAGACTAATTGATTGCTGCCAACACATTATTATTTTGGATCATTTAGTCGATAATTGATTTGTTTCATTCTTGACCAAAACAAAACCCGCTCCTCACACACATAAACATACATACACACACATAGAAAGAGAACGGTATATGCACTTACAAGCAGGTGGGTGTCCAGCTACAAGATTTGGTTGTTCATCAGCCATGTTTTACAAGTGATACAAGCTGAAATTAGTTTAAATGTTATTTACATTTGTTGTAGAATTTACCAAATCAAAAAACAACCTCTATTAAGGAAAATAAACTTCGGTCTGCTATTGTCTTTTGCGTTCTATTTTATTCTGACACGAATGCAGTTTTGCTAGTGATGTGTAAAAACAAAGCGGCACTTGAAATTATAATAAGTACGGCAACGCTGTCAGACGTAAACAAACTGAAAGTGATGACCACCTACAAAAACATCGTTAATACGATTTTTATTGAAGTCTGGCAATGAATTGTCTGACTATTTGTTGGCGATTTTTGAAGCGCAAATTTAAATTAAAATTAAACTAAATAAACAAAGTAATGAAACCAATTAAATAATCGATTAGGTTTAGATAGACAAATTATATTATAAATTTGAGAAAACAATGGGTGTCACTTTAAAAAAAAGTTTGGTTTTTGTGGAGCCACTTGGAACCTAGTTCTCTTAAAAGATGTCTTAAAAATCTAGGAGATTCTAGAAAATTAGAGAAATTTCTGCAGTAAATTTATGCAAATTGAATTTGTTCCGCAACTTCGAGTAAGAAAACCTTTGGCCGCCTCGTTTCCAGAAATTACTCAAAAATACGGACAAATTTTTCGCAGTCTACATTAGCGCCCCCACTTAGCCATACGTTGTCTACTTTTGGAACTAACGGAATTGGATGAACTTTGTTGTTGCAGGGTCGCAAGTTGGTTGGGGTAAAAAAGTCGTGATAAAATTAAGGAAATTGCTGTTAGAGAATTTACAGGAATAAATAAATAAATACATTTTAATTATCAGAATGAAAGACGCAAAGGTAAGTAGTGGTGCGTTTTAAGCTCCAAATTTACAATTACATCACAAGCAGGTTTAACTTTGCCCCAATTAAATCAATGAAAACTCTTGGACTTCAAATGTCATTGTTGTTGTTACTTTTAACTCGAATGTCAATTGGTGACTACAACAACAACACTAAAGAAATACAACACAACCATTTACAGCCCTTCCCGCCGCTTAAGAATGACAATTTATTGCGTGCGGCACGTGGTGAAGTTGTGGATCGTGTACCCGTTTGGGTGATGCGTCAGGCTGGACGATATTTGCCGGAGTTTCAGGAAGTGCGCAAGCTACATGACTTCTTTACGGTCTGCCGGACACCGGAGCTGGCCTGCGAGGTGACGATGCAGCCCCTAAGACGCTTTGACTTGGACGCCTCTATTATATTCTCGGATATTTTGGTTATACCTCAAGCACTTGGCTTAACGGTGGAAATGCATGCTGGCGTTGGGCCAGTTTTACCACAACCCCTTGTCACACCCGAGGATCTGAAACGCCTGACTCCAGATGGTGCCCTGTCGCGTCTAACATACGTGGGTGATGCAATTACCATGATGCGTCATAAGCTTGAAGGCCGCGTTCCATTAATTGGCTTTACTGGCGCTCCCTGGACCCTCATGGGCTATATGATCGAGGGTGGCGGCAGCAAGACCATGTCCAAGGCGAAGGCTTGGCTGACAAACTATCCGGAGGACTCGAAGCTGCTCCTGAATCTGCTTACAGATGTTATTGTCGATTATTTGGAGATGCAGGTTGTGGCTGGCGCACAAATGTTGCAAATATTTGAATCATCCGCCGAGCATTTGTCCAAGGAAGAGTTTAAATTGTGGGCAGTACCCTACTTACGTCGTATTCGCGATGATCTAGTAGATCGCCTCACCAAGAAAGTAATCCCATTGGTGCCCCTGGTAAGAGACTATCAAGCCACATTAGGAACATTAAATAATTTTGTTATTTTGATTAGACACTGTTTGCCAAGGGTGCTGGGCATTCACTGAAGGAACAAAGTGAGCTAGGCTATGATGTTCTGGGTCTGGACTGGACTGTGGATCCCATAGAGGCGCGTACACAGGTCGGACCAAACATAACATTGCAAGGCAATCTGGATCCACAGGATATGTACCGTGATCCCAGTGAGATACGAACGCTCACAACGGAAATGGTACACAAATTTGGCAAGTCACGCTACATTGCAAATTTAGGACATGGAATAACGCCACAAACGCCTATCGCTAGCATGGAGGTGCTTGTTGACGCGGTACATAAGGCATTGTAGATAACGTCTGCAATTATTTCAAATGTTTTCTATCTTTTATTTATGTAACAAAAACAATTTGGCCTTGGGTTAGGGTTAAATCTTTAAAAGATTTAAAAAAGTAATAAATTCAGAGTGAAAAATACTAACTGACCTTTAAAATGTTTTGAAAATCAGCAAGTCACCTTCGATTATCACCATATAAATCGGGAATACCACTAGTTGTAAACAGAATACTTTAATCTAATCTAAAATTTAATTTAAATTCTGAATACAGAAGAAATTATTCATGGAATGGAATATTTAGACTCTGCTGTTCATGCTGCAATTTATCACAGATCATGAGTGTGCTCCCACAGCAAATGAGCAGCGTTCCAATGATTATCTCTACAGTAAAAGAAACAAACAATTAAATTACATACATGTTGCTGTTGTAGCTACTAACTTTTTCCTGGTAACTTTTCTCCTAGCAAATATCCGGTTATGGCCGTGAAAACAAAACTCAGCGAGTTAGCCACGGGAACAGCTACGGTGATATTGGCGCTCTGTAGGGTCCACACATATAGCAAACTACCGCATTGATTCAGTCCAAATGGTATCCAGTAATTCAGACGTGATCCAATCATACGCAGCTCAGCAAGAACATTTTTATATTTGGATCCCGTGTCCTTAACACACTCAATACCCTTGCTGCCCAGGCGAATAAAGGGGTTTGTTACGCCCCATAACAGGCCCACAGTCAGCAGTTGCACTATAATGAAGATGGTTGTTAAATTTTAATTTTAAATTTTAAAACAAAATAGGAGACATTTTACAAGTAGTTGCCAGCATTGTTTATTTATTTACATGCCGACTGTCAAAGTCAGCTGTGCTGTGCAGGGTTGCTTGCGATAATTAACCAAGACTGATTGTCGCTCTGCCTTGACAACTCTAACCAGCTGTCAAATTCTTTTACGTCAAACTTTCATTTCCTATAGGTGGGTTTTTGCCTTTTACCCAAAATATAATCATAAAACATCGCAATTTACGCCAATAATATTGAAATGAAATGTATGAAAATGAATGTTAAACAGAAAATGCCAAATGTGGATACCATAATATTCTGGCAGACTCGACTATATGTGTGTTTAATCGGCGTTCAAAAATTGCTCTTGGGTTTTGATTGTATTTTGTATTGTATACTAATTTGATACAAATATTGATTGCTGTTTTTTTGTTAATCAGGATATTGAATTGCAATAGCAATGGCAAAGACAAAGGGCGAGAAACGCAACAAGTCGACGATCAACGACGTCGTCACCCGCGAGTGCACAATTCACTTGGCCAAGCGTGTCCACAACATTGGCTTCAAGAAGCGTGCTCCCCGCGCCATCAAGGAGATCCGCAAGTTTGCCGAGCGTGAGATGGGAACCAACGATGTTCGCATCGACACCCGCCTCAACAAGCACATCTGGTCCAAGGGTATCAGGTAAGAGTGAAGTCAACATACAACCGGTGTTGCCAGAACTTGGCTAGATAAGGCTACAAATTCAGATAAATACGGCTAACAAAGCGGCTAGACTTAAATGTCCAAAACAAGAGAATACAAATGTTTGATTTACATACCCTTGTTGAGGAATGTCCGCTGTCCGCTTGTCTGTTCTTTTCCAAACTATTCTCAGTTTTAAAGCTATGTTGATGAAACTTTGTATAGGTCTTTCTGCTGTCAATAGGCACGTAACGATTGGTTCTGATATTATTTAAGTATCGAAATATGGAAGACACAATTAAAAAGATTTATAGAAAAATGCCTGATCTAGCCTACAACATCCCTCTTAATTTTTTAGACAACTTGTATCTAACCTTGTTTATTGATTGTTTTCAGATCAACGCCATTCCGCATCCGTGTGCGTCTGGCACGTCGCCGTAATGATGATGAGGACTCACCCAACAAATTGTACACCCTGGTGACATACGTGCCTGTGTCCACATTCAAAAATTTGCAAACGGAGAACGTTGAGGTCAGCGACGAATAAACAAAAGATACAACTAAACAACAGTTTACGCCGCTAACGAAAATACGTTAATAAAAAGTAATTTTTATTTAGAAATAATACCAAACTTTTAACAATGATTTCCATACTGTTATGGCTTACAGCCTTGTGAATTGTGGTGCCACCAAATAGACGCCATCACCACCGTTGGCTATTGCCAACAATTGTTGCCGCGTCCTTGGCATCTCAAGCGTTTTATACAACTTTGCTCCAGGCAATGTGCTATCTCCCAAGATTTGTTGAAAGCCTTTGACGCCCTGATTCTGATAAATACGAAGCATCTGCGTGGGCATGGCATTGGAAAGGCACAGCAGCAGATCTTTAGATTTATGCAGCTGCACGAAACTCAGCTGACGCGGCTGCACAGTTTTATCCAAGTCAAAGGCTTGTTCAAGTTGGAAATTCAACTCTTTCCTGTTGTCAGACCTATAAAGTGTTCCATTAATTAATTTAATTGCACATTTGTGTTCAGTTTCCAACGCTTACCTGTAAATGTGAAGAGCTGTTGCCGGTGGTGCAGTTAAAATTGCCAAGTAAAAATGATTCTCATGTTTGGCCAACGCAATTTGCGTCGCTTGCATCAGTTCCAGGTGTTGCTGCAACATGCTGCTACCTTTCCAATGCCAAACGTCTACTGAATTGTGACCAAGCACCGCTAGAAGTGTTCCGTTATCATCAGCAACCGACAACAGCTGTTTTACATGCCCAGTTGGTATTACGATTTGTTGTTTGATGGTGCCATTGCTTAGACAGTGGATGACGAGTTCTTTTGATTCTTTATGCAGTGCCACACAATCGAGCAACTGCATCTGCAATGGGGTTATCAATGTTAAATCAGCGCCAAGTTGTCCAAAGCGTTCTTTTAGTTTTTCATCGATCCATTTCTCATAGGGCAGCAATAATTTTGATAAGCCTGCAAAAAGAAAATGCAAAAACGACTTAAATATATCCAAACACATACAACTTGAATATGATAAAAAAAGATTAAATACCATAAAACAAATTGTTATAAATGTTGCAAGCTATTTTGTGATTTATATACACCCTTTTGACTGCAGCTCCAGGGTATAAAAACAACGAAGTAGATAAGCAAATAAAAAGTGAGGTTAGGCTATTTGCGCTTTATTTAAAAGCAGTGGCACATCGACTGCAGCTGCATTTAGTGATCAACCAACAAAGAAATTCCAAAAAAACGTAATTAAAATGTTAATCTGGCTGCTCTGCTGGTCAGCAGTGTCCCTGGCTTCTTCGTCCTCAAGTTGGGGTGTCACTACTAAGCAAGCTTCGACTGACAAATGGGGCTCTAGTGTGAAGCCAACCTTTACCACAGTGGCAACAACAAAGAAATCGGGGGCGGGTCAGTTGCTGCCCATGGTCATCAATACGTGGAATTTTACGGATGCCAATGCGCTCGCCTGGCGTATACTGAGGCAATCGGAGGGTGGACTTCGACAAACCAGAAATGCTGTCGTCGAGGGTTGCACCAAGTGCGAGCAACTGCAATGTGATGGCTCCGTTGGATATGGAGGATCACCGGATGAGTTGGGTGACACAACGCTGGATGCAATGGTTATGGATGGTGCAACAATGAACGTGGGCGCTGTAGCGGGTCTTCAGGGCATTAAGGATGCCATTAGGGTGGCTAGACATGTTCTGGAGCACACAGCGCACACCTTGCTGGTGGGAAACTCGGCCTCTGAGTTCGCCAAGGCAATGGGATTTCGTCCTGAATCGCTGGTGACGCCAGAATCAAAGACTATGTGGCAACAATGGAAGGCTGGAAATTGTCAACCGAATTTCTGGAATAATGTGCATCCCAATCCAAAGATCTCATGCGGTCCCTATGAGCCTCAAGCGACACCCCTAACACGCTGGAAGGAGGACCGTGCTCGCACAGAATACAAAATTGGACAAAAGCATCATGACACCATCGGCATGATAGCAATCGATATGAATCAGCAAATACATGTGGGCACATCCACAAATGGTGCACGGTACAAGATACCCGGCCGTGTTGGGGATTCCCCTATCGCAGGTGCTGGCGGCTATGCGGACAACGAAGCTGGAGGAGCTGTTGCCACAGGCGATGGTGACATTATGATGCGTTTTCTACCCACACTACTTGCTGTGGAGGCAATGCGAAATGGCAAGACACCAGCCCAGGCTGCCGAAGCGAGCATACAACGCATTGTAAAGCATTATAGGGACTTTTCTGGTGCTGTCATTGCCGTCAATCGCCAGGGACTATATGCGGCTGCCTGCTATGGAATGAATGAGTTTCCCTTCGTAGTCAGTAACCACCTGAAAATGACAAACGTAGAGACTGTAAAGTGCTTGCCATCTTTGGCGGATATAGATGTGGTGCCCTTGACAAAAGCTGTGTAAACGTGCATAATAAAATAAATAGTTTTTAAAATTATTATCTCCATTCTCTTTGTTCATTCACTGGGTTGTGAGTTAGTTTTGTTAGTTTTGCAGTGTTGAACAATGTCATGAAGTTTTGGCATTCGCCTTTGAATGTGTTTCGTTCATGCCACACGTTCAGTCTGCAGGATAAGGACGAGTTCGTATATAAATTTGCTAAATTCTTTACGAGAGTTCAAAGAAATGCTAAGTAAACTCATAACAAAAAGTTTTATTTATATAAATGTATATATGAGTAAATTGTCTTATTAATTATTTTGAATTTAGTCTAAAACCATTTGCCACTGGTTAGCCATCTTGTTGTTTGTGCTCGAACGTGTCTAGACCTCCTAATTAATTTTTCCGCCAAATCAGCGTCGCAGCAGACGCCGCATACGTGAAAAAAGCCAAGTTGCAAAACGAAGCAGAAACAGCGCAAACGCTAGAAAAGAGCGGAAGGGCAGCAGAGAGTTAAGTGAAAAAGTATTAACAAACAAAGCCGTCAAAATTATTAAGAACGTGCAAAACCCAGGCCGCAAGTCGCTGACTAAAATGGCTATACAGCTGGACAAGATCCTGGCAGATATTGCCAAGGAAAAAGCATTGCATCCAAATAACGCAAATGCCACCAAACAGGAGCAGGATGATGCTTGGGCGCGCATTGGACGCCTCAATAAATTGACAGTGCACGAGTCGCGCTCAATTTTTATTGTGCTGCAAAAGAAATACGAGCAGGAGAAATTAAAAGGCAACTCGGGTTGGAAATTATTTGGACTTATGCAAAAGATCCATCAGGAGTCCAAGGTGGCTGTAAAGGCAGAGGAGTAAGTAAACAAATCCAAATTTTCTAAACAAATTGTTAATTACTATTGTGTATGTAAAGTGAACCATTGCCCATGGAGGAGGTCGAGGAGTATGAAATGCTGGAGGTACAGGAGCCGGAAGACGATGATGACTGCTCGGCAACTGGAACACCACCGCTCTATGGTCAACCAACAAATTCCACTGGTTCAGCCAGCTCCGATGGCGACAGTCCCACAAAATCGAACAGCACTGGGGGAGCTACACCTGAAAAGGAGGAAAAAACGTACTCGAAACCAATTGTGGACACGCCACGTCCAGTATTTGAGGAGAAGAAGCTGCTCAACACCATGGCCGGCAATCCACAACGTTCTAACAGCAGCTCCTCACAGGCATCTGCTGTCTCTGTGGCAGCAGCTGCACTTCAAAAGAAAGGAATCACTTTGAAAAAGACGCCTAGCAGCAGCACCTCAGCTGGACAAAAGTCGACACAAGGAACACCACAGCATAACAGCAATAAGACCACGTCCTCTGTACGCAGCACAATGCAACTATCTGAAACAATGAAAAGAAAGCTGTCCGATGAAGGCGCCAGTTCGACGATGCAAAAGAAACTGATAAAGACTCAGACAAGCCCAAAACAGGCTCAAGGGGGCAACAACTCATCTAATACTGAACCAACAACTCCAACAGCATCCAGCGGCAATGTAGTTCACACAACTACCGCTCAATTGTTGCAGGTGAAGAAGGAGAGAGAAAGCAATCAATCACCACCGCCAGGCATTAATATTATAACCATACCAGCCTCCTCACAGCAGCTCAATGGCAATTTGGTGAGTGGTGGTGGTGGTGGTGGCAACTCCTCGACAGCTGCCACAATGGCATCCACATCGGTTGCAAGCACCAATGGCTTCTCGCCACACATTGAGGAGCTGGACTTTAAGAATGAAATCATATTTGATTCGGCCAAGGTAAATGCCGGCTCACATGCCACACCAGAAATAATCAATTTGGGCAACTATGACAACTCACTGCCGCCCACATTCTTTAAGAATCTGTGCAACTCTACACGACACGAGGCACTCGGCCTCTATGTGGCCAATGTGATGAATCGAATCTCACGACGCGGCGCTGCCAAACTGGAGCTGGGAATACTCCGTGCCATTCTCGATGTGCAGAGCGATGAGCTGGAGCAGTAACCCAACAAATCTAACTTTCAATAGTACCCTTAACATGGTAGACAACGTAGTGAAGTAGAGAAGAGCTGGAAAAAAAACAGCTGAATTTTAATTTATGACATTAATTGGAACAAAATTACGTTTACACGAGCCAACAGATAGTTTACACGTGTGCCATAACTGAAAAACTATTTGCTTCTATACGCACGAATTATTTAAAACATTTTCATGTTAGAAATCATGTGCAGACTACAATCTGTTGAACACTTGCTCAACAGCAATTGCTTTCAAAGGGTGTTAAGTGCTCGCGTAAACTCGTATTTTAATTGATTTAATTGTATATTGCTACGTTTGTGCAGATACAAGTTTTCTGAATCACAACAATTTTAACAATTTTATACCTTGTAATTCGTCGTCTTCGTGCTTCGTACAAACGTAGAAATTGTCACCCCAATCCCCTCCATGAATTCATGTCATTTTACTTTGTAAGTTACATTACCATCATTTCATTGCGAATCACGAAATATATTTAAATATATAATAATAAATAAAGACGCATTATAGCCCACTTACTTGGATTGTGCTTGAAGCTGTTCTCCAACTGCTGCCATTTATAGGTGTCCACTTGTTCCACTCCCTCGCTGTTTGTATGCCAAATGGAAAGCACATCTTTGTCCAGCATCTCAATGTGACTGGCGTTTAGAGGAAATTGTTGCAGCACCTCAAAATGGTCCAGCACAAAAGATGGCTCTGAGGAAAGGGATATAAGCATTAATTTTCTTTAAGGAATGCCACCAGTTTACCTGTGAGACGTTGTTGTACTGCTCCAACATGTTCACCTAGCTGCTGCCAGTCCTCGACAGCGTTTGTGATTGCGTTTCGCTTATACTTGTTGCCACTGGCAGCAGGTACATCCCCCAACTCATAGTTGGACACGGTGAGGGGCTTGCTGAATATCAATTGACCAGAGACATGTAGATTGGGTCGATCGTGTGCCTTGTTGGCCAGCAGTTCATTGACAGTCATACCATTTATCTGATCCACCCACAGCTCTTTAATGTTGTGGCTAAGTATGCGGTTTTCCTCGGGTAACGAGTTTTCCACCAACAATGATCCTGCTATTTGTTGTGGCTGATCGCACAGAAGCAGCTCATCAGGTTGCCATTTGACTCCATTAACCGGTCCCATAACTCGAAGATCGTTGTATAGATTTAACGTTTCCAGTATTGTTGTGCCAGCAATTGTGTGATTCCCATAAATGTAAACCGTGTCGTTGATCCACTGTGCAACGGGCACATTTGCCACAGTGCTGATGGGCGTGGCAAAGAGGCGTTTAATTGTCGAATTTTCAACGATTTTTGGTGCATCTATTAAAGTAATCTCTTTGGTGTCATTGCGCAGAATATCATCTACTAAATTTAACTGATTTATTGAAACGTTTTTTAAATTGCCCGCCACATGTGCCTCCGGTATAATCCATTGTCCTGTGATGGTGTGTGCACCGGCGGTTTTTAATGTATTGGATACGAAATCATCAAAACTTAGCGAGACATTGCTGTAGGGAATTCATAAGAGATGCATTAATTTGACAATTTATTATATGATCAGCTAAATTTAAAATTGACGCATATTGTCAGCAAGCTATCGATAAATATTGTCAAATATTGAAAACCAAGGCTGCCACGTTTCAAAACGGTGGTGGCGCCATCTTTTGTTTGCCCTGCAACCTACCATTTTGCTTACTTTTAGAACTAGAAAGTGCCTACGTTTCACGGTAGGTGGCTCCATATTGCCAGCACACATACACGCCACACAAAACGTGTACGCGTATGTGTGTGTTTGCAACTGAAGTGTTTTTGTTGAAACTGTTAAAAGCTGCTGCCTGCCAGTAGAAAGTGCATTTAAATTAAGTTTAACTCCAGCAAACACAAGGTAAAATGTAATTAAGACTTAAAGTAAATGCGTTAGTTTATATCTGCGCCAATTGCAACGTGTACAGAAGAAATTTCACCTGCAAACACAGTAGCGCGCACAGCTGATTTTACCTTGTGTGTGTGTGTTCTGTTTCGATTCAAATATGTGAGTGTGTGTGTGTAGTTGGGCAATGCTTGCAAAACCGTGTTTTTTGCGCGTAAACAAATGCAGTGAAATATGATACGATTTACAGTAAAAAAAAGTGTTTTTACGACCAACTTACCCTATGCCATCAACAAGTGCGCCATCTTTGACACGTAGCTGTACTTGTTTTGCCGTTAGCTGTTGTGCAAAAGTGACGTCATGCTCAAAACTTAACGGCACATTAAGGCGCTGACTGCGCGTTCGGCTAAAGTAATATCGCCCGATATGCTCCACATGCAGCCCATTAAGAGGGCCCTATTACAAAGAAACTGCTGAAACAAGCAATGAGTAATCTTCTTCGCCCTCACCTCAAACTCCAGCAATCCCTCGAAGCTACAATTATTTAGGTGCACGCCTTTAAGTTCCACATGCTCATTGTCCAGCCATAGTTCATCCAATAGTTGATGCAGATATTGTCCATTAAGTGTTTCATAGCTGGGCGCCTGCTCAAATTGTGCCTGCTCCACGTGCAGCGTATCCGCAGTTGCGACGTCATTAAGATAACGCGTCAACGACTCGAGATGAAATCCATTTAGACTGCTTACATTGCACAGTTGCATTGGGGCCAGAAGTTTGCCATTAATACTAAGTGGAGCCTGCAACCAGCCGCCACCTTGGACATAGAGCATATCCTCCGGGACACGCAGTCCATTCACATGACCCACTTTAATTGATTTCTGGATCACAATGGGATTTACTGCGCATAAAACGATTAGAGAAATCAACGGTTTGTAAGGTAATGTCTTACGGTCTTTAATCCTACGGTGTACCGAAGGTAACCTTGTTTTAACTTGTTTTCTCAACTCTTTACTTACCAAATTTGACAGTTTGCAGCTCCTCTGAACCATTCAACCTGTAGCTGTCGCTTACCAAATGCTCTAATGTGTAGTTGTTCAGTCGTCCCTCGAGGAGTACATCCTGATGACTTTCCAGAGCTGCCAGCGTTTGCATTGCTGTGAACTGTTGATCTCCGACATTCTCTAACCAACAGTGTCCAAATCGCAGAGCTTGGATGCCATTCAAGGAGGAGCTAAAGCTCAGATTGCTAATGTTGACTGCATGGCGAAATGTAAAGTCACCTACATATTTAATGTTGCCGGCCAGTTGCTGCAACTGCTGTTCCACTTGTGCCACACTTGCATTGTTCAAGTGACCCCTGAGCCATACATTTTGTGCATGGATGGTGCCATTGAAATTGGCTGGAAGTTGCCAGCTCCGCAAGCGTTGGGCTCCCTGTTCATAGAGCTCGTTCAGTGTGTGATTGTAGAGTGTGCCATGCATGTGCAACTGCTCCACATTCACTTGGTCAGCCTGTAGATGATCCACATACAGATTGGCATTGAGACGTTGTTCGCCCGTGTGACGCATGTACTCCTCTAATTCTAGTTGATTTAACTGCAGCTGTGTGACATTCAATTGTGGCACCTCTAAGGCGGACAGTTGTATTGGAAATTTGAGGCTTTGATTGGAAC
The DNA here is from genome assembly GCA_035044365.1 of Drosophila neotestacea. Lineage (NCBI taxonomy): Eukaryota > Metazoa > Arthropoda > Insecta > Diptera > Drosophilidae > Drosophila > Drosophila neotestacea. Next base: position 1,067,309 of record JAWNMD010000270.1, read on the forward strand.
TTTTCAACAGCAGCTGCTGTGATAATTGATCCACATGTATATCATTCAGTATGTTTACCTCGCCGAAGCCCTTACGTATTGTTAGACTCTGTGGCAGCAACTTGGCGCCTTCAATCACTTGCACCTCATCCACATTCAGCTGCACCAACTGTTGCAAATCCTGTGCGTTGATGAAACTCAATTGTGTATCGTTAACATTCAACGGATGTTCAAAACGCAGATTCACTTCCTCCAATTGTTGATCAATTCGCAACGCCTTCTGCAATGTCTTTGCTGCTGATCTCTGTGTGCTTGCCTGAAGCAAATCCTGTATTTGCAACATCTGTTCAATGGTTACATCTCCATTTATTACATAGTCACCCTGCAGTTCCAGCGACTGATGTGTCACCTTCATGGGTGACATGGCATTCAATTCAGCGCCAAGCAATTGACCCTGTAATGATTGTTGATTGAAATTTAAACAATTTGTTAGTTAAATATTGTGATTCATTTTGATTGCAGTTATTGCACATTTTAAAATGTTAAGGAACAAAAATCTATCAACAGACTCATCTCAAAACTCACCGCAATTGTAATAGGTTCCAGAACGCGTATATTTTCAAAACGCTTGGCACCCACGATAATCTGTGTGTGATTTGCTTGATGGAGCAGTACATCAAGGCGCTGACGATTCACATGTATGTGATTGAGACGTTGATTGATGATCAGCTTGTTCACTTCAATGGGCTGAGAAAACTGTACATCCTGTTGCACAATATAATCTCCACCATCGATGGAGATGAGTTGACCAAGCTGACGATCGTTGATCTCATTGCTGTTGACCAGGATTGCCTCCGTCTTCAGATTGCTTATGTCCACGGGAGCTTTGATAAATTGTACTTGGTTATCGCGACGCTTGAGTGTCTGTTCCACCAGTTGTGTCCAGTTGAGGCCATTGAGGTTGCCATCTAATTGCAGATCCTCCAAGTTGAGCTCATCCATGATGGGCAGTTGTTGCTCTGCTCCAGTCGCTTCTTTGTACTCATCGCTTACATAAATCTTAGTGGCATTAACTAAGTTGTAAACTGGATTTTCTTGGTTGACTCCGTTGATAAGTTTCGCTTTTAAATTATCATGCACTACCAGTGTGCCCACTGTTATCTCATCAAATACGTGCTCTTCCCTGGGCTGTCTTTCTGTTGATCGTTTAACAGGTTGTCGCTGCATCTCAACTACATCATGTTCCACTACATCGAGTGCCCTTTTCGCATACTGCAATGCATCCCAATAGTTTGTGGACAGATGTTGCTTCACGTCCACAAACTATGGCGTAGATACATGTGGATAATCATAAAAAATTCAATATACAATTTATATAGAATGTTTTAGGAGTCTAAAACACTATTTATTCTATAATTCATTATTTATTTAGTTATGTATTTCTTGGGAATTTTGTAAATAAAACTGTTGCCCAAATACTGAAAGATCTGAGTCAGAATGTTTCTTTCTCTATCTTCGTATTATTTTATAAGAATTTATTTAAACTACTTACAGATTTGGTATTCACTCGCTTAACATGCATTTGTTGTACTCTCTTTTTCCGTTCTTCGAGCTTTTGCTGTAAACATATCATTTATTGATAAACCTGAATTACTTTTCCATTCATTTATTAACCTGTAAGGCCTGTAACAATTTGTCCACGTTGACGTGCTCCAATCTTTTTGTTTGTTCACGTGCCCAGTCGATAATTTCTTGACGCAGGATATTTGCGTGTTCGTCCTGTTTGTAGAGCGGTTGGAAAATGTTTGTCTCATTGGCAGCCATATTTTCATTGGCAATAACTTTAAAAAGATTTAGATACTAAATATGTTGGATTATTAATTGAAAAACTCACCTAAATAGCTTTGTTCATTCTCCTCGTAACTGCGCATGCGTGCCACGCCTCTGCTGAATGCGCCCTCCGTGAACTGTACCGTTGACTCCTCAAATTTCCAATCGTTAAGGTTATAAATTTTCACATCCTGCTTATTGCAGGCCACAAAAAGCAGAAACTTTTCGGAAATAACATGCTGAAAATTATTGCAAGTTTAATATTATCTAGCTATGTACTTTTAATTTTTTTTATGATTCCTCTATTGAAGTCGATTGAACAAAAAACATGTTTTCACATATGGTATAAAGAAAATGGTCTAAACATTTTTTATTACTTGTATCTAATAATATATGTAAACTGTAGCCTCTTTCCACAAGGCTTAAGTGTTTCTAGATATGTTCACCTATCGGTTTTCTAGCTTTTCACCATAAATAAACAATTAATAAGGCCTTTAGGATTTTAGGATTTAGAATAAAGGATCACATTTTAATAGTCAGTGTACTGTACTTACAGTCACGGGCAGAAAGCGTTCCAATGCAAAGAAGCTCAGTCGTTGGTAGGGCACAAACTGACCCTTATCGTAGACATAGATAACAGTATCCGCCTCTTTTGTGGCGCCACCAACAACAGCACCACTGGAAACTGTATTGCCGAGTATGAGAAAGTGACGACGACTCACTTCATTCACCGGGAGACTAAAATACTTGACATCGACAGCGCCATTGGAGCGAAGTCTTTGAAAGAGCTGAAAGCGACGTGCGGTGGCATCGTATTTGTAGATCTCGGAATGCGTGGAGGTGCGTCCATCGGCACTCGCATAGTTGGCCACCGCCACGTAGTCGGCATAATCAATGCCAAAGGCTTCGAGGCGTCGGGCATTGCTGCATGGAATGGAGCCAAGACGTTGAAAGGTGCCTCCTGTCCACTTGAAGTAGGGACAACGTTGTTGCTTTTTGGCACCACCTTCATATGCCTGCAATAGCGTTAACTCCTGACTGCTAATCCTCAAGTACATGCCACGCAATCGTTGCTCGGCAAAATACTGAACCGTGCGCATGCTTCCTTTTGCAGACAACTCATAAATGGGCGATCCCTCGCTTGCCTGTTCCAAGGGTTCCGTGTGATTATAGCTAAGTGCCACATAACCAAGTCCAGCATAAGCCAGACAATCCAATGCTACAGCCTTTGGAGCTGGTTGTTGATGCATCAGTGCATAGTCCTTCTCTGTGTCACGCCACACATACACACTAAAGTGACGCGCACCTGCCGCATCCTTGTGCAACGCTGTTGCATACTTTACCGTGGGCAGCTGCAGCATGCAAATGTCCAGTGGAAAGGGAACTGGCACAGATGCAACACGCACGAGGCCATTAAAACTGTAGCTGGCTAAGGAAGAAAGACGATAAAGTTAATAAAATTACTTAAATTATATTACATCGTTGGGATAGGGATTAAAATCATGGAACATAGATATGAGTAAAAGTAAACATAATTATTAAATGTCAAAATCTGTAATTAGAAAAGGCGTAGAAGTTGAGAAAGTTTAAATAGTAACTGATATGGTTAAATCAGAATATAATATAATTTTATTGATTTGCCAGCAGAAATTAGCAGGTGAAAGGAGTAGGTGGATATGATATAATATGATAGGGAATTACTAAATCTGTAGCTATCATAAAAAATTGATTGAAAGTTAAAAAAACTATATGAAAACGTTAATTAGGTATTGAATTGCATGGGCTATGAACTTTTAGAAAATAGTGAAACAGACAATAAATTTCAATTTGAATCTTAAGATTGAACACTTTATAAAATTCTTCAAATCCTTAAATCCATTAAGGTACTTTTTTTCAGACGTGGCCACAATTATTTTCTTTAAAGTGCAATCCCTTCTATAAATCATTTAAGGATCAAGAAAATCTCCAATAAATACTAGAAACAATTAGTTATGATAGCAATTTCTGTATCCACAATGTTGTTCTCTCACAATCAGTGTTGATCTATTTGTGTTTAAGTTCGGTCTGAGACTAAACCCAACAAAAACAACTCTTTCTCAATTCTCGCCAGCCGTGGCCATGGAGCTGGATAGCTATCGGCGTTGCATTGGCCAGCAACTGGAGGAACTGGAGCTGCTTAATTCTATTTACTGTGGCGACGGCGAGCTGCAATTGCTCGATGCCGGCGTCATTGCGGATTTTAATGAGTTCTTGGCATCAAATTCAAGTCCAGACACACTACGCTCCCACCTGGAGTACATCATCAAGCTGAGTTTGCCAGGAAAGCGAAATGTGGATGTGCGGATTGAGTTGCCACATTTGTATCCATTGGTAGAGCTGGCTAGGATTAGTGTAAACACAACGCTGCTGGACAAGATAAGGGAGGAGCATCTCAAGACCGATATAACCAAACATTTGGAGGAACAGGGCAATGCAGAGGAGCCATATATTTATCAATTGCTCAGTTGGCTGCAGGAGCAGATAGAAGCCTTATTGTTGCGTCCATGCAATGAACTTGAGACTTCTTCGACAGAAAAGTTAACCAAAACACATCTGGAACGGCTTTGGTTGTACTCGCATCATATTAAGTCGAGCGCCAAAAGGCAGGAGATATTACGACAAGCCCGACAATTGCAGCTTACCGGATTTTGTAGACCCGGCAAGCCGGGCATCATCTGCGTCGAGGGACAGACAGAGCAGGTTCAGGAATATTGGCGCACAATCAAGGCGCTGCGTTGGCAAAAGATCAGTCTGGTCAAGACGGAGCAGCGTCAACGGAAGCGTTTTTTTAACAACTTTAGTGAACAACTCTTTAATGCCAACGATGGCGAGGAAGGTGTCATGAACACGGGACAGTTTATCAAGTTTCTAGAGGCACATGGCGCGGGCTACATGAAATCCGAGTTATTTGGCTTAGACTGAACTTTCTCTTGCACTTGTTCAAATTCTATGTTTAATAAAATTGTATTGTTGATTTGCAAAAATTGAAAACCTTTGTCGAAAAATTGCTGCGTGTCGCGTTTTTGTAGTCGCATCGATTCCTCGTCCAAATCCGAGCCCAGCCGATAACTAGGATAACTTTCCTGGAAGCGTACCTCAAAGGCGGTTATATGCTCCCACAATATCAACAAAAATATTAATATAAATATTATACGAAACATTTTTAATTCAAGACACGATTAACACTTAACACGTGACAAATTAAACGCATACTAAACTAAGCTTTATAACGGCTTCGAGAATAGTAGAAAGCTCTTATAGATATGAAGATAGTGATAAAGGGGAAAAGAGAGAACATTTGGCAACCTTCAGCTGTTTTAGCTTGTACCCTACCACAGGGTCTTTTGATTATGTCAGCCAAAATGTAACGCCTTAAAGAAAGTTTTTGGCTTGTAAACTATAAAAACTTGACTCTTATATGATTGATGTTGGTCTATGATTTAAATATTTAAAAATTAAGTCGTTATAATCAGTCAAAAATATTAATGCTGTATAAAAAAACTTTAGTTTTCAAGACATTTTAATCAACTTAACCAATTGTGTGCTCTTTTATATTTACTTCGCTGCCATTTTTTTAATCTACAAGGAAATGAAATCTTCGGTCAGAAAAGCGAAAGGACTTTGACTTGACTACTTCATAGATCTTAAATAAAACCTTCTCCGTCGATTTGTGGCACTAAGTAATCTTCGGGATTCTCACAAAACTGTGAAGTTTCCTCCAGCTTTTTAGTTTTCTTTGCTGTAGACTCTGTTATATCCTCTTTCAGTTCCTGTGCCGAATTTGCTTGTGGACTTTTGGTGTTCTTCCGTTTTATGAAATCACAATAGAAACAACGATGGATCCTTTTGGGTTTGCTTCGCTTGATCCACGATATTTGGTTGTAGGCACGCCTGAAGTTCTCATTGTTGTAGCCATAGATGATGGGATTGACGGCGGCATTGACAAACATGAGGTATTGGGAGATGTACCAAAAGAGTTTCATGCCACTGTCAATGGTGGTATCGGTGCTGTAAGATTTGGCACGCAGCACCACCAAAATGGTGAAGGGTAAACGCAGCACCACAAAAACAATAACCACAATGAAAAGTGTTTTGGCCACACTGCGCTTATAGCTGACAGTCAACGGATGCTCTCGACTCAAGACACGTTTCTCATAGCGATCCAGCTAAGATTTGGGAAATGAGAAATATCAGAAATTTACCTTTACGAGGTGGTGGATTAAAGTTGAGTTTACCTTGATGAAGATAGCCGTGTAGCAGATGAGCATAATGCCCAATGGCAGCCAGACCAATACTGTAATCAGTACATACCAATATTTGGGCAACACATTTGTATTCTCCTTGCAATAACGCTCTGTAAAGTTACGCCAGATCCGCACCTTGTAGACCCGATAGATGGCCAGGGGGAGAGCAAGAAGTACACCCGCTAGCCAAGTGCAACCGATCACAATTCGTGCCCCACGCATCGTCAATCGGGTCTCCTGTGGCAGCACAATGGCTGTCAGACGATCATAACTTACGGCTGAGAGATTCAATACGGCTGTTATCAAAAATACCACCACCAGAAAACCTTCCAACTTGCAACCAACACAACCCAACTGATAATTCTGATAAAAGTCATTGATCATGAACATTATCGGACAGAAGAGAAGAGTCGAGAAGTCAGCTAAAGCCATATTTGCTATGATCATATTGGTTGCTGATCGTAGCGATCGATTTGTAACAATCAGATAGATTAATATAAAGTTTCCATACAAGCCGAATGCGATCAATGGCACAAATAAACAGATCTTCCAGGATATATTTACTATCGATTTGTGCAACCAAATGCGTTCTGTGGGGAAATCCCACTGGCTAAAGTCGAACTAGTAAAATAATTTGGATTATTTGACAGTTATAAAGACTTTAGTACTACGCACCTGAATGCTGCTATAATTAGTCGTATATTCAGTCATTTTAGATGCTAACTGTTTGAAGTCTGCGGGCCAACTGATTGGCAGCTGCTTCTAACAATAAGTAACATGCAAATTAACATGACCATTTATTGATCCTGTGTAATTCACTTAACTGATAGATAAGGCTATTAACACTTGTCACTGATAATGCATTGCTAAAAGCATATGAGTTTGACGCTTCCTATGCGTGGTCGTTGTTTACCTATAATAATGGACAGACAAAGTGTTTACCGCCCCTCTTTGCGATTCTCAAACAAACGGATGCTTTATTCTTTTCTAGGTGATTCCTACTAGAATAGTATAATTTTGTATAGAATATGCTTGTTTTGTTAAGGTGATTAACTGTTTTAAGCTTAATTTCCTTTAATGAAAGGTTGTTTTAAATTATGTTTTGCACTTTAATATGTTTCTTTTGATCGGTGGTCTTTCCATTAAATTTTATTAGATCTCTAGTCGATGTCCAGTTTACGAAAAGATCCCTCAACACCGAACAGGGTGTCGGGACTCATCCGCTTGCCGGGACGCAGTTGCTCGTTAACTCCATATTGACTATCCTCCTTGAAGTAATCGTTATAGGCAATCATTTCCTTTTCCATCTGGACTATAATATCAGCTATACGTCCATTACTGCCGCCATATTCCTCAGGCAGATACTCGCGTGGTATTACTTCATTAAGCTTTTCCAGATTCTTATAGACGTAGAACTAGGCAAATAAATACAGAGTAAAGAGTTGAAAATAAATATATAGTCATTAAACACTCGAGAGTTCTCTAAAATCATCTATAGGAAATTTCCCTGAAAATAAATGATTTACTTATAAATGAAACTGTTACTGATATTGAGAAGTTTGACTTTGAGTTAATCTCAAGTGCTTTTTGGTGTTGTCAAATAAAAATTATTTGATAAGCGATAGATAAGGGACTAATACACTCACATTAAGCAGGATTATAGACAAATAAATCGATTAACTAATATTGTCAAGCAATATTAAATTACATTGCTAACTTTGTAAATATTGTTTATGGTGATCGTCTGGCAAATGGTTTTGTTCTTTATAGAGAAGCTCAAGTGTACTTTTTTATATACTTACTCGGTTTTGCAGCTTGGCTGGCATTAGACTCTTGGCTAAGTTAAGCAATGCCGCCGCCTCCTTGGGACAATTGATGAAATGAATACCCTTTATACGTGTCGGTTGTGCCTTTTCGGCAAATACACCCAATTTTTTTATAAGCGATAGATCCATTTGAGCCAAAAAACTAAGACTCATGCCGGACAGATCGAGAATCTCAATGTAGCCACTGATGATGCTATTGTCATCGTCGTTTACCTGTCGCTCCAATAGAAGCGTCTGGTACCGAAAGAGATCGAACAGCTTGAAGACTTTCGGATCAAATTTGGAATAATCTGTCAGTTGGATACGTGGTCCGCCGGGTCCAAAGGGTTTGGGTAATCGCACATATGTGCTGTAAATAAGTTGAGAAAGTGTCTTGATAAGATTCTTAAGGTGGTTAACATTTTAAACTAACCCAGTACGACACAGGGCAATGTTTCTCTCATCCATTTGTCGATTAGCAAACAACTCCGGCATCATTGTCTTGATGGTGTAGAAGTGATCCAGTTTGGATTTGGCCTTCTCCAGACTGAATTTGCAGCCACGCAGAAAGGCAATGAGGAATTGATCATCCTGGCGACACTTAAGATGCGGTTGCTTCGATAGCCAATCTCTTAGAGCCTGCAAATCCTCCGGAACACGTTCTTCCACCTCGTTCAGCTCCGTTGCCGCAATGTGGCGCAATTCAGCGTTTAGTGGACGTATCTCGGCCATAACCTGCACCTATCTATATCTCAACTGGGCGTCGTGGCAACTCTCCGACAACTAAAATAGTCTGCTACTGCCAAATAATCAATAGACGCTAATCTATTGCCTATAGTATGGTCAATCATTTGCCTGATAATAACTGCTAGTTGCCAGAATCCGGGTGCTATCGTACTCTGCTTGTTCTTAACTCATTTTAAACCTGGCGACGAGCGTCATTAGAGTTGATTAGATTGACTTAAGTTCAAGAATCATGCTTATTAGTTGTTAACGGAAACAGAAATTGCAGCTGTTTCAAAAAGATTAGACAAGGATCTAAAAAAGGTCGGGGTCGGGACTGGGAATCGGTTGGGAATGGACAATGCAGCTGTAAAAGGGGTGCACAAAAAATAAAACAGTTCAGTTTTGTTGATATCGTCTGTTAATCGAACCGCGTAACCGTTATATGTACCTTAAGTCTTATCTTATCGCAGAACTAGAGCTGCACAGTGTCCCGAATGCAGATGTTAAGTTCATCAAAAAGCTGTTTACAAATAAAGTTCCTAAAATCTTGCAGACTTATATCTTTAAATATAAATAAATACAACTCAAATTGTAGCTGCTCTTTACCGAAATTTTCTAAGACAGGCGCTGTTCTTTTTATATCTTGTAAACATATAATCTTAAGTTTTCTTTTAATTCGAATTTCAGACTTATTTAATAACAAAATATAAGAGTCCGTTTTGGTCAAACTTTTTGTAAATTTAGGTAACTTAGTATAAAAGCGAAGAGTTAATTTTTTTTATAAGCAGATCTGGTTTTTATCGACTGCTAGCCACCTGGCTAGTAACTGTTCACATCACCTGATTTTTTATAATCTTTCGATTTATAATCTTCATATTCTTAAATAAAAATTCTAATCTCCTGCAAAGTATATTGCATCAGCCATGTTTAAATTGACAGCATACCAATTAAAGTTGGGCCACTGTGCAATGGTAACGACAACCGTCGATTCACAACTTCTATTGCTCCAGTAAAATGCACACTTGTCTCGGCACATAGAAGTCGGCGCCGACTTTGCTATTAGTCGTGTATCAGCCTAGATCGAGTACACAAGTCTCTGAAACTCTTTTTTGGACAGAAACACACAGAAACACATAAACACACAGGCTTTTAAGTTTCGATTACAAATTTGCAGTTATTCTAGACTATGGCCAAAATACGAGAGCTTGTGCCGGAACTGGCGGAAGTGGCGCGCACGGAGCTTAAAGAGGATGCGGCCAATAGAGATGCACTCATTGTGGCATTTCGCACATGGATCAATGAACAAAACTACCTGGAAGCCCGTACCGATGATCAGTTCTTGGTCGCATTTCTGCGCGTCTGTAAATGGGATTTGGAATTGGCCAAAAAGCGCATAGTATTCTTCTATAACTACAAGTCCAAGGAACGTGGACTCCTCAAAAGTCGACTTGTCGATGACAAACTGCTCGAACTGGCCAGATCCGGGTAAGTTCTTATCAATCTTCAAATACAACAAGTTGAAGTTGATTAATTGTGGTTTCTATTTATTATATTTTAGCATATTTGCTACGTTGCCAAATCCAATTGGGCCTGGAGGTCCGCGTATTCATTACACACGCATGGGTCACATTGAGACTTCCAAGCACAGTGTTACGGACATCTTTCGCTTCCATGCCTTCCGCTCCGAGATTGAGATCAATACAGATGATAATTGGAACATTTCCGGCGTTGTTGAGATAATGGATTTCACTAAAATACCATATTCACTGTTGCTGCAATTCGATCCGAGCATGTTCCGGCGCATGAATGGCTTCCTGGAGCATGGCATACCCACGAATTTAGTGGCCACGCACATTGTGAATGCCTCGCGTGAAACGCAATTTGTGCTCACTGTAGTCCGCAATGTGATGAAACAGAAGGAATTGGTTAGTAATCCCCTACTCCTATCATATACACATATCTTTACTAATATATCTCTTTTAATTCCAGTTACACATACATCCCAATGTCGAGTCACTTGCAAAGACAATTGGCAAGGAGTACCTGCCTGTAGAGCTGGGTGGCGAAAATGGTTCCCTCAACGAGGCCATGTCCCGATACGAGGCACAGCTGAACAGCTTTTCGAGCTACTTCAATGATGACGAGCGTTACGGTGTCGATGAGAAACTACGTGAGGCCAGTGAGAAGGAACAACTTAATACGCCGCTTGTCGCTGCTGTTACCGGAGAAGACGGTTCCTTTCGCAAATTGAACTTCGATTGAGGCTGTGGCTTGGGCGGTTAATTGTATATTCAAATGCACATACTAAACACACCTCACTCTCTCTCTCTCTATAGATATATGTATACCCTATATATATATATATACACCTACCCATACATATATGTACTACAATGCTATAGCGAACTTTGGTCATAGCTGAACCTGATATTTTATAACAATTCATAGAAAGCAACATCGAAACTAAAAGCAAATTGAACAATGTTACAAAAAATACAAAAACAAAACCAAAACCAAAAAAGTATCGAGTGCACACTAAAAAATGAAATTGAAAAAATGAACAACAACAAAAAAAAACGCCATCAAATGGCAAAAAAAAACCTCATGAATGTCGATTATAATTTATTGTCGTTCTTATCTAAGTATGTACATGCCCCCATGTCTATCGATGGATGATTGGATAGTCGCCCAAAATTATTCTCGCCGCATTTCGCTCACTTTGAACGTCTTCTACTTTATACTTAAACTATGCTAAGTTGTTGGCTTTTATTTTAAACATGCGCGTACGCACATACTACATACAAACATACAGAATGCATATGTATAATTTTTCGATGATTTTTGCATTAGTTAAGTGTCGTTTCTACTAATTTTTGATACTAGTTTACACATATACATACAGATATATATATATATATATTTAGTATATACATACTACAGATATAATTGACAAAGTATTGTAGCGCGACCCATGTTGAGTACGTTAATAAATTAAAACGAATTTGTTTAAATGTCAAAACAAAAACACATCTGAAACCAAACAAATGACACTTTTCTTTGATTTCTATAGTAATTTATGAGCTTATCATTTGTAACTGATAACAAACAGATAAAGCGCCGATGACGTATTCAAAGCGTTGGGTTTATGTTTCGATATTATCTGTGCTTTAGATACAAGGTTTGTGATATGTAATTTTTTTGACACTACAAGGTTGTTGACAAAACGGGCAACAAAATTCACTTAATCATTAAGGAAACACCAAATTGACATTTGGAATTCCTGCTAAGCAATATTCAATACGACAAATATTTATTTGTCATTTTAAATTGGAAAATTATCGCGCGCAACTTACCATACGGTGCATTATAAGTGTGAGTGAGACATCTGTATAAGCGCATACCTCAAGTGGCTAACGTCGGCAACAGTGTTGTAAAGCAACGCAATTTGAACTTTGTACCACCTCCAGCTGATTCTATCGGAGCTTGACAAATTGTTCGGTTAAATTCGTCAACATGGCCATGAAGTTGTACTATGATTTTTTGTCGCCACCATCGCGTGCTGTGTGGATTGCATTGAAATTGGCCAAAACGCCATTTGAAGATTGCCCCGTTGCGCTGCGCAAACGTAAGTTTAACTGCAATTGCAGTTGTGAGTTGTTACCGGCAGTTCAAAGCTCAATTTCTTTGCAGGCGAACAACTGACCGATGAATATAAGAGCATTAATCGTTTCCAGAAGGTGCCCGCCTTGGTGGATGGTAACTTCCATTTGAACGAAAGCTCGGCAATGGTGCGGTATGTAAGCCATATGTCCAATCTTAATAACAGCTGGAATAATTAATATAATTGCAGCTATCTGGCAAATAAAAATAAACTGAATGAGCAACTGTATCCGAAATCTATTGAGGATCGTGCACGTGTGGATGAGTTCTTGGACTGGCAGCATTTCAACTTGCGACTGTATACACTCATGTACTTCCGGGATGCTTGGCTCTTTCCCATTAACGGAATTAAGCCCAAACCAAAACCGGAACAAGTCGAAAAGTTAGTAAAAGATGTGGAAGGATGTTTGGGTCTGCTGGAACGCTTGTGGTTGGACAAGGACTTCTTACTCGGAGACAAACTTACCATAGCTGATTTGGTTGGGTCCTCCGATATTGAACAATTAAGTAAGTTGCTTTACATTGTTATCCTTTCAAAAATAATACTATGTACTCTAATTTCTAGGGCTTTGCCAGTACACTGTAAATGAAAAGAAGTTCCCGAAGGTGGCCAAGTGGTTGGATCGTGTGCGTGAAGCTTCTCAACCCTACCATGAGCAGGCTTATGCTTTCCTTCACAAAAAATCCAAGCAAAAAGTCGAGGCCAAACTTTAAATTCTTGTTCCTGAACCTGTTTAGTCAAAACTGCATTTATGTTTGATTTATTTCCCCGTATAAACCAATTTTGTTGTGTTCTAATTTACTATCTATTTATTTTTGTGCTTTAAATGGATTTTGTTCTTTTCAGCAACATTAAGAAATTATTGTTTACTTTATAAATACAGTACTAAAATTAGATAAAGAAACTAATCAATGTCCAGTTTACGAAATGATCCCTGAATGCCGAAAAGCGTTTCGGAGTTAATAGGTTCGCCTCGGCGCAGCTTCTCATTTGTGCCATATGCCACATCCTGCTCAAAGAAGTCCGTATAGTCAATCAATTTCTGTGTCCAAGTATCCAAAACATTCTGTATGCTGCCATTAGTGCCACCATATTCAACGGGAAGACATTCCTTGGGCACATACTGATAAAGTGTATCAAGTTTGGAGTGAATATGGAACTAGAAAAGTAAGAATATGTTGTAGACAAGAAATCGTTACTTTATGATCATCTTTACTCACGCGTTTGCGTATCTTGTCGCTCATTAAACTCTTGGCTATGGACATGGCCGTCTCGGCGGTGGAAGGTGCGTTGATAAAGTGGAATCCTTTGGGTCTATAAGGTAGAGCTTTGTCACCCAGCACGGCAAGTTTCTTGATCAGCACCACGTCGAACTGGAACATGTGACCGGCAGTGACGCCTTTCATATCAATAATCTCAACGAATCCAGATACCATAGCATTATCATCTTCACGTATTTGTATTTCCCCCAACATGGTATTCACTTGCATCACCTCGGCAATGGAATACTTGTTCGAATCGTACTGGGCATAACGTGAGATGTGTATACGTGGCCCGTCAGCCTGCAGTGGTTGCGACAGTCGCAGCAGGCAACTAAAATTGGAAAAGATTGAATAAAAGCTAAACTTGGTTTACTTGGAAATCTTAAGAACTTACCCTGTTTTCAGAATGTTCAACTGTTTCTCGCCTACGAAGCGATTCTTGTAGAGTTCCGGAACTGCTCCCCGCATCGCATAGAAGTTGTCCAGCTTCAGTTTGGTCTTCTCCAGACTGTACTTGCAACCGCGCAGAAAGGCGACCAGAAATTGTGCATCCTGTCGAGCCTTTAGATGTGGCTGCTTTGAGATCCAAGTACGAAGCGCTTCAATATCCTCGGATATACGATCGGGCACCTCTCCGAGTTCCTCTTGCGCTTTCAGTGCCAACTCGGCGCTCAATGGACGCATGGCATTGTTATCAATGGATTGATTGGACGACATGGTTGAGATTGAGTTATCTGTTATCTGCATAGATATGATTAAACATATAACTTTGATTTATTAAAATATGTCTTTTAATAGTGAACTTCCGGGGATCATTTGCACTTGTCATTGTTTCAACTGCCGATTAGATATGGACTAAGGCTACCAGGTGTTATAATTTGCCAAATGATTTGTCATAGATTTGAGCAAACTCTTGGGTAAATACCAAACACGTACAGATAACGATTATAAAATGAATAGACACAATTATTTGTAACTGGAGGTTAAGATAGGTAAACCCCTATCAACCATATGGGGCTGGGCCTTGGTTTGTCTTGAGTATGTAGCACAATGCTTAGTTAAATTTTTCATGCGGCTCGACCTTTACTCACAATTGTCTTTAATTTAATATAAGCTGTTATTTATAGCGGCAAGTCTGTATGTAGGTGTATATATATCGTATATATGCATATATATACATATATGGGTATGCGTATTGTTCACGTCGTGCTACGTATTTAAATGTCAAACCAGTAACTACTGAACTCGACTGTGGTCTATGCACGACTGTCAACGATCCGAAATTGTCGTTACCGTTTTTGTATCTGTTTTGGGTTCTCGTTCTAATACTCGCACTCAGAATCGGGTTCATATTCGGACTGGGAGGCGGACTCTTTGGTGTCGTCACGGGTTATGACGCATGGACTAATGACAGTTGTTTCTATTGAAGAGTCTACACTTTCAAGAGCGGGAGAATTGAACCTGTTGGGACTTACGGAAGCGATTGTTACAAGAGCTTAACAACTGATAAGATAAAAATAGGAAAAATATTTAAGTACTCATTATAGAGCGATCAACTCAATGGGACAACTTCTCAGCCAAGATGTTCAGATTCACTTTTATATACACACTTATGGAATATCCGTAACATCTGTTTATTCTCTCAATCCACTCGACACTGTCCCTGGGCTCAGTTATCAATTCTCGGCAGATATCTAAAGCGTTTCCATTTACCTGTCTATAGCCAGATAAGGGCATTATCGTTAAACATGATACATCTGTTTTGTTTTTTAGTATTTCACTCGGTTTTCGGTTTTTACATAACCCAGCAAATTATCAATTCTTATCGCCACATTTTATTTCAGAGATAAACACAAATAAAGCAAATAGAGGCGGTGTGAACTTGGTTTGATCAACTTTGCGACTCGTCACTCTGAAAAAGTACCGTTTTAACAATTTTATAGCCCAAAAAAGCTCATATCATTCGTCATACAAATTAGTCAAACTAATAAACTAAACACGAAGTTATCTTAATTTGCAGAAACTGTATCTCATCGTTGAAAAGCATAAGTTAAACGTATTTTTATCAACTTTATCCTTTTATCATTATCATCACCTAAGGGGAAAGAAACCCATATTGTGTTAGACCAAATATCAGGGATTTGGTTGCTTTTTCTGTTTTCATTAAACTTTAATACTTTAAACTAATGATCTTTAATTACCATTGGTGTCCATTGATTTCCGACCTCAAAATCTACAAGTCCAAACTATACCCTTGCTAAGAATTCCTATTAAAAGAATTCAATTATTTTTATATAGTAATCAAAAGGTTTTTGACAAAGTTATAGTAAATTGACTATATATCTTTGACACCGTGTTTACAAATCAAACTTGGTAGATTTTTAATTAGAAAACGCTATAACGCAATAAAGTTCAAAGCTCAATTCCAGTTTATGTCGCAAATATGTTTTATTTCATATTTATTTCATAAAAATATATATAAAAAGATATTCTCAACTTAAATGTGGGTGTTTAAGTATAAATATACAGAGATACATTTATATATATAGAACTAATGCTAACAAAAAATATTTATAATAATTGTTATATTTGAAATTGTCGATTGGATTTTGTTCATCAGTTTTTGTATTTTAATCAATTCAATCGCACACATAAAATTTATGATAATATCACATTTAAATATAAATAATTAGAAATGTTTATAATCAAATCAAACATAAAATGCGGGCAGCTCATAGCTACTAAGACTCGGGCCAATCTGTTCGTCCGTATGAAGCAATACTGTACTTAATTATAAGGCAGTTGTGGCTGAGAAATTCTCAATTGATTCAGTGCGTAATTATTTACGTAAATCTTTATATTTATATATATTCGTATGACTAAATAGGTATTAGTATTATATATATTGTATAAATTTTGTATATATTTATAAAGTTTATAAAATAGGTAGATGCGATTAAACAATCCTGCTATTCGGCCCAATAGATGGTGTCTGTGTGCACAATTGGCAAGTATTCTTATAGGACAAAACAAGTTTCTAAACAAAAACTTAGTGAAAATTCAGAAAACAGTTTTTAAGGCCGCTTTGTGTGTTGTCTTCGGAAAGGCGTTCTACTGTCTAACAGTATTTTATAATCTTTCAGGCCTGTTTCGAATTACATTTCAGAAAAGACCTATATAAGGTAGTTTTTATATGAATGCGGAAGAGGACTCTAAGGATCCAGTTCAATTATGGCTATACCTAAGCTTATAGCTATATCTTAATTCTTATAGATCAATGCCAGGTTAACCATGTGAGCATCAGTACCATTATCCCAATTAAACTGTGCCCCCGCCTTAGGCAGTCAGCAGAGTTGTTTTCTTCTGTTTCATTCGTTCCAGATACTAATGGGGATGTCCATCGTTGTTCCTCATCCACGTCGTTGACACTCCGTGCACATTGCATCCACATGCGGGACGATAGCTTGGGTCGAGCATGTGCCACCTTCATGCGGTCATCGTTGAACTCCCAGTAGCCTAGGTTCTTAAAGAAATAGGTCTTGCCGTTCTTATACTGGAAAGCTGCATCAATATTATAGCCAACTCCAGCCCAAATGGACATATCCCGTGGATAATCCAATAACACCTTGCCCGTGTTCTCATCAATGCGCCAGTAGAGTGTGCCACTCGTTAAATATGTCCGATTGTTGTGTCCCCAGACAAATGCTGCATCTATGTGGGTCAGTGAAGGTGGTAGACCCAAGGTAGTCAAGGGTTGCGGATAACCGGGTGCTAAAGTGACCGAATCAAACACGTAATACTGACGACCTATAAATAAAGAGGATTCAGTTTAATAGAGAAAACTCTTTTGTTATTTTTTACTCGTTACTTACCTATAAAGAAGACAATCTGCCGCTGTTGATTCTCAAAGACTGCGTCCACCTTGTTGAAGTCTTCGGGTAGTGCGGCCCAATGACGTCGTGTCTCCGTCGGATAACCATTGTATAAGCCCTTTTCACCAATACGCCAAAGGAACTAGAGAGAGGAGAGTTAAGATTAATTCGTCAACTATCTTTCGAATGTTAACTTGTGCTTACCTGTCCTCTGAAGATGAATAACTCGCTGCGTATCATGGAGATGGCATCGTAGCTGGTCATACAACTGTCGGGCTTGGGTTTGCGTGGCTTGTGAGGTTTATGTGGCTTGCTGGGCTGATGAACCGTGGGATAATTGTAGGGTCTATAGGGTGTTCTTCTGGTTGGCATTGTTGCTCTCGTTGTTACTGCTCGCCTCGTTGTTGTTCGTTCTCTTTCGCGCTGTACTCGCTCTCGTTCTTGTTGCTCACGTTCTCGTTGCTCACGTTCTCGTTCTCGATGCTCACGTTCTCGCTCACGTGCTCGCTCTCGTTCTCGCTCCCGTTCACGCTCCCACTCACGCTCTCGCGTTCGATCTCTATTCGGATAATAATTAGGATAGTTGTTGGGATAACGATTGGGATAGTAAGTAAGCGGACGCATTGTGGTTGTTGTTGTTGTTGTGGTGGTACTCGTTGTGTGTTGGGGTCGATAAGGTCCCCAAACTTTCTCCTTGGCCCCATAAAGCTCCTGTATGCCATTACGATCATCATCGGGCAGCTTGCCATCCACCTCATTGTTCTGATACCAGGGAAACATGACCGCATTCGAGTCCGAGGAATGTCCCAAGCCCAACGAATGACCCAGTTCATGGAGGGCCACATTCAGAAAGTTGGTGCCTGCAAGATAGCGAATAAAATGCGACTGGTTAATGGCAACAACGACTGACACAAAGGCAACGACATCTCCGTCGCCTTGACGACTTTGTAAGTGGCATAAAAATGGCGTCGTTGCAACATTTTGCAGCAAAAAACACAAGTAAGATACATTTAGAAACAAGTTCTTGACTCGTATTTACCCTGTACTACTCTGCCCTACACAAGAATTGAAAGCTGAGGCAATATAGAATATATGTATGTATTCAATACACCCGCTTAAAGCTACTTTATGGCTACAGGGCATGAAAATGTTCATTGCTGCGTTTGCCAACGTCACGCGTCATGCTGACAATTTTTTATTGGCATTAAAAACCATTAAAAATGTCGACATTGGGTTGAGGTTGGAGATGGCAGATTGGAGCTTGGGTCTCAGGGTTTGTCATTGAGGTTGCAGTGTAAGATGAGACATACAGCAGCGGAGTTTTCAGTGGCTGTGACTGTGGCTGTTGCTGTTGCTAGGGCCACGATTTATAACGCTAAATTACAAAACGCATGCAGGCAGTCAGGACAGTGGGGACAGTCAGGACTACAGGCTGCAAGGGGCAAGGAGGGAAAGCGGGCAGTCAGCCGGCGCCAGTTGCTCATTTGTTGTTTTGGGTATTGAGTTTTTGGGAATTGAGTTTTTTGGGGAGGAAGGGGGTTCCGCCGTATAGCCGCAGCTCCATTGCGCCGTTGCGTATGCAACGTTTATTGATTTTGCCTTGCGTTTTCTGGCTGCGGTTTTGGCGCCTGCAATTTGCCCGCAGGGTTTTTAGCCGCGACGTGACCGCAGCAACAGCAGCTGCCCATGATTATTATTATCTGTTACTATTATTATTATCAAATGTAATTAAATTATGCATTCATTTACTGGCTAAATCATGTGCTGACCACACACACACACACACTCATGCTTACCACGACTATCATCGCTGCTGGCATCAAATTCCCAGGTTTCCTCCGCATCAAAGTGTGCATCGCCGCCACGCCCCACTCCAGGATAGAAGGCGTGTGCCAGTACCTGACCAGGTCCATCAAATTTATAGCCATCGCCGTGATCGCGTCTATGGAAGAGAAAATAAAATCTAGTTATATTTATAGAGTTAACAGCGGCATTGATTAGTCAATTCAATGGCATTGAAGTTACGAGCTGTTCAATATATGTACTTATCTATATAACAAAAAACAGCTGCAACATAAACTCTTTGATTTGAAATTGGTTGTGGCACACACACACAAACACACACACACACATGCCACAACCCACCCCTTAGTTGTTGTCGTCATCATCATCATCATCGGTTTCATGGTTTAATACTTGGCTTATTTATCGTTGCCTGGTTTTAAGTGCAATTTTATGTGTTTGCCCATGGTGCACAAGGTTTATGACACTACATAACGATTTTTCTTTTTATGATTTAACCACCCCCACACCCCTTTTAATACGCACCGTGCAAAAAGAACCTGTATATCCGCTTGATCGCTGTACACTTCACGAAATGTCAACTTGGAATTGTTTTCCCAAACGCGCAAAGCTTGGGTGACCATCATCCGAATCTTGCCCGCATCCGTCATTGACTGATTCACCAAACTGAAAGCAATATAAAAGAATATATATTTTTTTTATAAGTAAACTCCTTTTAATAGTTCAAAATAATGGGATATTATTTTTATTGAAGAAAAGATTTGTGTCATCAGTTAAGTATTAATAAATCGCTTTCACCCGTAAAGTAAGCAAACAATTATTTTAAATTAGAAATAAATTGTTTATAGATTTATAGATTATATATGTATAGAAAATATCAAATGTATTGAATTGAATTAAATTATTTTTATAATTTAATATTGATGCATGCAATAGATTTTAAATAAATTTATTTACTGTATAAACAAAAATATTTACAAGTATTAATAATTATGTCGAAACTCCAAATAAATCTCTGACATTTGAAGAGCACAGAAATTTTCAACGGTTGTTTTCAAAAGCATTTCTATTTAAAATCTCTAGAGATGAACATTCTATAGAAAAATGTAGTTTACCTATGTATATGATAAGATAAAATCATATTTTATTAAGTCAAACAATTGAATTTAAATTAAAATTTAGGAGATTGATATCAAATTTAATATTTAAAGTAACAATGGTTTGTCTAAAATAAAAGCAAAGTACGATTGTTTTACTGAAAATTCCTCAAGTTTTCCACTCAAAACCTTTACCATTGAAAAAGAATAAATTGTAAACTGGGTTTATACTCGTTTAGCCTAAGTAAATTCCATGTGCAAATTCTTTTGCAGCTTTTATTGATCTGTAATTGAATTTGAACTTTGATACAAAGGTATTTATTTATAGTACAAGAAAAAAAATGAGAAATAATTGTTTCTCGCATATTTGACACAACTTTGGCATGGGATGACAACTGTACTTCAAAGTGCATACCAAACAAAGATTCTTTTCTTAGACCAGACACACCTAAGAATTACACACGCCTCACACACACAACACACAAACACACATATTATCTAAGCCCTCATACACTTAATAGTCTTTGCACATTGTTTGCTGACATTTTGGCCTATAACTTTGCCTCAACATGGTCATGTTGCAAAAGATACAAACCGCTAATATGAGGGGACTATGCTTTTACCCATACACACACACACACACAGACATACACAGACATACACACACAAAAACCTAAGCACACTCACATAACTTTCACTTTGTGATGCAAAAATATATTATGTTTGTTGCATATACAAGTAAGTTGACTAGGCAGAAAGAAACACTTTGTCGAGGGGAGGACAGGAGTACAACTGTCACTTAGTTTACTATTTTTGGGAAATTCTGAGCAAAAGTTGGCTACAAATTTTCCTAAAAGGCAAACAACACCGGACTAGAAGGTTTCCTCTTACTCTTAACGCAACTCTTCACTTACGACTTTTACTCGATTTCCGCTTGGACAGAAGGTTTTTTTTTTCTTTCGACCAGGTCTGTTACCTATCCTTGTACCAACAATATCCCTAGCAGATTCTCAGAGCAACACTCTCAGTCTGTAGGTTGTTTCGGTGTTTCAACATTTTATGCAAATTAGTTATGTTTCTTTTATGCCATTGTAGCTGGAGCCACGTCTGTTGCTCTTTACAAAAGCAAAAAGTTTTGTCCTCCTTTTCTACTATTTTTTTTCTTTTCACTGTATATAAATGGGTGTGTGTGTGTGTGGTTTACATAAAATCCCCAGGCCAGTATAGCTGCTCCTGCTGCTGGCTAGTGTCCTGTGTTCCTTAATTTCACATCTATTTTTTCTTCCCCTCTTGCCTTTTAACATTTTTTTTCTGCACTCTTTACTTTTAGCCATTGTTGGCTTGACTTTCTTTTTGTGTTTGCCTTGTTGCTTGGCAAATGTCCTGGCAAAATGTCCTGCTGCTCGTAGTTTCTCATTTGCGGCTGGCTTACAGTGCGTATGCGTGTTTCTGTCAATATGCATTGAAGCGTTTAACCAAAGCGTGCCACGCCCACATGATCGTTTCACTTAAGTGGATTTTTCAGACGTATGTGCAAGTGTGTGTGTGTGTGTGTGTGTGTTGTTTATCCTGCTGCTTTTTGCTTTATAGTTTTCCAATCAAATGGACGATTGGCTGCCCACACGTCGTCAAGTCAGAGACCGTACCTGTATCTGCATTTGTAGCTGAAAATGTATCTGCAGTTTTGAATCTAAGCCTTGTATCTGATTCGGAATCGGAATCTGAATCTGAATCTGACTGCGACATCATTAGCCACACGTACAAATGATTGGATACTGCTGCATGGTCAGTTGACCTGACCTATGCCAGTGTCCTGCCATTTGCCTTCCGTAAGTCTGTATCTTGTCTCAGTTCGTGTCCTGTTCTGTTTTTGCTATGCCCACAGTTCATTTCCATGGGCTACTCTACGACTTTCGACTGTGATTCCGGCGCTTTGCCCAAAACGTGCTCAATTGCAACGCCATTTGTTTGCTTAGTTGTTGATCCGTTTGTCCTTACACGGGGCAGGGGACAGGGACAGGGACAGAGACAAGGACAAGGGGGGCAGTGGCAGGCTCAGCACTGTTACTGCTGGTGATGTGACTCGTTTGCTATTTGCTCAAAGCTTTGTTGTTGTCTCGCAATGGAAAATTAACTGCACTACTACCCCTTTCTCCCCTCCCCAACTCCAGTTCGAATCCTTTCTCATCGTTCATCATGCTCTCCTCTTGCCACCTTGCTGACGAGTCCCTTTGTCGTGCTAATTTTGTTGGTACTGCGCTTTGGATTTAAATGCGAACCAATGCACAGTGTCCTGTGTCACGTAGCCATTTCCAGCTGCAACAACTTTTAGCAGCAACTGTAGCATCTGCTGGAGCCTCTCGCTTTTGACCTCTGTTTGTCTTTGCCATGTCACTTTGTGTGCCGAGCATTTAAATTATTATGAACCCGCCTCGCTAACTGCAAACCAAACCAGTGGGACACCGAGAACATGTCACTGCCAATGGCGTTTAGGCAACGGTTTGTGTTTGAGCTGCTGTTGCCACTACCTTTTGGTCTACAACTTCTCCATCTTCTCTTTCTACTGCTGATTCTGCTGTTGGCAAACGTGTGTTTTGGCCAATTTGTTGCCTTACACGTAAAACAAACCGAACAATTAGCCAAATGGCCGCGCGACTCCATTCGCTACAATTCATAGGCTGAGCTGAGGGAATGGATGACAGCCAGGTAGGGTTGTAATATATTTAAAGCTGTTTTTTATAGTACATTTAATTTTATTCTACTATTTTACTAACAAAGTAAATTAATAACTCTTTTGTTATACTCTTATGTTACCTTTTATTAACGAATGATTTTAATAGTTGATTTAATTTATTGTTATTTTCTTTTTATTCTATTCTATTAATAAATGATGTTAACAAACATGTTGTTCTTTTAAAAATGAAAATTAATATGCACAACTAAATAAATAAATAAATAAATAAATATGGTACATCAACGTTCAATTAAATTCAAATTAAATTTGTCTAATAATTTATTAAAATTTTAATTAACATGCAATTTATTTAGCTGTGTATAATAATATAATTTAAATACTTTTAGTGAATAATATCAAATGTTGACTGATTGTTCATCAATTCTTTTCTTGTTAAATAAGTGTCCTTAAGTCCTCTATAAGTTTCTTTGTGCTTATTGAAAATTCCAAATAATATGTACAATTAATGAGTTAAAATAAATAAATAATTATTTTAAATATACACAATTTAAATTTCATTTAATAGATGATTTTTAAACATTTAAGATAAGATGGAATTTGTTCAACTGTTTTACTTATAATATTTTAGTTTAAATACTTTTATTCAGTAATATTAACTGCTGACTGAATGACAGATTCAAATTAGATATCTATAATTTAATGCTGAACTTTTAAAAATGCTTACCAGAATTGCTTCTATCTCTCTCTTGCTCTTTCTGACAGCGATGAGTTTGTCTAACTTAACTTCCTTTACTTCCTTTATCTATTTCTCACTCACTGACCAGTAAACCCTTGGGGTCAACAATACGTAACCCTTGCCATAACAAATCCCTCTGCAATTTAAGGACCCATCCATTTAATAGTCTTTTTCTTTTAAGTACTCGTATGTTCAAGCAGTTAATGGTGCACTCGCACTCATAAACCAGTTTATACACATCTCTATAAATATACGAGTAAATCGAATCATTTTTGGCTTCCTGTAAATCTGCTCATTTTACACTTTTATTTAAGTTGACTTTCATGCGTTCAGGCATATGGATTAAGGACTTTGCCAACTCATTGAATATCTGATAAGCTGAGTTGCGTTCTTGAAATTGACTTTTAAAAAGTCGCCATACGATATTTAGGTATAGAAAATATCAAAAAAAAAAGATAAAATATTTTAATTTACACACAAACACACACATTGATACACCTACATATGCTCCAGTATTTATAGCTGCCATACAGTGCTGTTAAAAAGTTTTTCGCTAGGGCGACGACGAAAAATTGCTGTTTCCAGGCAAACGCACGCTCTTCAACTTTTTCTTATGTTCTTTCATACATTCTTTTTTTTCTCATTTTTTTTTGTTGCTGTACTTTTTGAGATATTTTTGGAGCCGTTACTGAGCCAAAATCGACGTTTTTAATTTGTGCGAAATTAAGCAAAAAATAAACTCATTTTGTTAGTTCGCTACGCTCATGGGCAGACATTGCCGAAACTTTTTCGATAGCTGTCTAACAACAAAACCAAAAACCAAAAGCATGAAAATAAAATGAAAATGAAAATAAAAATAAAAAACCCCCAAGAAACTTTCGACGGAAGTTTATAGGAAAAAATCCCAGCTAAAATGTGAACGAAATTGTCCCTGGCTCCAGCAGAAGAAAAATCTTTGCGATTCGTAAAAAAAATTGCAAAATGCGCCACCAATTTCATCGATGCCACCAATGCCACGGATAGTACCGTTGTCTTCGCTTGCAGCAGAGCGGCAAGAGGCATTTTCTATTACGCCATCTTACAATACCCTTTATATATTGTTAACCTCATGGGGTAGTTAAGGCTATGACTTATAATAGAGAAGAATAATTTTCCAATCAACAAAAATATTTAACTCAGCTCGTAAGTAAAATATATTCTGCTGGAATCGATTTATAATTTCAGTTTAAAATTATTTTTAACATCAGCAAGAATATTTATAAATTAAATAATATACCCCTCTAAAATTTCTTCTTAATTTATGTTGTATGTTCTTTATTTTTCAAGTGCTTTTTCTTTACTTAAGCAGATCGCACCTTTGAAGTTCATGTTGAACATTTGGAGCCCTAAACATGTTCTGCTCAGTATTAATTTATGTGAATCCGTAGTATTTGATAGTCGTTTACAATTGATATAGTTTGACTTTACTTTGCAAGAGTTTTCTTTGGGAAGGCAATGACTTGGCTGTCGCTTTTCTTTTTTCATAGATGGAAAACATGCAAAAGCTGCCAACGGTGATTTAGTTGTTAGCCGTCGGGCAAACATTTCATGGCTCGATGTGCTCAATTCAATCAATTGGTAACGAAGGGCGAACAAATCGTTGCTGCTAGACAGCCAACAGCAGTTGTTGTTGTTACTCACACTCACACACACACCTCAAACTACCTGCAATTTTAATCAAAAATATATGTGGGGGGATACTTTGTGACATGACTTGAGATAGGCTGTCAGAGATTGGCGTAATGTTGACATTTTGGCAAGTGAAGAGTGACAGCCAACGACTTTTGATTTCCCAATATTAAGAAAAGGGTCATCAAAGGTCTCATTGAGAACGAGAGAGATTTGTAAAACTTTTTTTTTCATTTTAAATCACACAACATTAAAATATTTCTAACTTTAATGCTGTAGTTTATCGCGTTTCATTAAACTGTTAGATATTTATACATATCTATGCTTTTTTGCATTATTTATATTATGCACCACAAATTGCACACAATAAATGTAGTGAAATTTATATTCAAATTAAAAATGTAGAAATGTCTGTAAAACTATATTATTACGTGGAATATGTTGTTTTAAAAGCAGCGTGTTTTTCTTCACTTATTATGCTAATTATCACATTAGATAGTATAAAATGCATGCGTTATTAATACATTTGTGTATCATTATTTTAGTGAAATTTTTGATATGTTTTTGTGGACTCTGCTCTGCTTGCTAAAGTGCGCAATAACTTAAATAATTTAGTTGACATATTCTCACTATAAATGTTTATCCTTTAAGCTCTGTTTATAAGCCCTTTAACTGCAATTTATCGCAGCCTTAACCACCTGGGTATCTGGGTATCTGGGTGCTGGAACACCTGAACACCTGAACACCAAGCCTCACATATATAACTTGAGCTGTCCAGGAATGACAGGAGATAATTACGCTTGAGCTTCCAAGTGGGCACATTAAATATTTAGGTTTTGGCCAGAAGAACCCAAGACCCAAAGGTAAACAAAAAGTCAAAAAAAAGGATAGAAATAAAGTCAATGGAATGTTTTAAAAAAATACTCATACGCAGCAAAGCCAGGTCTAAGGTTTAAGTCTACAAATAATAGGACAGAGCCGAGTAGTTTGTTAGCTCGAACCACATTGTAAGCCCAAGCCGAAAGCCGAAAGCCGAAAGCCAAAAGCCACAAAACCCAACACAAACACAAAAATAAACGAATTTGCTTGAGCTGCTGTCTCATGGCAAATTTAATTAATAAATAATCACAATGTAGCCACAAGAGTAATAACCAGCGGAAACAACAATATAACAGCAACAAAAATATAAGTAAGTATAGAAATGAAAATTGTCATTAGTGTTAGCCGAAATTGACAGACATACTTCACTCACACACTCACACACCTACATCCACACGCACACTCACACTCACACACATGTGTATTGATGGTGGTGAAAAATTACCAAGCAGCTGGCGACAAGTCTCAAGTGTTTAAAATTGCAAATGTTATTTTCACATGCCCCCAAAAGGTAAATATTTGCCACAAGACTCCAAGAGTCTTTGCCACTGCCTAGAAGTATTCTGCAGCCTCAACTTGAGTGCTTGCCCCAAGGGCACACACACACACACACACTCAAATACAGCCACAGCTAGGCACTGAGAGGAGGAAGTGGAGAGAAAGAACATAGCCTCATCATATTGCCTGGGATGTGCTTATAAATTTATTACCAAAAATGATTTTTGCCATTAAGCATTATTAAATTGGCATTTCAAAATTTTATTATGCATACGCAGCTTGACTTTTGTCCGGAGGCCTTTGGAGACGTTGAGCCTCATGCATCTGTGATGAAATTGGCAATAAGAGAATCTATGTTGTTGTGAAACATTTTACTGAAGACATGGGATTAGAAAACAACATGAGATGGGTTTTGATTTCATTAATAAAATTGAGTAAACACTTTAAGGTGTAGTATATCAAATACATAGTATGCAAGATTATATTATTACATAAATAAAAATACTCTTGTAATATATTTTAAAGATTATTTCTACAATAATTTTAAAATTAATTTGAATTGTGTGACTTTAATTGTATTTGCAAGTTATACTTAAGCCACGCTTTCTAACTTTACTCCCATATTTATAACTTTATCTTAGTATGCAATTGAATAGAGATAAATAAAGAGAGAGCTTCTTAATTTTTGATTTATTTTTAGAAATCATTTTCAGTTATTCACTTTAATAATTTCCTTAAGCAAGTTTGACTGACAAATATTTTAGGATAAATAGATTGACTTGCTTTTATTTGAAATCTTTTCAAGTTAATCCTTTGCTGCTCAAGTTTTAGTTGGTCAGTGGTATTAGCTTAGTGGATATTCTATCCTGCTATCGCTCACTCAAGGAGGTTGTGATGGATACCAAATCGAAATAACATCACACCCAGGTTGAGTGAGTCAAAGCAAGACAAAATGTTTAGTTTGATTTTTTTTTAAATCTTGTTTGGTTTGTTTTTTTTTTTGTCACTTTTGCACTTTTCACTAACTTTAACACTTCATTTGCATAAAGTTTGATGCGTTCTACGTTGTCAAACACTCTGTCTCAGTTTTTCACTCTCTCTTTATCTCTATAGCTATCTCTTTCTCGATTCCTTTGCTTAGTCTGTGGCTATTGTCCCTGGAGAAGTTTGGGTCACAAGTTACGCGTGACTTTTGGCAAACAAATTGCATGTTTTATACATTTTGATTTGTAACTCCTGGCACTTCGGCAGTGCCACGCCTTTTTTCCGCCTTCGTCCAATTGGGTACTGGTTCTGTCGCAGGGTTCCTAATTGAGTGGCAGGTGCATGTTTTATTTATGAGCCGACTGGCAATAAAAAAAGGGACGTTTAAATTAAAAATCTCCACTAATTTGACACTTGATTGAATTTAAATTTTTAAATGCTGTAGACGTATACTTTGTATATTCTTGTAAAGGGTCTGTCGATTTTTGTAAGAGGTGTATAAAAATAAAAATCTGAAGGGGTCCTATTTGTGGAAGTTATTTTATAGATCAAATCATGACCAAAATGACATTCCGCAAAACAATCGTTCTATGCAAGTTTAGAGTCACTTTTTTACCTAAAACTGATATTTCTTAGAATCTTTTATACTAATTTGGTCTGTATACTAAATGCTAATTAAAGAATACAACCAGTTGCATTTATTTATGTTCTTTAATTTAATGCTGAAATGGATTTCCGCAAGGGAAATCTCAATAAGCAAATGATTTGCAAGTGTTAACAATGTGACAAATAAATATATATTATGTATACACATACAATGTATTTATGTGATATATATACTTAGTTAAACATATATATATGTATAATCTTGTGTATGTATAGTAAATCCATGGTTGCGAATACAATGAGTATAAGCAATAAATCATAAAATAAATCGCTTACATTCATCGTTGTCAGTTTGCTGCACAATGCTCTCTGCCACTTCCCTTTCCACTTCCTTTGACTGTCTCCTTTTCCGATGCTAAACTAGAATACATGGTACGTCTAACAAGCTGTCACAAAAACTCACAAAGGCCTTGGCTACGGTTAGTGGGTAGTGTTACTCACTGAGAGAACTCACTGGTGTGTGGAGTTTGGGGCTCGGGAAATCTATACAAAACCATTTGACAAGCTGAGACGCAACGCGCCACAACGTGTGGCAAAGTAAGCAGTCAAGCCTGGGTGCCAAATGATGCGCACCGTTCATCGTTATCTAAACTGCAGACGACATCGAGGAAAATGGTGGAAGCAAAGGCAAAGCAAAATGCCACATAAGATGGCGAAGGGGCAAAGGGAAACGGTGTTGCAAGAAGCATCAAAAGGAAGCGACAAGTTCAGGTAAAAAGGAGCAGCCTGGAGCTGGGCGCGCTATGTCACATGCTTTTCAATCAAATTCAAATTTACTCAACACAAACACACACACAAACCCTCACACACACACACACACACATTCATAGAGCAACGCATAACAAATTCAACTGTAAAAATTTAACACATTGCGGCGCCACGTGGCTGAGTTTTAGGTTGAGGTTGAGGTTGTACAAGAAAGCATTACAAATATATACAAATAATAATAAAAAAACATATGCGAATGGTGAAAATTTTATAGAGTGTGCGTATGTGTGAGTGTGTTAGTGTTTCAAGTGTACCAAGCTAATGCATATTTAATATTTATATGAATCTAACATAGGCAGACAATTGCTTAATTCGCACAGCATGCATATTGAATACATATGGAATTTTGATTATAAAGTCAACAATAATTGTCATGGCGTTTAAACAAATATTTGCAATCTCTCCATAAATTGTATGACCCCAATCATTGTGTAACAGAATTTCATTCGTTGTTATCACACATATTTGTCATATTTCATGTATTATTAAACAATTTGCAAGATTTGAATTCAATTTGAATATTAAAGCAAATCTCAGAAGGAAAGGAGTGCAAAGTCCTTAAAAACTGATTGAAGCCATAAAGCTTTAAGAATTTTTTTCACATCCCCGTTTAGCTATATTCTTTAGCTATATTTAAATTTTTTATTACTACTTTTATTATACACAAATAAAATGAAGCAACGAGTGAATTTTGCAATCTAAATATTTTATAGTCTACTTTTATTATTTTCTACGTATATTTTTTAAGGGAAACTGACTCTCATCTTTAGCTTTTTACTTTTGACTTCAACATTTAGTTTTTATTTAAGTAATTAAATATTTTAAAAGTGTAATTAAATTCTTTTCTGTGTATTCTAATCAAATATGACTTTATTTCATCAACTTGTATGTAGTGTAATTAAATAACTAGCATAGCACTCGTTCTCAAATATGGTTTACCATAAAGACGTAGCTTATTTGTGATTTAGGAATAATTTAAATATTTTTGTGTGCAACGAAAAAGTTAGTTTTGTGCATCGAAAAGTTTTGTGCCAACTGTTTTTGAAATCATTTTGCGTGAGTTTGCACAGTTTTGCGGTGGGCCACATACACTTTCCCATGCTCTACTGCATTCTGATGGACCGTTGACTCGTTTTGTTTTGACATTTTTAAGCGCACTTTGTCGGCTTTGATGGAATCAAAACGAAATAAAAAAAAAAACACAAAGAGGAGGAAATGGAAAAATGAAAGAAAAAGTCACAAACAAAAAAAGAGGAGAGAAAATCTCAACTTTGTGTGCTGGCATTTTGCATGTGACTCATTGAGCGCCTGTTTTGCGGTGTTTAATCTACTTTGCTTATGTGCTAACATCCTGTTTCGCTTTTCCGCCTCTCACTGTGTGTCTGTATGTGTGTGTGTGTATGTTTGTATCTGTGTGTGCTGTTGTACATGTGTGTTTATCCTGATTTTGTGTTATTCCCCTCTCGCTCTGTGTCCTCTGCCCTTTTGCATTTGGTAACCAACCAATGTAAAAAAAAGCTTAAGTTGCGTTTCACTGACTTTGAATTTTTTATGCGCACTGTCGACCCTTATTGTTGTTGTTTTGTGTTGTTGTTTTTTTTGCTGCTGATGTTGTTGTTGTTGTTGTTTGGGGGTCTCTGTGCATCTGGCCCCAAGAGCTAAGCTGCTTTTTGCGCTGCTTTTCTGGTTAACTGCATGCCAAAACACCAGAGGTAGCTACTGTTGCACCTCCCCTCGCTCACAATCCACTACCAGCCCCCTTTTCCCCCTTCTGACTGTTTGTTTGCTTAAATTGAATTGCACATTTGAGCGCATTCAACCTAAACCTAAATGCAAATCGGATAATGGAGGTTACCTTTGTCAGGCGACACCAGCAGCTACTGCACTAAATTGTTTGGCATTATAGAGATCCCTCTGGGGTAACTCTAACCTTTCCCCTACAATCTCTTCACTCTCTCTCTCTCTAACTATCTCTCTCTCTCTTTTCACCCTACTCCACCATTTAAATATTGCTATCATAACAACTGCAGCTGCTGGGCAGGACCATAACGCTGGGTATTATCAAATCGTTTTGCATAGCTGAACGGACCAAAAGGACGAACTGAGAATTGCCAATGGCAACGACTTCAAGGTAAAGTCAAAGGCAAATGTAGTAGGGAAATTGAGAAGTTCAGAGAGAGAGAGAGAGAGAGAGATGAGAGAGAAAGAGAGAAGAGAAAGCAAAAAGAAATAAAGACATATTGTAAACATTAAACAGCTATCAGCAGGATACGTTCGACTTTATTGATTTCATCTCTCTACCTCAGACGTCTAATGGCACCATTGTTGGCACTGTGTGTGTGTGTATTTGGGTGTGTGTGTGTGTGTGAGCTGGTGTCAAAAAGAAGTACGTACTTTGATTTTATAACCAAACGAGCGAGCGTCTTAGAAGCGACTTACCTGCAAAAAAAGAAAGAAGAAAATAAAGAAATTGAAATTGTAGTCAATCTATACAAGCGTTATATGGTATACTATATACTTATATATATTGTTATATAAACCCCAACATTTGTACTTTTTTTTTATATAGATTCTTATTTATATTTATTTAGCTGACAACGTAAGCTCACAAAATGCTCGGTTGCTGTGACAACTACTTTGCTTAGTTAGTTTTCTGGGTGTGTCCTTTTACGGTTACTGTTGCTGTTTATATTATCCTCTCCCACTGCCCATATCTACCGACTTTTGCAGTATATTATCACATCTATATATGTATTACATATATCGATTGCTGACGTCGTGAGGCGCAAACAAAACAATTTGTCAAGCAAATGTGCCAAAAACTTGACGCAAAGATGGAAAGTTATAGCTTGAAAGGACCAAAAAAAGTAAAACAGCAGCAAAACAGTCGCTTACTAACGGGAACGGCAGCAGCAGGAGCAGGAGCAGCAAAAAAGTACAGTTGAGCATACTATGACGTAAGCACTTACGTTAAGTTGTCAACCGCTTGGGAGATGTGTCAAATAGAGTTGCACTTTTGTAAGTAATTTGTCTTGCTTCTAGTTTAACGAGGTGCTCGAGTGAGTTACGTGTATTACGTGAATGTTTTGATTACGTCGCGTAAGACTTTTACGTAAGCCATACTATTAATTACGCTATTTATTTAACAGTTTTTTTTTCAAAGCTAATGAGAATAGTAATATTCAAGTAACAACTAAGCCAATATCAATTAGTATATTGTGTTTACGTCACGCAATTGCTTACGTCACTTAAGGAGAATAGTTTAATAGCTAAAATCAATTAGTTGGGTTATGTTTCTTGTGGTAATAATGCCACATTTAATTGCTAATAATTTAGTTGGTTATCAATATGCTTACGTTACATCATACGTCATCTGTCTTATCATCGTAGACACACACACACACACACACTCACACACATTGTAACTATCAAATTATTAGCTTAACTGTAAGTTGTACATAAAACTATGTCCTTTATGCCATTTGCAATCGAAAGGAGGCGACAAAAAAATACTGTTCGATGAGTAATATGCGTTTAATAGCGTGCACAGAAGGCGCTCGAGAAAAACATAAGAAGGACATATGGCCTGTTCTGGACTTGGCCATAAAATCGAAGTGTATGTGTGTTTCCTCTTAGCCCATCAACTTAATGATGCATAATGATATGAGCCACAAGACGCGGCCCATTACCCACACATAATATACACAAAATAGAAACTATTGAAAGAGAGAAAAAAAGTCTCTATCGCCTAAAAGGGGGATAGAAATGCTGTGTGGACTTTGAAATAATTTATTTTTATTGGCATTATAATGATTTCTTTTAGCCACATTTAGTAACAAATGTCAATTACATTCAATTCTATTTATTTAAATTTAATCAAAATATTTAAGCAGCTGGCCAGTTACTGTTTGAGCTTGGCTGAAATGTTGAGTGGCTTTTGAAGTGCAGCCAATTTATCTGTCTATGTGAGTCAATATATATGTACATAGATATGCGTGTATGTGTGTGTGTGTATGTATATTTGTCATGTACACACTTAATGCTGAAAGAGTGTCACTAACAATATCATCACCCTGCTTTCTGTCTGTCTTTCTGTGTGCGATCCTTTGCCCTGGTATTTGTTTAGTGCAGGTGACATTTAAATTAAGCTGCCATCGTTGGCAACGCTAAAAGTGCTTTCATGTTAACCCTCTTCACCACCTCTCTGCACCTTTGCCACATGCTACATATGCGACTACAACGATAGCTCGTTAAATCCAATAAACGTTTGCATTTTTTTTTATTATTTATATGAATCTGTGTGCATCTGTGTGTGCTGCAATTGTTCCTTGCTTGATTAAATTTCTTTGTTTTATTTTCTATGTTTTTCTCTATTTTCTCTATATTTTTTTTCTTTTCTATTTGCTGACAATTAAACTAGCCAATTAAACTTTAGCCTGGACGCAGAGCAGCATCAACAGCATCCCTGGCCAATTGCCCAGACAGTATATTCTTGGGGTCCTGCTTCAGTTGCTCCTCTAACTGCCAAAGTGTTAATACACAAATACCCAAATGTGTAGTTAACACGAGTTTTCTGCATTGCCTTCGTTTTGTTAGCTGCTTGTTTTTTTTTTTTCCCAAAACACTTACGAGTCCCCTCACCCCGTTCCGACTCTCTCCCTCTCCCTCTCTCTCTTTGCTTCTCTACGTAATTTGCTATTTTATTTAGTTTATTTAGTTCATTTTTTTTGTTTTCTGTTTTCGTTTTGGCAATTTATGCGCACGGGGAATTTTCTTGCCGTGCATTTTGACTTTAGTTTGTTTTTTGTTATTTTTGTAGTTGTTGTTATCTATCGTTCTTCCTCTGCCCGAACACTCCTCTTTCCCCTTTCCTTCTTCCTTTTGCTCTCTTATTTATTGAAGTTCTAAATGTTTTCCCAAACTGCAATGCCGTGTGGTCACGCTAGCCTATCGAAAAATCAAAACTAATTTTCTTTCTAGTCACGACATTAGGCAATGAGCAAAAGCAATAAATAAATAAATAAATAATATAAAGCAAAATAAATCAATGCGCAATTGACATAAATTCTTGAGGTGAGAAACCCAATGAAAAACACATAGAATTTTAGATGAACTAACTGCTGACTAAGAGACCAAATAGAGTATTGTGAAATAAATACACGGCACAGGTGTTTTAGAAATGTGTTTAGCAGACTTACAAATGAAGTTTAAAGCGTCAATTATAGTTTTAAATAAGAGTAGTACTAGTCATAACACATTAGTCACAAATATGAGTATATTACTATGCTTTAATAAATAATTACTTTCAGCTGAATGCAAAGAAGAAATATTTAATATTTATTTGACATTATTTATTTATAGCTCATACATAATTGATCAATTTGTGTTGGCAGTTAAATAGCGTAATCTGTTTATTATTAAGAAACTTCAAGTCTTAGCTTAAAGTGCAGCTAACAAATGACGTTAAATGCTATAAATAACAATAATAATTTTTGTTTAAATATCTGACAACGCAGATATATATTTAAAATTTATTTAAGTGAGAAAATTTTCCAATAATAATTTAGACAGTTCCATTTCAGCTTAAAGTGCTTAGCTGTTATATTTCAGAGCTCTTCATGCTACTCTAGATAATTCTTACTTAATATAAGCAGACATCTTTCCTCTGATAAGTGTGTCAATTGTTGCCCCTTACATAATCCCCCCCTTGACTTTCTTGTGAAATATCTGATGGGTTGGCTGTCACTTTCATATATATATTCAGCTGTCCAGCTGCCAATGTCTCGTATAAATCAGAACAAAATCAAATTACTCTTTCATCTGCAGGGGCAAATAAATTGTACATCGATATTACGTATACGTCGATTTGTACGACGAATGGATGCCAAAGGTATAAATTCATTGATTATTTATTTATGGCACGCAAAAAAGGTATATACGACTATTGTTGGCCATTGTTGATTGTCTCTCACACTCTATTTGTCTCTCTTAGAGGGTGTGTGTGAGTTATTTTCGTTTTATATTGACTCGAAACTGTCAAATGCATAACGAGAACAATTCACAATTTTGATGTAATTGACAGTCAAAAGGGCTGTGCGATGGTTGGGTGGTTGGCTGGGTGGTTGGGTGGTTAGTTGGTGTTGTTGCTGTGGGTGATTGTAACTGTGGTTCCATCATAAAATGTCAAACTTTGTTGTGTTGCTGTTGTTGCTGCTGTTGTAGTTGTTGGTGACGGTAACATTTGGACAAAATGGTTTCTTATTTGACAGGCCATTTGGCAATGACATGAGGCAACAACCACTGAACACAGATGCAACCACAGCGACGCCGACTGCGACTGCGGCTGCGATGCTGGCATCTAATTTATTATGCAAAGCGCTTTAATTGGACTTTGAGTATGTATATTTGCGTGTTTTAGGACTTACATAATAATTAAACAATGTGCGGCCAGAAAACAATTAGCTGCAGTTACAAATAAAGCCACAAAGTTAAACCACAGCTACTTCGATTGATTGGCTCGCGAGAGAGCATTGAAGAATTTTCGGAGACTGCACCTTTAAATGCCGATACTGAGGTGTGTGTGGCATGCGGCATGTGGCATGTGGCATATGGCATATGCAAAATGAAGTTGACATCTGCTTAAGTGGCTGGGGTTTTGGGCAATCCACATGGCTTTTACCAGGCAATGCTGCAGTTTCACTTGCAGCTGCTGCTGCTGCTGCTGCTACTGCCTGACTGCCTGCTTGATTGGACATGAAATTGATAGCTCACACACACACAGATATACACACTTGCATATGCATGCAACCCAAGTGTGAGTGGACGTGTATGCGAGTGTGTGTGTGTGTCTGCTTAAGCAAGTTAATTGAATTTTGCACTCAAGTCGTTGACGCTGTCGTTTTGGGCGCTTGGCTCTGTGGGCGTGGCCACACACACACCCACACACACACACACACGAAACATTTAAACATTGACAAGACATTTGTGAAGTTTTAAGTGCATTAGCTGTCAGCCAGACTAAGCGATAATTTCAAATTCCACACAATTGCAAACTGCAATTGCAATATCAACTCTTATTGCCCCTGGATATAGGCAATACTTATTTTTCCAGAAGAGAAAATCTCAAATAAAAACCAACAACCCTTAAGGGGACTCGGCAAAGAAAACCCTATAAGAACATTGCCATATAAATATATTATTTATCATTCTATCAGTTTATTTATTAAATGCACATATTTATTTAATTCTCTGCCTTTTGTAAAGTGATTTCAAAGTGATAGCAAGTGCAAGTGTTTAAGTATTTGTTTCTGGCCTTAAACTAGTTTAGTTTGCATTTATAGCTTGTTTTAATATATGCCAGAATAAAGACTTTAAATGCTTAACAAAATAAGAAATTGGATATTATTTCATTTTTGTATAATATAAAATAAAAATATAAACTGATCTTTTCAAGACAATTAAATGACAAAAAAGCAATTATGTTTAACAAAAGTTTGTCTTACATTTTTAATTTTATTTTATATATTTTCTTAAAAGAAAGAAATCAAGAGACTTTTGACTTTTAGCAGTAATTGGAAATAAAAAACAAAATAATATTTTAAGCGACAGAAATGAGATTATGTTTAATGTAAGTTTGTCTAACAATTTAAATTATTTTTACTACTACTTTTAGATTTATATATAGAAATAAACCAAGTGAATTGTAATCAAATGATTGCTGACTTTTCGGACTCTTTCATGACAAATCGAAAGAAAAAGCAATCTAAAGATTACTTCCAAACAGCTCAAAGAATATTTCTTAGAGTTTGTAAATTTCAACTCGGCCAAAAAGAACATGAGAAGGGCAAAAGAAAAAAAGACGTCAAGGCCATTAGTCAACGCTGTGTAGTTGAAACCATTAATGGATTAAGCTGAAATGTGGAGCACAATGAATAAATTGTCAGATTGTGTTGCACACTAGCAAAAGCCACAGAGCTTCATGGGGTTAACCAGAAAGGGCAGGACCATAAGTTTGACCAGATCTAAAAACCAGAAAACGACAAAGACAGAGAGTGAGAGAGAGGGAGAGATAGAGAGAAAGGAAGTGAGGTAGAGAGGAAGCGGAAGTAACTGCCACATTGCTTACATTTCAATATGTTTGTGCGCTTGACATTTTGTTTAACTGTTAAACTGTTGCAAATGCCAGCTGTCAACTTTTTCGAAACTGGTAGGAGGCGGTAGGAAGCAAGGAAAAGGGGGAAAGGGGGCTTGAGTTGTTGCTAAAAGTTGACCGTAAAGCCGCAAGAAAACCAAAAAACAGCAAAACATTTTATGGCTTTTTTACGTAGGCTTAAAGCTAAAACTTTGAGCTTTAAGCACGCTAATAGTCAAGTGTCTGTGTGTGTGTGTTTGTGTCTGAGAGTGTGTATATTGTTGTGTGTTGGCCATTTTGTAAATCAGCGTGCAATTACCCGAACCGAGTTCCGTGTAGTTTGCAAGTGTATTAAGTTCATTTTTCATTTGCTCTCATGCATTAAGCAGACCCCAAAGTAAGTTGCCTGACTTCGAACCAACAAAAAAAAAAACATAATAAAATGTATAAGAAAAGGAAAAATGAGCAAGAAGTATAAGAAAGAAAAGCATAACGCAGAATCACTTTTTCACTTAGCTGGTGTGTGTATATATGTATGCGTGTGTGTGTGTGTGTGTGTGTTGCCTTTTGGCATGCAAATAAAACGCTAAAAATGGCCCCCGGACCCGCTCCTGAAGACAAACAGTAAAACCCAATCCCAAACCCACTCTCAAACGCAAACCCAAACCGAAACCCAAACCCCAAGCGAGAAGCAGAATCCAAGCCAACTTAAGCCAAACACGTTAGAGAACAGTCCGCGCAATTTGGTTCCACCAAAATTCCAACAATCCTCCCATTTTACTCCTCATCCTTTTTCTCCTTTTCTTCCTCTGTGACTGGTACAAAATGCAGGACTGGCTCCTTTGGCCGGAGTACAATAAGAAAAATGTTCAAGTGCCAGAATGTGTGCAAAGAACTCAACTTTGGCACACACTTCGCGTTCTTGTTGTTGTCAGTGTTGTAGTTGTTCTCGTTGTTCTCGTTGTTGTAGTTGTTGCTGCCTTTTTCCTTTATTTTGCCTTGCAGATAATTTGAATTTTTTCCATTTGTTTGGTTTGGCTACCGCTCCTGCCACTGCCATTGACTTCATCTCTTTCTCCACTTTCTCCTCATCTGCCAGGTCAGTTGCATGCCTCAGTCTGTCTGTTTTAGGAACTGTAAATTGCTTTAGTTGGCTCGCAGTTTTCATCGCAACGCAACAATAAGCACTGGGAAAAATGAAGGCGTGAAGGGGCGTGGTGTTATATTTATGAATGCGCGAATAGTAATGCAATGCTTATAGCTCTGGAACTTCACTCAGCATTCTTATCTATGCAATGCAATTGCAGCTACTTTTTGCCAAACTCAAGTTTTCTTTGATATTTCGTACGTTTTTGGGACAACAAAAAAAAAACATCTGCAAGTTGTGCGTAGTGTAGATTACATCCATTGTGCTCAGAAAAATAAATGCAATGCAATTGAAAATATTATCACTGAATTGGAAATATAATACAAGTACCTTCAGTTTTACTTAGGCAAAAGATAGGGTACAATAATCATACCTCAAAAGCATATATGAGAGAGAAAGAGATAATAATAATAATAATATAAGACAGTATATGGAAAATATTATTACTGAATTGGAAATATAATTTCCTTCATATATATGTTATAAGACAGTATATGGAAAATATTATTACTGAATTGGAAATATAATTTCCTTCATATATATGTTACAGGCAGAGAGTCTTATAAAATATGTTTCACAATCTAAATATAATCCATATTCTGATATTAGACAAATGGAAATTACTTTTCTTATAACTATGCTTGTTGTTTACCAACAAAATAATCATTATAATAAAGCTAACTGAGATATTATTATATTATATTAGCTTTTCTTCTAAATAAATATGTCCAATTTAATTGATTATTTTGGCAGCTCAGCTATAGAATAAGCTTAACTCACATTTTAGTTTAAATATTATCAATTCAAACTGCTGAACAATATACATAATTATATCATTTGTCATATTGTAAACCAGAATGATCCTTAAGCCGGTTCACTGTCGTAAAATATTATAAAATCTCTACGCAATAGTTTTTCTAAATAAAACTTGCAGATGGCATACAATATTTGAATACTTTTTTCAATTACGGCAAAAGTGGCAAAACAGTTGTCAACATTTCAGAACAAAACAGCAAAAACAGCAGCAACAGCTACGTTCCGGACACAGCAGCTGGAACTGAGGAAGAAGAATGAAGAAGGAAAAGGAGGTAGAGAGAGAAGGGCAGCGTAAACTGAGAAAGTGGAAGAAGAAGCAGCTGCAGTGGCAGAAAAGCAACCATGACGCTCTGTCAGCTGCAGAAAGAAAGATGTCAGTTGTCAACAACAATGCCCCAAGTTGCAACAATAAAATTCTGACACATTGAAAAATGTCATTGTGTAACTTAAGTAGCCAACATCACACAAATACACACACACACACACTCACGTATGCACTTGCACATATGTGTTCTGGGGTTGATTATGTAAAACAAGGCGCATACAACACTACCAGACACATACCGCATCCTCCTCTAACCCCTCTATCCCTCTACCCCTTCTGCCACGCCCCATTCTATACCAACTTTGTGCCTCCTTCATATGCCCTGCCTGTTAATTTACTTGCAGTTCCGTTCCATTTTTATGGACTGCCGCCATGACGCTTTTCCCTCTATGTGTGTGTGTGTGTGTGTGTGTGAGTGTGATAGTGTGTGTGTGTGTGTGTTGGGTCGGCCATTTGTTATGCTGTGATATAGCGACTGGTAGCCTAGCCAGCGTTTTATGTTTTACATGTATATAATTTAGAGATGAGCTCGTGAGTTCAGAAATAGTTTGCATTTAGCTCACCCATTTAAATACAAAATACATAAAAATTCAAAATAGTTTATATAGTTAAAGTTACATTTAAGACAAGGGATGATCAATGAGATAATTCTTATATGAATCTTAATAATGTTATGATTAGAGTGGGATCTAAGCAAGTTGTGCTCGTGAGCTCAGAAATAGTTTGAATATAGT
Source organism: Drosophila neotestacea (assembly GCA_035044365.1). Classification (NCBI taxonomy): domain Eukaryota; kingdom Metazoa; phylum Arthropoda; class Insecta; order Diptera; family Drosophilidae; genus Drosophila; species Drosophila neotestacea. Next base: position 1,107,674 of record JAWNMD010000270.1, read on the forward strand.
TTTTCTATTTAAACATGAAATATTTAACGTTTTTAAAAAATAACTAAGAATATATTAAATCTATTAGATATTCGATTAGATAGAGATTTTTGAGGTGAACTCGTAATAGAACAGGAGATAGAAATTAGTGAGAAAAACAATCATTTATTGTTGAATTTACTTCTAAGAAAATAGATCAGATTTTTCTTATTAAAGTCAATTTAATCTTAAGAATTATGTACGATTAGAATATGATGAAAGAATATATGAAAGAATACATTTTTAAAGGTTTTTATACCTTTTGTAAATAAATTATTAGATATATTTGCTTAACTACGTTATACTTAATTTATTTATTTAATAGTACTTTTCATTTCAAAAAGTATAATTTGGATATAAAATAACAAAAGTTGCATAATATAATAAAATTTAAACTCAAGCGTATCTAAATCAATTTAGAATTCTTTTATAGTGATGAGATTATTATGCACACTCACCCGCCCATCACTAAAACAAACACATACTCAGCCTTATTTGTTGAGTGTGTTGCTTATGCAAGCGAGAAATTTGTTATAATGTGCAGGCCATAGAAATGGGGACGGTACAGAATTTCGCAGATATTATGTATGCTTTTGATAAACGCATAGGAAACCAACGAGGCGTACACTTGGCCCAGGCCTAGACCAGGACACCATGGAGTTGGAGGTGGAGGAAACAGGGTGTTAAAGGGCGTGAGAGTCGAGTTGCGTCGCGTCGCGTTGTGAGTGAGTGTGGCAACCCTAGCCAAAGTCATTTGTGGCGTCGATCAAGTGTACTGAGCCGTTTTATGGCTGCGCTTAACAAACCTCGACGAGGCCGCACAGCAATTGTTGTTGTTCCTGTTGTCCTTGTTTTTGCTGGTGGAGTACGTTTTTTTTATTTTTATTTTTTTTTTTCATATATTTTTTGGCTGTACAAGTATTACTGTCACAAGTTGTTTGAGGTGACAAAGTTAGCCCCCAGGAATGACAACACAACTGCGGATTGTCCGTGCCCGAGGCATCCGTTACAAATGCCGAGGAAAAACAAACGGCATAATTTAATTTCCACAGCTGCACGGCACAGAAATGCCGACAGATCCGGCTGTTATCAGTCTCTAGGCATCATTATTACGTTTAATGGAAAATAATTACTTTTGGATAAGGCAAAGTGAAAGAAATAACAAAAAAAAGAAGTAAAAAAGTACGAAAAGCAAACGTTACCCAAGGGCGGGAAAAACAACAGCAATGCAAAAGTGTTTTCCTTGACAGTTTTCTACTTGTTGTTTTCACTTCTGCCTTTCGACGCGGATTTTAAGTGGAGCTTAGGAGATATGTAGATGTGCTGAGCTTATTAGTCTGCAAGTTGAAGCTAAGAAAAGCAGGAAAGTGCAGTCAAATTTAAGGAAATTGAAACAGAGATACGAATTATTGGATAAGATTGTGTAATTAGGCTTAGACGATAATTAGCCTTATTAAAAGATTGATTAAAAAGTGGATTTAAGTTGAAAACAGAGCAGCCAGTAAATAGAAGAATTCGAAAAAAGCAAAGTATAAATTTTAATATTTATGAAATCCTATAATTGTTTTCATTATATATTAGTCTAATATATTATATTATTTGAAACAACTTTAATCAATAAACAATGAAAGCTTAATACAGACCTGCCAGTAATTGTAAAATTAAAACTTTCTCGAGGATAGATAGTAAATTGAATATCGTGAATGTCGTTAATTACTGGTGATAAAATATAAATTTAAATACAATCAAGTAAACTTCACTTAAATTTTGATGTTATTTGCAGCATGTCGAAAATTCCACTTAAGGAAACAAAAAGAAGTGTTACGAACTCAAATTGAAGTTGCTAAATTAAATTTCCAATTACCATAAATTAATGCAAACTATGTACAAGACAAGACAACGAGACAAGCGAAAGACATGAATTTACCCATTGACAGCTAATTTGAAAGATGAAATTGTGTTTAAGCTTATGTATCTTGATGCCAAGCGAACAATAGTAGCCCGCTGGGGGAAATTTCATGTACAAGCAGCAACTAATTAAGTAAAACTGTCAGTTTTTAATTAAATATACACGTGCAATTGTCATAATAAAGCACTGTGTATTGAGTGGTGTTTAAATTAAGTATTTCACTCGCACTTGGCTTTTCACATTGAGGGCATTAATACCCTGTAAATTATTAAGACGATTATAGAGCAAAGTAAATACTATACTGTGCAGTCTGAAAAGGATATAATACTCTTAGTACAAATTGACAATTACTTAGATCTGGTTTGCCTCTGTCAAAAGTTGCATTGCATTCATTGATAAAATGCGATAGTCTATTATATATATTATATTTTACTAATTCTGAATACAGAGTGTCGACCAGTCTGCTGATTCCATGCTTCATTTATACTGGGAGTAAAAAATTATGGAAAATTCGCCACTTTATGTTGTATTTCATTGAGACGCAATTTATTTTTAATGCCGACAATGTATGCCCTGAAGCTAAGGCGCTTAAATATAAGACCTTTTACATGTATGTAAAAAAAAAATATGTGTATATGTGTGCCATAAGTACATATATAAAATCGTCAGAATATATGATGTAATCATATGCATAACTTGCATTAACTGGCGACTTACGAGCCATTTTTGCGACCCGTCTGTTGCCAGCAGCCTTTCCTCTGTCTCTGCCACTGTCTCTGTCCTGTGACGTCTGTCGGTTGTCTTTTGTCTACTGTCTGCCTGCTTTAATGAGCAAAAATGCGTTCACACTGGGCGCGTTACATAACCCACTTAAATATGTCATATGCATACGAGTGCGGGACTAATCATACGACTAAAGAGCTCAGCATTTGAATTTCCAATGGCAGCCACCCTCAAAGTATGCTGTGAATTATGTTGCGCATGAATGTCAGCAACAGCAGCAGCAGCAGCATCAGCAGCAACAACAACAACTGCAACAACAACAACAACAGCAGCAGCAACAACAACAACATCAGCAGCAGCTTAAATGTCAGCCTCAGTCTCAGTTGCAGAGGCTTCGTTGCTTGGTGTCGCTGTCAAAGCACTTTATGTCACAATAATTTGCAGCGCGCTTTTGTGTGTATGCGTGTGTGCGTATGTGCATGTGTGTGTGGGTGTGTATTTCCATGTGTATGTGAGTATTATATATGCATTCATTTCACGTGCCAGCAGCTAACATCTTCGCATTTGTAGGCAGCTTACAATTGGACTTGGTTGTGGATGGAGTATGTGTGTGCGTGTGTGTGTGTGTGTGTAGGGGTGTGTGTGGGAGGGTGTTGGCCAATATGCATATGTAAAATATTTATGAGCGCGTGCAAATTCATTTCATTGCTTCAACGCTTTTGCCTTTTGCACTGCTTACTACACTAAGCCACAAAAGAGTTACTTGACTAAGATATTAGCTTGAGCGGGCTGAAGGGATTAACTTTTCAGAAAAAAATTAATAATTGCCGATTAAATTAAAAAGTCAAGTGATGATTGAATAGAAATTCCGTGTTGAACTGGTTAAGGATAAATAAATTTTTTGCTCAAGTTTTTAATTTGCAAAAGTGTAGTAAAAGTTAATTTATATTTTATAAGTAAGATATAAATTCCAATGAAATTAAATAAAATTAAACACTTGTTTATCAAACGCTTTTAAATTTAAAGGATAATTTCAAATAAATACATTAAAATCTGTTTTCTTATTTTGATCTTAATTTATTAGGAATATTTCTTTAATTATTTTTAAAAATGCGAAGTTATTCTTCAAGAAGACTATAGTTCGTTCTCTTTGTTTTTACACAATCCATTCCATATATTAAGAATATTTCTTTAATTATTTTTTAATATATTCCTAGCTATATTCCAGGGTATCTATAGTTCGTTCTGTTGCTGACATAATCCTTTACCTTAGAGCTCTATTTTATTGTTATATATACAATATATTCGCATTCATTTTGGTATGCGCTGTTGCGTGTTGGTGTTGCACATGAATTTAATGCAGCGCATAACAAATTTTCACAGCGCATTTTCATGGTCTGTGGGGCTTATGGCCTAACTGGCTAAATGGGAGGCTGACAAATTGTCAACCCCTTTGCTGTTTGTTGTTGGTGTTATTGTTGTTGTTGTTGTTGAAAATAAAAACAACATTGTACAATGTGCAATATGCGCGACACGCGTTTTATTTTCTATTGTATTTATGTTTCATGCTGTGACGCTTTACCAGCTGCGAGAGGCGGTAGAGTGGAGCGGGGTGGGGCGGGGCGGAGCAGAGCAGGGTAGGGTAAGTGAAGTATGTGTTACGGAAATCGCAAAAATATTTTCTGCACACCACGGAAATGAGAAAAATAATTTTTTGGCCAATGGCAATGGGACTTCCAGCTGTTGGTGAAAGTTTTATGGATGAATATAATTTGTATATATTTTGTGTATCTGTAACTGTATTTGTATCTGTATCTGGCTTTTTAACTAATTTGAGTATCAGGCAAATGGCAAGCCGTTAACATTTGTAATTCGTTTATGCAATATTCACGCGCATTTACGCATTACATTTTATGTTCTTTGTCTGCATATTTACGAGCTCAAGCGCGCCACGCGGCGTATGCGTAATATAAGCTGCGCAATTGCTACGCTTAAGCCACTGTATTCATATATTGGTATTGCTATTGGTATTTGGGTTTGGATTGCTGTTGTCGCTGTCGATGTCGTTGCTGTTGATGTTTGTGTGGCAATTTCAAAGGATTAGGCGCCTGAGTGCCCAAGGACCTGACAGCAAGGACAACGACAACACCAGCGACATTGCCTGCATCCGCTTTGCAACAAGCTGCCATCTATCCCCTGCCCGAATTGACTTTGCATACAAATTAAAGTTTTCAAACTCTCGCTGGCTGGTTTATGTAATTGAATTAAGCCAATGGATCCGCTCGCCAAACTGTAACTGCATTTTCTGTGGGCGTGGCTCAATGCCTCTGTGCTTGTGTGTATTTATTGCATATATGCGTCATGGGCAGCAACAAGCAAACAAACACTTTGATCTATTGCAAGTGTAATAAAGCTTTAACTTTCTTTGTCTTTAATCTTTTGGTTTGTAACAGATTTCGTATTAAAGTAAGTACTTGTTTTTCACTTGATATTTATGCTTGCTAGTTTGTAAACATTTTAAAAATAAATTGTATATTTATTTATGGATTTTCAAAGCTTTATTTATTTTATGTTCTATATTTTAAGCTTGGTTTAATTTCTTCCTGGCTCTACAAGAGACTTTAAATTTGGGCATAGAAATCCTTTAAATTGTCTCTTTCATAATTTCTTAAATTAAATTTAGTACAACAACAAATCTGCAGTGCAATTTGCTGGCTGAACTATAAGCTTTTCTGAGAGTTCTTTTTTAAATTGCTTTGTCTGCAAGTCAATTAAATTTCTAATGAATTTGGTTTAGTATTAATATTAAAATTATTCATATTCCTTGCGAGAAATCTCTAGAGATGAACTATGAGTAGTTGTTATTTTTTTAAGAATGTGTATAGTTTTTTTGTGTTCTCACTTTAACAAAAATCTATTACTTTGCTTGGGGTTTGACCTATGCGAGGGAAACGTGCATTGAACTGGTCGCGTGTCAGGTTGCGTTCAATCGCCTCTGCATCGGGTTTTTCCATCGCATCACACACACACACACACACAAACCCCATATAGATTGCACCACATCGCACATCGCACCGTGTTGCCCCAAAGCTACTCCCTGGGGTGCCATAGCGATTGATTGGCTCTGGGGCGATGCGATGCGTCGCATTTGTCCTTTTGTTTATTGGCCATGTGCCATGTGAGTGAGTATATGTATATGTATATGTATGTGTGTTGAAGCGATTCATTGTATTTAGTGAAACCCCGGTTCTCTTCATCTTTTAAGGGGTTTGCAGATCTGCAGCAGCTGCATTAATCGGATTTTGGGGTCCATTGTTGCAGAGCTCCTCTGCATCGACGCTGTGCACTTTAAGTTACAGTTGCATAATGCCATTGTTTGTTGCATATTTACTTTTTGACGGTTTTCAGTCTCGTCTCTCGTCTCTTGGTAAAAGTTTTGCCTTTTGTGCCATTCTGCCAATCTGCCAATCTACCACACAGCACGTATGTCGTTTATGTCGTTAGCTCTACGCCATTTCGATTCTATTCTATTCAGGTCGATCCACATTCAATATGTGTATATTTCTCTCTCTCTGTGTGTGTGTGTGTGGGAAAAGTTGGCTGATGTAACTAAGTAATATTGGCAGTTGCATTTGGGTTATTGTCTCCACTGCTGTCTGCTGTTGAGCTAGGCAATCTGGCAGCCATTGAGCAGTAACTACGAGTACTTCGTGGAGCATGAGAGGATTTCCTAGTTGCCTGTAAGTTTGCCGCATGATAAGCCCCAACCTCAAATGTACATACATATATGTATGTACATATGTCGTTTGTCTGGGCCCAGAGTCAATTGGACGGCAATTGAGTAGAACAAAATAGTTAAGTACATGAGCAGAAATCGCATTAAAATCAGCCACATTTACATTGTTGGAGAGCTGCAACATATGTTATCGATTTCGTGTTACAATATGATGAAATTACGTATACGCCCCATCGCTTATGCCTTGCTGGTGATTTAAACAGTCGACAAACTATATGTACTTTGAGAGCTTAAACTTTGTCAATAAGTATGAACATATGGCAGTTTTTCATCTTAAAGTTAAAGACGTTTAGAGGTAACTACTCTTGACTGAGATGGCAGCCCTTTAGCGTTGAGTGGACAGCTCTAACAAGTGGTAGCACTGCAATTTTATACTTATAGTACACTTTTATCAGTTGATGCAAATTTGAATAATACAAAGCTGAGAAAACTAATTTGAATACATAATAAATGGCATTTTTATCTTATTATGAAGTTTAATTACAAATATCATTATTATTAAGAGCTTAAATATAATTCTCAACTTAAAAAGCAACTTTATTTGCTAGCTTCATAAATAATATTAGGAATAAAATGTTAATAGTTAAAGAAAGTTATGATTGCAATTTGAAAATAGCAATAAAAGCGCATATATTAACACTTGAAATTGAAAATGGAATAGTACAGTTAGTCAGTTCACCTGCATTTATTACACCTTGTACCACATCCCCTTCTCTATACCACTTAATGTTATCCGGGAATTTCCTTTGATTTGCCTGCAGCATTTTGTTGAACGTTCAACGTTTCAATGCAACCTCAACTAAATTTCAACTTGATTTTCGTGCAAAGCGTATTTGTTCGCATTTTGTTACGCTACTGTTTGCAGGCAGTGTAAGGTATTTTGAAGTTTATTTTTATTTCCAATTTTTTTTTTCGTTAGTTGGCAACATTTATGGGCAACAAGAAGAAAAATAAAAGTTGCTTTTGGTCGGTTAGTTGCATTTTCCATGTTCCCACTTTACACTTTTTTCAGATGCTGCATTTTCATTGTGCGTTTGTGTTCGTGACCGTGTTCCGATCCGTCTCCCATTTTCTTTCTCCGTATCTGTCTCCCTGTCCACATCTATGTTCCGTGTACATTTGGTCCTTTGGCAGGCACGTGCGTGTCGGGACAGCCGTTGGCCATTATTACACCTCTTTGGTTGTGGGAGTTTCAGTTGGAGTTGGAGTTGGGATTGCGATTGCGATTGCTCTGGGGCTCACGTAAAGTTGTCAGAAGCTATGTTGTAGCTGTATAAAGTGCATTTTGTTGCCACTTTTGCCATCGTTGGCTTATTTCGTTTGATTTTATGCGGTTACGTGAATTCATTGGCCAACTGGCTGCTCGGCAAAACGGGGAAGCACGGCAAAAGTGAAGGGGGAGGGGAAAATATCGTCAGAGTTGCAACAGCAGCTTTTAAGCGTAAGCGATTTTTTATGTACGCCTGTGGTTTTAATTTCAATCATTTTGCTGGTTAGTTGGTTGGCCACGTTAGTTGTTTCATTGGCTGAATTGCCAGAGTTGCCCTGCTACCAGGTTTGAACTGTTGTCCTGTTGGGGCCACAAATAAAGTTCAAAGGACTCGCTCGCTAAAATCAACGTTAATAAATATGCAAATGCTATTGCGATGCTCGCGCATTTTGCACAAATGCGATTAACGTTGCATAGTTTTGGGTCGTTTAATTTCAGCATATGCCATTACACATACATATACACATTTACATGTATATACTCATACACATGCATTGGCTAATTGCTATATCATTAGACGTGAGTCGGCTTTAATGCTTTAATGGCCACTTGAGCCGCAAAACTTGCGACTAGTTCGGCACTTTTTCTATACTACCTGTCTATCCTCTCTCTCTTTCTATATCCTTCTCTTTTATACTTGCGGTGTCCATAGCCTGTCCCCTACATATGCCACAAATTAGTTATAATTAAGTTGAGCACACGTTGCCAGGCGGCTGCTCCTGCATAACACTTAAGGAGCTATACAGTTACAGTCACAGCTGTACGATCTACGTGCCTTGCCAGCAAGTGCCTATACCCTGCAATATGGCATAGAGAAGTGCATGATGTACTTGATGTTTCAATGTCAACATAAGGTCTCAAATATGATATTTTAGTGATATTTATGACTTACATGTATAGAAAATAAAGTCAAATTAAAAATTATCTAGCCTATCAACTTGAAAGAAAGTTAAGTTAATTTAAATTAAGTTTAACTCAAAGCGCAAAATTGTTAAGACAAATTGTAAAGATTTTATTTGTCAGAAAAAAGTTAGAAATTCTTCGACAATAATCCAAATCAATATTGAAATGTATGTTAGCGTTAATAATTGTAGTAATTGTTAAATATTTTACTTCCTATCCAAAAACTTGTAATTGTTATGGCCTCTATTTATTTTTCGTTTTTGTACTAATTAAGTTTACAGAGTATTTGTATAGTCAGCATTGCCTGTTTTGTTAGTTGTTTAATAAGCGTTAGCCATCTATCCACACTTTGGAGTTGCTTAGTCGACACATTAAATGTAATTAGCTGCGCTAAGGTTAGCACAAAACTATGGCCGAGACACTCTCTGACTCGCCTTTCGTCTAATTAGTTATCTAAAGTTTGTTGGCGACATTAATGGCATCAGGAGGGCAGTAGGGAACCAGAGATGGCGGTGTGGGAGAAACGAAAGATGGGGGATAGTAGCAACAATTTGTATAGCATACTTTTCTGCATTAGCATCGTGTCTGTGCAAAGTTTCCAACACAAATCATTCTCAGCAACAGCGGCAGGACAACAACAACATGAACAACAACAACAACAATGCTAAAATTATACTCTGTTTTTTTTTCTGTATTTTTTTTATTTTTATTTTCTTATTGTTTCTTCAGTTTTTGCTACGCCTTCCCTCGTTCCATAAATCACTCAAAACATAATGCGCTGTATTTAAAATATGCGCACAAATGTTCCACGTAGTATAGTAAAATGGTTGGAAGTGTTTTCCTTCAGTTTTCCATTCTTTTCTTCAATTTTTTTACTACCAATTTTTCTTTTCTTTATTTCTGCGGTCTAGCTCATTGAGCTGCTGGTTCTGTTGAGAACACACTCTGATACATATACACATATATATATATATAGAATGTAATATAGTTAGTATGTTGAAGGCATAAATGGCTTTATTTTGAAGGAGCCACAGAAGTAATCATAAGAAAATAAAGTAAGCTTAGTACTACACTGCGTATGCCCATTATTAAACACAATATTTGTGCTTGGTCTTGTCATTTTGAGAAGACAGAGAATACAAAAAATTACATTACAGAAAATAGTGCAAATACGCAAGGAGAGAGAAGTTTCTTATAAGGCGAATAACTTGTGTGTATTTAAGTTAAGCAAAAGTTAGAGAGAGAGAAAATATTATAAAGAATGGATTGTCTTTAACTCGTAAATTCAATGTCACGAAATAAGAAATAGCTTAACGTAGTATAATTTATATAAAAAATATTTATTTTAATCCTATTGCCAAAACCAATTTCGTAGATAAATATGAAAATTAAATCTTCTTTGATAACTTAAAGCCTATGTTTCCCGATTTCGTTCAATCTTTTTTTATAAAATCTCATATGGTTCAAACTAGAAAATAATTCTCATGTTGTTCAACATAATATCACATCACACTGTATAAAAAAGTGTGCATGTAAAAAAGTCCCTAACATGCTCATATCATATCATATCAGATTGTAGTGTTTATTTTTATTCGTTTGCCAGTGGCCAGTGAAAAAATGTTTGTTTCTTGGTTTTTTTTTAATGCGAATATATTAACAGATACCATTTATTTTATTTTTATATTTGTTTTATATTCTGGGCTCTGTTTACGTTGTTAAACCAAAAAAACAAAAACAAAATATGCAAATAAACTAGGGGCGGCGACAAGGACTACAAAAAATGGAGAAGAGAACGTCAGGCCGTGGGCCAATTTCAATGGAGACGAAGTCAACGCATTTTAAATTGCTGAATTTGCAAAAATGGAAAATCATAATAAATAAATACAAATTTATATTGCACATTGTAGATGATGCTTCAGTTTTTTTGTATTTTGTACACATTGCTCTTGTTGTTGTGCTGCGTTGTCAACAAGCTTTTATGAGGGGAGCCAACATTTTCAATTTATTTTCAATGTTTCTCTTACTCTTCAAAAAAAAAAAAAAATGATGAAAAAGAAAGCAAACGTAAATTGAACATTTTAGCGCGCTTTTAAGCATTGTCGTCCTGAGAACCGACATATATCGACACACCCCTCGCACACCTGTCCAACAGTAACAACAACAACAACAACAGTAACAACAACAACAAGAACATTGAAAACAACAACATCAGCAATGGCAAAAAACATTGCACTTAGAACTTCCGCACGATAAAATTAAATGACGGCTGCTTTGGGGTGAAGTTGAGGGAGAAAAGTAAACTGTACAAACTGTGCACAACAATATACATCAAAACGGGGGGCAGCTGAACAGCAACAACAACAACAAAGACAAGAATAACAACAAGAAGAAGCAGAGAAAACAACTACAACAACGAGAGCAAATCACTTATGCTGCCATTTTATGTTGGGCTGCTGTTTGTTTGAAGTGGCGTTGAAATTATGTTAACGTAACAAGGTGAAAGCACAAAATGAAAAATCACTTAAACAATTTGATTTTTTGATTTGTCCTCAACACCCACCCAGCTAACGTCCCTACCTCCCTATCTCCCCACTTCCGTATTTCCAAGGATTTTCTTCAGTTTTTCCCGAAGACAGCACTTAGTGGAGCCAGTGTGAATGTCAGCATGTTTAAAGATTTATAGAGTCAGTTTTTGCTGCTTGCCTTTGCCTCAACAGCTTATAAATACGCATAAACATAAAACCACTTGATTTTGGCCTGGCTCATAACAAATCTTGTGCCAGTTACACAGTCAACATCACGTAGCAACAACGACGAGGCATATCGATGTGTGCCACAGAGCAGGAAAATGAAAATGGGAAAGGGACAGAGACAGAGACAGAGACACCGCACAGTACAGCACAAACTTTATTGATAAGGGCATAATTTATTTGAACAATCGACAAAACGCTATTGTCAATAAAGCCAGATAAATATCTGGCATTGTAGCACTTTTATATATAGTATACATACTATACATATATTTGATATAGTCTATTTTGCGGTTTGCGTGACAATGCGCCGAGTGCGTGGCCCAAAATGGGAATAAGCATAGATCTGAATGAGCAAAGATACAGTGATACAGACATGGTTTATTACCGAGTACAGTGAGCACACGCAATAGATAAACAATTTCTGCTAGCTTGAACTGTTATTAAGAATATGCTAATCAAGATAGATATTCTTAAATAACAACTAAGATAGGATTATGTATTACATAAAGTTAGCTTTCTTGATTAAATTGATAGATTTAGTTAATTTAAAGCTATGTTAAAATTATAAAAAATATATATTTAAGGAGTTCTAGTTATTGTTGTTTTGATTTAACAATAAATGTTATCTTGTAGACTTTCAAAATGTATCAGTATATTCTATACATTGTGAAGCAATTCTTAATTTTTGCTATAGTCATATTTGTATATAAGAAATTGCTTTATTTCTAGCAAAAGTTGCCTCTATAATTATAAATTATACAGCCCAGATGCCATATACATTACTGGCGCTATTTAAGCACTGTCCACTGTACCTTATTGAATTGAATGGTCTATGAACGCAAAGACCATAACTGTATACTGCGGGTCGCATAATAAAGTCAATATTTAATTGAATCGAAGAGCCAGTTATGCGAGTCTATGTGTGTGGGTATGTATGTATGTGTATAGGTTATGGATATTTACACAAAGGTCAGTTTAATGACAAAATTGCTTAATTATATTGGCAGCGCATAAAAAATGTATTGCATACACACAGGCGCGTTAATAAATTATTTGTATAACAAATTGAAAAAAGAAGCAGGCTCAAAGCTCGCATAACTTTTGGCTGTGATGCTGTTGATGAAGCTAGACAGTGTGTGCAGTATACACACTTATATATTATAATACTATAAGTGCTGCTCGACGTTTGGCAAACGTTTAAGTTTAGGCTGTGCCACATGTGGCACGTCGCACTATTTTGGAGTTTTTAAGGACTAGCAGATGCTGCTTCATCTACATCTTCAGCTTGAGCTTTTCCTCTTTCTACCCCTACTTCTACTTCTACTCCTACTCCTCATTCTTTTTCTCCATCTTCAGCTCACTTGGCAGGCAAACATTATCGCCTACGTGAGCAGTAAGCATAAGTGGCTAAAGGAAGCCAACAAATTTGTTGCCGCCTTTTGACGCCTTCAAGTGTGCTATGGCAACAGTTCATCCCTTCCTCTCTCTCTCTCTCTCTTTCATTATCCCTCTGCTTTTCTCTGCATGTGTGTGTTGCGTGTGGTAAATGTCAATTTGTTAAGCATTTACACGTGGCACTGATAATTTTATTTGATTTTTATTTAATGCTACAAATTAGTTGTTGATTGGACTCCAAGCAACTCCAGCAGCGACAGTGTTGTATAACACTTTAAACTTATTATTCCATTATTCTGTTTATTTTGTTTGAATATAATTCCAACGTTTTGTCGCCGCAGCACTTTAATTACATTAGAAAGCAACACTTGAAACTTTGTCCGCAAAAACTTACCGCAAAAGCACAAAAATAAATGTCGAAGAAATTAGCGGGCCGTGGGAAAGGAGAGCGGCAAACAAAATGGCGGAAATGGCAAGTGACAGGGAGTGGCATTTGGGGAAAGAGGGAAGGGTATCACAAAGTGTCGCCTGGCCATAATGACAGCATGTTATAAACTTTTGCAGCAGCTTCCAGTCAACAGATGAAAAGTTAAAAAACTGCTGCATTAAAGCAGGCGCCGGAAATTGTCCTTTCCTCCCTCTCTCTCCCATTGCCTTTCCCTGCCCCCATTGTTACACTCGCCTTTCCGTTCAAAACGTTGTCAACAAAATGGCGTTTGCATGTAAGAACCAGACAAGTCATCAATAGATACATACCTGCAAAGAAACAGAGAACAAGAAGAGATGTGTTGAAATTAATAAGGGCTTGGCTCAAATTCACTTCAAATGTCATCTTCGAATGCCGAAGGACTCGCAATTTACTTTGTTAATTGCCAGCGTTTAAATGTCACGCCCTAAAACCGACTTTACTTTATGTGCTATGTATAAGCCATATTGCCCTTATGTACACGGTATTTATAGAGCTAGACAACGACAGACCAAGGCGAAAGGAAAACAAAATGCAATTTGGTAAGTTTGTTGTGTTAACACTGGACACTTGGTCACTTTTCCAATACCCTGTAGTCGTGTATCAAAAGGAATGCCATTATTATTCATCTTTTAAGAATCATAGTACATTTACATTCAGTTTTACTTAATTTAACGTTCTCTTAATACTTAAAAACAAACATAAACAAACATGGCTGCATATTAGATCAAATTTTGCTATTGGAAATCTGTGTACTATATTAAGTAAATTGTATTAGGTATATATAATGTTCATATTATTTGAGTCCACATTAGTTGTCATATAAATAACAGAAAATATTTGCAATACAAGCCTTTTTTTATAAAATAATAACAAATATATCTAAAACCAAAAATAAATAAATTAAATAAGTTTAATATTAACTATCTACCCTTCTAGTTAGTGGTAATTTTCAGGTAATCTACAAGTCGAGCACTCTCAACCCTAGAACTTTACCCTGGGCCATCGGTAAAAGTGTGCGTGTTCTACAACTAGCGTCAACATTGCGGCAACGGTACAAATAAACAACAAAAAAACAATAAACTGCGACACAGCGACAGCAAACAAACATTAAAAATGCACAACACCCTGGCCGGACCGGATTGTGTGGCCCTGGGGCCAAAGGGACAACATACTGTGTACAGGGACTGAGAGCTGACCGGTTTGCGTGTCTAACATTGCCGACTGCCTTAGGTCATATCGATCCAGACGAGCTGAGCTAGCGCCAATCATGATAAGGACACAGTCGAGATGTTTCATTTCCAGAAGTCAACTTAAAGTTGACTGAAGAAAATGCAAAAACTTTCTCACTACTCCACTCGCAAATCGAGATTCTCAAATTGAAAGTTTCTTTCACAAAACTATGATAGAAATATTCTACATATTTTCAAACACTCTTAAACGAGAGTTTCTTATTCAGTTTGACCACAAGCATGTTTTCACAGTTGAATGCATGACAAACTTTCCAGAAGGGGAGTCAACTTGTAACAATGCATGTATTGACTTTCATTTTTGCAGTTATTTCATAGAAATTTATGGGATACATCAATAAAGGTATTTTAAATTAATTATAAATATCAGATTCTTAACTCGAAAGCTGGGAAGCTAACTTTGTGCTGAATAGTTAACTTATTATCTGGGATTCCGTTAATTATAACTTTGCCGTATTCATTGAAAAATATTAATGTATAAAGAAAATATCTGATGGATACATATTTGTATTTGCAGTCTTTCTTATTTAATGAAATTATCTGTGCATCTTTTCTGCACATTTTCATGCAGCTCTTTGTCTCTTGCTCTCTGTGTGAGACTTTGAATAAATCTGTGAGTTGCCAGACAATTGGCTTAGCTGAAAAGGATGTCAAGTGAAGCACAGATATACTTATATAGATACAAAGATACAAATGAATAGATAGGGCCAACTGTATGGAATATTGTTATTTTAATTGCTAGCCTGGACCCTCGACAAGAGCGAGAGAGAAGAAGAGTTCAACAAAGGACGACATTTGTAGCTGGCGAAAATAAAATTAATTTAAAAGTTTCGAAACAAGTTTTCCATTATAAGTATAAGGGGGGAATACGAGTAAACGCAGCGTAAACTGACAACTTGCACTGCAGTAGTTAGAAACATTAAAAGTTCTGCCCGATTGCCAGCTATAGCAAGTGCCTTTCATATTTCTGGCTTTTTCGGCATTCGCAGGATTGCGTGGAATATAAAAAGATGAAGGAGCAGTCCTGGCAGCGATTTAATAGCCATTGCCATTGGCCTTTGCCTTTTATGCTATTTAATTATGATTATTGAATTTTAAATGTCGCCAAAGTGCGCGACTTGATTTCTTTGGATACTGTGTGTGCACTGGTCACCTGGTTTTCACCTGGCCGCTTTTTAATTGTTTAAAAGCTTTGCGCTACTTCCGTTTTTCAGTATGAATAATAAATAAATAAATAAATAAATAAGCTGCGTCGAAATTTCATTTTCTTTTTTTGCCTTTTTTCATCTTCTTTTCGTTAGGTAATGAAATTGCAGCTGACGCTGAAATTAATGGCCAACGACGTTGATTTTCCTGCTCTCTCGATGTTTTTGTTGTTGCCAAAAAGCTAAAAGCATAAAAATGTTTGCGCTATAAACACAATTATTTTAACTATGAATGAATCGCGTGTTTTTTTTATTTTAGCAGGTGCAAGTTCAGCTCTAAAAGCGGCAGCTACAAAAATCCCCAAAATGAATTCAAATAAAGCACGAAAAATCTTTTTAAATGTGCGGAATTAAATAAAAATCAATTCCGCAAATGAAAATATTATTTTAAAATTTGCATATGCATATCCTAAAGCTTAAACGAACATTTGAATACGGCTAATTTTTATATTAATAAACATTTCATCTGTTTATACAGTATTGACGATAGTACAAATTGAGTTTTTTTAATAAATGTTTTAATGTTTTTCTTGACCTCGGCATTTAAAGTAGAAATAAATTTGTTTTCTAATTGAAGGTGTATATATTGAAATCAATTATGAACTCATAAGTTTTATTTATTTCACCTAAAGAAAATAAATTTTCCTATGTGGAAAATAAAATGGTTATGGCCAAGAACAGATATCTTCAGAAAAATACAAAAAGTAGATGATAAGATCTGCTTCTTTGCAGTTTTCGTATACATTATATTTTGCCATAATTTAAGCGGTAATAAATTAGTTATGCTATAACATATGCATTTTAAACATAAATAAATAATTTTGATAGCAGAAAGAATATTTAGAAACATTTATTAGAGCTGTGTAT
The DNA here is from genome assembly GCA_035044365.1 of Drosophila neotestacea. Taxonomy (NCBI): domain Eukaryota; kingdom Metazoa; phylum Arthropoda; class Insecta; order Diptera; family Drosophilidae; genus Drosophila; species Drosophila neotestacea. Next base: position 1,124,229 of record JAWNMD010000270.1, read on the forward strand.
AAAATATAAAGTTTATTTGCTGCTATAAGGACATCTTTATAAATTAATGCACTAGTCAGAAACATAAATCATTGAATTAAAAAAATTATGAAATCCAAAGTAAATAATCTTTATTATTAATTCTAAATTTCAAATGAGATTTAAACGCTTCAATGCCAACCTTTCACTTGCCACTTCCAATTAATTCAAAACTTTAGACTGTCTTTAGGCGCTCAACCTGCAAATCTGGGTCTTAGGACTTTAGACCTTATGAGTGCTCGATAGCCCACTCCCAAGCAGGTCAGCCTCAACTCAACTTTATTGTTTATTTATGTATTACTTTCTTATATTTTTTTTTCGTTTCATTTTCCTAAATAAAAGTTGGTATATTTTTTGTTTGGAAATTTCGTGTGTTTTTTCCTTGGCTGGCAACGTAAATTGTTAAGCCGCCTTGACGCCCGTCACTTAACTTCATTATGGCTTCGATGCTGAGCGATGTCCTGAACGGGATAAGAGGGATACGGGCAAGGATAAGAGGGATAACAAGAGGGGGGGGGATGGTGCTATGGCTAAGCTTTATGGCGTGCGTAATGCTAAGACATTGGCCAATACAAACACAAAATGAGCGCACGTTAGCAAAGAACGTGCTAAAATTTAATGTTTTAGGTTCAGTTAAGTTCAATTCAGTTCAGTTTGAAAGACTCGGTAATGTAAGCGGGCGCAAAATGAATGATAAACGAGCACACGTCAAATTGTAGCCAGAGTCAGGGCGAGCCTATGACACAGGGGGTGAATTGAGGGGGTGTGCAGGGGAACTGAAATGTTAGCCAATGTTGGAGCCGGAACAGCTGCCAGAGCAGACGTTGGTCTGGTTATATAAATGGTGCATGAAAAAGCCAAAACAACAAAACGACGACGTGAGTTGCACGTTTACATTAGTGCGGGGGGAGGAGGAGTAGGAGTTGAGTGAAATGACAGGCTGTGTGTGTGTGTGTGTGAGTGTGTATGTGTGTTCCCCTCCTGTTACCCACTGTCTATGCCTTTGTTTACATTTGGCAAACATTCAGTGAGGCAAGAAGGAAGGCAGGAGGTGCTGTTAGACAAGCTTTTGTTAGCCCTCATCAGTCAGCAAAGTTTTTTCTTTGTTTTTTTTTGTCATTCGGTAATATTTGTTGTTGCTTTTTTGTTAAAATTAGAATTATTGAAATTTACTCAAGTTGGAGACAGCTGTTTTTATAGCTTTTTATGCATGAATAATAAATCCAGCAAGTATTAACCTTAAGCTTCACTGATTAAGCCAAGACTTTGCCTGCTGGGGCAAGCTAAGAAAGAGAGAGAGAGAGAGAGAGAGAGAGAGAGAGAGAGAGAGAGAGAGAGAGAGAGAGAAGCGAAAGAAAGCGTGAGAAAAAGACAGTCTTAACGCATAAGCTATTCAACATAACAACTGAGCATGGAAGCCAACTGTCATGCAGCTAAACGTCATCATGCTGCTTGAATCATCCTTCTTACTTGCAACTTGCCTCACTCTGTGTCTGTATCTGTGTCTGTGCCTGTTGCAGATTTCACTGCTGACAGCTGCCTAGCTTGGGGTATACATGGGTTTAGCTATAGCCAAACTTTTTTCAACTGTCTACGCGTGATTTTTATTTGAATTTTTTCCATTTTCACTTTTTGTTTGTGCCCCTTCACGCGGCATATGTTTGAATAAATGCAGCAGCAGCAGCAGCAGCATCAACATGAAAGATACATTTCGCAAACACGCACAAAAGAGACGCAGACAGCGACTGAGATAACAAAAAGCAAACAGGCACAATCTGCATGTGCCCCACAATGTTGCACATCTCGAAAGGCTACCAAAAAAAGCATACAGAATAAACAGAATATGATTTTTGTGACATGTTGCGACTTTAGCCAGATTGATGATAGTTCTGAAGTTAACATTCTGCATTGAAAAAATTGAGTTATTGATACAGACGCATCCAAAATTAATTGAAAAAAAAAAATGTAAATAGATGCTGAGCTCGTGTCACTAACATGTTGAACAGCTAAAAGTCCTCTTAGTTCATCAGAAAAGTATGCTATGGAAATTCTGTGGAACTATGTATTTTAAAAGCCGAAATTTCAGTTATTTTATTAGAAAAGTATAGAACAAAAATTCTGTAGAAACATTATAAAATAGGGTCTGCAATGAGATTAAATTAATAATTAAAATGCTTTGCAGTTTATCTGGTTAGTAAATTCATTAGAAAAGAATAATCTAAAATTCTGCAGAAATATTATAGAATAGAGTCTGCAATGAGTTTAATTAATAAATAAGAGTCTTATGCAACTGATTAGTTTAAATAATATTACAGTTACTACAAGAGCTTACAACTTTCTGTAATCATTGAAAAGATTCTGATTAAAAGCCAGAAATGTACAATTCTGCAGAAATATTATTAAGTAGAGTCTGCAATTAGTTGACTTAAATAATAAAATTTCTATGCAATTTATCAGGTTCAATAAAGTTAATTTCGTTGCTTTTATCAACAATAAATATTTATTACTAGCGACTGTAAAAGTTTCTGTAATCAATAAAAATGTTTAATGCGGATTCAAAATATAAAAGTCAAACTTTAAATATGTGTAATAAACAAACACGTTTACTAAATATTTATGAAAAATCATTACAAGCTTTATTGACTTTTGTCAATACATCAAAAATTTATACAAATTATTGATGGCAAAAAAAAATTGTTGAAGAGTGAAAAACATTATTAATATGCCATTTATAATAGAACAACATAAATCAATTGAAAAATGTCATTTAATTAACTTTAAAAAAAATTAACAACAGCAACATGAAAATGAGCAACATACGTTATTTTTTTCAACATAAATCACAATTAAAATTCATATACATATTTTATTTTTTACGTATATGTAAAAACTGAAAAACATTTGCCATAATTACCAAAAGCTATCGCATACAAATGTTGAGCATTGTTCTGTAACACCCTGCCCTCAACAGTTCACCAACTGCTCCCCAACTGTTGGCACACCTTTTTTGACAATTGGCTAGACAACAACAGGAACAACAACAAAAAATTAAGACAAAAAGTTTGCTATCAATGCTGACCACTCGCTGTTTGGCAATCAGTGAACGATGCCTCCGAACCTAGTCTCATCCTGCCTCCTGCCTCCTGCCTCCTGCCACATGCCACATGCCACCTGTCTCTCTCGGGGCGCTGAGTAATTTTTCATTTGCAGCCCCAACACCTTTTTCAATTTCAGCAATACAAATGTTTGAATTTGTGCCACCTGACTGCATGTCCTTTACCTCTTACTCCTATAACCCCCCTCCCCACTTTTGTCAGCTTGTTTCCCTTTGCCAGCAAATGCAATAAAATTTCAATATGCAGTCTTACAGTGTGTGTGTTGCATGATGGGCGGAACTGGAAGAGGGGGTGGTATAGGTAAATGGTTTTGGGACGTGTGACAGCTAAATGAAAACACGTCCAATTTTTGAGCCAATTTTTTCAGCTACACTTTTCTATTTTTATACCCTTGCAGAGGGTATTATAATTTCATCAGTTAAAAAGTTAGACCCCAGAGCTATTCCCTTGGTAAAATTTAGTTTAACATTTTGGTGTAGGCATTACCAAATTAAAGAAAACTATCCATTTTAAAAATTATCATATTTTTGTTATAGTTAGTGACTTTTTTCGTATTGATAAAACAGTTGGTAGAAAAATTGTCGTGAAGATATTGAGCGAAAGTTTAATACTTTCTAGTGATTTTAAACTAAATTGCTTTACAGTACAATAATTTTGGGCACAGATTAATCAAGATTAACTTTAAACTTCACGAGTGTCTTTTTAAAATGAATTACACCTTATTAAAGAAAGCTTTTTAGCTTTTTAATGTAACTGCAATTTAAAACTGCAAAGGTATCAAATTTTTGGCATGACAAAGATAACTTTTTATGCTTTATTTGTTCAAATTTCTTTATAAACTATATATATTTTGAACTGAGCTTAGCAATCAATATGAGGGGAAGCCACTTGTTTGGCTTGCCACACTTAAACTTGCCCCAAAGTAGCTGCTTATTTGAGCTGACTTGCAAAAGGAACTGGGAGTTGGGAGTTGAAGTTGAAAGTTGAGTAGCTGGTTTTACTATGCAGCACTCTTCTTACACATGCTCAAGTATGCGACTGAAGGTGCATGTGTGTGTGTGTGTGTGTGTGTATTTTTAGACATGTCTGCGTCTTTTTGGCACTCAGTGTAGGAGCAGCAATATTGCAGTTTTTGGCTCAAGTTGCCTTGCTTCTTGTTATTTATAACTTTTTCTTTAGCAAAAGCGGCGCGTGCAGAAATATCAATTGAACACGTTTCAACACACACATTTACACACACACACACACACACACACACACACACACAAACACATACAAATACAAGCATGTACACATACAATTATACAATATGAATTCTTGCTTTTACACTTGCTTTTTACACACAAAGTGCACTCAAGTGTTCACGAGGACAACGACAACGGAAGTTGCTTGTGGCCGCGTTGAATATTCTTCATCTTTTCTTTCTTTCTTCTCCTTGTTTCATTCTATTTTTTGTTTCGTTTTTTGTCTCTTTTTTCTTGGCACTTTCTCACATATTTTTAGTTAGAGTTAGAAACGTTTGTGTGTATAGTCTGTTGTCTGTTTTCTGGACAGGCAGCCCTGCCATTGTTAGAGTTTTGCTTAATTGCAACGTTTTGTAACATAATTGCGACTGTAGTTGTAGTTGTAGCTACATCTACAGACTATAGCTATGTATAGCTGTATCCGTCAGATACATTGCTCGTCTTTTGTTTGACTCAAGTGGCATACTAAACGCTGTCACGCTTCACACACCGATTGTAGATTGCGCACAATGTTTCGAGTGCGTTTCGACTTGCCCACCTTACAAAAGGCCTATTGATTGCCCACCTCTCTTCCATCTTCCCTTTCCCTCACTCCTCTGCCTGACTTAACTCAAAGGGAAAACTAGTAGGAAGGGCTGCAGAGAAGAGAACTCGACTAAAAAAGATCCTGTACTTATTCTGTAATAAGTAAAGAGTAAACTTGGTCTTATACTTAACAAAATTTTACAAGCATATGGATCTGCGTAGGATATAGAGCAGTTCTGGACTAGAAAACTCATTATTTTCTATTGGTTAGTCCTCAAAAGCTCTTAATACGGCAAGGTATTCAAACTAAAATTAATTCTATAACTTTATTTTACTGTGACTAGGCTGCTCGCTTACAGTAAAGATAGGGAGCGTTTTTTCATTTGCTAAAGCTTGGGGTCTGAAAAAAAACAGCCTTCTCGCAAAGGAGAGAGAAGCAGTGATATTTTTGAGACAAACTTGTCAAGCTCCCTTGTACTGCTTATAGGGTACAGGGCCTAAAAACGCCTACGCCTGCAAGTAGGCAACGCTTTTTTCTCTTACTTCCGCTGATGCTTCAACTGCGGTTGCTGCTTGGCAACAAATCATAATTAGGCTGGGACACTGTATAATTAACGCTATCGGTCCCACATAATTATGCCGGTGTGTGTATATCTCTGTGCAAGCGTGTTTGTGTGTGTGTGCGTGTGTATTTATTATTATTATCAGCATGCGGCATAAAAAGTCGCTTAGTATGCCAGTCAGCGTGTATTTCTTCTGCTTTTTTTTTTAGCAGGCATCAATAAAAAGTGCACAGCCGTAAAAATTCAACCCCTATGTGGGTGTATGTGTATGTGTCGCGTATGCAAATGACTTTGGCGCCTGGTGCGTCATTTTTGTCTCCTGCCCGCCCCCAACACGCCCCTCTCGACTGTTGTCCAAATGAAGCTAATGGTGTCAAATTCAAATCGCGTCTCATATGTTTTACTTTTGTGCGCTAATTTTATGATCATTTTGGAACGTGAACTCCATCATCATCATCATTATCATCATCATCATCAAATTCAACATCATCACGTCACGTGTAATTTGCAGTAACCTTTTTGAGGCTCGGCCCAACCTCAAGCACCTTCCCCCCGAACTCCACTTGTTTTCCCTCCCTCGCAATGTGCTAACGACCAATTTGGGTTTTCTTTTCGAGCCAAAAGCGAAACGATGGCAGTTAATTTTTTCTTCTTGTATTTTGTGCGTTGCTTAGAAATGTGAATATTAAATTAGATCTAAGTATTTAAGAGTACGCAATTTTGCATCTTCTGATTTCTCTTGTTTAGGCTCTATTTCGTGGAAAATTTAATACAAAATCAAATCAAATCAAATGAAACGAGCTTAAAGATTTACGCAATTAAGCCGCGTTTTCAATAATCATTATTTACAGCACTTTTTCAGCATTAATTTAGATTATTTTTGCATATTCATTATTTTTTAATTTAACCAGAAAGCTAAATGAATTGATTCATCAAAATGATACCATGTTTACTAATTAATACCAGCATAATTATGGTATATAAATCATAATTTTATGTGGAATACTTTTATCTAACAAGGCTAAATCAATTTGCTAACATTTGTGAAGTAGTTGAAGAGTTAATCCTTAATATTAGTCTCGACATATTACTTAGAACCACTTTCAATTCGAGTTTTTTGTTAATATTTCATTATGAGCACACACAGCAAATAAATATAATAATATGTCAGTGTTATGTAATTTTTGGCATTGGTATCAATCTTTTAGATTTCCCTGGAAATTTAGTTATCATATCGTAATGATTACTAGCTATAAATCTCAGCTTAGTATTTTTCGAGCACATTTGAAACCGTTCCAAATTAGGTTTCTAAGTGTTGTTACTAAATATTTAAGATACATTTTGCAGTAGGTAGTATAGCGATTTGCAGTGTCTCAGTTTTCTAAGCAATTCAGGCAGCTGTCAACTTAAAGATTTATAAAACCGTCAACTCAATCTGCCAGCTAGAGATACCATTACATATAGAAGCACTTACTGCGCCACGTATGCAAACAAAGGACCAAAAACTGCACTTCAATCATCCTGGATTATGTGCATACAACGAAAGTGTATCATTTTTCCGAATGCATGTGAAAGTTTTCACAGCACGTTTTTCTCTCTGGATTTTTCTGATGAAACAAAAAATTGGTTTGCGAAAAACTTGCTTGGGTAATCAATAGCTATCGATAACGAAGGATAACGATAACAGGGCTTTGACATTAGTTTGGCTTAAAGCCAAATCAAATGGAGATGATTATTGGGCGTTGCATAAATCAGCTGCGTATCATTCATTAGTTATGCAAAAGATCTAAAATTTAAATATGGTATGGGTGTGCGTGTGTGTGTGTGAGTGTGTGTGGGCATAAATTAATAATTGAGCGCAAAGGACAAAGGCATGTGAATGTGCTTGAAGTAAAGAGTAGTATGATGGCATGTGGTTATAAAAGTGCACGACAGTTTTTAAACAATGCTCAACAAACCCTATCCTTACACTCCGCTTTCCCTGCTGCAAACACTTGAGTACTTAGACAGGCAGGCACTTAAAAAAAATATATAATATGAGGGGGACAGGAAAAAAGAGAATGTGAAAAACCGTTACAATTGCTGACTAAAAGATGAAAATTCTACATTTTTAATGCGGCTCACCTGACGAGCCGCACGTCGAGCACTTCAGGACGCACAGGACACACACACACACACACACACACATATGAGAAGTTATAACAATGGCGTCAGGCAAAAAAAGGGTTGTGTGTTTGGGTCGACTATGGTTGGGTTGGGGGGGTTGGGTGTTTTTTGGGGGCTGGGCTTGTTAATTTCAAGTGGCATGTTAACTTTCTGACATTAAGTTGGCATTTCATGTCAACTATGTAGCGCGTATGCCAGGACACTCAAGTGTCCTTTGTCTGTGTGAGTGTGAGTTTGAGTGCGAGTGTGAGTGTGAGTGTAAGTGTAAGTGTGTGTTTTTGTTACATGTGTAACAGCAGCGTCGTGCGGAAAACGCTGTTTAGCAAAATGCCATCATTATGTTAATTATAAATGCGCCTTGCGTTCAAAAAGAGTTGCCACACACACACACAGTCACACATACGTATGTATATGGGAGACAGACAAACATATACATAGATACATAGAGTGTGTGTATTCACTGCGGCATTTACACTTCCGTTTCCGTTTGAATTGGCCGCACTGCGAGCGGATATGCTAAATGCAGTCTCGTTTTTATACGTTTGCCTGATGACAGCAATTATCATGCAGTGATATAACTTTACACAATACCAACAAATTGCTAATCAAAAGCACAAACTCTGCTCCCCCTCTTTCTCTCTCTCACTCACTTTCACCCCTTCTATCTCTCCTTCTTTTAACACTCAACACACGCAGTTAAATGCCTGCCATTTGCGCCAAACCATCTGACAGGCTTTTCAACAAATCCAACTCTCAGCAGCCTCTCTCTCTGTTGCTCCCTCTGCCCCTCCTTTTCCCTTCTCTCTTTCTGTCTCATTTGCGTAAAGCACATTGATGTTGTGTGTCACATGAGTTGACACTTTCAGTTGAACTCAATTAAGTTCGTGCATAAACAACATTCGATGACAAATCTATGGCCTTCTTAACTCTCTCGTTCTCTCGCTCTTACTCTATTTTACCATATCTGTCTCTCTCTCTCTGATAAATATTGGAATTTAGTTCTTAATGAAAATTGTATTTGATTGTTGCTATGCGTCAAATGCTACGCTCAATTTGCTGCCGCTTCAAATACTCGTGTGTTATGTTGTGTTGCAAGCAAAGTGGCACAATAGATATATGCGATTTATTTGAGTTCTTTCTGACGTTGCTCAGTTTGATTCAAGCGCTTTCACTCCATAACTGGAATGTTGAATGAGTTTTGTAATCAGCAAAGTTATTAAACGATGCTTCAAATCTACAAGAACGAAGAGTAATGCTTGTTAAAAGTGTTTAGCAATAATCAGCTCGTGTTTGGTATTAAGTATCTTAAGCATCATATTATCGTTTAAAATTTATTTCTTAATGAAGGGGAAATCTCGCATTGTCATGAAAGCTCCTTATGCCTATCAATTGCAATTGGCTCAAGATTAAAAGTATTTTTTAAGCCATTAAACGAAAAAGTTTAAAGTTGTCTAGCCTATTTTTTAATCAATTGTAAGCTTAAAATTCGATTTGAATATTATTTCAGAATTTTTTTGTTCAGCAAACTCTTATCTCAGCCTTCGAAACTAATTACAACTAATTTGGCTTGTAATTCTCATCAGCATCAAATCTTTAATCGCTACAATTAAACTTATAGATTCTTTTAGGGAACAATTTTCATTTCCATATGCTTGCTTATGCTTACAAGTTGTAATCAGATCAAGATTGAAAGCAAGATTTATTTATATTTATAATAGTTTCTAAGAATTATTTTTAGATCGTAGTAAAAGATGCAACAAAAAATATCAGTTTTTCTTATTAAGGCGTTTGCATTCTTAGCTGCCAAAAACGCAGTTTAATCAAACTTATTTATCGAGCAATTTTTATGTGCATTAAATTTGAAATTTCTTTATTGGACTGTGTCCAGTCAAGGCAAAGAATTTTATATATATATATGCAGATACATATCTGTATCATATTTTTCATTATTCTTAAAAATTTGTTTTCTGAAATCCAGATTTAACCCCAGCCAAAAAGCAATTGCAGTTTGTACTCGTACTTGAAATAACTGTGAGAATTTGTATTGTACTTGATAAATGAGTCAATTATGTTTGGTGTCTCCGGAGATATAAACAGCATGGGAGATAGAATGAGATAGAGAAAGATAGATAGAGGGACAGAGAAGATGAGAAAAACAAATCAAATATGCTGGCCACTAACATATTTCTAAACGCAAATTTACTACAACAACTAAAACTTTTGAAGAAACTCAACCAAGTGCAAAACTTGTAGCTATGAGCATCTTTAATCTTATGCAAACCTCTCCCTCCCATTCATCTATCTGCCACAAATCCTCGTTGCTTTATTTTCATTCCTCATGCTGTCGTCTTTCATCTTCATTTGCCCATTTCCATTTCCACTTTCATTTCCATTTTACTTTCCCAGCAACTGCTTAACCACAGTGACTTTTTGGCTTGGCTCATAATCTGTGTCTGTCATCGCTTAAAACTGAAGCTTCTTGGGCAGCAGTTTTCCTTCTATTCGCTATTTTTCCACTTCTCCTCCTTGCTGGCTAAAGAAATCTCATTAAAAATGTCCTTGCGGCTGCAGTGAGCATAAATCTGAAAATTAAAGCTTACAAATAAAAAAAAGAAAAGTAAATACGAAGACAGCAGGAGCCACAACAACAACAACAACAGCTGCCCCTCGAGGGCGTTTATCAAGTAGGCGTGGCAAGTGGCGCCTTGAATTTATAGTCGCGTCTTGCATATCGCATAAAAACCCATTTAAAAAGCAATTATTCTGCGTTGATTCAATATGGTGTCGCTTGATGAAGGAGTTTGCTGAAAAATCAGCCGCAGGACTAAAAGAAGCTGGTGCTGCTGCTGCTGCTGCTGCAGCAGGTAAAATTAGTCTCATGTTGTTGCACGTCCACAGTTGCAACAGAAGCAACAGCAAAAGCAGCAGCTGCTTGCAACGTTGCTTGCTGCATTTTTATGACCAAACGCTGTCTCAGCACAAATCTCTGTTCTGTGTTCTGTGTCCTGTGGCTTGTGTCCTGTGTCCTGTGTGTGCTGCTGCCTATCAACACTTTGCTCCTTAATGCATGCAATGCATAAAACAGTGTCCTAGACCAGATGCCTTCTGGCCAGTGACTGTGGCAGCTACTGCGTGTCCTTTGCGCTATCTCTGCGCAGTTTTGCTGACAGGCAGAAGCAGGAACAGTGGAGAAGAAGGAGGAGGAGGGCGGAAGAGAAGCACAGTCAGGCAACAGGCAACATGCTGGCCAAACGCCAACTCGGTCAACAGTTCGATGACGTATGCAGACGACTCAACAATTGCGGCCATGTCCTTTTTATACCCGTAATTTTTAGATCATAAGGGTATATTCCTTTCTACGTATTTATCAGGAAAAGGCGGCGTACAATGTCGAATATAAGAGCTAGGGCAACCAAAATTGGCATACAGACTTCTATGGACCACATGCATCTACACAGGGGTATATTTTCCCCTCAAACATCAATATCGGATATGTAAAACGATAGTTATAACAGTTTATACGTTATAAGCAATGCAAGCCCCTAAAAGTATGTATTAGTTTATATAAAGTTAAAGCTTTAAATTCTTAATATACGCTTTATATAAAATTAAATTTAATAACGGGTATCTTGTAGTCGAGCTCACTCGACCAAAGCATTTTTGTCTTGTCATTTTTGCCTTTCTGCCTTTTTAGCTGGCAGCATCGAGCCATTTGAAATAAATATTAAAAATTTTGTCGTGCGGACATGCAAGAATTTTGAATGCACATTAAAATTCAAATTAAACGGCTCCACATTTTGCTCTCCATTCATTTTATGACTTTAAACGATAGCGAACTGACTTTTAATGGCAGTTAAATTTTTGTGGCACATATCGCCATGGGTCATGGCAATCAAAAATGCCTAGAACAACCTGAAAGAGATGATTTATCTGACTTCTGTTGATAATATAAAAGAACTTTTCAAGTTTTCAGGTCAAGCAAATTGCCAAACATAAAATAATAACATGCGCAAAATGAAGATAAAAGCCAGAGAATCAATTTAACTTATGAACTTGAATGGATTTTTCTTAAAATAAATTAAAAGTTAAACGTGGAAGAATAAATTCTACTCTAAATTAATATCTGTCGGCCTCTCAAATAACAAATCTTGCTAGATACACCTTAGCCAAATTAAATATTTTTTGAATTTAATAAACATTGGAATAGTACTTATAGAAAGTGTAAGGCATAATTACTTGTTCCATTCTGTTAACGAATTCTTATCAAATTTTATTATTTTCTCTCATTAATCTATTATAAGACCTATTGAAAGTGATTTTTTTCCATTTCATCTTATCCATTTATCAAATAATTCCTTTGCCAATTTCTTTTTTCAATCTCCCCCGTCAAATGCTGTAATAATCTTTCTCCTTACATTGCCTTCACAATCTTTCATTAGCGCATTTGACTTTACGCTCCAGTAAACTGCAGAAGTCGCATTGTAACCCATTTATAGGCGCACATATTTCAATTTTCTTGGCTCTAGCCTAAGGGGGTGTCCTTCCATTTTTCCTTTTCCCATTTTCCCAACAACAACAAAAGCAGGGACAATCCAACAACCGACTCCAAAATATTTAGGCCGCATTTGATTTCATTACGTTTTTATCTTTTGGCTACTAATTTCATTTCGTGCATATTTCAAACATACTTTGGTTATAGAGAGGGGGTTAGGGCAGAAGGGCCAGTTACATTTTCTTATCCCCCATACTCTCCCCTCCTCCTGTCCTCTACTCAATTCTTGGTGCCGTCGCCCGTGCAAGGGCTTAATTAATTCCCAAAAATATTTATAACTTTTAGGCGCTCGACCATTTTGGGTTCCAGAAATTTTGGAACAATATTGTTTTGTCGTTTGTTTTTGTTATTTCTATAGTGAATGTTTGTATGTATGTATGTATGGGTATTGGTTGGTTTTCGTTTTGTTGCTTGTCAATGGGTAAATCTAACAAATTTATGCATGACTGCAACAGGGTCAAGTTGCTGCAAAATCCTTTAATGCGCCGCAGCTGGTTTCAGTCCAACCAAAATCTGAACCAATCTGGCCAAATAGAAAAACCAAAAGCTTGAGAGCAACAACTATAGTTTATCATAAGCGACTAAAAAATACCCTAGCATTTAAAAATGAGTATTGAATATAAATACGAAAAATACAAATGCTAAGACTTTAGTACTAACACAAAAATTATGTTTTTAGTATATTTTTAAAAACATATGAAATATGTCGTTTCTAAAATTATATATTTTACAATAATATTTAGGAACGAATTGCTTTTTCTTTTGCTGACATTTAAATTTGCAGCACAATTTCATTAAAATGTTAAAGCAAAATAAAAAAGTCTATGTCGCTGTTTTTCATCAAGGAATCATTCAATTTTTATATATTTCTAATTTTTCCATTAAATTTTTAATAGAATATACATACAAACTATTTCTCATTTTCGTTTTAAGTGTTCCGCATTCCTTGAAATTGTAAGGGTAAGGGTTTTTTCAATTTTAAGCTAATTTAATTAGATTATAACTTTAGCTCACTAGATTTAATTTCGGGAAAGTTTTAATTGGATATATTTGGTTTGCTAATAAAGTCACTTTACATAATGTTTACCACCTAATTGCAGGGTATTAAAAACCAAAAGGCAATGGTAACTTTGAGCTTTTAGGCGGTGCGCAACCAATGCGACGACTTGCCAGATAAGCAGATTTATGAGTTAAACAACAAACTGAAATAACTGGAGACAATTCGGGCAATGGCCAAGAACTGGAACGGGAGACAAGGACAATGTCGAAGGAGCAGGAGAAGAAGCAGCAGCTCGGAAGCGTAAAAGCAAGATAAAACATAAAGTCGCCACACGCACACATACACAACAAACATGCCACACACCACACACATGTAGTTTTGAAATCGAAATAACGCCACACTAGAGCAATGAGCACTATGAGAAGAGACGTAAAAGGGGATCCACACTATGGAAGATTTATGAGCATTTCTCTGGCCGCACACGCAAGGATGTGTGCGATGATGGTGTACAGAATGTCAAACGGGATGGCACAGGAAATGCCAGGCACACGGACCCCGAGAGTAAAATAACCGGAACGGGGTTTGGGAGAAGGACCAACTTGCCTGTTGGCTGGTGTTTCAACTATTGACACGCACTGTACTCATCATCGACATTCACGTAACTTCAGACGTGCGTATAATTTTACTCCAAGCTCTGCGGTCAGCAACAAACAACACCAAAAAAAAACAAAAACAAGCAAATTAAAGAGTGGAGTAGAGGACAGAACAGGAAAGGAGCGCCTTATAAGCAGGGTCGCTGCGTAGGTAGGTGTCAATTTCATTTTCATTAAGTTGATTCTGGTTGAGTGGACACGGAGGGGCTGAACTCAACTGCTCCCTCAACGGTTTTCGGGATCTTAATTTGCGTCACGCTCTCAAATTTCAAAAAAAAAAAAAAATAATAACACTGCAAAGCGCTGCTCATTTGTAAAACAAGAAGCAGAAGCCCTACTTAAATTCGAGTTCTTCATTTTTGCATTAATTAATACTTACTTATTATGAAACAAAAAAAAAAAAACAACAGAAAATAAAGAAGGCAACAGAAAAGGCAAAAAACTTAGGGCAAAAGGCAATAGCAGGAGCAACATCAGGCTGTTCTACCTAGAGGTAAGTTAAATTTTAATCACTTCCTTGCGCTACATTTTTGTATTTTTGCTGTTTTTTTTGTTTTTTTGCTTTTTTTTGTTTCGACTTGGTAATTTGAGACTGTTAACATTTTTGGTTTGGTTTGGCTCGCAGACTGCTTGGACTGGTAGTTACTGGTTACTGTGTCCAACTGCAGCCTTTTGTGGTTACGCCTGGACTTTCGACTTAATTAAAAGTAATTCTATTTAAATATTATTAAAAAAGATTTTTCTTCTAGCCAAAAAAGTTGACGCAAAAGTAGCAAACGCTTTCGGCCATTTTTCCATCTTTCGTGTCTTTTTTCTTGGCTCTTAATTGAATTTGCCATTGAAAGCAAAAGTGTTTGAGGCAAATATTTACATGGGTTGAATATAAAGGCTGCAATTTAATTGACTGCGAATTAGCTAATATTGTTCTTGTTGCTGTGGCTAGAAATCTTAATTAACTTGCCTTTAAGTAAATCGTTTGATGGTGCTAGGAACATTTTTAGATTAGTTAATAAGTAGATGAATAATTATTTTATTTTACTGATTAAATTATAAATTAAAGTGCTCTCTTTTTTGGACTAAATTAGATGTGATTAGATATTTATATACATATTTAATTATTTGTTGGTTATTTATGAAGAGTTTCCATTCAATTGTTTTGAATAACAAATAAAATTAAAGTTGTATATTCAATAAGTTCTTAGCCAATTAAAACAAGGCATGACTGATTAATGATTAATCAGTTTAAATAATATTTTTTAAATTAAGTGTCGTTTAATGTAATTTGTAAAGCATCTCATTCAATATATTCAATTGTTTTTATACGTCAACAAATTAATTTGCATAGATTACAGTTAAAATGAAATATTTCGGCTTTGGTTTGGAATAATTAAACCTTTAATTAAAATGCCAAATGATTAATAAAATGGAAAAAAGAATTATCAACATATGAAAAAGTGTTTTAAAATTGCACGTAATTATATAAAACCGAAACAAACAAACACGCACAGTGTGACCACAGGGACAAGTGCAAAACGACCGCATCAGGGCAATAAAATAGTTTCCCCCATCAGCCCCTATTATAAAGTGCAATATGTTAAACAATTGATGGTTGATTGCCAGGCAACAGGCCATAAAACAAAAAAAAACAAAAAACAGAAATGATGAGAAGGCAAAAACAAACAAATTTGCAATTGGTTTTTGTGCCCCTCTAATTTGCAAATTGACAGTAGCAAACGATTTGCCACATTACGAGTATTTTGGTGCCATATGGTTGACTGGGCGTTATGTAATTTAGTGTCTGGCGCCTGTTGGCTATGCAATACTAAATTACAAGCCAGGCTAATTTGCCATAAAATACCGAAAGTGATAGGGAGACTGATTGCGAGATAGATGGAGAGCTAGAGTTGAAGCAGTTGCAATATTAATGCGACCAACTCGTGCATTTATTGGCATATAAATCACTTGGAACTTGCCACCAAATCACAGACAAACACACACACAACCATACACACAGTCACACATAGACACTCACACACGCACACACAGAGTAGACTTAAGGCTTAAGCCGGCACTTACCTAGTATTGAGTTTTGACGTTAGCGCGCTCATTAGAAGCCAAAGCCAGTCCTTGTGGCAGAATCATCATCATTCCATCTTCCATTTCTTCTCAGCTCTTTCTTATTCTACTCTTTTTCATTTCGTCTTCTTCTGTTGGCTTTCATGTCAATTAATGCAGCGCACTCTTCAAATATTAGCAGACATTATATGACGACGCTGCACTAAGCCACTGCTCCTGATGTCGTTGTTCCTTCTTCCTTCATTCTGAGTCTAGATCCTCCACAATGAAAGGCACAAATGACTTGGCCAACACTTGAGCACTTCAGCGCTTGGCTTTTTTGTTTTTTAATCGGGCTATTGTGAAAGCCAGCAGCAGGAGCAGACTTTCAGTCAAGTTGCCCGCTGTCGTTGTCGTTGCCGTTGTCGTTTCCGTTGTTGTCAAGTGGCAGGGATTATGTTGACGTTGAATGCGTTGCTGATTTGAGTGTGTTCCCAACGATGTCCCCATTGTCGATCGCTCTGGCATCGCCAACACATTTTAATTTACCAGCAATTTAACTTTGATTGCCACACCACACAAAAAATTGCTGTTGCTGTTAATGTTGCTGCTGCTGCTGTTGCTCCAGAGTATTTAGCACCACTCACACCGACAACTTGCCAGCAACTGAGCGTTCGACCAGCTGTGCTGTCGTATTTGAATGAAATGTGACGACGATGTGTCGTATAAGACTTTCAATGCTGTGCTTTTTGATCCCAAAGCTCAACTCGAAAGCTTTATAAGAGCACGCTCTTTATCTCTCTCTGTTTCTCTCTCAATGCGCAGGCGCATCCTCTAATTAGTTCGGTTTGCTGCTTCGGCTTTAGCTTCGGCTTCCGTTGGAATTTCGGCTGTATAAGGTTTTTTTTTTCTTTCGCAGCATGCTGTCACTTGCTGCTTGTTGTTGTCGTTGTTGCAACATATGAAAATTAAAACGCTTAACTACAATTAACAATTGGTGACACTAGGCTCGCAACAAATGACAACAAGAGGGCGGAAGACAGAGATAGAGAGATGAAGAGAGAGAGAGAATGAGAAGAACACAGAACAACAACACAGCATTAATCAACTCACTGCTGACACTAAAACCCACAACAATTAATCAACACACAAAATAACGGTAATGCTAGAGAGAGAGGTAGCCGTAACGGTAACGGTACATTTTTTGGACGCCATTGCATTAACTGATTGTTGTGGGTAAGAGAGAGTATGGGTTAGCAAAGGGTGGCAACACTGGCAAAACTTTATGTCAGTTCGCATAAAAGTTGCAACGAAAATATCAAATCAAATCAAAGTTCGATTTGACAGCCAGACAGGACGAAAAGGATGTTTATCTTTTAGCTTGCGACTTTTAACAACTTGAACTTCAAGTGTGTGTGCATACCCAACACACACACACAGAGACAAACAAAGTCGTAAAGTCAGCTCAGTTCGGTTGAGTTAAGTTCAGTTCATAACTCTCTCTGCCTTCTTAAATATCTTGGCCAGCCTAACTGCCCTTTGGCATTGTCCAGCCAATATCAATTTATCAATTAATGGGCCTAATGAGCAAGCCAACTGATTTGCTGTGTCATTTAATGCATATCACACACACACACACACTACAAAATTAATTAGGATTCGCTCATCATCAACTGTGACAGCATATTAATATATGTACTATATATATAGTGTTTAGATGTATAGTATATACATATATATACTCTATATGTATATATATATTTATAGCCTTACAGTCTCTGGCAATAACATAAACTAACGAGATTTCCTCACTGCAAATTTGTTGTTGTGCTTTAATTGACAATCAAAGCAACTAATCACATTTGCAGCTCGACATTTTTCATTAGAATTATTATGTAGTTATAGTCCGGTTCCATTTCCAGTTACTCGGCAGAAAAGTTCTCATTATATTGCGCCCACATCAAAAGGAATAAAACCAGCGACAGCGCTCTTGTCCCACTTTAAATTCGTTTATGCGTGTTGGGAAACGTGATTAAAAAAACTTACTTTGCAATACTACTCTCTATATTGACTTTAACATGTACATGTTAAAGTTAGCACACACTTTAAACTCCATTTCATTAGCCTATGTCTGTTTTTACTTCAACAGAATATAGAATTACAGAGTTGTCGATTTAATGCTGTCAATTTAATGAAGTATCGTTGACATACGACAGTTTCTCACATTGATTAATTTTTATTAGATAGTTATCTGTACTGACATTTATAAAATCAAAATGGAGAGTATTTTCAATATATGTTTTTAGATTAAATAATGGAGGACACGAAAACTAAGGATTGACAGCTATTCAATAAAGTCACAGTGTAAACTTTGCATAAATAAATTTACGACGAATTGCATTTGTGTTCTCTTTGATTAACCGCTGTTTATCAACGGTTTCAACAGAATTACCCTCGTAACGCATCCTATAAAGAAAACCCCTATTTTGAAATAACTCAGACGATCGATAAAACCGCGAACCGGGCAGTAACTTGACCAGTAGAAAATTGTAACGCCGAAGTGAAGCCACAAAATGGCACTAAGGTGACAGAGGGCAAAGTAAGTTGGGTGGTTGGGTGGTGCGAGGTTCGCTTGTCATTTAATATCCGCAATTAAAGTGGTCATCAATCAAAATGTACAACAAGAAAACCTAAATGAATTAAAAGTAAACGAAAGAACAAAGCAAAGGATGAATGCACAAGCCAAAATGAAAGCTGTAATAAATAGAATAAAGCGCAGCAAACGAAAAAAAAATAGAATGAGAAAAAAAGAAAAGCGGGACCAGAGACCAGGATATGGGCCAGGACTAGGGCTACGACGATAAACAAGTGCTATACAAACAAAACGGCGCAGTACGCTGAACCTATTGATGATTGAGCAGGACATTAATCTAACAAAATGCAGACAAGCAGGGGACTATGCCAGAAGCAGGACTAAAGCCTGAAAAAGGACAAACGAGGAGAGTAAAGAGAGAGGAGCGGGTCTAAAGGCCATGGCGGGCAAGCGAGCAAATCAACTGACCAACTGTGAAAGTGTCAAATTTCAAGCCACATTGTTGGTGTTGTCCACATAGCTGACATCCTTGTTACTGTTGTTGTTCTTGTTGTTGTTGTTGTTGTTGTTGCTGGCGACACTGTCCACGTAAGCAAACATAATTACGCCGATGAAAACCTACATATACATACATATACATTTATACCCACACAGTATATACATTTATACTTATGTATATATGCTACTCCTGTCAGTTGCCTGTGCGTCATGTTGTCCTGCATTCAAAATGCCTGCTTTTACGGATTAATAGGTTCGTATAATCATATTATTACTTGAACAACTACACTAGCTATCAGTTTAAATATACTGTCTGTTGAATATAGGGATTCAGATGGTAAAAAGCTACTTTAATATTAAATTTACCAAAACCAGGCATTAATAAAGCATATCTGCTCAATAACTCGATTAAGTCAGCTCTGAATTTAATAAGTTCTATAGTTACTTGTTTAAAGCTAATGAATAAAGCCATTTATTTACATATATAACAATATATGTAAACAATCGTTTTGAATTAATTCAATGTTTGCTTTCCAAAAATGTAAAGAGCAAATAAAGAGAGTCACCTAAATAACTTATTGTAACAAATAAGAAATTGAAACTTAGGTAATATTTAAGAATGTTAAATTATAAGTTTAAACTTCAAGTACATACGTATGTAGATATTAGAAAATATACAATTTAAAACCCATAAACTAACGAAAGCTGCAATAAATCAAGACGAATTCAACCGCAATCTCTCGGTTTGACCGATCAAAGGAAAGTCTGTTAATACAATAAAATTGCACTCAATGTTAGTTAACAGCATGTGGACTGTACTTCATTGCGTAGCTACGCATCATACTTCAGTCAAATAAGCTACATATGAAAGCATTAATGAGATTTTTTGGCCTAAACAAAAATGTGCTCTCGATATTTTGAGGAGAATAGAAGAGGGGGAGGAAAAAGTGCGTGTGATGTGCAAATTGTCGCCTCTGCTGGCATCAACTCGTTTTGATGGGTTGAAAGTAGCGTTTGCAAAATGCGAAGGACAACAGAAAAGCAAATTCAGCAGGAGGTGGCACTTGCAATATCAGAACATCAGACGGCAACAGTTGAAAGTTGCTCATTTGCTGTCCAAGCTGCAAATTAGATGCCAAATTAGCACACAAAACTGCAACAGCAACCAGAAAACTGATGCAAAATGTGCAAGCAGCAACTTGCAACTTGCAACCAACGGCAGAGGCAGGCTGTGAGTGTTAAGTTGCGTCCGACAAAACCGTTAGAATGCCCCATTTCATCAGCTCCTCTATTACGTAAGTGTGTGTGTGTGTTTGTGTGTGTATAAGTAAACTGCTGTTGCTGTGGTGCTTTGACTGATGTGGCACAAAAACCAAAAGGCCGGCTAGAAGGCAGGACACACACAAACTTTGCTTACTGCATTGACACGTACAGAATCTGGGGAAGCTGAAAGCTTAAAATTGAAAGCATGAGAATATTGTTACCCCCATCAAACCAGTCCCCTTTAACCCATCCCATCCCATCCTGCAGCCTGTAGGCCTGCGGGCAATACTAAATGGTTTTTCAATGGGTTTTTCGGGCATCAGGTTCGAGTTTTTGGATAAATTCGTGCAACGCTCTGGCCCGCAGATTGCCACAAACCGTAGCAGCAGCAGCTTACAAAATTTTGCGGTGGCTATACTTCAAGTAGTTGTTGTTGTTATACCCTGTACTTAAAATGTATAGTAGCTTTATAAGATTGTCGAAGTAGGACGAAAGTTACATTAGTTTACTTTTTAAACATACTAAGTAATGTGATAATGAAATCATGATTATTTGACTTCTTAGTTCATCACTAATTTAATTATCATTAACTTTATAATAAAAGGAGTATGTTGCCATACCTGTTCCCTTTGAAACAGAATTTGTTCTTTGTTAAAATGTTATTAAAGTTATGACAAAAATATGAGAAATCAACAAATTACATGTGATTCTAAAACATTTAGTTTTCTGGTAAAAATCACAGCTTAATTTTACAAACTCTGATTTTTTCGAAAGCTATCAAAAGTATCGGCTAATAAACTCAGAAGTTATCCAATAACAATTCAACTACAGGGTCTCTCGCATTCAGTTTCTTTTCGTTTTAGTTATTGTTGTTGTTATTATTGTAGCTGCTGCTGTGGTGGGTTATTATATTTGAAATGCTACACCTTGGGCCATATCAGATTGCCGTAAGAGAGCGTTAAGACAAAAGGATCTCTCTGTCTATCGGAATTCATGTAAAATGCAAAACCTTAGCCCAGCATAAGGAAATATGCCATGTCATAAATTTTATATGAATACGAATATGAATATGAATATGAATGCGAGTGAGAGTGTGAGTGTAAGTGTAGGAGTCTTGCCAGCTCAGACAGTCGGCTTAACCTAGCCAGCCGTATAAGAATAAACAATCCTTTACTCACACAAACACACATTTCGATATGTTGACACAGTTTTGGTTGCCTTCCTCACCTTTTTTTGCCAGACTCAGCAGAAATATGTTCTATTTTCTATTTTCCATTTCTATTTTCCCATTTTAATATGAGCCTAAATTGAGCTTGTTATTTATGTATAGTTTACAATACCTTATGGCCAACAGTCTCGACAGTTTTTTACGGTCTTTTTTCTGGTACACAGCGTGTGGTGTGTATATTAAAAAAAAAATAGGAAAGAGAAAACAAATGCAGACATGTGGGAGTGGAGGAGAAAGTGGAAAGGGAGTGTAAGAATAAAAAAGAAGATATTACAACAAGAACTGTCGTAATAAAAATGCCCTGCAGTTAAAATAATTGTCACTGTAATAAAGTGATGCACAAAATTATATACAAGTGGGCAGTTTGAAAACTTTCCTTAATAAACTTAAATGTTATCGAAGCAAACGTGTTTACAAATGGTTAATATTACAAACCATTGTTGTATAGTTTAAAAAGTATCTTCAATACATTTAATATTAATGTATATATTTAACCAAATGTTTTAATATTAAAGTATATTCTGGCATCCTAAAGAATTCCATATTTATTAATTTGATGACTTTATTTTTAAAATATTCTTTAAACTATATAAAACTGAATGTTCAAATATGATTTAATTTATAAAATTCAAAGGCCAATTTTTTTTTTCCTAGCAAATTAATTTATCCGACTCAGGCTCTCTGAGATTATACAATTTAACAGAGCTTTAACTGAGCTTTCAACAAAAGCTGCCCTCGTCTTTGCCCTGCCATTGCCCTGCGATTTCAAGTTCTTGACTTACAGAGAGCAAAGAAGAGAAAGAGAGAGGGAAGGAAGAGTTGTGGATAGAGAATGCTGCTCGGTGGGATCCACTTGGTACACTACCATTTTATAGCAGAAGCCAAAACATTATAGCCATGATTAATGGCAGATAATAATTTCGAGTGCGAGCACTTGACAGCATACAAAAAGTCAGAAAACTATGGCCAATGACGTCCATTAGACTGGCCAAAATGAAGTGGAATGGGTGGAGCAGGAGAGGGGGGGTGTTAAGACTGGTAGGAGGTGTGAAGCCAGGCAACAAAGTGCAACAGCAACTGTAAATGACTGCTGAAAAATAAGCAACAAAAGCAGCAACAACAGTATCAACTGCAATTCGGGTATAAAACTATTGCCATATTCTGTTTGCGGCATTTAACGAGCTTCCTCTTTCTACCTCATCCCCTCTCACTTTCCCACCATTCCATCCTTTCTCTTTATCTGCCTGTCTGTCTGTCTCTTCCTCAGCTGTGCGTGTGATTTACTTCATTTTGTGCATAAATTATTATAAATGCGTAGTTAAAAATATTTAAAACAAATTTAAAAAAACATTAAAAACAATGGCGTCGACGTCAGCGCTAACAGTGGAAACGGAAACGGAAATAACGCACACGACTGCCATTTGGCGGCCACTGTGGCGTGTTGCAGCTGCAGTCAGTGTGACACTTGCCACATGTTGGTTTTCGGCTTTTTGGGTGCTCCCAAAACCCGAAATTGATTTAAGCGTTGCGTTTTGCCTTAACCCTTCGATGCCGCGCGTTTTAGGTTTTTGTGGCAATTTGCTGATGCTGCTGTTGTTGTTGTTGTTTGTTGCACAGTTGCAACAGCTGCAGCAAATGACATTAAAATCCAGTCAGCGCCTCAAAATGGTTTTAGAATTTTTTTTGTCGATATTGCTATCTGTATTTATATATTTTCTATTTTTTGTTGTTGCAAATTTACGAGCTGTCTTTAAGCTGACCAAGGGAATGTAAGGATCGAAGAGACAGTGAAACGGTTTTTTTTTAGGGGTTTCAAGTTACACGCCCCCGTGCAGAGTGCACTTTTAAAAGCAGCACGCCTTTTATGCCAGAGCTAGTATCATTACAAAAGGACACACACAGGATGTGTGCGTCTGCCAAAGACAATGAACACTGTCGAACCAATAAGTGCAACGGGGCAAGACTTGAAAGAGGAGGAGAGACTGGAGGGAGATAGGAGTGCGGAGTGCGTCATAAAATTACTTTTTATCATTGTAACATGACAGAAGACGAGGTCCTTGGATGATGTACGCAGTCGTTTTTATGTGCCTCAGACTCAATGCCAAAGACACATTCATGCACGTTTTCTTTATGTTGCACTGTACTAAAAGGATGTTGCTTCTTCCGTTCATGCCACTGTTAGTCCATCTACTTCTACCTCTACTAAAGCAACAGCTTCAGCTTCAGCTTGCGCTTGAGCTTTTGCATTGTATTAATGGCTCACATGCACGACAGCCCAGTTGCTAATAAGCATAAACGCAAACTTTGCCATGTGACTCGATTGCCAGTTCCTTCCGTGTTGTCTCTTTGGTCTCTTTTCTGCCTCGTCCTGGACACGGACATGGACATGGACATGGATATGGACACGGACATGGCGTGCTCTCAGCACTTTGACTTCTTTGTGCACTTTATTAATGTTATTAAAAATCTAACAAATGCGCACAACTTGCGCCCAACTATCCCAACTCAGTGTTCGTCCGCTTTATTAATGCCCCAACATTCACCGCACATACAAAAGTGCCAATTAATGTGGCTTCTCAGTGGTCAACGGGCCACTTGCAATTTTGTTGCTACATTGCCAATTGACAGCGTTACAAAGTCTGTGCCTCTAAGATGAGCATTTAATGGTACAACAGGTCGTGTGAGTAACAAAATCCTTTTGAAAACCAATTATAAACTCCTGTTACAAGTACTTGTTCCCCTAGCAACTTTTATAGTCGAGTTAACATTTATGTAATGTCACGTTTCCAGGGTCTTCTTTAGTAAACACCTTTTAGTTTAATTGTATACAGTTTAAATATTGTTTAAAACTTAAGTTTGTATTTAGTAAAGCTTGAAGTATATTTAAATTGAATTATTAGCATTTATTAAGCTCAATGTCTGCTTTAATATTTGTCAGCATCTAAACAAATTAAATTTTTATTACACATATTGATATTCATTTATACCTTATCAGCAATGCAGTTAATATAACTTATTATTGCTTCAGTAAGTTTAACCATTTCAATATATATAATATGCACTTTAAATGTTAAAAAAGTTTACAATAAAAAAAATTATGTTTCCCATTAAAAATTAACAATACAGCCTAAAATTATGCAATCATTTCAAAATTGTTGTAAGTTATTTAACATTTACCATAGAAGAAAAATATTCAATTTATAAATAAATATTTCCTATGGAATAATTAGCAATAATAACTGTACAACAATTTTAACATGTTTCCACTAATATATAATAACAATTTTCCAACAAAAAACTTCCGCAAAATAGTCGCAGTTCAAAAGCATAAGTATGCTACGAAATAATTTTTATTAATAAAACATTTTCGATTTGTTTTGGTTGAATAAACCAAAAAGTGCTGTACAAATCGATTAGACAAATGCAAATGTAAACAAATGAAATAAATGTTGTGTGAATTCAGTATGGAAATTTAATTTATGAATATTTCAACTAAAATTGGTACCAAAAATGGCAAGGAAATGCAACAGTTCTAAACGTGTTTATTTACGCTTTATGAGCCATTTTAGTTAAGCAATTGTTTGCCAATGCATTAAACTGGCAGCTACATTTGATAACAATTTGAACAATGAGAAATTCCATCTCACTTTATATCATCTCTCTTTCTCTTTTTTTCTCATTCTGCAAGAGTAAGGAGTCAAAAAGGTTAAAGGCAAATAGACGTAAAGAATGGTAGAGGAAGTGCAGCAATTGTTGACTTTTTGCGTAGTTAAACAAGTTTAATTAAGACTCATTGAAGTGCCTTTTTTGTGTATGGAAAAGTTTTATTCAACACCTTACAAAGTGGCAAACAGTTGATAAACAAATGTCCCCCACCCCCACCTCATGCACCATGTATACCCTGCAATTGAAGGTGACTCTATTTGCAGTTTGCCGGCTGCTGCTGTTTCCTTCCCTATTGCAAAACAATTGCCAATTTGGCTTAAACATTTTGGCCAAAAGCGCAAGTTAAGTTTTTGGCCACTTCCGTTAGCTGCGGTTGTTTCTGTCACTTGATTTGTGTCTCACTCTGTCTCTCTTTCACTATCTCACTCTCTTGCTGCACAACAATTTCTGTTTTCAGTTAATACTCGTATCTCAAGGCTTTGGCAATGGCACGCGGCAACTTTGTCCCTGGTCAGGATGTTGTCACTTGTATTTGTATCTGTGTGAGTGTGTGTGTGTGTTTGTGTGTGCGCGAAAACAAAATGAGCACAAAATACTAAAAACGACTTCCGCTTGACAATTTGCATGCTGCGCACTTCGCCGGAAATGGAAAAACACTTGCTGCGTTCCTGTGCTTCTTCCTACCCTCTTCACTTGCAACCTCTGTGGCAGCTGCCTTTGTTCGCAATTAAGCAAGAACTCATGCAGCTTGGCATAGCAAAAAAGCAGGTCACTCAATACATATTGAGGGAATAGCTGTGGAAACGAGAGAGAGTTGCTCTGTTTTTATATGTATATTTCATGTAAAGTCAATTTGATGTGCGTTGACCAACCGCTGCTTGGAGTTCCCGCATATTTCCCTCAGTTGCCATAGCCTTAATGGCCAATTAAGCGTAGACGACACAAGAAATAATTAAAGCGCTGCATGTGGAGTTTTTTATACACTGTTAAAAGCTCTTGCCATCCTCGCTGCCTTCAAGTTGCCTTGCACCACGCGTCGTATGTGTAATCTCATTTATTGCGCATTGCCCAAAACTATCCAGCACTCTTTAAGCCCTGTATTTAAAGGGCAGACAGGATCTTTTCAGTTTTGTCAAAAAAAGGGGGTAATCACATTTATTTTTAATAAAACATAGTTAATAACAAGAGAAATTTCTTTGTTAGGGTATTGATATTCTGGATCTGTCAAATAATAAACTGGATAATTATGCATGAAATCATTATGCGAAGGAAGAGAATGCAAACAGCGACTCTGTAACTTACCAATCAAGTGTGTGCAGAGTCTCTTCCAGTCG
This sequence comes from Drosophila neotestacea, assembly GCA_035044365.1. NCBI lineage: Eukaryota > Metazoa > Arthropoda > Insecta > Diptera > Drosophilidae > Drosophila > Drosophila neotestacea. The sequence continues at coordinate 1,150,703 of JAWNMD010000270.1, forward strand.
GGCTCTCTCGACTGTAGACTGACCCACTAGTTTTTACTATTTTACTTATTAAACTTTTCTTGCTGAAGTTTCAGAACTTTTGCATTCACTATCTGTTCTGAATTTTTGAAGCGCAATTATGCAGCTGCACATTAAAAATCAAATACAGCATTAAAAGTGACAGCTGCAATCTGGCAACGCTTTTTGGCCATCATAAAATTCAATTTGGCGCAAAGTGTTTAATGAATGCGCCAAGTTGGCACCTCGACCCTCAATCCCCAATCCTCCTCAGCGATGTCCTGGCACAGCAGGCTAACTTAGCCATTAACAATTCACGCAGACGTCGCTACGCATGGCTAAGAACCAAACAGCAACAACATCAACAAAATACACACAACAACAGCGACAACAGCAGCAACAAAAATAAATAGCGACTTGTTTTACATAAAAACACACTTTAGACATCAAATTATGCAATGCAGGATGCCCCCGCAAATTCCAAGGGGGGATGAGGGAAACAAAAAAAAGGGGGTGGTTCACTATTTTTTTGCGCACTGACAAAATGCAATGACTGTAATAAAAATTAACAAGCTACGCTACGTTTGAGTTTTGAATTAATTGAAAGCGCGTATGCGCAGGACATTCTCCAAAGGAGAGGGTAGAGCTCAAAGGAAGGTGAAGAGGGATGGGGGACTTTAGATTGCAGTAGTGCTCTCTATCAGGACACTGCTTGCCTTATAAAATTATAAATTCGCGTCTAAATGAGCGTTGCAAAATTAATGAACTGCATGCAGTTTAATTGAAATGCGCATCCACAGGAGGGCATAACGACTGGAAGAGAGGGAGGAAGATAAGGGGCGGCAAGGAGAAGGTTAACTGGCAGCAACTGTGTGGGAAAATGCATAATGAAAACCAATGTTATCTAAGCAAAATACAGTAGTTTTGATTTAAGTATTTAATAGTTAATCAACACTTGAAATGTTCAAGTTTTAAATCTAATTTTTTTAAATGTTTGAAATTTAACTGCAAAAATCATATTCAATATAATTTAAACAAGTTTCAAACCAACTTTCCAGTTTGAAAACTCACCTAAAGGAAGTGTTGAAATATAATATCTATTAAAAATTTAAACGCTTAATTTATTTTCAGTTGAAAAAATACTGTTTAACTAAGCCCTAGTCTTGAAAACTTAATTTATTGATAACATATAGTTTTAAAGATTAATGCAAGGCTGATTAAAACTTAACTGCTTTTTATATATTGTCCATTTTACTAATTTGGGCAACAGAATTTGATTGAAGCTTTAAAAAACTATTTTTTAATCCTATAAGCCCAATTAATTGCGTTCATTTTGAATCCGTAGTTTGCAAATTTGATAGCATTATAATAATGTAGTTAATTTATTTATGTTTATTTTTGGGTTTTGAGAACTCACCTCCATGTTAGGTCCGTTTTATCCCATTTGGCACCTTGTAAAACATAGCGACGCACACGACTATTGCCATGATCCAGATTATCCGGTGAGAAATTATACGCATACTTATTGTCGCCCACACCGCAGCGGGGCTTTTGTATTAGCTTAACCGTAGCCTGATTGATTTGGCCCGTAACTGGAATGTTGCCAAATGCCTGACAGGCAACAACAACAAAACAATATAGTAAATGGCAAAATGTTAGTTGTGAAATTGTGCATAATACATGGGGCAGCAGCATCTGGTTGGCAGCACCTACCTGGAGATTACGTATTGCATCTATCAGTTGCTCCTCGGAGCGCAGAGCGCCAGTTTCCAGGTCTGACTTGGGCAGATAATCAAACTGCATGAGGTAATTGTACTGCAAGTGGAAAGCAAAAGATGGAAATGTTGTAAGTAAGTGGAAGTAGGTGGAAAAAAAAGGGGATGGATACACACAGTTGCATTAGGGAAGTGTGCCAACTGAAATGGTTGCCAGTTGTTGTTAGCCCAAAACTATTTGTTGGCTTAATGTAGGCGCTTCGGCAAATGATGCCAGCATAAAAAACTTTTTGCATAAAGTTAATGATAAAAGCAACAGTCACAGCAGCAACACCAACAACGATAACAACAACAGCAAAGTTTAACGTTACATTAATAAGCCGAAAAGTATGCCAACCAAAAAAAAAGAAGAAAGATAAAACGTTAAAGTTTCCGGCTTGCTCGACATTCAAATTACCCTTGTAGTTGTCAGATACTTTTCAAAAGGACGATAATTTCAACAAAATGTCCTATAGATTCATTTCTAAGCTTGCATTTTAGTTTTCTAACTTATCTGAAAACTAATTTAAAGTAATTTATTTTTATTTAAAATTTATGGGTATTAAAATTTGGATTAATTCAATAATTAAGTGAATTAACTTGTTGGGTAATAAAAATAACTATGCTTTTAAAATAGATTGTAAACGACACTGAAGTACTATAAATTTTAAGTCTATTTATTCCAGACTATTTTGAAATGTTTAATTTAATTGTAACGTCTTCCTGCTATAATACTGTCAAGTATAATATACTCATTAAATTCGCACATGGTACAGGGTATAGATGCTGAAACAGGGAGAGTGCTGTTTTTTTTAGGGGTTTCTGTTTCAGTTTCTGACTCTCTCAAAGTCTGGTCACAATCGATGGGCATATTTTTATTTTTATTTTTTTTTCTGGGCCACGACCCGCAACCAAATAAACAGTCATAACTGTAAAGTGTGCGACATCGACGACAAAACAGAGCTCTGGCCATATGTGTAGACTGGATTTGCATATTTTTACATGTAACAAACGAACACACACGCACAGCGGAGACAACCAGGCAAATTTATTTACTAACACACACACACACACACTCAGCCACACTCATTCACTTATTTGTATGGGGAAGGAGGCGGTGGAGGAGGCATGCCACACACACACACACACACGCGTACAGCAGACACACACACCAGCAAATTACGTGACCTGCAAATTAAATTTTCTCTTTCATTTCGGATATATGAGAAAATTGTCACACACTCCGCTGCCACGCCTCCCACCCGTTCAACGCCCACACGCAATTTGTTGGAAACATGTGAAAAACAACATGAAAACAACTAGAAAAAAATTCGATTTTGGCTTAAATTGTTGTTGTATGCAAAATCCAAAATAAGAGAAAATTTGCGAAAATAAACTGCAAAATATCAACATTTGTCGCTTTGAATCAGCGTCAGGTAAAAAGAAGTCGATTCAGAGAAATTCTTGATGTCAAAGAAACGTTAACAAGTTAAGATTCTATTGGTATTACGTTAAGAGCGTGATGTGTGGCGTTTAGCTGGATTTATTGGAGAATCGATTGATGAATGATGTGGCTGAATGGATCGTGCATTGCATACACAAATAAAGAGATATATAGATAAAGATATTAGATATTGTTGGAGTTGGGTCAAAGAAACTAAAGAGAATAAGAGAGAGAAATAACACCAACGAAGAAAGAGAAATTTCAAGAGAAAACAACAAGGTAACTAGCCCAACTGCCTTAGAACTTGGCCAAATGGCAATTGGTAACGAAGATATGCAACAATTTAAATAAATTTCTAGCACTATAAAATTAATAACTTAATTGTAAATTAGCTAAAGCTCATATATTAAGCTTTTTATTGTTTATTAGCGAAGCAACACAGATATTTGCAGAGATGAGAGTACTAAAATTTAATAGACAAAGACGACAGCATTTTTAATAAAGAAATAATTCATTCACACTATTAAAACAAATTGATAAATAAATAATATGCTATAAAGAAAAGTGAATAGTTGATTATGTCTTATGTATGAAAATTCGTTTAAAAATGGCTATTATAAATGAATAGTCGAATAATGTTGTGACGCATTGTGTAAAACTCAAAAAAATATTATAGGTTTTAGGAATGTTACATTACTGTTTATTTATTTGCAGAAAGTATGATTCAGCCCAAAAATTATTCATCAAATTTGTATACAAAAATATTCTGCAGGTGTAAATTGACATGATTAAGCTGTTGAAACATAGAATTGCGCTAAAATTTGTTCAATATTTGTATAGCCAAAAAAATGTTAATCAAACTGAAATAGCTATAGTACTCAAAATGTGTTTCATTAGAACAAAAGTTCAGCCAATATAAGATACAAGTACAAAATGTTGCCAGGTAAAATTCAATATGATAAATATATTTCCTCTATGTATATGCAACCCAGTGGAAGGTTTTTAAGTTTCCAAGAAGCTACTGCTTTGTATTTCTTGGGTCAGCTGTATGACACATGACTCACACTCCCTCCGTTACATTTCGTTAAAGAATGTTATTTCTTTTTTTATATAACAAACTCAACCCTCGCAGCATTGCAAGTGCATCAGAATAGAAAACTTGACATCAACAACAACAAGAAACAATGCTGCCAGTTGGTCACAAAGTGCGTCATAGTCATAAAAGTTGTCACGTTGTTGCAACACGTCAGCCGTCAGGATCAGCTTCAGCTACAGCAACAGCTACAGCTGCAAAGTCAGCGTCAACGTCATTTGGTTACGTTTACGTTATGCCGCATTTGTGTTACGTTGAAGTTGTCGTTGTCGTTGTCGTCGTCGAGGGTATTCGAAGAAAGCCCACACAATCACACACAATTGTATATTGAAATTCATATAACGTATAGGGACAAGGGAGCCTATAACTACCATATCCATTGGCCAGCAACAAATAATATACATGAAAACAATATCAATTAAAATATGTACAAGTTTCTTAACTGAGAAATCGGACAAGTGGACAAGTGGACAACGAACAACGGCGAACGGAAATTGTGTGTCTGCAGCAGCGACGCTTGATTAATTTTTTATAAGCGCAAAACTTTTTGCATAAATTTCAAGCTCAGTCAAAGCGAAAAAGAAAGAGAAACAGATAGAGACACAGATAGATGGGAAGGTAGAAAGAAGCAGAATGCGAGTTGGGGTTATGACAATCCAAAAACAAAGACTGTTTCAGCTAATAAGTAGTACAACACTACAATACCATGTACGTTAAGCTATTTAAATGGCTTTCGTTTAGAATTCCCAACCAGTTTTAACATTGGGTTCATTAAAATTGTTCTTCTAGTTTTTGTAATTGCTTAGAAACAAAATTTGACTATGATATCAATTAAAATTCTTCACCTATTGGCATGTAAATGATTCTTTAGCATAATTTACAAGTAGTTTTACTTTTCGCCTACAATTCTCACGTAGTTTAAGCATAGATATAATAATTCAATTAGTAGCTGGCGATATCGTCGATACATATGATCTTTATGGCATTCTAAAAAGGTATTTCATATCTTTCATGCTTGATTCACGGAAAGTGGAGACCGTATAGAAAGGTTAGTCAATTTGGTTAATCGAAAGCTTTTGGGCCATAAATTGAAGTTAAACAAGGAGTGTCAAGGATATGCGACTTAAACCCAAACCCAGTCACAGAGACAGAGACAGGGACAGATACCAATAACGATAGAGATGGAGACCTGGGTATGGATGACAAGCGTTGTTTTTATGACCGCACGCTGTGACGTCGACGTCGACGTCAACGACGACGTTGTCGATAATAAACTACAATAGCTGTTGATAGTGGCATGAATGGATGAATGAGTGTATGAGTGAATGAATGAGTAAGTGAATGAATTGCACAAGCCTCGTGCACTGGGCTCAACGGAAACGCGTTATTTTACTTGCGTTCCCATTTTCTGGGCTAAGACTCGAAGACAGGAACAGCAACTGAGCAACTGAGTAACTGAGTTGGTGGGGATTGGAACAGGGGGATCAATCATTTATGCATTGGCCTTTTGCGCTTTTAATGGGAAATGGAAAATGTGCTGGCGCTCTACGTGTTTGAAAATCGAAAACGGGGGCGGAGAAGGCAACACAGTGGCTATAGTGCATGTCGTACGTGGTCAAGCGACGATTCAGTCTAATAGAAAAGCTGCAAAACAACAACAAAGCCAAAATAAATATGAAAAAAAAGAAAACAGGTGAGTATCAAAAGAGAACAAAAAATAATAATAATAGTAAAAAGTGCGACACGAGCTACGTGAGCATTTGGCGTGTAAACAAAATCATGATACAGAGAAGAAAAAAAAAAATAATAATAATAACCAGCACAGAAACCAATAACGGAACCAATATGAAATGGTTTGAAAAGTAGCCTGAATGACGAAAAGATACCCAGGAGTTATAGTTAAAGCAAGCTTAAAAGCTGCAAAAGTTTGAAAAGTAGCCTGAATGACGCAAAGATACCCAGGAGTTATAGTTAAAAGAAGCTTAAAAGCTTCAATGCTATTTCTGAAATTGAAAGTTTCAAAATTAAGATCTAAAATATATTAAATTAAATATATTCAATATTAAATAAAATTAACATAAATAAAGTTTAATCTTATTGATATTCAGAAGATTTTTAGGCATTATATACCGATTAGAAATTAAGCTTCCTGCACCTGATTCTAATAAAGTGTGTGCTCTTTAGAAGCCCTGTGTTTAATATTTCTTTAATTGTTAAGCTTATTACAAAAGTAAATAGAGCCGAATATACCCAAAAGATGCACGAATTTAATGGGTATAAAAGCAATTGCTAGAGTGGGAATATTGGCCATAAATGTTTGGCTTAATTTAGTTAAGTTTGCGTGACAAAAAGTTTTGGAGTGTGTGGAAAGTGTGTGAAAGTAAATTGAACGATGCGATATGTTTATTATTTTATTGGATTATAATTATGAATGGACAATAACAATTACAGCAACAGCAACAACAACAAGAACAACAACAGCAACAACGTAAACAATAAATGAAAGGGCTCTGTGCGTCACTTAACTCAATTACTGGAACAAATAGCTGCATGTGGGCAGTGTGGGCGGGGCATATGTTTTAATCAACTGTCGCTCAAAAGAGACAATGACAAAGAGTGAGAAATGGGTGTGGGGGAGAAAGGTGGAGTGAGTGGAGAGACAAACAAATCAAATTGTTTTAGCTAGAAGAGTTTGGAAGAGTGGCTGCAACGGGCCATTGGCTATTGACAACCATAATTCTTGGCTAGCAACAGCGACGACGACAGGCGGCAACTAATAAAGGGAGACTAGAGACCAATAACCAATAAGGGATGCACCACACCGCACCACATCGCATCGCACCACCCAAAAGAACCCGTATGGCAAACAAGCCGCAAACAAACCTATAAAAATGACAAGCAACTGCAACAAACGAGCGCATCTATCTCGAACGCTAACCAGATGTCTGAAGAGGCAAATCCTAGAGGCGACACATTGTCCTTGGCTTGCCAACAAGCAGCATCCTGCATCCTCCTGCATCCTTCTTCTGTATCTGTATCCATTCGCCTGCCAACTCCAGTCAAGTCAAATGCCAAACCGAACCCAGGCGCAACAAATTGTGAGAAATGCGCAAAAAACGAAAATGCAGTAGCCACAAGCAGCAGTTGCAGCAAAATTCTCTATGTTTGTATGTGTTGTATGTGTGTGTGAAGTGGTTAGGGTAAATTGACAGGATATGGCCATGATATGCTTGCCTGACTAACAACAACAGGTTTTTTATACCCCTTCCCCCCGTCGCCCCCTCACCACTTTCACCATCACCCCCGCTCCACAATATTTATGGTTTCCACATGCAACTACTGAAGGGTATTCCGGGTATGAGGATTCGATGGAATTTTACGTGTTAGCAGCGCCGCAGGGATAACAAAACATAACTCAATCATATAATGGTCGCATTGCTTCTGTTCTGTGTGGTTGCCACATAAAAAATGTTCACTGCTGCATTGAATGAGATGTTTCAAAAACTCGATTGAGAAACTCGAATATGCACTCAATGCCTTTCTATGTGCATCTCAAGCATGACAAATGATAATGGCCTTGCATCTGGTATAACAATAAAACCTGAAAGAATATTTCTCAAATATATTGGTGTAAACTTTTCATTATTTTATTTTAATAAAGTTTTTGAAGAAGGATAATAATTTATCTAATTTCAATAAATTTTATATTATTTTATTAAAATAAGACTCAAAAGTTATGATAGTTTTAAGAATCATTATACACTTTATTAATGGGAATTATAATTGCTTTCGTTTTCAGTTCATAATTCAACTCCCTTTAATGTGTTTGAACTAAACTAACATAAATACGCTGTCTAAATTTAATTTACATTCCTATGCAGATTCTATTTCCACGGATATCCGTTGCCGACCTATAGACCAATAATATACAATCTGAAGAAACACACATAACATATGTGTTGCTGCAACGCCCAACGTGTTAGTTCCTCTGTCAGTCCGATCTGTCTGTGGACTAACCCAACGTAACACCTCTTGGAAATTTATAGACTGCAAATTTTAATAAAAGACGCGCATAGATAGACACGAGTTGAATGATGGGCGTGTGTCAGCCCACAATGTAGGAGGTGTTTCTCTGTTTTCCTTTTCCTTTTCCATTTCATTTTTCCGTTTTCTTTTTGTGTTATTGGTTTTAATAAAAAGGCGCTGGCAGGACGCGCCGGCCACAATGACTGGCAAGTGAAGAGATGGTTAAATTAATTGAAATCAACATTGATTAATGTGGGATGCGAGAAAAATGAAACTGGTAAGAAAGACAACAGCAAACATGCAGAGACTGAGACTATGTATGAGAATGGGAATTGGCATGGGGATGAAAAGGGAACTTCTTGTATACATATACATATAGAGATACTGACAATGAGTCGCCCCCGTATATTTACTATATTAAAACAGTGTTGGCTTGTGGGCTTCAGTTGCAGTTCAAGCCCAGCAAACGAACTGACCACAAAACAACAAACACGCAATTTTCAATGATGGCGGCACTCGAACAGAGGCAATATCCCTAGCCCTTCTCCTTTCCCTAACCCTTTCCCAAACCCTTTTCCAAACCCAACCTGGCCACATATTTAGTTGTTGTACTTGCACTTTAATTAGACCACAGAACGTAAATTGCAATATCGACAACTTCCCACTAGTGTACCCCAAGTCCAATGGTTTCAATGTTTATGGGAAACTGATGAGAGACTCGCAATCGCCAGCTACGAATTTGCCATAGACACAGTCAGAGAGATAAAGAGACAGAGTAAGAGATAAGGGCAGACAAACAGAGAAAGAGACACTGTTTAAGAGATGTGCCTTTTTTGTAGTTCAACACGAAAAATACTGAAACGTGCTCAAAACTTTTTAATAAGTTGTCAAGTTTTTGTGTTATTAAAGTAGGAACAACAATGCTTATGGAAAAACACAGGTTTTATTATGAAAGTTACTTTAAAAACTATACAAATTTATGATACTGTTATTTAAATATATAAGTGTATCAAATTTTTAAACTATCGTATACATTAGCCAAAATTATTTTTGTGAATACTTAAATTTTTACTTTATGCACTGTAAATACTAAACTAATGCCAAAAAGTTCATTCAAATAATCGTAAACATATTTGTTTCAAATTATTGCAAAAGAAAAGTTATAAAACTTGTATCTTAGCTAAAAATACGAAGCTTATAATTAATATTTTATTTAATATTTTTGCATGTCTAAAATTTGTTTAGGTACAGGGAAAAAGTTTAACTGCAAAGTTCACCCGTGCCAAAAAAAGGCTTTTCTAAATGTTTTAAGCATAAAAAAGTCTACAATAATAATAATAGGTACTTGAACTTTGAAGTGAAAAGAGAGTTTAGTCATTTTTTAGTCACGAACAACTCATTCTTGCGGTCGTGCGTGTCACGAGCTCAACTCTAATCTAAGCAACAAGTCATCGTTGCCCGCAGCTGTTATTGTTGGTGTGGTTGTTGCTGAGGATGCTCCCAGGCTGCATAGATCCCCAAGCAACATGGGCAAATAGAAAATGTTGGGCAAAATGGGAAAATGGGAAAATGGAAAATGGCGTGCATTAAAGTGAATCGAATGGGGAGAGCTGCAGAGTCCAAGGCTTTTCCTGGCCATGCGGTCGGTTGGTCGGTTGGTCGGTCGGTCACTTAAAGGCAAGTAAAATTGATTAACTACGCCTTGTGCGCTTTTGCAATAAACAAATAAATCATTATTTATGTATATGAACAATCTGGCTGACGGTTCTTTATTATTATTATTTCTGTTTTTCCGTTTCGTTTATTTTTACATTTTTATGTTTTGTTCTTCTTGTTCTGTGTTTAAAACAAAGCCGCAAAGTTGGCGTTCAATGACTTGCATGACAGTTAAATAAATACAGAAATCACTGACAGCATCTCCTCCTCCTCCTCCTCATCCGATATGGACACACGGAATTGGAGGTTGCCTGGCGCTTGTGAAATGCACCATATGGTTGCCACGGCTACAATCTCCAATATAGTAGAAATCAAGTTGAGCTGGCTGCCATCTCCGGCATTCCGTCCAATTATATGCAAATAATACAACTGCAGAAATCGGAGTAGACGTCGACAACGACAACAACAACAACAACAACAAGAACAAGAACATTGCTCGGGTAAAAGGTTTCGTCTTAACTTATGACATTAAGACCATTTGGAGGTGCACATTAAGCCGCAGCTACCCGATATGGTCATTGATATATTGTGCGTTGTGTTTATGGCCATCGAGAGCTGAGACCTCGCAACTGGCAACTGTCGACTTGCAATTGGCAACTGGTAGCTGGTAGCTGGTAGCTGGTAGCTGGCAACTGGCAACTGGCAACTGTTGCTGTGCCACTCTGGGGACGTGCTTGTGGACTTGGGACTTTCAACGGTAACTACTACTAAAGCCTTCCCCTTGTCTCGTCTATAGATGCTACACAATTTATTTAATAATTCAATTGAGCTGGCCATATATTCAGCTATTTTATCTGTGAGCAGGCCAATGCTTTGAAATGCTAATCATGTCCAAGGGGAACTTACATACTGTTAGTTCTAGCATTATTACAATCTAAGAATCCAATAAACAAGCTGGTACTTACTTCTATCATAAGCTTTATAAATCTATGTATATTAAGCTTATTAGATGAATAAAAGGGGTACAACAGATCCTATGGTTCGCAGTTATATGTATTTTCCCCTCCTTATAATAAGCTTATTGTATTCTGACCCTAACAAAAGGGAAACATAAACACACAGTAAACCTCTTAAATCCAGATACTTTACATTTTCTTGTTGTGATTCGTTTTCCCTTTTTCTTCTTTTTCTAATTGTAATCCGCTAAATAGCTTTAACTTTTCTTATTACAATTTTTGTAAATTAATTAATTTAAAATTATATACTCGTATTATTATTAATACATTCACTTAGCACCTGATTTTATATGAGTTTAAGTTAATTTTAAATAAATTTATCTGTATTTATTTAAATAAATTAATTTAATTTTACATTTGGAAATGAACTTGTGATCATATTTTTTCTTTGATTTAAATAATATTTCTTACTGCGATTAATTGACAGATTAAAATCTTAATATTAATTAATTCGATTCCCTTTTATATTAAATTCACTCAATTTCCTTTGCCTTCATTTTTACTTTAAGTAAACTCTAAAAACTCATCGTAGATTCCATTTCCATGGTCAAATCTGCTAATGAGTTGCGTAATCTTTCTATCTATTCGATACATAATCAAAATCATTATCAAGCTTTTATATTCTACAATTCCTCTCCAACTCTTTAAGCAGGAATTTTCATACGCAAAACTATGCTTAAGACGCATTTTCCACAACTAGTCGACGCTTGTTGCATAAAAAACAAGAAACCTGCTGTGCTGTTTGGACAACCAACTAATAGAGCTGGATTATGTTTAGGCGCCAACTAACTGAAGAGATCTTAAAGCGTTGATAATAGCAGGCCAATAAACCCGTTCCTTGGCAAGTATGACTACTGTCTTTTTGTGTCTCTTGGCCAAATTAGCCGACTCACACTGATCAATGAGTGTCTCTGAGTTGGGGTTCCTCTTTTCTGGGTAAAACCCAGAAATGATTTTTATGAGTGGACAAATATTTGTGCACTTTGAACCGCAGCTCAGAAAGAGAGAGAGAGAAACAGAGAGAGATCATAAACGAAAAGTGATTCAGACAAAGTTGCGCTGGCGCAAATGATTAAAGCAAAACAGGTAAACCGCAAATTGGATGTAGGCGGGAATGCTGCACTAAGAAATACCCCATGCGTCATGAATAAAAATTGAGTTGAATTAATAAATGCAACTAACAGATTAGTCTTGTAATCAAAAATAGTCATAATATTTATTATTTTCACAATGCTATAAATTTCTAGAACTCCTGAGCAGTGACTATATAGATTTTATACGGATTATAGAAACTAGAATTTACTTGTTGAACTCATTTTGCAAGCCTTTCAAAAATATTTATTATATTTATATTAATATTATTAATTAATTAATTATTAATATTAATAAATATTTAAATGCACTTATATTTTGAATATTTGATTTAGTTTTTACTTACAGTAAATATTTAATTGAGAACTTACTGTCAAAAACAAAATCTACAACAGTGCCAGCAACAATTTACTTAAAGCTACATTTTTATGATAGTCATCAATATTAAATAGAATTGCGACCTACAACTAGTTTAAGTTTGTAGTTTGTAGCTATTATATATGTAATAATTTAATGACAGTCAATTTGAATCACAGTTAAATAGCTTATTAGCTAATATACCTCATTTATGTATTTAGTATAGGGTATTTAAAGCATTGACGTTTTGGCTGCCACTCAGACAACTGCGAGCTGACTACACACCTACGTGTAGGTTTTGCTGGCGCGCACCTTCTTTGGCAGGCAGCTGCCACTTGCAACACATACATGGCGAAGGTTGTGGCAGAGATTGAGACTGATGCTGATGCTGAGGATGAGGCTGGCCAACATGCCGCATAATTGATGGCAATGCCAGCGACAGCAAGCGACACTTAAAAAGGAAACTTGCTGGATCCACAACAAGACCCCAAAAAGGCGTTGTCTTTGTTGTTGCTATTGTTGTTGTTTGTTGTGGCAACATATTGCAAGAATGCTGCGGCGTTTCATTGGAAAAAGACCAGTCGAAGCATTTGCTGTTGCTGCCACATGCTGATGTTGCATGTGCATCATTAAAATCAAGTCTGACTTTTTGAGGCTGCCTTTTGGCAAACGTCAAATATTTTGTTGACCATTGCCACGCCCCGTTCGCGTTCCCCACCCACCCGCTACCCATTGAACTTGCAACGCTCGTGGCTCGTGACTCCCGTTAGCTCGCGTGCCGTCGCCACCAAAAATAAATCGAACAAAAATTGTTTTTATATACATATATTCGATTCGATTGTTGTTGTTGTTTTTGCTGCTACAATCAGAGGCACAATGTGATAATTAATACAGAAAAAAAAAACAGAGAAAGAAACAAAAAACCAAGAGCGAGCAAACAGCAGCTGATGCTGAGATTCAGAAACTGGGTCAGATTCAATTGCTTTACATTTTTTTGTTTATAATTCTTTATGCAGCACAGAGAATAGCAACAACATTGAGAAGAATAACAACAATAATAATAACAGGCAACGCACGCTTTTCACATTACATTGAATTTGTTCTTCTACTTATAACAAATTTGTGTGCTGTGTTGTTTCTTTTTTTTCGTACCATCTTTATATTTATTTATGTTCCCTCTTAATTTATTGCACTTTTATTCTTCACACACACACACACATACACGTACTCACTCACACTAAAACGGCCATTAGCTATCCGGGCAAGAAAAAGTGCCAACTGAAAAAATTTGCATACTGTGAAGCGCTTTTATGCATCTTTTTGCTAATGGAGGGTCCAGTGAGGGTCCCCTCCTCTCTCCACCTCTCCTCACACAGTCCCTTTCCATTTTCCTTTTCTTATTCGAGCTATCGCTTAGTCCGTCTGTCGCCTTCTTTAGCAGATAAAGCTGAAACTTTTACCCCACAATAACAATAACGATTGTGCAATTTCGATAATGCATTTTTTTGTGGCTAAAAGATATTCCTGCGCTCTACAAAACTCAAGAAATGTGTGTGTTTGTATACAATTTGAATGCTCCACTTCAGTTTGACAGCAGAAGGTTGCATCTTCAAGTTCTCGTCGAATTTTCTAATAAATTCCTAATACAACTTTAATATTCTTTATCAAAATTAATTAATTTCTTTAAACTTGGTTTTATAAAATGTATACAATCTTTTATTTGTGTTATGTTACAGTTAGCTAAATATTACTGTTTATAAAGGCCCAATTCCGATTTAACAAGATTCTAAGATTAAATAACTCTACATTTATTTGTATTATATTTATATAATCTTTATTTTTCTAACTTATCATTTTCTGAATAAAACTAAATGAAATCTCTAATTACATAGGAAAAAAATAATACCTGATTAGCAAGAAATTATGACCTAAATATCCCGCAGTTGAGTAACTTTTTCCAAGGTTAAATTGCTTAGTTGTTTGTTAACAACACTTAGTTTGGCTTTGATAATTGGTATTGAAAGTAGAAGTGTTACTTTTAACAATTGCTAAATAATATACATCGATAAGCAATAGTTTCTTAAACCCTACACTGATATTCATTCATTCATGATTAAAGTTGGAGTAACTTTATTTCATGTAGTAAAAACTCTCAGATAATTCTATGTGCATTAGGCCGGAGCGAAAAACACTTTTTTTTTAATTTCCAGTTTCTTGGGTGCGGAATCGTTGACCCGCTATAAAATAATAAGTGTGCAAAAAATCAGATTTTTTTGAGCCCATCCTGAGGTGGCGCACCGACGTTCTTTTTGAAAAATCACGCAAAAATTGAAAAATTTCGGGAAAAATGTGATATAAACAAAAATCATGGTCGTTTTCCACAAAAAGCTTATTTTTAATACGTTGACCTAACATTTTTCTTTATAAAACTGTATCAACTGTTAAGATCGGTTTAATAATGTAGAAGCTAGAATTTTTTTATGGATATCAAGTTTTGTAGTAACCGTCAGCTTGCATGTGGCTATAAAGTGCATAGCAATTTGAAATTTTTTGCCTGCCTCAGAGATCTTTATATTTTTTTCATATAGATTTTGGCCTTCTAAATACGAAAACGAATTTAAAAAAATTTTCCTCTTCTTAGTTTTCAACATAGAATTTTTTTAAATTTTGTTCGAATTTTTTTAAAGATGACTCAGCTTATTTGAGCATAAATAATAAACGCGATTGGCGTTTTCAACAAAGAAAGTCTCTAACTAAAGGTAATAAAATTTCCTAAAACGTTTCTATACAACGTTTTAAAATCAGCATGATCGTTATGATGTTAGAGCCTTTTAAAGTTAAAAAATTTGAATTTTTTGTGAAAACAGCACGGTTAAAGGTACAAAGAAAAATTCAAAATGTTTATAAATCGCAAAAATATCTTTAGTTTGACAAATTGAGCATAGAGTTTGGACTTTCTCGAGCAAAACAAGCCATCGTTCATAAAAATCGGCTGACGAATGACGAACTTATCCATACATTTTATTTTCCCCTAACCAAAAAGCTCCATACTACGAAACACATATTGTGTTCGCTTGCGGACGATTTATATTCAAACTGACGGTTATTACCCAATTTGAGATCCATAAAAAAAATTCTAGCTTCTACATTTTTAGCCGATCTTAACAGTTGATACAGTTATATAAAGAAAAATGTTGGGGCTACGCATATAAATAAGCATTATATGGAAAAAGATCAGGTTTTCTTTTTATATCACATTTTTCCCCAAATTTTTTCAATGTTTGAGTGATTTTTTAAAAAAGAACGTCGGTGCGCCACCTCAGGATGGGCTCCAAAAATCTGATTTTTGCACACATAATTATTTTATAGCGGGTCAACGATTCCGCACCCAAGAAACTGGAAAATAAAAAAAGTGTTTTTCGCTCCGGCCTAATGTGCATCTTCTGTTCCCATGCACTTTAAATTTCCCAAACTAACAAATCCAACATTCGTTGGCTTAAGTTTTACCATATCTACCGTTCTGTGCATACATTCATCAGTTTGCTTAGCATTTAGCTATTAAATCTGTTTCCTTTAGCCAACATGTCTATATTATCGACATATGATCTGTTGTTGGGCACACAGATGTGTGCAGCACAATGAAACCGCATATTTTGCATTGGAGCTGAAGTACTCGTACTTTACCGCCCACAAGCTCAATGGCTCCTCACCTAGGCACAAATCACACCCATTTACAATCCTCTCGATCAGCCCCCCTCTGTGCATTTGTCTACATGAATGATTGTCATTGCTAACCAAAATTGTGCACATGACCGATGGACGAGTTATGTATGTGTATGTGTATGTATGTGTATGTTCAAGGAAACCGAGAAGGGACTTGAGCAGGGAAACTGAGACAGAGACAGGAACTGGCTAATGTGCATGCACATTGACTGTCAAAATTTGTATGCACAACAAATTTCTCATATTTAAGTACGCAGCCATAATGATGCGATGTGGATACGCAAAATGCATAAATGCAACAGCAGCAGCAACAGCAGCAGCAGCAGCAACAGCAACAACAATAATAACAAAGGCATCAAACTATAGTTGTAGCTGTAGATTTTTGGTTGATGCATCAATCATACGCCATGAGGACTGCTAGACGATGATGCTGATGATGCCGCTGATGATAACGCTACTGTTTTTTTGTGAGTGTGTGTGTGTGTGTGTGAGTGTGGCTACCCTAATGCTATTAAAAATCAATCAATGGCACATAAAACAAATGAAAAATGCATCGAAATTCGCTGAATCTCTCCCGCTTATCGCCTGCTGTCCGTTTCATTTATTGCTCTTATCAGCTTTTAATTAAGTCAATTTTTTTTCTTTTCTTTTTAGAAATACATCTGGCATATTTGTTGTTTAGTAAATACTTCCTATTTACTTGCCAGACTTGCATATTAGCTGTGCACAACACGTACTCTTACTCTTTTCTCTTTTGTATTCTTTGTACAGCCATTTTTTGCCTATTTCTTTTTATATTTATTTAATATTTTTTAGTGCATAAACCTTTTTTTTATTTCGCGTTGCGTCGGTTTTCCATTTGAAATATTCTCTGAATGCCATTCCCAATGCAAATTGGGCATTATTTGTTCCTGTGCGACTGTGTTGAACATTTTTCCGCTCCTTGCATTTCAATGTACATCGTTTTTCTGCGCCTACAACAACCAGAACAACAACAACAACCTCAACAACGTAAACACCATGAGTACACGGTACACTCGTGGCCAGATTTTGTGCCAAAGCTAAAAAGGCAGCAGGATTTTTCAATGGTCGTATGTAGTTTTTCTACGTGACACAATTAAAAAACTAAATAGAAAATAGAAAACGGAAAACGCGTCGCGTTTTGTATTGAAAGCGAAATTTAATAAAAAGGCCCAGCCAACAGACTGCACGCTTGGCCGACAGGGGGCGCCACATACAAAGTACACATAAGTCTTACACAGAGGGAACACTGTAAATGCTTTTTTAACCAGGCGACAAGAATTGCAGGATGCTTTGCAATTAGTATGCGTATCACACCAAAGAAATTCTACTAAAAAGAATGTAGTAAAAAAAACTATTTATGTTTACGAGTTTTTAATATGTGTAAATCCAATTTTAGTACTTTTGAAATCAATTTAAAAGAAATCTAAAATAAGAGCGTATAAAACAGATTTCAGCTTTGTTGGTTTTCAACTTTTTTGAGTTATGATGCTGAATAACAATCGCAATGGGACATTTTTTTAAAGTTATTTTGAACAACATAAATAGGGGAAAATTCTATTGAATTTTTCTATAATAGATTCTATATATTTATATGTTAATAAAAATCGCAATGGGACATTTTTTGAAAACATTTTGAATCAAATTATCAAAGGAAAATTCTATGTATTTTATTTAAATTTATGTTGTATATTTATATTTTTTTTAATAATTACAAGCGCAATGAGACATTTTTTCAAAATATTTTCAATAATATTAACAATGGAAAATTCTATGTATTTCTTTTTTTAATTGATTTTGTATACTTAATTTTTTATTTAATAATATCATTCAATTATTCTGTATTCCTATAGACTTTGACTGAATATTTCCTTTCATTAAATTTAATTTAAAAGTAAACATGATTCAACATACCAGTACTTAAGATAATTTCTTTTAATTGTTCTGTATTCCAATAAATAAATACTCTGGAAATTTCCATCAATTTTTTTTGAAACATGATACAACATATTATTGCATTTGTTTATCTGCTTTTAATCTTTGCGTGTACTCGTACTTGAGCTGCCAGCGATTTGTCTCATTAGCACATTTCCCACAAATGTTGTGTGGATTTGTCATTCACCTGAGTGTGTGGATTGACAAATTATTTCAGTTAAATTATGTAAATTTATTTCAAAACTCTCTCTCTGTCACCGTCGCCGAAGTGTCAACAATGCGAACGGAAATATTTTATTGTAATTTATAATTACGTTTACCAGATACTTGATTTATTATAAAAAAGAATAAATTACTCTGAATCAGCCTGAATGAGCTCTCGGTTTAAACTTAAATTAACTCGATTCGACTTGAGTTGACTTGCAATCGTCGTCACTTAATTAATAGCCTCACATTTAATCTGTTTCAAAGTGCCCCCACTAACTCTCTCTCTCTCTCTCTCACTCTCTTTCTTAGTTTAGAGAACGGCATGTTGCATCTCTTTCTCATTATCGTATATGGAGTTGGCGTGGCCTTATAAAAATTATACGATCA
Source organism: Drosophila neotestacea (assembly GCA_035044365.1). Taxonomy (NCBI): domain Eukaryota; kingdom Metazoa; phylum Arthropoda; class Insecta; order Diptera; family Drosophilidae; genus Drosophila; species Drosophila neotestacea. The sequence continues at coordinate 1,169,411 of JAWNMD010000270.1, forward strand.
TTTGTAGCCAGCTATACGAGGGGTCTTAGTGCATTCAACTGGCGCTCAAGAATTGTCATAAGCCTATTAAGCGAGGCTTTATTTATAATTGTTATTGTTTTCGACTCTTAATTCTTTTTATTGTTTGTTGTTTTCTTATTGTTGTTGTTCTTAAAGTGAAATGCTGAAAATGCTTTAAGTGTGCCATAAAAGTAAACAGTGGCCGAGGATTCGGCCCAGGCCACTACCAGGAAGTCATTAAATGATCAACTAATTAAAGATGCCATGCATCAGCTGTATGAATTCATAAATATATCTTCTTTTTGGAAAAGACCAAAGACAATGAAAAGTGACAGATAAAAGTTGTAATTTTTCATTTGGATTAATCAACTGAAGTTGATTGAAGCTTATACAGATTTTAGTCATACTCCTTGACTGTTATTTGACTCATTTATGAAGAGGAAATTTATTGAACTTTAATGGTATTTATGTAGAAAAAGTGCCAACTGAAAAAATTTGCATACTGTTATTTACTGGTTATTGAATGAAATATAAACTTTTGTATTTACATACTATTTTAAACTTTAAAGTAGTAAATTATAATGGTAATTGTGGTTAGCTCTCAATGAGTGTATTTAAAGTTTGAAAACAATTTTTGTGATATCAATTATCAACCTTTATTTGGATTAATCAACTGAAGTTGATTGAAGTTTATACAGATTTTAGTCATACTTGACTGTTATTTGACTCATTTATGAAGAGGAAATTTATTGAACTTTAGTGGTATTTATGTAGCTTTAAATACGTCTTTCTAGAACATTTTATTTACTGTTTGTTTAATGAAATATAAACGTATGTATCCACATAATATTTTAAACTTTAAAATAGTAAGTTATAATAGTAATTGCGGTTGGCTTTTAATTAGTGTATTTAAAGTTTGAAAACAATTTTTGTGATATCAATTATCTTTCTAGGAAATTTTATTTACTGGTTATTGAATGAAATATTAACTTTTGTATTTACATACTATTTTAAACTTTAAAATAGTAAGTTATAATAGTAATTGCGGTTGGCTTTTAATTAGTGTATTTAAAGTTTGAAAACAATTTTTGTGATATCAATTATCAACCTTTATAAATTGAATATGATAAATCATTAAAAGACTAACAGAAAGGAAATTGAGTAATGATTTTCCCAGTTGAATTTCCGATTAAGTTATTCAACTATAATAATTAACTTTTAATATTGATAATATTATTAATCTGATCCGACTGAGGCTGTGCTCCATTTTGTGACTGAATCGTTTAATAAAGACTGCAAAATTTACAAATTTACGAAATAAATTGCAACTGCAGCCAGTCTGCATGCATTATTAACAATTATGAATGTGCAATGAAAATACATAGCCAGGCAAACAAATAAGAATTCCCAACTCGCTGCGTGTACACAAATAGAAGAACACGAAATGCGTGCCGCCGGAGGTCAGTAGCAACAACGGCAACAACAACAACGGCAACGACAACAGCAACAACTATAACAAACTGAAAATAAAATCAACACATACATATAAATGCACATGGAAATGCACTGCCAGTTGCACATTTACATAAACCAAATGCGACTGTGTGTGAGAATGTGTGTGAATGCACATACATATATGGGACGATGTTGCATGCATTTTCCAAGCGGGGCAACATCAAGATAAGGCGTACGTCCGACTCTGCAAAGCGTCGCGTGCCTATGACCCAAAATCCCAAAACGAACACACACTAAGTTACCCTTTACATATACGCATATATTATATACTCTATACATATGTATACATACAATATATGTATATGATCTGGGAGCTGTTGCCGGCACAATGCAAGCTTATTGTTTTGGCTGCATCTCCGAGGGTTTAATGCATTTTGTCTGCCCCGCTAGGATACGCATTCAGTTTGCCTCGTTATTCATACTAAAAACATAATCGGGTATTCGTTTCGTTATTAAATGTGGTGAGTGGGGGAGTAGTTACTCATTAAGTTCGAGGCATCTTGGCGTGGTCTATATGAACAAATTTTTTAATCAAAAATATGCGCAATTTATTCGTGCCAAGGAGCCAGGCAAGAGTGCAAAGTATTCTTAAGGACATTGAACCAAAAAAAAAAAAGAAAAGGAACGAAGTCGATGAGTCAGAGACACGAGCTCCAGACACGCGACTTGAAAAGTGGAACTACTCCTACTCCAAATTACAGCATGTCCAATGGATTGGCATCCAGAATATATATATTGTATGTATACATATAAAGACAAGTATGAAGTATGATGAAGATGAAGTCAAGAAAAAAGAGACAAATTTTCACATTTATTAAAGGCCCAAGCAAAGAGTGAGAAAATTATAATTGAGACCCGTTGAACGTTGTCGTCAAGTGTCGAGCAGCTGAAATAAAAACTACTTACAACACACACGCGAAGAGCGACCCTCGAATTGAGCCCGCATATTGTTTATTTAGCAAGGATATCGAAACCCGAGGCAAAGGCATATGTCATACATACCATACAGGGCTCATTCTCTATGAGATATGTGTATAACTGTGGATTTAAGAGGGCAGTTCCTGTAAACAACAATCTTGGCAAGGATATATGCTCTGTTATTACAAATAAGCACAATTCTTAGACTAATTGAAGTGTATTGTTGATTTGGCTTGGTAACTTTTCTTGCTGATAGGATAAGTCTTCATTTCTTAAGGCATACTCTTTCATATAATATTATTATTATTTTACTTATCTTGAACGCAAAATTAAATAAGTAAAATATATAGAAGTCATAGATACATTATATCTATGGAACTTGAATTAAATGGAAAATTATAATAATGTTAACATAGTACTATATATTATGGTCCAGACAATACCTTTCGTTATGGACAGAGCAGTAAATAATTTTTCATAATTTCAAATTATTTAATTTTATATAGGGCTTAAGAAATTTAAATGGACATAAAAATAATTTGTTAGTTTCTAAATTGTTAAACTTTAGCAATTCATTTTCTTAGTCTTAAATAATTTATCTATTACTTTTGTGGGTGTGGCATTTTAGATAGCTGCTAAGTCTTAGAATAATATCCAAATGTCACCTAAAATGAAAATATCACACATTTCGCAACTGTTGGAAAGTCCCTCTGGGCAAAGTGATGGGTATTTATGGAACCGCCCTCGCTTATGTGTATATGTATGGATATATGTACATAGTGCCACATGACGGACTCAGTAGCAGAAGTAGCAGCTACGGCGACGACGACGACGACGACGATGGTGATGACGACGACGACGACGACGACGTCTGGCTGTGTCGCCATCTAGGCGGTGCCGCAGCTCCCGGTTCAATAAACGCACTTACACACAGATACCCTACACATAGACATTACACATACAAATATACAGTGGCATACACTCACATGGCAGTGAATATATTCACATACACTCACGCACTCGCGCTTATGAGTGGCGCGTAATCAAATAAAGTCGAAGACCAAGACACGATGATAGGGGAGGAGCAGCTGAGATAGGGAGAGTTGGGAGGGGGGGGGCGGAGGAAGAGGTATGGTGTTGCATCGGGGGCAAAGGCGAATGCGGTTGCATGCCCAAACGGAAGTTGCCCGGAAAATGTACATAGAAAGTGAACTTAAGTTAAGTTATCTACACACACACACACACACACTCGGAGTCTAACAGACAGACGGTCAGACAGACACGCATAAAAGTCGAATGCATGAGATATTGTTGCTGTTGTTGCTGATGTTGTTGTTGTTCCTGTTGTTGCTGTTGTTGAGTTGTTTATAAAGTTGCCAGTGTGACACTGTCGCGCAACTGTTGCAATTTGCTTTCAACTTTTCCAAATTCTAATTGGCAAAAGTACAGCGAAGAAAATGTCATTCACAGACATTGAAGTCAATTCGTTGTTGTTGTTGTTTTATTGTTGTTGTTGTTGTTCCCACTGTTTGTTGTCTGTAGTCTTTGTGTTTGCGGTCTTACTGAGTTAAGTTTTGTCTTTTTTTTGCTGTTAGCTGTTCTCGGTGGTAGTTTTCTAATGAATTCGAATGAAAAGGAAGCGCATGATTGGATTCTTGGATGTGCAACTAGCAGGTGTCGAATTTCTTAAATAAAGAAAAACTCCATTCAATGCAATGACTCACCAAGGAATAAGAGACGATTACCGGGAGTAAAGTACAAAAAAAGGGAATAAAAACCAATAAAAACTGAACTTTAATTGAATTAAGACTTGAACTTTAAAATTTAAAGAAATAAGTCATTAAACAAGAGAGCAAGAAACTAAGAAAATAATATTTAATATTAAACTTTTAATAAAAGTATACAAAATGTGGAATTTTAAACTTGCTTGCAAGATATGGGTATTCCAAAAATAACTTGGCCCTGATAAAGTATAAATATTTTTCATTACAGATAAGAAAGTTGTTTTATAAAATATGTTGTATATAAATCTTCAATTGCTGATATTCGAATATCAAATGTAATTATCATTACAATAAGATAGTTGAGAAGTAAATAAATTTTACTCTTTAAAGCATAAACATTTTTCATAGCGTATAAGAAAACTTCTACTTAAAATATATTGTCCATAAATCAATAACTGCTGATAACTAATCATTGAAAAAAACAAATTTTTTAAATAAAACCATAAATTTAATTAAAAACTTAATTTTCTACAATTTTAGTTTCAGTTTTTCCTTCACAACCCACTATGGTACATTTATGGATTTTCCTCGTAAATGGGGATCAATAACTTACCACAACATCCTCAGAGACTTTAGTATTCTTATTGCTGGACTTCTCCTCCTCATCCTCCACCTCCTCCTTTCCCTGATGCTCATGATGATTATGATGATGGTTGTGGTGGCTATGATGCATCAGCAGCTGATGCTTATTGGCTGCTGCTGATGGTATTGTTGTTGGCGTTGTTGCTGTTGCAGCTGCAGCCGCTGCCGATGGCGGTGACGACAAACAGACGAGGGCCACCAGATGCAGGGCAAATAAGAATCCATATGTGTAACACATTTCCTTCTTTTTTTTCGTGTATGCAGCAAACAGAGAAACTTTGCCAGGTTGTGCAGTTACTGCTCTCAATTCCACCGTATGTAGCTTTGTGATTATTTCTGTGTATTTGTGTAGATGTATGTACATGTTTAAGTTGCAACACTCACTCAAAATCGACAACACTTGCACTTTTATTCACTACTATTCGAAATGAAGCTTTGGTTACCGCTATTTCACTTTTCGCAGCTTCCGGTGCTGCTGACTGACATTTGTGCAGAAGCTTTCAAGCTTTATAATGCTTGCAATGATAGTAATAATTTATTTTCCAGCTGTGACTTGAACTTTTCACTATTATTTAAATGCTGCTTATGACTATTGTTGTTGTTGTTGTCGTTGTTTACACTGCGAGGGTTAACTCAACACATGCGCAATGGTAACAACAACAGCGTCCACAGCGGAAACAGCGTCAAATTCTGCGGCAACGATGCGGGGGTGTGTGTTTGTAGTTCTTTTTGTTTTGTTTTTATTGTGGCAACTGCTTCGTTGTTGCTGTTGGGCTTTCGCCACGGCTTTGCCCTTTTTTTTCTCCTTCTTCTTCTTCACATATGACGCATTCAAAAAGGTGGGCGTGGATGGGGGGTTTTTTCGTAATAAATTAAATTTAAATTTCGAAACTAAGACACACGACACCGACACTATTAAACACACATTAGCTGCTGTTGTTGTACGGTTGGTTGTTTGTTTGCTCGCTGTTGCTTTTGTTTGCTTTTGTAAATGCAACGACACAATTAATTAGCCCGCGTTTAATATACATACAAAGGAGCTGCTACTGCATTTGTTGCTGTAATCCCACACACACTCACGCACACGCACGCACTATACACGGACACGGGGGATATGGACACAGAAACGATGTTGTTGTTGCTGTTGTTTGCTTTGTGCGCGCCTTTATTACAAAAGAAGTAGGCGGCGGCGCACTAACAACAACAATATTAACTCTCACGCAACTCTCTCGTCTGCCAATGTGTCTTCTTTATTTTGTTTCCTTTGGTTCCTCGGTTTTTTCATACATATATTCAAATAATTCCTTTATTTTTCTTATGTTCACTTTTTTCGTATGGGGAACATAACACAAAACAGCAAATCTCGTTACACCGCCACTGGCTTGTGTTGGCTTTGGCTGCCGGGCCGGTACTGAGTGCGACAGAGAAACGGACGCGGAACAAAACCATTTGTTAGCTCTTACTCTTGACTAAGTCAACATTGGAGAATGGGAGAGAAAGAGCGCGAGCGCGAACGACTCGCGAGCATGCAACGCGATCGCTACGGTGAGAGAGTGAGAGCGGCTCTGAAGCAAGCAGTAAATCCAGGCTTATTGCAGTACGAATCTTTGAGCTACATTTGAAGCTTTTTTAGGACTATGTGATTTCTCTCTCGAGGCAGAGCGGCTCAAGAAGGGGAACTGACTCTTGGATTTATTTTGATTGGTTGGGGATAAGCAGGGGAATTGCTGCATTGCTCTATTGGAGCAAGCGAAGCAACTACATTTGCTCTTAGTAAAAGAGGCTTTAAATCTGATTACATTTATTAAGGTAATTCGATTTTTTGTTTATGTATCTTTGATCTTTAAATATTAACTATCCTATTCTTCAAATTGTAGATTTAGTTCAATGTTGCTGACGTTCTTTCGATAATTGTGATCCATATTCATTTAAATTTAATTTATTACTCTTTAATCATACCCAATGCTCACATTTATACGTACAATCATTGACCTAGACCACAGTCTACTTAGGAATGATACATCAACACTAAAATTGCCTGAGAAGCCCGCACACACGAGCTCGACTCAGTCTTGAGGTCTTGAGAGTTCAATCGTCAATTGAAATAAAATTTACTGCTTACCGATTGTAATACTCCATTGCCCCACTCTGTCAACTGACCCAAAAACAATACCTATGACTTGTCTATGACTATAAAAAATTCCAAAAAAAAATAATAGTTTTGATAGCTTATCGACAGACTAGACTCAAGATATGTACACCACCTAAGTGAAGACGTCATGGCGTAACTTCCGATGTGTATGCATACTTATCGTTACCATGGTCAAGATCAGACGCCTTGACATATGCCATATCAATACTAAATTAACAATTACTTGGTATCGGACCAACAATGTCATCACATCCGCTATACTCGTATGATTTATATTCTTTATTTTATTAGTTCATATTTATACCCTTCTAGGGGAATTTCTATTGGATGCAAAATATGTAACGCCTTTGGATGGTCGAAAAAATATATTTATAAGACATTAAATTTATTGATTTTTAAGTTTGCTTTTATATCCTTTCTAAATTTTAACAACTAGATTTGTATTATTCATTCATCATCATACGATCAAATATCCTGACTAAGTTTCATCAAATCATTGCCACTATTTATATCATGATTATCATAATTATTTTAGTTCGCAAATGTTTTTTTATTTTAAGTTTCAAGAATATACTAATAGTTCTTTAAATAATTAAAATTCTAGTTATTAGTATACCCATTATATAGTATATCTACCAGGGTGTTCCCGATTCGGCCTCCCGAAGATATTTCATTTTATTTTCTTGTTTTTATAATTATTGATAGTCCGCTAAAGAGAAAGATGAAAGATGAAATGCTTTTAGCCTGGACTAAGGTTAGTATCTGGCGATGTCAATGACTCAGTGGACATTATCTGTTCATTGTTGTTAATACACAAATGTATGGGGATGTGGATGTGTATATATTGCAATATTGCGTTGCAGTTGATAAATACGTTGTATCTTTGCGCTTTGAACGGCTGGCAAATAATATTGTATCTTGAGTGAGGTTCGTGACATAAATCAATTATGGTGTGGAGTGTGCAACTAGCTCCACGACATAACTACTATCTACCCAGATGCTTGTGTGTGGGCGCCGCATGGACGTCTAGCCTATATGGGATGTCTATATTGTTCCTGTCGCGACTTCCTATTGTGCAATGTTTTTATGACTCAATTTAAATATTTACATACGATTTCATTTCATAAATGGACACTCACCGCATGTTCATGTGATTTACATGTTTCCAGCTTTCAAAATAGCTTAGCTTATTTTTTTTTAGGAGGTGCGCAAAATCGAACACGTTCCATTTCCACAGACGACCTGGTGACAAAAGTGAGGCAGGAAATCAAAGCCATTTCAAATTATGTTAAGAGTCCCATTATTTTCCAAAATTTTAGAAGGTCTTCTTACACCACTTGACCGAATTTGTAATACACTAGATACTACAAAAGTTCTCTTAAAAGTCCTTAAATAGGAATTATTTAATTTAGCAGAACTATACTTTGATAAACCTTTATTGATTGGAAAGTTATTTAAACTGTTAACAATTATATTTATAACCGGAACTGTCTAGCAGATCTATTTACCCACATCAGTAATTTGTTTACTTGGAAGTCAATGACGCTAAGCGACTTGCGAACCGGTTCGTCATACATTTACTTAAATAAATATCATTTTACACCTTTAGATTGATTGATAAGAAACTATTTTGTATCAACGCCAACACTTATAAATATAGCTATGAATTTGGCGACGGATGACGCACTTCTTGGCCAAGTGTATCATCCAAACGATCAGTTGAGTAAAAGTTTTGCCGGAGCAGACAGGAAATGCCAACCTAATTGTAAGCTTTGACCTCCTCCGTGTGTCCCCTAGTTAGCCAATCTCTAGGCAATTAATTATGCAAGTAAATTATAAATATTTTGTCATAACAATTGCAGTTGCAATGTCCCCTTGACCTCACCACAACCTCCTTACCTTGCCGCATGTCAGTGTCCATCAGTTCCACCTTGGCGATTTCAATTGAATATGTTCATTAATCAGGTTCGATGTTGACCCCTTTCTCCGTTCGCCTCATTATCGCTGAAAGTGTCACAGCAAATGAAAATTTATTGAATTAATTAATTATAACAAAAACAATGCGAATATTATTACACGCAACATGAAAATGCCATATTTAAAATTCCATCATAAAATTATTTCAAGCATTTAAAGCGCCGCTACTCGGACATATTTTGGATATTAGCCAACAGGTTTGCAACCGGACATACGTAAAAAAATAAAATAATTCGAGTATAAAAAAGATTTTATAAAAACATCAACAAAGAAGCGGAAGACAAAAGAAATAAATCTAGGCATAGTATAGTATAGGGGAATGTTTAATACTCTTTAAATTTATTTGCCATTATTTATAACTCAATTATTAATGATGGATTCGAGGCAGGGGAACTTTCAATAAGTTCATCAAAATATTATTATAATAATTGGTCTACATTTAAGAAAAAAGTCCCCCGTGGTAATGCTCTGAATTTACAAATTTTGGATGAATGTTAAAGGCATGGTTGGCTGCCTATATGTGACAATTCCCATGACTCAACTGATTTTTTATTTAGCGGGCGCATCACAAAAGCTGACGCACAAATCAGAGAGAAAGATACAAGTTTTTTTTACCGAACTGTATTGTGTGTATATCTCTGGGGTTATACGGTTTAGTTGTTCGTAATATTACGCAGAAAAGAATTAATATCATATGTGAGCATGAGCTGGCCCAAAGCACAAAGAGTCAATATACTTACATATACAAACTGGCTAAAAAAAGCAAATGAAAGTTCCCACGTACTACACATGTGAATGGAACAAGGTAAACAAGTCTGAAAATAATTTAAAATAATATTATTTCAAATAATAATCCCAAGAATATCTAAATATTTACAGTAAATCTAACTGACATGAAACAGGCCAAAGTAACAAGGTTTGTTCATCAAAAAGATAGGAATACTAGAAATAAATTTAAATTGAAAGAAGCAATCTTAAAATCTACAAAAACTGATCGGTTTCCATTCTTTAAGGATTTTTATTTTTAGCTTTAACATTTAAATCTAACCTTCAACTAACACCCAGTGTATTTCAAAAGAAAACTTCATTATAAGCCGGAAATTTTTACTTTATCCCAAACTTACCTGAAAGTTCTGCGATTTGGAAGTTTTTCCTGGGACAGTATAGAAAAAATATTGGAGGAGTATCAAATGTCGCACATGTTAAGTTTTTAGGTAGGAAGCATATCCGTTCTCAATGCTATTCCTAGGGATGGATTTCACTTAGCGTTTGTTACATTAACTGCATAATTTGAAGGAAAAGTTAGCGAGGCCGCATCGTGGGGGGAAGGAAAGAAGCTGCATAACTTTGGTATACTTCAGTTGCATTGCGTGTAATATTTAATTATAGTACGCCCACAACTTTACGATGTACTTGATGGAAGAGGGGGGGAATGTCGGAATGAGTTTCACTTGGCAATTGCACTTTAGTGGCAGCCACCGACACGGCATAAACGTCTTGGGGCATAAAATATTTAATTGTGTCACGTAACTTTTTACTAACTGACTGCGAGCGAGTGCACAAGTGCAACAAGAAGAATGAATGGATAGATGAATGGCTGTAGAAATGAAGAGAGGATGGATGGATAGAGGAGAAGATGGTAAGGATTGCTTCGGCACTGATGGGGGTCGCAATATGGCTTAAGCTCCTGGGAAGCTACGCGGTTTTATGCAAAAACTAAATGAGATTACGGATGCAGTGCGATAAATGACAAAAAGTGGGATGAAAAGCAGAAGGAAGATCAACGCACTGACTTATTACCATATGAAATATACAGCTTTATTCAGTTGCTTCGCCTTTTAATACAAATTGCAATTAATTTTACGTTTATATCAAATGAATTTAAAAAAAAAATAAGAGTGTAATAAACAAGATGAAATTATTTCAAATGCGCTCCGTTAACATATAATTTTGTTTTCTTCTTCTGTTTTTTACTTATTGTTTTTTGTTTTTAACCTATGCTGAGCAGACAGATTTTTCGTTTCCATTCTTTAATTTAGTTTTTAAGTCGAGTCTTTGTATTTTTGTGTAACGCGAATTCCATATTTGCCTTTTCCTTATAGGATTACACATACATTTATAATATATAATTTCTATACCAATTAGCTGTGTGTGAGTGTGTGTGTTTAGTGTTGCTTTATTTGTTGTGTTTTCTGCGTGTGGTTTGTTTTTAATTATAATTAAAATGCAAAAACCCACAATACACAGTTACAATTTTCCAAAGGCGCACATCTTCAAAACGCGATGACAAAATGTGTGTTCTGCTTGTAAATTTGTTTTTTGTTTGTTTAAATAATAATTTAACCGTTACAATTAAGATTAGAGTGGGGGCGTGGCTTAGGGGAGCGTGTAACGCACATAGGGCACCTCCACATCCTCACCATCGACATCGTTGCAACAGATTTCAAACACCAACGAACGCTCATAGGGTTCAATGCGTCGCTTTGAGACACGTCGCACCACCTCGGACATTGGGAGTGGTAGGCGCTCCGAGCACTTGGCCTTGGGCATGAAGAATGAATAGAGCATTGATACGCCCTGTGACAACATTGTAATCTTTAATTTCTCCTTTTCATCAAAATAGTTGAGGAACTCCTGCAGTGTCATCTCTCCTGTGACCTCAAAGCGGTCCCACAGTGTCCATTCCTTGTCGTAGTATTTGTTCTTGCCAGCCGGCATTGGCTCTGAGAAGGCCATAAAAGGCAGAGCCAAATTGACGAATCCATTCTTAAATTTGGGCAAATCACGATGGCCAGCAATTAGCTTAATCACCTCCAGCACAGCCAGGCCGGATAAAACGGATGTTGTGGTGGCAATAGCCGGTATAATTTTGCCAGCAATCAACTTGGACTTGTGACGATCGGCCGGTGAGATTTTATAGTTGGTTGCTCTCAAATTTGAGCATGCGACAATAAAGTCCATATGCAGATTGTTATCATCATCCTTTTCAAATTCCAATGGCGTTATCTTCGAGCCCTTATCGGCGTTCTTCAACAGCTCCGTTATGATCTTATCCACACGATCCTGATCCACTTCGCCATCATCAAAATTGTTGGCAGCCGCAGCAGCTGCTGCCTCATTTGTCTCAATCTTAACGCCAGATCGTGGCTTAAATTCGGGAACCTGCAAATTGTACCAATTAGTAACTGCTTTGACAGTTTCTCCTTGCATAACTCCTAGTATTCTCACCTTAACCTGTTGCACCAGCTCGGCAACCTTTTGACGATCACGTACTTGAGGTATGCCATAGACCTCGGCGCGCAGATTAGCCGCCGCAAAGACGTAATCCAAATGCATGGGATTCTCTACATCGAAAACAAGAGGTTCGGGACAACGTTTTGGGCCTGACCAGAAGGGTTGGCCACTTGAGGTGACCTGATTGGGTGGGAAATTGAAGAGTAGCTGTTTGATTTGATTGGCATACTGGTCTTCCCAGTAGAGACGCGCCCATTCCACGCAGTGTGCAAAACTCTTCGGCTTGTCATCCAGCAACGCTTTCTGTAATTTAAACAAAGTTATTTATGATTCCTTTAGAGAGTTCTTAAGTCTGTTGTCTCACCTTGATGGATTCAAGAATCTCTAGAGGCTGAATGCCTGGCAATTTAAGAATGCGCTCGGTAAACTGTGGATCTGCAATATATTGGGCCGCATTTTCGGCAGCCTGCTTGAAGACACCCTCAAATGCATCGCGCGCCCATTGAAGCGTATGCTCGATGGCATTGGGAAAGTTCTTCAACGTACAAATCGGTATACTCTTTTCTGGAGGATCCTGTGATGAGCTGTACGATTCGGTAGCAAATGGCACAATAACCTGCACATTACCCAAGGTTCCCAGTGTGCCTGTCTCCACAAGTGGTATACGATTAAAAATACACTTGCGATCCATGTAGATACGAGCATCCACATTATCCAAAGCATTGGCCACGCCATGCAGTTTGCCAAAGAAATCCTCGGAGAAAACCTTCTCCGTTTCGGATCCCACGCGTAGTTCATGTGCCGTAACCTTGACATCGGGATTCATGCGTTTAATTGCAGTTGCAGCTGTCAATGCCTTTGCTTTCTGGACATCGTGGGGACGGAACAAAAATTGACGATTCAAGTTTGATTTCTCAATAAGATCCATGTCGGTAACATATATCTGACCATCGCCCACGCCCAAACCAAGCATTCCAAAATTCTTAAGCAGCTCACAGCCAATGGCGCCAGCGCCTACAATAAACCATTTGGCATCAGCCAGTTTCTCTTGGAATTTACGTCCAAAAATGGCAATCTGTGCATCGTAGCGTGTGCCCAAAGGTTGTGCATCCTCCTCGGTGATAGTCTCCTCCGGCAGACACTCGAGGGCATCATAGTAGAACCACTGAAAGATGGGTGTGAATTTACCACTGCACGCTTTAAGTACCTCCTGGGCAACAATTCCTCCAATGGCCGCATCTATGGGACAAGTATTTCCCGCACATATTTTGGCAAATTGCAGCACCAGCTGCTCATCCACATCGCTCTGCAGGCTCTTGCATATATCCAGGAATTTATTAGCATCCTCTTCGTTCCAGGGACGTGGTAATGTGCCATTTTTGGTCACATAGTTGCCAAGAGCGCTAAATGCCACATGGAGCGTGGCAGGCGCCTCCAGCTTGGCATAATCGGATGTCAAGATCTCAGGATTTACCTTTGCCTCGGCCAGTGACTTGAAGCTTATGGTCTTAGGCATCTTCACCTGCGTGGCCACTCCTCCAGACTTGTATTCGTCAAGTTTGCTGGTGTCACCAATGCTAAACGTATACGGACCCAATACGGTGATTTTAATGGGTTGACAGCCATTCAATTGCTGCATACCCTGTACTTCTGAGAAGGTAACATAGTCGCCATCGTTGAAGCCATGACGTGTCTCATCCAAACAGGTAACGACACCCTGTGCATCATGTGTAACACTTGCAATCATCGTGGACACCGGCTGAGCACCATCCTGATCATAGATGGTGAAATTTTCGCCAAAGTCACAGAATATCTTGCCAAACAATCCGCGAGTTTCGGCAATGATAAGAGCAATGTTGTTATCATGGGCAAATTTCCCAATACGCTCCTGTTCCGCTTCATCTGAATTGGTGAGGACAATCACCCTGTATTTGGACAGTTGCTCATCCGTAAGTGGACCAGTGTAGGAAAGTGTTCGCACATAACTGTTTAATTCCGCCAATTGGGCACATGATGCTTCGGCACGATTCTTGCCAATGTCGGATTGGGTTAAATAGAACTGCGATGACAAGTCGTTGAGCTGCAGAAAAAGAGACGCACAAAAACAGATTAACGAAAGGTTCGGTGAACGCAGTTAAAAATAACAATACACAAACAAAAAATAACATTGTGAAATTCAGCACAAGTCGCTGACTCTTAAACGTTGGTGCAGGAAGGGGGCGGGAATGACGCACAACGAACGGGAGAAAGAGGGAGAAGAACGAAGACGCTTTCGTCGTGACCACTGTTGCTAACGCTTTACCGTTAAAAATTGCCATATTTGAAATATAAAAAAAGTAGAAACAGAAAAACTTGTGGCTTAGGTGCTTTTTCAATACTAAAAAAATTTAAAAATAGCATAACTGACTATAAAGTAGCTAAATTGGCATCAGTGGTCGTGACCCGTTTGTTGGAAGAACTAAATACATACATAAATATGTCCTAGCTTTAATTGCGATATGGCAACTCTACTAAAAAGCTGTTAGTCATATATACAATAAATTGCATTCAAGTTTTTATTTACAATCACATAAACATGGTCTAATTTCTTTGTGCGAAGCCAATAAGAATATTCTTTTTGGATATAACAAAAGCGAATATGCACACAAAACGCACTGCAAAAACAATTACATACGGCACACAACACACTCACTGGTTGTCTCGCTCGCACTTTTTTACTAGAACAAAAAGCAAGCGGAGATAGCAAAAAAAAAAGAAAAAAATTACTAGTACCAAAAAAAGGTTAATTTTTTTCTTAGGCGCTCTTTTTTTGCCATAGTCCGTTGAAAACTAGACAGCAAGCAGAGCGCAGAGAAACAACATAACCTACAAAATGCTCGACGCTTCATTCGCCGCTCTATGAAAACCAGCGAATTTTCGTCAATTCTTTGTGTTGTTGTTTCTGCAGAATCATGAATCATGTGGAGACAAATTTTCTTTTTTTTTTCTCTCTCTCTATTTCTATAACCAGGTTGCATGAGTTTTCGCGCGCGCGGCAATTAAAACGTATGAGAGAATTGTAAGTTATTGATTTTTAACCAAACGAATACGAATAGAAAAAAAGAGAAGCGTACTTACCGTACAATTTGCTGTGTCATGCAGTGTAATCGATTTAACGCCGCCCAAAATGACATTCTTGGCTATTTCAAGTCCGAGGCCGCCCAAACCAGATAAAAGAATATCTGAATTGGCCATTCGACGCATTGCATCGTGTCCCAATACATAAAGTTGGCGCGAATATAAAGATTCATCAATGTCTCCACCGTTGTTGCTGTTGTTGGCAGCCATAACTGCACTACTGTTATTGTTACTGTTGTTGTTGTTGTTGCTGCTGCTGCTACAGTGGGAGTTGTTGTTAGTGGAACTGACGTTGGAGTTTGTTGAGCTAACGGTGCGCGAACAATTGTTAATGCCACTTCTTTCCTTATTCACTGCTGACGATGTACTAACGTCATCCCCGCCACCGGCAGCTGCTGATGGCTTTGAGTCAGAAGTAGACGACGATACACACAAGTCTGTTTCGCCAACACCAGCTGTCTCTGTCACATTCAACATGTCAACGTCGTCTGCTTTGTCGTGATTTTCGCAATTGTTGTTGCGATTACTACTGCTGCTTGATGATGCTTCTTCTGGCACAGTAGAGGCTCCTCCACCGGCATCCCCTTTAGCACCGGCTTCATCCAATTTCAGGCGTTTGCACAGCGGCGGATCCGAGTTACTGGATCTTTTGCTGGTGCAGGATGCTGACTCAGAGAGGGACATGTCTATATTGTTTATTCCTATATTCCTAAAATAGCGTGTCGTGGTCACACCGACGACAACGAAATATGCACGAGTATTCTTTCGAGTTTCTTCGAACGCTTTTTGTTTTATTCACCGTGTCCTATGGCAAACACAATATATTGATGCGCAAAACAAATAGAAATTAAATAATTTACACACACTACACTTTTTTGTACGTAGAACAATTTGCGAATTTATAGAAGACTGCCGACTATGCCAAAAAGAAGAAGAATCTAGTTCTAAAAGTACAACATGATAGGTGACGGCGCTAGCAAACTATGGATGGCGCCAAAAGGCTGCCACACATTTCAAAACAGTAGCGCCATCTCTTTTAATTTTAGCGAAACTAAATAAATGGCGCCATCTCATGTTTGCTATCGAAACAAATCAGCCGGTTTAATTGACGCAACTTTCGTTCCGAAACGTGCTTCGCAAAATAAACAAAAGAGGGCGTATCGGGAAACTCGACAGCTCTGGTCTTTCCTAAAAGTATGCACCACATTTTTACAGTTGGCGCGCGTTTTTAAAAATTGCAGAATTTCGTTAAGTTTTTTCAAGTCCAAAACGATTTTTTTTTACAAATCAATCAATTCCAAAATAAGAGAAAATCAAGCGGATTTTTTAAATATCTATCGCCTTTGACTGTTGTTTACTGGAATTCCCAATAAATAATTAATTCAGTAGCGGAAAACAGTGTTTGGCGCGTATCCTGGCATTTAAATTTGCTTAAAAGTTTGAGTAAAGTTATTAGGACCGATTTTTTAATGTTCCGTTAAATGGTATCTGATTATATAAAATTTGTAATTTGACATTAATTAATTTCTATGATCAAAACTGGACCTGTAAAGGTTCATTTTGGTAGATCAATATTCTGGTTCGGCTCGAGTCTAAGTTAAATTTAATCTAACAAAATAATAATAGTTTCTTAATCGATTACTATTTTTATCTCAATATTTTATCTCATAGAATGCAAACTAATGAAAAATGCTAGCTTTTTAGGGAGTCTAAATCAAGATCAACATATTTCCACTTCTGACAAATAAATTAATGTCTTGATATTCCAAAACGAAAGTTATTATTATTCAGAATCGGCAATACTTTACATTAGTATCTGGTAATTTAGTTGAAGAATCTATTTCAGTTTCTGTTTATTCTAGTAATAAATCCGAGCATATCCTCGCTGTTTCCTGGCACGCGCCTGTCATCAACTGTTCAGCCTCTAAGTGACCCATTGTCGCTTCTGTTGTCCCTTTTATTTTATTTTTTGGTTCGAGTTCAATATCCTTTGAGTGCAGCTAATCTATTTTCGGTGCGGCCGAACGGTAGTCGAGCATGAAAATGCGTAATTTTCCTCGAAAAACACAACATCCTAGATCCTAACAATGGCCTGCAGTTTCTTGTGTGTGAATGTGTGGGGGTGTCCTTTTTTGAAGTGCTAAGTGCGTGGCATTAGAACAGCTGCCGTAGCCGTTGCCGTTGCAGTTGCGTAAAATGCATTTTAATTTACAGTTAGCCAGCTGCTGCAGTTTAAATTTAGTCAGCGAGATCCTCTTTCGATCCTCATCGAGGATCCTGAGCAAAAGTTTTTATCGCGTGCGGTTTGTTTGTGGCGCGTGGGCAGAACAAATTAGCATATGGAATGTCCTAGCGGGTGGCAGAGAGGTGTGAGAGGGAGGAAAGTGAGAGAGGAAGGGAGGTGTGTGTGTGTGTGGTAGGGAGTGAGGCAGGGAGAGAGCAGCTGTCGAGCTCAATGATCGCGTGTCCCCTTAATTAAGGACCATCCCATATGGCATTTCCCATAGCTCGCGGTGCCTTATGCAAATTTATTTTGTTCTTTGAAATTATTTCGATATCATTAATCTACGTTGAATGACAGCGAAATTTGAATAAGCATATTTATCAACGGTCTATGAAAAATGACTCCAAATTCGGAAATTCGAAAGTTGTCCATTGTTTTGCGCGAAATATTCAAATTTCTGTGCATTAATTACAATACGCAATATTTACAAAACAAATGTGTTGCATTGTCAGACAGAATGCAGCAAAAAGGTGTGAGGCCGACTCAACTCTTTCCCTAGAGAGAGAGAAAGAGAGAGAAAGTGGTGAGGGGTGAGAGAAAGGTAGAGACTTTTCCCTTGGTCCTTGTGACAGCTGTCAACCCCTTTAAGACATAAGTGCCAAAAATTACAAAGATTACAACTTAATTTCAAGTCGCGCATTTCCATTTTCATTTTAACTGCATAAATCTTTGACTCACACAAAAAAAGACACTCGAGAAATTGTTGAAAATATTTTGTCGTGCCCAAAGGACAATCATTGTTGTTGTCGTACCCAAGAACAGGACAAGAAAACCCCTTTTGTCTAAACGGCATTTGCATCCTTCATACTTCATACTTCAGCTGTGCCATCCACCATTTACCTTTAGCTGTGTGACTTTTGCGGGTACATTGTCCTTTCACACCTTTGCCAGCCTGAAATATCCTTACACTTCACTGCATCCTGGCGCATCTTTCATTTTTGTCCTGTAAATATTTTGATTGCATTCAATGTACAAATCAACTCGGAGAAAAAAATACGCTGACTAAAACGCCCCGCGGAATTTAACTGAAGACCGCCAATTAACAGCACCCTCATCTGTCCATACCCTAACTAACAACTACCAGTTACCAACTACCAACTACGAACTACCAGTTACCATTTACCTGTTACCTGTTTCCGCTGGCAGACGCACTCACCTGTGGCCAGTTTACCCTGCGGGTCTCAAATCAAAATTGCATCGAGTCAGAGACACTTCCTACTGCCAACGTCTTTCACACGTTACTCACTGAGCATAAAGCAAAAAACAACAGATAAACACCATTTGTATAATGACTATTAAATACCCTTATAAAAAGAAGTTTGCTATTAACTTAACGAACAAATATCTTAAGTTGTTCACTAAGTTCTAGCTATGTTCACTTGTTATTTTAAAATTTATATATTGTGTTCTCATTTTAAAGATATACTTAAATCACTTTTATCTATACTATTAATTGATGATTTATTCATACTATTAATAAGAATCATATATTTCTAAACTGTTATTTATAGAGTTTTGTACAGACATCCTCTTAAGCAACTTAAATTTTCATATTTAAACTAATGTTTTAAGCCAGTTTTCCGCTTTAACTTTAAATTTTTAACTGTAACATATATCATACATTTACAGCTCTAACAAGTTTCAATAATTTAGTTACAAAATTAATTTAGTTTGCATAGGTTTTAGAACTAATTGAAAATATCCACTTTTCAATGCACACACTTAATAAAAAGACCATACAACTTCTCAGTTAGTGTATTATAAAAGGGCGCTAAAATAGGGCGACATCAGAAAGTCTCAGCGACTTCACAGCACTTGACCAAGAAACGCGGAGTTAGCCCGGAGTTAAATAACTTGGGAGCTGCCTCGTCCAGCGAAGCGTTCTATTTGTAACGTATTTTTTTGTTCAGTTTTCTGAACACACAAAACATTTAATGCCCTGATATCTTCTGCTGCGTTTCTTCTCCTTAAATTCCTTTTGCTTATAGATCTCACTTTGATGATAAAATGCATTTTCTTTCCCAGACAATTAAAAGATGGTCATAAAATGCGTTTTGGCCTTTTTCAGTTACTTTTGAGCGATTGTCTGATGTGTTAGATGTCTTTGATGTGTCTGATGTGTGATATCTTCGATATGTGGCACTGGGTTAGATTTATCTCATTGTCAGTTAACAGACAGCAGACAGTTTAGCTAAAGCCATAAAAAGGAGTTTCTAATAAAAGAGTGAAAGCTATTTAAGTTTATAGCTTTTGATTTAGATTTGTATCAGGCTTTTTACAAATGTGAGTAGTAAAGTTAAGGCCTTAGCTGTGTTCTACGCAAGTTATAGCTTATTTATTAATATCTTATCATAAGTAACATTTACTCATATTCCAGACTAGAAGATTTTCCAATACAAACTTTTAAACTTAATAGAAAATTCTATATACATATTTAAAAAAATAGCAGCTTGAATTTATCTAAGACTGTCTGTTTATAAGACTGTCGCCAAACTATCCTCAGATCATACACAACCAAACCTTCCCTCACTTTAAACAAATTCATCTTTAATCCTGACAAGAATTAATATCTTTCAGGAGGTGTGAAAGTACTTTGCAAACTCCCAATCTATTATGCAAGTTTAACAGAGTCATCAAGATGTTCTTGAGATTTTCCCAGCGTATAAAGCCTATAATAAATCACTTACAGCATTTGCGAAAAACTTCAATTGCGAATGCAAAATCATTTGCAAAAATTTGTAAACATTTTATTACAATCTGTGTGGAAAGGGGAAATGGAAATCGCATTCTCCTCAGATAGCTACTTAACATACGGTAAGGATAACAAAAGAGGAATTTGCGAAATGTGTCGATCCTTTTTCACGTCAGTTTGCAACTGACAAGACTCTATCAAAAGAGCATGTAACCCTTTTACAGAAGAAATATCTCCTTCCACACTATCAGAATAAACCACCCCGATATATGATCAGGCCTAACCTAACTGCTCAGACATAACCTAACTCAACTGGGAACTAAGAAGTGAGAATTGTGCTTTGCATATTCGTACTTTGACCATTTATTGGCCGTATATAATCCCGTTAATGTGCTTATTGCGGCCGCCATTTAAATAATCTACAGTTATCGCTTTAATGTGCTTAAACTACACTTCCGGAAAGTCTCTCTCTCGGTTTGTCTGTCATTTTGTTGTTTTCCTTGGTTCTCGGGACACCTTTTAACATCTTTGTAACGTGATTTTGATTTTCCGGCGCTTATACGAGTACACTTTATGTGTTTCTGTTCCCCGATTCGGTTTCGGTATCGGTTTGGATATCGTTTACTTTATTCGTTATACGCGAAGCGAATCCATCAATTTTATTACCAAGTATTTCGCTTCTTTTATTATTTATGCCAGTTGGCATTCGGATTCCGATAACGTTTCTCCTCACAATTCGCTCTGCATGCAATTATTATTATTATTATTTTTGTTTTTTTTTATTTTGTATTTCACAGGCACTGCTGAGGCTTCTCTCAGTTCCTCTCTGTCGCTGAAACAAAAGACGAAAAATGGTTACAACAGTTGCCTTGTCGTAAAGTTTTTGCAGCTCTGGCTTTAAGCTGCTTATGACCATGTATGGTAGGAGTAGAGAGGGTAGCGGGTAGAGGATAGCGGGGAGTGAGAATGAGAGGGGCACCTTTTACTTATAAAATGTATTATATTATGGCCATTGCATACAAAGCATTTTGTGGTTTATCCTTTCAGCAATAAAAGTATCCGATTACTAACTGCACTTTTTCACATCAACATCCTTTGGGACGACGCGTCGGGAATACCGTCTACCAAATACCGGGTACCGACTGTCAACGCGTAGATCAAATGCTAACGAGCTGTCCAACAGCACACAGGATGCACACAGCTGTGCTGCCTTTTTACTTTTCTTTTCACTTTTTTTAATTAAAGCTTAAGTCCTTTTAAATACCCTTGCAAAGCATTAAGAAAACCAGGTTAGCCCAAGTTAAATGCCACACAAAAGTGTTGACATGATATTCATTCCCTGTAAACTGAAACCAGCAACTGTTCTAGTGTCAGCTGTGCTAAGTAGTTTTAAAGGTTCTTGAATGGGTAAAGAATACGCGGAATTCTCTTCAAGTTGTTGGCCAAGTTATTGATATGGTGGTAGACAAAATTGATGATCTATGGGAAATGATTTGGAATGTTGTACTGAATAGAAAAAAGAAAAGTTGACTGACAATTTTAATGAATGAAATGTTTTAATATTAAAAACGAATTTTCTTTAGAATTTATCTGTTTTTTATGAAAAGTTAGTTAAAAATTGATATACAGGAATCGTTTAAACTTGGATATTCTTGTATTGTTAATCTATTTAAAGTTCAAATCTAAACGTATGCCAAATTTGTGCTTTTAAAATTAAGTCTACATATAAGTTAACATATTTTTAAAATTTCTTGTAAGTGCCATGTTTTGTTTATACAAAAGTATTAATATTTCATGTTGTAAACTTATTCATGTATTTAAAATAACCCTAACCTTGACCAACATTTACTCGTTCAAGAAACTGCAAACTTGAAAGTATTTAATTACACTTTTGTAGTCAGATGCAAAAAGGAGCCATGAGTTCTGACATGTTGACATTAATGAAGTTTTGAATATGTAGTTTAATTTTACCTGAACCTAGACAGATTTACTGTGAACCATCAACCCTATGAAATGTATTTGAGCATCTCAAATGACCATCAAACGCATTCCCATAAATTTCGTAGCCAAAAGTTATGACAACTCTGAGAGCCAACAAAAGAAAAGACTTGTAATCAGAGAAAAGTGCTCACAGACAAGAGCCAAGTGTTGGAAAAACCCCTTTTGTTTTTCCCACATGCAATATAAATATGAAAATGAAAACAGAATCAGACAGGAAAAAACAAGAGACAAAGAGAGGAAGAGCCATTGGTCAGCTGTGCCGTTAATTGAATCATTACGTTAAGAAAAACCCAACAACAATGCAACATAATTATTATGAGTGATTGCAGGTCCAAGAAGGAAAGTATAAGGGGGAAGAGGGATGCAAAGGGGTAGATATTTCTTAAAACAATAGGGCGGCTGGAAGCTACCTTTTAAAATTAATTTCAATAAGTCAGAAGCTCAGCAGAATTCGAAAGCACCTCGACAGCTGCCCAGTTGACAGTTTCACTACCCCGCCTACCTCACCCTCAACCCTTTTCTCCTCTTCCCTCCCTCCATTCCTGAAACTGGTAACTCTAGAACTGTAACCGACAGCCTCCTTTAGCCATACACAAACACAATCCTCATGTAATCCCTGACAGTTTCAAGCAAGAGAAAGCAGAAGATAGTCAAAAGGGTTGCTCCTCTCTACCCGAAAAAACCACTTGAGCGAGTTTTTCCATTCTGGTTTTTCCCCCCCTATAAACCCCTTCTCCTGTGACGATGGCGGCATCTTCCAAGTGAGCCTCGTATCTATCATATCCATACAATGTTCTGTCTGACTTGAGGATTTTCCAAACTGCTACACTTCAATGCCCAGCACGGGTCAATAATTTTTTGCCGAAATGCTATAGTTTTTCCGAGCATTTTCCTTTCCCCTACATGCTCCTCTCTCTCTCTCTCAAGTATGTGCGGAGTGCATAAGGTCGTGGGCTGCATTTTGAACTCTACAAAAATGGGCTAAGCATATTATTTATTACAAACACAATTTGAAATGACACAGCAAATGAATTACTTCCTAAGCAGAATTGAATAAAGTTTGGACTATAAAATGAAATTATTTTTCCAGTTTTTAGAAACTATTTTGCATTTCTTTTTATTTCTTGATATACACGTATTTTAAGAAAGGCTGTTATGACCTTACGACCTAGAAAGTATAATGAATTTCGCTTATAGAAATAATTAGTATTTCTTCGAAATATATTTGAGCTTGGAATGCATCTATATATTTTCTATTTATTTCAAGGCTGAATATTTTATTATAATTACACAATAGCCACTGAAGTTATATAGGAAACTGTTTTACACATACTTGAATTAATATTTAAAAGTAATATTAGATTATTAAATTTTGGGACATTCCTCGAAAATCTCAGTATATCTCATGATAAAAAAATAAAATAAATTGTATCCCAACATTAACAAAAATATCTTTTCTTAAATTCTTTTGAACTTCTCTATACAATAGAACTTAATTAAAGTCAAGTTTTCGCATTTAAAATATTAAATTTCCCTCTTAAGTCTTTGGAAATTCAAAAGGCGTATAAAATTTGGGTTTAAAAATAAATATTCGAGAAATCTATTCAAACTGACATTAGAATGCTATTAACTAGCCGCCTCAAATTTGACTCAACAAATTGCAATGATATCCTGAGGAAAAACGGTCAAATAGTAGATGGTAAATGGTAAATGGAAAATGGGAACTGAGAAACGACGCGACGCATTTGTTAGAGCAAATCAATTAGTCACAATGGGCCCAGGGGACAGTTTTTGCCTGAGAGTTGAAGGCAGACAGACAGCCGGACGTAGCTCATTGTTGAATAGCACTCGTATATCTTGGATTCTCTTCCTTTGACTGGACGAGAGGTCCTACATAAGGGCGTTAATTATCGGGCAGACATTTAATGAATGCACCCGGAGCGACGCGTACGTAATTTAAATTTGCTTAGTTAGATTGCGTGTTGTGTTTGGTGTGTGTATGTGTGTGTGTTTGTTGTGTGTGCTTGTTGTGTTTGCTTGCTGTGTTGTGACATCGCCATCGGCTAGTTGCTTAGTTAGAGGCGCATCCAAGCGACCACTTTAGTTTCCGCTTCCTGTTTAGCATTGTTATCCTGCGCGTAATTAGTTCTGCGACAGGAAACGATTTCCGACTCTTCTCCTTAGCTGTCTTCCCTTGTCTTATCTTGTCTTACCTAACCATCATCAAATCATAATTCTGTGGAGGCTTACTAGCAAAATGCCAAGTTATTTGACATGTGAAAACAGCTGGACAACTTTTAATACGACTCCAACAATTTTCTATGGTCATAAACAGCGATTTGGATTGCCGGCATTGTTCCAAACCATAAAAATCTTCCCAAGCAGCTGGCCTGGCATTTAATGGTCATTGCTCTATTATAAAATCATCATTAAATGCCCATGCCATATTGACAATTGATTGATATACGATTTCAATAACAACTACTGTATTCAATGGGTAGTTTTTGCCATTTAATTCGCTCAAATTGAGGGCCAGTTTCGCCAAATGACTTCATTAGCTCTCTAATAAAAGTATTTCCATTCGGACAAGTTATAGGTACAGCTGCGTCTAACGAAACTAACCCTCAATCAACTTCAATCATCATCCTTTAACGTAAAAAGTATCATATAACAAATTTTAATTAAATCTATGCTAAACATTTTTTTCTTCTAAATACCGAAGAAAAAAGGAAGAAACGTATTTTTTTTATGTGCTACAGAAATTAAGGAAAATTATCTAAGAGGTGTCTTCTTTCATGAAAACATAAAGTCTATGATTGATGCGTTGACAGCAGTTAGAAAAATCAGAAAAAACTGTAAACTTTTAAACAGTTTTTCCCTCAAGTCTACACTAGTTTTTCCAACCACCATCCTTACATCTGCCAGATGAGGAAAAGTCGAGCTGCTATGCAAATCAGTATAACCGTCATTCCATCATTCCGACATTCCATCAGACTTGCAATTTGAGTAAGCGACTGACATAATTCCCGACACTGTGACGAACTTTGATTGATATGTGCGCGTCCCGGAGGATCTGTGAAAGTTCCTTCAAATGCGACAACCATGGCGAATTCTTCACTCTCTTCGTCTTTAAAGTGTCAAAATTTGTATTTTGGGAATTGATCACTTGAAAGTTGTTCCTAACATGATGTAAAGCGAGTCCTCTCATTTCTTTTTCTCTTCTTTTCAGATTTTTGCATAATTTAGTATGGGTTTACAAGAGTTTTACAAGGGATCATCAGGTAAGTAAGTAGGGATAGTTATGGGAAAAGTATATCGGAGAGTTTGAACGATTTAACTGTCATTTTATGAGGCAGGCTAAGGAAAAGGATTTGCCATTGAATTGACAGAGAGTTTGTGGGTAGAGTTATTTCTAAGATGATCCTTACATTGCTAGAGATCAAGAACTTGGAGACAAGTTGAGATTAAATATAAGTGAGTGCCGAGATATGAGTTTTCTTTTACCAAGGACTGTTGTCAGACCCTTATAAGGTACAAAGTGTTCTAAGAGTTCAGACAACCATCACTTTGAAATACCTGAACCGATTTCCAACTATACATATGTATAGTTGAAGTAAGTAATCGAATAAATGAGAAAGATATTGCAAAAGTTAAATAAAATAATTTTCTTAACTGCTTCCTAGATGGATCTCACTTCTCACGCTTCTAACCAAGTCCTCAACCCTGCCAAAATTTTAGAGTTTGACCCACTTTATCTATGACCAGCAGGCATAGCCACATAACAAACCCAATAGGCATCATCAATAGTACTTTTGGTAGAGTCATTTATGAAAGCATTAATAATAATTAGTAGAGACATGAAAGAACTTAGAGTTCTAGACAGAATTGTACTCCAAATAGCGCAACTCATGCTATTAATGATAGTTATTTCATTAATTTTTCACATTTTCATTTTCATATCGAAATCGAAAGTAAGTTAAAAATGGGGCGTAGACCAAAACTGTTGAGGGACACTTGAAGCGGAAGCGTTGAACGTTCGTTGCGGAAGTAAAGGAAAAATTGAAGAACATCATCAACTTTGTCATTGCCATCAACATGATAATGATATACGGGCTGAAAAATTTGCTATCGTCAGCGGAAATTCAACGAATTCAACGAACAACGAATTTTAGCGCTTGGCTATCAAAATATTTACAGGGCTCATAAAGTTGTACACTTTATGAGGCCAGGAAAAAACTCGTTGATAAAAATATATAAATTTTTGCTTCGTATGTAATTGCATATAATTTTTATAGAACAACGAGAAATCAGCAAGGGGTAAGGAAAATCGAACCAGAAGGAGACACACCCATTGATAATATGGATAGGGAAATGGAAAAGTAGCACAGGGTAAACATCAATCTGAAAATTCTCAATACCAAGTTCCCAGTTCAGGAAATTTTTGCTATGCGAATGTGTCAAGACAAATCAATAAACTTCTAATTTTATTACGGTGTGAGCAGCCCAGAGAGACGTTACAGATACCGATCTGTCAATTTCTATTGTCAATTTGACAATTGATATCTCACACATCATTTGATTCGAGTGCGTACAATGAGATTGTTTATGTCCCTTTTCAGGGCAAGACGAGAACGAAAATGTAGCTACCCCATGCCCCTTAACGAAAAAAGAGGGGTTCATTATCCAGGTATCAACTTTCTTTTTGCAATTGAAAATCTCTCATTTCTTTTCTTTTCTTATCTCCCTCAAGGGAAGATTGTGAGTATGTTGTGTGTTTGTGCACATCTTGCGGTTATTTTTGGCCAAGAAAAATTGGCATCATTTTGCTGGCATTTTGTCCACTTAACGCTGATCTGGTCAGAGTTCAAATATGGGTATATTGATCCTCGCTTAACTAATGACATTTGTGCACAATGTTTGCATAATCCCCATTTCTATCTTGTGGGTCAATGCGTTTTGTAATGGTCGAGTGTGTGTGGTTTTTAAAATATGAAAGATGAAAGCGGTAACTGATGCTGGTAATGATTGTATTATTTTGGATGACTTTTACTGAAAGATAGAGAAATTTCAAACTGGGTTTGAAATATAAGCTTTACTTTTGTGATTTCTTAAGTTCTGCAATGAATTAAAGAAAGTAAGAGAATAGTTTTTTTTTTTTAAATTACCATTTTAAAAGATCTGTAGAAGACTTTGTTTGTCTCTAATTATCTCAGAATATACTTTAACTATTTACTGGAATCCTTTCTGTTCCAGAAGGCTAAACTTCTTTTACTTTGTTTCACTTAATAAAGAAAAATAAGAAAATAGTTTTTCTATTTAGAAAGCTATGTTACTAAGAATGCCATTTATTTTTATAGATTCAAAATTTATATTCTCAGAATTGTCTTGTCTATTTTTTTCTTGTGTTTACTATTTTATCCTCGACTATCCTGAGAAATATAGATACAAAATAACCACACTCTGGCACTGAAAGTCTGTATAAAGGGTGGAGTTTAAAAGTTAATTTCTTTAGGTTTTTTAAGCTGCTTATAATCAACTTTTCTATATAAAACTCTTGTGTAAAATAAAATATGTATTAAACGACTGTTTATCTATTAACAACTCGTTTCACAGGCTCTAATATTTGTTTAATTTACTTCGATAATTTCAGTTCTTTTGTTATTAAGTCTACCAACAGTCAACCTAAGTTACTCCTCTTTTTCTGTTAACCCAACAAGCTAATCTAGTGCATAAAACCAAGAGCTGAAAGAAACTGTCAACTGGCAGCTCGATAAGGCATAAAGTCCCACACAAACACATCTCCTTCAGTTGCCTGATCCCAGCCCCTTTTTAATTTAATAAAAAGCATACAGCTCAAGGAGTTCCTTTCGAGTATCCTTGCAAAATTCCGTATCAGTCATCACTTGTTAATCTGAGTTAAACGTTTCGGCGGATATTATACGAAGCACACACATTTCACGTTCTTTTTTTTTTGCGTTTCTTTTTGGCCAAAAAAAAAGCTAAATGCAAACTACTCGCAAGTTGGCTTTGGCAGCAGGAAGCCGAATTGCGTTGGCACCAGGATATTAAGAAGGTAAGTTAAGGAGAATATTTGGGAGAGAGGAGGAGAGTGTTATACAAAAGCGTAATGTATATTAAATGCACTCAAGAAGATTCAATTCATATTTCAGAACGTTTTGCTTTCATTAGGAGGCCAACAAAGGAGGAGATGGCAATGCCAATAGAGATGGCATTTTGAGGTCCCGAGGCGGCGACATGTGAGAAATTTAGGAAGCGCGTGCGCTGCCTTTAAGTGGTTTACACCAACAAGGTTTCCTTACCCGAAGGATGATGACACCTGTGCACACATACACACACACACACACAGTCAAACGAGACAATGCCACTGATTCAGGCACAGACTTTGACTCCGACTCCGACTGAGGTTCAGTCTGCTGTCATCAGTCTCTCACCTATGAAATACCTGCTTCTGGCTTCAGAGTTTTGGGCCTGTCAGTAGCTGGAGAAACCGCAAGACTAACAACAAACACGCCCACAATTGACTCGATTTCACTTTCTCAGTGCCCTCAGCTCAACTCTCTTTTGTCCTGCCAAAATATTTGTGCCAAACTCAAGTCAAACTGCCTTTGCCGTCGGCTGCTTCTGAAAATTAAACGGATTTCCCAAATTCCTGCACACAATGTAGTTTCGAGTGCAGGAATTGCAAGGCTATGCACTCGTTTTTGGTAATGTCATCCTTTATGCTAATTAGCTTGTCTTCTACACACTAAACTCGGATAAGTACAAAGAAGTGTAGAAGTCTTTGTCAACTTGCAGCAAGAAGAAACTCACAGAATTAATTGATGTGTTAAGCACAGGAAATTTAAGGATATGCAGGATGAGCTTGGATTTGCTTTAGTTTCATTTGAACACTTTAGAAAACCTCGCAAATTAAAAACTTTTATAACAAATTCCAAGAGGAATTAGGTGTAAGAATCTGTTGAAACATTTCTTCATCTGTAAGATAATTCTTAAAGTATATCTGGGTAAAATTTTTGGTGATTTACTGTACAAATATCTGTTGAAGCGTTTTTTATGTCACATGCTTAAGAGATAAATGTATATAAATACTTTAAGTGAAAGTTTCTTGAAGATGTTTTCTAAAAATAATCAATTTTAAAAAATACAATAAAATATGTAGAAGTTGACAGTTTTTAGTTACTTTCAAGTATTGCAAGTCAGCAAAATACTTAAATATCAATTAATTTCTTTGGCGTGTAATTTAAATACTTTTTGAGAAAATCTGAGAAGTTTTGTAATCTTTTAAAACATAAATATAAAATAACCAAGGTCTTAAGCCATTTATACTTATATTTATAATATCTAAAGAAAATAAATATATAGTAAGGTTTAAAAAGACTTTTACTTCTGATCAAAGTAGCTCGTTATTTTTTCAGCATTGAAAGCAATAACTAAATCTGATTCATACTGTCGAATGTTAGAAAATCGGAAAAATTACAACAATTAATTTGTTCACTGTTAACTAAAAAAAAATTTGTAAACTTGAGCGATAATGTCGATGCAACAATTGCCTGTGGATTGTTTGGGTCACAAAGGGAATGTGGTGGACTTGGCTTATAGTAAAGTCTGTACATCGGGTTATTATTTGGCATCCGCCTGTGATGATGGACAGGCAATGCTGCGTCATGGGGACACTGGGGACTGGGTGGGAACCTTTGAGAAGGATGGCAGTGCGATGCAATGTTTGGATATTAATCAGGATGCAACTCGACTGGTTACCGGAGGCGAGGATTTCACAGCGCATATTTGGGATGCTGTTGATGGGAAACATTTGTCAAAGATAAAGCTATCTTCGCCGATCCGTTGTGTGGCAATAGCAACACATTCGTACCAAGTGGCTGTAGGTTGTTGGGATCACGACCATGAACACAAATCCGATGATGAGATACGTATCTATACACTGAGTAATCGGAGTATAACAAATATATTAACAGGTCTAAACCGTGGTGTACGTGATGTGCTTTTCTGCAGAGATGATCGAGCATTGCTCTCCTCCTCCCATGATCGTAAAATACGTCTCTGGGATTTGTTAAGTGGTCGGCAAACACACTCCATTGTCCTGCCCCATCATGCCAAATCGATGGAACTCTGTGCCGATGGACGAACTGTGACTATCGCCTATGGCCACAGTGTTGTCTTCATTGATGTGCATCGCTTTGAGGTGTTGCAACATCGAAAATTACCGGTTCGAGTTGTGGGCGCCTCATTGCATCCGAAAAAACAATCCTTTGTCTGTGCAGGCAGCAATAATTATATCTACAAATGCGATTACTCAACTAATGAAATCTTGGAGAGCTTTGAGGCACACAATGACAATATACGTTGCATCAAGTACAGTCCCGATGGTGAAGTCTATGCCTCAGCCGCGGACAATGGAGGTTTACGTCTCTGGCAACAAGACGTGGGCAAGAAGTACGCACTGTGGGACACACGAGCCGACGAATCAAGCGATCTGCAGGAAGAAAAAGAAGATGAAATCATCGATGTCGAAAACGACTAAACACAAAAAAAACCTCAACTCTACTCAACTCTAGTTATACACGTGTTTAACGTTTGGTTTCTTCAGTTTCTTTATTTTGGGTTTCAATAAGAAAAAATAGAATAATAAAAATAAAAATAAGAGAAAAAGGGTCACGCTCTGATCCCTCTAATAAATTTGTTTGCGACTCCGCGGTGTTGTTGTGATTGACTGCCCCCAATCTATCTACCTACCTGCCTCTCTGACTCGACTCAACTCCCAAAACTACCTAACTACGTTTTTCGTTTTCCATTCTCTTTGGTTTCTCAACCTGTTTTCGTTGCGCATTTGGAAAAGGATTTTTTTTTGGTCTTTTTGGGCAAGCCCAAAATACGTTCCTCTTCTTTCAGCTCCAATCGTGTCTGATGTTTCTCACCAATCAGAGTCATAAATGCATTTTTATTATTATTTATACAGTCACCAGAACGTTGGAATCGTTTTATTATGCACTTTGTATCCAAGAAGTTTTATATTTTGGGGTAGGTGCAGAGTCACAGCTTGAACTCTAGCCACTGATAGACTGAGCAAACAGTCAAAGCAAAGATACAGATACAGATACAAAGATACAGCCTGATACTGAGATACATTTACAGACTCGGCTTGGAGCTCAGGGAGTGTTAGCTCTCCGAGTTTCTCTTCATTTGTTTGTGTTTTTTAACATTTCCATAAATATTTATAATTTCCACTTTAGATAAAACGAGTTTTTCTTTCCTTCCACGCGTTTACCAGGAAAACACGCCAACTTTTCACGTGATCCCTAAGGAAAACTCTCCCTCTCCTTCACTCTGTGTGTTTGAATGTTTATCCAGTAGTTGTTCCAATAAAATGAATTGTCATTCCTTATGCCTGACAAGTTATCTATCTTTATATATGTATATGTTGAGGAAGGCACAAGTGTGTGTACCTCCTTTGATTGATGATGATTGTCCAAACTGCAAGTCGTAGCACAGTAGCCAAAGGATTTAAATTTTATATTTGTCTGCAT
Source organism: Drosophila neotestacea (assembly GCA_035044365.1). NCBI lineage: Eukaryota > Metazoa > Arthropoda > Insecta > Diptera > Drosophilidae > Drosophila > Drosophila neotestacea. The sequence continues at coordinate 1,201,230 of JAWNMD010000270.1, forward strand.
AAATATTTGCCTAAATATATTAAACGATTCATATTTGCATTGCACTCTTAAATCCATCAATAATGTACTTAACTTAATTCCGAAAATGTACAAAAACTGTCAAACAAACTCCTGAATTGACCACAACAATTTGTCCAAATAAAACCCAGTTGAAGAAAAGTCATTTATAAATGTCCTGAGCTGAGATTTGGTTTTAATATTAATGATTGGTCATTTTTTCATGGGTTCAACGATCATAGATAGTGAAGATTCTATTTAGATAGGGATCACACTTCATGAAATGCTACAAATGGGAAGGACATTGATAAACACGTTTTTAGATCGCAAAGAGTTTTGAATTTAACTGTACCTTTATTCTAACTAGAGGATTAATTCAGAAATATGTAAAGATCAGTTGAAAGTAATAATACTTGTTATACACAATAAGATTATTATTGCTTAGATAGATAACTTAATAGTATTAAGTTAATACCAGGAAATTAGAAGATCAATCTCAATGAAATATTTTAAAATAAATTAGTAAGTTTCTAATGGAGTAATGGCACAAAAGATGGTCTGAAGATCAGTGTCAGTTGGTTCTAATAAATCTTTTAAATATGTAGATAAAACTACTTTGTTAAATACTTCGAAACAGCTCTTTCTATAATTCCCAATTCTTCCCCCATTATTTTTATTTTTCTTAAAAAGAAGTAATACAATTGCAGTTTACATTTTATAATTTTCCCATAGACCGTTTCACTTTATTTAGACCCTATCGAACTTACTTCCGCTACGTAATGAGTAAACGCTCCTAAAAAATATCCTTAACCATAACGCACCTGCCCCGAGTAAGTATCTCAGCTTGAATTGAACTTGTGGTCACAGTTCGTGAGTTAAACAATTTTATGCCAATTTCCTTAGTGGAACAGTCCGCTATATGGAATATATCTTATACAATTCGGTACGTTACTTGATCTGTCACGCTAAGCTGAACACTTTGTAGAACACGTGGCTATACTAAGTCGGGTTTTTAGTAGCATATCATATCTTGGGTGTAACAATGTTTCGGGGGGTGTTTGTTGATTTTATGTTCCGCTCGACGCGATAAGGCGCGTTGCATTTGAAATGAGTGTAACGTATATTTTATGCAGAGTGGAAACTGTCCGTTGAGGTTTTTCATAGACCTAGAGATAATAAATGTATGCCTTGCTCACAATGGCGACCTTCAACTTGAGTTCTTATCAAGTCTGTCTAAGGTTGAGCTATAAAAGTCGATCTTAAGCACTTATCAGTCAAATGTAGTGTATACTCGTACTCTATTGGGGTCCAAAGACATTGATCGTTGTATCAGCGTCCAATTATTGTCAATTGTTGTTGTTGATAAGTCCAAGTTTTTTCTACTACAAACATACAACCAGCATTATAGGATTATATCGGTGGATAAACAAATAGGCATCAAAATACCCGCACGTTCCAATGTTGGGCAATCCTTTTATGGGCTGCCCTTATAAAGGATTAAGAGCACCACTTGAAATACACCCCATTGTCAGCAACTTTAATTTTCCTCCTTAATTCGACGTCTTTTTTTCCGTGTGTTTACACAGCAAAATGCAACCCATATATATTTTCACGACATCTTCTACTTGAGGAAATTACTTAAAGGGATCACGAACTCGCTACCCCCCATAAGATACGATGATATGATGCCATGTGCAGGATCTCTTGAGTTGTTTATGTTTCAGGCATGACTGCGGGCAGAAATTTTCAAATTTGTTAAAAAGTGTGTAAATTTACGTTTCTTTTTTTGTTCTTCAGTTTTCTGTTCCTAAGGGGTGTGTCCCATAAACAGACTCTGCGGTGTGTCTGCTTAGCACTTGGCATTGAAATTGGGAATTGAGAATAGGGAATAGGGAGGGAGTCGAGTCAAAATCGAGACTTGGCTGCCTAATCGATCGGTAGATCGTTTCCTGGCTGCCTTTTTGGGGTGATTGCACTCGGGGCATGGCTTTAATTATTTTCTTTTTATAGGAAAACGTAAGCAGTTTTTTTTTCCTTTTCTTTTATTCCTTTATTTGGTAAAGTCCAAATGATGTCTTTAGTTTTGAACCGAGATCTGACTTTTTTCTTTTGCTTTTTGTGCACTTTAATTGCATTTGTGCAAACAATATAAATCGTATTTTATTACCTTTTGGCAGTGTAATTTAATTTTTTACGATTTTGCACTTCAATAAAGTTGATTCTAAGCTTGGGAAATTTTTATATTTCAAATGTACACTGCAAGTAACGGTTGAACTCAAATGCATTCGATTATTTCATCTTTACACTCTGTTTCGTGTGTCCTACTGCACTTTTTAGAGTTTCACTCTAGCCCCAAGATACAATAGGAAAGTGAAACTGTATTTCTGCATTGCCCCAAATCCAATTCGACTGACTTTGCCTCTGCCACGCAGTGGCAACAGCACATGAAATCCAGTTTCAGGTTAAACAAACCGAAGCCAAAACATTTTTATCTACTCATCGCATGCACCAAAAGTACAGCTCCAACCCGGGCAGCAACAACAATCTTTTGAATTTGGCCAAGCCGAATATTGCATGCTCTTTTCAATAAATATCTATGGACCTATTTCAATTAAATGTCATTAGTATTATATTCTAGTAATTTGTAATTACATTTTTAGTTGGCTGCCAATTTAAATCTATGGGTACTAACTGTTAGTATTCCCTATCCAATTGGATACTGTATTTATAGTGCTCAGCTTAAAGAAGAGAAGCTATAAACAGCGCTTCTTCTTCCATCATTTTGAAATCGAGGGTTGCTGTGACAACATGGTAGTGGGCTGTGTGGCAACGCTGCAGTGGTTGTTTGACGTTTCGTTTTGTGGTTGTTTTCTACACGCTCGCTCTCTGGCTCTCTGAGAGAAAAACTTGATTTGAGTACAGCGTTGATCATTGAGGCATTTTACCGACAGATCTAGCTATATTTAAATGCAGGCAATTCTGATCGCATAGCTACTTTCAGTTACATTCGTACTGCAGCTTAGCCATATTTAGCTGTGTATGCAATACAGCCAACTGCTCGCATCACTGTTAGCGAGCGACACTGAGAGCGAATGTGCGCTCTCTGAGTGTAAAAGATAGCACGTATAAATATCATTTTTAACCGTTTGCTTAGGTTCAGTTTTGTTTTTCTGCTCGTTGAGATAAGTTCGTTAGTGCGTCCGAAGTGCGCACGTCAGAGCAATTTAACAAAATATTCACACAAAACGCGAATAAAAATATACAAGACATTACAACATTATAAGTTGTATACGTTAAAACATTTAGTAGAGAAAAAGAAACAAACAATTCAAGTGCAAAAGCAAAACTAAAGCGACCGTGCTTGGAGTGACAATTGAGTGCTCAACTCGTCAGTTTTTGCTTTGAGTGAGTGCTTTTTTCGTGACGAATAAGGAGAGTGATAATAATTGACTTGAAGTGCACAAATATAATAAGCAAGACAAAAATATTTTGTTTATATCATATTTCTAAACAAATCGACTGCAAAAACAACAAATTTCACTTTTAAAACGAATGCTAATAACGCAGAAGCAGAAGCAGAAAGACCTGATACAGCAACAACACCGATCCACACAAGCAAACGTGTGCGCTCAGTTCACTTACACAGAGACAAGGCAACGCGATTTGGAGACTAGCGTGTTGTGTGTGTATTGGTGAGCTCGCCCCTCTTTGCGTTGGGTTTGGCGTACGTACAGGCGAGCACAGAAAAACAAAGTTTTGGCGCGAAAACTTTGACATTTCATTTGGTGGGGCAATTCGCAAACAAGTGGCCAAAGCGTAGGCTGCAAAACTGCGTCGCATCGCAGTCCAAACACACACACAAAAAAATAAAGTAAAGGGAAACTAAAATCTAAACAACAACATGGTCAGTGCACGCGTTCTCAATCCAGTGTTGAGTGAATTCTGCAAGATGACTGCAAGTCCAGGCGTTAGTCGCAATTTGCCCTATGGCCGTCAGTTGGAACGCATCAAGCGGAATCTTTTTGGTCCAACGCCTACGAATCTGATGGAAACTAAAACGTGAGTACAAACTGCAGTTTATTCAACGAACAAAAACATCGAGTGCTTATGTTTTTTGTTTTTTATCAAGCAGCAGCAGTTCGTTTAATGCGGAACTGGAGCGTCATCAGGAAATGGCCACACAAAAGTGGGGTTTTGATTTCCGCACCGACCGTCCATTGAGTGCGAATGGCAGTTTCATCTGGGAAAGAGTCAGCTCACAAGAATCCACCTTTGCACCCCAAATGTATACACTTACCCGTGCTGCCCATGTTCGCAATGATGTTAATGCCTCCGCCATGCCCAGTGACATGGATACGCTGTTAAATGAGCGTGCTGATCGAGAGAATTTGGCAAACTCATCGCTGGATTCGAACACAGATACTGACTACGATTCACAGAATGAATCGTTGCCTTTGGTCGCCTCCACATCTGCAGCAGCCTTGACCGCCTCCTCCTCATCATCAACCTGCAACTACTCAACGCAGCAGCGCAAGCGACAGCTCAAAATCACAGGTGAGTTCATGTACCTTTTGGTTCATATAGTTCCCTAGCGATCAGTGATGCGTATCCTTTCCCAGCGTTGCGCCTGATTGCACTTTGAACGTTACAAATTCATTTCCCATAACCCACTATACGAGACAGCTTTGTGCTTTTAAGAGGCAAACAACCCCAGTTCCCATAAAATAACCCAGTCGGCAATCCTTGCCTGAAATTACAAAATTATTGATAGAGAGGTTACGTTTTAGACAGATGATTAGAGAAGTTTCAAAACATTTAAGCCCATTCTTTAATATTTAAACTGTATTTTGAACGTTAGTTCCGTAGTTCCCATGTGTTTAAAATATATCTAGATTATTTTATATAGGAACTGTAGTTATAGAGAAGTTTAAATATAATATAGGCCCATTTATTAATGACTTATTTGGACATTCAAATTCATTTCCCATAACCCAAAAAACAAGACAGCTTGGTACTTTTCAGAGAAAGCAACTGCAGCTCCCATATATCTAAAATATATTTCAAATAATATTTATAGATTGCAAGATAATTGTGGTTAAAAAATGTCTTTCTGCTCAAATGAATCTGGACTATGAACAAATCAATATTATAGAAACTCCACGCACACAGTCAAGATTCCTTTCAGCAGCGTGGGCGTTGATCGCTTTGAAACCCAAAATTATAGGTTGCTCCAATCCTCCAATCCTATAATTAGTCATGTTTTGTGTGATTTTTGTTAAGGGGTTAGGTTATATAAGTCTGATCTTTGTGTATTGCCTGCAGCTGTTTCTCCCCTTCGGGAGTCAATGCATGCAACATCCCTGCGCCTGCGTCGCGGGGGTTGATTTCCAAATATGATCATTGCATGCGGGCTTGCTGTAAATGCTAACAGATGTGCTCCCTATTCGGTTGACCTTATTAGAGGCAGAGGCAGAAGCAGAGAAATATAGGGAATGGCAGAGAGACTGCAGCACACAATGTGCCGCTATCAGCAGCAGTTAGTTGATGCCGCTGATTGCTTTTGTAAGTTTCTTTTTTTTAGTCACTTTGCATAGTTATTAACATAATAAAAAAAGAGTGTCTGTTCTGGTCAGCCCGCATTGGATTGCAGAGCCTTGCAACTAGCTGTACTTTTGTGCAGCCTGTCCAGTCGGCGGGGCGTGTAATTTATGCAGCTATGCAACATATTCTCATTTGGCATGCGGTGATCACAGCGTGCTACCTGAACTGTCTGACTGCCGTCTGTCTGTTTGCTACCCTTGTAGGCTGCTGCTGCAACCCTAGGGTAGGGCCTACCTCTGCCAGCCACGTGCCACAATTCTAAATCAAAATGTGCAAAAACAGGCGGCGCCTGCTGTTCATTCATCATCGCATATCAATGACCCTAGGGGTAGTTGCCAGCTGACTTTTAAATCGTATTCATTATTCGTATGCCACAATAACTAAATGTTTCCTTGTCTTTTTTTTGATTTTGCAGAGTTCATGAAGGAGCGCAAGCGACTGGCACAGGCGCCAAAGAAAATCTCACCCGCCAAACGTATGCGCACCAGCTCCGGCTCCGGTTCCAGCTCCAGCTCTAGCCTTGGAGCGCAATTTGGTTGCCTGCTGAAACGTTCGCGCAACGACAATTGATTTAATTGCAGCTGACCAAAAGAAGATTTGAAGAAAAAGCATAGAAACAAGAATTAGTTGCATATAACTATTTAACTCACTTGCAATTTGTAATTTTATTTTATTTTTTATGCCACTGCAAAAAAAATTCGATTATTTTACATTCAATTCGATTTACAATTTTAAGTAATTATTTTAAAATTAAGTAAAAATGTTTGTGCAGTGCAAGGGCGAAAGTTGCGAATATTAACAAATAGTCTTACTAGTTTAATGCTAGTTACTACAAACCAGTACTAGTACTAGAACAAAATATCTACTAATTAAGTACATCCTAAGTACGAGCTAAATGAAACTTTTTAGATTTCTCTAGTGAGAAATGCCATAAACTAAGTGATTAGTTCTTAACACAACACCAACAACTACACAAAAACCTAGAGACACATTTATTGAAAAACCCTTAACCATGAAATTTAAACATCTCTCAAATTTGTAAATCATTTCTTTTTTTTTGATTTATTTTTGTAAATTTTATGCTCAACTATTTTGCGGTTGTGCATAAAATTTGTTATCAAACAAAACTTGACGTTACTTTGCTTAAATCTCCAAAACTTATATGTATTTACTTGTTTATATATATATATATATAAATATGTTTTAAGCAGAGTTTCGTTGAATTTTGTACCACAGACCCAAAAACCAACAATAATAAGCTTTATTCAAATAGTTAAGCTTATTGTTGTTGTTTGCTTTTGTGGACTGTGCTAAAACTAATGTCCTTAATTCGACCAGTGGAGCACCCTAGAAAATAAGTATATACTCTTTGCCAATTTATGCGCTTTTGGAAATAGATTTTGAATATTCCCAATTGTCCACAAATTGCCAACTTCTTAACTCTCAACTAAATAAAATGACTCTTTGTGGTTTGCCAAAATGTTTGGCAAATAATGAGAGCTATTTTGCTTAACTATTATGTACAAATGCTATAAATAATATTAATTATATAATTATAAATATTATATACGTAGGCAGAGCCTATATTATTGAATAACATTTACACGATCATCCTATATATAAGCCTAGCATAGAACAAAGTCCAAAGTATTCACTTAATATTTATATTTAATTCATACATACTGTGTGCATAATTCTTCAACTCATACATCAATAAACAATATACAAAAAAAAAAAGGAAAAACATATATACAAACAATAATTAACTACTATTAACTGTTTGTACCATCCAAAATTATTTTGTTTCTACTAGCCAAGAATATTGGCCAACTGATACATACCTATTACTATATCATACAATTACATTTACATGTTGTTGCTATTTTTTGTAGACGTATTTGTTTGTAGCTACGTAGCTTAAATGTGTAATTTTTATTAAGTTGATTTTTGTTTTCAATAAAATTGTTTTTTCATTTTGTAGTAGCTTAATTTTTGTACATCTTTTACTTAACTTCAACTAACGGGCAAGCTTCCGTTACAAATGAAATTAATATGCCATCTACGAGACAGTAATTAACAATCTCTAATATTAAACAACTTTCTTCAGGATTTAAAGTATAAAAACAAATGTGTGATTGCTTGGTTGAGATATCTAAATAAATCCATTTATTCCTACTAAGCTACTACTAATCAAATCACCACTTACCACAATTAGTTATCACCACAATTAGTCGGAAATTTAGTCGGGATTTAAAATATTTGTCACATATTCGATTATTTTATAGAGACCTTTATAGAAGATTATTCTGATATTTCCATGTATAAAATTAAATTAATCTTTAAGAGTTTCCCATAAAAAACAACTCGTTTTCTTTATTAATTTATTTGTTTTTTCAATAATTTATTATGATTATTTACTTACGACAAGTACATAAATAATTTGATTGATATGCAAACATATAAATTTACTAACTTTAACTGCGATTAACTATTTAGTTTGAGTTTTTGACTTGGTTTGTTTTGATTTATTACTTTATATAGTACATAAATTATATTGAAATTATATACATCAATTGATTAGAGTCATCTCGTCTACTTCCCCGTTGCCTTCTCCTCCAGCTGAGCCTGTATGTGCCTGACATTCTGACCACCACTGGAATGGCCATGACGCTGGAAGAAGGCATTGATAGAGCTCATCGATCGATATTCGAGATTATCGCTGATGTGCCAATCGACGCTGATGCTCTGATGACGACCCATGGGATTGCGAATTTTCGTCTCATTGTATTTCTCTAGAAGATGCAATAGACAATCTTTGGTGGTGTTAGCAGCTTCCTCAAGATTCACCGTCTGATGTGTGTCCGGCAGGCCAACGGGTACATCCCGGCTCATTTGATTGATGCGGAATTTGGCACGTCGACTACTTGCAGACTCTGAAAGCATATGGTTGCTGCTGCTGGCGGTGGTGCTAGTGACGGAACTTATTTTTGAGACAGACTTTTGGACATGTGTGCTGCTGGTCTTTGAATTTGCCGTGCTCATAGTGTTCACTGTAGACTTGCTACGCAGTTGACTCTGTGACCAATTGTCAGAGGTGCCATTGCTCAATTTGGGCGTCTCCTCAATGGACTGCTGCAAACGCACAGACAGCGAGCTGACCTTCTGTTGACCATCCTTGTAATGCATCTGGCTTTGACTACTGCTGCTGGAGCTATTCAGCATGCCCCGTTGTGTGGCTCTGCTGCTGGTGCTGCTGGTACGTGTGCTGCTGGTCCACTTGTTGTCCTCCTGGGTAGTGCTGGCTTCCGTGCTGCTAGACTGATTGCAATTTTCCGTGGCATTATTATTGCCATCACCCAACTTCGTATTAATCTCGGCCAGCATTAGCAGATGATCGGAGAGCTTGCGTATCTCATCCGCGAGATTTACACGCTCTCCGGAACTGCGACGACCCAGTAGGAAAGTTGTGTCCGAGTTCCGTCGATCGAATGTGTGCAGATAGCTCTTCATGCTGCGCTGCTGTTGAGCCGTGGATTCGCTGCCGGAGAACTCGTCAAAGTTCTCGTTGAACAGATGCTGCGGTGTGGGCGTGGCACATCCAGAGGTACCAGATGCATTCGTTGGTCCCATAGGGAACAGTTTCTCGCGAGACTCATTAATAGGTGTGGTGGCTACCGATGCAGGACTATCTCCGCTTCGTGATTCCTCCTCATCTCCCGCTGCCTGCAATTCCTCCGAATATTCATCATCGATCAGTGTCGCAAACGATTCACACGGCGATGGCGAACAAACTGTAAATGTTTTGCAATTGATTTTAGTAATACAGTCATATAAAATCTACGAATACATACAGATTAGAATTGATTAGGTGTTGTTAGAACCAGTTTTCAAAATTGACGAAACGTTTTCAATTAGTTTCCAAAAACAATTTAAATTTCGACACACATAAATACATGTACGACACATATATGTACTTATTAAAACATGCTTATGAAACATCTGCCCACAAAGAGGTTAGTAATGGATCATATAATAGCTATCCCTACCAGACAACACACTGTGTAAAAGTTTTGTACTTTAACAGTTGAGCTTCATTATTTTTAAATTTCTAGCCAAATTTAACAATACAATTGTCAATAAGAAAATATATTTTTTCTATTCTCAGTAATTATGTTATCCTTCATTTTACTTTTCATAAGATTCGATGATTAATAGAAAATCCACTAATTGATTTAAATTTTGTAATTATTATTTAACAAAAATAATAATTCATTTTTTTTTTACTTTAATAAGTTAAATAAAAATATTATTAACTTTGAAAAGTATGAATATATTTTACCAATTGATCATTTAAGGTTCTTAAAAATTTAAGTTAGAGAAAGGTACAGCTTTATAGTAGTAATTATTGTAATTATAGTTTTTAATAACCATGACTCTACTAATACTCGTATGTAAAGGGAATAACGTTGATAATAGTGATATTCAAAGAATAATAAGAATTAGAAACAGTTCTGAAACTTTTAAAAACATACACGAATCTTTTAAAATGTACAATGAATTTAGTTTACATAACATATTTAAATAAGCTCAGTAGTTAATGCACAAGCCTTTTTTTTGTAATGGAATGATCTCTCTAGTTACTTTAAAATTTAGCTGTTGTTTTTTTATTGTGGTTTTTGATTTGGTTTTATCAATGATGGGGCTTACCTTGTCCGATAGTTCAGAAACTCTGGCTAGGTGTTGAGCTAAACTTGAACTATGTATGTATGTAGGTTAGGATAGTGTCTTAGTTTTGTGTTTGGTTTTTGTTTTGTTTTTTGTTTTTAAATGTGGGGAGGATAAAGTTCTGGCTGATGTATAAGATTTGAAAGAAGGTTTTGTTTATAGTATTTCAAATTGAAGTAAGTATATTTTGGTATTTAACTTGTCATTGGCTGTCTTTATCACAGTGTCAAAACGCTAAGCGACTTATTAAACTAGTCAAAATGGGGTTAATAGAGGTAGCATCCGCTATATGGATGCGCTTAAAGCTATGGTTATACTTAAAATTTAAACAACTTTTGTAAGTAGTTGTTGTTGTTTTTGCTTTGGTTTTTGTTGTTGCTGACATGCCTTGTCCTTCTCTCACACACATACAACATAAGTACAATAGCTGATTAACATTTGATGTTAAAACACAACATTAATTGATAGAGAGAGTGAGAACGAAAGATAGAGAGAGAGTGAGAGAGGAAAGAGAGGGAACAAGAAAAAGGAGTACCCTTCTCTTCACTTCTCATTGAGCCAACATGGCGTACATTCAAGTTAAGAGAACAACAATTAGTTATCAAGTTAATTATGTAATTTACAAATTGGTTGTGATTGTTCTTGCCCTCCCTCCCTTCGGCCCGCCTCATTTGCCATGGATGAGGGCGTGTCGGTCGCGCTGCCGCTGGGAACCACCTCCCCCGCGACAGTACTCACCTCGGGATGAGGAGATGCTGTCCGTGCCATGAGGTCGTCGGGGATGCGGATAACTGGTCTCATTTAATGGCGCTATCACATTGCCCTCAACGTCGAATACATACGGACTATTCGGATGCGTCTCCCAGCGCACTATGAAATTCTTTAAATTATCCTTGGTGGCATCCAGTTCTTTGTTCTAAAAGGTAAGGGTAGAAATTGTATATGTAGTAGTTGGTTAACTTTTACCACACAGAAAAAAAATCGTTCAAAAATGCCAGTTAAAAATTCCTGATGATTTTTTAAAGTATGCATTCAGGATGTAATTGTTAAATTGAAATTTTATATTTATGCATATCAAAACATTACAAATTTAAAATTCCTTTAAGAAACTGTATATTGACAGAGAATGAAATAAAACCACGTACTTGAAACAAGTGTAAGGAAATTGAAAATCACTTTATCCCGAAATCCTGACAATTTTTTTCTCTGTACTCGGTTTTTCTTACCTCCAGTTCATGTGTGCTGCATAGCTGTGCCAGTTCCTCGCTGTCCTCATCCTGTTCCGTCGCCACGTCCTCATCCTCATCATCAACATCGGCTTCCTCGATTGTTTCCGTTGAATCCTCTGAAGACTCAGAGGCTAACGTCGTGGGCGATTCTGACTTCAGGCGCGTCTTTGCACTAGCTGAGGCGGTCTTGGCTATTGTTGTTCCAGGCGTGGTCGTGGGCGTGGGTGTGGGCGTGGCAGCGGGACGTTGTTGCAACCATTTGTGCTTAACACAATCGGCAGCTGTCATGCGGGTGCTGTGGGGGCATTTGGTTGATTAAAAGCTGCTGCTGGCCTGGTTATGGCTAGACACTAATTAAGAAAACGCACCTCAAGTCCTTTACCAGTAGCTTTGCTATGAAATCCAAGCACTCCGGGGATATACCATTAAAGCATTCATCCTCGAAATCGTATTTTGCAATGGTTACATTTGACATTGTTTCAATGTCGTTCTCGCCCATGAATGGCGACAGACCAGAGATGCTGTTATTATTGTTGTAGTTGTTGTTGTTACACATGAGTATGTGTGTGGGTGTGTGTATGTGTTGGTGTGGCAAAGTCAATAAACATGAAATGTAAAAGCAGAGCACACAAAATAAATAAACACATAAAAAAAACACAGCAGCGTTTAATTAACTAAATTAAATTGACGCTTCTGCAGTCACATCAAGGGGGCTGTTAAGTGTAAAGGGGGATTGCGGTTTAGGAGTAAACACCTTCCTTAGCATTTCTGAGACTTTGATTATTTAATTCTTGTCTGCGGAAATATTCACAGATTTTTAATTAGTTTACTTTGCGCACAGGGGTAGAGCACAATCTTAAACCCAAATATCCGCAACTTCTCAGATACGAAAGAGCTCTGATTAAATTTTCAAGTGTCATATTAATAAGAAATACTTTTGGAAACAGAATTAGAATGTACAATTATGTTACTCTTTTGATGAAAAAATATATTTTTTAGGGGCAGATTCAATTTAGTATTTTCTTTTTAAATTTAAAAAGCTTTTTGCATGCTCTCAGTTGGTTTCTATAAATTGTATACATTTCTGTTCATTGTTATTATTTAAACTTTTTGTATTTTCTGCCTATTAATATTTGCTTTAAAAAGTTAACTTTTCAGCCTTTTCGAATTAATTATAGTCTAATTAAACGCTTTTGTATGGAGTATACTTACAGCACGTAGCATATAACGCCAACACTCCACATATCTGTGCCGTAGGAGATGCAGTCAAAGTTAACAACTTCTGGCGCCACAAACTCAGGTGTGCCGAAGAGTACCTAAAAGTAATAGACATGAGTTCTGATATCTGATTTATTATAACAATTAATCCAAAAACTTACCCTCAGACGCTTATCGGGATCGAATTTACGTGCCAGTCCAAAATCAATGATTTTAATGCGATTGCCCTTTTGTGTTAGCACCAAAATGTTCTCAGGCTTAAGATCTAGATGGATAATACCATTCCCGTGTATAAAGGCCATAGCTTCACACACCTGTCGTATAAAAACACGACAGACACGTTCCGTGAGAACGAACTCATCGTCCACAACACGATCAAAGAGTTCACCACCTTCAATGCTTTGGGATGTACAGAAAAGTAGATTAAAGAGTTTAATAACAATTGAATAAATAATATAATATAAAGTAAAACATTAAACATAGAACATATAATACACACATGCAAGCTATGGCCAAGACGACAGTTAAGACAGCTATTTAGTAACTTCCACTTAATGCTAGATTTTAAGCTCATTTTAGTTGCCTTACCTGCCCGATCTAATTTATTTTAAACTATATATGTTATTTACAAGAGCCACGTATCCGTAACACGAAAATCAGATAATACATGAACATCTACCCAAGTGGAGTGAGTAATGCGCCTCAACTGATCTACAATCTTACGGCTAAACATTATATTTACAAATCTCCTTAAACCCATTAGTCAATATAATGTTTTGCATTTAGTCAAAGGGTAAGTATGAGAAAATAGAAAAATTTGGATGTGCTCATTTCGTTTGTTTTTCTCTGTAAGACAGTTCAGGCGCTTTACTCATAATAATAACATATCAAATTTCAAATTTAATCAATTCTAAATATTCCAAAAAACGTAATTTATTAAGTCACATAACATAGCTAACAAATAGAAAACTTAATGGCTGACAAAAAGCTGACTAACATATCAATTTAATTGTCAGCAAGTGCATCAAATCAGTTTAAGCTTTCAGATTTGTTTGTTTATCTGATTCGATTGCCTGCTAAATTGAACTAAAGTGCTTTATATGGCAATCGGCTTATTTGGCGGTATGTTTATTATTATACTATATATGGAGCTTATATCAGCATCAATTTTGCTATCATAATCGATATAACTTATGCGCTTTATGCAGATGCAAAATATTTGCCTCTCACATGAAATATTTACAAACCAAACAACAATGACAATAGCATTTGAGTGCGACAATCTAAATAAATATTATTGTTATTGCACTTTTGTTATTGGTTTTTATTTGTTTTGTGGATTTTAGCAGCAGCCTTCGAAATAAACTGCAATTTTCATTAGGGACAAACTGAACAAATTTCAATTTGACAAAGAATTTTGGACTTGACCAGAAATATGTTTGCTGCATTTTAGAAATATGCAAAAGCGAAACAAGTTGGCAAGTTAACAATTAAGTTCTCTGCCAGACTCGAGGTAACAACTACCACAAACAACAAGACTAACTTGACCGAAAGTTACCGTGTACCTAAAATATTTATATATATATATTCTGTTTTCTCAAGTCCTTTCCTTTGTCTGACTTGTCCATTGTCCTTTGCATATGCTTACAGGGTATTAAAAACTGTCCGCACATTGTTTTCGAGTAGTTTTTACACAACACATTTTAGTCATGAAAATTAATTTAGCAGGAAAAGTCAAGAGACTAGACAATAAGTTGAACAAAGACACGTGACTTTATTGTTTCTTTGTTGTATGGTTCACTTTTATTATTGTGACGACCAATGTGGGTCAAGGCCATTGCTTAATCAGTGCGCCGTTACCTGCCTCCAAATCTTTTTATGGCCCATTGAGTGTGGCCCAAAACTAAACCCTTGTCAGTTTTCATTAATAGGGAAAAGAACAAGTGATAAAAAAATAAGAAGAACTCTGCAAAGAAGTGTGAACCTGTTGCTTAAGGTTTTTCTTTTTGTGCTCCCCATCCCACAAAAAACAGGGAAACTTTTATAGTTGTGCTTCAGTGTGTGTGTATGTATGTGTGTGTGTCTTTCTGGTGGGGCAGTGGGCGGGAGCAAGGGGGGGTAGAACTTTACTACTTTACGATAATGTGCGTACGTGTAAATCGTATTTTATGCACATTTCCACTGATTGCAAGATATTGTGTCCCACAACAATGTAACAACAACAATAGAAAAGTAGCAAAGGCATTCACAAAAGGCCAACAAAGTTATGAAGAAATTGCTTGAAGTTGCTGCTGTTGTTGTTGTTGGCAACACATAGAATAACACACAGGACACACTCAACACACACAAATATACATATATTTATATACACATAAGCAGTCTCTGCCTTCAAATCCTTACAGTTCCAGGACGACGCACATCATTTTCTGATATTCGTATGCAGCATACAATTGTATAATGAGATGATGTTGCAATGAATTCATTATCTCCACTTCTCTCTCCACATTCCTTTTGTCCTCACGCTTCGGTATTGGCACAAATTTAGCTGCCAACTGTATTCCACTTGTCTTGTCCTTGCACTTGTACACTGTCCCAAATTTACCGCTGAGAATTGTTTCCAATATGATTAGCACTGCAATGTTCAATGACATCTCAAGCGATTCTCCATTAAGTACTTACCGTCCCACTTCACCAAGCACGTCGTACAATTTATGCGCATCTACATTACGGTTTATGGTCACATCGCGCATTGGAAAAGCCGGTTCCAAAACTACAAATAAAGAAAGAAAGTAGAAAGTTGAATATAAGAAAGTATCTAATTATGAATAAAAATCTGTTTATCGCAGTATGTGACTTAAAGATTATTGAAAAATAGTTTACTAAATTTATTTTAATTTTGGAATTAGAGATAAGTCTTTAAGATAGTATATATAATTATGTTTATTATTCGTTATCAATAAAAATACAATTATTAAATTTACTTGACATTGAAATCATTAAAAAATCTAAATGTTTTATCAACTCCAAATTGTTTCAAATTCCTCTTGCTTTATCATAATATTTGAAGAAAAACATAGTACATATATGAATACTTAAAGCTTATTAGTAACATATATGCGCTTATTCTAATTGTGAAGATATTAATTTAATTTTCTGTACAATCAATTGGCACATTTCTCCTTATCTATTTGGTATATTTTTATCTTTGAAAGGAAGTTCAGCTGGTGAAGCCATTTTACTTACTAATAATATTTCTATCTTTTTCAGACCACAATTCCCTTAGCATAGCTCTTACTGAACACAAAATACCCAACATGCAACTCGAAGTTGACTTTATATACTCAAGTATAGCACTCTGCACTTTTTTTCATTTTAAATCATTTTCTTTCAAGAAAATCTACTTGAAGTTCAACAAGTACACATGTTTCTTTTCTGGTTGACCTTTTCTTTTGGTTTTCTTTTGCTCTCTTGAATGTGTACATAGCATGGCAGCTGCTTGAGAAGGCTCCAGTTAAAATCTGAACAATCTACGAGCATTTCTATCAAATACTGCAAATAGTGTACTTATAACGGCTCTTGAAATATTGCATTCAATCATAACAAATGCATTTAATATCGGTTATTATGGTCATATGTTCCACCATCGTTCATTTTGCCCCTCTCTTCTATTTGTCACATATATACATATATCTCAAAACATATTGCAGACAATTTATTGCGATTTCTTATATTTTTACTGTATTTTTGTATTCAAAAGGAAACCCTTTTCAAAATATGTATTTTGTTGTCGTTATATATACAAGTTGCCAAACAAATAAAAATGACTTCATTGAATTCTGCAGCTAAGGGACACATTGCTAACAACAAGGACAACTGAAAGCAGAAGGAGAATGACGACAACGATGACTGGCTTAAAATACTGTACGAGCATGTAGGTGACACCAATTATGCTCACTCCATACCCTGTCGACATAACAAAAAGCAATCAAAAGTTGTTCATTGTGTAGGCAACCCATAAAGTTATTAAATTCTTTAATTTAATTTATTACTTTATATAATTAATATTTTTTTTTCAAAGACTTTATTAAAATACTTCTGTAACTTATTTGCTAGTCGAAAATAAGTATATACAATAACTATTTTTATTCTCTATTGATTTTCATATTTTTTCATTGAATTGTTCAATATGTCAGAAACTCATGTAGTTACCAACTTATTTATCAATTATATTATATATTTAAACAAGTATTCAAGATTTTCTACGGTATTTGCCAGTCGAGTCCTTTACGACAGCAATACCTATTTGTTTTTCGATATTCTTTTTAATATTTTTCCATTAAGCGTGAACAGTTTAAATTGTTATTTGACCACAAAGGTCCACAGAGATTTGTGCAGAGCCCAAAAAAGAAAACAGTTTGAATTTGCAATTTAAATTATTGATAAACTGACAGGACGTGGCAAAGGCCTTTTGCATCGAGCTTGTTTTTGAGCAATTGGAATGCACTTATAAACGCTATCGGTTGGAAGACTGGAAAGCGTCTGTTCTATTAATATGCAAATGGCGCACATAAGTATGCTACGGAATGCACCATAAATCTTTAAAATCAAAGGCGAGCCCAATTTTTCGCTTAGTGTGTGTGTGAGTGTGTGAATTGAAGCGTAAGAGATGCGAAGGGGCAAAGGGGGGGAAGCATCTTGTGTGAAAAACTTGGCAAATTCAAAGTGAAAGTTGAATAGAGGCATCTGCATCATATGCGTGTATATGTGAATGTGATTGTACTTATATGTGTGTGTGCCTATTTGTGTGCAGTCAAGCTCTTATGCGTGTGCAGCGATTGCTTCAACTTGACGCCATCTTTTTCTCAGGCTCTGTTTCTTTCTCTCTGCCTAAACGGCTTTTGGCATCAAATTTATGCATGTCTACTGCCATTTTGAGTGTGTCTAATATGAATACACGTGTGTCTGTTTGTGTGTGTGTGTGTGTCCTTTGAGTGCACTCTGCCAATAATGCGCACAATTTAAGTTTGAGCAAATACTCCCATTTGAATTAGTGCTGATTCGTTCTGGGTTAGAGATCAGCGACATATTGAACTAAACTAAACTATGTCTAAAAGTTTCCCTTTGCAGGTGCAAGAAACTTTTTGCCATCATAATTTATGGCGCAGACAATGCCAAATCAAATACTATTTTCACGCATGTCGTTCATAACGCAGACAGACACTCATATTTTATGCCACAAAAATGCATACACACACACACACACTCTCTCGAAGTCTGAACATTCATTTCCGGTTTTGAGCTCATGAATAAATGAATTTATATCGACTCTGTTTGGCAGTTAAACTGCACTGCATATTTTCTACGCTTATCCTCTCGCCATTTTCCACTCACATGTGTCTGCCACCTGCTGGGTGTGTATGTATGTGTGTATGTAGGTGTCTCTGGTGCAGTTTTGTCCCTGACTCAGCTGCAACTTGTTTGTCTCAAAGCTTTACCGAGTTGATTTGAATTGGATTGGGTATTGGGGACTTAAAGTGAGGAGGTTGACTGGCTATCGTGCTTATAAACGCAACCAAATGGAGTCATATCGAGTCTTATTAAGTGTGTGTGTGCAGCTTGTGGCTTATTGAGCTGACTGTGACTGTGACTGTATCTCATGCAATACCAATTGACCTGGCTTAGAAATAGCTACTGACAGTCATGTTAGACAAATATGTGAAATAATAATTCATAAAAATACAAAAGTGTTTGTGTGTATAGGTAGCTAAAAGGTTTTTTTCAGTGTGAAATTCTCAGCATAATATATTTAGTTTTCAGCTTACTCTGAGTTGTGTGAGCTTATACTTAATAAAATAGCAAGTAGAGAAATGAAAAACATTTAGCTTTATAAAATATGATAAATAAAGATGTACTTTAAAAAACTCTTTATGGACTTAAGTTTTATATCAACTTAGTTCTCACACTTAAAATAAAGTTGCAAGTAGAAAAACCTCTAACTTAATATTGACTTAAAATGTTAGCAATAACACTTTAACATAAAGAGTTAAATTGATTACTTATTAATTTTAAGTCAACTAAAAATTAAAATAAAAAATTATGAGTTTAAATTTATAAAAAATTGACAAATGAATATCTACATAATATTTAACTTAAGTATTAATGAATATATAATATTGAGTGTTTAAGTGAACTATGAAAATGAATATAATACTTAATCTAAATATTTTTAGATAGATAAGTTATGCATTGATGTTTAAACAAATGTCTTCAAAACTATTTCTATTCTTGAATCCGCAAACTCCAACAGTGCTGCCATTGCAAACTTGTTTGATTTAACTTGAGTTCAAGTGGCAAATAGCAGACAGCACTTGACAAGTGTTGCCTTATATTCATTAAATATTACTTGCCACACCTAAACAGCAGGCGAAGCCACGCCTCCCATTGGGTGTGCATTTTGTGGGCGTTGGCCTTTGATAAACTGCCACTCATCTACGAAACCACTCGCTGCAATTTCAATCTACTAAAACTTTATAAAGTTAATTTATGCACATTATCAAAAGAGCATTTCCGAGAGAAACGCCAAAAGTGTGAGTGAAAAATAAATAGAGGTACATAAAGAGCGGATATATATGTAAAGTAAAATATAACCTCTATCTAAATAATAAGTATATAAGTATTTGCATGCACTCTCATTCAATTGAGTGCCGTCTGCAGATAGTAAAACGATTTTTTGTGCCAACGCCGGCAATTTTTCTGATATGAAAATCAGCAGTTTTCCTTTGATTTGCACTGAGCGCTCGTAGTTTTCTCAATCTCCCCCTCATACAAACAGACAATCACACGCATACAATTTGCTCTTTCTCTCTCTTTCTTTTTCTCAATTTGGGCATTTTGGCAACTGTTGACAATTTGGCCAAGAAGCAGCGCCCTGACTTTTCCGCTGTTTGAGTTCTTATCACAAAGAAAACGAGACGCGAAGCATTTTAAAATATTAAAGAAAAGTTGGTCCATTGAAATTATTTCACTTTTTATACCCTAAGCCTGTTGACAGACAGTGGGTGGCACCTCCACGCACAGGGTATTTTCCTGTCTAGTACTCTCAGCTTACTTGTCGCTGATTTGTTGTTAATTTTATGAAATTTTTAATGCCTGCCATTTAAGAGCTTTAACATTGTACAACAAATTGTTCAACAATTGTAAACTGTTGCATATCAAAATGATAACGATAATTACGCACACACATGCATACACACACAGAAAAAAAAGATTATTAATGTGTCGCATTTTGCATACGCCGCGTGTGCCACAAACAAATTCTTTTTGAACAGACGCTTTGGCCTTTTAATATGAATTGTATGTGGATTGGGGGAGGCATCAGAATGAATGTTCTTTATTGGGTTTATAGGTTTTTAATAATACTTTTTATATATGTCTGGCAGCGGCACAACAAATGTCCAACATGAACATCTCTTTCTCTGTCTGCCCGCAGGCTAAAAGCATAAAGCCAAAGTATGTCAAACATTTAACGACAGGCATATAAATCCAACAAAATATTTTGCACAAAGATTAAGCAAGTTTTCGCTTTTATTATAAAGGTTAATATTATGAGAACATAACTGAAACAGTTTAGGAAGTTTAACGAAACAATTTCAATGGAATTTTGTGTGCTGCACGAAAGTTAAAGTTTTATATGTAATCAAAAAAGGACTCTTTTATTATTTAATAATTTTTAATAAGAACGTCATTTGTTACATAACATTATTAATAAGTCATATTTATGTTGAGACTACGTTTTGTTCATACACACTAAGTTGGCTTTTTTCGAATTAAATAAGAACAGTTTTAGAATTTAATTATTTTGGATCACTAATTCATTTGTTATTTAATATTATTAACATATTATGCGCTTTGTTCGTATACCAAATTGATTTTTTCAAGGCTGCCTATAACTATCCTTAATCCTCTTTATAAAAGTCAATCTCCAGGGCCAAAGCCGAGCCATACTAACCGGTATAACAATTTTTGCTTTTTTTCGTTATTAGTTTTTTGGCCAGACAAGAAATTATAGCTGCCAGTGGTAGTTGACTAATGGCGAATAGCATATGACAGACGACCAAAAAAAACGGCTGCAGATATACATATTTGTTATTGTAGTTGTTGCAAGAGTTGTTTTTATTGTAGTTGTTGTCTGGGTCTGTGCACTTTAATCAGCCTAAGTGCTGGCAAAGAAAACAAAAAATGAAACTATCCCAGCGAACTGGCAAAATTAAAAATGGTAAAACTTTGCTCGTTTGCTGCTCCGTTGGCTTGCAGCCTCTGTGTGGTTGTGGTGCCATTTCCAATTGGTTATTACACGGAACTTGCCACATACACATTGACACACAACCATATTCAGCAATTGTTGAAGCTGTCGACAGTTTGTTTGTTATTGTCTGACTGGCCATAATGCGAAAATGAGAGTTGCATCACTTTTTGAAGCCCGAATTTTGGTCATACGCCATTTTATTAGTGCAACGAGCATAAACAGTTATTATTGCATATGTGTTATGCACATGTTTATTTTAACAACCAATTCACTGAGAGTAAAACTTTCACTAACTAAAACAATAATGCGTAATTTTGAATGAATAATAAAACAAATATGCTTAATACGAGCTTAGTGGTTTAAACTGTTTAACTTTTTATTATAAATAATTATTGAAGCAACTTGCTAAATATTTAATTAAACTGAACTATGTGTCACATTAAACTATGTCAGATTAATATTTAAATGCAGTAGAATATGTTATTTGGGAATTAAGGTAATATTAAAATTAGCTTAAAGTTTTAAAATCTTTAAAAATAAAAACCTAAACCGCAGCTGCTGATTGACGGCTGTTTTAAACAAAATGTATATTGATGAGATTTTTTTGATTATCGAAAGCATTTGCGATAAGCACAATTTATTCAAATAAATGTCAATTTACTTTATATGCTGCTTAGGCATACCTGAACGCAATTAATAATCAAATGTAGACATCAATTTATTTCTTACAATCGAATGCATTTGCGATTTTCCTTCAATGTTGATGATAATCAATTGAACAAATGATAAATGACAAGACAAAATTACAGGGCCCAAGATATGATTTTATTTTCATTTCCATTTTTTATTCTTTCATTTTTTTTAAACAAATGTTTTCGGTTCAGCGAACAGACAACAAATCAATATCAACAATGTCACCTAAAATAGATTAATACATATGCATATGTATCTACCGGGTCAGCGTGTATAGAGTAGATACAGATGTATCTGCAGCGACATGACAGCGACAGTAATTCATCTTCATCATTTTCATTTTTACATGCCATGCGTAAATCCGTCGCTACGCCCACGAATATTTTAACATGGCCCAAACGAAAGAGGAGCATAAAATGAGGGGAAAAAAATGAATATCGTTATGGCAAAATGAAAAGTAATAATCAGGAAGGAAAAACCTTGGGCTGCTAGAGAAATTCGCCCAAGCCAAGGCAAGCATTCAGACTAGGGATGTATGTGTGTGTGTGTGTGTGTTTGTGTTGGGGGTGTGTTAAGCTGTTCTAATGCACTGTCAAGTGTTCCAACTACCAACTGTTCCAAAGTGTTGCTGTGACCCACACGCGCACTTTCAAGTTTATGTTGCCTACTTTTGTGGGCCACTTTAATTGCCCATTGACATTTAAATTTATGCCGAGTACAAGCCGTGTGCGAGCAGCGCAAAAAAGTGCCAACTAACCGGGAGCCTGGTCCCATAAGATTTTATGATTCTAATGCCGCTTGCCAATTTGAGGATAGGGCAACTTGAATTTTTGCAGCAAGCACGAAGAGAAAGCATCAAATAACTTTTTCATGAGGTTTGTCATAAAATAAAAGTTAATTCTTAACATCCAGCTTAAAGCTGCTAGTTAATTCTATAATATGTGCCATTTTTTAATAAACATTTGTTTCTGTTGATAAGCAGTTTGACTTTCCAATCTACTATTCTTTTAAACGTTTCGTAAATAATTTTGAAGAGTATTTTAGTGTCAGCTTTGTCACTTTCTATCGTGTTTTTTTGTGTGTATATTTTTTTTTTGCTTGCCAGCAGAAAATAAAATTAGCATTAGTAATTTGTATGCATGTGTGGTGAGTGTGCTAGCAAATTGAATGCTGCCTGCTAGAATTTTCATTTTCATTTCCATTTGTACTTTTATAGCTTTATTTTTTATTTGCATTGCTGTCGTTTTCATTAAGTGCGAAATTTCATTCAGATCATACGGTTTGGCTAAGTAAGTTATTTCTATGCATTTCAATTATTTTATTCCAGTTTATTTTTTTGGAATGTTTTTAGTCGTACAGTTCATTAAGCTGTTTAATTTAGATGTTAGGCGCATAAAACACGCATACGCCATGTGGGTAGATGACGATTTTTTTGTTGCTCTAAAAGCATTTCTGGCTCGTACATTTCTTAAATTGTTTTTTACCCACACACTTTGTGGTTGTCCCTAAGTCTGTGCTCGGGTGCCATGGCCAAGCCTTTTGGCATCTTGTTCCATTCACACTCACACTCACCCTCTCTTTCACTCTTTGGCTAACCCTTTACACATTCATTACGCTGGCTTTTGTGGGTGTAAAAGTGTGTGTGTGTGTGTGTATGTGTGTGTGTGCTTGTGTGTAAAGGAATATTTCGCGCTTATATATGTATAATCAACGCTGATATTCGAGCTGTTTCCTGTTTTGCTTTTGCTTTTGCCTTTACTTGCTTTCAAATTTATGTTTTCTCTTTTTTTATTTTGTTGGCAAAAGTTTCGAGCGCTTTAAGCCAAATGCCATAAAATTGAAATCAGCTGAAAAGTGCTGTCTACATGACAACAAACAGGCCAAAGCAACAGCTAGAGTACAGGCATGAGTACAACGCTAATTGATTGATGTGAGCACAGCAATTTCAAGGCAATTTCAAAGTTCAACAATGGCTCAACAATGGAACAGGATGGTTGGCGACACAGACAGACGCAGACAGGCCACACAAGATGGATGCAAAGGGCCAGCTGACAGCTGAAAAAGATAAACACAAGAGACCTTTCTCTCTTTTCCCAACTCTTCGTCTACGTCTCGAGCAAATCCTGATGCAATCACTGCAATTCATTCTCAATTTTTGTTTTTTTTTTATCGTGTCAGCAACAGGAGCAGTGAGGTCCTTTACTAAACGTGGCACTTGCATTCAAAATGTACAACAAGAGCAATTTTTAAGGCTCTCTAACGATGTGCGACATATACGAAGATACGTTGCCACAGACACGTTGCCAAAGATGGGGCCGCAGTGAACTCATTAAAAGTTTTTAGCTTAACTGCAAAAACGACAACAAAACGACAAACCTGCAACCTGCAACTGCGACAAATGCTTAACGTTGCAAATAAAAATGTGCAATGGCTAAATAATAAACAGGCCGCAATTCGTCAACGTTTAATTAATTTAATGAGCTGCCGTCTGACATCCATGTGTGTGTGTGTGTGTTAGTTGCAAGCAGCTCAGCTCGATGTCTGCCTGTTAATGACTCACGAGGCAACCCCAAACAATTTTCTCTGCATCGCGTTAGCATAAAAGCTCAAACAGTTTATTGACGCTACTGCGATATACGAAAATATTTTGTCATCGAAACTGGTTGTAACCTGGCTGTTACCTGGCGCTTAGTTAATTATTGGCTCTTGTGGTGGCCAGCGACAAAATGTATTAATTTATAACACGCATACGCCGCGTTGCACACTAACGTTTATGATCCTGTCAACAACAGCCATGACCGCGACACGATAATGATCCAACATTACTTTTTAAGCTACCTTTAGAAACTTTTTCATTGTTTTGGTTGGACAAGGGCGTAATTGAAGGGCGACATGGGAGAAAAGCAGAGATGGGAAAGTTTCGATTAAAGGGTTGCCGCTATTGAACTATAATTTCGTTGTAATTCCTGCTTCAAATTTGTTAAAACCACCATCGTTATTCCAAATTAAAAGCATGTATTAAAATATACATGTAATACGATTAAAATATTTATTTAAATAATACCCTAAAAAATATTGTATTGATTGAAAAGAATTTACAGATCAAATTTGTTGATTTCTGGTGCATTTTTATTAAAGGACTGCCTGTATCTGTCATTAAGTAAATATGGAGTAGATTTTCCATAGCATATTTAATATTATTGAGAAAGGCAGCAATTACTTAACTTTAGACAAAGTCTGTCTGAAGTCTGTTGTCTGGGAAACAACCAAAGCTCTAATTAGACACGTGCCATGGCAACGCATATTTTTGTCTGCCCTTTGGAAGAGTCCACGCAACGGGAAACCACTTTAAAAAGAAAGCAACGAAACCACAACACCACCAACCACCAACTAGGGGCAAGAAGCCATCAGTCTACCGGCTGAACAAGAACACGAGCCACAACAAGTGTAGGATAGCAACGTTTTGGGGCATGAATCAAAGGCAAGGCCAGACGGCCACAGATGTCGATGGTTGGTGGCATTTGTGGCCTCATATACCAGTGGCTACTCTGGTGTTGGCCTTAAGAGTGGCGGGTAACATTAGCAAACACATATTTGCACTCAAATTGAATTGAATTTTGGGTATAATCTAATAACAACAACAAATTGCCAAAATTACGAATTGCGAACTGCGAACTATACGAAAAATGGCGAAGCGGAAATGCATGTTAACGATAGATGAGGGGAGGGTAAATTCTCGTATTTTGCCATAAATAATTAGTTCACTTTGGATGGGCATTCGTTGGAATTTTGTTTCGGCTTTCGGATCAGCAAAAATAAATCAATTAACGTGCACAAACAAAACAATTAATCAAGATGCAGGTTTTTAGTTACATGCGAGAGTGCTCAGCCGGAAATGAGGTAATTGAAAAGCCATCGATTTCAATGACAGTTCAAGGAGTGTGTGTGTGTGTATATGTGTGATGCCAGCAACACCACTAGCACCACCAATAGAGGAACCAACTGCACCATCTGCTACATGTTCACACGCGCAGCTGACAACAATTTGTTAAAATTTAACGCTTTATTTACTGCTGACTCGCTGAATAGTTGCACCACTGTGAGAACAGGGACAGTTAGTTCTTTCTTCCTCTTCATCCCTCAGATCGACCCTTGCTATCCAACTACACCCTGGACAATGTAACGTGTCCACGTTGAACGACAGTTTGACATCTCTAAATAAAGTTTGCAGTCTAGCGACGTGTTCAAACACATACATACACATCCATAGATACACAGGTACAAAGATACACAGATACATTCACACGGTCTTGGGAAGCTTGACAATTTAATGGTGTTGAGGTTATTTATACAATACGCTAGGTGCATTCGTTTAAATATTCAATGCATTGCAGCCAATGACATGGCTAGAACCATGTGTCACCATCAAAGTACAACTTAAAGCGATACTTCAATTTAAATTGTTATTAAAGAAGATATCACTACTATTTTAACAACACTCAATCATTTTAATACAGAAGACTGTCAATTGAGATTGATGTTATAGTCGATAGATTATTTGATTTTATTTACTTATGGAAAGTCAAATACTATCGAAAATACTAGCTCTAGAGCTACAATAACATAAAAACATATTAGTAAGTATCATTTTGGAATTATTTCAATTTAATTTATCGATTTAGAAATATTATTTTTATATATAATAAAGGGTATAGAATTGAACTACAAATAAAGTATTCATTTGACAAGAAATATTTTATTCTTTCATTCTAAATAATAACAATATTGTTAGGATGATTAATGACAATTTACAATTAATTCTAATTTATATTGTTATTAATATTTATAACTTTTATAAAGCTTATTCTCTCGTCATTTTAGTACATAATCATGTAAGCCGCTTTGGTACTAAGCTTTTTGTATTAAAGCTTCTGCCTGGCCTTAATTTTCTGAGCAATAACATTCAAAAAGGGTCATAACTCAGTGTGGATGCTGCTTATATAAGCGGGCTGAGATACTCAGTTAATGGTCAGCTGCATTTAATTTGGACAAGCACTCGAAATTAATGACCACTTTGTTGGTTACATAAAGCACGTTTAATTTGTGAAATTAACAGTAGCAACGACAATAACAATAAGACCCTCAAACAGCAAACAATACTCATCGTCATATTACATTTTAAATGCAATTGCCTAACAGCAATTAAATTCGACAATAATTAACTGAAACAAAGGCGAAATTACAAACGAGCTCTCGAGGCGTCAAACATTGCGTATACGCAATTGGCGACCGTAAGCTGATTAGAGAGAGAGAGAACGTGGACGAAAAATCAACAGAAAAATTGATCACAACTGCAATTGTGATGTTACCGACTGTTACCTGAGGCTCATAAATTACAAGCGAAGTGAGTGAAAATGTGGGGAAAATGGGAAATGGAAGTGAAAATGGGAAATTGGGAAATGTTTTTTTGTTGTTGCTGTTGTTCTTGTATTTCGATGCAAATCAAATGGGCTGATGATGACCCATGTGAGACGGCTGTTCATACAACTACGGCTAATAAATAAAACAAATGAGAAGCACCATCTGATGGCATTTACATAATTTCGATTATTTTGGCAACTGATCGCGAAGGCAATGTCTAAGCAAGCAACAACAACAAAAGCAACAACAGCAACAACAATGTTTGCAATATGGAAATTACAATTTGTACATTTTGGCGCGAAATGTCAATATGAAAATTGAGTTGCATTGTGTGTAAGTGTGTGTGTTATTATGTATGTGCTGGCTTGTTGTGTTTGCAATTGCCAAATGCAATCTTAACAAGACTCTGGCCGCTGTCTGCAATACATTAAAATGCAATTTTAATTTGTTTAGCATGTGCTGCGTTTATTCTCTTCCTCATTTTCCCATTTGCCTCTCACTTACTCTCGGTCTTTGCTCTCTCTCTCTATCTCCTTGCTTAGTTTGCCTGTGGTCCACATGGCGTATGCGTTATAGCCTCATTGACATACCTATTTACATATATGCATGCACTCACGCTTTGTCTGCAATTTTAATGCGGCTGTTGTTGTTGCCCTTATTGTTATTGCTGTTGTTGTTGTTCCACCTGCAGCTGTGGCTCAGCTCAGACAACCGCCAGATACTTGTGCATTAAAAATTTAAATAAAATTGCAGAGGAAACAGCGTGAAAATGGGAATGAAAATGGTATTGGGTATGCCATATATGAAATTGGGTATTGGATTCAGCTGTACGTGTCTCAACATTCTCAATCTCTCTCTCTCTCACTCTCTCACACACATTCTCTCTGTCTTTTGTTGCTTCAAACAACAGTTCAATTGCTTGCAATAATAAACATTTGAATATGCTTAAAGTCAATTTGTTGCGGTGGCATTTAAATAGCCAAATATGTATCTACAATCCACAGACACAATCTGCCTTTGCTTTATTTATTTAATTTTATAAATATAAAGGAATACATGTCTCTTAATTATGGCAATTATTTTGATTTATTCGATTTTCATGTTGACAGTTGCTTAGTTTTAGTTATCATTTATTTAAATGTATATTGTATTATCAAATAAATTCAATTTCGTGGACTCATATATAATATTCTTGCGTTATGCCTGTATGTAAAGAAATATCCCCAACAAAAATCTTCACATATGTATCTCAGTTTTCAATCGTGCAAGCAACATGCGAACATTCGTTAAAATTTGGTTTCTTGCCAATATCGAAGAACATAGACACAGAGACATAATCACATTCATTCAGCTTTCAAATATACATTATATATTTAGCAGCCATCAGATTCTAAACAAAAGAAATTCCCCAAAAAAAGATCTACATGCAAATGACAATGGGAAGTAAATGCAGAGCAGGAAGACTAAATCTTTTAATACCTATTTACCTTACTAATTGACATAATGAAGTACACATTATATTCATATAGTGCTTATTAGTATATACTATAAAAAATGCATGGTGTTAACCAATTTGTCGATCATTAGTGCAACTAACAACAGCAACAACAACGATAAAGATCCCCCAAAAGAAATGCGGCATGAGACAGTCGCAAGGAATTTGCAACGTCAAATAAAGTGAATATCAACGAACGACCTTCAACATGAAATGCGACGTAAAATAAAATTTATCTCAATTATATATATATATATATATATATATACACATATATATAGATAGACACATAGATACATGTGTGTATATTTAATTGTGTGTCTGTGTGTGGGTGTTCCTGTGTGTGTTAGCTGCTTTTCATTTTCGCTCATTTGCGCTGCCTGCTGTTCTTAAAAATGGGGGCGTAACTTTGAGACAAGATGTGAAAAACTGTTGTATTCTTCTTTATTTGTTAGTGTGTGAGTGTTTGCTTTACATTCACCTTGGCAGCGTACAAAAATTAAAGGCAAAATAAAAATATTTTTGATATTTGTGCGGCAAAGGCGTAAAAAAGAATGAAATATCTATCTATATACAGTGAAAGCTCGCTAAAAAACCTCATTAAAATATTCTCAATCTATCTATCTTTACGGAAAACTAGAAAAATTATACAATAAAGAATTTAGCCGAATAAATTATTATTTTATAGCTACAATTTGATAGCTACAATTTAATTGCTAAATCGAAAAAGTTGAATTGAGCGACTAGCGAAAATGTTTGCTTTTACAATGTTTTCACTGTGCCCAGCAATTTCTTAGCTAAATATACAAAAATTTTGCGCATTTAATGACGCCAACATGAGGCTTCGGTTAACATTTTTATGCATTTTGTTGTTGCCCAGCGTCTGCATGTTTTTAAATGTTTAAACAAAAAAGCGTACGTATATAAAATGAATTATACACATATTTCATTTAGCTATAGCTGTTGGCGCTAATAAATTAATTGAATCGAATGAATATGAATATAAAAAACATACATATTTATATTGCAAGTTGTTAAATGTGCTTTTTTTATAAGTAGCGAAAAAATAAATATATTTTGTAATTTTATTAACGAGAATTTTTAATTCCTCTGTGGTTTAGCAATTTCCGTGCAGTTGCTGTTGAAAACTTTTCATTTCCGCTGACTATTAAAGTTGTTGAGGCAAGTTCAAATAGCTCAATGAATTCTTCATTTGCCACTCGATCA
Source organism: Drosophila neotestacea (assembly GCA_035044365.1). Classification (NCBI taxonomy): domain Eukaryota; kingdom Metazoa; phylum Arthropoda; class Insecta; order Diptera; family Drosophilidae; genus Drosophila; species Drosophila neotestacea. Next base: position 1,231,141 of record JAWNMD010000270.1, read on the forward strand.
GGACGCAAAGCGGAAATTGAGAAATCAGCTTTCGCACCATTAGCACATAATTCAGCTGTGACAAAAGCCTATACACAAGCACAACCAAACACACACTCAGTAAAAAGGTGACAAATTCACATAGAAAAAGAATGAGAGAAAGGGCTTCGAGTTCCACACCTGTAGACAAGTATTTCCGTTTGTTGTTATTTGCCAATTTGAGAAAACAGCCTGGGAAATCGAGCCGCCGCAGAGCAACCCTTTTTTTTTTTGTTAGCTTATGGGCGTGACGTAGGCGTTGTGAGGTTGCCCGACACTAAATCACAACGCCTGTGTGTGGTCACACCCCGAATACCAAACCAAATTTACACAGCGTGGTGCATACCCTGTAACTAGCAAGTAGAAGGAATGCTTAAGATCAGTAAGAATTGTTGAGATTTTTAAATAAAGATTTAAATATTTCCTTAAGTTTATTTAATTCATTTATATTTTATAGCTGCAGTCTCAGTTATAGCTGAGAATACATTCTCGTCAAATATTCTTTCGTTAAATGATACTTAGAATTTATTCATATATGGAATCTCTTAGTTTATCACTTAATTTCAATATATGTGCTCGGTCATTGTACAACGTTTGCTTTTTCATATTTTTTTTTGCCCGTTTTCCCCTATTTCATTTTTGAAATTGCTTCGCGCTTGCCATTTTTCATGCTACATGCTTTTGCCTTTTATTCTGTTCAGTCTTTTTTTAGCTCCTCTTCTATTTTTATTTCATTCTTTCGCATGCCGTTCGTCCGACTACTTGACACTTCCGTTTCCGTTTGAGTTGTCCTGACATTGTCTTAGGTATCTAAGCCAGTGCAAATTTTCAAAGTTAAGAAAATCCACTGTAGTTACAGTTACGCATACGCCCAGTCAACCCTCCTTTCCCTCACTGTGGTTATACAAATTTACGTTCATCTTGTGTGACGTTTATCCTTCAGCGCCTTTTCGCATTCGGGGCCCCAAAACTTTAATATGGGAAAAGAGAAAGAAAAACATTTGCTCTCAGTGTTTTATGCGTGAAATTTATTGTTTCTGACAATGAAAATGGCGGCGCAAACGTTTCCTGATCACATCCCGTCTTATCTATAGACCCTTTTGTTTTTTTGTCTGTATTTTTTTTGTGCCATCTCCATTGTCGTATTTTATTGAAATTCATGTATTTTTAAAAGCCTTGGCCATTTGCTAGCTGTACAGCATTGGCTCTAAATCGTTTAAGCATTTGTATTTTTTCGCTTGATTTTTACAGATATTTTGTTTGGTTTGGTTCGACTTTTATCTGTGCATAAAAGTTAATGTTTTGCATCATGGCCCCAAATGTTTATGTGCCAGCTCTATTGGCCCTTTATTAAAGCGTAGTTAGGAGCGATAACTAAATTGCCAAAGACCCAAAAGAAACATCTGCTAATCTATAGATTTGTCTTGATTTGATTTGTCTATTTGCAGTTGCTGTTTTCTAGCTTTATTTCTAAATGGTGAATCCCTGTTTAGTTTTTAGAAAAGGATGTAATGTGGTCGACTATCAGACTCCCTGGAATGTTTCTTAATTAATTTAAATTTGGATTTCCTCCTGTTGTAAGAAGTTTTGCTGAGAATAATAATAAAATGCTATTATATATATATTTATGTAAAAGTAACTTCCCTACCTTAACTTGAGATTACAAGCTCTATTAGCTATAAGTTGACATGTTTAATTAGTAACTGTAATAAAGAAGACAAAATTGCTGTAAGGTCTTTTTAATGCCCAATTCACAACCCATATCAATAGCATATTAATTTACGACATTTATCAGTAGACAAGTACATATGAGTAGATATTTATAAAGAGAAACAGTACCAAGTAAGATAAGAGCTTTTATCACTTGTCGCTGATAAAAGTATATACAACAAGTATACGTAGCGTTGTCGTTTTATTCTTCGATTTCGTTGGTCAGTTATCAGCAATACCGATTAGCGTTTAGTTGGTTTAACTTACCACCTTCCGGCTCTGAATCATCTATGTAGATCATTTTTCTCTTGCTGCGTCCCTTGGCGCTGGGTTGACGTAGACGAGTACCCGTTTTGGTTTTTATACTTCACGTAAAGTATATAACAAACTGTTCTGGTTTTCCTTGTTATATTTTTTTCAATTTTTAAATAAATATTTGGTAATTTATGTGCTGCTTTCTATAATATTTTAACACATTCTTTTTTTAACACAAAACATTTTCTTTTTGCGTTGTGGCAAAAATTGATATATGTATGTATATATTTTTGAAATGAACTGAACTTCACTTCACAGCGAGATTTCGTTTTAGATTTTTGCTTTTCTTATGCTACGCACTTAAAAAATGAAAAGGAATTATTTGTCGTTTTCTATAGGCATCGACGAATTTTTTATTTACAGCCTTGGCTTATTGCACGTTGCGTATGCGTAATATTAGCAAAATTATTGTTGCTGGGCTTTGATTTGGTTTTTATTTTGAGCTTAAGTTGACTTATTATTTTTCTTCTTTTATATTTGTATTCTTTATATTATTTGATATTGCTTTGATTGCGTGCTATTGTGTCATCGTCATCGCGAGCGAGCGTTTTGCATCAAACTGTTTTTGGTCTGCGCTACATTATTTGATTTGGGCCGCTTTCGACTGGCGTTGCCAATATTGTTCTTTGTGCTTTGCGCTCTTTGGCGCTCAATTATAAATGTGTTTTGCCTGATAGCAGGCAACAGTCAGTAGTCAGCAGTCAGCAAGGCTGGTGGCTTGGAAGGGAGTGGTGGTTAGGGCTAGAAGGGGGAGGTGGGGCAGGTGGAGCCGGTACGGCACGACTTGTCGCCGATCGACTCTCAGTCTAGCCTAGTGCCAGAATACAGTGCAGCGCAGTGCTCACGAGCGTTTCTATTCTATCTATAAATAAACAAAAAGATACAAATGCTGTATCTATAGCTTTTACTGTGTATCTGTGCCTGTTTCTGTTGCTGTTTAGTTATAAAAATAAATTGCAAAACAATTTGTATGTTGCTCTATCTCTCCCCTCTCTCTATCACTCTCTCTCTCGTGTTCGCTCATTTTTGCGGTAAATGAAAATCATTTTCCCTATTGTCGTTTAGCACATTTTTCTAGTGTGCTTTTTTTTTGGCAACACTGTCCCACCTACTACACACACCCGTACTATATTTGCATGGCTTACTATTGCCACATATTCTCTTTCCTTGTGTCTGCCACCTCTTATCTGCCTCATACAACTTGTTGCCTCTGTCAGCTGCATTCTTTTTTCGCCTGAGGCATGTGTCACGTTTTTGGCTAAAAGTTCTATCTTTCTGTTGCTTATATCACACATCACATCACATCACATCATTGACCTTCGTTGAGATTTTTCTTATCAAAGCCCCCATTCGACATGATAACAAATACAGATTAAGCTCTTGTTGTATATAACTTTATTTTATGAGGGAATCTATACGTATTGCTATCGATAGTGTTATTAGATTGTCAAAACGAATGGTATGCGATATTTTGGGCGCTGAGCTGTTTTATTTTACTTCCTAGTGTCATTAAATGTGTTGAGGCTAAGATAAAAATTAAATTTATTGGTGAAATATTTGTCTGATGATGTAAATTGAGTGTATAGCTTTTAATATTAATATATGTTTGCATTTTGAGTACAATAACTTGGACAGCAACACTTTTGGCATATTGCATTTTATATTTTGAGAAAATGTCCTAAAGAAAAATATTGTTTTAATTGATAGATATCAGCAAATGCATAAATTCGCTTCAATAATATATTTAAATAACATAAACATTTCAAATCGTTTTGCTCTAGTAAAGCTGAGTAAATAGAGAGTGTGACATTAATTCTTCACATTCTTTGCCCATTAAATAACTTAAGGCTCAACCAAGTTTGGCGAGAAGTTTAAATATTTGGCTAGCTTACACGGCACAGATATATACAAGTGTACACACATATAACATATACAAGGCGAATAATTTGCCATTATTAAATTACGCTTTTCTATTTTTATATGGGTTAACATCACAGTCACACCCGATAAGAGTCACACACCCCCTCTATAGCCGTGGGTTCAACCCAAGCAATTGACGTTATCTTATCGGCCGGACGAATGCCTAATTGCCGGACAGACAAGGGAAACAAACGCAGTGCTATAAATGCGTCATGCATAGCAGCCTGAAATGAAGAGACAAAGAGAATTGGGAGAGAGAGAGAGGCAACTGGGGGATGGGAGAGTTGAAAATGCAGACGTGAGCAAGTGTGCCAACTGTGTTCTGACTGTCTGTCTAATTGGTCAGGTTGGTCTGTTGAAGGCAACTTAAATTGCTTGAAAATTCCGCACAAAAGTAAACAGAAAATGGGGACTAAGCCGAAAATGCGAAACACAGGCGCCAGCAGCGAAGCCTTGGCAATAAAATAACGTATACGCGCCATGGGCCGCAGGCAGTGGACAGCTGCAGCTGTAGCTGCCATTGGCCAGCAAGGCAAATAAACAAAACGTTGCCTGTCCACTTGATGCGAACGTGTTCAGACACGTTGCGGTTTGCTTTGGTTTAGTGCCTGGGTCTGGACCAAGCACCAGACTCTATAGACAGGTCCTTTAAAGTTTTAGGCTGAGCTGTGTTTTGTTTTCCCCCTTTTTTTTGCTCTTGCAAAAAAGGTCGAGCAAATGCACTCGGCTTTTGATGCACTCGACACCGTAAAGTGACTACGGTTTGGCATGGCTACGGCAAGGACTACCGTGGTTTTAGCCGGACTTTGCTGTAAATAATGCAAATCCTTTAAATGCGCTAAACGCAGCGGGTGCTCTGTTCCTTTCGTTGTTGTTGTTGTTTTGTTTTTTTTTTTTGTTCACTTGCAAATCGAAAATCGCGCAAACAGCACGTTTTTGTTTTTCACATTTCACATCTTTCACTCCCTCTCACTCTCACTCTCTCACTCGTTCTCTCTATTTAGTTATTGTTGTGTTGGTTCTGCTTCCGCTTGTGCACCTTGCCTAAAATGCTTTTTACACTAGACACGGCCCGACAAAAACTTCTGTTTGTTATTTAGTGTGCACGAAATCATTTAGCGACCCACTATGTCTGCATTTTCAATTGTTTCCTGTAGTTCTTTTTATTTTTCCAAATATTTGTTTTGCACTTTTGTTTTGCAAATGTTTACATATCAATGTGCATGGTTTTTTGCACATACATATATATTTTGACAAATTTCGTTTGCTTCATTTACGAATTTTGTTGCACGTTGTGCTCCACACGCCTGCTCATTGCACATTCAACTGTTTGTGGCAAGCTCGCAGCGAAATGTTTAATTTCAATCAAGTTTCGAAAATCTTTTCGGCCAGCAAACGCGCCTCGTGGCGCTATTTTCGTATTGTTCGTGCACAATTTTCGAAACAATTTTCTCGCCTGTATCTGGCTGCCCTATAATTGATTTCTAATGGGTATACTATACACTGAGTATATTTGAAATACAAATTGTTTTGAAACTTCTCTTCTAAAGTATTAATATTAACTATTGTTCTGTATTTCTAATTTACATATTTTATAGGGTATGTCTTTGTCGATCAGCTACTAGCTAAATGCCTGGTCACTTGTTTGTAATGTTTTGGCTGCACTACGAACTCATGTTGTTGGCGCAACATAAAGCAAATGTGTTTATCTCGCTAAACTTCTTTCGAGCTAATAATAAACCCGAAACTCTCCGTGTTGCGTCGGTTGCATGCAACATAGCAATGGTCCATTAGCCCCAATTCTGTGTGGGTGTGGGCCTTTGAAGCTTTATAGTGGGTGTTCTAAGCAAGTGTACGTGAGAAAAAACAGGAAGACGGAAATCTGATGGAGAATTATTCGAAAGTTTTCAGACAGCCAAGTGTTACAGGTTGTTGATAACTATGACTGAAATTTTTATGAACAGCCGAATCTTTATTAAATAAAGTATAATTTTGTTAAAGTTAATTAGTAAATTTTAAATAAATGGTTCAAAGTGTAATTATTTAAATTTAGTATATTTCTTTTAGCCATCCGTTGGCATTGGTCCTGTGGCGCAATGGATAACGCGTCTGACTACGGATCAGAAGATTCCAGGTTCGACTCCTGGCAGGATCGTGATTGATTTCTTTTGTTTTTATTTATACTCAGTACAACACCCAAACTGGGGCTGAATCAGTTTGAAAACTGAAATAAATATCGAATATTTTCGAGGGAAACCAAATTCGAAATTCCAACTAACCTTCCTATACTATACAAAATTATTTGTTTGAAACCATACATACATACTCGATTATAAACTTATACAATTTTAAAAATTAAGAAATTTTGACCTAATGTTTTTTTTAGAAAGCAAACAAAAAATGTTGCTTTGCGCCCAACGTGGGGCTCGAACCCACGACCCTGAGATTAAGAGTCTCATGCTCTACCGACTGAGCTAGCCGGGCTTGTTAAATACCCTATACCATATGCTTGTATCGTTTTATAAATAAAAGATATACGTATGTAATTGGCAGATCCTTTGCTGTATTATCTGGTATACTATAAATAATGTCTGGATATTAAGTTGTTAAATTCTTATAACTTTATGCTGTCTCTCTTCGGCATTTCTCATTAAACGCACATGGCGACCTTGCTCTGATCTACACACCCAAAATCACACACACACACACACATACTATTACAAGCATAGTTTTTATTTTAGTGTGACCCAAACCGCATGGCGTCTTCTATTTAATCATCTATCCAAGTCAATTTGCGCGCCTTTCATCTCAGCGTGTGTGTGTCGGTTGTGTGTAGAATGTGTGTGTGAGTTTCTCTAGTTGCCGCAATTATTTTTCTGGGTCATTAATGGGAAATATGCAAAGTATGTAGACAAATGGCAATATAAATTATTTAATTTCCACAAACATATTTCGCTTTAATTTTATGCTAGATGGAAAATATTTCACTCGCTGGCTTTTCTCTAAGGTCGTCCCCAAGTCGTTGACTGCAGCTGCGGTCGAATTCCTTTTATTCTTCATGTTGTTGTTTCTGTTGTTGCCCATGGCGCCGCATTTTATGACATTTCAGATACATAAGTGGCTCGTCTATAAGTATTTATAGTATATATATATAGAAATATATCTGCCACCTCTGGCTGCTGCTGCTGTTGGCTTTATTATTAAATTTAGTGGCATTTGGCCTTTTGCAGCGCGTTGACAGGCAGAAATCAATGTTAACGTGGCCCGAAGCGCTTTAAATTTATGTGCCTTGTGGACCTTGTCGCTTGAACTTGTGTCAAAGTGGCACAATGACAAAAACCATACACAACGCAGCATGCTATCTTCAGCATTCACATTTGGTAGAGTGACCAACTGCTCGTTGTGTTACTGATACCCTATAGCCAAGCTGTAGCTAGAGGGTATATGTTGTACATAGAAAATGTTGTGGATAGTGTCGAGAGTTGTATGGTATGTGTTTTTGACATGTTTCCGTTATTAATTGGTTAACATTTATGACATTGAAAATATGTTGACAGCATAAATTAATTGAGAAGAATGGAAATGGATTGAAAACTTTTTCGGTGTTGGTTGAACTACTAAAATAAATAACAATACAGAAAGCAAAAAATAAAAGTAGTAATGTAAAAAATATAGAAAAATATTTAGCAAAATATCTATTTACAAGTGAAACTCTAAGAGAGTATCAAAAAACTCCTGAAGAATTTCTTGTTATATAAAAATTAAATTGTTGTATGATTAATAAAAATAATGATAAATAAAATTAATTTTAATTGTTAAATGATTAATAACAAAATATATTCTGAGTGGTTTTAAATGAATTGTATGATGCATATCTGAGTCTCTCTCATGCTTTACGCTTTATAGCCTATTTGATTTGATTTGATTTGTTGTTGTTGCTGCTGCTGCTGTTGCTACTGATGCGGTGGATGTGGTTGCTGTTTATGTGGCCTACTTCCGGCGGCTCTTGTTTACGTCTAATTGGTTGGCCACGTAAACAAATGTTCAGGTGAGTATTTATACGAGCTCTGAGGAATTCAATTTGATCGGATTGTAACTGCGTCAGAAACTCAAAAATTTCGCTTGATTTGCGTTGCATGTAAATAAATTTAATTGACATTCTTGTCAAGCAGCTGGGCAAACATTTATCATCAAAAATTAAAAAATAAATATACAAATTATTGAGATGCTATCGCACTTTGAAATGCTAAAGAACTTTGCGGTTAACCGCAAAAACAATTTAATTTGATTGCCTTTTAAATCCTTTGAGCATTTCTTTGGGGTTGGACGTGGGGCTTTCTTTCTTCGGCCATATAATCCTTTTTGCCAAGGTTCCGTGTCTCGGCACGTACTTGTGAGTCCCCCACACACCTCATCTCGGCTGTCATGAATTGCAGAAAATTTATTTTACCACAAGGACTTCTGCTTGATGGTGCGGATGTTGTGGAGAGGGGGGGGGGGGGGGGAGGGGTGGCTCTGGCCAACACGGATTTATGCCAAACAAACAAACAAGTTTTGTTTATTTATTTAGATTAAACTTAAAGTCTGGCAGAAATTCATTGATAAATTTGCGCATTGTTTAAGGTCGCTCCAGTGGATAGATTGGCATGCCATTGCACTATATACAGATTCTTGAAATTCGTATACAAAGGCGAGAAATAAATATTTATGAATTGCGCACATGCCAACGCAAATGGCCAGTTCCAGTTGATGACGTTACTTCTACACCCACATAGCAACATATATATATGTAGAGAAATAGCAACAAGCTGTGAGAGAGTGAGTGAGACAGAGAGAGAGAGAGAGAGAGAGAGCGAAAGACGGTGAGTGTATATGAAAAAGCGGAAACGTACTCAGGAAATAAATTTTGTCCAACGCTCAAAAGTATGCAATGCAAAATAGTGAACCTCATTTGTCTGTAGCAGTACTGCCAAATTTACAAATTTCAGAAATAAACAAATAAGAACGATTTTGTTAAATTGCTGATATATTCCAATTTTGTTATAAAAAAAAACAAATGTATTTCTTAAAAAGCCAGAATTTCCGCTTCCCGCAGTTCCCAATTCCCACCGTAGGTTTTCAAAATCAGCCAGTTTTAACGGGAAAAAAGTCATGCCGGCAGCACTGGTCTGGAGGTATAAGAAGTATTGCATACTTTTAGCAGTCAAATGAAATATTAAGAAATATTCTACTAATTTCTAAAGAAGGGGCAATTTTTATCAGAATTTCTGAATCAAGTAATGGATAACAATCGGTTAGTTTTCAAAATTTATTAAATTAGCTATATTAATCAAATACAAATGAATGAAATGTATAGTATTTTTAATGGATTGTATTGTTAAATAACAAAATATATGTCATTCAGCACAAAATTTCATAAATCTGGTTCTTATCTTGTGCTTACATCACGCAGCATATTTATGCAGACTTTATAGCATATCTTGACTTGATTATATGAACTGCTCTACATCATGTGCCTCGACACTTATCTTTTTACCCTCCTCAGCCCAGGTAAATCAATGTCCTTAATTATGCACGTGTGCTTGCAACATTATGCAGAAGAAACGACAACAAAAAAACAAATGCAATTTATGGCAACGCAGCAGCAATAAATTGAATGCAAGACAAACAAAAGGGGCAAGAAACTGCAGTCAGGTTGTAAAAAATCTCATCAAAAACGCAAAACCAAGAAAAATATTGAATGCAATTTTATTTACCACACACGCAGCAGCAACAGCCAAGCTGCAGCAACTGCTGCAGCTGCAACCACAAAACGTTTTACGCTTTTGGAGGCAACACACACACTCACAAACACATAGAAAATGGAGGACAACTGAGGTTATAGAAATATATCATATTCTGTATGCTGTCTGCATGTATATGAGTGTTCAAGAGTGTGCGTGTAACTATGCTACTTAGTGTCTGTTTCTGTTTGCATAAGAGAGAGACTGCTTATAAGTTGGCTACCACACATACATACACACATACATAGACTCACATACACAAATCAGCTACCTGGCGCATATTTTGCTATCTGACAAAAATCTTATTTCCTGCTGCGCACAATGAGGCATAGCGTCAGGCGCAGCTCCTTGTTGCACATTGTCATTTGAGAGATGTTGCTGCTGTTGCTCCTGGCAATATTTCTGCTTTTGCCCCTGCCTGTGGTTGTTGTCAATTCATTGCCCGTTGAAAGTCGCTGCCCGACAAAAAGACACACACGCAGTCGTGGTTACCCCCCTGCCAGCTGCTGTATGCCATCTACCACCTGCCACCTGACACATCCCACATGCCACCTGACTGTGCGCGTGTGTGCGTTTAAATGAGTTTACGTGCTTTTATGTGTGCGTTGCTATGCTCCTGCTTTCAGCAACTTCACATTTGCCGACTCCTATGCGATTTGTTTGTTTGGCTTGTGCTGTATAGAGGATGAGGAATTGAGAGGATGAGGATGAGGACGAGGACGAGGTTGCCTCGATTGTTGTCTGCTTGGTTTTATCTGTTGTGATGCTCGCTCTTTCATCAAAATCCAGTTTAAGATTTTTGATTTAATTTTGTTTAGCTTGTCGGTTTCCTGATGCACGTACCGTGCTCACATTTGCTTTGGCATTTGGCATAGTCCTTCTTCAACAACTGATTCAACTCAAGTTGCTAACCGAATTTAGATATGACAGTCAAAAGGCACAAACAAGACAACGCACACACTCACATACATACACCACATTCAGGTAGGTAAATATGCAATGCTAATCTAAAATTGCTATGAGCTGTATTTGAATCATACTTCAGACTTCATTGTTTACGGATGTTAGTTTGAGCATCAGATGCAAAATTTGGTCAAGAATCTTTCAATTAATTTTAATTAAAATACTTTCAGTTAAAAACAAAGTTGGTTCTCTAGAGTTAGAATAATTGTCATGTGTTGTCCAAAATACTTCCCGTCGATTTTTAAAAAATTCGACAAAGATCTTGACAAATGGTAAAAGTACCTTAACGGCACAATAACCGTTCAACTTAAAATTAAAACAAGCATGCATTTTGAATTAAAGCTTAACCAAAAACATTTTCAAACTTTTTTATTGTAACAAAAATAAAAGTACCACATTTTTACTGACTAAATTAAAGATATAAATAATTGGCAGGATAATCCTTCGCATTTTAACAGAAACAAATTCACTCGAATAATTTTACATTATATATTTTAATATAACAATTTTTTATTCAAAGCCTTTCAATGTTTTTCTCTCTCTCTCTGATTGACACGCAAGCAAATGCCATTTGCATTTGTATTGAAAATAAATTAAAGCCGCTGCACTTGACAGCAGAAAAAATGTGCAAAAAGGTGTGAAAACCACAAAGTCGGCGCAAAAGAAAAAAAACAAAAGTAACTACAACAAAGGCAGCAATAACATTGTGACAAATGAAATCACAGAAAATTAGTTGTAATTGAATTGTTGCCTACTTTGCATGCGTTTCCTCTAATTGCCTTAAATCGCCAAGAACATGGCCAGAACGACCCGAAAAGCAACTCAACGCGACGCGACAGGTGATTAACACATTGACATCAACATCGATATAGACATCGACATGGACATCGACATGGACATCGACGAGTTCAAGGTGCATGGACGAGGCTGGTCTGGTCTAAGGGCGTTTCTATTGTATCGCATCGTACTACTCGTATTGCCACGCCGACAAACAAACAAATATTTGACGTTTTAGTCTAATTAAATTAGCCAGAATGCCGCTCGGCCCTCGGGAAATGGTATATATTTCTATGTGGCTGCCACGCCGCAACCGCAAAGCGTGAAAATTTCGCAAGTAGCGCGCGCGGAGCGGACATTGTAGAAAAGTGCGGCCAGCGGAACGCTTCGGTATATTTACACACTTTTCAAATAAATAAATATAAAAATAATGAAATAAAATATGAAAGAAAAAAGATACTCGTAAATGTAAATAAATTACAAACAAAACTCGAGTGCGCCTTAACGTATGCAATACAAAAGTTAACCACAATATTTTTTAACTCTAAGCCACATGAAATTTCGACGTCCATTGTGTGGCGAAGCTGAACAATTGCACACGTTTTTATGTGCCACAATGCAAGAAGTAAGTGGCTTAAGTGTCCATGCAACCAAGTGAATTATGTAGCTCCATAGACTGAGCCACAGAAATATAGAGAGAGAGAAACAGAGAGAAAGCGAATTAAAAGAGTTGGTAACAAAGCTGCCGGACATTGTGCTCAAGCATTGAATGTATCTATGTGCAGTTGAGTGTGTGTGTGTTTGTGTGTGTATTCGTAACTCGTGGCAGCTACTCGACTGCATTGACTACCAACTAAGCCGGTGTCGTGGCAAAAGTGTCAAACGTTAAGTTCAAAAAATACTTTATAAAACTACATTTCAGCTTAAAAATGTTTTTGAAATCTCTAACTCAGGTATTTCAAGTTCTACACAACTTTATTAAACTATTTCAATTGCTATTTAACCCCCTCCCCTCTCAGAATAGTTAGTATTTACTGTCATTAATATTACAGAATTCCAACATTACCTTTAGCCATTTGTTGATCAATAAAATAAGGCTTTAATTCCCTTAATACAGTTGTATATTTGCTGATTACTAATTGCTTAACAAGGCAGCTTGATAACCTTGCAATAAAAGTTAACTCTTAACCTTCCAACTTCAATGGTCAACCACAAAGTCATATATATACATAACATTTATAAGCTTTTATCGGTTGCTTTTCCAGATAAACTCAAATTTATTATGGCACTTTTATGTATTGTCCAGTCAGAAAAACATATTAAATGCAAGTGTGAAGTAATCAATAGTGTACGACAGTCGAATACCCTGTACTCAGCAGTATTTTTAAATGGTTCATATATACATACATAACCAACAGTCATTAAACATTATTTAGAATCTCTATATGAACACTGTTTCTTATAGATTTGAAATAAAATAAATATACTGGAATATTAAAGTATTTATAGGTACTACAGGGTATATGTGAAATGACAAACGGGCTAAGGTCTCACTTATAATTCTATTAACTTGATTAAACAATGCAGTTGTTGGCCTTTGTCTGTGCACAATGCAACGCTGTTGGTTCAGGCGGAAGTTCAGTTTTTTATAAGCCCCCAAAATATGCATGTGCATTTTTTATGAGTCTGCAAACACTTTAAATTGCAACAGCAAAAAGCACATTTAAAGACCGCAAAAATTTATATGAATTTTTTTTGTGCTATTGCGAATATTTATACATTGATTGGCCGGCAATTGGAAAAATCAACATGTACTTTAATTGATTGAAATGAGATTTTACATGTACTTTTATTGATTGAAATGAGATTTTACTTCAAGTTTTAATCTATTTTTAAAGTATGTGTGTGTCTTATTACTAAAAATAAATATATTAAAAATTCGGAGAGTTATTTGTAATCTCAGGCAATTGGTTGCCGTGTGCTTTATGTAAACAAACTGCAATTCATTATTATTCTTTGGATAAACAAACGATAAAACTACAGCTGGAAGAAAAATTATAGAAAGATAAGCAAAGCAAAATATCAATGAACGAATTTCAAGTGTAAAATGTAAAAATTGAAAATTATTAAACAAAACAAAACACAATTGATTGAAATACTATAAAAATGTATCACAAATTTTGTGTGCTTCCTAAAAATTTTTAAAATGCCATTTCAGTTTTCATTTAAACCTGAACGTGTAAAAAATATGAAAAATGTTGGAAATTTACAGAATATGTAAATCTGTAATTCTGAACTTTGCAGCCATTTCTAATGTTTGTTTTTAGTGCAGAAAGTATAAATCGAATATCAAAGAAAAATGCATTTAAATAATTGGAAAAATAAAAACCATAAAATAAATAAGAAATCTTAATACTTCAACAAGTTCCAAATTAATATGTTGTGAATAAAGTGATTTAATTTATTACAGTGTAAAATGAAATCAGTGTAATGTTAAAAAAATTAAAATCTACTCATCAAATGACTCACAAAAAGTTCACTTTAATTTCCTTACAGCTTAAAACTGCTGAAAATTAATGCACATAATTTTGTACTCTTAGTAAGAGCTTAAATGAAAAAAAATAGGAAATGAAATAAAAATAAATTAAAATTATAAACAGCTTAAGCGGCAAGTTTGAGCAGACGCTGACCACAAAAACCCCAAAAACCATAAACCAAGACAAAAACCAAACTGAGCACATGCGAGTGTCATATGTACAAGCGACAACAACAAAAGTAACATAAGTAACAAAAGAAACAACAACAAGGAATAACAGTGTCCAACAAAAAAGGCGAATAACTTCAAAGTTGCATTCACAGGGGCTTAGTATTTCGAGTTTTTGGTTTAGCTTTCGACTCAGTGCTTAAATGTATATGAGTGAATGTGCGACCAAGTGTGTGTGGGTGTGTGAATATGTGTGTGTCTGTGTGCATGTGTGTGTGGCCTAAGCTTGCGCGTTGACAAGCAGCTACAAAAAGAAGTTGCAATAAATGAAGTGTAGTGTTAAGCGAGCTTTAAAACTTTGCCAACAACACAGACACACATGAAATTACAAGTAGCTTTTTGTTAAGTGAATTACACACTCACACACACACACAGGCGCACTCTGAAAATAACATTAACAAACATGGGTCGCAAGAAGAAGCAACCAATGGGCGTAAGTACTAAACACAAGTTGATAAACTACATTTAACATAAGTAGATACAAGCTAAGAAGCAACAAGATACGATACACATTTACAAACAAGTATCTGGCAATTTTGCATTTGCACCAAATTGAAAGTTACGCATACGCGGCGTTGTATTTGTATTAGCTTAAACACTCCAAAAGGCTCATTTCATTTCCATGCCATTTAAGTGGTGCAGATAAAGCAACCGCTCAGCCAACCAACCATCCGACACTTTGCACTTAATTTTCCTATATGTTTATGTTTATTTTCTTATTTTGTTGCTGCTCTTTTTTTTGCTCTTTTTTTGCTCTTTTTTTTTATTTATTTGTTAACCACCTGCGTGTATTTGCGCAAACTGACACTCGTTTCTCTCATTTTGTTTTTGCTGTATGTGTGTGTGGCACAGTTGCCGCCTGGTGGCACCAATGCCGCTGGTGGCGCCCCTAAAACTGTGGGCGGCTGTTGTGTGCCGCTGGGATTACCTCAACCTTTGCTGCTCGAGGAGAAGAAATTTCTGCTGGCTGTGGAGCGTGGCGATATACCAAATGTTCGCAGGTGAGTGCCACACCATGACGTTGTTTTTTTCCCTTGCCACATTTGCGCCTTTTTTTCTCTTCGTATTTTTATATATTTTTTAAATGGTGCGTCAAGGGACACGCAGGTGTCGATGGTCCGTATCCGTATCCATATTCGTATCCCTCTGCTGCGATATGCTCAGGAAACGCATAAATCCTATCAACACAGGTTCTGGGTTGTGTGAGTGTGTGTGTGTTTGCATTGGGTGGTTTCAATTATTTGCATAGCCGCCGGAGGAAAGTAAAACAGGGCAGAAAGGGAAAATATCTTATATGCCACTTAATAAGCAATATGTGGGTACAAGCTCCTTTTGCCATTTAGGCGTCATTTCATGCGAATTTTAATAAATTTACAATTAATATCGCATGCATTTTTAAACACATTTTTGAGCCGGGGAAACAAATTAAAGACGTGTTTTTTACTTTCGAAAGTTTCTCTTAATGAAAATTATTCTTTATTAAGCTGCAATTGAGTTAAATAAATAACTTTGCAATCTGAAATCTTTTAGGGAAAAAGGTGTTCAGATTTTAATACAGAATAATTTTTTTTACTAAAATATGTTGGACTGAATTATATTTAGGGCTTTATGATGTTTAAGAAAATATTTTAAATAAAATGAATTAAAATTTTCAGTTTAAAACAGATAACAGATTTCATCAATAGTCGTCTGTAAATAAAATTCCACTATATGAGATTTATAAATTAAAAACGTTTTGTTTGTTTTGGCAAATGTAATAACCATTTATGAACAATTATCAATTGTTTTGAACATGAAATTATAAACGTAATTGTCTGTAACAGTATGAGTGTCTGTGAATACTCTTTAAAACGTGAAAAAGAGTAAAAAGTGTAAAAATACCCGAACCACTAAGGGCTAATACACACAGCAGACATCCACATGATGTTTGTTTCTGTGTATCTGTAACTGTTACTGTATCTGTTTATCTTTGTGTGTGTACTAGTGTGTGTCTTTTTTGCTGTTGCCTGACGAATTGTTTGCATTTGTTTATATTTTTAAATTGATAAAGCGATAGGGGTTGTAGCTTTTCATTTCATCTAATGTGTAACGGTAATATGCCTGAACTGGTTCCTTCTCAAAACCAATTGATTCATCTTCGTCCTCGCGCTGCACACGTATGCCTTTCAATTGGCAGGCACGGCGATAAAGCTCTTCCTCGCGATCCTTGTAGAACTGCCAGGAGATGCGACTAAATGCCGGCATCCGATTGTAACCGAGTCCATGTGGACCCGATGCAAACCAATTGCCACCACCCTTAACAGTTTGAGTTTCTTTAATGGAGACAGGATATAAGGAATCTTTTTATATTTTTTTTTATCACTTTGCACTTCTTACCTTTGTCCTTTTGTGCCATTTTGATGACCAAGCCTTGATCCTTAGTAGCGTCCATTGTTTTTAATGTTTTTGAAAAGGTTTACAAATAATTTAATAGCCAAAGGGTTATTCGGCGTGTGATTAAACAAATATTTCGTTTTTCTTAGAATTTTTTACAACAATTTATGTTGACGAACAATTGTGAAATGAATTTTCTCTAATTTGCTGCCTGACAACCAAAACTTAATATATGACAGCAACTGTCAAAGGTGGCTTTGTTGTCATTTCAGATTTATCGAATAGTATTGGAAAATTCTCTAAAAGTTTTGTCTTAACACTGACCAGTCAGTTTTGGCGCTTTAATTCAAATCAACTTAAAGTTGCATAAATATTTCTTTTTTATTAAAATTCTATATTACATTTTGGTATTCGATTAATTGGCAAACTTTTTTTTTTGATGCATCTGCGTAATTAGAAACTTTGCGTAGAAGTTTCGATTCTGACCGAAGGAAAGAAAGGCAAAAGTTCAATAATTTTCTGAATTTTGCTTTAATTACATAACCACGCCCACTCTATTTAATATGTATGTGTGCGTGTGTTGTTTCAGAATACTGCAAAAGGCATTGCGACAACAACACATCAATATCAATTGCATGGATCCATTGGGTCGTCGTGCCCTTACCCTGGCCATTGATAACGAGAATCTGGAGATGGTCGAGCTGCTGGTTATCATGGGTGTGGAAACAAAGGATGCCCTGCTGCATGCAATCAATGCGGAGTTTGTTGAGGCCGTTGAGCTGCTGCTCGAGCATGAGGAGCTCATCTTCAAGGAGGGCGAGCCCTATGTAAGTAATTTCATATCCATCTCGTATTTCTCCTTTTCCTGCTCCTACTACTATTTGTACTTATGTTGCACTCAGCTAATTTGTGGCACACACACTTTGAGTGGTTTGGCTTTCAGTTCAGTCTCAAACTGAAGCTAACACGATTTTAATCAGTTTTGTGTGGCCTCGTTAGGCACGTACATGACAGACGCTCAAGTGATTGGGAGTGTACGATAAGCGGACGACGCTTCCGTCTCTACAATATCACAATACACCCTACACTAAGCTCTGACGGTATCTGTCCTTATTGGACTACCTTTGGGAATAATTAACAGAAGAAAAAACATGAAAAGTCTTTTTTATATGCGTATATTTTCTTTATTCTTATTAAATAATTATTTATATTTATTTCATTCACTTTATTTATTTTTTAAATATTTGTTATATTTATTTTATTTACTACATTTATTTTAGGTATTTCATAATTTTGATTTATTTCATTTATTTATTTTTTCAGCATAATATCTTAACAAGTTAAAATTAATAAATTATTATTTTAATTTTAATTCGTTACTAAAATTTAATGAGAATAATAAAGTTTTTAAATTAATTCAAACTACATTTTATTATTTTTAGTAATACATTTATTAAATTTGTAGATATTATAAATAAATTGAATTTTAGGATTGGATTCGCCTTTTGCTTTCCTACCATTTGCAATTATAATTTTAAAAGAAATTAATTTTTATTACAAAAGGAAACTTTTCAATGTAATGTTTTTTAGGGTATTTTAACTTTGTCTTCACAGGCAATTGTAACTGTCCAATTTTTCTTATGGCAAATAAAGTTGTATGAGCTGGTGGCGCCTCGGGCTGCTGCCTCATATTTATGCACACGAGCATGCTTCATTAGGCAGCCATTGGACGCAATTGAAGCGTGAAAATTACAATTGTAACACATATGCAATAAAACGATAAACGCCAGCAAAAATACTGGTATCATCTAGACTTGAGAGGAATAGGGCCAAGTGCGAGTACGAGTGCGAGTACGAGTTATTGATAGACTTGTGAATCGGTTTTAGCCAAACTTAACCTTTACTTGAACTTACCATACAGAGCTGGCAGACAGTGGACATCAACACGGCCATGTTTGCACCGGATGTGACGCCATTGATGCTGGCGGCGCACAAGAATAATTTTGAGATATTGCGCATACTTTTGGATCGTGGCGCTGCCGTGCCTGTTCCCCATGATATCCGGTAAATGGCATTCATTTCTTAAAGTTATTATAATTCTTAATGTATTGCTTTTTAGCTGTGGCTGTGATGAGTGCGTTCGTCTCATGGGCGAAGATTCGCTGCGGCATTCGCTCTCGCGTGTGAACATCTATCGAGCTCTTTGCAGTCCTTCACTTATTTGTCTCACCTCCAATGATCCCATACTCACAGCCTTTCAATTGTCCTGGGACCTACGCAATCTGGCACTCACCGAGCAGGAATGCAAGTCCGAGTATATGGAATTGAGGCGTCAATGCCAGAAGTTCGCCTGCTCTCTGTTGGATCAAACTCGATCCTCCAATGAACTGGCCATCATCTTAAACTACGATCCAACAATTTCTAGCTATGAACCTGGTGATCGCATGAGTTTAACGCGACTGGTCCAGGCTATATCCTATAAACAGAAGACGGTGAGTATGGAAATAAGGGGAAGGAAAAAAGTTGCTGCTTTCTTTGATTTCTATCTTGTAAAGAAATTTTAATTACGTGAAGAAGGGCCAGAGAGATTTAAAATACAAAAGGATAATCCAGACTCAAAATAAAATAAAATAAATGAATAAATAAATAAAAAAATAAGATTAAGAAAACTGGCTTCCCTAGAAACTGAGTTAAATAATTAAAAACATATAACATATTCAAACAAATATTAGACAAAAACTCCTCTTAGTTTTATTAAATTGTTAAACAATGCGAAATGATAAATCAGAATTGTTAATTTGACTTTGTTTTTTCCCCATTTTGTGATTCAGTTTGTGGCCCATTCGAATATTCAACAATTGCTATCGTCGATTTGGTATGAAGGACTGCCAGGATTCAGGCGTAAAGGCATTGTGGATAGATTCATTTGCATTGCTCAGGTGGCGATGCTTTTTCCACTCTACTGTTTCATTTACATGTTTGCGCCAAACTGTCGGACGGGCCAATTGATGCGAAAACCGTTTATGAAATTCCTAATACATGCCTCGTCCTATGTGTTCTTTTTGTGTGAGTACTACATAAAAAAAACGGGGGAAGTACTGTAAACAGTTTAAGTAAGAATAACAAAGATTGTGCTGTTCTGTTCGAATCCTTGCAGTTATCCTCATATTGGTCTCACAGCGTGCGGATGATGATTTTGTGAGATTGTTTGGCACAGACAGAATGAAGGCTGAACTGAAAGACCAGGAGCAACGTCAACGTGGACAGACGCCAAGTAAACTGGAAGTGCTCGTTGTGCTCTATGTGATTGGGTTTATGTGGGAGGAGATTCAGGAGATATTTGCCGTTGGCATGCGAAGCTATTTGCGTAACATGTGGAATTTCATCGATTTTTTGCGCAACAGTCTCTACGTGAGTGTCATGTGCTTGCGGTAAGTTCAGGTTCATGTCATAATCCACAAATTCAATACAACTAGTGATGTAACATTGAAAGTAACTCTAGCTCGAAATTAAATAAATCGATATATTTTACTTTGAGCTAATAGATATATAAATCGATTTAATAAAAATGGTTTCATTAATGCTCCGATGTTTTATCACGATACTTTCAAAAAGACTGAGTCCGTAGGTCAAATATATATAGATTTTCAATAGACACATGTTTTTACATTAAATATACAATAATTTTGGAACCAACGAAACAATCGATTACTCGTATACAAAATTCGTTTAACCAATACTTTTTTCACATCACTATGTTGCATAACAACTTGTTTACCTCTTTCTCTCATCCTTTTGCAGTGCCTTTGCCTACATACAGCAGGCAACGGAAATAGCCCATGATCCACAGATGGCCTATATACCTCGCGAGAAGTGGCACGACTTTGACCCACAACTGATTGCCGAGGGTCTGTTTGCGGCAGCGAATGTCTTTTCAGCTCTGAAGTTGGTGCATTTGTTCAGCATTAATCCGCATTTGGGTCCATTGCAAATCTCTCTCGGTCGCATGGTTATAGACATTGTCAAATTTTTCTTTATCTATACTCTTGTACTTTTTGCCTTTGCCTGTGGTCTTAATCAACTTCTCTGGTATTTTGCTGCCCTCGAGAAGAGCAAATGTTATGTTCTGCCGGGCGGGGAGGCGGATTGGGCTTCTAATAGTGATTCCTGCATGAAATGGCGACGCTTTGGCAAGTAAGTCCAGTCAGCAAACTAATTATCCTTGGCCTCTGTGTAATGTTTTGTTTGCTTGTAGTTTATTTGAGTCCTCGCAGTCACTGTTCTGGGCCAGCTTTGGCATGATTGACCTGGAGGACTTTGAACTGACCGGCATCAAGTCTTATACGCGATTTTGGGGTCTACTCATGTTCGGCTCATACAGTGTCATTAATGTGATTGTTTTACTGAATCTTCTGATTGCCATGATGTCAAATTCCTATGCCATGATTGATGTAAGTTGCCCACGCATTAGGAGCCTAAATGACTTTGACTTTTCACCTTAAACAGGAGCACTCCGATACCGAGTGGAAATTTGCCAGAACTAAATTGTGGATGAGTTACTTTGAGGATAGTTCCACTTTACCTCCACCATTTAATGTCCTGCCTTCGGTCAAGTGGTTGATTCGAGTGTTTCGCAAGTCCAGTAAAGCCATCGATCGACAACGTTCAAAGGTAAGTTGAGTTAGTTTCGGCTCCGATTTCTCTGTAAGCTTTTTCTCCTTTGTCTGCCACAGAAACGCCAGGAGGAAGAGCAGTATAGTAAATATGACAACATTATGCGTTCTCTGGTCTGGCGATATGTGTCCGCCATGCAACGCAAGTTTGAGCATAATCCTGTTACCGAGGATGACATCAATGAGGTCAAGAACGAGATCAGCACAATGCGCTATGAAATGCTTGAGATATTCGAAAACAGCGGCTTGGATGTATCATCTGCCAATAAGAAAGAGAAACGTAAGTCGCGTCAATGTTCCTGGATATTTATAGTCTTGCAGGGAGAAGCATACCGTCAATATTCGTGTATATTAAATTATTAATATATGTTATACATTTAGAGAGCAGTATAATTTTGTCAACGATAACTTTTCTTTCTCCCTTTTCCTACAGATCCTCGACCACGTCGCATGAAGGTTTGGGAGCGACGTCTGATGAAGGGCTTCCAGGTGGCGCCCGTGCAAACAAGCAGTGAAACAGATCTATTGAGCAATGTGAATGGTGAAGGGGAAATGCGTGAGATTAAAGTTGAGAGAGTGCCTTCAAAGCCAGAAAAGGAAACGGCTCGAGAGCGTTTTCAACGTGTGGCACGCACCGTGCTGTTGCAGTCAAGCACCCACAAGTGGAATATGGTGTTGCAAGGCACAATGCCAAACTCACAGATTGGACGCAGTAACAAAGCCCAGCGCAAGAGTTTGCAAAATCTGGGCAAGGCTATTGAGGAGGCCAAGAGGTAAGTGTAAACTTGATCTCTAAGTTTAAAGACTTTATATTTTAATTTACAGGCTAATATTACTTAATCCGGGTTGTGCTTCGGGTCGAGAGTCGCCCATACGTATTGAGTTTGAGGACGAGAAGTCGAGCACATTGTTGGAACTGCTTAATCAGATCAGTGAGGAGATTCATATGTGTGAGAAGCCACGTATGAAACCACAGTGGAAGCCCCCTTTGAAGTCAGTTCCTGCCCGCGCCATGGCAGCTAATAATGAATGGTGCCGATCGAATACAGCTCCTGAACTGCAGTTGGCCAGGAAATTCACGCCGGCGCCAAGAGCAGCAAATTGTGGCAACAACAGTCGCACACGCGAGCTGCCCCTTTGCCCCAACAAACTGGTCACGGCTGCTGCACCTTCCATCAAAAAGACGGCGCCGGTTGTTCCTCAACCTCCTCCAGCCATGTCCAGCCATTACAACCCCAGCAGGAAGAAGTCCACAACGACGCCATTTTCCGTGGAACATGCGTTGGCCAGACGTCATGGCATGTCCACGGGCAATTCAAAGGCTTTTGATATACATGTCGTAGATCTGGACGAGAGCAACCAAAGTGGCCGCCCAATTGATAAGGATAACATATCCGATGTTAGCTCCATTTTAAGCATGAGTCCCAAGCGGCCAAATCATTAAATGCGTTCCTAGCGTGGACTCTTGTGATAAGCACTTAAAGGTTTCTATTTAAAGCTCCCCTTCCCATCTTCCCTTAACCAAAGTGCCTATACTCGCATATATGTAGAAATAAAGTTATACATCAACAAATTGAAGTCAAATTTGTATTTCATTTAATATTATTATTATTATTTATTTACACGTAATACACAAAATGAACGCTTCCAAATTGAATAGATAATTGACTTTTCAATTTTCCGCAACTGAAGTTTAAATACACTAACAAGATTTGGAAATGGAAATGGAGAATTTTCCATATTGAAAATGTGTCTGGGTATTTTAAAGGAGGAAATCGATAACTTTCAAAATCTCATAACTCTTTATAGACAACCGATTTCCACAAAAAATTTGAATTCAATATGTTCTGCATTGGAAAATTGAATAACTAACGTTTTTTCTTCATACTTCACCATTAATATATATTTTTTAAGTATTATCTCTCATAAAATTAATAAACCTTAATCAATAATTTAATTAATTTCATTTAATTTAATGCGGATTGTTGATTTGTGCATGCCTTGGCCTCTAAGTTATGTTTGCATTTTAAATTTTTAATATCCGGCATCAATTTTGAAATTAAATACAAATACATAATGGATTTGTTTTTTTCCAACCTAATATTTAACTTAAAACTTTTAAAATACATCAAAATTTAACCGATTTCTATGCGGAATGTCAATTTCTATTTTCCTTTAAAATATATACCATATACATACCATAGACATGAAAAAATAAAATAGAGACCATAGTGTGACAAACATAATAACTTGGCTAATGTACTCTGTTTGGTGGTCGTTCTTGTGGCTAATACGGCCAACAATATAGCCATTTACATAGAGTCACTGTGCAACATGGGGTGGCAAGCGTTAGGCGACACGGAAACGCATGTCGAGCATGGCGACCCTTCCGGCTGGTTGATTTTATGCGTCTGCCAGCTGGAAAGGCAAACGTGCGTAAATTCTTAAGCTGGAAGCATTAAAAGCAATAAAGACACAAACATAAACAAGTCGCCATTGACGTTTGTAAGCTAAACGCTGCTCTTAGCGGGAACACGTCTAGTCCCGAGGCTATTGAGAGTAAAAAAAGAAAATGTAAAAAGAAAATTACAAATTCAATTTGATGTCATATCAATTGATTTTGCGATACATCTTGTTGACGACCTTGTTGTCGCTGACAAGTTGCTGATATTTTGGCTTCTGTTGGATTTGAGTTTGGCTTGTTTCCTTTTATTCTTTCCTTTCAGATAGGAGGTTGTTCCTTGGGGTTTGCTGTGCCTGGCATTTGATTTTGATGACGCGTGGCACTTTTGAAATTTATGCGCTACTCTAAACATACTTTGTATGCGCTCAATGTGACGGAAAACATGATGAACGGCCCCAAGTTGTGCTACGTGTGTGTTGTATGCTGTGTGTGTCTGTGGGTGTGTGTTTGCGTGTGTGTATGATCTCTGCATGAAATTTGAGGCTTTTAGCTGATTCGGACTGTCATAAGAGGATATACACAGGTATTTTGAGCACGCGCCACAAAAAAAAAAGGTAAGCTCTTGGTATAAATTGAGACTGAAATGGACCCAGCATACTTATAATAAGTATGTTAATATGATTTGATTACACGCAATAGATAGCAAAAGAATTATATAATTAGCCTTAAAGAGAACTTTCAACTTTGGCATTTTTCGGTTCTATTTTTGGCTATCATCAAATCTCGTGACAAATCTTGCTGTTAACAAAATTGGCCAGGGAAAGAACCAAGGCCAGCATCCAGGCTTGAATACAGACTAAAGCGCACATAAATATGCAACGCAAAGTGTCATAAACTATTAGTAGGAATGTCTGTTTGGCAAACAGTGTCCTCAACAGTTGCCACATGTGGCAGCAGCACAGCATGACACTCGAGAGGGAGAAGGAGAGATGACACTTTAGTAAGCTCTGCACGTCGTTAAAACATCTATCAAATTTCCCCAATATAATAATGATGTTAGTGCTGTTAGCTGTTGGTATAGAAAATTGTTGAAATTTGCAAAAATTCGATTTATTTACATTTTACATTTTTGGTTTTTCTTTTTATCCATTTGCCATTTGCCATTTAGGATTAGAGACAATGGGACTACGAGATAAATTTACATGATGTCTTTTGTCTGTTAAATATTTAGTATTTGGTATTTAGATTATCATACTCTTGATTAAGCATGCGCCAAGAGTACACGTATTACAATTTGATTAAGTTTACAGCTATAAACTAATAGGCTAATAGGAGTGTCTTTCATACACATACATAGATACAGAAGATGATGAGAGAAATCATATCAATCGCTGGCCAACTTCAGTCGCACTGCAATCCGTTTGCATTTCCACATTAGCTGCGTCTCTAGGATGCTAAAGGACATGGCCACTAGGACGAGACCAAGCAGCAAGTAGGCACAGCATGCATATAGCTGCAATTCGGGTCCATTGAAGCTCTGGGAAGGGACAAAGTCTCCGTAGCCAATGGTCGAGAGTGTGACAAAGCAAAAGTACGCTCCATCGACCAGTGACCAATTCTCCCACAGGGCAAAGATGACAGTTCCCACACAGATGTAGCACATGAGTATGAGGAGCACCAAGCTGATGGGCACCTGTCGCTGCAACTCATCATCCTCGTCATCATCCTCCAGCTCATGATCCAGGCAATCCTGTGATCCACGCCCGCTGCTCCTGCTGCTGCATCTGCTGTGTCTCAGTTTCTTCAGCACAAACTGTTCGCTGCCATGTTGCATATACTCTTCATCATCAGAGGTCTCCGTGTTGGCTGTGGCATCATAAAGTGCCGTTGCATGCTTCTGGCAGCGACGCGTCAGCAACAACGTCTTGCGATTTAGTGGCTGCAGCGTGTGGCGATGAAATGAGGCAGCCGTCGCATTAAGCAGACCTCGTGCCTGATTACCAGCACCAGACCCAGTAGAACTCGACTTCTCGGCTAAGGGCAGCTCATGGGGTAGACTTAAGGGACTGCAGCCGGAGCTGGCTATCAATGGAACACGCGACGGTGTGCCGTGTGGGCAGTTGCTGTTGAAGATACCAAAAAAAAAAAAAAATGTGAGGAAACGTTTAATAAATATTTACACAGCGGCTGCCCATAAAAGTGAATCAATTAAATATATGTACGTATAGGAAGGCAAACCCCAAACAGCCACAAGCCATAAAATAAAATCAGTAAAAGGTCGATTCACCAACTTTGAGATACCCTTTACTCAATTTGATCATACTGTATAATGGTTAATTGTGTGAAATTTACTGCTTGCTTAAATTGTGGATGAGGAGACCTTATTCCGATTTCTTCTCTACTTCATAGAGTGTGCACGCCTCCTTCTACCTGTTCCATACACTTCAGGGAAAACAATATGCCCTTCTACTCAACGAGTAAGGAGTATCAAAAGAGAGCAATGCTCAGGCACGTGTGCCGACGGCACTGGCCAATCAATAACACATAAAATGTTGCGCTCGTCATACATGACGTATGCGTTATGTTATTGCGTATACGTAAGTTGTCTGGCCTTTCGTTTACACTAGACAGCAACTTGAGAGGGAACGACGACTAAGAATGATGACGGTACAGAGAAACTACAAATAAATTTTTACTTTGTCTGGGTTGGCACATGGTGGTATTATATTAAATTGCCTTGGTTTGGGGAGCTTAAGTATTAAATTATGAAAGGGAAACAGTTTTCAACAACCAGCAAGCGTTGATTTATCTTTTATCAAAACATTTTCTTCCCAAAATTTGTAACAAATTACAAATCCATATTGTTGCAAAGTCATAAGAAATATGTCAACTTTCATGCCCGATGAGAAGTTCCTTCGGGATGTTTTCCAGCGTGTTGACAAGGATAAAAATGGTTACATTTCCGCAGATGAACTTCAAGAGGCGCTGTCCAATGGCACTTGGTCGTCCTTTAATTCGGAAACAATTCGTTTGATAATTGGCATGTTTGATCGAGAGAATCGAGGAACTGTTTCTTTTCAGGACTTTGGAGCATTATGGAAATACGTAACTGACTGGCAAAATTGTTTTTGTTCCTTTGATAAGAATAATTCGGGCAATATTGATAGGAATGAGCTAAAAACTGCACTCTCAACATTCGGCTATCGTCTATCAGACCAACTTATTCAAATTTTACTTCAAAAATTTGATCGCTTTGGCCAGGGAAATATACTATTTGATGATTTCATACAATGTTGCATTGTGCTACAGACTTTAACTGCGGCCTTTAGATATCACGATATCAATATGAATGGCATCATTACAATAGATTATGAGCAGTTCTTAAGAATGGTGTTTTCACTTAAGATATAACTTTTGCAATCCATACAGATTTGTTTAGCTAACTTAACTTAAAATATAAACATAACAAAAGTAATATAGTAAATCAAAATTACATACAAATATCACACTATGTAAAAGTTGTTGAATTTAATTTATAACAATAATAATAATTATAAATATAAAAACTTTTAGTTGAATGAACTGAAATACTTATAAATATGTTATGGTACAAAAATAGCAATTGCATTTAATTGTTATTTTAAAAATATATGTATAATCTTCCAGTCGAAAGAAGAAGTAGCTTAAGGAGAACAATAGTTGCATTTGTTACAAATACAAATTGATAGCATTAAATTGAATGAAGTAATTTACTTATAAAATCATAATTACTGCATTGAATTATATAATTGATTATAATAATTTTATTTGAAACATAAGAGCAGCCAATTGAAATGAGAAAAGTACTTGTAAATATCTAAATGTAGTTACACTCCTATTTAGGCAATCAATAAGTCTCTATAGCCAATGCTAATGCATGTTGATGCTGGTCAGTGGAAAGGCTACTTGAGTTGTGTTCGACAGTGGCTCTCAAGAGTACTTGGTCAAATCAATTTGTGGTACGTTTATTGAACTTGTCTGTGCTGATGACCTGCAGGCAGCAGCCAGCTGCCAGCCAGGATTCTTTTCGGCCCGGTCATCTCCTAACTCTGGCAACCACTTCGACTTGCACTTAATGTGCGATTGGCCGGCAGCTCAGCAAACTACAAGGAACAGGATCCTTGAGAGCCCCTGTAGAGGCCTTGGGGCAGTCAACAATTTTTGATTTGGGACGCACGTTGGCAACATTTGAAGAAGGCTATGCTTAAAACAGCTCAAATTTACTGTAACTTAAAGAAGGCGCTGAATAGGAAGGCAAGTGAGAGGTGAAAGAAGAGAACAAAGAGAAGTGGCGAACGAATGAAACACAATTCGTATGAAATTAATTGACCTGATTCAGTTTGCAGCTCAGCTTACAATTAATTACACCCTGTGTGTGTGTGTGTGAGTGTATGTGTGTGTGTGTTCTGAAATTGAAGAAGCTTCGCTGTCGTGCTGGCCAACCGCCAGGGGGCGCTAGCAGCGCGTGCACAGGTTCACTGTCAAAATTAATTACCAGCTGCTGGATTTTATTAAATAAAATGCGCAAAATGTATGAAAAACAAACACACAAAAAAAGGCAACCAAAAAAATCATCAGCCGCGCCTGGAGCTGAAAATGCCACTTGCCACAGACGCGGCCGCAAATGTTTGGCTGCCTCTGCCTCTTCCTCTGCCGTGGGGCGTGTGACGTGTGGCAGAGAGCGTGAGGCAAGAGGCAAGAGGCAGTTGCAATGTGCAAGCAAATTCTGAAGTGTTGATTTAAAGTGCGGCCGACGTGCAGAAAGTTTGTTTATGAAATGAAATTAACAATTTGGTTTTTGTGAATGCAACTTCGTGGTATGGCGGCGGGAGAGGGGAGTGTTCTCCCTTCTTGACTGGATTAAAATTACTCGCATGTTGATTAACAATAACAAAACCAAAAAATTAAAAAACTTCTAACTTAGCAAAAGTAAGGCTTAACGAGTATGTGAAAAATAACTTTTTAGCGGCTTCAGATTTGAACAAAATATAATAAAATACTCCTTAAACTTTTTGATACTCTTGTTCAATCTGAATTTAATAGACGGATTTTTTTAACAAGGTAATTAGAAGCCATTTAGCTTAACTAAGTGTGTTTCGTACATTTTTGTGAACTTGTAAATTATTCCTAAGCAATTGTCGCATTTTATCCATTTAAATGTAATTAGAATATTTTTTAGAAGTTAATTAAAAGCCATTTAAATAAACCACACATTTTAAAAATATATAAATAAATATCAAATCATTTAAAATGTGTCTGTGAAATTTAGAATTGCTTTAATTTGAATTAATATAATTTTTGTGTACTTGCTAATTATTCATAACCATTTGTCTCATTCGAATGTACATAGAATACTTAAAATTGCTTTAAATTTAATTTGGTTTTCTTTGTACACTTGCAAATTATTCATTAGCCATTTGCAGCACTTTATTAATATATTATATTAGAATATTTAAGCATTAGTCTGACGGCATTCTATTATTTTGGGCTGCTAATTGCTGAAATTTTCCTTACATACTGTACTGTGTGTGTTCCCTTGCGGTTGTCTAACCAACTACATAACTGGGTGCAACCACATCTGATGCCATTAGGGTCTATCCACAACTCAACTGACCCACCAGTTTAACAAGACCAATACTACCTCTTCCCTATTCTCGGTCGGGTTACGCATTTGAAAGTCAAGTTGCCACTTAAACAACACACAGACACACACACATACAGGCTACATACCTTGAACGTTCACGTTCCTGCTCATCCTCATCCTCCATGATGTCGACATTGCCACTGGAGCTGAGCAACGCCGACAATGTTGCTGCTGCTGTTGCTGTAGTGGTTGCTGTTGCTGCTGCTGCTGATGATGTTGCTGTTGTTGCTGCTGTTGCACCAATGCCAACGTCACAGACACCTGCGGCTATAAAACTGTTATCGGGCATCGTTGCTGTTGTTTTAATGCCTGCTGACAGTTGCATGTTGTTCGTTGTTGCTATTGTGCCTGTTGCTGTCGTTGTTGCTACTGCTGCTGCTGCTGGTGCTGCTGCCGTTGCTGTTGATAATGCATGCGGCAATAAATCATGCCTGCAGGATAAATCACTCGACCCTGTTGCCGTTGTTCCACCCACATTGAGCAACGTATTGATTTCATGAGCCAGAGGCTGTGTCACGAATTTCGCTCGACGCACAGCTATGAAAAAAAGGGAAACAAAAGTCAAAAAAGGTTGCAACGTGTTGATTAAATAATACTTTTTAAATAAATTTAAATGAAACTTTATTTTTCAACTCGGCATAAACAACACAAAACTTTGTTTCGTTGTTCAAATTGGCAAAGCAACTGCCGGCAACTGCCACACGTTGCATTGTTAGAAGTAGGCGTGGCAATTGTTGCTAGGTATAAATACACTTATACATATATATACACTCATATATAGCCACTAACATTATTTGTTTTTGAATTTGCAAAGTTTTGCCGCCAAGTAGTGCAACAATGTTGTCGCAGTTGTTATTCTTGCTTTTTCTGCTGCTGCAAATTTGCCAACAAAAGTTTGGCGACGGCTGTCAGAGGGCAAATATAGCAGCTGGCAGCACAGTGGGTATGATATATATTTGTAGTTATTGTTATAACCAAAAAATAAAAATCATACGTTTTTATCTAGGGTACTATATTGATAATGCGAGTAAAGCTACATATATTTTCGTTATAGATATTTTAAATGGAAAACAAAACTGAAATCGATAGCCCCAAAATAATATGAAATGCTTTTAATAATAGTAAAAATAAACTAACTTCTAAAATTTTAAAATTACGCAAGTTTAAGCCAACGCAAATAGGTCTATAAATAGCGATGGCAATATTCTGTGTGACTAAAATATAAATTAGAAAGATAGTTTGAATACCAAAGTTTTAAAGGCTGTCATGTGTTGAGAATTTGAATTAGAAATTTTTAATTGGAATTTTTGTATCAAATATCAAAGGATTATATTTTTAATATGTATATATGCAATTTAATATCTGAAAAAGTTTAAATTGAGCAGCTGTAACAACTGAAATCTAAATCAAAAATAAACCTGTTTGCGAAATTTCGTTTGTGTTTATATTGGAAAATATTTATTTGGCCTGATGTGATCTGACTGAGCTTAACTTAATTTCAAACAAATTTAAGTATTTTGTCTATATCTAATACTTGTGCATACCATTTAGCTAATACACTCACTTTTCTATACAATTTAGACAACAAGATAATATATAAGTTTCTTTAGATTGATGGACTTTTCTGTATAACTATTAAGTGCAAGGGTTATCCCTTGTTTTCTTGTTTAAATATTTAAAGTAAAGTTTAAGCGAGCCATCTTCAACTTCTCACTTAAGCTAAATGGATAACAAAAGTTATTCAAATACAAGTCAACTTTTTGCCAACAATTTGTAGTGTCGAAACGTCCGTTTGGCATATCAGTTAACTGACCAGCGGAAAAATTGAAAGGAAGAGGAAAACCTCGGAAGGAAGCGACTGTAATGGCATCTTTCACTTAGAGCTGCAGCTGCTGACAAAACGCGAGGAACGCGTTGGGTTGTGGCCAGGACAGGACATGGCCAATTTGAAAATATTTACTTAAAACTTGGACGACACAGACACACACACTCACACTCGCACACACACACACACACATGCAGTCTCGCCCACACATTCATTAGAGCGTGTTGAATGCATTTTGTACATGGCTGGCTGCAATGTGGTTGGCAGTTTGTTGCAACTTTTTGTAGCACGCTAATGGTGTGGTCTGCCACTGGGACTAAAGCAGTTCCTGCAACTGAGAAGTGGCAACTGAGAGTGACTGCCAAAGTGGGATAATAGCTTGTTCTTTGTGTGTGTCGCAGCTGTAATAATTAACGTGCATATTGAAATTGGAATCGATGCAAATTTATTATTTGAAGCACTTTACATGAGGCACAAAGGCAACAAAAGGAAAGCAACACAAGACTCTTGGCTCTTGTGTAAATCTGTCACGTGCCGTGCAACAACAACAACAGCAGCAACAAGAAAGTTTAATGACTTTTGCATGCAGCTGACATGGCAAAGAGGCAGCAACATGGCAGCTTGTGGACAGCTCGCTGACGACATCTTCTGAGCCAACTTGAAAGTGGCAAGTGGCATAAGGCAAGTGTGAACTGCCAAGTCATCATTATCGTCAATAAAACTGTCGCACATGTCTCGCCTTGCATCAAGTGTCTGTATGTTGTCCTTGTCATGTCCTTGCCATGCCGACATCGTTGAAAACTTTTAATGTCCGCCCACCGTAAAGTACAGGCCAAAGACGCTAAGTATGCCTGCTTAACTTTGACATTTTAACACGCGGCTCTTCTTTATAATAATGATGATTACAATGGTAATGATGCTGACAGCATTCACTACAAATTGTAACATAATTGTATGCACAAATGAGCTGACAGAATGAAGGAAGCACACACTGAGAGAGAGAGACCAGCAACGGTGCGTATGATTGATTAATATTGGTGGCACACTGAGGTCGAAACTGTTGAAGCACATGTTTCTGTGGCTTTGTCCACAGAGCTATGAGCAAATAATTGATTTCGAATATTTGTTTAATTTAATATTAATACAATTTTCAATAATTTTTGAGTTTCAACTTGAAATTGTATTTTTTGTGAACTCATATAAGTTTGGAGCATTTAAATATTCAACTATATGTATATAAGGTCTTAAACAGCTAAATGAATGATATTTTGAAGTCATATGTATACAAATTAATATCAAATTCAATGATAGTTGAGTAATTAAACATTTGAATAAATAAATAAGGTCATTATCCCATTCCCATCCCTATTCTTGCAATATATATTTAACAATTAAATAAGGAAAGTCACTTACTGACTAACTTCAACTTTTCTTGCAATATATAGTTAAATATATACATAATTGAACGAACACAAAGACATAAACAAGGACCTTATTTCTTTCCCAAGTAAAAGATTTCTTTCGACTTATTAACTTCTCTTTTCTTGCAGCAATAAGTACTACTAACAAGTCTTAATTGCTATGTAATTAAATGTCACACTCTTTACTATCAGTATTTGTACTTACCATGCATATTTGCTGTTTGATATGCTGGCGGTGGTGGCAATGTGATGGAGTCAAGTGTGGATGTTGTTGCTGACAAGTCGGCGCTCTGTGCATTGGCATCGAGTGTGGTAAGGAGTCGATGTTGATGCTTGGCAGCAGGTTGCAAGTGTATCGTATGATACTTGACCAACGGTTGGTGGCAGTTAGTGGCGCCACCGTGTGCTGGAATGGACGTTGCTGGTGCAAATGGAAAGTAAATCGTGGCTGTTGCTGGTGCATAGCAATTTGGGGGTCCAGTTGCAGCATTCAGTGGCAAGGTGGATGGCCCGCTGAAACGCAGCATGCTGCTTGGTACGGCGACAAAATTCTGTGGCTGCTGTTGTCGCGGCAATGTTGCTGTCGATAATTGCTGCTGCTGCGATGCGTTTATGTAATGCAATGACTGCTGTTGCTGCTGCTGTTGCTGTGGATGATGTTGATGTTGTTGCGGCAACGGTGCATATTTCAGCAATGTATTGCCAGTCGTTGTTGTTGTCATTAGCATGACATCCGGTTGCTGCTGCTGCTGCTGTTGCTGTTGCTGCTGGTAAAACTGCTGCTGTTGCTGTTGGTGCTGTTGATGCTGTTGGTGTTGTTGCTGCTGATTCAACTTGCTTGGCATTGCACTGCGCAACAATTGACAGGCATCTGCTGACCGCAGGACAATGAAAAGAAAACCAAAATGGACATGTGAAGGTTGATTAACGACTTGCCAATTGTAATGCTGACTATTCAATTTACAACTTCACTCCTCCCCTCCTTCCACTCTGTATGTCTCTTAAAAAAAACAGATTTCTTTTTATTTACCCACCTTCAGCTTGTTCCATTGACAACTTGCGTTTCATGCTTGTTGTTGGCGGTGTCTTTTGACCATATTCATAGCACTCATTCAGGCTGGTTTCACTATTGGCCACATCATATTTGCAGCCCTTACAATTGGCCTATAAATAAATGGAAGGTTTTATTAGGTCTTTAAGAAATAAATAAATTTAAAAAAATTAAATTTCTTGCAGTTAAAATAATTAATTTAAGTTCCTCAATTTTACAAAAGCTCCTCAATTTAATTAATGTTGCTGATAATCAGTTTGGTGTTTAATTAAAATAAATAATTATACAGTTTTCATATTTAATTATATAAATAAAATATACTTTCATGTTTTGATATGCTTTAAGTTAAGACTCTAATTAAGTTTTTAATTATAACATTTTTATAGTAATTTGAAACGCTTTTGGTTTCTAATCTTGAATGTAGTTGAAATCATTAATTTTATTAGTTTCGTTTTCCAGAAACTTCTTTAGTTAATGAATGTTGCTGATAATCAACTTGACCAATTTCTAATTAAGCACAAAAACTTAAAAAGTATGTAGGCGACACTTTGAAAAAGGCGAGATCATATCGTTAGCTTTCTAATCTTCAAGACATGTTTAAAAATGTCAATAAAAATGTATTTTGCACATTCAAATGGTGGCAACACGAATGACACTTTTAAAGTTGATGTTCTTCTACTTGATCCTTGTTACTGTCCTTGTCGTGGTTCATAGACAACAATGTGGCTGCTACGTTACGATGCGAAACGTTGTCATGTTGCCATCATGTTAGTTGCGGTTCTGTGGCATCATGATGAGATGTTGAGGCAATCACACACAAACACACGTACCCTCTTAACTCACACAAATGATATGCCACTGTGACTTTGTGGTTGCCCAAAAACCATTCACAGTGCGTGTCATGATAATTGCAAAAGGCAACGACAAATGACTAACGACAACGGCAATGTCAACGTACAACATGCTGATAATAATTCAAGCGATGAACGCATATTCCCAGTGACAACCGCAAGGCTTATCAATTGCCAGTATCCTCGGAGACATTCGAACCATATGTGGTTGGTCAAAAAGGACGAGAGTTAAAGCCCCAAAACACTTGGTTGTGACTTCAATACGCAGCAGCAGCAGCAGCTGTGATTTGCTCAGATTGAATTAAGCCCTAATGATTCGTTAAATGCATGCAAATGCCAGCAAAGGATTTGGTATCCTTTGGATTCAGTTAAGCAAACGACAGGAAATGCTGGCACATGACGAATCTGGGCGATAAATGCAAAAAACTTGTTGAACAACTTCTCAAACACAGAGAACCGCACTTAGACCAACACAAAGCCTAGGCAAAAACATGATTTTGAAGTGGCAAAGTGCATATTGAGTGGCATCTGCCACATGGTGAGTGTGGCACAAAGCATCAAAGCAAAAGTCAACTTGTCTGATAAAAAGAATTCTATTTGAAAATGATTTCGACAATAACTAATAGTCACTTCAATATTATCCAGAAATATTAATCTTAATGTACATAGTTCATTTATTCAATCAAATTAAAATGCTTTTTTTGAAAATGGTTTCGACAATAACTAATAGTCACTTCAATATTATCCAGAAATATTAATCTTAATATACATAGTTCATTTTTTCAATCAAATTAAAATGCTGATTTAAAGCTTTCTCTTAAATTAATTAAATATTTCAACAGCTTGCAACAAACAATTAAGTAAATGCAAAAATAATCAATAATGATTATCTTTTGCTCAGTTAATTAACATAATTCACAAATGCTGCAACAATATTCAGATAAATTCTTTAATTTCCCTGTTTTTTCACAAAGTTGCCGCCTTTTTTCCATCTCAGCTCGTCGTAAAAATCAATTACATTTCTCAGTATGCCACTAAGCAGGAGGAAATGAAAAGTTATGGCACGCTTTTAGCTTTGGCCATTTGGCCAACATTTTGTTGGCGAGTACTAACATATAATTTTTAAAGTGGAACACTCGTTTAATTCAGTTAACTTGGCGCACTCTCAACTTGTGAGTTTATGAACAAATTTTGACCCAAGTCGAAATGCAACTGGCAAACGAAAAGTTTTTTGGGCCACGCTTAAAGTGTCAACCTTTAAGGCTATACACTTCAACTTTTAGCGATGACAGGCAAAGTTTTCCTTCATTAAAATCAGCGTCCTGTCGACAATACCACGTCTCAGTGCACAGTGCAGCTCGGGTCCATTAAGCAAATTTGCTTTCAAAATGAAGCCAAGTAAATGTTAATGAATTGCAACAAAAGCAAAATTAAACAACGCTTTTATGTTTGCCGAAATAAAATGCTGCTTTTTGTAGAATTCGAAACTCAACCGCCATCAGCCACAATGCATTTGTTTACCCCCGCAGATGGTCAGATATATTTGCAGTTTTTTATTTATTGAAAATTGCCAATTTAACAGAAAATTTTGCAACCAAGCAAACAATTGGTCGACTGACGAGTGACAAAAATAAAGCACAGATGCGAAGATGAAATTTTGGTTGAAATAAGTTAATACCCTATCTACCATTATTATTAAAAAAATTTAAAAATAATACAGTAAAGTAGGTTTTAAAAATTAATAACCTTCTTATTCTTGCAACTTATTTTCTAAAAGTGACCGATTAATATATTAACTTTATTATGAAAATTAAAACAGTCTCTTAAAATGTTAAATAATCGTACCAAAAAAAAATCAATTTAAATCTCTTTAGAAATCTTAAATATGTAAATAAAGAAAGTATTTGACAGCGCATAGATAATCCCAAAAATATTGTCGCTCCTTTTTACTTTGCTTTATTATGCTTGAAAATGCTGCTGTCAAAATCACCGGAATTCATAGCTCAAGCTTTAATAAAAATGTCAGTAGTACTCGTGGATGGTAAACAAATGAGTTACAAAACTTATGCACGAATGCACAAAACATGCAAACAAGCAAAAGGCTTGGCCTCCGTTTCAGGTTGGGTCTACAAATTATATATGTATATGGCGTGCGACAGGCAACTTTTTGTTATCTCAGCAAATACAAAAATGGAAAAAATAAAACAATCTTGCCTGATTTGGAAAGTAAAATATAAAAAAGGCAACATTCTGGACAGCCTGCAATCTGTAGCACAATCCCAAATATAAAACAACAGAAAAAGTTCCTTGCGTTTTTTGCTCAAATCAATTACAAAGTTTCAGTTTGTTGTTTAAAAACCAAACAACCTCCCGTCAAGTATCCGCCAGTTCAGCAATTGGGTCTGTAAACTTAAAAGGCTTCTGTTGTCTTAATTAAAACTCGTTTTGCCCTATCGAAATACAAAACCAATGGAAAATGTAAGTGCATATTTCTAAGGCTGCTTCTAGCTAATAACAGGAGCCCACAAAAGGCTAAGGCTAAAACTAAATTCGTTCGAAATGAGCTGCTAAATTAAACGAGAAAATTGAAAGTTTCAAATTCTGAACAATTTTGACAGTCCAATAGCAACACAAAGACTGAAAGGAGTAATTAACATTCCAAAACTGCGTTACTGAAAGCAACAAATAAACTAATGTTAAATTGGCTGGAAAATTTTGATTGTGATCGAATGACAATCGAATTACGAATTAGACATGGTTTGACAGGCAAACGGCTTTGTCGAATAGCAAAAAGTTCCACTATAACAATGTCTTTAAAAAATAAACTCATCATTAACAATTAGAGCACATCTTTCATAAATAACACTTAACAAATATTTTGTATCCTAAATAAATAATACAAATTTGCTGAATAAGAAACTCGACATACAACATTTTAGATAACCTGAATAAATTGTACTCTCTAAAATCTTTTCTTTAACATAAATTTAGTAATTTAAATATATTGTTTATACACAAAATCCAAACAAAATAAGTTTGGTAATTTTAAGTAACTGTTTGAACCAACTTAAATAGTTGAACTTGGCGTAGCAGAAAAATAACTCTCCCGTTTTAACAACTGACTGTGAAAATCAGGAAAAAAAGCGAACAAGAAAAACTACTGACAGGAAAAAATAACACGTTGCTTTTGTAAGAGCAAAAAGTTTAAGCGCAAAAATGTTTGCA
Source organism: Drosophila neotestacea (assembly GCA_035044365.1). NCBI lineage: Eukaryota > Metazoa > Arthropoda > Insecta > Diptera > Drosophilidae > Drosophila > Drosophila neotestacea. Next base: position 1,268,897 of record JAWNMD010000270.1, read on the forward strand.
GCTAGTGAAAGTTTTTGTACTTTTTTTTGGCCAACAGCATCCTTAGGACCAAACTCAGACTCGGCCGTTGGTCAGTGGCCATGAATTGGATACGCAACTATGGTGAAACTTTTCCCTAGGGCTTCTAAGGTTTGGAATGCACAGCAAATAGTTTGACCAAGATTTCAAGAACAGTTAACAGTTATTTGAGCTGAGTGAGAAATCTGACAGTGAACAATCCCAAGTTTGCAAGCTTCAAATTAAAATCCATAAAAAGTCAACACTATAAAGTTGCAGTAAGTTAAACTGCTTATGGCTCACAAATACTCTTCTATTAAGAACAGCTGTTGCAACACAAGAAATATCAATCATACGAAGTGAGTGACGGCTTAACTTACTCCATTGCTAGGTGGATGACGTCGCTTGGTCATCGCTCCAGATGATTTCTTCTCATTCTCTCCTGAAGTTCGTTGAAGTTGACAACAGAGGCGAATGTAGGTGCACTGTAAGGCCTCGGCAAGTAGAGCTCCAAGGCTGGACAGACACATCAACATTAGGGGAACACCAATGAGTGCGTAGAATATTGTTGCCAGTTTACCAGCGGCTGTGCGTGGCGTCAAGCTACCATGGCCTGAAAATAAGTATAAGATTAAATCGAGACCATTGTCTGGAATAAACCAATAACACTTAAGCTGCTAGCCAACATTATTAACTGTTCTACAGAGTAGCAGTCCATAATATATCGAGTAAAGACTTTAACCATATGCAAATATTTTGTCAATGGCAACTGCCAAACTGGGCGTATACGTAATATTCGAGCGACTGCTGCTTGTCCTCGTCAGCGTTGTCGCAACCGCAGGCCAATGTCAATATTTGCAGTTATTACAGGCCCATGCCATAAATTTAAATGCCCGCAAAACATAATAAGCAGTGGGGCATAATAAACAATAAACAGTAAATGGTAAACATTAAGCAGGGAAAAACGGAAAACTTCGAGTCTTAATCTGACGAAAAACTTACCGATGGTCGTTATCACAGTCACCGAATAGAGCAGAGCCTCGCTGAATGTCCAACTGTGTGTGTCGCCAGTTAAAGTATCGTAGCCAAAATGGCCTAGAGCACTCGCACTACCAGTGGCAAGTTGGGCTGATGTTGCACCACCACCAACACCACCGCCACCTGGACGTGTTGCTGCCACAATGGAGCCCTCGAATCGACGCAGCTGCTCGTGGACCAGCATCGTCCAATTGCGCTCATACAGAACGTTTAGTTTCTCTGCAAATAATGGTACAATTAGGTCAACATAATTGGATAGGGTTAAGCGTTTTGGCCAATTGCCAGTTACAGCAGCAAAAAACAAGAAACAAAATGCAAAAAAAATAGAAAATGGAAAATAATCGTAGTAATTATGCAATTTGTGTGTAAAATGCAATGATAACCTTTGCCGTCTACCTTACACAGCCACAGCTTATGACCTTTTGGCCAAGTGGCGCACTTCTGGCAAGCACCGTCTCCCAACCATCTCCTCTTTCCATCTACCATTGATTTTACTTGGCTTGCAAAATGTCTTGAGGCTCTGCTCGCATTTGATTTTGCGTTTGCCTCAACAGCAAATTGCAGAGGTAGCTGCCTCAAATTGTTAACAACATCAGTGGCAACAGCAACAACAAGTATCGTTACTTGCCATTGCCAACGCCCACTTGACGCCATTTGGCCTTGTCTGGCCCACAGTCTCAGTCTCAGCCTCAGTTCCAACCTCAGCCCCATGGGCACAATTTGCCACCCTCGACCCCATCCCTCTCCATCTCCATATCCATTTAACTTGAAATGAAACACTCAATTCTGTGCGTGATGTTGTTGCTCTTGTATTTGTATTGGTGAAGCAAAGATGTTTGAAAGATGTAAATACCAAGAGCAAGTCGATTTACTCGTATATGTACTCATACAGTAGTCTACTACTCACATAGTGAATACACTTTGTACCCATTTTAATAGCAAATGAATGCGAAAGTGCTCTCTGTGTTTCTCAGCTGATGCAGCACTTAACTTGGCTATTTGTATAATAAGAAACTTGTTAGCCGTCTTTGTTTTCAGTGTTAAGCAGAAGCCACGAATTTCAGTTCAGTTAAATTAATTAAGGAATTATACTAAATTGTTTAAATTATTATTTAACATGTATTGAAACAAAAAATGGTTGCTATTTATAACAAATATAAGCTACTTCAAATGCAAATTACTTTTGTTCTTTGGAAATTATTTTAAGTGTTAAATAAATATATATAATTTATTGAATAATTTTTAAGGTTCCTGAATGGCTCAAAATTGCATTTTGTCTTTTCGATTATTAAATAAATTTTTAAAATGAAATTAAAGTCGTAAACATGTCACTTTATGTTATTTTATTATTATTTTATTTATCTTAATGCAATATGCCAAATTTATCTAAAATAAGATGAAAGTGCTAAGCCAGGCAAACATGAGAGATTACCAAAATGCTTAAGCTATTAACATTAATTTAATATTATTAAATAGGTTCATAAGCAATTACTATAAATTGTAAATTAATGTTTTACCTTCACAAATCAAATGTCAGTCCGAAACAAAATAAAATAAAATAATGGACAAACAAATTTCAATTAAAATCAAATTCATTCCCTGTTCATATATCAAAAATACAATCTTTATTCTAATTGTTAATGTTGAATGAATTTCTATTTAAAGTCGTACCAAACCAAATTTTCTAAGTTGCCAAAATGTTGTCTACATATGCTGAGCGCATTGGGAACTACATAAATTGTGCTCGCATTATGTTTGTTAATTAAATTTGCCCATCAGTGATTTAATCTAATGAAATTCGTCATTCTACAGCTGGGATTACGTGCGAGGTGAAAGTCACGAATTTGTCAAATGAATTAACTAGCTAATTGCAAAATTTTAAATAAATCCTAACTTGGGGTTGGGGGCGACATCATTAAATGAATAGTCTCAGATATTAATCATACGCCAGGTGCGCGAATTTCAAATACGAGTAAGCAAAAACAGCGTGTAAATTAATTATCTTATTTATGATGTGAAATTCTCATTAAATCAACATAAGCTCACACACACACAATGAAATTGTAGGCTTCTGCATTGAGTGCCAGCGGCAGCTGTCATGGAAGTGACAATGTAATTAATACAAAACAAATTGGTGTAACTAACTAACAGCATTAAGTAGAACAACGGCAAGTAAATGCAAGTTTCGCGTAAATTTGTGAAATTTGTTACCCTATGGCTGCTCAAATATTTGCCTATGTAAATATTTGGTTATTATTCAATTTGTGCATTGGAATTTGCATTCCATTGACTACATAACTGTCTCTCTGTTTGTGCAAAGGTGTGAGTTAATATCAATTAAAATATTGATATTTGTTTAGCATTAATTTCCATTAATGGTATTTTAAGAGGGCTACCCCACAAACAAATCATGCGTAAAATACACAAATTTATGGACATTGCGGAAAACATTTTGCGCATAATTGCAAAATTTGTTTTGTGTCCACTCACCCGTTATGATCCAAAGTTCACGCAGGCAATCCTCCCGACTTTTCGCAATAGCTGCCGATTTGCTGAGATCTTGTGGTGCCTCCAAGAGGGAAAGATCAGTGCACCGAGCACCGAGTAACCAGCAACTAGAAGCACCAATCCAGGTGAGGAGAGCAACAGCTTCAACAATTGTCCCAGACAGCGTTTGGAGGCATCTCCAGTTGATGCCGCTGATAATGCAGTTGACTTCACGTCTCTTGCATCATTGAGATGCAATTGCTCCTCATCATCCTCGTCCTCCTCCTCGTGATGGCGCTGCTGTTGTTGTTGATGGAGTTGATGTTGATGTTGCTGCTGTTCGTCGTGATCATCATCGTTGTCATCGCTTTGATTGCCCTTAATCGCCTTCTCAACGTCACACATGATCGCAAACTGTTTAGCATTTGTTGCTGATGTTGCAATTGCTTTTGCCGCTGTCTACGAAACATTTAGTCTATTTTATTGGGCTTGCACTAACGTTTCCGCTTTCACATCCACTTCCGCTTTGGCTGCAGCCCAGTTTAACATTAGATTCATACTTTGTGCAGTTTGTCAGCTATCCGCTTACTAATTACAACAATGATTTTCTCATCATTTTGCTGACGCTTTGTTCTAACTTTTCTTCTTTTCCCCCTTCTTTGCCGGCTTTGCCCTCGGCGTATTATGTTTTAAGCTGTTGTTGACTCGCTTTTACTGTCGTTGTCGTTGTCGTTCTTCTTGCTGTTGCTGTTGCTGTGGCAGTTGCATTTGCAGTTGCTGTTGCTGACATCGCATTTTGTATTGTTGCTCGGTCTGTGCTCTTCAATTCTGCACTTGGTTTGTACTTTTAAAGTTGTTGTGCCAGTTTATTCCCCTTCACATTGCCAAGCTTTTGCATGCCACGCCTTCTACAACATCGTCTACCTCCTGCAATAGAAAACAAATGTTATATTGTAATAGTTGTTGTTGTTGCTGTTGCTGTTGCTGTTGCTGTTGTCGTTGTTGCCGTCGTTGCAGTTGCAGCAGTTGCAAGCTGACTTACTTGTGTTGAAGTGCACTTGAGGGCAGGTTAAGCGCACACAACTTGCTGGCAAAGTGAAAACATACTAAAATTTGACACTTCACTTAATCTAATTAGCAACTTCTAAATACTTCTACTCACAATATTATGAGGCAGCCAACAAACTTGTCACCACATGTGCACATTGCCATGCAAGTTAATTTGACCAATTTATATCTTATGATTCTAATTAAGAGTCTCATAGAGTGCTTCACATACTATTTGCCTAATGAAAGTGCTTTAAAGTGTTGTGAAAACTGAAACTTTTCTTAGAATTAAATTGAATTATTGACAGTTTGCGAGAAATATGATTGATTGTTGAATAATTTCTACAATCAATTGGAAATAATGGTTATTAATTAATATTGAGTTGTTGAGACTGAACTGAGTAGATGAGTTTCCACAACGAATAAATTTATAACCATTAACAAATGGGTAAGAACTAATTAAGACCAAATTTCAAAAAGCATTGTTTTACAATCTGTGTTTTATTTATATTTATGGAAAGCTTAAAATTAAATTTAAAATGGATTTAACTTGTTCTGTTTTCACTTTATTTATAGAAGATTGTTATTTCTTAAACAAAGTCAGGAGTGGTTTTTACAAAATAGTAGGACTAATTTTTTAGTTATGCATATATTTATTGAAAGATATTTATTAAATAAGAATGAATATTTCGTCTAAATGTTTTTAGTTGTCATTCATTGGCACTTTATAATTGGAACTGATTTAAGTAAATTTTCATATATCAACCCCTTTTGTAAACTCAAATTTATTGTAAAAATACAACATATAATAATATTGGCCATTTTGTTGATACTATATGGATAATCACTCATAATTATTAGATCTCTACATTTACTCTTGTTATTGTATGAGTATTTAACTGAACCTGTTTCACAAATAACTAACAACTAACATTAGCGAAAGTTGTTTCGTTGTCACACTTGACTCGTATCTTTAAGCATATATTTCAAGAGCCTGACACTCGTATTAACATATAAAGCGTTGACATATCTCATTTGCCTCATTTAGCCAGGGTCGTTAAGATTACCAGGCGTATACAATGGGACCCCATTATCGATTAAGGCCATTAAAGGGCGGCATAAAAGCGATAACAATGGCAGGTCTTGTAATACAAATTGAATGTTGGCAGACCGAAAGAAACAGCATTGGCAATTGTGTCTGGTTTACACATCAAAGCACTAATCATTATAGAGACTGACGCTGAGGCTTGTCTAATAATGCGCTTAGAGTGTTTTCACGGAATCAATTAAAGCCAGACAGACGTATAGAAAAAGAATGTGAAGAGGGGGAAAAAGGGGGAGTATCTCAATTAAATACTTTGATAGAAGCCGCACACACAAAACTGCGATTAGTTGTACTCCAGGGAGCTTCGATATTCTTGTCTGTAGTTGATATCTTGAGGGGTTTGTTTATTCTATTGATGTGTGACGGCTCCATCATCGATAGACAGAAAACATTTGGGTTGCCTAACCCGTCGTGATTTATAATATAAAGGAGCAATCCAGCTGGTTTAAGCAATTTACTTAATTGGAAAGTAAAAAAAAAGGCTGACTACTCGGCTCTTTAACAAAAGGCACTTGTTATTCTTTTCGACTTTCCTCTCGTTTTTTTTATAGCCAAGCGCGCATAATTAAATTTGTGGCTAACGTGGCGTATGAGCAACTTGACTAAGGGTTGGCTAATGCAAAATTAATGTCAATCGCTTCGCTCGGCGTGTCAGCATCGACGTCATCAGCAAATGGGCAATGCCCTTTTAATTGTGCTTGGATAACATTTGAGCTTGGATGGCTGGCAAACAGGCACGCACGACCTGATAAAGTCGGCAAAAAGGAGCAAGTAGTAAGGAGTAAGGAGTAAGGAGCAAAAAAAAGTTGCAACCCTTAAGGCGACAGCAAAAGGCAAAATGTCTGCCGGAAGTTATCCCTTTTAGTCAGATTGAAATCAGCTTAGTCCGAGTCTTAATTGAAATGTTTGCATTTCACTTTAATTAAAGTGTGTGGTTCAAGCCAAAATCCTTTCAGCACGAGGCAAAGAGTCTCTTTTTTTTATGACAAAATAAGGGAAATGAGCAGGGGGGTGTTTCTCTGTAAGTTTATTTTAACGGCATTTTTCATTCATTTCATTGCGCGTTGTTATTCGCATGTCATTTTATGAAGTTGCTGCAAAAGTTTTAATAGTTAAATGAAACAACTTTGCTTGCCTTCCAACTACAACTACCCTTCCCATTATGTCATTCATTTCCATTCATTTCCTTTTAAGCGATTTTCTTTGGAGCCAAGCGACTGGTGTCTGCCTTATTATGCTTTATTTATTATTTTTATTTATAAATGCAATGACAACAAACGCAGTTTAATTACAATTTTTAAACTCATCAAATGCAGCAGCCACAGGACACTGTAAACGACTTTCAAGCTACGCTAATGGCTATCCCATTTTTCTAGCTCCAGTTCCGAGCTGTTTTTAAATCCAATTTTTGCTTCATAATTTTATAACACGCCATGCACCAGTCAGCAGTCAGTAGTCCCCGATCCGTAGTCTCCGAGCGCCAAGTCAACTCCTACTGTAACCTCTTTCCATTCACTTTATCCTTATTTTCTTCAGTCTCCCTCCCTTTCTCTCTCTCTCCATCGTTGTCGTTGTCGTTGTCATCGTTGTCGCCTATTCCCAATTTAATTGCATCGCTGACATTTAGCACCAGCATTGAAAATGAACAAAAAAAAATTAAAAAGAAAAACACTACAAAATAAACGGAAAAGGAAAAATACAAGAGAAACTGCAGCTTAAATAGGATTTTTGGTTTTGTCTTCGTGGCCACCTCCAACCTTCCTCTGTGTAAACAAGGTTAAACTAAGCCCTGCTTAATTGAACTTGACCCATGGCATGCTCTATTTCCAACCCAATTCACCCCACTCCATTGTATTACAATACATACATGCATTTCCAATTTGGTAATGGCAAAGTGCCAGCCAAATCCCATTCAAGCGAAAGGATTAAACTCTTTTCGAAATACTAGCTCTTTTTTTGTTCTTCTGTCTGTACTGACAGTTGTGTTGGTCTTTTGACTTTTGGTAAAATTGCATTACAAAAAACAGACAGAAAATTACCCAGTAGGACTAATCGAAGATTTAATTCTCTTAAGTCAAGAGTAAAGTTTCTTTTAAGTAGATATATTTCTCAGTCATTACCTAAAAAGTATTTCTATAACAACAAAATTTAACATTAATGTAAATTATACGCAATATATTTAGTCTTAATAATTGCATTCAATTGTTTTATTAATTCATTAATTCATTGATCAAGTTCTGGGTTAATATTGTGTCTTTAAGAACTCATATTATATTAATTAAAAATATCTCTTACATTTAAATTGTATGAAAAATATAGATCGTGACAACAAGAAGATAAAACAATTAAAGGGAAAATGCCCTAAGGGTTTAATTAATTGTGAAATTTTATGTACCACAACTTTAGGTGTGCATTCAAACATGAGTGCAAAAGTTGTTTAGGTGATTTGAGAGTTGACACACTTGTAATTCAAATTTATTTATAAGCCCCTCTGCCATACAACCCGGGATATCCCATGGCCATTAGCTGACGGAATAATTTTGTGCAGTCAAGTGTCTATAATGAAAATTAAATGCGACAAGCTGTAGAATGGGCACATAGTCTGGATTTTCCAGGATATTCACTTGCGGGCAGGAAGCCAACGAAGCGTGCACGGAACTTTTAACACATTTACCCAGTGAGTGCGAGTACAGAGGTGTGAAAAAGGCAAAAGCACACAACAGATATATATATATACAAACAAGAGCAACAACAATGGTAATAACAATAGCTAATAACTATGCAATTGAGCACGGCGGAAGGAAAACACTTGAGAGGGCTACAGCCGCCACATAATTTATAATAAAAAGCAGCTAGAGAAGCGAGAAAAGCTCGGAAAGTGCTTGGAACATTAGTTGCAAAAGGCAAAAGGATAACACAGGATAATGACCATGTTAATGCAATACAAAAGTGCACTGAAAGGAAATGAGCAAGATAAGTAACGAGACCCGTGTCAAGTCCAAAACTGACCAAAAATTCTTTACCCCTCCCTTGAAAAAGTTTCGAAAAAGCCAAACGATGTTTTGGGCCAGGCTAAGACAGAACTGGCTTGGGCCTGGGATGCTCATTAAATACGCCCAACTTGGCTAAACTGCAACAGTCTTAATTATGTTCCAAAGACTTGGGTCAGCTAACAAAAACAGAATCATCTCGAAGAAAAATACCTCTTAAAATATTAACTAAGGTATGTTTGAATAAGAGATATCAAAAAAGCCATTAAACTGAGTAAACTTAGCCGTTCTTCGGTACGTCACATATTACATAGGTACATTTGCATACCCTATGTATACCCTAGCAGAAAGTTAGAACAAGACAATCAGTGAAAAACTTGCAAGGCACTCGGCGCACTTTTACCGACGCTGATTAGTTTTTCGAGTGCCTCAAGAGCGAGTCGACCAGTCAAGTTTGCCAAAGAGTCCGTCAGTCAGTCATTCATTCAGTCAGCTACTCAGTCTGTCAGCCTGTCAGTTTGTCAGTTAGTCAGTAGCCGCTGGTCTAGCGTGTAAACTTTGCCAAAACAACAACATTTTCTTGCAACAAAAACTCATTAAAAATGGCACAAATGCAGCTGCCACGTAAATATGAAGAAAATAACGAGGAAGAAAGCCGGGCAAAAGCTAACTAAATGAAAAATGCACAATAATTAGATGCAAAATTTTATAAGACGCTTAGGGAAGCAGCCTTTGTGCTAAAAGGCCAAATTTATTATAATGGCCAACAAATTAGCCAAAAAGGTGCAATATTTGAAATATTCATAAATAATATAGTAATTTTCAATCATTCAATTCAAGAATTTAATTAAATTTATAAAGATGCAATGGGATCTTTTTGAATAAGTGTACAAATAAATGAACAAACTCTCTTGACAATTCTAATTTAATTTGTGCACTTTTATCAAATTATTTACATCTGCAAATAACATACATTTTCAAATTGTGTTTGCATTTTAGTCAAATTATTTTAGTGATTCAAGCACAATGCAAACATACAAATTTCTAGCCTTTTTGTTGCAAAAATTAAGGGTACATTGTGTATGTAAATAAAAAATATGATAAGCTAGAGAAATTATTGTTTAATTTAATATACATTTTTATTATTCTACACTTTTTATCTCAGTCACAATTCCCCTTTGAAGTTAAGCTGTTATTTTCGTCTCAGACCGTTCAGGGAATACCCTTGCCTGTGGAAATGACTGACAGAAATTCCTGCCAGAACATTATAAATTTATACTGCCTTTGGCATATTTTGTGGAACACCTTCCGTTTTGGACCAATCGAATTGCCGAGAAACATCTGCCGGCTGCCTGCTGCCACCAGTTTGATGTTGGTAGCTGGCAGTTCAACTTAAACTTGTTAACTTTCGTAATTAAATTGTTAAACATCAGTTGGACTTTAATTGACTGCCGGTGTAGCAAGTGTTGAGCTAAAAACAGGCAGTCGGACAGCCTGTCAGACAGGAGAGACGATGGTCGAGCACAGCAAAACAAGGACATTCTGTTATCCAACTCAGCAAAATTCCTTAAGTGTCAATTTAGGGGCAATTTGCTTTTGTCTTAACACTTTCTAGAAAGACCTGGCAACACACAAGTTCAATGTTAATTAAGCTTAACTGTAATCCATGGCATTTTCCCCAACAAACAAACATTTGCTTGGCTAGGCTAAGGCCGAAAAGTTCTCATCTTATAAAAGAAGACAGAAAAATTTAATCAAATAAAATTGAATCGTTTGCCAATTGAAGTATCCAGAACGAACTAAAAGTCGCATAAAATGCACAAGCAGCAGGTAAAACATTAGCATAAAAGCCCTTTAACTCTATATATGTGTGTGAGAATCCTTGATAATGCCCTTTTAAATGCATTTTATGCGCGCTTTGCCAGAGTCCAATGTCATTGAAAACATACAGATTTCTCACCCAGCTAATCCTATGATATATAAACTGCAACGATTTGCATAACTATGCACGTATAAAAGTGGCTTTCCAGTGAGTATTAAATGCTATGATTGCTAAGGTTAAAGTCAAGTTACGTATTCGTAACGTCACCTTACGCATACGTAACGTCACATTACGAATACGCATCGGTGCACGGCACTTAAAGCTTAAGCCCAGCGTCTTAAAGGGGAAAGAGTAAAGTCTGTAGTGAAACTTTATTAACACCAAGGAGTTTAATTCAAATTTTAAATATTTCTGAAGAAATTAAGAATCAAATGTATTTCATTTAAGGAAAAGCGATTCAATTTTCATTATGTAGCTAATTATGCCAACTAGTGTGATTGGTTTGTTTTATCTGAGCTAATTGTTTGTCGCTAGAATGCCAAAATAATAATTGGTCACGTTGACCCCAGACGTGTCGCTGAGTAAATGGACAGACGGACAGATGAACAGTCGGGACAACGGCGTCTTATTTGGCATTGGTCGCGCTTGTTATTGATGATATTTCCATTAGCATTTAATTTGATGCACGAGTGCCTTCGATAGCAGCTAATGATTGAGTGTTAATGGAGCAAACGTGGCCCAAAAGGAATCAAAGCAAAATGAAGAAAACGTGTCTACATGCATGTGTAATAACATAACAGGTGACCTCATTGGTATGTGATAGAATGGAGAAAGTGGGGAAGTGAAGAAAGATGGAAGCAGTAGGTAGGGGGTGTCCAGTCAGTGCAAACAAAACTCGTGTCAATGCTTTACGTTGCTGCTGTGGCAACAACAAGCGTGGCCAACATGTTTGCAGAGTGGGGCAAAGCCTGGCCACAGATGCAAACATTGAGATATGCAACGAAAAGCACACACAGACACACATAGTACATATAGTAATAGCAAGTGTGTCATGGACATTGCGCAGTGTGTACATGTGTGTGTGAGTGTGTGTGTGAACAACACAGATACCCGTGTAGACAACTATGGGTTGGCAGTTGATGCTGTTGCTGTTAGTATAAAAAAGGCGCATACTAAAATGGCGATTCGAAGGACAAACAAACACACTAAATACACACACTCATACACACACCCACACACGCTGTAATTGTGCTTGAAAACTCTGGCATACGCATTTATGCAAGATTGCAATTATGATATAAAATACTTGATAGAACAAAAAAAAAGGCATATACATATAGACTAAGGTCTTCTGAATGAAATGTGTTCAAATGCCGTAAGATTCTGACTATTTGTGTGGTCGAATTGAATGGCAAACAGCCGACAGCATTAAAGTTGAGTTTAGACTAAAGAGAGGATAGTACTTGAATATATATGTTAATGTGCCAAGGGCTAAACGCCAAGGTTGTTGAGGATAGCAGCCAGTGAAAGAAAGTCAAAGCTAAGATTATAATCTATCAACTATTATGACGTTTGAAAAGATTGTTGAAAGTAACTGAGCAATGTTTTATTAACTTAAGAAGAAAGCTCAATTTATATCACTGTCCGTTTATTAAAAACCAATATTAAATTTATTTATTTCACTACAAGCAAAAGCCGCTTACATTTATATTTTGTTTTTCTTTTCTACTTAATGTGAAAGTATAAATTCATTCATCAAAAGTAAACCAAATGCTATTGAAACCGTAGAATTAAGAAAAAACAAAATAAATGAATATATAAAATAAAATTAAATTAAAACTTAAATTGGTCGGTTAAATTTCTGCTTTATAAAATTCATAAATTGTTATGCACATAGTCAAATGATTCAAGAGATCAAACAAACAGTTATTTCCCATAAAGTGCAAAAGATTTTCTCAAAATGGAGTTAGACAAGTGCTTTAATACTTTGTGCTATGTTTATTATTTTTTTAATAAAACATTTAAACAAATCAATACTTTGCAAGAAAATTATTATATTTTTGGCCAAGTTAAATTACACAAAATACTTTAATGCTTTGTGTTTAGGCCAATTAGCGAATTGAACTTTGCTTGACCGTTCATGTTAGCTGCCACTTCAAGGAAGTGTAATGACCGTGGTGTGGCAAGGGCGGAGGGGGAGGTTAGTTTCTGAAGCGCATGCAAAACTGTCACAGCGTTAATTGAGTTTGACACTAATGAGCGTGCAATCGTTGCATAATTGATTTATAAATGTCCCAATGCCGTCTCTCTCTATCTCCCACACTCTCTCGACTGCCCAATTGAGTTGTGCACTTGAGTTTATGACGTTGTTGCAATTTTGTGCTAATTGGGTCAGACAAACAATGGAAAGGGTCGAAGGCGAGAGAGGAGAGAACACGTTAAAATGCGCCAAATTATTTGAAGGCTGCTGCTGTTGCAGTTGCCAGCACATAATTCAAGTACTTAGGCTGTCACACGAAATTTGCATTTTCCTAAAATACATACAAATTAACGGGATGAGCAAGAGAAGAGAGCAGAGACTAATGAACATACCTAAACATGTGCCCATAAAAATCTCTTGAAATATATGTGAGTTTGCGGGCAACGTTAGCATAGACAACAACATCATTATTATCATCATCATCATTGTTTGAGGGCGGCTTGCCGCAAGCGCTAATTCCACACAAATTGTAATTAATTTGAATTAATTATGTTCTACTTTCCACATGCCAAAAACAAACAGTCGCTACTTAGTCCAGGACCAGGCCCATAACCAGAACCAAACATACAACACAACATATGTGGGCTTGTTGAGACTGAGACATATATATATATTTTTTTGCTATACAGCATACTAAACCATAAGCACACACACATACACAACAACCACAAATCTACCACAAAACGGAAGGATAAGGAGAAAAAGCGCTTGGCTCGGCTTTTGGTGGTATTTGGCAAAATTTCCACTGTTTATGATTTTCATTGCCTACTTTTCTGCGCAACATAAATGAGCTAAACAACAATGCACAATGAAGGAACGTGGCTTTAAGCAGAAACAACAGCTAATGCTCATAATTAGCAATTAAGCTTTAACTAAAATAAAGAAATGTCGCTAAGACTCTTACTTTAAACAATAAAGAGTTCTTGTTTAAGCAATTTGCAAGATATTTAGATTATGAAGAGTTGTAGTTTCCAGAAGTGCTAGATAAGTTTTGTAAGTCATTAGAAAAATATAAAATATAATTAAATAATTTATCGTTATATATATCTCATAAGGAATCAAAGTTGTAACTCATTTATTAATATTATTTATAAATAATTTTTTGTGCCAAAACTGTTAAATATACAAAGCATTTTAAGTATAAAGTTCTTCAAATATTTTATATGTAGGCCTTGACTTACCAACCTTAAATAATTATTTAGTTAGAGTTTCAAAATTTCCACATTTTCCAAATTTTCAAAAGTTACAAAATAATCATTCTGGCCCAATTTAACCAAATTACACTTTCGGCTTGTATAACATTCAAGTTTTATCAGTTCGATAAAAATGCATATACTCATTATTACACCAGCTGGCAAGACAGTTAAGGTCGAAGTCGGCGATGAAACAGATCCTATGGATATAAACAACCACAAGTTGATAACTCCAGAGGAAATTAAAATACAAGATCCATATTCTTCGACATCGGTACAGAGTCAACCGAACCTAGCAGAGCAAAAAAAATTACAATCTCGTAGATCCGTGCACTTCTCCAACGCCTCTTAGGACAGTGAAAATTAAAGTCAATTTAAAATTGTATTTGAAATTCTAGAATTTACAGTTAAAAAATGTTTCCGATGTGCTGCCGTACAATAAGAAACAATTTACAGCTCGCCTGCCTATATATTGGCCTATTCGAGTTGGCTTTATGTGTTGGCCGTTTTGGCATCTTTATAGATCATCTTAGTAGCTATAGAAAATCAATGACTTACACGATTCTCTCTGTGCCAATACTGGTATTTACTCAGGAAATTATATTCTTTCTTCAACTATTGAGCGCTGTCATGATCACAGTGGGATCTGACCAGGTAATTGACTTTTATTAAGTGTGGAGTTATCTTTTTGAAATTTTTAATTTTACAGCGCAGTCCTGGCTTCTTAACCAGCTTTTTGGGGCTATCTACCACCTCTGTATTATTATTTATACCCGTAATGGTCGTATGTGGAGTGTACGCTAATTATCATATACTCTTTGCCTTGCTTGTATTAATGGGTAAGTAGTATCTATCAGTAACTATCTCTACCTCATGAAAACAATTGTTCTTACAGCTCCAGAATTCTATTTTTGGATTGTAGTTATTTATTATATGAAGAAATTGCGTGCTGATAATCTTTCAACTGCTCACCATGATGTTGGCTCATCAGAAGTTTAATGAAAAACGCAGAGAGTCTTATTATTATTCTTTAGTACTAACCTGAAATACTAAAACAATGATTTTATTAAATATTTATAGTTATTCATGAGCAGTTTATAAATAACTTTCCAGTTAGCCTTAAACTTTGTGCGGTGTTAACTTTTAGGTAATAAAAAAATGCTTTAATATTGAATGGGTTAAGCTATTAGTTCGGCAACAGCATAAATAGCACGCTTACTCTAATCTCTTAAAGTCAAAACTTTGCTGTGCTTAAAATACACGTGCTAAGCAAATTAATGTGGCTGCTATAGAAGACTCTTCCCACAGCGGAAAGTGAATGACAACGTCTGACACTAGACGAAATGTTGACAGCAAAAATTTAACGCTTAAAAAGCTAAACACACAAGTATTTTGACATTCAAAGCACAGAAAAGACTCACACCGACATATTTATAGCTTTGCCAACAATCAACACACACATAAAACATGTGTGTGTGCCTGTTGTTTTGTGCTTTCTTTTTTGCGTGGCAAATTTTCCATGAAAATTGCATGAATTGCAGATTTTTATACGCACGAAATGCGCTTCGCTTGCCATGCGACTGAAGTCAAGTTGAGTTGTTGCTTTGGTTGTTGTAGTTATTGTTGCGTGTACTTTAGTCATTTTTATAGCTGCGCTGGCGGCACTTGGCGCAAATATACATATATGTATGTATATATAGAACAAAACAAAACAAAAACAACAAGAATTGTATTTTGCATTGTAATGGAATTTAGCTTTAACAAGCGTCGAACAATAACTTAATATACTGCGATTGCGATATGTGTGCAACGTGACGTATGCGTGATATGCGTGGCCACAAAATGCAAGCAATAGAAACAGCAACAGCTCTATTAGTTGTCCAGCACGAGGGGCGTATGATTAATGTATTTCATATTTAGATGCCAGCCGAAAAGTATGCAACATATAAACTGCCAACAGACTGACACTTCTGGCAAATTTCTCACACAAGCCAAGTTTTTGCCGCAAATAGAATTGGAATTGCATACGAAATGAGAAATGCTTGCTGTAAGCAAGTTGTTAAGGTGGATTACGGCCAAAAGTAATTGCAAATGTCAAGAAGCAAATCTCTTCAAGCTTACTTTGAATCTTGCTTGATTTGATTTAAGATGGACAAAAGTGTTTGGGCAAGTTTCGGAAATTCAATTAAGTTAATAGCTGATCAAATAACAAAATAACTTGATAAGAAATTTTCTACTTTTTTCTGATATAAAATATATATATTTTCATCTGAACGTGTAGATTTATAAACCATTTATTTGACATGCCTGCAATAAGAACGATTGCATTAAATTTTGAACAAGCTTCTTGCAATACCTTTCCCTTTTTAACAACACCCCAATGGCACATTAATTATGCGATGTGCCATAAAGAAAACTAAACAAAATCAACGAAGCCCTAAATTTAAATCATCAATTCTTAATGTTGTTTAACTGCATAAATCAAGGGCGACAAACAAGCTGTCAGGCTGCCAGGCCAAGCTGCTTGGCAGCCACCTTCCCACATGGCGTATGCGCAACCTGTCGCGTTGACCAACAACCTTTGCCTTTGTAGCCTACCATCTGTTTGGGCCGTGTGACATTTGCGTCTTTTGTTTTTAATGTCGAACAGGTAAATGCTATAAAATTTAATGTCTTGGCGAAAAAACAAAACAAACAAATCCAACAATTGCGTGACGAAGGACAACGATTGTGGCGGCAGCCTGTGAGTTTGCCTTCAGATTTGTTTGGGATTTTTCGGTTAACTCTGGCGGCAAGCAGGCATTCAGTGTCAGTTAAGCAATTGTCCCTGCGATTTGCCTGCCCAAAAGATTTATGCCCTGCTGGCACTTGATAAATGACTGAGAAAATTTGTAAGTGGCTTTTGTTGCCCATAAATTCGCAGTTGGCTAAATGCCCAAATTAGAATAGAGTTAATTGTTGATATTTGTGTATAGTTCTATTCAAATAAGTACAACAATTAAAAGCCTCAATTGTAATTATGCTCAGGTAAGTTGTTTAAAGTAGAGGCATTATTTATTTCACCAGCTAAAACAAATTATTTAATAAAATTTACGTAAATTGTAAACAAAACAAAACTGAACTTTAAAAATCACTGCCATTTAATTATTTGTTTTTAAAAACCACAGATTAATTTATGTTTCACATTAACCAGGACTAATTAACTTATCTATTTGCTGAACTACATATGTACATTGTGTCGGAAACAACAAATCCTTTGGCTCATTGCCTGTGCGTATTATTAATGTCCAACTGTTTCATAAACATGCCAAAAACCATTCGATAAAAATGGATAACTAACTGTTTCAAATAATGTGGCTAGCACATACCCTGAAAAATGCTTTAAAAAGTAAGAAGTTAATTTTTATTAATTAAACTGAATAAATGAATTACCTAAAACTTTTTTTTGCAAAGCTGATAACACCCTATTTATATATTCGAGATACCCTCTTGTAATATTCTATCTATAGAATATATAAGCTGAAACAAAAATAGGCGATTAACCCTTTCAAGCGAATTATTACAAATTAATTACACATTAAATGTTATGAAACAATTTCATAAAAGGTAAAAGGAGTACACGTATTTATTCTATCACAGTATTTAATTGTTATTACAAAAATAATATTAATTGCCATTGGAATAATTTATTTATGCAGGTGCTATAAATACAATTTGGTATGCTCTTTAAGCATCGTTGATAAATTTAATTGAATTGTTTTAATCAATGCATAGCGCATCATTGCACAAATGAAATAATTTTATTGCGGTCAATTTTCGTGTTAATGTCCCAAAAAGCAAATCTGTGAGGTAAAAACATGAGTTTTTCCTATAGCTGAACCGCAACCGTAAGCGGGTACTCGTACTTAGGTATTTTCCAATTTGCATCCAATTAAAATTGTTACTTTATTTCACAAAACACATTTGCAGACCTGCAAACTCGCATTGTTGTGGTGAGTGTGTCATGTGTTTAGCCACATTTCGCACGCAAATTGAAATTACGCAGTTGCAGTTCTTGTTTTAGCTTAATTCATGTATATTATGTATCAAATATTCTTTTGTTTGATTTATGACTAATATTTTCAAGGGACCATCTAACAAATTAAATTATATTTAACCGGCACTTCTCAATCTTATCATTACAACTGCGTTGTTAAAACCTGCTCATATTTTAGATTAAGTTACACACATCATATATATTGCATTTAGTTAGTTTGGTTTATGAATAATATTTTCAAGGGACTTATCATACCATCTAACAAATTCAACTTATTCAATCTTATCGTTACAATTGTGCTCGTAAAACCAGTTCCCAAGAAACAATAAAAGCAGCAGCAAGTACAATTACATACAAATTAATCAGCCAAGGGCACTTTTAACGTTTTCAGCCATTTCTGTGGCTGTAGAACAACAAATTCAAAAATTCCAGATAACAAAATACCAGTTTGTAAAGAGAGCTGAATAACCCAAAGATAGATGCTAAGCATATATTTTGTTTACTCGGGTTTTCCCATATTTATATACAATACTAAAATTGGAAAGTTTAATTAAACTAACTATTAATAGAAAATCATGACTTGAAGGTTATGTAAATTACACTAGTCAACAAAATCACCATCCATGTTATCTGAGTAAAATTTTTTTCATTCAGCAGAACACGATCAATAATCAAACACATCAAATTTCGGTATCGCTATCTTAAAAAAATGTAGGGTACAAATTGCTTTTAACAGGCTGCTTTGCATCATAACATAGCTGACATAGCAACGATCAGTAAAAAAATAAACATATAAAATAGAAAACTATAATCTTTGAGATATCTCAACCAAACAAAGATTGTGCACTTTTCGTACTAACTGATACGCCCTGACCATAGTACCGATTGGTCAAACTTTGACTTGTAGTATTTTTCTTAAGATATATCAAACCAACTGATAGCTGATGTATATTTTATAAAAGTGAGAACTTTGTTAAGTGGTGTTTTTATTGACCTGGAGAAGTCCTCAAACATATTGCTCAATATCAACATTAATTACATATGTTTATTATTATGTAGTGACCCATCTGCATTTTCAATACTTCAAAATACCTGTCTTACTTACCTTATGTCAAGTTGTGAACACCTTTTACCGTTACGCTCTCTCGTCGAACAACAATTCGCACCGATTCACACCGATCCGTTCAGTTATCGTTTGGCATTCGACGTGAGCAGTTCGGTTGAAATCAACTAAAGCCTATTTAAATATTTTCGGGAAGCTAAAAAGAGAATAATCAAATGGATGGAAAAAATTAATAATTATTATTAATTATGCAGTCGAAATAAAAAGCATAAAAAACGACAAACGTAATTTAAATAATTGAGTTCCAGTTGAAAACGTGTGGGCAAAAAAAATCATGATAAATTGCTTAGTATATGTTTAAGCCAATTTTGACAGCCAACAAGTGACGTGATTAACGTGATTTAACAGCAGAAACGAGAAGAAGAAGGAGGAGAGAAAACAAATTTACGGATTAGGCAAATATTTTGCGTGTGAGTTGACTTCTGGGCGACACTGTCAACAGTTGGTTCTTCAACTGAAGTCTAATGTTTTAACAATTTTCCTGTGATCGCGTGCAAACCATAAACAAAAAACAAAAACAAATATGTTAAGTGGTTTTTTTTCTCTACCCAAAAACTGCTTTTAAGTAGACCAACTGTTTAAACAAAGCCTATCAGTTAGAGTGCCGATCCCCATAAATATATAAAACAATCTAAGCATAATAAGAATAATAATGACACTGATGTGTGCGCCACTATTAAATACCCTCTAATTGAACGCTCACTACACACTTAATCCTTAAGGGGAATATATTTAACAGATCTTATATTATTAGTAAAGGAATTTAAGAAATTAGCCTGATGCGACCATTTGCACATATAGTAGTTTAATACCCATACTCAATTTTTTTATTGGATTTCGAGAACATTTTTAACAACTGATGTATAGGTCAAGGTACTCTGCAGATTGCAACAGTTCCATAAAAAAAAACTTCCAGACATCTTTAAAATGATAATGTTAATGATAATGATGATGATAATGACGGCATATCAAACAATTGGCATTGTTAAGCCAAGCCAAGTGGTTGGATTTATTGCACAAATTTTTATTGCCGTCTGTAGTCTGTAGTTAAGTTTATCTGTTAACAAGATGGTTATCATGTGGTGGGCTTATCTAATGCCAAATATGTCTGGTATACCCCACTTGAATATAATATTTATTGTGACTCAAACATGTCTAAATATTTTATGGTTGCAAAAAATGCATATACTTTCTTTATGACAGCGTCATAGTGAGCACGTCTGCATAGAGAATTGCTTATATTTTTAATTGTGCGATAAAATAATAACACAATTAATTAATAATTTTAATTGAAATGCAACTCACATTTTAACAAGCCAAACGTCAATTCTTGATTGAATTTCCAGTCAAGTTATTGTTTTGCAATAAAATATTCCTCTTTCCGCTGACATTTCCATAGCGAGGGCAACAGCTTTGTGTACCTTCACTTTCCATTAATTGCGAGAACAATCAACATCAACATCAACAAAAACGACAACGGCAACAAAAATTCAACTGCAACACGTTGCGCTTGGCGCATGCGCAAATGCAACAGTGTGGCAACAACAAAAGCACAACACGAAAATAAAAATAAATAAGATAAACTTGCGTCAGAAGAAACGAAGTGTAAATGCTCTTTCCTTAGATTGTTAAATTGAAAGTGAATGAATTTGAGTAGGCACCAATTAATAGATAAAGTGTTATCTTAAAGCCAATAAGCTGCCTAGACTCTTTGAGTAATAAAGGTTTATATATTTATATTTGCCTTTCTTATTACGCTCTACTAAAAGTGCAATCTTAAGTGCCGCCCACAAAATAATTGGAATCGAATGATTCCTTTAAAGTACAAAGCACTCAATGCTATTTCACAAGATTGACTATTGAGTGATACCTTATCAGCGATTATAATTATTAAGAATTAAGTTTTAAAAATGTTTTGCGTTATCAAAACAAATTAAAAATAACTCTAAATATTTACTACAAACTTTACAAATTACTTTAATAGCAAAGAAAGACTTTAAAGACAGGTTTAAAATTACTATTAAGGAAATGTCAATTTGATATTCGCACATGAAACATAATATGACGCATCCTTCACTTTCTACACTTGAAAAGTACTTTCCACCACTCGATTACAAGATGAATGGCAAACACATTAAACCTGAACATAGAAAGGGAAAAGTAAACAAAAGAGCTGAAAAATGCAAATGCCTTTTTTAGCTAGACAATACGAGAGAGATATTGCCAAGAAAACCAGTTTCAAGTTGTCGGTTTCTCACAGCTGAGCCCTATAGATGGTGGTAACTGAAACCACTGCTCCCCTCCAGTTCCCCTCACCAGTTGCACTTTAGTGAATGAATGCCACAACAATTGTTATATAATCGTTGTCTGAGTCAGTGGGTCAGTGACTTGGTATGTTGTTTATTTATTTATTTTTGTTTTTTTGTTGTTATTTGTTGAGAGTTTGTTAAACCAGTTTGTAGCGTAGTATGGTTGGTGGTTTTTAATTAGCTATTGAACCACAAAACTTGACCACTAACTAATGGTAACCTTGATTGATTTACAGCTGCAACAACAGCAATGGATCCGACCAATAACAATGGTTACCTCAATCCAGCTTATGTCGGCTCACCAAATGCCTCCACAATCTCCATACCGGGTGCCTACAAAAACAATGAAGATGGCGCAACAACCACAAACCCAACAGCCTCCGCCAAAGAACCTGCAAACAGCCGCAAGCCAAGTGAAGCCACAGGAGAGGAGGGAGGAAATGCGGAGGAACAGGGTGTTAAACGCGATGGTTGGAACAATGATATTGAGTTTCTCATGTCCTGCATTGCATTGAGTGTGGGTCTGGGAAACGTTTGGCGCTTTCCCTTTATTGCACTGGAAAATGGCGGCGGTGCATTTCTCATACCCTATCTGATAGTGCTTATATTGGTGGGGAAACCCGTTTACTATTTGGAAATGTTGCTGGGACAATTCTCGAGTCGTGGCAGTGTGAAAGTCTACGATTTTGTGCCCATAATGAGAGGTGAGTGTGTGGCTTACAACACACAGTGTCATTTAATGGCATATTAACTGCACCACAGGTATTGGATATGGTCAGGTGTTGGCCACGGGCATTGTGACAACCTATTATGCGACATTAATGGCCATCACGCTGCGCTATTTTGTGGAATCATTCTACCCCACCTTACCCTGGAGCTATTGCCGTGAGGAGTGGGGTCCCAATTGCTTGGACTCGACACCACAAGCGGTCACTGATGCCACTCAGTCAACGGTGCGCACCACCTCAGCGGAGTATTATTTTACGTAAGTGTAAATTATTCCAAGCAATTTATCAATTAAATATCAGTGATTTCGATATCTGGACAGGCACATCATACTGCGAGAGAAGACGAGCATTGATGATGGCATCGGTTATCCCAGCTGGACTTTGGCTGTGGCATTGGCTGTTGCTTGGATCATTATTGCAAGCATTATGTTCAAGGGTGTCAAGAGCTCCGGCAAAGCATCCTATTTCCTGGCGCTCTTCCCCTACGTCATCATGATAATCCTCCTTGTTCGTGCTCTCACACTGCCCGGCGCCTCTGATGGTGTCCTTTACTTCCTGAGACCACAGTGGCACAAACTTCTTGAGCCCCAGGTGTGGTATGCTGCAGTCACCCAGGTCTTCTTCTCGCTGGCCATTTGCTTTGGCAACATCGTCATGTATGCCTCATACAATCGCTTTGGTCAGAACATTTATAGGTAAGTAGTCGTCCAAAGTTAAGAAAGGCAATTTAATTTAATTTATCTAAGTTAAACTTCTTATACTCAAATTATATGAATATTTCTTCTTTATAATTTTAAATACATTTTTAATGTCAACTAAAATCTTGTTTTTCTGTTTCCAGAGATGCCAATATTGTTACCACATTGGATACATTCACATCGCTTCTTTCGGGCATCATCATCTTTGGTATTTTAGGCAACTTGGCGTATGAGAATAATACGACGGATATATCAAGCGTAGTTAACGGTGGACCTGGACTGGCATTCATATCATATCCAGATGCTATAGCTAAATTTAAGGTAGTACCTCAGGTCTTCTCGGTGCTATTCTTTCTCATGCTCTTCGTGCTGGGCATTGGCAGCAATGTGGGCATGGTCTCGGTCTTGACGACGGTGCTCAAGGATCAGTTTGTTAAGATCAAACAATGGCACATTGTGATCTTCATAACGATAATTGGATATTCTCTGGGTCTGCTGTATATAACGCCTGGTGGACAGTTTGTGTTGAATCTGTTGGATTTCTTTGGTGCCACCTTTGTGGCCCTCGTATTGGCCATCTTTGAACTGTTGGCCATTGGGTGGGTCTACGGAGTGAAGCGTGTTTGTCGCGATGTTGAATTTATGTTGGGCAGAAAAACCTCAATATATTATCGCCTCTGTTGGGGTTTTATTACACCCCTACTAATGACTATCATCCTCGTCTACATGCTTGTCCTGTACGAGCCCCTCCAGTACAAGGACTACACCTACCAAACTGGCGTTTATGGTAAGTCCCAAGTCAAAGAAAACAGATTTACTAAATTTCTAATTTAATATTAAATATTACAGTCTTTGGCTGGTGCCTCAGCGCCTTTGGTGTTGGTCAACTCCTGTTCTGGGCAATACCAGCTGTAAAAAGTCAACCCGCTGAATTAAGCCTCTGGTTGCGCATACGCAAAGCCTTTGAGCCACTGCCCAGTTGGGGTCCTGCTGATCCACACACCCTTAAGCGATACAAACTCTTCATGGAGCAGGCCAATGACAGCGCAATGTTCCAGCGAACTGGAATATGGCACAAAATCTATGACAATATCTTCGGTTAGCAATAAAAATCTTTAGCATTTAATGCTGGGGGAGTAACTCGTTTTATGAACCACCGCCTGGCACCACAGCACCACCATACTACACAACTACAATACAACCCTTTTATAATAAAAAAAATCCAAAGGCTTAAGTGCCAAACGTAGTTGGCCCAAAGCAACCTTATTGAAAATGCAATCAGCTAGAGATGAGCGCGTGATTAAGTCTGATCTAACTCAACAATTTCTTCAAATCTACAAATTATACAAGTTTGAAGAAATAATCAACACAAATCAACAGTAAAACAACAAAAATAACCTTCTCTTTCTACGCTTTCCAACACTGCCCTTGTGCCAACTCCGAAACCACTGCGATTTTATGTAAATTTTAATTTAAATAAATATTTAAGCAAAGCTAACAAATGTTTTTATAAGTTTACAGAAACATTTTTCAAATAAACTAACAGTCACCTGCTATTGATTACTAACACTGTAACACTTTAGACGCTATCCAACACTCTTTCTGAATTGTGCTTACTCACGTGCTCAACTCTGGCAACTGGCACAACTATAAAAGACAAGACAATTGCAGCCTGTGGCGCTTTACGCTTTATACACACAGGCGCTCATACTCTCACCCACACCTACATACACCCACACACACTTACACCGATACATACATGCACTGATTATGCCGTAAAGGGTAAAAAGTTCTGATTTTATGATTGAAGCAAAAAGTTGCAAGCAAGAAA
Organism: Drosophila neotestacea; assembly: GCA_035044365.1. Classification (NCBI taxonomy): domain Eukaryota; kingdom Metazoa; phylum Arthropoda; class Insecta; order Diptera; family Drosophilidae; genus Drosophila; species Drosophila neotestacea. The sequence goes on from JAWNMD010000270.1 coordinate 1,293,561, forward strand.
ACTGTGTATGCGAGTGTGTGTGTATGTGTTGTAAAACACTTCCACTTCCGTTTCCGTGTAACAGCAGGCGCAAAGTATTCAAGTAATTTGTAAGTAAAAAGACAGCCTGCCTCCCCCACCCCTTTTCCCTCTCTCTCCCTCCTTGCTTCACTCCTTCTCTCTCTCTCTGCCTGCCTGCTGTGCAGATAAGCACAAATGGCGCCTCGGCATTGTTTGTTTGTTCTTCGCTGGCAGCGAAATGACAAACGAGGCGCCTATAAGCATGCAATATAAAACGCTCCACACCCAAGAATAAAAAACAACGAACAGAATACAAATAGAGCACTAATAAATCACGCGGCTTCGGCAAAAAGCATCGGGGAATCTGCTTTCATTAGACCACATATCGGCAGGTTGACAAGGACTAAGGTGAAACCGAGTCTGAAGGACAACTGACAACTGTTTTTGCTTTCCATTCCCCGCAATAAGGTGCTCTATATTTTAGGAAAGATATGGCACTGAGAGAGGCAGAGAGTTGAGTAGAAAAGGTTCTTTTTATGCCACTAGTGCACAGATCATATTTAGAATATTTAAGTAAATTATACATTTTAAGTAACAAATAGTTAACAATAAATAAAATACACATCTGTCAGATTATAGTTGTAATCACAGATAAAAAAAAACACATTTGAAACAAATTTTGCTAGCAGAGAAATTAAAATAAGTATAGCATTTAAACATATTACAGGCAATTTAAGGTATCCTCTACTCTTTTTTAAAATTGTGAATACTTGGACTCTGTCACAAATAGAGTATCTTTTAGTCAAGCTCTCTCTTGAAGTTTGTTATCTGTTTTCCCCAGACTCATTGGTTATATTTAAGCTACACTGGACTTCTTCAGGCTCTCAGCTTTTTGGCTGTCAAATTAATGCGATTGTCAATGGTTGATTACCAGGTTGAGTGTGTTTGTCAGCAGCTTGTATGCTTAATTGCAGTGATAAAATGCATTTAAAAGTGCATAAAAATTGCACTCTCATGCGCTGTCATGATCGCCACTGCGTATACGCAACGTCTGCTCTGCCAGAGCGGAAGTGAATGCATTTCGAGTTATTTGTCAAGCCATTGTGCCATGTTAATGAGTTTTTAATGGCAAATGTTGAAAACACAACTCTTTGTACATTTCATTCAAGTGGCCGTTGAAGTGTTTACCCCTCCCTCCGCCCCTTTACTCTTCATTCTGTTTTCGCTTAATTTCATTGTAAATCAAATATAATGCGATATTATGACCACACCACCATTGCGTATACTTAATTAAAATAAATATTAAATAACCAATGACTGGAAAAAGACCAAACGCTCACACGAGAATCAAAAACCATTATTGAATCAAAGTGAATATAATTAAAATATTCATATGAATAAATAGCAATCGGTTTAGTGGGCGCAGGTATTGTCCAATAATAAATTCCTATAGTAATTTCCAAACTTTTGGCAATGAAAAATTATAAAATTTATGGAAAATCAAAAAAGTGGCTGCTGGAAAAATATAGTTGTATTTGAAAAGAAGCATTGCCAAGTTTTGCCCTAAATTTTACACGAGCAATTCAACGTTTTTAACATTTCTCGAGAGAACCATATACTTAAGAAAAGAAGAGATAAAAAGGAGAAGAGAAATGCGACTCTTATTATCATTTTCAGATCGTTTAAGGCTGCTGTCAATTTGATGCTAAGACAAACATTTGCTTTATTATGATTTACGTAAAGTCGACGCATTATTGAATAGATGATTTATAGCCAACTTAGTAATGGGAACTTAAAATCATAGCTCTCGGTTTATTGCATAGAAAATCTGAGCACAGTGAGAACCACTTGCTTACGGAGGGGGGCGGAAGAACAATGATAGTGGGGGTAGTCCCCCAAAGACAAGCATATAAATCAGTCGCCAGGCAATGGCAGCAAGCAAAACAGGCAAACAGCAAACGGAAAATGACAGGACAGGTACGCGCCGTTACCTTTCACGCACATTTCCCCAAAGTAATCAACACAGTCGCCGCAAACAAAAGGCAACCTGGCCAGGACACACTGTTGGTAGTCAGAGTCGACAGACGACAGACGGCAGACGGCAGTCCAAAGTCGACAGTTGGCGGATGCGTCGGCGGAAGGCGCCCAAAAAGCAGTTGGCCAACAGAATGAGGGGCATCTTTAATGGCCTAAACAGTATGTGTGAGTGTGTACGTGTTCGTATATGTCTGTGTGTGTGTGTGTATGTATGGGGTCGACCTGGCTGCTACTTAGGCACACATTAACTTTTGGCCTTTTGTTGAGCAAAACGCTTTGTTTGAAGGTCTCCTTCGCCTTCTGCTGCTCCTCCTGCTGCTGCTGCTCAATTGTTATCTTAAGGCAACTACTTGACTAGACGCAGCTGCTATTTGTTTTCCTTTCTTTTTCTTTGGAGTTTGGGAAATTTTTTAAATTATTTAAATAAATTAGCACACATTTTTATTCTTTGGCTGCTGTCCGTACAGATTGCCGGTGATTTAATTTGAATGGCGTTTAGCTGAATTTTCTTTTTATTTCACAACACGCCAGGCCTTAAAAATGTTTGCCTCGGGATGCATTCCAAAAGGTAAACCAAAACGCATTGTTGTAAAAATTTACAGGCCAAGTTTATAGGCCACAACTGTCTACCCATCGACAATAACCATATAAAAGCACATTTCCGTCCTTAGATTATCCCAAACAATTGCCACAAAAGTGCTAAAAATGACTTTCAAAAACACTTTAGAATTTAATGCTAATAACAAAAGTACAAATTTGCATTTCATTTATAACGGAAACAATTGTAAGGAAAATTTAAAAAGATATGTAATAAATATTATTGTATATTAAAAACAAAGAAAGTTAAGAAAACCATGCATAAAAAAGCCCATCAAACAAGTTTAATTTCAGAAATGACAAGGATATTTTAATGAACTGAGCTTAGAAACAACTAATAATATTTTTTTTAAATGAGACATATTAAATATATATAATGTAACTAAACACAAAATTAAATTAAATATTTTGGATTAGCACAGGATACTAATTATATAATTAGTAAGTTAAAAAAAAATTACCTAAAAGGCACAGTTTAAATTTACTTTAATATCTCAAACAATTTAAATTAATTAAGTAAATTTCAGATGATGACAAGCTCGAGCTCATTTTACACGCCTGAATGAAGCGGCCAAGATAACACAGAGGACAAACCGAAATCGTAGACATTTCAGACATTCCATCAAACGTTGCCCTGGCAAAGGACAATCAGAAAAACAGATCCTGGAGTTTGTTATGTCGATGGGTGATGGACGATGTCGGATGGGCAGAAGGGCGTTGGGCGGAATTGTCGTCATTGGCATATGTAGTACATAGTTTTGGCTGGCTTTTTTTTTATGTCCCTCCATATTTATGACTGTCTGTCAATGGCAGACAAACAAACTGACAAACAGACAGTGACGAAACAGGGACACAGTGTCTATAGATTGCCACACTCGAGCGATTATTATTGTTGCCTCAAGTGGGTCGAATGACGCTCTTGAGCTATCGATTGTTCTTTCTTTGCCTCTCTGTTAAATCTATAGACGTATTTTTATAACCCGCTTACAGTGCCAATTAAAGCATAAAAAATTATATCAAAATTCGCGTGCTTTACCATTGCATAACTTCACTGTAACGCGTGGAAGAACTTTTTCCAACAAATAGGGAATTATTTATTGGTTTTGTGTTTCGGCGTTGGTTGCTCTCTTTTATTTATTTTGTTCTTTTACTCCTTCCACTATTTTGCTTTTAAGTTATAAATAATTATTTTAGCTGGGCGCTGCAAATGACGAACAGGACAAATGACAAAAACCTTGACAACTTTTGCAAAAACTTTTATGATAAGTTTTTCACAAGGCTTGCCGTGCCACAAAACCAAACAGACATTAGGCAAACTGTTGAAAATGTGGAGGTGCAGGTGGAGAGAGAGAGAGAGAGAGAAAGAGAATTGGGGAAAGTGGGAAGCAACCAGTGCAAAAACTGACAGCACAAAGCTTTACTGTCAGTCAGGTGCACAGTGGTTCTGGATGGTAGTTATGTCAACAATAGTATTTGTTTTAGATTATTTTTTCTTTCTCGGAACCAATTTGAATGAATTTCTTAATCGAATTTGTTCTAGATTTGAATCTCAGTCAAAACTACTTGAAAGCAAGCCAACATAAAGTTTCATTCAATTTTAAATAAATAAATATACAAAAAAAATTTTAGCAAATTTATAAAACAACTAAAGGCCAGGCCCTTTCTTGACTGCAGTGAACTCTAAAAGCTTGACCTTGAGTAGGTTTTCAATACAGAATTAATTTAATAATATTGAAAGTCTACAACTTCTCTTTACAATGTCTATTCCAGCTAACAACTTGAAACAAGGGCCATTCCTAAGCGACAAATTAAAGCTGTAATTTAAGCAGCTTAAACTTCAACAACATAATATTACAGAAAGTCAAATAAGTATACGTATATCAAGTAATTCAACTGCATAAAAGTCTACAATTTACCGCGCTAAATATGAATATAAATTCACTTCACTTCACTTTTGAAACTCGCCCATCAACAAGCACTCATCTTATTTGATTTTAATAAGCTCAAGCGACCACAGTGCCTCACGATGTGGCAGCTGACACGCTGTGCAACAGACAGCAAGTGCAAAAAATATATACATACATTTAACTAGTTATGCTTGAAGATATGTCTCCGGATGTTTTACAAATTCTATGAAAAGCGCAGCTGGCAGCTGCATAACACAGTTATAAGTTGAGGTTCATCAACTTGTTAAACACGTGTAGTTTGGCGTGAAAAGTCTTAGCATTGCTTGGGGCGGAAAATGGAAAACGGTTAAGGCATTGAAGTGAAAAACTTTAAATGTTGCTGGTTAATTAGAACCGAAATCAAATTATATATGCTTGACTATCAAATGGTTAGCCTGTGGCTTGATTTTACGACAGCAATCCGAGCTGAGATAGCCAAAGGCTTAGTACCCTTTTCAAGTAAGTCAAATATTTTTGCTAGTTTCAAGTTTTAGATCTTTCAATCTAAATGGGCAAACTTCAAGTCAAGTTGTATTAAATTTATCGTCAGTGCATCTTTCTGGCTGCCAGCGTACATAAACTTTGGCCAAAATTGCTGCCACTGCCGCTAATTATAAAAGCCAAATAGGCAGACGGTAACAACAACAACAACAACAACAAGAGCAACCCTTAACTATGCCTAGTTATAAACGAGCAACAAGCTACAACAGTAGATTTGTCTGGCTTTGTGTGTTTATGTTCTGCCAGTTGGTTTTGTCTTTGGGGTTTTTCTGGCATAATTTCTACTACATAACACATCAACAACAGAGACTCTGGGAAGGGGGAAGGTCCTCAAAACTGCTTGTCTCGAGTCAAAAAGTTACTACAATCAACATTAACATTCATGCGTGCAGAAAACCGGAAATGTTTATTAGATTTAACCACAATATGTTCAAACATGTCGTATACGTAATGTGCCACATTGCAAAGTTTATGTTAGTTTTGATCCATTTGGGTTTTTTTTGTTGCCATCTTCAGCTTGTTTTAATCAGATTATAATTTTTGTAAATATTTAAATCTCCTCCCGCATTTCCCTTATTCAAACACAGGTCGAGCAGATTTTGTTGCTCGTCTATTTATATATTTAAAAGCAACCTTTGAACCCTGAAGTGCTGTCAGTCACAACCACAAGATGAAACAAGCACACACACCTTTTACCACCAAATTATAGCAATGTCTTAGTACATTATCTGAGGAATTGATTGATGGCTTTGGTATCGTTCTGGTCCCACGGGACGTATACAAATGAAAATGAAAACCATCTGCGTGGGTGGAAGATGAAGTCGAAGACATTTGCCAAAGAAAATCAACAAAATCATTTGCTTTAGCTGTTACAGGCACGTCACAGCCAATGAGAGCTGTTTTCTTTAGCCAAGGTATATCAACATCACAGTACACGCAGGACACGCAGCTCCCCTACAGATTTGTAAAGGCATTTGGGAATCAACACAAAGCTAAAAGGATCATGAAAGCGTGCTAAGAATAAAAATAAAAAAACTAACTAAATCTGTAAAATTGATGAGGAAACTTTTTAAATACGCATAAAATGACAATAAAAAATAAGAAAAATCAAATCCAATAGAAAGAAGTGTATGCAATCAGTCGGAGTTGTCATTTTTTTTTTTGGCAAAATAGCGAAACAATATATCAAAATTTAAATTAAATGAAAACAATGTTTTTGCTTTTGATTGGAAAACCTATAAGGATAACTCAAATAATCTAACCCAAAGATAGACAAACAACAAAAGGATGTGGTGACAGCCAAACAAGCCCAAGAACTAAGACAAAAACAAACAACCGCCACAAACAATTTATTATTTTGCCATTTCCCAGTTCTCTATTCTCCATTCTCATTTCTTAGTTGATTCCAATATGCAAGTTTGCTTTTACGAACTTAAATAAATAATGAAATCGGTAAGCAAGTGGGCCAAACACGAAACGTCTTGGATGCCAAAAATGAAGGAATGTTGTGGTCTACAGTTACATACATAAGTATCTGTACACGTACATAAGAATGCAGATGAAATACGTCTGGCATTATTGTCTACGATGTGGCAAAGCAAACAGAATCCATCTGAGTTTCTGTCTTGGCCATTCATCAGTCACTTTGACCAAAGGGTCAACTGTTAAGCTGCAAATCTAAAATTGCTTGTATATTTCTCAATCATATTTATGCACTCTCAAAGAAGAAGGGAGTTGGGCTCCCAGTTCCATTAAAACTAAGGCCGCTTAGGCTGACTTGCCTCGTCGACCTTTTTATGGCGTGAACTTAATAAAATATGAAAACCTTACAAAACAGAAGCAGCAAAAAAAAAAAAATAACAGAGCAAAAAAAATCATACAGCACCACCAGGCACTTGGGAAGTTTATGGAAGAGCTTAGCAAACAAAATTATATTCAATTTCCTTTAATGGCTACCATAAAATAGCAGTCAGCAAAAGTAAAGCCAGAAAAATCCGCCCAAAAGACCAAACCGAAGGCGTTGCGCCGCGAACTTGCGAGAAATACCAGACTTGCCACACCTCCTCTTGTATTTTTTCTGTTTGCCCCTCTTTTTGGATAGGTAAGCAAATTGTTTGAAGTATTGTTAGTACTTCACATTGGCTTATGTTTAGATATATGTTTATAGAGCCGTGCCCCATTAGACCTAAGCTCAATTAGCCAAAGCCAAAGCAAAAGAGGAATATTGAACAGGACAGGACAGGACAGAGGCTAATTGGATATTGGACGTGTTGAAGGATGAGATGGATTTGCATATTACTTAGGTCAACTCAACTATAAGTAAGTGGCATTTCCGGCCAATTCATATACTGATAATATCATATATTAATGTGCCATTTGCTAGCCAGTCTGCTTGTACAAATTGTAACAGATTATTATTAATTAAGGGTCATTGATCATAACTGTAGAGCTGGCAGGATATTGTGTGTTAATGGTGTTCAAGTGCTTAAATACAGTTCAATGGCTAGATAATTATTTACACCTGTTTCCAATTTTGCCTTGGCAGCAATTGCACCAAACAACACGTGTTCATTGTTAAATGATTTCACATCATTTTAAAATAATTTTATTTAAATTGTACAGTCTAGACTTTCTAAACCAAGTTAGATATAAAATTGGAAACGTAACAATTAAAAACAATTGATTGAAATTATTTTAAAACCTTTTAAACATTTACAAATAGGCTAGATGTATCATTAAATCAGCTAAATTGGCAACACTGCAGACTAGCTTGCATTAATCTAAATCCCCTAAAAAATTAAGTCACATTTTAAACTTGTGCTATCAACGTCGCATAATCCAAGATATAAAAACACTGACTATCAGTTTGATCAGCACTTAACCTGCCACTGCTTATGGGGAAGTACCTCATTTAGTGGCATCAATTTATTCGTCTAAAAGGTGCCACATTCATGTCCAACAAAGCACTCGAACTTTAGACAATTTTCTAAGGTTTTCAGACGACATTTTCCGTATGCTAAGCAGCAACACAATGCGACAACGAACCAAACGCAAACAGTTAATACATCAAATTCAAACGTCTTGACAGCCATGTCTTTTTTGGTTTGTCTTGGCTTTGTTCAATTGGAGTTGGAGTGGGAGTAGGAGTAGGAGTTGGAGTTGGAGTTGGTGGCAAGATAACGACACTGAGTTCTGAGAGAAAAACCAAAAGCAGAGCCATTGACAAGCCGTTTGACATGAAATGAATTGTGAAATTAAACAGACGGCACAATGACAGCCACAAGAGTTGGTGTAGAAAGGATGTCAAAGCCGCTGTCGGTAGTCGTAAGGACTTCCAATACTGAATTGACTGCTGTGGCTACAAATTGCTAAGTGATTTCAAATGTGCGTGGCCGGGCAAAGGCAATAAACATGTGTCTACAGCGCCACTTAAAAGTCAACTGCCACTGGCAACAAATCGTAAAAAAAAAACCTCGAGTACTTAATTCTTGTCTTCGACTTTTTCTGTGTGTGTGCTTTGTGTGTTGTTGTGATTGATGTAAGCACTTGAATGGCAACATTTGTTTGCTTGATATGGGACTAACATTTGTTAGGCTTATAACTGAGGGTCAATTCGCTTACCAGCTTTGGCCAATTAGTTTCAAACGCCTTTATGCCAATAGATTTGCCTGTCAATTTGCTGATTGCACACTAGAACTAGTTATTCACAAAACTATTCACGCGCGCGCTTTAATCAAAAAAGCATTTGCACACACAAACACAAGCACACAAATATCAATCAACAATTGCGATGCCTTAAAGCGTGCAACAATTTCTTTTATTCTCTCTTTTTTTATATATATTTTCTATGCAGGCCACGCAACGTTTTTCAATTGCAATTCAACGCGCCTTCAGTTTTATATTCTCAAAAAGTATTTTAGACGCGTTTTTCAATTATTCAAAATACCGTTAAATAGACTAGACACGAGACACGGATCCGTGCCACGTTAGCAACGATGCGTCTGTTTTGCCAGCCGACGTCGTACTGAAACAAAATCATCAGAAAGCATTGCTTAAGAATGCATATTGCGTATACGTTCCACATGGATCTGCGCAGGCGCCGTGTGTACGTTTGTGGACGCTATTTGAAAAACGTTAGTTAGTTTTTCAATGGCCAAAACAGTAAAACCAACTTTGTTGCCAAAACAACATTTGATTTGGTCTGTGAATCAAAATTCGGGATTTCAATTATGCACACAGCTGTGACAAGTGGCCACCCCATGCCAAGTGTGGCATGCAGCATCAGTTGATTGTCATTGTTGTTGAAACTCTATGCGTCTTAAGCTCAAGCTCGAGACGTAGTTGTAGCTGCTGTTGATGTTGAACCTGTACTTCATGCTGTGCACAGTTCATGTGTCCATTTTACTGGCAGGGATTTAGTTGCAAGTAAATAAAGTAAGCAAAGTGCTATTAGGTGCAGGCTGCACATAAGTCTGGACATAAAAAGGGAGAAAGAAAGGTGCAAAAAACAAATAGGAATTGAATTTGCATCTGTTTTAAGAATTGTAAGCTTACACTCGGATGGTAAAATCGTTGAATATATGGGTATTTAATATCAATTTACTATCATTCATTTTATTATGATTTTCATTGTGATTTTCGTTATGGCTATGATTATTAATATAATTTTCATTATCATTAGCATTAGCTTTATCATTAGCAATAAGTACCAGTATCATTATCACTATCATTATTATTAGAATTATCATTATAATTCCCATTATTATTATCATTATCATTATCATTATCATTATCATTATCATTCTCATTATCATTATCATTACTATCATAATTTCAAAGGTCTGAAAGGCCATCGTATGTTTCACTATATACACACCTTCACACTGCGGACATTTGTGCACACCTTGTCTGCACTTTTTATCCCTTCCCCATTCCCTGCTGTTACCCTCACAGCTCTTGGCAATTCCAATAGCTGCATAAAATGCGTGCACAGTTGGTGCACCGGTTGCCTAAATGCAATTTCATCTGCAAGTACTTTAGACTAGCTTTCAATATAAATATATATGTATACTTTTATACACATAGGTATAGGTATGTATATTGGCATCCAGGCGGCAGTAATAGCCAACGGAAGTAATTGAATTTTGTGTAAACGAGTTTAAGGACGATTGCCGGCAATCGCAGCGCTAAATTTATTCCGTAACATTGTTGCATGGGAATGACCGCGATAGTTTACCAGGTTAAGAAGCTGCTTTAAAGTATGCTTTGATGTTTATTCGACTGCTTAACAGCCACTATAGCAACAACTTATCAAACTCTCCTCAGCCATAAATCGCCGACTGGCCCATTGTCACGCCGTGTCAGTCAGACAAGAAACAATTCAAGCCTCGTTAATTGCCCAACAGGATACTACACATACTCACACACACATACACACAATTGATGACACTATTCCTATCTAACCCATGCTCGATTGCTGTTGTTTTAGTAAGCCTCTTTATGCGTACCTTGAACAGGTGATTACAACAACACTTTTGGCCTTAACTTGACCAGCAGCCCAATTTATTAATAGGCTTAGACAAGCAGCAGACTCATAAATCAAGGCCAGACAAATCAAATACAGACTTGTCAATTCTATGCCAGATAATATTTGGCTGTTTAATGTTTGATCTGCAAATGTGAAGGGAAATCTTAACAGAAGAGTGCACAAAATTTGGTAATAAGAGAAAAGTGCTGAAAATACTTTAAAATTATATTATTTACAAATATACAGATTAAAAGACATTATTTGAACAACTACAGACCAAAGATAATTTTTTTCAATTAAATAATTTATCATAACTTTTTTAATTATTAGTTGTCAAATGTAAATTTCCAAAAACTCTGCAAAATATTCAATTTCTTAGTTAACAATAGTTTGTTGACCACTACTAATGAAAAGAGTTTCAGCAACTAAAAGCTTGGAAAGTTTATTAAATAGTTTCAAAGTAATATAAAGTTTTCCCATGACTCGGTTTATCTGTATTAAATTAAATTTGTGTGAAAGTGATATTTTCAGCTGTTTAGTTTTCAATCGTTTCAATTTCAATCTTTGTCCAACACTAACGATAGAAGTTAAATACTGTGACACGTTTCAAATAAATTGTCCGGGAATTATTCAGCAAATTCCTACTTGCAACAACGTCCTGACATATGAGTTCATTGCGTCTTTTGACACGCGCCAGTGGCTCAAATTCTATGCACTGTGGTGTCAGTCTGTCTCTTTCTACCTTTCATCCCCTCGCTCTCGCTCTCTCTCTTACTCTCTCCTGCTGTCGCTTTGGGTAACCCAATGCTCTTCACACATGTCCATTCAGCTGACAATTACAACGCATTTTGCATGCAGCTTGCAAGGCTCCATTGAGCTCGAGGCTAATGGCAGCCGCGTGACAGAATGCTTAGAAAACGAGTCAGTAGTCAGTTAACGGTTGATGCTTGACGGTTGACTGTTTACCGTTTACATTTTACAGTCTACGGTTTAAAAGGCCCCAAAGGCAATGGACCCAATCACGGACTGTCATTTCAAAAAGTTTTTCAAATGTAATCGCATTCTGGGTATGCTCGTAATATACCGATAATACATATTGTATGTAAGTACTAATTATACTCTTAATTGCACACACACGCGCATTAAAGTTTCTCAGATAAAAGTGTTGCCGCTGGCCACTGTTTGAGGTTAGTTCTGCATGCCATAAAGCCGTGTTCCACAAATCGCAAACGCCAGGCTAATTAAAAGAAGCTTTATCAGAGCTATTATTTATAGTTTTCATTTAATATTACTCAAAATCCATTCATACAGCCTTTTTTATCTCTAATTCTATATTAAAATTTAATAAAGTACATAAAAACTAATCTAATACTGAAATTTCAGATATAATATTCTGGAATACTTACGTGGTTGGTTGCTTGTTTGCTTGCCCCCGTGGCATCCATCAAGGGCTCGGGACTAACATGACCCAAACGGCGGTTGCACGCCACTTCTGTATGCGGTCTCACGAGCTTGGAGCATGTTTAAACATGATTAATTCGTGTTGATAAACAGTTATTTTAATTAATCGCCAGGTGTCGTTGCCGTCGCTCGTTTCAACTTACGTTGGCTCCTTTTTTTTTGGTCAACGCAGCTTAACAACATTTAAATTTAAATGAACTCTTTGCAACACTTTGCATGCCACACTCGCACACTCACCACACACACACACACACACATACATTTACAGAGTGCCTAGCTAATTGCTGTGACATTTTTGCTCAGCCGCATAAATTCAAAAGCGCTTGTCGTTCTGCAATGAAAATGCATTTATCATTTCTGTACTTGCCACAAAATGCTGCACCAAGACAGGTAATCAACAGTCTAGCGAACTTTATCTGAAATTAAAAATCGCTTTTACATAAATTTTGTCAACGCTCTGCCAATAAACGAATACGAATACGAAAACGAATACGACTATTTATATTCGGCATGTGGAAACTTCCCATTCTGTCTACTTGCAACGCAACTTTCAATGGTCGAAAGTCCGTTACAGGCAACAACAAAGTTTAGCATAATTAAAAGCACAAACAACTTTGGAAAAGTGCAAAATGTTAACATGTTTTTGAGCAAATAAAATAAAATTCTAAATAATAATAAAATAAATAGTTGCTCGCTTTGTAGATTGTCTAGATTTTCGTCTGACCGTAAAACTTTTTACACCATTTGTGTAAAACTTTTAAATCATTTGCTGATGTACGTTACAATTGTTTACAAAGTTCAGCTAGTTTAGAAATTTACATGGAACTAAATAATATAAATGTTAAATAAAATTCACATATTTATTTCATTTGATTCTCCCTTGAAGATCATTACACAAAAATACATACATTACATACTTACGTTAAATATTGAATCATTAATATTCTATCAAATAAATTTAATAACACTAAATCGCAACCCTAAAGTTTGTTTAATAGACTCGTAGAATGTGGGATTTTAATTTTTATTTAGTTTTGTATAATAATATAACAATAATTTAAATTTAAATTCCTAAACAGTTTTAAGCTAATTCAGTTGTGTCACCCTGTCAGCCTTGCGCCTTCTATAGTTCAGTACAAAGAAAGTGTCCATGTTTCGATTTTTAGCAAATACACAAACTTTTGGATTTCGCTGGAAAGTAGGGCCCCGTGGTTGCCAGACTTCAAAACAGTGGTGGCGCCATCCCTTGTTTGATAGCGCCGCACCAGCAGTAGCTGTCTACTTTAAGAACTAGTATGTTAATTGATGGGTCATTGGCTATTAGCCGCCATTTCAAAGAATTTTTATAGCCAAAACGTCAATCAACAATTTCAAATTATAAATTAATTAAGCTAATAATTTTCCATTTATTATTTAGATTGTCACATATACCTTTATATAAAAACAATTAATGTGAATTAAAAGTTTTTTAAAATATTTTATAAACCTTTTTGTAAATTGTAATTAATGATGTTTAGCCCATATTTCGAAATGACAACATATTATAAATGATTTCATTTGACGTTAAATTGTTTTCGTATTGTTTGATGACTTATTTTATTCATAGAAGTGTCTATCAGCTTTGATGCAGTGCATCCTCTGGATCACTCGGCCCATACAATATTCTCAATCCAGTCGGTGTAGAGATGCACCTTGGTGTAGACACTGGGCAGACCTTGTTTACCACAGATCTGACCATAAGAAGTAACGCCAATTAGAATCTTGAGGCAATTATAGTGCGGATGCTGAACAAAAATGGGTCCACCAGAGTCACCATTGCACGTGTCTCCATGGCCTCGGAATCTTCCTGCACAGAGCTGTGTGCGCGTATCTATATCGAGGCTAAGACGATGAATGCAAATATCATCATCAAAACGTTCCAAGGTTACTTTTAGAAGATGTGATGACTTGTGTCCAGCATCCTCGGTGAATCCCCAGCCGGCGGCAGTGAGCTGTTGATTGTCATTGCCACTGCTGGGTGGCAAGCAGGCAGGAGCCACATATTCATCAATGGTCGCATTTCTATCTAGTTCAATTATCGCAATATCATGTTTATAGGCACCATCTTCGTCATCATCATACGAAGGATGCACCACATAGTTGACAACCTTAAAGTCCTGTGGCTTAGCATCATCTGTGGTGCTATTGTAATCCAGTTCGCCCAGACGCACCACAAACTTGGGTGAATCGAAATTGGGATCCAAACGTTGCTCCTTTGTTTCAGTTGTCACCAAACAATGGGCAGCTGTGACCAGGAATCTGGGATGGATCAGTGTCCCACCACAATCCCAGTTAATCTCAGTTTTGTTTGGCTCCTTGGTGCCAATTAGCGTCATGAAGGGAAACTCACGTGGCTCCGCCTTTGTGCCGCCCACAATAAAGGGCGTGGTATGGCAAGAAGGTCTAATATCATTGAAATGCTTGCATTCTGTAAGGGATTAGGTTGTGGTAATTGATTTCTAGCAACTGCTGTCACTTACGCTGCTCATAGGGTCGATTCTCTTTAGATTCCGCTGTGTGTTGCATGTTCAGCGACAAGGGACAGCAAACGATGTCGTTAAATTCATCACAATACTTGACATTGGCACCAATCAAATGCTGATTATAGAAGATCACTGGACAATCCGTGTCGGTCAACTCCTTGCATTCTCCAGTGCCTCTATCGCATAACTCACTCCTCACGCTTACGAAAATCAATAGAAATACACTCCAAAGAGCGTGCATCTTGAACAGCATTGTTAACACAACTGAGAGCTGAGGTGAACTGGCGTGATAAGCTAAACCTGATTCTCAGACAAGTTCCGGGCTGAGCACATTAACAATTACTTTTACGTTTACAATGTGTGTGTGAATTCCCGACTGCATTTATAAACTAATAAATACTATTACAAATACTTAGAAGTAAACTAAACTAGATGTTCTTCTTTAATTATGACGCATGCCCATATTTTGCATATGTTGTTGTTGCTGCTGCTGTTGTTGTTGCTGCTGTTGCATGTGTTGCAAGTACATTTGCTGCTGAGAATTGCCACCGCTACCTAGAGGCACGCTTGTGGTGGTTGTTGACCCTGACGCAGAGCCAGCTGTTTGTTGTTGCTGCTGTTGCTGTACTTGCTGTTGTTGCTGCTGCTGCACCTGTTGTTGTTGCTGCTGTTGTTGTTGTTGTTGCAGTGGCGACTGTGTCATTTGATTTGCATTTATTGTTGTATTTACATTACTATTCGCATTGCAATCAGCGCTAAAAAGATCAAGGAATGAGATTAGCAAATATGCCAAATACTTAATAATTAATTGCTTTATTTACTGCTCACCCCTTTTCCGTGTGTATGTCCTCCAGGTTCAGATGAGTTATAAAACGCAACCGCATTTGTAACAACGGTCGCAACCTTTTGATAATTGCCTCTGATTCGTTTTTGATAATATTGCCCACATGTATATACTTAATGTGATATCTGTAGAGATAAATAAGAATAGTTAATTGAATCTTTAAGATAATATCTGTATATCTGCTCACAGAAAGTCACAAATCTGATCCATATACTCGAGTGGTTTAGGTCCATGTTGTTTGTCTACTGTCTCCAGCATTTCGTATAGGAAAATTGCAATGCCAGCCACAGCATTTGGTTTCTCCTGCTCAATGCGCTGCAGGAAGGGACCAAAGACATGGCAAACATAAAGCAATTGATGTTCGGTGCGCACACACGGCTTCAGTTTCTCCTTTATGTACAACGTCATGGTGGCCAATTTAAAGGCGCCCATGTGATGGAAAACTGAATGTGCCACAGCCAGGACGACAGCATAACTCTTTTCCAGCATGGCTTCACGCACTGTCTTGAAATTGAACAGTTCAAAGGCATTAAAGCGGCACTTCCAGTTCAGCATGTTTGGAGAGTTAAGCATATCCTGCAGGCGATCATAGATGGCACTCCAATAGGGTTCTGGCAATGCGGCCAACACAATGCCCACTGCATTGATATAACTATGGATTTCCTTTTGCGGTATGACCGCGTATCCATTGACAATCACATCAATGATGTTGCCAGCAACCACTGAAGGTGCCAAGGGAAGTCCCAAAAGTTCCACACAGGTTACATAAAGTGCATGTGTGGGTGCATTGGGAAACTCGTTGAAACGCCAATCGGTGGTGTAGAAGACGTTCTTTCCACTAATTGCTGGAAAAAGATTGATAAATGTAGTTAAAAGTAAGCTAAGTGAGTTTTTTGAGTATATTACTCACTGTCTGCCAGTCGTCTAATGAGATTCATATAGTAGCTTAGCTCTGGCGTCCACAAAGTATCCTGACTTTGTAGGTAAACCTTATATGGTTCACTGACGCTCCAGTTAGACGGACGGATCTCGCTGAAAGCGCTAGTTATGGCGCTGACCTAAGGAATAGATGTGTCAAGTTGAGTTCTTAACAAGTCTGTCAACTCTCTTACCAACTTCTTCTTCAAGGGTAGGCGATCCCTAAGAATACGCTCATAATAATGCAAAGTATTGTACAGATATGTTATAGGACGATCTGGATGTAAAGAGATGTTTTATAAATACAGAAAACATAGACGAGTTCAAATATTTACCATGAAACTTGTAGAGTATGCTAAGGTGATCCAGGATGATGCCAATAATTTGATGTACATTCGGTATGGTTAGCTCAATGAAACGATGCACAACCACATCGAGGACAGGCAGAAAACGAAGACAAACATTGCTAAAGTAAACTGGCAATGGAATTTGCGATGCAGATTCATCGGGTGCAAATTTCTCGGGATAGTTTTGATGGAAAGACAGATGCTTCTCATGCCTGCAAAGAAGAGATAAGATTGATAAGTCATCTCTCTTATGATTATTAAAATAAGAACACTAACAAATTAAAAATGGCTTCTTTACAAGTAAAATTGTTATCAATTTTAGAATTTTTTACAAAAAAAATAAATCTCCTTAAAATATAATTTAAAGTGCGGTTTTAAAAGTGAAGTTAAATATGAAAACTCGAGATTAAAAAATGTGTAGTGCTAGGATATAAATAAACGTAGAAAGTAATAAATAATATTGACTTGCTAACCAGTTGTTTTGCTTCCAGTGATCGGGATTATTGTCCTTGCAGAATTCCAGCACACGATTCCTCAGCTCCGATGCTTTCAGCAGCAGCAATTGAATGATTATTAAACAAACCTGCGCCTCATTGCCTTCATGGGTGCGAAGTGCTAGGCAAAGCACCAGGCGATCAATTGTGACCACATTGAACTTCCAGATCATGTTATTGATGGTGTCTACGCATTTGTGGATAAAGTCACGTCCATCCGAGGAGCTCGCAACTTCGGCGACCAAATAATCGCAAAATTTGCGCAAATGTGTGGACAGAGCGCGTGCGCTAATCCCCTCCAGAATTCTAAGCGATAAACTGATTAAAATAATGTTGCATACAGAGTTTAAAGAGGCGTCTCACTTGTATGCCACCGGACTGATGCTCTCCGTCTCCCAAATGATCTTGAAGAGCAGACACAGAAATAGCGGATTTGTGTTTGGTCTTATGAAGTGGGCAATGATGTCATTCTCATTGGACATGGATGTCCAATTGCGATACTCTTCCTCTACAGATTTCTTTAGCTGCTGTTTGTTCTCCGCCGGATGATTGTTTTGTGTGAAATACTCATTTAATGCAGGCGGAAAGCAATTCAACGATTGAACTGGCCACGAATGCGGCGTGTGCTGCATGATGTTGGATAAAAAGTCTTTGCACCAACCAGCCAACTCATCCCCGCCTCCGTGGACGTGCATGGAACGAGCCAGCGTCAGGATGAGCAAACGATTCAACTCCTCACTCTCATTGGAGGCCACACTGCCAGGTGACTTGTCATTCATGTAGCGCGAAAATTGAGATTGAAATTCTGCAGAGCCAATGCTGGTGATTAACCGCAATGCAGTTGACTCAAAGCTGCAAGAATATACTGATTAGATGAGAAGGAAAGCTAATCTAACTAGTCTGGAAACCTTACCATAGATTCAACTGCATTTTGTTGGTCTGCGGCACAGAGGAGAGCGAGTAGAGCAAGGACAACAGCTGGACACGATAGTGTGTGGGCACATGATGCAGTCGATATGAGAACATTTCCATTAACGTATGCAACATGGCCCAGGCATGGTTCTTAAACACCGTTGGCAGTAGTTGAGCTGTAAGTCAGATATAAATATATTATTCCAATATAAGGAAATCATCCAAAACTTACTTAGAAATCCCTTAATGCCCAGCGATTCAATCTCTGTGTAGACCAACAATCTGGCATACGTTTCAATGAGTGCGGGAGCTGGAACAAGTGTTTTACTCTGGGCCTGCTTCAGCATTTGAGTGACAAAACTATGAATTAACGACATTTTGCTGTGCACTGTGAGACTGTCGAGCACTGCTACAGAGTAGGTAACAGCTGGTATCTGTGTGCCGTTCGCTGACTTGGCATTTCCATTCATTGCATCCAATAATATATTCATATGCCTAGCGAAATATTCCTGATTTGTGGAGTAGGCATTACAGATAAGTATGATCCGGAAATCATTGCCCAATGTGACATTCATCATGCTATTCGGAGCTACCAAATGCTGCAGAAAGCTGTAAGACATTTCACATTATTAGACGGTTCTTTTAAAAGCTTAGTTAAGATACGCACTCGTGATGATTCTTCAATGCAATGGGCAGTGGTCGTGTTATGTTCATATTCTCCACACGCGCCTTTTTCATTAGATGAATCCAGATGCAAATGGGCGCCATGTGACGCACCATGGAAGACTTGTTGTAGTCGGGCAACTTAAGTGGTTCCTGCTCGGGGTAAAGCAGATCAAAGAGACGAAATACTGGCAGAAAGTTGGTAATCTGCAAAGAAGGATTAAGAATAAAGTGAGTCGAATAAAAGAAATCTCAGCACACTTACGGGATTCTTTTGTATGCTGCCAGATATGAACTGCAACAGTATCCACATCAACTGATCACGACCCTTGCGCAGCTCCAGTTTCGACAGCTGTAAAAGAACAACCAATTTTAAAATATGTTGATATTAAAACATGTTAAAAATAGTTTACCTTCTCATGCAAAGCGAGAACAATGTGCATAAAGCTGACAAACTGAAACAGCACAAAGTAAATCAATTGTGAGGATAGATGCAGCCACACCCACTCGTTGGGCGTGATTTGTTCATCGGAGGCATTAAAGCCACTGCCAGCAGTGGTATCATTTGTTTCGGTCATTTCCATAGCGTGTATGATCAGATTAACCAGTTGCTCTTCCAAGGCATTGTAACGTTGTTTCTGATGCTTTTGCAGATTCAACATGACAGATACCATTTCCCTTGAATAAGGCTGCTCTAGCACATAGCGCAGCAGCGGCGTCTGATCCTCTAGCAATTCAGGCTCATAGGGCAAGCTGCCCTTAAAGTTGAACTTTAATGTGCTGTGATCCAGTCGCCAGGAGTTCATCAAATGATCCGCATAACCAAAGTGCTCCACAATGGGCAGCATATTTGCATGACCAATAATGGAAACCATTTGAGCTGTGGTGCGAAATTCCTCAACAAAATCCGTCATCACCTTGTTGAGTTTCCAGTGATAGGGAAATGGTCGCATTATTTCATTGGCTATAAAATAAGCAGGTAGCAAACAATTGTTACGATCGAAGATGTGACGTAGGATCTCCTCGACGGCCAGCAATTGTGGCAAATATGTGACATTGACGTTGAGGGGAAACCATTGCGCCTTATCCCGACACGCCTTCATAATCTCGCGCACTCCCTTGTAGTCGACCTGGGCAATCACCTTCTTGATTAGCCGAAAACTCTCAATCCAAAAGGTTTTACGTTCATATTCAAGCTTCTCGCAGAACAACACCTTGTCGCAGAGCATTCTAAGAAGGTATTTGCATTAATACATTATTATAATATTCTTTTCTAACACTTACCTTGCTGTAATTAGGTGTGCATCCACCAATTTGGGCAATGCTCCCATCAGCACCTGCATGTGGTAACTTGGTGCTTCTGCGGCACGTAGTAAATACGCGCGCAGCACCTGATCCCGATTCTCCACATTGCCAAAGGTGGTAACTGCAACAAATAGTCATTAAAAGCTGACTTAAGCTCATTTTATTTTTACATACCCAAGTTGTCTGTAAATTTACTCGCCTTATCATCCTCTGGCTTGAATACAATGACGCTCACAAATGCCTCGTCAATGGAGTCAACTTTCTGTGTGGAATAGAGGGTTTTATTAAGTACTTTCAACTGCTGATGTCTCAAATCTTACCAGAAAGTCGTTAACGGCATCAATAATTTGCGTATCCATGGTTTTTATTTATTTCTTGTGCATTTTCACAGCATAAACAAATTTTCTCCGTAATTTGCAGTCGGCCGGCTAGCAATCAAGTATTCATCGCTTGCAACTACTCGATTAATGTTTGGTAATTTTAGCGGTATCGATACCGATACTTTTTCACCATCGATAGTTGAAATTTCGCTATCGATAGTGAAGCCTTGTAGAACTCTAATTTTTATACCCTTGCAGAGGGTATTATAATTTTGTCACGAAATGTGTAACGCATTGAAGGAGGCCTCAGAGACCCCATAAAGTATATATATTCTTGATCAGGGCGACGAGCTGAGTCGATATAGCCATGTCCGTCTGTCTGTCCGTCTGTCCGTCTGTCCGTCTGTTTCTATGCAAACTAGTCTCTCAGTTTTGAAGCTATCTTGATGAAACTTGGTACAGGTCCGTCTTTTTGCTGCACGCAGTACATATGTCGGAACCGGCCGGATCGGATAACTATGTCATATAGCTGCCATAGGAACGATCGGTTGGAAATAAACATTTAGTATGAAAAACTTTTTTGTTTCTCAAGATATCTCAACCAAATATACACATTGTGTAAATAATTAAGTTTTAAACAGGCTGACCAAATTTGGTGTAAATCGGACCACTATATCATATAGCTGCCATAGGAAGGATCGGTTCGAAAACAACATTTTGTATGAAAAACTTTTTTGTTTCTCAAAATATTTAAACAAAACATACACATTGTATGTTTGATTAAGTTTTAAACAGGCTGACCAAATTTTCTGCAAATCGGACTACTATATCATATAGCTGCCATAGGAACGATCGGTTCGAATACAACATTTACTATGAAAAACTTTTTGTTTCTCAAAATATCTAAACCAAACATACACATTGTATGTTTGATTAAGTTTTAAATAGGCTGACCAAATTTGGTGCAAATCGGATTACCATATCATATAGCTGCCATAGGAATGATCGGTTCGAAAACAACATTTAGTATGTAAAACTTTTTTTTTCTCAAAATATCTCAACCAAATATACACATTGTGTGTTTGATTAATTTTTAAACAGGCTGACCAAATTTGGTGTAAGTCGGACTACTATATCATATAGCTGCCATTGGAACGATTGGCTCAAAATCAACATTTATCAAATTTTGTAAAAAATCTGACGGCTTACACAGGGCACTGCAAGGGTATCCAAACTTTGGCGCTCCAAAGTTAGCTTGCGCTATATTTTATATGAATAAAATTGTTTGGGGATAGTCCGATATCGTGGGCGCCAAATAAAATATACACTTGTATACATTACATATGCATGCATGTATACATTACATATACATGTGTATACATTACACATCCAGATGTATACATTACAGCAACATTACAACATTATCTCGAGAACCGAGCCGAAAATTAAAATTCTTATTTAAGTTTTCGTCTTATTTCGACGAGTTCTACCGGAATCCATCATCAGATCTTGGCACCCCAAGATTCGTAGAATCCCCGAAATTTAATAAATTAAAGCGGCTTCATTTAGAATGATCGGACAAATTTTTGTAACAGCGCCCCCACCAAAGGTTGTCTACTCTTAGAACTAAGGTACTTGACAAGCTTGTGTTGCTAGCGCCGCCACCCAAAAAATTTGTACTACTATCAGCTGGTTGGATTTGTTGATAAAGAAATTGGGAAACCGCAGAACAATTTTTAATAATATGAAAAAGGTGCTGGTTACAGGTGGAACAGGGCTTGTTGGCAAAGCTCTTGAAGCTGTTATTAAAAAAGAGCAGCCTCGTGACGAGAAATGGTTCTTTGCCGGCTCTAAAGATGCAGACTTAACGTGAGTTTTGTCTGTCTTGTATGTCTCAGTAAATGTAATTATATATAAACAATTTAGGAATCTGGCTGCCACGCAGGCATTATTCGATAAAGTGCAGCCGACGCATGTGATACACTTGGCTGCCATGGTCGGTGGACTGTTTCACAATATGAACAACAATCTGGATTTCTTGGTAAGCAACAGTTGTTTCAGATGAATGTGGAGTAAAAACATTTGTCAATTGCAGCGCAACAACTTGCTAATAAATGATAATGTGCTGCAAACGGCACACGAGAAGGGCTGCACAAAGGTTGTCTCCTGCCTGTCCACCTGCATTTTTCCGGACAAGACGAGTTATCCCATTGACGAGACCATGGTGCACAATGGACCGCCGCATGTGTCCAATTATGGTTATTCCTATGCCAAGCGACTGATAGATATACAGAACCATGCCTATCATGATAAGTATGGGCATTTGTATACATCTGTGATTCCATGCAACATTTTTGGGCCACACGACAATTACAAACCCGAGGTTAGCCATGTTATACCCGGCATGATCCATCGCATGCACAAGCTGCGCACCGAGCAGCCGGAAATACCCGAAAGCGATAAGATCTTTACCGTCTATGGTAGTGGCAAGCCATTGCGTCAGTTTATCTATTCACTGGACTTGGCCAAATTAATGATTTGGGTGCTAAGAAACTACAACAGTGTAGAGCCCATTGTGCTCAGCGTTGACGAATCGGCGGAAGTTACCATCTATGAGGTGGCTGAGGCTATATCCAAGGCATTTAACTTTAAGGTAGGTACCTTTAAGTTTACTAAGGAAAAGCATCAGCATCAAATATTCATTTTTAGGGCAAACTTGTCTGTGATACAAGCAAGGCAGATGGACAATTCAAGAAGACGGCATCTAATGCAAAGTTACGCAATTTATTGCCCGACTTTCAGTTTACAGACTTTAAAGAGGCCATTGAGGCATCTGTTAGTTGGTATGTGAGCAACTATGATATGGCTAGAAACTGATGCCAGCAAAATAAAAGACCATTTATCATATATAATCTAAATAATTTCTCTTTATTTAAAAATTAAATAAGAAGCTAAATTTTAGATGCATAGACACTTTATACAACATTTTTAACATATTACATATACATTTATATATATACGATTTACGATTTCGAGATTTACGATATAGGAAATAGCTTTAAATAACTGTAAATCTCGGGATCGGGGATCGGTGTGCTCTCATTATGTTTGAAAGGTGCACGGCTTTAAGGTAAGGGAGGATCTTAAGCCTAGGTACGAGTAGTAAATGAAGAAAAAATCAAAAAAAATTATATACTTTTATAATCTCAATTTCTCTTATGGTGGTGGGGGGAGGGGTAAGTGTGGGATGGCGGGGTTGTTTGTCTGTGGATCTTTTGGGGTTTGTCGTTCGTCCGTATTGGCATTTCATCGAGCTTGTCCGTAGAAACTAGACTTATAATTAAATATTTTACAACTTGCTGGACTCAAATACAACAGTAGAAAATGTTGATGCTTATTTGAACTAATTACGATATGGAAATATAGATTTAAACAATTGGTTGGCAGTTAACGAAACAAATGTGAGTGTGTCTTTGTTTGTTTGTGAGAGTTCTAAACGGGTCAACTTGTTTTTGAATAAATTAGAAAGTGGGGGAAACTGGTATGCATGATTTTATGTGGGGATATGGTGGTCCAGGGGCAATTGGTGTGTGTGTGGGGGGGAGCAGTGCAAAAGTTGGCTAAATTAAAAATAGTTCAACTAAATAAAACGTGGGCAACAGTTGAGCTGTCACTTGTTAGATTCCGCATCATTTTTATCATCATTATAAATTTTGATCATCTTCATCATCTGCTTGTTGTACACTTGTTTTGCGTTTTTAGAAACGCCTGAGAAGCAAAGGCTTGCTGCGATCAGCAAACGCTTGGTTAATCCATTTAACGTCGGGCTTGGAGAAGCGCACAGATTGATTCTCGCCGCAATTGGACTCGGCACTGTAGATACCCTTTAGCTTGACATTAGAACCACTGCCGCAGGCAAGCGCGCTGCCCACATCAAACTCACAGGCATCAAATTTGGTGGCACTGCAGACACCGGTGCCATCAGCACCACAATTGCTGCGCGCCTGCGTCGAGGTGTCTGTCACATGCATAATGGCACCTTCCTCATGAACTGTAGAAATAAAGCAATAAATCAATTGATTAAAAATTAATTATTTAATTATTTATGAAGTTTGAATTTTAAACTTACTTGAAAGTGCCTGTTTGCCCCAGCCGGTTGTCACACAGCGCTCGGATGCGCCAGGATCCTCGTCGCTGATGCAGATGGGTTGAATGTGTGTGGCGAACTCGAAACGTTTATCCAAGCGAATGATGGCCATGTCATTGGAGTTGCTTGACGGATCGTATGAGGGATGAACATCGATGCTCTTGGCTCCAGACAGCTGGAATGGCAATGGCTCGTTGGTGCTGCCCAGTTCCCATTCTCCGGCCTTGATGCGCACATCATTAACGGGCACGCTGTAAATGGGAATAAAAGCAATCTCTAGCAAAGTTCTTGGGTGTACTGGGAATCTTAAACTCACCCTTGGACACAGCTAGCTGAGGTCAGCACAAACTCATCACCAATAATGGCACCACCGCAAAGCAATGACTTGGATGACTCACGCAGAACCATAGCTTGCCATGGGATCTCAGCAAAGTTGGCATCAATGTCCTTTACACCCGTGGGCTTGGTGCTGTCAAAGATCAGAGAAGATGGCTTTAAGCAATGTCTACAAAAAGGGATTATCTAGAGTTGCTTACCGCTTGTTACGTGTGGCACAGACGCCAGCAAGATTGACGGGCCATGGATCAACGTAGTTGGGATCGCGACAACACTTGCCAGGAGCACCATTCTCTGGGATCAGGCAATCGGTGAGGGGTACACGGAAGGCAGCCTCCATGGGAGTCAGCTGCAGAGGAGTCTCACTCAGCACTCCAATGGCATTGCAATAATTCTCCGGAGTGCAGACGAGTGCGGAAGCGCATTTGGCAAAATGTTTGGGCAAGTCAGCGGGTTTCTGTGAGGGGAAGATCTGGGGAGAAAGCTGATCCTCGCCACGGTAGATGGGCTTCTCATTGGATGGCTGTGGCACACGGTCGGGCTCGTAACGTGGTGGTTGTGTGGGGCGTGTTTCACGGTGGGGAATCTCGTTGGAGGACACAGGAGGCAGATACTCGTTGGTGGGGCGACGTGTAGGCTGCGTGGGCTGTGGGCGGTAGGCGGGTTGAGTGGGAGCTGGTTGTGTGGGCTGTGGTCGGTAGGGTGGCTGTGTCGTCTGTTGCCGTGGTGGCAATGTGGCGCGAGTTTGCGTCGGTTGTGGTTGGTAAATGGGACGACGTGTGGTTTGTGGTGGCAAATACTCATTCACGGGACGACGAGTGGTTGTCGGGGGCAAGTATTCATTGGTTGGACGTGGTGCTGGTGCTGTCGTTGGCTGTGGACGATAGGCGGGCTGGGTGGTGCGCACAGCTGGCACTGTGGGGTTGGTAGGCAGCGGGAAGGTCTTTTCGGGCAGATTGAAAATATAACCATCCTCGGTCAAAGTTGTCGATGGCATGCGGCAACAAACTTCAGGTGCATAACAACGATTCGACTGTAAAAGAAAACAAGAGAAGAGATTGAAAATTTAGTCAATATTGCAACGAATCGATTTTGCACACAAATTAACACCACTGCACCATTCAAGCAGCAAAGCTAAAGTCGTGTTTCTGCTGTTAAAGTCCATGAGGTAGCGTCTCAAATTACTCAGCGAGGCGACTTTGCAACCACTTGACTTGGGGCATGCTACCTGATCATTAAAGTGGCCCATGTGGCCTGTCAATTGTTGCTGTAGCTGTTGTTGTTCTTGTAGTGCAGTTGCACTCTTCTTTTTCTACTTATTTTTTTAGTTTTCGAGCATTTATTGCAGTTTCATGCTGCAATCTTACAGTGGCCGCCTTTCCAAGTATTGCCAAGTTTGTCGCTACAGTCTTTTGTTTAATGGCAACACCTCCACACACACACAAACACAAACACACTCTCAATCTGTCTATTAATTTGCCCATTTATATGCTAAAATATCTCTTCACAATTATGACAAACGGAAAACATTTCAACAAACTCTGTGGGTGCGTGACAAAACAGAAAAACAAAAAATAAATGATGACTAAATAAATTGTCGAAAATCATTTAAGAAAATTCGAAAAGCTGAATAAATAATGTCTAGACACATTAATAAAATTAATATAAATATATATTTATATACATATTTGAATATATATGCGCACTAACAGGTTTATTCAGCGGGCAATTAGTCAGTTTCCAAATCAAAGTGCCGCTATAACTAAATTATAGATATTAATTAGCAAACACAATAAAAATACAGAATAGAAATCTAGCTGTTTACGAAACTTAACATTTGTCTATGTTTGCTTATGAAATTAAAGTTGTGGGACCTGTAAAGTTGCCAATCTAACGGATTTCCACACTTTTAAATTTTTTAAATTTTTGAATAATTAGTAATTTGAATTTGTGACAATTAAAAATAATCTTTTTCATTCAGTTTAAATCAGTTAGATTTGAATGCGGAATGTCCTTTTGATCATTATTGAATATTCTTATTGATTCAGTATTTAAAAATAGTTTATTCGAATTTTTTTCCAAAATTAAAATGAATGTTTTTTTCAAATCATAAACCACTTAAGCTTTTAGTTCATTTGTATTTAAAAACTCTTCGACTTCTATCTGATTTCGTATCTCGCTAAGTAAGACCTCTAAGAGATTTAATTTATCTAAAATTTTTATCTGTGTTTCTTTTTTTTTGGGAATTTGCAGCATGTAATTTAGTTGTTTCTTGCAATTGCGTTGCAGTTGCATTTACATTTGCATATGAGCAATAAAGTTTTTAGAATCTGAATGCTTACGCAATCGTAATGTTTACACAGCCACAGCAGACACCCACTACAAAAGAATTAAGAATTGCAGAAATAAATTGAAAAACGAAGAGAGAAATAAAAAAAATAAAAAAAATACACACAAATTGAAACCGATCCCAGGCGGTGGCAGAGCTCTTCACACGGCCGAGTTGTCAACGAGCGCGACCTTCTGTTTTATTGTTTCGCGCAATTTGTAACTCATAATTCAAGAGGCAGACGACAGACAGCAGCTGCTACTGCGGGGCGTGTTGTGTGAGCGATGGGAAACATACAACAACAACAGCAACAAAAGCAGCAACAAAAACAGCAACAAATAATGTGCACATTTGTCAAAAATTAAGCGTAAAGCGAATGCGACATCAGTCGAGATTTGCGACTTGACAAATTAATAATTATAATTAAATGGCGAATGCGCTTCCGTTCCAAGGCAACAACAACAAGAGTAACAACAGCAGTTGTCCTTCCGAGCAGTTTCCCTTAATTTCTTATCATTATCATTAGCCTGACCCTCTGGCATAATTTCCATCAATTAAGCGCTAATCAAATGTTATCTTAATGTAGCATCACTCACTGACCATTGATCGAGAGACGCACGCATTAAATTTTATGTAATACATGTTATCATTAAGTCTGCCAACTGGTATACATTTTTTTTTTTAATACTTTTGTTGTTGATCAATGACAAGTTGCAGGCAGCCCTCCACCTGATATTACCTGTCTCGCTCTCTGTCTTGCTTATGATCAATCATTTTGCAGCAGCGAGATAAAAACAGCGACAACAACAACTACACTTCACTACAACTACAACAACAGCAACTACTTGTACAGGCGACAGCTAAAATATGTAATCGCCACAGCAACAACAATAACAACAACAACAATGACTCCAAAATGCTTTTAATAAATTTCGTTGGCCATACAACTTGTTCGGTGTTCGTTGTTGTTCTACGTTGTTGTTGTTGTTGTTGTCTGTTGTATGCTGCAATTTGTTAATAATGTTGCAATTACAATAAGTATATGAAATTTTATGAAATTTATTTTAATGTCATTGCTAAGCGACAAGCAGCCAAAAAAAACAAATGACTTAGGCAACGAACTGACCAAGCAATGTTAGCCAAGTTGAATCTTAAACTCAAATGACACCAGCCTAAAGCCAAACTTAAGCATAATTTTCATGAGATTAGGCAACAGTATTCAATGTGCTACAAGTGTTGAACTAAGCTGTGAAAAAAATGAAAAAACGACAAGCTGAAACTTTTAACAACGCGTGGTTTTAAATTTAGATTAAGCCAGTTCAATCAAATTCTTGGAGTTAGCTTTTCCTGAAAGCTTTTGTTTCCATTTAAGTGCTGAAGTGCTCAAAAAACAAAATTCATACAATTTCAGATCTCGTCTATACAATAAAACTTAAATTCTTAATCCTAAGCTTTTCAATGCTTTCACTTCTCCTGCCTTTTGATTGCTGAAAAGATATAAGCTGCTGATGAAGCTTAGATTAATCTCAGCTTTCACGACTTGTATAATTTCAGGCCGATTCCAGTCATGTAATTTGGAACTGAAGCCTTGCCGTTAACTTTTTAACGAAAATGTCAAGTGATCAGCTTACACCTTAAGTTAAATTGAAATTTATGACACAAATGTTTCATAGGCAACACGAAATTGTTTTTTATGACAGCGTTAATGTGGCAAATACCACCAGGTATAAATTCCTGGCATCTTGTTGCAACTCCACTTGCTGTTGTTGCTGTTGTACTTTTTGGCTTTGACAATTTATGAGCCTATAAAAATAACAATTTTTGTTGATTCTTTTCGTAGCTGTTTTGTTTGGTTTTTTTCTTCTTCTTTTTTTGCTTCTTGCAAGATTTTTGGCCCGGCCCTGAAGTGCATTTGATGGCGCAAGTTTGTCGCTTAAGTCTTTTGTTTATGCAAGCATCTTCTTCTAACACATAAATAATGCAAGAAGTCTGTAAAATGTTTAATTTATCGCGCGAATAAATTCAACCAAATTGGATGCCTCAAAGAGCTATTAATTATGTGGCCAATGGACAACGCCAAAGTGTCATTAAAGACTCATATAAATTATGTCCAGGCGGGTGTCTGTGTTAACATATACATATACAAATGTACATGTGTATTTATCTGTAACAGAAATCATAGATAATCATATGCATGCATTGGCATTCCCACTCGATCAATAACAATATTAATATCGATAATAATAATTATGATCGAGCCAAAGCCAAAGACAACTGAAAGCAACAACAATAGGCTGAAGACAAAAACTGAATAAACATAAAAGCAACAACAAAAGGCAACAACAAATAAATGTTAAACGCTGTCAACGACTGGCAGACATTGTCTCTCTCTCTCTGTCTCTGGCTTTGTCTGTCTGTCGTCGACTATGACTACGACCTAGACCTTGGATGTTGTTATAGTCATTATCATTATCGTCATCATCATTATTATTAACATTATTATTGCCGTTGCTGTTGTCGTTGTTGTCTCTGCATGCATTCGACGATATGCTCTGTTTGCTGAGTTAGCCTTTTGTTTTTGTTTTGTTTCTTCTGTTGTTTTGTCTTACGGTTTTCATCTTTGTTTTTTTTTTGGCTCTTCAAGCTGTCAGTTAGCTGACTGTCCAGTAAAAGCCTAAATAACGCAACATTAACAGCTGGTAACAAAAAAAAAGAAGAAAAAAACATAACAACAGCCTAATGCATGTCAAGTGGTATGCTAGGTCAGGCTGCTGCTTAATGGATATGATTTGCGCAGATTTCATTATGAACGCGGTTTCCTATTACTGTCAAGTCTTTCAGGCATTTTATTTTGATGCATGAGATTCCTCTTTATGGAACTGGAACTCTCTCATTAACCCAATTTTTGAAGTCTACTCTGTCAGCAATTTACTTCTAATTAATATTATTTTAGTAAAAGGCTACTTTTGAATTCTGAGTGCGTCATTTATTGTACACAAAGCAATTAAAATAATATTATCTGGATTATAACTTATAACTGGTTCTGGATTTACGACCAAGTGTAAGTAAAATTAATTAAACCAGATTGTAAAGAAGTTGAATTGAATTTCTAATCGATTTCAGTTACGAGATCTGTTTATCGGACCAAATAAACATTTCTTGGAAAAACTTGAAAAAGTTAAATGCACTTTTTGTTGAAAAAAAGACCAAGTATTTGGAGAGTCTATGATAATTTCCATGCATGCTTACTGCAATCTTTAAGCTACTTAAGGAGGTGCTGAAGCGGTTGTCTCTCACGCTCACTATAAACATCTTTTGGGGTTGCAATAAATTGCAGATACATAATTTAATATGTATAATGTCAATAAACAAGGTTTAAACAGAGCTTAAAAATTTGTCAAAGTTGCAAGTGTTAAACCGGCTTGAAGAAACATTTCGTTTTACATAAATTACATTCGAACTGGAACTAAAAGTCAACAACAAAATATACATATGCATATACAAAAAAAAAGTTAAGGAGATGAAGAAGAAGATGAAGAGAGTTGGACTTAAAATAAGTTGAGTTCACGCAATGTTCGGCATGTTACAAAATGTAAAACATGCAACATGCACAGCAGCTTAAATGATAAATGGCCATAATGAAAATATGCGCCATAATCATCAGCATAATTATACATATGGTTCATCATATACCCCTTGCATCCTGTTCCCCTCCCCATTAAGATGTTGCATCCATTAAGGTTGCAAGTGTTATCAATCAGCTTGGCAAATGCGGAGCTTAAGGTCAACGCGGTCAATAGCCGATATGAGAATAAACTGTGTGGCATGTGGCATGCGTTGGTATGTCTGCCGCATGTTAACATTAATTGATCAGATATGCGCATTACAAGCATCGAATCAGACTCAGATTCCGACTGAGAGTGGGAGAGAAAGAGCATTGGCCTAGGCCGCCTCTCCATGTGGCAGGCCAGCAATGCCCTACTTGCAGAACGCAACTTGGCAACTCTGGAGTGGCTGCAACGACCTTGCAACTTTGAATTTCTCGCATTTTTCACTGTTAAACTACTTAAGTTATTTTTGCCTCTTCGCACTCTTGTAAATTAGGGGGGAATACGTTGCCCCAACTGGTTCAACTCTACAGCTGCACTGCGGTGTTGTTTTAGTTACTGATTGTTGTTGTTGTTTTAGTTACTGATTGTTGTTGTTGTCGCTGGCTGTTGCTTGTTGTCCCCAGCGTGCATTTTGTAGCATGCCACGCAATTGGCGTCAATGCCTGCATAACTTAACGAGTTCGAGGCACTTTCTGGGTGCGTAATTGTCGCTGGCATTCCCTCTCCTCTCTGGCCCTTCGTCTACTTGCATCTCCCCCATTCCCCCTGTCTCTCTCTCTTTCTCTCTCTCTTGGCTGATGTGGCAAATTATGAGGTTGTGGCCCACCGAAATGAGTAGGGAAAAAATAAAAAGCTGAAAAGCAAAACATCAACTGAGTGAAACGATTTCAGTTTTAAGTGCGTGGCTGCAACTGTTGCTGCTGCCACAGACTGCAGTCTGCTGCAACATAATTCACTTGCTTTTTTTTTTTGCGTGCAACAGCAACAACAACAGCAACAACTGCTACGCAACTGACCCGTTTTGTTGGCCATTGCATGTAAACAAATTATGCAATTGCAATGCCAGCTCTGTCCTGTATCAAGTCTCATATGCCATCTCACTCTCTCCCTCTCTCTCCCATGCTCTCTCCACAGCTATAGACGTCTCTCTCATATTATTCTGGTAGGCCGTAATTTAACACTTTTTTGGCTTGAATGCATTTTATGCACATTACTCCGTAAGTTCAACTGCATTCCATTGCTTGATTGCCACTTGACGGCATCAAGTTCGTTGCCTGAGTCTTTCGTTTTGACATTGCCACTGACTCCCGGACTCTCAGGCTACAGTTCAAGCTCCTACTCTAGCAATGTCATTGCAATAAGTGAGTAAACCAGATACTGTTGCACTGTATGTTAATCACATGCTTGAGGCAACAACAATTTTGTTGCTTATTTTAAGCTGAAAAATTCATACAGTTTCTGAAATTTGGAAACCAAAACGCTACAGGATAAATAAATAAATATATATTAAATTTATTTACATATTTTATATAAGCTTTTAATTTATATGCATAAGGAAATATTAAAAGAGTTTTTCTAACGAATTGGAATCCTGGATTATAGCATTTCAAATGTGTATTAAAAAAGATTAATTTTAAGATGTTCCTTGTTTTTTTCTTCATTTACCTTTTAATACTAAACTGAGTGGAAAACTTTCAGATTTGGAACATTGCAAAAGATTTTATTTAAAAAATGTATTAACATTAACCCCTCCAAAGGACAAATAAAAAAAGTAGCTAAATATCCTACCAACAGAATTCTGTTAACATATTAAGCTAACAGCTGCTCTGGAATGTTATAACTGAACAAGAAAACCGGAACAAGAAGCTGTCGCTGTGGGAGATTTCAAATGCCACACCTTGTAATTCCCACACATCGTTGACTCATATCTAATCAAATTCTATTTGATGTCATGTCAAATCAGATTTCAATCTCAGTTTACAAACGCAAACAATTCGTCATTCTCAGCAGAAGAAGAAGAAGTAGAAAAAAAAACAGATCGAAACTTGAGTGCAATTTGCATCAACTTACAGTAACAACAACAATAGAATATTTTTGCCTCAAAATGTAAACTAATTGTGTGCTAATAAGCCGCATCTCTAGTTGCCGCTGTATCTTGTAGGCTTGTTTTGTTTTGTTGTTTCTTTATTTTTTTTTTTTTGAGCTGCTACTGCTTGTGAAATGTGCAACGATTGCCGTAGATACTCGTAGATCTGTGGAACGCTTTGTTTTCGGGGCATCTCTCATCATTGGCACATCAAAATGCGATTTTATGCAGTTAGTTTGTTTGTTTTGTTTCTTGTTTTTCTAATGGTTTTTCCTTGAGACTCAAGACTCTTTGATACGCTAATGATTATTTCTTTCTTTAAGCTGCTTTTGTGGTGTGCGTGTGTGTGTTTCACAACTTGAGCCAATTAAACGGTTTGGTCTTGACAAATTGTTTGTCTTTTTTTTTCACAACTTACCCCCTGCTTTTTGACGTAGTTGATGGCGCTGATTTCGCCATTGCGACAATCTTGTGGTGCCACACAATCGGAATCACGTGGACAGGTGGCAAATGGGACAGGTGTGGTTGTTGTTGTGGTTCTTCTAGTTGTTGTCGTCGTTGGTGATGGACGATAGGTGCAGCAAACGTTCGATTCCGGATTGCAGTTCTGCAAGTAAATAAGAAAACAAATTAGAAATTTAATAAAAACTCTGAAAAACTTTGTTTTTGTTAAAAAAAATTAGTTTTGGTTTTCTATTATAATGTAATAATATCAATTTATTTTTAAATTCCACTTTTTTGTCGATTGTATTTAGTTGAAGTTCAGTAAAATAAACAAATGACTGTGGCAACAAACTTGACACATAGAGAGATCACTTTCTTGAAAACATTCAAGCTTCGCTTGCAATCCAAGCATCTTCTTCTATTATCCTTTGTATCTAGTTTGGTTTTTAACCTGACAAATACAAATGACTGCAGCAACGAACTTGACAAATGAGATAGAGTTTGTTGCAAAGCTTACTCACACTGTCCAGTTGCCTTGTCGCATAATCAATCAATGTGTTTTAGTAGCCACGTACTTGACCAACACTGTTAGCCATAAAGTTGCCACTCGTTGGCATCGGCATTAATTAAGCGGCCTAAACGATCGTTGACGTTGTTGCCACAACAGTTGCCATTGTTGCTGTTGTTGTCAACAAGTGCTGCCGCCTCTGGCTAAAGGTCAGCAAAGCGGCCATTGAAGTTGCATAAATGATGTGTTAAAATAATGTCCATACATGCCGCAAGTCTCTTTTACTTCTACTTCTTGTTCTTCTTTTTCTTTATCTTAATTTTCATAGTTTTATTTCTTTTTGTGGCATTGCAACTTGGCTGCATTCGCATTGAACTTTACCGCCTTCATTCAACGGTTTTACGATGTTCTAATGGAACCTTCGCAAACGCCTCTGCTAACTAATTTGCTTGCCATTTTCGTTCAGCTGAACAATTGCAAATTAATAATGATAATAATAATGATGTTATCTTGGCATCGGTTCAAAAGTTCAAGTATGGCCAAGGTGTTCTTCACAGTAGCCAAAGGCGGGCTAAGATGTCTATGCAAATCAATTAACTTGGCCGTGCGACTTTTAAATGCAGCCTAATCATGGCTAAGACCATCGATTAAGCCATTAATCTTAATTGAGCTTATTTCCTAGGCCGAAGAAGCAAACCAGTTCACACTCTTCTCTAATATGTGTCTCTATACTATATTCTATATATCAAGAATATCAATCAAGCAGCTTATTTGTCTATCTCTCTTCTTAAGCCAAATTGATGCTTAGCTAATTTATGTCCACATTTTACAGTCTCACCAAAAGACGCAAAAAACATTTTAAATTATATAAATCGAACTAATCGACCTTGGCTAATAAAAAATAAAAATAAAAATAATATTAAAAAATGCTGTTCAGTGGACACGCTCAAATGGTCAACGCATGGAAAACAAGAATTTCTTGTCAAGAACATTAGTTCTCGATAGTGTCTCGATAGGGCACATTTGCATGGTAACAATCAATCCGATTGGAGAACAACTTTATGATGAGTTATAAAATCAAATGACTGTAAAGCACTTTGTTATTTATTAGCTTGACATTAATTGAAAGTAAGTTGAAGTTCAGTTTATGCAAATTTAACCCGTTTACACTATATACAGACAATAGTACACACTATATTTTTGGCTTCTGTCGCTTGGGATATTTTAAACGTTTTCAGCTATTCATGATAAGTATTATCATAATAAGTGCGCACGTGCAAACACAATAAGTTCTAAGCAAAAGTTATTTAAACTATTCTCGTCAAACCGGATGAGAAACTGAGTTTGAGTTCTGGATATAAATTTTGATTTTGACGCACAGGTTGTTAAACCCTTAAACAAACGGAACATGCGATGTTCTAGACGTAAATCTCAATCTACGAAATAAGATAAAAATAAATAATGCTTAATAATAATCACAGCATTTGACATCATCGTGCTGAGAATTGTTTTGGTATTTGGTTTTGCTTTTTATTTATTTCATTTTAATTGCGAGTGTGCGCAATAATCTGACTGCTGCTGTTAAACAAATATTTGGCTGCTTGTTTGACTATTGATTTAAGAGCTTTGGCATGCCATGTGCTAACAATAATATTAACAATAATAATAATACGCGATAATGAGAAGAATTCGCAAAGAAGATCGTATAAATTCCAGTGGCCAAAATTGGATTGCGTTTAACATTTGACTGTGAATTTGTTAAGGAAATGCAAACAATTTTGTCCACTGTCTCTATTTGACTATGTCAAAGTCAAGTTAACACGGACAGCTGTTGTTGCTAGACAGTTGTTAGCTGGTTTACCCAATTTGGCCAACACAGCCACCGCTGAGTCAGAGCCAAACGAGACACCCACGCGACAAGTGTTTGTCTTATGATTGAGTTGACTCAGCAAATATTTAACCAAAACTACTAGTTACAGATACAGATACAAATATTTAGATACAGACATAATTTGATTGATTAACATTTAATTAATTTAATTGCTAATTGAAGCTCAGCTCAAATCATCTCGATAATCAATTAATTTAATTGATCAACAGCTTACCTCAGCTCAGCTCTTAAATACGTCTATTAATGCTCGTATTCTCACAATTTCCAGGTTCATTGCTCTAAGCCAACCACTTAAATTGGCCAACTTGTCTAGTTAAGCTGTCCATTTTGGCACGCACTAAATTAAGCCTTATTAGTTACGGCTCATCAACATCTACACAAATTTGGCTTCATCATTTTATATATTCTAAGTGTTCATTTGACTTGATTTATAAACTTTAAATATATATACTTTATTTAAAATTTTTGCTAATTGATTAAATATTGAATTAATTAATATTTACATTTAAAGCTCATCATAAAAAGCATTTAAAAGTTATTAAAGTCCATATAAGACCTGAAAATATTTTGAAGTGAACCGCATTTCTTTCCATTTACATTTTTAGAATTTTTTAAATTCTTTACTAGTTGAATTTCAAATATAATTCTCTAGTTCTCTCTACCCCTCCCACAATTAGTTTTTTAACTACAGCTTTTATCTGAGTTCATCATGTAATCTTCTAATCGCATTCCTAGGCTTCTTATTTGTGTTCGTAATTAATTTTGTCATTAATAAAATTACGTTAGTTGTTATTTTCGACTTGCCAAACTTGTCGCCGCTGGTCAATGGGTCAAATGTGCACTTGAGGCGAACGCTGCTTAAGCCGCTGCTGACGTCGACGTCGTTCGCAAACATATCGTCTTCAATAATTTTTAATTAAAAAACATAATTCAGTTGGTTTTGCAATGAAGGTGCAATATAAAATGCACATTTTATATGCACACACACACTCACACACATTGACAGGCTGTTTAAATAGCAGCAAGTTTGTTGCCTAAGTCTTTTGTTAGCTGCAAAAATAAGTTATCAAAGGCATGGCAATCAGCACAAAAGCTGATCTCTTGGCGCTTTTTGTGTCGAGTCAGGCTATGAGGAAGCAACTGAAAGGGACTCTTGACTGTTGCAGGTGCATCAATTGTGATGTTATTGTTGTTGTTATTTATGGGGCCATGACATATGCAAAAATTGGGCACAACAACTTTTGCGGTATTTACATAAATTTCTTTTCTTTGCGGCGCGGCAATTAAACATGAACTTCACTTTTTATTTTGGTAGTTACGAGTATTACGAAATGACCCCTTCTCCGACCCCCTCCCTCTTCCAAGACCCGATGACAAACCGGAAAATAACGGTAACTGTGCCAAACAACAACAAGAGCAACTGCAGAAATGCTGATCAGATCTGGCTAATCAAGCGCATTGCCATATTTTTAACATTATCCGGCCGTAGACAGGCTTTTAATATTGTGTTTTTTTTTTATTTATTTATTTTTTGTTGTTGCTGTTGTTGGGCTTTTGTCTGTTGTTGGTTGCCGGCAGCTTGTCAAGCGTCTGCCACAATTTACCCGTATATTTCATGAATGTCGGGTAAAACCAAGACAGACACAATCAATGCGCATTATGCAATTGACTAGCGTGTTCCCCCCTCTCCCTTCATGATCAACCACTTTGCTTACCTGAATCTTTGGCAGCTGCTGACTGTAGTAACCATTGATGCACTGATCCAGGCGCACACACTGCTGACCATTGCCGCACTTGAGCTGCTCCAACGGAGGCAGATATGTTGGCGCCTGGAATGGCGATGCCTGTCGACTGATCACCGCATGATGCAGGAACACATTCGATGCTGGATTCACTGAAAAATGCGTTTCGGGCTGCTCTTTGATCTCATTCTGATATTGACCATTGAGGAACATGTTCGAACTATAGCTGGCATTAACGGCACCTTGCATGCCCAGCAGCAGCAGCATTGCCGATGGCAGGATCAGGTTTCGAAACCGTGACATATTGTTAAATTTCTGTATTAAAAGAGTTTCTCCTCTGCAAAGAAAAGGATAAAAATTAGTTAAATAAATTATTTATTGATTTATTTAAAGATAACAATTAAATAGAATAGAATATTAACAAGTTCAAAATTGCATATCGAATGACATGTTCAAAAATAAAACTCTCTTTTTATGCTTAACAGAAATATGCGAAATCTGACTTTAATAAATATATCTAAAATTTTCTTAAAATACAAACTTTAATCCTAAAATTTTACAGGACTTTTCTTAGTTGACGTTGAAATACATATAAAACTAAAATAAATATACTTATAAGTTAATGACAATATAAAAAAATAGATTATCTATTCATACATTGTATTTAAACAATTTAGTTAATTAGCAGGAAGAGATCGAACTCGTCTCAGAATCTTCTAGATGATCAATTTAATTTATAGCTCTGACATTCCTAAATATTTTTCATTACTTAAAAATAGAACTATGAACTAGCTATTCCACATTTTAAATCTGAGACGTCTGTTGACTAAACTCTCAGCCGGCCGGCTATAACAACAGCTGGCAGTCAGACTTTGTTTGCTGCTGTCTGAAGTTTTTTGTTATTGGTCGTCATCAATGAAATGCAAAATATCGTGATGACATAATTTCGCAACAGGAACGTTCAAAATGCCATAAAAGTGCACGCGCCGGATACCCCAAAGATGATGATGAGGAGAGGCACCAAACAGCCTACACGCTGTGCTTGTAACTGAGTTGCTGGTGTTGTTGTTGCTGATGTTGTTATTGTTGCTGTTGCTGCTGCAGATCGCCTGCTATGGAGATTGCACTGAGCCGGCTCACGACAACAACAGCCACAACAACTTGGTTAACACAGCAAATGGCACTTGCCAAGTCGAAGTTGAGTCCAAGTCCAAGACAGACTGCCTGACTGGTCATTGGAAGTCTACTCGAAGTCTACTTGGAGTCTACTTTGTGTGTCTTCTATGAAATCTACTTTGGTTGTCTACTCGCCAGCCTTTTGGGCGCTTGTCTACAAGTTGTTTGCGCAAAGGAATTTCAGAAGTCCAACTTGTTTTGGCCAAACAGACTTCCGAAAACTTGCAAAAGATATGCCCAAGAAAGCTATATGTATAAGTTTATAAGTATATATATATATCTATATATATGTTAAATCACATTATTGTTGCCCCCTGCCAAGCGGCTGCTGTGCAATTTGTCAAAAGATTCTAAGTCAGATAAATTACAAAGCAGCAACTGCTGCTACTAAGAGTTGATGTATCTCTTGGAAGCGTCTATCTAACTGTCTGTCTGTCAGTCGGTCTGTCTCACTCTTTGTCTGTTTTGTCTATTCATGAAGGCATTGGCCAAGCTGTTTGGCCGCTTGGATTACGCAAAGAGGCGTCTGTGTCGTTTGGTTAGTTCTCAGCATCACATCTTGGTGGCAATTTCATAATTGATGGCAGCTGACAAGTTAGCGTCTAAATTGACAAACTTGATGTGATTGTGATTCATTTGCATAGCTGACACTCGCAGCTTCAATTTGTTTGGACAGGATGCCAGCAAAGAGTAGCTGAGTGCTGACAAGACCAGTTTAAACAAGTGATATGGCTAAATCCTGACTGCTGACTCAAAGACCAAGTATGTTAACTCTCTCGCAAATGAAAAGCAAAAGCTAAGCACGAAAATTTGCATTTTAAACATAAACAAGATGCTTATTTGAAAGATGTTAGAACTAAGCCAACATTTTCGATAGATGCGTGCGAAATGACTCAATGCTATAAATAACAGCATAGACATCAGGCTATAAGCAAATACCATATAGATTTATAGATATAGATATGGATATGGTTATATATAAATAAAAACAAATCACAATTTTGTTTGGTTTTACCACAACGAATCTTGTTGTTCATTTGCATAAAATATGTTATGCGATTTGTTTTTTTTTCTTTCTTTCTTTCGCTCATTAAAAGATTGTTGGGATTTTGCCGAGTTTCTAATACTTTCTCTATATCAGAATTGACGCTTTTTTCTCTCTCTCCTTTCGATCTCTGATTGATGCGCAGATTCATAATTGGATGGCATTGGGGAATTCTCTGGCCTCAGGCGGTATTGTCTCAAATGTCTCATTGACACACATTTCAATGCAAAGGGGGAGAGAATTGATGGACATGGCGTTTCGCTAATTCGAAACAAAAGACTTAGGCAACGAACTTGCAAGTCTTTTCTGTTTCTTTTTTTTTTTTTTGATTTCTGTATTTGTTTTAGTATTTATTTTTTTAAACTTTTTTTCGTACTTGGAACAACCAAATAAACTAACAGCGAATGCTAATGAAATGCAGTGAATTAATTCAGTGTGCTTTGTTTTGACTCTCGGACACGGACGCGGATGTTCTAATGGGTTTCAGTGGTTCCAGTAGTTCTAGTGCTGCCAGCCTGGACATATGCAAATTTCTAAACTGTGTGTGGAAAGTGTGGCTTCCGTCTGAACTTGTGTTTGGTTAGCTCTGAGAGCTGTTGAATTCTATGCCTGATTTTTCACATAAATTAAAACAGCAAATGTTTGTCTTCTATTTATATGTGGTTGGTGTTGTTGCTGCATGCAATTTTGCAACAACGGCGCAAAGTTCAGATCGCATCTCTAGCAAATAAATTTCATGTGAGTTAAACACAATGCACAGCCAAGACAGGCAGACAGACAGACAGACGGACAGTCGGACAGAGAGACAGAGGATAGGTAGGGACTGAGACTTTGTGGTAGCACAGGCAGCTGAATCAATCAAACCATCCATCAATCAATCAACCGCAAATGAATTTAATTTTCAACCACAAAACAAAAGTCACGGCACAATTTACGGTTCATTTCGGTTGCAATGACACTGTGAGCTGAGGCGACCTGGAGAGCCACATGTATGTAAATTTATGTGCACGAAATCCTTAAGAAATCTATATTATTGATAATTATACTAGTTATCCTTTATGCTTGGCACTTGTCACAACTTCACAAAAATGTATCACTAAGTCTTTAACTTAAAGTTCGTATTTTTTATATTTTTACAGATATTGTCTCTTGTTTAAAATTAGGTTATGGCTGATCACTCACTTAAATATTATTATTTGTATATAGTTTGTTTAAAACTCGCAAGAACTGAACGGAATGGTGAACGCACGTACAACTTCAATACTTCAATATGATTGTGAATATTTTTACCAAGTTCGTCGTTTTTATATGCGGCCCAGCAAACGTTCGGAAGCGCCAGCGTCGCCGTCAGCGTCGCAGCTTCTGAGTCGCAGCACCCAAGCAGCACAGTGGAAACACAATAGTTTAACGTTGGCGTCGAAGAAGTTGTAAGATGCGAACAAGTGGAATTAAGCAGAAGACGGCAATACCAGCAGCAGCCAGTGTGGCCATCTTAGCTACTTTATAGCTATTTAGCACTTTTTAAATTGAAAAAGGCTAGACAGCTAAAAGAGATGCTGTTAGCGACAGATCTAGATAATTTAATATTTGATTTATAGTTCTTTCAGAAAATATGTGGCGAATAATTTTCTAGTTCAAGAGTAAACTTGATTAGCCTTATCATTTTAATGCTAAATTTAATAAGTGAAAAATTAAAATGCATCAATTAAATTAATAATCGTTTCAATAAAATACAATTTTGAAATTAACAACAAACACATTATGACTAGCACATTAAATAAAAGGAAACTCAATTAACAGAAAGTAAACAAAATACTTCCATTTCAAATGGTATAGATTTTTTTCAGTAATACTAATAATAATGTCTGAGGGTAAAAATGCGGAATATTTTGTAATAACTATTCAGATTTGTTTTTGAATTTACGTACTATAATTGGACTTTTAAATAGTAGACTGTGTTTTTTTCAACTTCAACTTCATTTGATTATTGCTGAAATCAAATAACCAATCCTATCATGCATGATCTTGTTTAATTTTCTCTTCTTAAATCTTAAATAAATAAGAATTATTTATTTCTAATAGATTTAATTTGAATTTTTTTTAGCAATTCTTTTTTGGCAACACTAGCAGATGCTACTTACTCTGCTGACGCCAACGCCGCTGCGCTTGCTCACTTTCGTTGGCAGAGCGCTCTCAGAGAGAGATCGAGTGAGGGAGAAACCGCGAGAGCAATATCTTGACGAGTGGCAACGCTGGCTGGCAGTGCGGGCGTACAAGCTCAGCAGAGCAGAGCTAAGTGGAGAGAGAGGGGAACGCTTCTTGGGCTTTTTAGTACAGCTATTCTGAAAGTCTTTCCGCTTTGTTGTTGCTTCTTTTTATTGTTGTTGTTTTTTGTTTATATTTGTTAGTGTATTCTTTGAGCTATTTTGCATTTTAAGCGTTGTTTGGATTGAATTTTAAGACCAGCAGCTAATTGATTTTTTTCAGCTGGAAGAATTAGGCAAATATTTTATTATGATTATTCACATTCTATACGGTAATTCAATTTAATGAAACAGGCAATTTGTCAAAGACAAAATCATTTTTTGCACAGAGAGCCCGCAGTTTCCTTTAGAGTTTTTTATTATTATTATTTTATTTTTTATACACGCAAAAATTGTTGCTGGGAAACAATTAAATTCCAACGCATTAAAGGCTAGCAATTAATGCCGCTAACAAAATCCGGGTAGATGTTCTAACCGAAAACGTCACAGACAACGCAAAGTCATTGCCACATTTGCTTATAGACATGGCTGATTCATAGACAAACATTGGACAGCAGTGGTTGATGGTTTTCGTCAAGATGCGAATACTCTAAACAAGATAAACAAAACAATTAATTAACAAATAACAACATTTAATATTGATAAGTCCCAGGCAAAAGAGACCCCCAACAACAGACCCTCAACAAAAACAAAAAAGCTCAAAACAAATTCAACCACATAAAACAAAATCAAGTCAAGACCTGGTTTAACATCACGAGCCATGGAGAAATTAAGCTACCAACTTTGAATTATTGTTAACCATGTGGTATCAACTGTAACCCTAACATAAAAATACATTTTGTGTTGCAACAAAACTTTAATACAATTTGTTTTCGAAAAATTCGTAACACTTTAAGGCCTTGCTAATTATAAAGTGGGGTTTTTGCAAAGCCAACCTGAGATGAGTATCCGATATGAAGCTTGCTTGCTACGGTTATCACTTGTTAACAATTAATGACTAATTAATGACAAACTAATGCGGTCGATTGGTATTTATAGAGCGTTCTGCTTCATTTTGTTAAACCAGGTCAAGGTAGCATCCAATTTTCGCACTTTCTGCAATTCACTTGATCATGTGTGGGAGCCACTGATCATAAGTACAATATCTATTGATAATGCCAACAGCATCCAAAAGTTTTAGCAATTCCCCTTCACTCAACTGCAAGTCATAGTAATGGCTTATCATTTGATTGTTGAATACTTGGAAATTTTCATAGTCTTTTTTCTTTTTTTCGGGATTGCAACAAACTTTGATCGAGTTTTCTATTGTCTGACGTTGCGGTTTGTTTTTATTGGGTCATTCGAAAGACCTGAGGCCTGAGCCGCCCTAACGCTACTGATGAAAGCAATATATACATAATATATAGGTATTATTGAGCAATTACTTGGAGCGTCGGGTCAATAGCAGGCTGATTCGCAAATCAAATGCACATTATAATTAACGCATTTGAGTCTTTCTTATGTGGTTCAAACATTCGAATTGGGTTATTATTATTTATAGATTCGAACAATTCGAATTGAATTCACAGAGTGAGAGTGAATAAGGGAGCAGTACTCAGACCCTTGGGCATCTTCTATTCCGTATTATTATAATGTTTAGCATGTCATAACATGTTATTGAGGTATATATAAATATTTATTAGAGTATCATCGCCTTATACAGGTTTTGCGGCATTTTTATTTTGACCAAAATATAAGCTAGAAATTCCTGATATAAAAAAATATTGATTTAAATAATACACTCAATAATTCGCAGAGCTGTGAAAAT
The DNA here is from genome assembly GCA_035044365.1 of Drosophila neotestacea. Lineage (NCBI taxonomy): Eukaryota > Metazoa > Arthropoda > Insecta > Diptera > Drosophilidae > Drosophila > Drosophila neotestacea. The sequence goes on from JAWNMD010000270.1 coordinate 1,337,341, forward strand.
GACGGCAACATGTTTGTTTGAATTATAGATCTTACTACAAGATTTACCCAGTAATTATATACTCAATTGGCTCGCGAATTAAAACAAAACATTCTTATACATCTTTCTTTAATGCATATGTTTTGGTTGAGTCTATCAAATGTGCTTTAGCTGACCCAAGATTAAGATACATATATGGACCCTAGAATCAGAACAAGTTATTTGCCTCTTACCGGTTTTGGGCATTTAACTAACTAAATTAATGCTAGAAATTCCAGAAATAAAATAAAATACGTATTTAAATAAAAAATAATCTTAAATTGATATGAAATATAAACAAGTTTGGTTTAAATTATGTAAGATTAAAACATATTTTCTAGTTATACATATAAATACTTATAATATTCTAGCTGAAAGTTATCGATACACAATATCCGCTCTGCTCAACTTAGAAATAGTTAAAGTCTTAATCTTTAAGATTTCACTAGCAAATTTCACAACTCACTATGAATCATATTCATTTATTATAATTTAGCAAGAAGTATAACAATATCTTTCGGGTTATTGAACCATCTATAACAAAAACCTAGGTCATTTGGATTTTTTTCTTGATGATTTGATGTTTAAGAATGCATGGAGGTCGGGGGTTTACTCATGTGTCTTTCCGCTGCATTGATTATGAGTTTGGCTTTAACATTTATGATACACATATTTTTTTTAGAGTGAATCAGCATTAGTTATAATTATAGTTGATGTCAGTCTCCTTTCACTTGATCTAGACATCAAGATATGATAAGATTGATTGACCGTTAGATGATATGATAAACTGTTCGTATTAGAATCCTGTTCTTAAGCAACAGCCAATGACAAAAGAATAATTAATAAAGCTTAGACAGGAGCTCAATAATGATAATACGCTTTATAACAATAAAGAATACTTATATTTGTGGTGTCGAATTCTTAATACTCTGGCAGATATGATCTCTCATTTTCTTGGCTTGATATTATATATATTAACTTTAAGGCTACAGTAATTCTAAATATAATAACCGAATAGAGAAGAAACTACTTGAGATACAGTGAAAAGATAGACAAATTTGTTTGCCCAAATTTGATTAGGAAACATTTAAAAATTTGACAGTTTGCTTAAAATTCTTTTACTTAAAAGCCAAATGTGGGTGATGACAACAAAACTAGATAGCTAAATAGCCAATAACAATATAAAATCAAATTTGATCTTTACCGGCAGTTTTATGACAAACGGAACTAAAGTCTTTGACATTGTCAGAACTATTTTGTTGCCAGCGGAATTTTTTCGTATTTTGCTTATTTTGTTTCACATTTTGAATTTGTTGTCGAAAATGTTAGATAATTAAATTACATTTTTGGCTTAAATTAATTAGAATACGTGACTTCTTCATTGAATTAAGCAAATACCAAAAGGCAACAGCGGAAAAATTGAAAATGTCTGCGTGTGGTTGTGGTTGTGTTTGTGGTGCCAAAATGCCCATTAAATCTATAAAAAGTTGTAAATGGATTCTTAAAACATGCTCAGATCAAGTTCCAATGCGACTTTATTAATCAGCCAAGCTGACAAATGTCTTTAAGCTACCGTATGCGCACAAGACAGGCTACCAAAAATAAAACCAAGAACATACATTAAGAATGACACTGAACGACAGAGTCACAATACGACTACAAGATACTCAGCTATGTTTAAGAAGCGAAGCCTATTAATTTAATGTAACGCTATACTAATTTTATGAATTGTCAATAGAAGATCGATTAAGTCAAATCGATGCCATATTTAATTTCAGTGAAAAGAAAAGAATAATCCGCACGATATTAATACAATTGAATTAGTGCGGAAATTTAAATGAAAAACCAACCAAAAATGATCCAAAAACCAATTTGATTTAATTTTAGAAGTTTAAGATAAGTGTAAGTCTACAAGACAGGTTGAACTAAGTCTCCTATTTAAAAGTTTCACATTATAGTGTATTTCAGTCCTTTTAAATGTGAGTATACCCTGTAATCCCATAGATATCATTACAGTGTGTGCAAACCCAATGAACCAAATCGTGCAAATTGTTTTGACTGCACCCCGTGGTGTGATGGCCCCAGTCGTAAAAGCGGATATGCATATGATTATTGGGCCCCATAGAGATAATGACTGGGGCCATAGATTCTATAGGTTATGGGTCTCGTGCCACTAAGCTGACGTAATTGAGCGCTGTCGTCGCATCGTCAAAGGCTCACTAAAAGGCGTTGTGATTAGCATAAGTTCAGCATAATCAAGTCGTTGAAATTTTTTTGATTTTTTTGATTTGCTGTGCGAGAACTAGAACCATTTAAGAATTTTTCCCCAAGCCAAATTGAACTGGTTTGTGTCGGCAATCTCGATATCATTTTATCGCACTAAATCAAGGCGCAACAAATTTGTTTTAATAGCCAGCTGACCCACAGACAAAATTTTATTGGACTGCAGAGGAAGAGATACTCCAAGTGGAGACAGAGAGAGAGAGAGGGAGAGGGAGAGAACATGAATTGGAAGTTATGATGAATGCGATGCCTTTTTTTTACCCATTTGCCAGTCATCTCGTTGCGTAGTTCCGCCAGCAAACAAAATGTGTAATCATACACGTAGCTCTTTGGGCCATAATTATATGGGTCTAAACAACATTTTGTAACACGCTCGCAACGCAGAGCAATTTCTTCTATTTTGTCGGCTTCAGTTTCATCAGGTTTGTTCGCGTCAACAAACGGCCTTGAAATCTTCACATTGTTGTGGATGCTTCTCAGGTCTTACGACTTGACCACAGTCAAGGTCACATCGGACCATAAGAATGTCGCTGCAAGAGAAATCCCCAAGAGTGCAACTTTAATTAGTTTACTACTTCGGTTCTTTTCTATTCTGTTGCGGCTTGTGGCATGTGGAATGCGGCAAGTCAAGTCTATTTATAGAAATCCCACAACAATAAAAATAATATCAACAATCTTCAGTCTATCCTATTTTTCTGCTCTGACTTCATTGTGAAAGTCCCAATTAATGAAAAATGTACTTTTTTAATGATCCCCATTAAGTTTATATGCCTTTTTCGGTCTGTTGACTTCACAATGTTCTCTTTCTCTTCTTAAAGTGACAAACAAACGTGTTTTTCAAAATTCAAATCAGAATCAAAAGATCGCTCATTGCTCATCGATTATGTTTGAATATTTATGACAAATTGTACCTTTGATATTATATATTTGATAATTGATATTTATTATATGTATATACGAATGCATTTGGTATTTCCGATATGGTAAAATAATATTTGGCATAATCAAAAACAATTAATTCAATCAGAACAATAGCAATTCGAATACTTCACTCAATATTCGATTGATTCAATTGATTAATGTTTAAACTCAGACTCAAACTCGGTATGCAGCCTTTAACACGTGTCTCTGAAACTGATCCTAAGTTAGATTTTTGTATATACCATCTATAGCTATAGTTAATATTTTATTTTCATATTTTGCTCATAACAATTTGCTTAATATGCAAAAATCATAATGGCCGCATATCAATCAATGGCTTGAAATACTCGTTAAATAACAATGGACAATTTTGCACAGTAGCTCGCGAGTTTTAATCTCATCAGGCATGCGCATAAAATGTCCATTTACTCAATGATTTCAATGAGATTATTGCGATTATAAAAAAAAGGAACAGCAAAAGACAAGTAAAAATGAAAAAATAACTTAAAATACATCCAAAATCAGCGGTTAAACTAAATGCAGCTGGGACAAAACAGACTGTGGAATGCTCTTTTGGAGGAGGAAATTAAAAAAAAATTTAAATATATGTACATATAACACAGATAATAAAGAAAGAAGATAGGTATACCTAAGCATGGATAAAGATATTCATTTATAAAATTAGCTATTACCAATCAAAACTTCCACTTCAATATATCAAACTTTGCAAGTGCGCTATTAAAACTAATATACCCCCGCTGAGAGCTTGTAATCAAAACGAGTGCCAATCGATAAAAATCAAATACAAATTATTGAAGCAAAGATTGAATGAAGCTAACAACATTTGGCCACAAGGCTGCACACATTGCAACGAAATAGTGGAATAAAAAAAGATAAAGAAGAAGTAGTAGAAGAAGAATGAATTTAATATTTGATAAACACAACAAATAATGTTAAGTTGTGAAAAATTGACAGGCAACTGGCAGTCAGACAGTCAGACAGCTAAACAGTGAGGCAAGAAGTTAAAGTCAGAGACTGCAAATTCAGCTGTCACTTGTTGCATTTTTTCTGATTACTCTGACAAATAACAAATAACCGTTAATATGCAGCATTAACATAGGTCAGGCATGTCCACTTGGTGTGAATGGTGAATCATTATTCAATCTGCCAAGACAAAGCCTTGGATCAAAATGCCATTCGAATGGGGCGTATGGACCGACTTGGCCAGGCCCTCATACAAACATTTGCAACTAAACAAAATTAATTAATAAGAATATTTCATATAAAATCTTCCATTTTAGTTATTAACGATATAAATTTGATGAATCTGTCAATAATTAAAGTTAACTTAAACCAATATTAACTGATAAATGCACAGATATTGTGTAGCTGCCAAAGAGGCTGTCAAATTGAATTATATTAATATACACAAATTTTGAAATGATTTAGCGATTTTTAATTGAAATTATAAATTAATTTTAAAATATCATCACAGAAATTAAAGCCATCCAAAACCCAAATAGAAACCATTTATTTGATTTAGTTTTATCTAACTAACAATTCACATATACAGTTTTAATAAATATTCTTTTATTAATAAATTTTTATTTCATTTCAGTTTGTATTTATTTAATAGTAAAAACAAAAACTCAGAGAACAAATTGATGATTAAAGCCGAAAGCATAAATTAAATACAGTTGTTAGCTATTTTTCCTTTTGACCAACAGCCTTCGTTATTTCTTCTGTTTTTATTTAATTTTTAATTAAAATGCTGTGCGCACCACACGACGTATGCGCAATTTTGAATAGTTAAGCAATTGCAGAGAGCAATTTATAAGATTTTTAATTGAGTTCGAGCTGCATTTCGAAGCCTTTCAACTGACACTATGTGGCACTTATAAATGTGCCGCCTTTTTGCGTGGCCAAGTGATAGACGAGTTTTGTATGCAATTTTCATGACAATTGCAAAAAGACTACGAGTTGAAATCACATTCAGATTCAAATTAGCCGTAATTAATTATCGCTTGGAAGCAGGAATATTTAGTCAAAACAAGACATTGTCACTTAATGTGCGCTCATCAATAAACATTTTTGCGGCAAAAGGAGCTGATAGATAGAACTTTGAAATACCCACACACACCATATCTTTAAGCCAAGTTCCATGTTCTATGTGGTCAAAAGTAGACAAACCCGCTGCACAATGGCTTAAAAACACTTGGGCAGACAGCTGAATTAATGAGCATGTCTGAGAAAATAAAAGATGTTGCCTGTTCTGGCGACAAAAACAATAAACAAAAGTAAAAGTTTGCCTTCCAACTAGTTTCTATAGATTAAGAACTTTGAAGAGAACTTAAAGAGAAAATACCCCTTAAGTATTATTGGTCAGTTATGTATCTGTATGAAATATTGACAAAGAATTTATTAAAAGTTATGTTAAATCAATAATAAGTTTATGAATTGTGTAAAATACAATCTTGAGAGTGTTGGAATCAATATCTTATTAATTATTTAATTTATTAAAATTAAACCTTAATTTAACTCTGTTTTTTCTGTATACCCCATTTCACTCATAATTTGACTACAGGGTGTGCTTAATCGAATTGATTTTATTAAAGAGTCTGTTATGGTTTCATTCAGATTCTTAAATTAATTTGTGATGAAGTGTGCCGGCAATAAAACGAAATTAATGATTGCAAAACTAAACATTATCTTAGCTTGAGAACTGTGAATCTGAGAATCTAAGAATCAGATAACAAAGTTATTCTGAACTATATACGATATGTGCATATTTATGTTTATAACTCGATCATTTTGGCGTTTTTTATGCGATTTTTATTGTTGCTAGCGATCGTCGAAGCAAGAAATTGATTTGTATTCATTTCATATTAATTAACCGATTGAATTTTGCTAATTTTTTTTCTCGAGCTGAGCATAAATTAATTTATATTTATTATGATTATTTTGCATAGAGAACTTGCTTAAGGCTCAGCTTGATCGATATACGTTTGTCTTCCTCAATTCGTCGGCTTTTGTTTTGTTCATTTACCATATCCATATCAATATAACTTAAATATATATTTAAATGCTGTTGCTCAGCTGTTTTTTCGTTCTTTAGACCGAAAAGCTCAATAAGAAATTAACTTTGATTTGCATATTGATTCAATTTGCATTTAGAATACTTTGAAATGAGATCAGCCAAAAGGATTCCCGTGATTGAGGCGGCATCACAAAAGAATTATATGCATGCTTATACCCATTCCCATTGTCATTAGATTCCACAATAATTAACAGCGAGAAAGAAAAAAAAACAGAAGGTGCGAAATATCATCTGAACATGCTTCTTGGCCACTTTTATGTCTATTCTCAATGCCGTTTGCCATTGGTATTTGTCTTCGTTGTTGTTGTTGTTCTTGTTGTTTTGTTTACGCTTCGACAAATTGCTCATAATTCTACACCTAGGCTACTTTAAGTGCGTTCGTGTCCTCCGTTTTTCACACGCTAACACAATTTAATTCCGCCTCATAATAAGCAATAATCGCCAAGTGTGTTTGCAATGCGGAACTGTCCACACCAATTTAAGCCCTTTCCTTGCCGGAAAAGAGCGTGACAGTTTTATTAAAATTATATTAGAGCATCCCCAGGTTTTTCTCACACTTTAAACTGCTTTGAAAGCACATAAATGCTTTCAATGAAATTAACTGAATGCTATTAACCCCACTTGAAACTCATTTTGTGACTTTGAAACAATGCCAACAATGGCTTAGATCAACAATAATTGTACAATTCAATAGTTAAATCTAGAATTTATTTTACTTTTAAAGTCACATTAAAACTATGAACGACAACTAAATTTTAAGAATTATATAAAAGCTCATTAATTGAGCTTAAAATAGTTTTAGCAAGCCATGAGAATTTTAAGAAATGTTTGCAATTTTTAGCGTCCAAAGCACATGCAAGTTAGAAGGATAATTAATTATAATACTTGCATATCGGAGTTAATTAATAGTTTAATTTATATAAAATCATATCTTAAAGCTTCCTTAAAGTTCAAAGTAGCCACAATTCGAATCGTTCCCCCGAACCCAGCTGCTATTTTCCATAAGCTTTGATCTATTAAATTCAAATCTAAAATCAAATTTAAAATTTGTTACACTTGCCAACGCAAGGACATTGACACTTTGCCAAGATACGAAAAACCTCAAAGCCAAGTGGCAGTGGCAAAGTGGTAAAGGCAGTGGCACTGACTTTGATTGATGAAATGAGCAAACAATAACAAAACGCGAGGAAAATAAAACTGAAACTGAACTGAAAGTGAATTAAAGCGCATGAACAAAACAAATAATAAATAGCTTATGACATCAACCGCAGGCAATGAAGCTCATCAAATAAGTGTAGTGGGGAGAGGGAGAGGGAGAAGGGGGGAGTGTCTTGTGGTTGTTGTACGATTGTTGTGGGCGTGTTTCAGTCAATGGCTTTTGATATTGGCCTAAAGCCAATCACGTAATATAGGCAAGCAATGCGAGTATGACTGAAATTCATATAGTGACAATTTAAGCTCTTCAAAGTTCAAAGCAAGTGACAAAATGTGACCAGACTTGTCACACAGTTCGAGGCAATTTCTATAGGAAGTTCACTATAGTATTAGTCAATGTAGAGACCCAAAAAACGACCGTCTGATCGTCTGATCGGCTTTTAATCGGCTCTAAAACCTTTCACGCTTCAAGCCACGAAGGTCTCCTCAAATGCTTAATGTAATTTCTATGGATCGTAGCTAAGTGATTGCCCTATAGGCCCAGAGCTGTCACATAGGATATTTATCGATTAACTGTTTCCAATATGCCATTAGCTAGAGATCCCATAATTTTGTTTGCTGTCGCTGTCAAAGCATTCGAATCGCTTATTACTCCATTTGCAGGCAACATTTATATACAATTGCCAATAACAATGAGAATCGTAATGAGATTATTTGAAATCAAGAATGCCGACAAATATCAAAAGTCAGGTTTGCAATCCGTTGATAATTGTATTGTATTTTTATTTTGTTTTTATTATTAGTCGTTGCTTTTAATGGGTCAACGTTTTTGGGAAACTTTGAGGACTGGCGGGACTTCCCGTAACTGTAATCTTGAAAGCTACGAACAGTCTTAGCAAACATTTAATATAAAAGATATTGAGAACTTATGTTATTGAAATCAGAACATATAATTCAATTTATTAAGCCTAATAAACAATCTATGAACATTTTTTTAATGTCCAAATAAGTTTTGTTTTCTTAGATAGCTTTACATTTGACATTTGTTTCAATACACTTAACGTCAAATTATTATTATGATAGTTCATTGAAACATTGGAAAAATGAGCCTCAAAGGAACAAAAGAATATTTTATAATTGAAATGTCACCTTGCAATTTCAAACAAACCAAAATGTTTGTTATCAAAATTACAGTAATTCCATCTCGAAGAAAAGTGTCATCACAAAGCGATATCACTTCAAATCCAATCGCTTAGAATCAAAGTTGAGTCAATGCGTTGTCAGTCTAGTGTATCGCCTTTAATGTCTCGAACTGAGTTATGTTCTATGGTGAATGTGTGACGCAACATTATGGCCAGGCTGAAACACAAGATGTGATCGTGGGCAGTGGCCAGGGGTAAGTGGTAAGCGGTACGTGGCAAGTGGCAGTTCAGTGAAACGGAAACGCCAATGCACAGCGACATTGCGGCAAAAGGCTTCACGCTGTGAGCAATGTGTGTGGCTTTTGGCCAAGTTTGTTGGCCGCCTGTTGGCCAGCATGTTGTAGATGCCGCCTGTTGTTGTTTATTATGCGTAAATAATGAGCGACATTAAAAGCAACGCGTCGCCAGTTGAACATAAACTCAAACATCGCTCATACGCACCATTGGACGACTGCCCGCCTGGTTGTTTGGCTTGCTGCTGGCGGTCAGCCACATAAAGTTGCTCACTTTACTCACCGTCAGAGTCACAGCAGAACGTCGCCGCATCAATTTGTGTCTGCATAGAACGAACTTGACTAAAATACCTAGAAAAGAAGTCACTAATTAATATAACGTCGTCAAGGAGAAACTATATTTATTTACTTAGCTGCCCGCTGAATTCTATTACCTGTTGTTTTGGGTACACTTTGATAGGGTATTACAATTTTGATATGAAATGTGTTACGCATTGATCGTAGAGGATAACTAAATAACATAGCTGCCATAACTACGAATGGTCAACCAAACTAAAAACCTTTTTGACTTTTTGTTATCCTGTATGCCTTTATCATTTATGTGTTATATTTAGAATAACATGAGAAAACAATATCCTTACATTGTTTTAAAAATAACTAATGTTTTTAACTATTGAGCCAAAAAGAATTTTTTATTTACTTACATATTTAACGTTGACTAAAAACAGTCTTCCAAAGTTATTTAAAATTTAAATTGAAATTTAACAAGCTGGAGGGCAATTAAATAGTCAGTATGGATAGAGAATTCAAACGTCGACATTGCAAAGTCCTTGTTGTTTTTTTTTATGACTAATTTGCATTGATGCGACTCGAAAAAGCTAATAGATCAGTTTCATATCAATCACGCATTATGTTTACTGTGATCACTGAACTGGTTTCCACACACACAAAAACACTCAAGTATATTCACAAAACAGAAACTTGTTTCTGTTTAAAGTGTCAAATAAACATTTTTGAAATATTCATTTGGCGCCACATTTGGCGCCAGCTGCGCCCCAAACAAATTTTCCAACTACTTTGCTACTTTGCATGCCTCATGCCCCATGCCGCATGCAGCGTGCAGCGTGTTGCACTTGCAGTTCATAAATAACTAAAATTTGGCGCATTTCAAATTATCTTATTAGAGAATTTCAACAGTTTTGGCAACAAGACATTGGCCAATATAAATATATATGTATACGATATTTAGAATGCTTGGCCTATACTCAGCTACTGTCTCGAACTCTGAACTTTGCGTAATTCAATTGATAAAAAAATACTGCTGAGAACTGCATAAAAAATCAAAGAAACAAATAAGATATGAAAACGAAATTCAACTCGTTTAGCTACAATGCCAAAAAATGCCCATAAAGTTGCTTAAACTCATAAAAATTTGATATTGATACTTAGAATTTAATTGGTTGCGCTTTTTTTCATTGGGAAGAGCTAACTAGCAATTTCAGCATGATACATCAAATTTCGCGTAGGTTCGAAACTTTTACAAAATAATGAAAGACCAGAAATTGACGTCACAGCAGGTAGGACTTGGTTAAGAAAATTGCAGTAATGTAAATAAGATGGTTGTAAGCTTTAATGTGCTTTGAAAGCTATGGAAATAAATGCTAGAAACATGCGCTGAATTTGTATGCTTTTAATTAATTTGACATTTAAACCCAGTCGAATCTAGAAAATGGAAAATTTAATGTTGATTCTGAGGTTTTTCAGTTTTCATGCCAAAAGTGACCAAAAATTTTACTAGTAGACTTCACATTTCCATAACTTTGTCAAAGCCAGACCAATTTTGGTTTTCTCTCTAAAACGATTCAACATTTAAAAATAGTTCGTTTTCGCAAGTCTTTTTTGTCTTCACTTTTTTGGAAATATTGTTAATAGGACTTTATACTTTTATAAAATAATTATTCCTAAATTAGTATTAATTAATTTCTATAATAGAACTTTAAAGTACTTTCACAGCAAATGATCAACAGCTTCAAAACAAAGCAAACTCGTATTAAATCGTGTCTCAATTGTATGCTGTTTAAATTGTTCTGTCAGCTTAAAGCTTTAATGTGCTTTCAAAGCACTCTGCGTCTGCTGTCATTGGAATGGTAATGAATTGCTCTGATTATTGGTGGACGACGCATGAGGGTCAATTTGTTGATAGCCATCGATCAGTTAGTTGCAACATGCACATTGGCGTGACAAAATAAGTAGATTTCAAGTTGCAACTTGCAAGTTGCAACAATAAAAAATCCCGTTTTATGTCTTGAACTTAAGCGGAGCAGAAGAGCAAACTTATTCGATCCGATCCGGTCAAGAGCTGTTGTTATTGGTGCTGGTCAAGCAATGTGTGGCGACTGTTGAAGTTGGTGTCGTGGTCTGGTCTGGTCTCTGGCCCTCTGTTGCCTATGTTGTAGTTGATGATGTGACGTGTTGTCTGTCTCGATGTTGATGTGCAGCCGCTGGCTGAGTGGCGCTCAAGTTGCTGTGCATGTCACGTCTGACCTTGACGCCTCCTTCTGGCCAACAGCAACAACAATCACAACAAATAAATAAACAAACAAAATCAACAAAAGTGAAATGAAACACACAAAAAAAATGTAGCGTAGCCAAAAGATTATATCTGTGAAGCAGCTGTGAGGCAAATGAAGCTATAAGCCATAAGGAATGCCATCTTGTGACGTCAACATTGAATGAACTCAAGTGCCAGCACATTCACACTTGACCATTAAATCAAATAAATGTCGAGGAAGCACATTCTGACTCAATGTCCGGCTTAGACTTTAATTATCCATAAAACAAAATCTAAATCAATTTGAAATACACACACCCCAACAGATCATATTTATTATTGTAGCTTTTATGACATAATTATGGCAACGATGAGCGAATTGTATAAAATACTTTAAGACCAAAAATGCAACAAATTCTCAGCTGTCCTTCGACTGTCGTTGTCTTTTTCTTTTGCCAATTAGAAAGGTTTGGCAGCTTTATGGCCAATGATACTCGTATCATCGTTTGCGAGGGCAGACGCAATGGGTTCTATCATAAATCCATATGATTCAGTTATTTTGTAACAGTTGCTCAACCAAACAATCAAACCAAACAACGACTGCTTCCGATAAACAAAGGCAGACCTCATAGAGGTCTGTGTAACCAGAGATCTTCTCAGTCGAAAAATTGGCCGCAAAGCCGAAGAGCCGAAAAGTTTGCAAATGTTGGAAGGCGCGTTAAACAAAGCGCTTCCGTTCAGAATGGCTTTAACCGCCTTTTTGGCTTTTTGGCGTTTTGGCCGGGGCGCAGCACATCGCATCGCATCGCATTGAAAACTGGGCCAACCATATAAACCATGGACCAGACCAGACCAGACTATACCAAAAGGCAAAACCGTCGGAGCTTTGGCTAAAAGAGTTGGGCTGGGGCTCAAGTTCATTTCAACGGCTGGTTGGGCAGCGATCGCAGACCTTTTTGAAAGAAACAACTGCAATGAAAACAACAGCAACAACAACAGCAACAGCAACAACAACTCGTCACATGCAGTCAAATTTATTTGTTCATCTTGATCTATGAAAGCATAAAATTTAATGGAGCATTATGAAAGAGTTTTTTTCGTCTGGCGTAGAACAAAAGACATCGAAAGACATCTCCCAGCTTAAAGTATTACAAGTGATGTTCAGCTGGCGGCTTTTCCATTTGACAGCCACTGACAGACGTGTACAGACACTTGGACACACGTACAGTGCCGTCGGACAGTCAACGGACAGCTGCACGTCAATGCGTCACGTCGTTTTGGCTTAAGCATCATCAGCTTCAGTTTCAACTGAAGTCTTTGGACAGGTCTTGCACATTGCACGCATTTGAACCGCGTTAATTGCCGATGCAAAAATGGCAAATGGTCAGCCAGCCACGCCCCCTCCACACCCGCTCTCCTATGCCATACCCTCAGGGTAGGGGCTGACATTAGACAATTAAAATGATATTCGGCTGCTTGTTAATTACAGGCAGACAGAAAAGCAGCCTGCCAGCTCATTGCAGCTGTGCAACTTCAATACAATGAATATTCCCTCCCCAACCCCTCTACAGCCCCTTGTCACTCCCCTCGTAGCCGCAATCCGTTTGTGTGTGAAAAGTCATTAGAAAACTGAAACTGCTAAACCGAACAAAGCAAATAACTGATTATACCCCACACAACTATAGCAAGCTAATGAGGTTGTTTTAAATATCAAATATTACGTATACGCATCGTTCAAACATGTGTGCACTTTAACCAGATACAAATTACAAACAAAAAGTGGTAGACATTTAATTAATTAAATATTTAATTTGTCGAGTATTTGTTCCAATTGTTTCCCAGATGAAAGCTACCAGTCTTCTCTAGAGCATATATGCTTGTTATAGGATACCTCAGTTTCTCATCTGTGAGTGGAATTAATTAAATTAGAAATTAACTTATAAATTTAATCGAAAATATATTATTTTAATTATAAACTGATCCTCGACTCTTTAATGGGTATCTTAGCGTTGCATACTTGTATCTCAACATTGAAAATCCAAAAAATTCCCGCCTTAATAAATGCCCTAAATTCGTAGTCCATTAGACGATGAGCTATGTGTAGCTGTGAATTCGACTCCAACCTAGATCCGCCCTGGCAACGCTTCTGTAGGCGGATGTGAATTTCGGGTTTTTACCAACAACAATAACAACAGCGAAAACAACGTCAACTGAAACAACGACAAAACAATAAATGTGGCTTTGGAAACTTGTTGCTGCGGTTGGAAGTTAAAACTAGAATTTATGACCGATTGTGGGGGCTTTCGTTAGACGATGTAAATTGCCTGTGACTGATACTATGACTATGACTAAAATTAGGAGATGCTTTTTGGCTAATTTCGTGCTAATTTTTGTGACTTTGGATCTTAATACATTACATATTAGAAATACGCTGATGAGTGTAAAATGTATTTCATTTTCAACCAAGATCAGACCAAAGAAGGTCAACATGAATCAGCGTTGAGTTAAAAAAAAAATTAACTTTATACTACAATAGCTACATCCAACCTACACAAGACTAAATGGACTTTTGTCGGTTGATTGAAGTCATCAGTTCTTGATGTTTATTGTCTGTCTGCATAAATTATAATCATACAATTTCAGAGGTTCGATGACTCGCCGAAAGAGTTGAAAGAGACACCACACACAATGATCGAACACTAATAAATACATAAACATAACATCAATCGATCGCCCACAAAAGATACAAAAAGCGCATTGAAGCGCAGCAATCATTAATCTCCACTTAACTGTCAGCATATTAGTTTTATGTTTGGTAATCACAGCACATATATCATATTATAATAGATCAAACCATTCTTTTCTTTTGCCTTTGTTTTACGACTGCACTTTTTGGGGCGGTTCCCTAACAATCTGGCCATGTAATGGTCTTTGGGATATTAATGCTTGTACCTGAAGGTTGATTCTGTAATTGTAGATCAACGAAGGTTTTACAATGGAATGTGGAATCTTCAGTCGATGTAGATCAATTAAGGTTTCCTAAAAAATCATCGTAAAAGGTTATATTGAAACTTTTCAGCTACTGTAGAACAACAAACGTTTTCAATGTATTCTTTGTCTATTACAATCAATAAAGTAAACCAAGTATCAACTCTGGAACTATAATATGGAATCTTTATGTGTTATAGATCAATGAGTGAAGCTTCCACTGCAATCTTTAAAATCTAAATATGCTGCAAATCTTTTTTTGAAACTCGTATTGTAGTTGAAAATTTTCTATTTTAGATTGACGAGAGTTCCTTTATGTAGATCACACAAACTTATAATCAACTGCTGAAAATCGAAAAAGGTTTTTATTGCATCTTAAGATATTTGTAAGAAATAATTTCAAAAGATTTTCTCTGACCTCTTCCTGATGTTGTAAACTATTTGAAAGATTTGTTTGCAATTGGATTTTCCCACAGCTCGATATAATATGTTTACAGTCATATGCCTACCTTCTGCTCTTGAATATGCATGACAAGCAGACAGCAGGGGGAAGTAAAGGGGAAACCTCTGCAGTGGCAGAGAGGAAAAAAATACAAAAGATGAAAGAAATAAAATAAAGTACGCCCACATAAATTAACGAGCATTTTATTTACAACCAATCGACACTTTTACCGCATTGCTTTCATTTTTTCCAACAATTTTTTGAACGCTCTTTTTTGTATTTGTCTCGTTTTTATTTTATTTTTATTGACATATAAATTTTAATGCCATTTTAATTTGCTCGGCACCTTACGCCCCATTTGCATAACTTTTTGCAACAATGAGTTAATTTGCTCCTTTTTAGTCGCAGCGGCAGCTCGTGCTGCGTTTTAAATGTAACGTTCAATTAAATTTTATTGTTTCGTACATAATGAAGAAATAAAATGCGCCGCAAGGCAGCAGCAGCAACGACAACAACAGCAGCAACAGCAGCAACAAGAGCAGCAACTGGCAACTGGCAATGGCAGCAGCTTCACTGCTGCAGCAAGTCCAATCGAGCGAAGAGCGATGCGACGCAATGCCACCAAATTGTTGCATGCCACAGTGTTGACCTTCGAATTTGGTTTTTGGTTTTTGGCTTTTGGTTTTTGGTTTTGAATGCATACAAGTGCTGCACTTGATTTTTCAATTTCAATATTGTTACCCTTGCCAAAGTGCACAGATGGGGTATACTGGAAAACGAGACACCTAGACTTGACTACGAGTCCTCATTAAGATGTTGGAGTGGCTTAGAAATAGTTGAAAAGTGTATCAAATAAAATTCTTTTATTATACCAGAATGGAATATCCCAGTGTAATATTTATTTAATTTTAATACATGTATCTATTACAACAAATTTTAAAATATATTAATATTACTCCAACTTCCACAAACATTTTATTTACATATAGGTTCAGGTGTTTTTCAGCTTATTATATTAGTGCCAGAAGATATTTCCTACATATAGAATCTACAGAATAATGTTTGTAATTTTAAAGAACTACATATCATTTATAAAGCGCCTTTTCTCAATTCCGCAGAATATTCAGATATTATTATTCAATCAATCACAAAATGAAGCATCAACTTTTAAAGTGCTTAAAAGGGAGTTTTTTTAAAATTGTTTCCTATTACTCGGGTATATAATATTCTTGTCAATCATTTGAGAAAATTAAATTAAGTAAGTATTATGTAAGTTTGAACTTACACATATAAATTTAGCTATTGAAAACAATTCAATGGTAGGGTATTCATCACTCTAGTCTCGTGGTAAGGGTATATTCTAGTTAATAATTTTGCAATATTTCACATGCATTCCACTTTTGATATTTCGATTTAGCGCTGAGTTTGTTGAGGTATTTGCTGGCTGATTGGCTGACTTGTCGACTGGCCAACTGGCTGACTGGTTGGTAACGCCCCATACATTTGGGGCGCCCCATGTATGCTATCATTTGTTAATTATGCGTATTATTTGCAACATATTTTGAGAGTCAGACATTGGCTGTGACTGCGAGAGATTGAGCATGTAATTTAAATTCGAAACTTGAATTGAGCTTTTGTCTTTTTTTTTTATAGCGCAGCTTGCAATGGCCTTTAAGCAAATGGCTAAAAGACCTTAATACAATTTGCCAGCGGCAAGTTGAAAATATTTACAATATTGCACATACGCCAAGTGTGCCGGACCCGCCCTCAGCAGTAAAGTTAACTACATTTGTATTTATAAACATTTCAAAATAGTTTATGATTTCAACAGGTAATTTCTTTTAATTTTTTTTTGCATAATTTATTTTATTAAATTTTTTCTTTTCGTTTCGGTTTTGTTTGGTTTTTTTTTTGTTTCTTTTCTTTTGCGTAATATTTCCGGCTGACGGGCTCCCCACGAAGCGCACGCATTTTAATGATAACATTTAATTTGATTCGATTGGCGTTATGACTTCATTTCGGTTTCGGTTTAATGAACCTGGTCAAAATGGCAAGGACATTTGAAGCACGCTCAACACTGGTGCTGCTGGTGGTTCAGTGGCGCCAAAACATCGATTAACATGCACTGTTAAGGTTGTTAATAATCAATTAAAATTGAAAAGTAACAGCAGCAGCAACCGTAGCCACAGCAGCCGTTGTTATGGCCACGTTAAGCAAATGCGTCAACAGCAACAAAAAAAGTCTATTTGCCAAATTAATGATGTCTTTGACTTTGTGCTTCATCTGCACAAATCTCGAATCTCGCATTGTGAATCTTTAAGTCTCAAATATCATTCGATTTCAATCATTTGGCAATTTGGCTAAAAGCCAAACACCCACCACCTGCAATTCCGGCTAAAACAACCACAGTCATAAATAAGTTGTTTATACGTTACGCATTGTTTTCTAATTGCCGAACTTGAACTTTGCTTAATCAAGCGTTTATTTCAATAACTTTTTGGGGGTTTGTTTATAATTGTTAATTGTATTGCCTTAAAAGTGACCTTTCCAGTTCTTAAGTCTCTCCACTCGACACCTCTCTTGACCAGCAACGATGCTGCCCCAAAAGGCCAAGCAATTAGCAAATTTGCCAATGTTAAGTACAACTCTTTGACTCATTTTAAGATTCTTTTCTGCTTCATCTTCATTTTTGAGTATCCTATGATACAAAGTCATTTAAATATGCTTAATGATGCTAGCTTATCTCACATTGTTGTCGCTTTTTATACCCTATACACAGTCAACGTAAATCATTTAAGTTTCTATTTATTTTTTAGAGCGATTCTAATTTTTATAACAACAGACTTTACTAAATATTAGCTTTAAATTTGGCGTAATATTGTAATTACAATTTCAGTGGCAGTTCTGGTTACATTTTTACTAAGGCTCATTTTTTGGAGGGTATACTTTAGTCACTCAGACAAAACTTGACAAGTCTCAGCTATTTCTTAGTTATTTTGATTGTTATTAATATGTTGTTCTTCAACCAATTAAAAGCGATTACAACTGCTGGCCAAAAATAGCTTTAAGATGCGCAAATTACTTTAAATTGAGTTGTTTGAATAGTCAGCAAAGTATTATAAATAATTAAATAGGTATTTGTGTGTGACATGTGTGATTGAGATTGGTTTATTGGACAACAGGAAACCCCCTCGGAATAATCTGGAAAGTTTGTTTTACTAATGAACCAGCCTGGCGGGCATAAATACTCAAACTCAGATTCATATATGCAAATATCTAAAGTCTGGAATGCCAACAATGCAAACAACTTGGCTCGGGGCAACAGGTTAAGGTGTAAATTTGCAAAGTATGGGTTTCATCAAATCATTTGGGCATTTGTTTGATTGCATTTCCAATGTACAGATCCATCAATCTGCCGAAATGAAAAAAATAACCATAATTGACTATAAATATTTATTAAATTTAGCCAAAATTGAAGACACAAATGTGCCGACTGGCTAATTTATGGTGAAAGTGTTATTTCATGTTTTAGCTAGTCGGGGAGTAGTTATATAACTGAAACACGTACATAATTATAGTATTTTTATTGAATTAATTTAAATGAGATTGAGCTTAACTCAACTTACGACCTGTCGCCAAATTAATTTAGATAAACAGCCGCCGATTATCGCATAGCCAAAAAAGCTGAGCCGTAGCAGGTCGACAAATTAGTCACAAGCTTAAACAAAATATGTATTACTAAATAAGTCAATGACACTAGCTTAAAAAGGGCACATTGGATTAAGGCAAAAAGAGTAGTAGAAACAGTTGTAAATATGTATAAATATAAAATTGTTTTTAGCAAGTTCTTCAAAGTTCAAATCTCAAATGAATTTTATAAATCTTAAAGAAATGTAAATTAAAGCAACTCAGCTTAAAATTGAAAATTCAACCAGTTGTACCTTATATAATGTTACTCTGCAAGACTGTTTTCCCTTTCAGCTTGTGTCATTTCGAGTCAAGCAAACACGCTTCGCACGCTCCCACAATCGACAAAAAAAAAAGAGTTAAGTTGACTTCTAGGGCACTTGAACATGCCAAAAATAGATAGTTTCCTTTAGTTGTCGGTAGATACTTACAAACATATTTCTTGGTGGGCTTCAACTTCATCAAAATTCTTAGTGCGGTATACTTCCGATTGCCTATTTAAAACCAGAACAAAAGGTCTGAGACAAATCTCAGTGTCAGAGTTGTGCCAAGCACAACAAGTGCTTGGCTAAAATGGGAAAAAAAATGAAGATGAAACCGATGCGAAGCAGGAACCAAAACATCAAACACATGACACAAAAGAGTAGAAGACAACAAAAACAACAAAAAAATATGATAATTTTTCGACAAATCTTTGCACCGCAATGGAACACTTGTCTATTGCCCATTTGTAATGAGCCCCGTTGGCGGGCACGACTTGACCTCATCGTGTTAATTGCTATTTTTCCAAGGGGTCCAAAAACCAAACTGTTAATCTCTGCCTAAATGCGTACAGCTTCGGGCTAATGTTAATGTTAATGTAAATGTTAATGGCAATTGTTTATGTGGTGGTTACTCATGTATGTTGGTTGTCTGTGGTTATGTCTGCTTCTTTGTGGTGGTTTCGCCCTTTTCTTGTACTCACACTTGTCTGCTACCAATTGCGCGTGTAATTGACCTCGCATTTGTCTGCGTCTACTTGACCACTTTTCTTCATCTCATGTTGGCTCTGTCGTGAGTTTTTCTTTTTTCCCCCATCTACTATATTTTTTTTTTACTTAGTTCAGTTGTTTGCGGAAATTGACTTTGCGATGCTTTTGTGTTAGGCTTTTTGTTACAATGTTGTAAGAATAATTTAGTTGTAAAAGCAATGAACGCATTTACAAATACAAACGCCATCAATTTTAAATATCAATTGAAGCTTTAGAGCTGCAATAACAGATCTTTTAATAGTATTAGATTAACGTCAAGAGAAATTTCTAAAGTTCTTTTAAAAATATGTTTTTCGCAAATTCAAATAATCAAAAGGAAGTCTTTGGAATCGAAAATTATTTCTGTATTTATTTTCTCTTTTACCTATGTAATATTTATTTTAAATTAGTTAATTCAGTATAGAAAATCTTGCTTTAATTATGTATAGCTTTCGTTTTTTTAAAAAAAAACCTCTGTTTTCTTTTCCGGAACTCTGAAAAAGCATGGAAAAATAAAAAAAGTGTTGCATGACATTACCTAGTTCTAAAAGTAGACAACCTTAATAGTGGCGGCGCTAGCAAACAAAATAGACGCCACCACCGTTGAACGTGACAGCCCTGGAGTTCCAGTTTTGAGTGCCACTCACTAAACAATTGGCCAAAAATCAAAAATGCCTAAAAGTATGCAACAAAAGAGTTCTAACAATTTGATTGGCGCGCGTTTAAAAAAAATAAAAAAACAAATTTTAAAGGTAACAAAAGCATTTTTTTAAACAAATCAAATTAATTATAAATTAGATAAACTCAAGCGGCTTCTTTTAATAAATGTTGCGTTTTTGTAGCCCTTCTGGGAAGCTAGTTTCTTTAAATTATGTTTCAAGAATTTGGAAAATTTAGGAAATTTAGAGTAAATTCTACAACAAATCCATGCTAAATTTCTTTATTCTTGAGTTTACACTTAGCAAACATTCTTGAATATCTTGTATCAATTTAAGAAAAAAAGTAATAAGCTGACAATATCAGAATAAGTCAAAAGTCAATAAACATTCAGCTTACGTAAATTGTTTATTGCCTACAATTAAAAATTTTTAAATACTTAACTTACGAAGAAAATTATGTAAAAGGAATATCCTCATATAAATCAAAGCACATTCAAAGGAACTGTTTTGCTATTGTAATCTAGCGACTGTTTGCTTAACAAGTAAAGAGATAAATGTCAGAATATGTTAATCAGCTTTTGCTAATAATGCAACAACAGCAATTGTTTGGCAGCTGTCAAAGGCAGCCCATGAATATACCAAGGACTAAAAGGACTAACTGAAGATGCCAAAGGTACATATGAGTACATCATAACTGGTCGACAGCAGATGAGGAGCATAAATAGCAGTCTGTCAGCTGGAAACACAACACAAACATTGTAGCTACCTTTACAGATTGTTGTTGTTGTTACTATAGTTATGCATTTTAGGGCTCAGCTTCAAGTGAGCATCTGCTGCTTGGCATAAAATTTCAGTACGAAATGCCGCCGCAGGAGTCTCTCGAAACATAAACAAAGGACAAGGAGCATACACAGAGAACACACGTATCGCATCGATACATTTGGCACACTTTTGAAGGGCTGTCCATATGTGGCATAATGCGGAATATGATGAACCAGGGGAGGAGGAGGAAAGAACAGCAAAAGGCACCACATGGCAGCCAAAGATGTCGATAAGACGTGCGAATAAAGCAACATGTGCATATAAATATGATGGCAATGTCCGAACAACTGAAGCAATGTCGAAGGGGAGCAGTGGAGTAGAAGCGGTAGAGGGGCAGAGAGAGAGAGGGGGTGTAGGGGAATATGGGGGTGTCTACTCGTAATACGCTTACACATTCATAAACATGAGAGTTCAAGCAATATAAACGCCAGTGGCACATGCGACTATTGACAAATCATTAAGGTATGGCCAAACAGGGAAGGTCTCTGCCACTCTCCCCCACCCCCATGCCACTTGCCCCTTCCTACATCACAGCCACTTGGCAATACTTATTTGCACAAATATTTGTGTTACTTTTTTGCGCTGGGGCCCAACATTTCAAGTACAATTTCGAGTAGACGTTGAAGCGTGTAAACGAAGGGGGAAAACGAGAGTGAGCGTGCGAGAGAGAAAGGGAGGGGTAGAAAAGAGAAAGAGAAAAGTGGGGTGGATATTGTTTGCATTACTTTTCCTCTTTTTTCATATACTCTACTTATGTGTATAACGGGTTAGCTATCTTAAGAGATGTGTATGCGTCTACGAAGCTTAAGTATGACAAAAATTAATAAAATTGTATTTTAATAAATAATGCAACAAATAAACAAATAAGCTTTAATTTACTATATAATAGCCTTTAAAGTTCTTCAATAAATTCAATATTAAGTAAGTAGTTGTTTTTAAATAGCTTTATTTGTAAGATATTTATAATAAAAACAGACTAAAAAGATCCTTTATACTTTTTTTTGTAAAGGATCTAAAATTAAATGTAAGTTATTTGTTTTCTAATTTTAAAGATATTAGCATACAACATATATTAACCAGAGTATTTAGTAACCGTCTATCAAATACAATCATTTTTTTTTCGCTATTTACTTTTACTTTTTATGCACTTGCTGTGAACCTTTTTTATGTATACAAAAAGGAATTTAGTGTATAATACATGGAATAGAATGGGAAAGGGGAAAGGGGAATGGGTTATTGACCAGCGCATTTACTCTCTGCGCTTTTGCTCTATAAAAAAGATGAAATATTAAAATTTTGATAGCCATATTTTTGTTGCCAGAGGAAACGACTTTTTTAATTGAAATTCATTGTTCATTGTCTGCGGCAAAGTACAGAAATTGTCACATTGGTTGTTAATTAAGGGGCAAAGCAATAACAACCCTCAGTGTTTGTTGTAAGGGGATAGGGGAGCGACAACTGATTTACGTATTTTAATTAGAAAAGTTGTTGCTTTTTGGGGAAGAGATGAAAATCGGAAAAAAATATTCCCAGGCACAAATCTGTTAACAAATTGTGAAGCAATTGAACTGTGTCTCTCACATGGAAATAAAAATTGAAAGTTTCGGTGATTTTGACTAACCTTAAATGGCCTCTGCCCTTTGAGACAAGTTTCAACAATTTCCGGCGACCGCACAAAGCGACAAATGGCCTAAAATAAATCATAGCCCTGCTCTCGGCATCTAATTATGCCGAAAAACCCAAATATCCGGCTACCTGACGGCGTCTTACCTTTATGCTGCTCAAAATTCTACACAATTTTTGTTCTACGTTGTTGATTATAGTTTATGGCTGGAAGGTGAAGGCAGGGAGACAAGTAAATGACTTTTTTATGATCTAGTTCTTGCCACACAGCAAGCAACTTGCGGCGTTGTCTTCTAGGAAAATCCAACACTAGACTATTTGCATTATCTTTGCTCTCTCTTTCTCTCTCCAGTCTCTCCATCTCTCTCTCGTGGCTGGAACAAATGCTCATTAGTGGGTCACGTGCCGTGGCGCCACCTTATCAGCTGCTAAGCATTCTGGGTGTTAACAGCGAATGCCTTGAACAAACACAAATTATGCTCAGGGGGCAGATAGAGCAATCCCAACCCAAAAGCCACCCTCCTTACCTCAACCCTGTGCAACCTTTAGCCCATCCCCAAAATTTGCAAACATAATCAAAGGAAATTGTTAGATTATATTGTAAGCGAGAACTGATACACCAGAGTTTCCCAGTTAGAACTCAATTCTCTGCAATTAATTTATCAAATGTGGGATTTCACTTTACCAGCTGCCTGGTTGGCAATTGCACTCTCTCTCCCTCTCTATCTGTGTACTTGCCACATTTTGTTGCACAGCATGAGTTTAGAGTCACAGCAACAGGATATGTGGGTTCACCTGCCTAGTCCATTTATCAAGCTGCACAATGGAGTTAAAAATCAATTCTAGCTGCATTTTGACAATAGCAAACGATTTCAATTGTTACAATTCGCCATTATGTTTGCCAGCCAAACAGTCGAGTCATGTGAAAAGAGGGACACTTCTTTCAACGAAGGATAGTTTTCAATACCCTGTAAGCATGAAAATTGTAATAGTATAGCTTGAACAACCATGAAGTTGTGGAAATCAATTACCTTTATGGAAATCAACAAAAAGTGACGAGTTGTTAAACTAAATATAGTTTTTTATACCCTACAGTCTTGTAACAGGTGTTGCTTATATTAACATTTTAATAGTCTCTCGATGTCTTGTAAGCATTAAAGCTAGCAATAAGCTTTAGAGTTATAAAATTGTATATATAGGTCCTTCTTTATAATAAAAAACTTTAGTGCAAGTTGAATATGAATTAACATCAAAGACACTTTCTTAAAAATTACTGAAAACTAATTACAAAATTGTGCACAAAATATAATAGTATATTATATAAAACAGGGTATCTATCTGTATAATATTGTAAACTAAATCACAGCTACTTCTGTTTTTAAATTGTTCTGCTCTTGACTGCTTCATTTTCTATGTATTTCACTGAAAATTCGCTTTAAAGCGAAATTTAATTGATATAATATACCTTTTGCCTTTTCTATTCCCATTCGGATGGCCACTTTGCAGGAAAAGGCAATTTTTATTCTTTTATCGTTTATCGCCTTTTTGTCTGAGCTATTTTCGGTTAGGAGAAGCGCACCCAGAGGAGCAGCCGGGTAGAAAAGATAACACAATAAATTAGCCCAAATGTCTGGCAAGGCATCGCTTGGGGAATACGCCTAACCCAATGACAAACACTAAGACAAATAGCTGGGAGTAAGAGAGAGTCCCCAACCTGCACTTGAGTAAACACCACAACACATCTCCAACTCTCCTCCCTTCCCACGCTATCGATTTTAAATTTATCAGTTTTAGAGTAATACAATTTAAGCACCGCGACGAGGTGAAGACTGTAGACAGTGAACACGCTGATAAAAGGAAAACCAAAGCGGCCGCATCCTGTCTGTCTGCTACTTGCTAGACACATCCTTTTAGACAAAGTCCTGGCGAAACGCAATTCAATTTGCCAAGGCTTAGAGACGCCAGACTGTGGAAAATTAATAGCCAAATCACATTAGCACGCGACGCGAGGCCTATTACACGGACTACCCCCCCAAAAAAAAGGGGGTAGCAATACTCGCAATAAAAAGAGAAATACAAAAAGAAAATCACGAATGCGAAATTTCCTTTTTGCCTTTGTCGATACTGTGCCAAATTGTTAAGTGCATAGGATAAAAAATGCGGAAATTTCTAAAATGAGCACGACAACACTTTAATACTCTATAAATGGGAGGACACTAAAAAGGTCTAGAAATATTGTTAAAATTACTAAAGTAATTTGAGAAATATTCTTAGTAAATATCAGTACTTAAGTAATTATTTCAAAATTAGCTAATTTTATCCTTGGGTATTTTTGTTTTGAAAATCACATACTTTAATGAACAATTTTTAAATTACTCTCCCAATTATTTAAGAAACTATGCTTAATATAAGCTGTATGTTTTTACAAAATATTTAGGTTTCCTCTAAAAATATCGGAACTTAGATATTTGTATATGCAATCATTATAAGTAGCAGTAAATCAATATTATACCTATAGTTAAGAATAATAAAAGGTAGACCCTTAGCCAAAACACTGATATATATACATATAGAGACTCTCCAGATTTGCATAGTCATTTAAGCTCTTATGTGTACTTTCTTAGCTACACAACTATACAAATATGCTCCAACCGTCTGATAGAGTATCTGACAGAGTCAAGCACGCATGACAATGGCAACCCTCGTTCGCTGTTCGAGGGGAGTTTCTGCCGCTTCGACAACTGTTGAAAATTGCAAATTGATGCTGAATTTCCATTGATGCGACTTTGATTTAAGCCCAAAACTAACTTTACATCAGCAACTTTTTTCCACTAACTTTGCAGACAATTTAAACCAATTTCAAGTTTAGCTGATTCCTCAATAGATCGCTAATTCATATAGAAAGTGGACGTCGCTGTTGAACAACCTACACCCATTATACACTCTCCCCTTTCCCTTGGCCCCATTGTCTGCTGGGTTTGATTTTAATTCGCGCTTCGCTGACTTTTATGTTGTTTTTCCATGCGGGAATAGAGACTAATAGAAGAGAGGAAGAGGTAAGGGGATAAAGCACATCATAATAATGCAATAAAGGACCACAAGTGAATGTGTGTGTGTGTGTAAATCTCTCTTGTTTGGTTTTTGCTTTTATCAGTACACATGAAAAAGAATATTAGCAAAAACTATCCTGGGAATTTCAGACTGCAACACACCCTCACAAGCATACATATATGCTATGCTATATGGTCAATAGAAATAGCTCCTTTGGGTCTGCTGTATTTGCTGCATTGACACTAACAAAAATGGAGTTTTGCTTTCAACTTGCCCCACAGGAGGCTTCGCAATATGAGCTGCAAATTCATTTGCCAACAGAGCGTAATGCATATATGTGTGTATACTGTACATATTTATTATCAGAGAGTCCGACATCTGGTTAGAGTTACGTGATTGGTCTTCATCTTGTCTGTGTGGTCAATCTGTGGTTTAGCTGGCTTTTGAACTTGCCCAGCACCTTTGATAATATTGTCGAGCTGAGTAGAGTAGAGCTTCATTTATGCATTGTCTTGTGGTTTCTGTCACATGTGCAACAAGTTAGCAAAAGCTGTCAACACCAAATGTGGTCAGTAGGCATTCTAAATATAAATTGTGCTTGACACTGGAATTGAATTTCATAAAAATTAAAGTAACCCCATCTTTTATCACAGCATGAGCATTAAAGTATTCTAAAAATAATAAAACTTAAGCTCGTTTTCAATTACAGAATACGCTTTAAATCATTTGAGTAATTATAACAATGAAAGCTAACTGCTATATTACTTACTACATAATTAGGACTCTCATAGCATGCAGGTCCTTTGATAAGTTGAGCACTTAAACCCATTGGGAATTTTAAACAAAATTGGTTTATTCGAATTTAAAAGTTAAAGAGTCTCATTATAAAACTTCTTAACTCGATTCAGATACTAAGACGCAATACTCCTAGTTAAATTGAAACAATTGTGAGCCTCCTTACATTTGCCTTTCAATAGCTCCATTAGATGAAAAAGCAGGCATAGAAAGATTTGCATGTTAGGGGGGATGAAGGTACACTCCCACAATTTACAGAGCAACTGCGGCACAATCATACACAGATGTGTGTAGTTAGGCTGAAATATAATGCAATATATTCAATAGAATTTATCTTGAGAAATTGTGAGGGGGGTCCAGAGTCAACCCTCCACGGACAACGTGATAAAACGTGACAAATGCGATGCTGTGCGGATTAGTTGAGAGATGGAAACACGGGAATATATTTTAGAGTAAAATTGACAAACTGAGAAATGGAGAGACTGGTACCCAGCTGCGATAACTTTCTGCCGACGCTTTAAAATTGATTTAAAAATGCATTTCTATTAGAAGGAATTTGTTAAGCGATTTGAACTCCCCCTGAAATGTAAAAAACGACCCCAGAATGCACTTGAACTTGTGCCTTATCATAAATGCACACACACACACACACACACAGTCACACAGAACAACTGTTCAAATTCGTGTGCAATTGAGTTTCCCGAGCCGGGCACTCATTTTCATTTCCATTTTCCTCCATCTCCTTTTGCTTTTCCTTTGCTTTAGCGTTTGCCTGAAGAACCGCTCAATTAATTATGCGCATTTTCAAACGCTTCGTTGACTAAATGATAACAAAAGTGAAATAGCGATGGCAGGAATGACGACTACTAAATACCCTGCTAATACGTATATAAAACAAATAAATAAACATATTATTTAATTAAATCAAATTTTTCAGAAGTAGAAAGATAAACTTTCACGTTAAATTAACTAAGAGATATCCAAACAGATTATAGTAATTTAACTTTATTAAGAAGAGAATACAATTTCAGAAAATGGAAACGCTATCTAAGAATTTGTCCTTAAAACTGAGATATGTTAAATTAATTTAATAGAATATTAAGTTTAATATAAGAACAAGTTTAGATTTAAAATCCATTATTTTAACAGCATTCCAGCTCGCTTAGCAAGGTTGGCATACCCTATTAAAAGAGTAAGTTAAGGGTATACCAAGTTGAGGCTAAATCTCAGACCTGCCACACAAGTGTTTTTATGCTTGGCTTATGGACGTTTCATGTTCAAACCAAAAACGTAGGACCCTCCCATGTCTCTTCCCCTTCCCCTTCCCCCATCGCATTCCCATTTCCCTGCCCTTTTCCGCGTTGTCGCTGGTGCCTACCGCATTTATGGTTGCCGCTTGGGTGCTGATAACTTAACGGCATCAAGTACTTTGAAATATACTACCATCAATCTGTATGTATGTATGTATGTATGTATGTATGTGGCTGTGTAGATGGCATTTCCTGCTTTTCATGAGAGTCGTCGCTGGAAAATTGATTTGCCTTTAATTGTTTTTCGCTGCACTCGAACGCATTTTGCAGTTCGTGCATGAAAAGACGAGTCAAGTAATATAAGTATATTCGAAATGCACTTGAAATGGTTTTTGGGACAGGATAAGACATGTTCAACAGCATGCGGGAGGTAATAACAACAAGAACTACAACTATCAGAGATAACTATTAAATGCATTCATTTAACATTCTTTGTTTGGTCTTTAATCGTAAAATACTTTTATTCCTAGAATTCCTACTTTGACTGTCATTTTTGCCACAATATTTATTGATTTTCACAGCTATTCCTTATGCAACTTTGTTTCGTTATTTCGTTATTTTGGTATTTCTGTATTTTTCTACTAACAGGAAAACATCCCCGAAAATGCTGTATTTGACATAGAATACCGCCCCCGGCATTGACATCGTCACAGCGGGTTGCGGCCAGACATTCTACACTCTCAACCTTAGAGTTCTCTCTGAATTCCGAATTCTCATCGCAGTGGCAATTTATTTGACTCGGGTTTCTGGGCTCAATAATAAAGTCCTCTAAATCTTTTTTGGTCAAATTGCATTTGGTTTTCGTTAGGCATGAATTAAAAGGATATGTCCTAGCTTCTTCTCTGTCCCCTGTCCGTTTTTATGGGGTTGATCAGCCCCTGCCCCATAGACAATGTCAACAAGCAAGCAAAACTGGTCCATCAATATGTATTAGACCTCGTTTCTCTTTCTTCTGCAACTCCTCTGTCTCTCCCTTCTCCAAGTCCTGTGCAAACAAAAGCCGAATTTCAATTGTGGCCATAATATCGTATATAATCTTGTCAAAGAACTGCCAGTAGTAACTGTAAGGCGCATTTACCTACAATTTCGAGTACGAGTAGACAGGCCTAATTGTTTGCTTCCCTCAATCTCAATCTCAAACTCTAGTTCGCTGATTGACGATGCTTCAATGAAAACGAAATAAAAATTGTTAACTTAAATTCAACAATAACTGTAGACAAAATGAAAACTCTTTATTGAGAGCACTAGAAATTAGAGATGAGAAGGAAGCGTGAATAGAAATGTATTTTATCCCGGAGAATACGATACATAGTATGTTGTATAGAATAGAGATGAGCAAAAGTAAGATAATATAAAACTCCAGAAATAAATATTGCAATGTGCAGACATATTTAGATAGAAAAAACTGGGGAAAATATTATAATAATATATGGAATAAAAGATTTTATTAATTTTTAGTGAATTAAAATTAAAATGAATAAATATTTATTTTAATTATTAATTTTTTTAATATTAAATTAGTGGCAACTATTCGTGCTCAGCACGAAATCTGGGCCATCTCCAAGACAAGCCACGCGTAGCCTCAATAGGAGCAGGCAGATAAAGATAAATCTGCAATTCGGTACAAAAATCAAATGTTTTTCAGTTCAACGAATTTCCAATGAGGCACAAAAACAAGCAAAGTTGCTGCTGTCTGCTGCCTTCAGGGCAGGGCAACAAATGTATCTTAAAGATACGCCAAAAACCGAAAATAACTCATTGTTTTCTTAGATTTGCATCTACTTAGGCTCAATCTCTTTGTGTGTGTATGCTACATGTTTTGCTTGCGGATTACTTTAGCCCATAGATTATGTTAGAGCGATAAGAGAAATACGCATACAATAGTGTATTTGAATACATTGAACTCGTATTGGGTCGACTGTTGAGATATTGTACTCGTAGTCGTATTTCAAAACTCAACTCTGTTGTTGTAGCTGTGCAAAGGGGCAACAATAAACGCCCAAAAAGATCTCGTTTTTAACACGTTGCAGGGGCACACGTGTTGCACACGTTTGAGGGATTAAACAGATCCTGGATTTGCCAGGATTTCGCAAGTAACGGAAATATTAGCTTCATTAAATCCTAAAAAGGAAGGGAAGAAAGAAATAAGATAGAAGCAGAGGAAAGAAGGGGGGAACATATTTCAGTTTAATTAGAGACGGCATTGTTCCAAGCAGCCTCTCAGCTGTCTCCTCAGACTGTCAGACAGTCCATCTTTTACACACATACACACACTTTTCACAGCTGTTCTGAGTTCTCTCACATCCTGTCGCATCCTTTTACTCGGCATGACTTGTGGTTTCGAATTTCACTTTAAAAGGCAATCAATGAAGCTACCCTGCCTCTCGTTTATTATGATTCGCTTTTCTTTCTCTTAGTTCTTTTTTTATTTTTATTTTTCTACCCTTGAATCAGACATTAACTACGGATCATTGTAATTTTATACTTTATACTCCATTGATTTCAGTTTTTATGAATGTAAACAGGTTGACCCTAAAGAAAATATGGCATTAATAACGTAAATACATAAATATTTAATGGAGCAGCAGATCATGCGTATACGCAATTTTTAAGACATTTCTTTTATCTTTATTCTGAGCAGAAAACAATATTATTGATGCTATCATAGACTTAGAAGGTGTGGTTTTAATATGTCAGATATTTCCATAAGCTCTTCAGGCTGACTTTCGACAACGTCCGAAATGTAATTTAAGGGGCGGTGGACAAGGTGTTGATGATTCTGCAGTTGTTGTAGCCAATACACTTAGAAATACCAACATTATAAGCAGATGATATAAAAATGTAGAACAGATTAGATTCATATTTCTTTTGTCAAAATTTACAGCCTATAACGAGGACGTCTCGAGTGTAACTAAATATATTCTGTACATATTTAACTTAAAATACATTCACAGAAAAATGCTGTGAAATTTCAATATTAGCACTTTAATTCAACTATTAACTACACTTTCTGATTAAGCGATAACTAAAGAATTAGTCAATTTAAGTGTGCCCACTTTATTTAAAAGTTAAGTATGATTATATTTCATTGAAAAAGATTTTATATATGATATTGTCAGTTATTAAAAAGAAAATTCTAAGCCAATAAAGAAAGAAGCAGCTGAAAAGGTTATTAAATCCATTAAACAAAAGAACGCCTTCAATTTTACCTAATTTAGCTTACCATACAACTTTCCTAGAATAATCAACTTTAAGGGTTAAAAAATTTCAACCCTTAAGAAAGCAATTCAATTAGAACTCATTCCACTTGATATTCTCGTATTTTATCAAAAAACATGACCATAAAACCATAAAAAATAACAACACTAATAGCAACTGTGCACAAATTATTTTGAATGCTACTCAAACTATTCATTTGCAGTCACAAATTATTACTAATTGCCAACGGTTTCAGGGTGACCATATGGAACATTCCTGGCCAACGCCAAGTTAATTTAATCCAACTATTTTATGCACCCCTTAAAAACAGGAATATATATGTAAGCATAACATTTTTAAAGCAACTCTGCAAACACGAAAATTTTGGAAAAGGTTTGTCTCGATGGTTCGAGCCATAGAGAAGGATTTTTGTTATATATTCTAAATTGTTTTCCATTTTTTTCTTGTTTTAAAGTGTCTTATTGAGTTTTAGGATTGCATTATTATTATTCCACTTTCCACTTTGATTAAAAGTGAGTAAACCATGTGCTGATAAATGCTTGTGTTATTTATTTTCATATTGAATTAACAGTTCTCTCAGGTTTTAATTACCCATGACGAGTCGTCGCAAGTGTTTCCCGATGGGTAAGTAGGATAAGATTCATCAATAAACCAAAGCAAGCCAAAGTATTTATCTTGTTAACTCTTTTACATATGCTAAACTGTTTTAAAGGGTTGCTATTTATAGGAAATCTTATATACGTCGAATTGTTTTTATTTATTTAATTAGGCATGTCGAAATTGTTCAAAATCCATTCTTCATCGTTATTTAATATCATGGTAACACCTGCTGACAAAATGTGCATAACATTTAGAGATATCTTGAGTAACAAAACAGTTTTTCATACTAAATGTTGTTTTCGAACCGATCGTTCCTATGGCAGCTATATGATATAGTAGTCCGATTTACATCAAATTTGGTCAGCCTGAGAGAGACTAGTTTGCATAGAAACAGACAGACAAACGGACAGACGGACATGGCTATATCGACTCAGCTCGTCGCCCTGATCAAGAATATATATACTTTATGGGGTCTGTGAGGCTTCCTTCAATGCGTTACACATTTCGTGACAAAAATATAATACCCTCTGCAAGAGTATAAAGATAATGTGGAAAATATTTATAAAACATAATATTCAGACAAAATTATTTTTGAACTACATAAAATAAAAAAATGCAGTAAGC
Source organism: Drosophila neotestacea (assembly GCA_035044365.1). NCBI lineage: Eukaryota > Metazoa > Arthropoda > Insecta > Diptera > Drosophilidae > Drosophila > Drosophila neotestacea. The sequence goes on from JAWNMD010000270.1 coordinate 1,369,631, forward strand.
TACAGTGGAGCAAGCTCGACAGTAGGAGACCCAGTACTTTTTGAGTGCAAAGCGTTCACTACTGATAAACACAGAGGTCGCTAGCGTCTCTTCTTCTTCCTTTTGCCTGTAACATTGTTAGTTGAATAACTTCCGTGTTTATCATCCGATTGGAATGAAATTTTCTGGACTGGTTTGGATCATAGTGTATATTATATGTACCAACAATTAAGGCGCTAACATTAAAGGGGCTTCTTTAATTCGACTTCGAAATTTTGTATTATAGTTTCCGGGGGCGGAGGGGGGCGTGGCGAAAATCTAAAACAAACTTGATCAATGGTAGATGTGGATGATCCTACATACCAAGTTTGGTGTCTCTAGTTCTTATAGTCTCTGAGATCTAGGTGTTCATATTTTCGAAATTTCGATCAGCCGTATACTATCCGTTTATTATCCGATCCGGATAAAACTTTCAGGACAGGATTGGACTATAAAGTTTATCATGTGTGAAAAAAATCATATCGCTAGCATTAAAGGTGCTTTCGTTATTCAACTTTGAAATTTTGTTTCAAATTTACAGGGGCGGAGGGGGGCGTGGCAAAATTCTAAAACAAACTTTATCAATGCGATATACAGATGAACCTTCATGCCAAATTTGGTGGCTCTAGCTCTTATAGTCTCTGAGATATAGGTGTTCAAAAAAGGGACAGACAGACGGACAGACGGACATGGCTATATCGACTCGGCTGTTGATGCTGATCAAGAATATATATACTTTATGGGGTCTGCCACGCCTCCTTCTGCCTGTTACGCACATTTTTTTTTACACAAACGTAATAGACCCATTTGTACTTTTTTAAAGTAATGGGTCTAAAAAGGTATTTAAATGTTTACAACTTAACATTAGAAACATTCTACACTTAATACGTTTAAATATACATATTCGCATGATATGCGGAGCCCATGTTGAGTATTGCATGTCCCTGAAACATACACCACATGTAGTGTTTAATAAAAAGTACAAATTATCTATTAAAAAAAATCAGTATATCATGTTTTTTTTATTTATAAGTCTGTGTTCACAACTTATTTGAGATAAGTTATCTCAATTACTTATTTACGGCCTTCCTCCTGGCAACCGACGTGGGGGCCAACTGTTAGTTAAGAGTTTATCCTTAATCGATTGAGCGTTGACTTGAGACATCAATAAAACAGTCATCAGTAGGACAAGGCAATACAATAACTTCATCTTGTCACTTTCTTTTACTGAAATGTTCCAAAATGTATCTATTTATAAGGAAATCATTCTAATCATATGGAACAACTTTTCCATATGCAAAACTAACTGTACAAAATCAATTATTCATCCTTATTTAATAAATAAAGCAACGCCTGCTGGCAAGTTACGCCTGGATTGTATAACATCTCTTCGAATTGCCAACTTTTCTTCTTTATAGAAATCTTATATTAAAATGTTATTTTGCCACTGATGAGTATTCTCAAATAATAGTTTCATAAGAAATCAGTACACCATTTCAGTATGTCCTTTTGTTCTCAGTGACTCAGTTACAGTTTGTTAATCGATCTTTAATCGCTTGACCTTTTGCGCAATCTCTTGGGCATCGACTCTGGTTATCATTAAAACTGTCATCAGTAAGGCAAAGCAATGCAATAACTTCATCTTGTCGCTTTTTTATACAGAAATGTATAAGGAGCTTGCTATTTATAGATCTATTTAAATATGCATGTTATAAACTGTACAAAATTCGTTCTTTATCCAAATTTAATAAATATACAAAATCCATTCTTCATACTTATTAAATAACAATTTATTAACACCTACTAGCAATTTGTGGATAAAATGTGTTGTGTGTAAACTGTCTTGGTAGACACACGAAGCTATCTTTGTCGGATACGGCGGAGTCAGTCTAAAATCCTCCGTTACTACGGAACACTAAGATATTTTAAATTTATCCTTACACCTTTTTTTAAATATCAAATCAAATTTGGAAGTACTTACATACATTATGTACTAGTAAATAAATAGTACAAACTAATTTTCAAGAAATATAATTACAACTTGCTGATAAACGCTTTCGATATTTATTATTACATTTAACTGTAAGTTTTTTTTTATTAACCATAAGGAGGCCTACGAGGAGGCTTACCATGAGGAGCTACACAACGAGGAGTCCTAGTAGAAGGTCGACCGTGAGGTCTAGTCGCCATAATCAGGTACACCAATAGACCAAGGGCAGCCAAAAGATTCATATTGTTAATTCTTCATTGCTGAACTGTTTCAATAAGTTGCTATTTATAGGAAAGTTTATCCACGTCGATCCAGTCGATATTTATTTAATTATGCATGTCGAAGTATAGCAAAATCAATTTTTCATCCTTATTTAATATACAAAGTAATAACAAGTCGCGTAAAATAAAAAAAATAACAACAATAATGGCAACTATAATACTAAAACTATTAATTTGCATTCACAAATTATGAAAAGTCGTCAAAAATTAATATTAACGCACGCCTTCGAAAGAAAGAGAAATAGACTTTCGATCAGAAACCAATGTTTAGCGTAATACAATGTTTAAAACCTAAATGAAAAAAAGGTTTATTTAAATGTTTTACACAGAACATTAGAAACATTCTGTTGAGTATTGCATGTCCCTGAAACATACACCACATGTAGTGTTTAATAAAAAGTACAAATTATCTATTAAAAAAAATCAGTATATCATGTTTTTTTTATTTATAAGTCTGTGTTCACAACTTAGTTGAGATAAGTTATCTCAATTACTTATTTAAGGCCTTCCTCCTGGCAACCGACGTGGGGGCCAACTGTTAGTTAAGAGTTTATCCTTAATCGATTGAGCGTTGACTTGAGACATCAATAAAACAGTCATCAGTAGGACAAGGCAATACAATAACTTCATCTTGTCACTTTCTTTTACTGAAATGTTCCAAAATGTATCTATTTATAAGGAAATCATTCTAATCATATGGAACAACTTTTCCATATGCAAAACTAACTGTACAAAATCAATTATTCATCCTTATTTAATAAATAAAGCAACGCCTGCTGGCAAATTACGGCTGGATTGTATAACATCTCTTCGAATTGACAACCTTTCTTCTTTATAGTAATGTTATATTAAAATGTAATTTTGCCACTGATGAGTATTCTCAAATAATAGTTTCATAAGAAATCAGTACACCATTTCAGTATGTCCTTTTATTCTCAGTGACTCAGTTACAGTTTGTTAATCGATCTTTAATCGCTTGACCTTTTCCGCAATCTCTTGAGCGTCGACTCTGGTTATCATTAAAGCTGTCATCAGTAAGGCAAAGCAATGCAAAAACTTCATCTTGTCGCTTTTTTATACAGAAATGTATAAGGAGCTTGCTATTTATAGATCTATTTAAATATGCATGTTATAAACTGTACAAAATTCGTTCTTTATCCAAATTTAATAAATATGCAAAATCCATTCTTCATACTTATTAAATTACAATTTTTTAACACATACTACACCTTTTTTTAAATATCAAATCGAATTTGGAAGTACTTACATACATTATGTACTAGTAAATAAATAGTACAAACTAATTTTCAAGAAATATAATTACAACTTGCTGATAAACGCTTGCGTTATTTATTATAACATTTGACTGTAAGTTTTTTTTTATTAACCAATAGGAGGAGGTCCACCACGAGGAGGCCTATATCGAGGTGGACCGTGAGGCATCACCATAATCAGGTACACCAATAGACCAAGAGCAGCCAAAAGATTCATATTGTTAGTTCTTCATTGCTGAAATGTTTCAATAAGTTGCTATTTATAGGAAAGTTTATCCACGTCGAACTAGTCTAGATTTATTTAATTATGCATGTCGAAGTAGTGCAAAATCAATTTTTCATCCTTATTTAATATACAAAGTAATAACAAGTTGCGTATAATATTTACGTAACATCAAAAAAAACAACAATAATGGCAACTATGTTACTAAAACTATTAATTTACAGTCACAAATTATGACTAATCGTGGAGGGTTTCTGGGTGACCATATGGAACATTCCTGGCCAACATCGAATCAATTAAGTCCTACTAATTCTTATGCACCCCTTAGAAAAGAAAATTGAATGTCGAGGGTAGCATTGTTTAAAGTAAAATGAAAATAACAGCGCTTAATTAAAGTAAATGACTAATGCGAAATTGCATTTATTTACCTGCGTCATGATAATTTACAAAATTTCATTATTAGCTGGCCGTTCTTTGCCCTTTCCAGGTAGACAATTCATTTAGTTGACCACACAGCAAATTATTTACAGTCTATCCATCAAAAATTGAACAAAGGCGCCGAAATGGCAAAATAAGCGAGCATATGGTCAATTTCTACAAGGGCATTGCCATATGAGGATTATATGAGGGTTAGAAGTTCCATATTCTTAACCATTCTTTGCCAAAATGTTACTGATAGCAGAGAATGATTGAAATGTGAGATGATCTCTGAACACACACTTAAATAAGTAGAACAGGATATGGAAAATAATAATAACAGAAAACCTCTTGTATAACCTTTGTGTTTCTGTAGCTATTGTTCTGAAAAATCAGGATCTAGAGATGATATGCTAAAATATGCGTATACAAAATGTAGAGGGTATAACTGAAACGAAATGACAGATTAAATAGATTTAATCGCTAGAAGGACATATTACAGAAAGAGCATTAAACAAATCACTGGTTCTTTACTATTTTTTCTGAAATATCAGGGATTTAAAGGTGACAACTTTAAATATAAGTATACATTGTGCACAGGGTATTGCTGAATCAAGCATATTTCTTTTTAAATATTAAGTATTCTCCTACATTTACTGAACTTTATGCGAACCGTTTGTCAAATTTGCTAACTACAGGGCATTATGCGGTAGTCTCTGGCAAATATTTGTAGTATGAGTGGAATTTATGACAGCTGTCAACTGAAAAAGTGGCTCAATTTTTGGCAAAATATTATATGGTTTTAGTATAGAAATCAGAGGGAAACAGAGACAAGTTAACGCATTCAACTGTACAACGATAAAATATTGCTGCTGCCATTGTCTCTACAGAGTTGACAAATTTCACACGCACTCGCCGAATGCCATAAAATGCTATGAAATTGGGCTGGGCAATCGGGTTTACGATGAGGGGAAGGTTACGCCAAACAGAGACAATGCCAGGCTAAACAATAGGCAAAAACATTTGTCATAGATACGGGCCGGGGTGTCAACCCTGGCAGCTCCTTTTGTCGGATTGCCATCTTTCACACGAAACAAACTAAAGAAATGTTATGTAATTAATACAAAAACGAAAGACGAATTTCATTTAGATCACATTTGAAATCGTCTCGCATTACGTTTATTTACACGGAAATGTGTTCAGTATTTTGTCAACTAACTGACAGGATGTGCAATGTTCTAAACATATATCCCGATGAAGTCAATGCCGATGACGAAATTCAATTAAACCCAAAACTTGAGCTCCAACGCCAGCTGAAAAATGTAAATACTTTTTGTAGCCACTCGTGAGTCTTGAGCAAATAAATACTTAACGGTCTGCCAGCTACTTGGCAGTATTTAATGAGGCAAACGGACGGAAAGGGAACTCGAAAAAGATCCACAAGAAGACAAGAAAAACAATTAGAAACAGGCTGACAGCCAGACAAGGACCTGAAACAGGACTCAATGTGGCATACGCTAAGTAGAAGACAGCAAAATCAAATTGCCCGACGTCGCCAGACGCCAATAACAAATTTAAGAGGCTGCACACCCAGCCAGGAGTGTATGAGAGTGTGTGTTAAATACCCAGCAGGAACGGTAAGGCGGCAAAAAGAAACTGCTGAAATGCTGCATACACTTTTCACATGTGCAGCATGTCTCTTTGATCATTTTTATGATATAGTTTATTTAAAAAACAAAGAGTCTGTTTGATTACATTTAAAAACAGTTAGCTAATATAGAGAACTTTTCATGCATGTAATGAAATTACAGCGAAAGTCACTGATCATACTAAGTCAAGATCATACTTTTTTCCTGCTGGGTCTACAACGAATCGGGTCCAGTTTTTGGGTGCCTCATCTTGTTGCCTGTGTAAACAGTTGCCATGCCGCTAAATCAGGCGTGTACAATTTCAGTTTGCTGCATTTTATGCCACACATTTTGTTGATGTTTCTCCTTCTACTTCTTCTCCTCTTCCTCATCCACATTCACATCCACATCCACATTCACGTTCACATCGACTCCTCATCTCTGTCCCTCATCTCGACAGAAATTTCAAATGTTTGGCAGCAGATGTTTTTCTCATTTATACGAAAATATCGGCTTTTATCTTGGAAGCATTTCGTGCACTCAAAGGCTGGCGTTGATGCGATCTCTTGTGGTTCTCTCTGTATGCTCGTACTTTATATGAACATCTTCGAGCCGTTCACCAAATTATGATAATGATAATACATATTGTGTACCTCCCCTAACAGTCTCTCGTCGTGCCCTTTTGTCCAAGAGATCCTTTTGTCCGAAAAAGATCCTTTTCACACCCGTTCTCCCGAGGCCAACTGAAAATCGTGGCTCTAACTAATGAGCCTACCGTTGATGCCAAACCTTTGATAAGGGACAAAAAAAGAAAGGCTAGAGAAATGCGGGGCGTGGCGGATTTGTCATTGAAATTATGGACCAGCTCTTGGGAATTAAATTTAGGGCAGCTCCCCAGTTACAAATGCACTCAAAATACTTCTTAAAGTCTGAAAAACAAATTTTAAAACTTCAAACTTCCGAACCACGACTGACATTTACCATGCGGTTGTCCTAAGCAGAGCATTTAATCATTTACACACTTCAATTAGGTTAAACAAATGCGTGGAATGAAATGCAGCTGAAAATGGAAAGAGGAATGCAAGGCAGTTCCAGTTCCGGTTGAAAGCGGAAGGAAACGCGTGCCTTACGCGTGTGAGACGAAGCGAATCAATCCGAATGGACAAATGGTATGGGTAATACGAAGCAGCTGATAAAGTAATGGCATATATCATATGAAAAGACCCAGCTGCAATGTAATTCGAGTCAAAAGAGAGAGAGAGAGAAAGAGAGTTGGGAAAACAGCTGTTTTCTGGTCCAAAATTTGCATGCAAAAATGCAGCCAATTTTTTCTTACACATTTTCCTTAAAATTTTGTCAGCTGCCAAAAATTGCTGTTGACTTTTTGTTAACACTTCCGCTTCCCCAGATGCAATTTAGCTGTAACCCAATGCTGTCAATGTCCTTACAAACATCCTGCCTAGCCATGGGTGTTCCTTCCGTGTCTGGCAAATTATTGGCAATGCCCTTTAGCTATGGTCATGCCAGGTCTTGTCTGGTCTGGTGTGTCCTTTATGGGCCCACCCGCCTGCCAAGGCATCCTCTTCAATATCCTGTCGGTATATTGTAATTTGCTCAAGGTAAATTCAATTTGTACGGAACTGCCGTTAGCTATAACAAAAGGCGTCGTCTGTTTACTCAAACGAGACATTACTGTACACTAAAGTAGCATGACAAATTGCACAGTCTCTCAAATATGTTTGCAAGTCACAATCGAGTATCTGAAATACAATAAACTTGTAGGTTATCAAATGGCATTTGACGAGCACTTTACGTGCCTCGTACAGTGTTCTCTAAAAGAATGCAGCTAGAACAGACTAAACAAAGCATAAGTTTTTTAATTATCTGAGATATCTTACACTTCTTTGGTTTCAAGTAGAAAAATAATCCAATGTGATAGACATTGACTACATCTAAACTATTCTCAACGGAATTCTCATTTAAAACAAAACAACAGATTAATGTTATCTTCCAAATTATTCCAATATAATATAATATCGTATGGTACAAAATTATATAATATTAATCTCCATACTTTACTCTTCGAAGCCCTGTTGATCTGGCACGTAATTTCACAGCATGCAGCTTATGTCTGTCTTTTCAACAACTACTGTGATCTTAGGTCCTTGAACTTATCTGACAAAATAAGTATTTCTGCTACAATTTCCAACTAAATCTTTTCACTTAAGTAAATGTTTATTGTGTTTATACAAAGCTAGCGTATTTCGCTGGAATAAATCTTAGATATTTAAATATTTTCGTTTAACTTTTCGTGAATACTAATTTTGCAAACAATGTTTTTGTTTGATCTTCATGTGCTCTGGTATTTGGTCTAATTCTAGCAGCTAATTAATCAATCGGCCACATGTGCAAAGTATCTACAAGATACTCGTATTTATTTGCCCAAAAACAAATATTAACCACGCCTAGACAAAAGTTTTAATGCATTTCATTGACCTTGCCCTCTCTTAAACAGCTCTGAAAAACAAGTTCATTATGGCATTGCCTTAAAATCAATAGAGTCTAATCTAATATGTAATAGTGTATATGTAACCCACACACACACACCAATACGCATTTCTCGTTAAGATAGAAAAATTCCCCCAATATTATTAATGGAATTTGCAGCACACGCTGTGCACAGTGTGTTCCAAGTTCAACTCAACAAAATCAACTGAGAGCTTGATTTTTTATGACTAGCAATCCTAAAGATACAGATACAGATACAGCCCAAAGATACAAATACACAGCTCAAGCTAGAGCTCAAGTCAGAGTGCGGTACAAGCCGTTTGCCCGGCACAAACTAATGAAAAATCAATTTAATGCTAATGCAGTAGAAGTGGGGGAGTATCTGAAGGTAGAAACAAAGGTGGGGGCGGGGTGTCTGAGTAGTCTTTTTTTCTTTTTGATTTTTTGAGACGATCCAACAGATACGACAAACTGTGCAAGATCAAAAGGTTCCAAAAACTTTTCAACATTTTTTTAGCAGCATCATAAAAATGTACATAACTTGTTGTTGTTGTTGTTCTTGTTGTTATTTTAGGCTAGAGTGGCCCTTTTACTATACACAATCACACACACAAGCACATGTGTGTGTTTCTAATGTTGTGCCTCGAAGCAGTAAACAAACAAATGGCAACAAAATAAACAAATTGACGCGCTAACTCTTTGACATGCTGCTAAAGATAGAAAGATAGATGGACTGAAATATAGATAGATAGATACGTAGATACATAGATAGTTAGATGACAAGATTCTGTATGAATCGGTTGACCATTCGGATGGACAGACTAAGAGTTGGGCTAATCAAACAATGGAAATTAACGCTGACTGCCAGTGAGTTATTTGTTTGAAGCTGCACTTAAGCATCTTTGAGATAAAGTATCTTTTGTTTGTTTTAGCTAAATGCCATGCTAATGGCAGTCACAGCTACTCGTCTTGCTTAGCCAACTAGTTAATCAAGCAGCTAATAATACAATTTGTTTTAATTACAAGCTATTCAGTTTGTTATTTTCTCTCTGAAAAAATTTGCATTAATTTCCATTTGAAATTTGATTCTCAAACTGCATTAATCAAATGCAAATTCGTATAGGTAGATGTTGACGCTGACAATTTTTCGGACAATAGCGGAAACATTTGAACATTTTTTATTTTATTTTATTTGTTAACCGGAAACTGTAGAACTTCTGATAACAAGTTTCAAATAGAAACAAGTCAGACGAGCACCACGATAAGCTAGCCTCAAATTTCCGCCATCAAAGTGAAATGTTTGTGGTTTTTTTTTTCATACGTAATTTGATAAGCACAAATGCCGACTCATGTGGCAGCCACAGCCTGAGACAGGCAGGTACAACGTAAGTCCAAGTGTTGCATGCAACGTGACCACAACAGAAAACAAAACCATGAGACAGCAACTTAACTTCAACATGCAACGCCAGATGAGGAGACGACCCCAACCAACCAACAAACCGACCAACCAACGAACCAACTAACCATCCATCAAGTTGGCCATGGCCAAGACGTGTTGAGCGCTGGCCACGGCGAAAAATTGAAAAGCATCTAATTGGTAATTATGAGCTGAGCGCGTGCTTGTCCAAAAAAAGAAACAAGAAAAGAAAAACAAAAAAGAACACAACATGCAGACTATACACAGAAAAAAAGAAACAATTTTAAATAAAATAAAAACTGCTTTACTTGAAAGTACTTGACTTTTATATACCCTAGAGACAAATCTAAAGTCAAGATTGAAGAAAATTAAAATCTGCAAATCGCAATTTATATACCTAACTCTAAGAGTCGTTTGCTCATCTTCCCGACAACCCTATAGTCTAGATAAACTTGCCGATACGAGAACAAACTTCCAAATGGCTGTTAGGCTATCGACAAAATGCGAAAACGGCTCTAAAAGTCAGCGTAGATTATGAATTAATATACCCCATTTCACATACCTCTTTTAGCATTGAAGATCAAAGAAGAGAATAATACAGAGTATGAAAAGGTATCGATATAAATGTTATAATAACTGAGATCTAAACTATATACCATCAAACTATATACATTGAAAGCATACTTTCTGCCCTATTTACAGGGTATACAAAGGGTATGGGTCAGTCTCCTTCAACTGCGACTGAGCTGCTCTGGCATTTGGAGTCGCGCCTAATTTGCTCAAGAGCGTTGTATCTTATGATTAAGCCACATTTTGTCTGCCGGCCAATTGCCAAAAAATAAAAAAGACGATGAAGCAGAAGAAGGCTAAGAAAAGGATGAAATTATATGGCTGCGATATGCGTGTCTGAACAGATTGGTAATTGTCTAAAATGTGCAGACGCCGTGACTTTGAAACTGACTCTTAAAATTTCTCTTGCCCTTAAGACTTTATCCCCGAGTGGCGCTAATTTGCCAGAGTGGCCAGATACAAGTGTTATTAGCTTAATAGCCATTAGGCTAATAAGACTAAATCTCAAGCTGAGATGCATCTTAAATCAACATTTCAAAGCTTAACCTTTGTTTGTTCACTCTCCCTGTTGCCAGCCCTAAAGTAACTAAAATAATGGCAAATATTTGCATTCATGGCATTTCAAAAGTGCCACTCGAATTGCAGCAGAAAGCGCTTACAATTCACAATAAGTTAAGGCCAGAATTGAAGAGCCATCAGAGCAACAAATTCACATTTTTATTTTCTTTACTTTTATGTTATTGTGGATTCCCTTTTACAAACACAAATGCTGCATTTTAATTAAATTCCTCAAAAGACCAAAAGATACAACTGCAAATAAACTGAAGGCTAGAAAAGAATAGAAAAAAAGATAGAATAGAAATTATTTCATATTATAAGAAGAGAGGGAAAAAGGAAAGATTTCATTGAAACTGTCCTACAGTACAAAAACAATATTTCACCCTCGCCAAAAAATGATGAGGCATTCAACACATAACACATCTGTGACTATGTGTGTGTGTGTATATTTGTATCTTGTAGATAGATTTCTGTTGCATACTGGGATTTTGTGGTGTTTGTGTTTTGAGTACTGTGCCGTCCCTTCCTGGCCACAGTTCTTGTTTGGCTTCATTTTTATTTTTCTTCTTTCGGCAGAGAGAGTGATGGAGAGGGAGAGAGTGGGAGAGGCAGATACGCATCAGATGCGGGCCCAAGCAGGGCGCTACAGAGAGTATTTGACTCGTGAGGAATACGCTCGTGATGTTCTTTTAGTAAAAGTGTGAAAAATTAGGCACTGGAGCGGCTACAGTTGAATAAATACTACAGAAATCTCTCCTGTATTATATAAAAAACGCAACATTTTAATAAATTCGCCGAATGCAATTTTAATTAACTCTCTATGATTTTCAGTGCCCTTCAAATATTTGTAGAGAGAATATATTAAAAGATTTTAAAGAAACAAGTACCCAAAATAAAATAATGATTACTTAATATTTGCTAAAAGTCTTGACTTTTAAATTTTGTATTTATATTTTTTATACTTTTCTAGTGTTTTTCTAGAGGGTGTGTCCTTTTTTTGTGCCGAAATGTAGGCATCACTGGGCCCAACCGATAAGTCCGCTCCTGGCTGGCTGGCAGCCCTTCAGAGAGGCCGATGTAAACAACAAACAAGTATTGGAAACAGAGAGCAAGATGTGGGGATAGAGAGCGAAAGAGAGCACAATCTGAAGCCAAAAACTCGTCAGACATCTTTAAACGTGAGTGAGCGCGAGGGAGTTTCTTGTCTGATATGGTGCATGTGTGTGTGAGTGTGTTGTTGTTGGTATACGTAGTGCAGCAGCAAGAGTGACGTAGCGTCGCGACGTCAATGAGATGCAGCGCACGAAGTTCAACTTACTATTGTTGGTGGTGGTTGTTTTGCCCCGAAAACCATTAGCGTCGTCGACGTCGTCACGAAGCGAACAGAGAGAGAGAGCGCGTGTGAGAGTAAAACACAGAGAGCGATTGAAGTTGAAAAACCAGAAGCCGTAAACAACAAACGCATCAACAATACAAATCAGTTTTTGGCGGTCCGCGCACCGAGAAGGTTCACATTCAAACGTTAACGGAGCATTGCATGCAAAAGGAATACCAGAAATTTGCTGAATGCTGCAAAACTCGTGTGCGTAAAAATTTGGCGCGTACAGAGGCGAAAGTCAAGCGAAATAAATAAAAATCTATAACAAGTTTTTAAGTGCAAAGAAAAAGCAAACCACAAAATGAATTAAAGTCTTGGCCATGTTAGGCTGTTAGGGACAACCAAAAAAAAGTGTTAAAAGTCTAAATAATCAAGTGTTTTTGTGTGTGGTTGTGTGCGTTGCTATGATGATGCCTGCCACGCCTACAATTGTGTTTGAGAACGGCACCATGCTGGGTGCTATGAGCGAGCAGAGGAAGCTGCCATTTGTCATACCGGAAATTGTAATTAGCGCCAGCCAAAGCAACAACAGTCTCAACCGGAGTCGCAATGACATTGATACAGCTCATCCGAATGTCAATGAGGAAATGCCTGTGGAATCAACAGCACTCCTCGAGCAGCAGCAGCAACAACAACAACAACAGTTGCAGCAAGCTGGAGAGGAGGATAACGAATTCGAGCAATTTATATTGAATCGTACCACATCGGAGAGCAACATGCTCGAGTCGAGCATCTATAGTGAGCTGCAATTTACCACCACCCACAACACCACAGCACCACCAACTGCCCCACTCAATAGTAGCGCCTGTTCCCGCAGCGATTCGAGGCAAAGTAAACGCACGCGCCGCAAGTTGCACAAGAGTAAAAGTAAATGTAGCAACAATGTTGCTGGCGCTGGCGCCACAACAACAGTGACAACAACTGCAGCAACGGCAACTGTAGCGCCACCTGTTGGCAGCTATCCGCCACAATATACGGCCATCTTTCTGGATCCTCATCATCATCATCATACGGCGGCAGCAGCAGCAAATGCAATGGCAAATGCGGCAGCAACATCGCCTTTCCTCAACTCCAATCCAGAGTCGGCGGCAAACTTTCTGCAATATCATCAGTACTATCAACAGCGTCCAATGGGCATGGCTCATCCACATCCACACCAGCATCCTCATCCACATCCACATCATCATCATCTGCGCAGGTAACTTAAAAGTGCCATAAAACAGACATAAAGATGACATTAAAACGATGTTGCCCTTGGGGGCAGCCGCACAAATCGTTCAGGAAGTTGCCATTAAAAATGGCCACTGTCTGAACCTGGTCAAGAGCAACAACAGTAGCTACACAGAAAAGAAAGTCTGGGATAAAGTCAACTTTAACAATAAAAATATTGTTAAATTTAGAGACATTTTTTTGTAATTATAGCTTTTATTTTCTCATTATAGTATCGTACATAAATTACATTCTGAAAACATTATATTTTAGAAATTCAAGTTAACATCCTCAATTTAAGTTTTGAAATTGGAACGACTTTTTTTCTGTGTACACTGCAGCGGCTGCTTGAAACTGAAAGTTTTTGACAGACGCATTTAAAATTATAATTGGCATGCTGCCGGGCGGAATGAGGCTTCACTCTCTCGAGCTTCTGTTTAAGAAATAAAAACTTTATCATTCAACAAAAATCATGTCACGCACAAAGAGCAACATCCCACCATGCCTCATGCCCCATGCCCCCTATTCAAAAACTGGAGCAGAGATTTGCTGCCTTCTTGAGACACATACAAGGGCAGCCACTTGGTCTGTCTGTCTGTCTGTCTGTCGACTCGTCGTGCACTCGTAGACTTCATGCCTTATTGGGCAGATTAACTGACATTGATATGCACGCCAGAAGAATTCCATAAAGCTAAGAAAGATACGCCCCAGACTCTCTTGTACTTGAAGACTTTAATGCGTTCCGTGAGGGAAGGAGGGAGGGAGGGAGGAGGAGGAAAAGGGCAGGAATAAGGGCAGGGGGAAGTGCAGAGCGCGAGGGAAGTTGCTGCTGTTTAACATGTCACATGTACGGCCTCGGCGATTATCACAAAGCTGTATAGCTGTATTCATCAAGTAGGCATATATACCCTGTAGACCCCAGAGTGATTAGGGTATAATGGTTGAATAAGCAGTGTTGGTGTTAGTATAATATATATAATATGCCCTGTATTAAGTTCTATGGCTACATGTGTATTTAGAGTTCCCGATAATTATCGATACATTTGTTTAAATAATACATTAAGTGTAGCCACTTTTAAACTCATTCTTCTCAAATATCTAGCATACAATATTAATATTCCTCAGTTCAAAGTCATATAATCTAAACAAACTCCTATATATTTCTCTAAACAGAGTTCTTAGGTATCTAATAGTCAAGTCAACCCCCGCTAAACTCATCAATTCTCAGAATTTCGTGCTAGAAGCATAAAAATTAATAGTGGCGCATAAATTTTGTCAGCCCAACAGACAAGAACATGAGACATGGCCCAAAACTGCCTTTGATTAATTGTCATAGTTTATTTTCAGTGTTATTTTAAGACAATTTTTAACTAAAAATACCAAATAAGAAACTGTACAAATATTAATTAAAATAGTATACCAAGTGATTAATGAACTATACATATAAAAAAAGCAAAAGCGAAACGGAAGCAGATGAGTTTTTTTAATGTCGTTAGTTTCACAATTTTACGAGACTTTTGATAGACACCTCTTTTGAAGGATCAAGGTAATTCAAATCTCTGTCCATCCGATTCAAATCAAAAGATCAAAAAGAAATTGATAGCTTGACACGAGAGTCTTTTGATTTGAAAGACAGGCCAATTAGTAGACTTATATATGTTGGGAGAAAAACTTCCCAAAAGATCATTGTTGTATGAAAGAAAAGTTTGATGTCAAATACAAATATATTTGATAAGAAAAAATTATGAAAATAAAGGCAGTTGATGGTTAATTGAAGGCAATGTTTGGTTAGTTATGATTGTTGTAGTTGTCATATCACAAAATATCAATTTCAAATATGAAACAAACATTGAAACAAGCTCCAATCGCAGACAATTCAATGGAAAAAGTCCGAAAGTAAACTTACAAAAAAAAAAGAAATACCTAAACAAATCAAAAGAGAACTCTATGGTGTTGTGTGTGTGTTTGTTGTGCACATAAAATCGATACTTTGTAACGCTCGAGTGCATCAGACAATTGGGCCTAGAGTTCGATTTTATAGCCAAGACACGAAATTCGGTTTTGGTTCCTTGAACTCACCTTACGATGAGGCATGCTTAACACTGTCATTTGACACCAGTCAGTGTGGGAAAGAGACACATAGAAGACGAGAGAGAGAGAGAGAGGAAAGGAAGTTGAAACCAACAACAGTTTTGGGTTTCAGTTTTGTGGTTTTTGCGTCTTGTCTCATGTTCTTCGTCAACTTCTTCTTCTTGGGGGCACTTAACTAGCTAGCTCAAGCGTAGTCCTTGTGGCATGTCCTGAGGTCCTGAGTTTCTCAATGAAAAGCGAATATCGTATATCCCTTAACTGCGTCTCTCTAATCTCTGCCACGCACTACAAAACTCATCAGCCCATAAAATACTCATTAATTTTGTTTGTGAAAACTTGAAGATGATTTTCTAAAAATGTCGCCCCTTTGGCGTTTATTGATAATAAATGCTGTTACCTTCGGGCCATTCTGTCAGCAACCCCAAAATCCAAATCCTGTCTAAAACCCTCCCCCAAACCCCCTTCAAATCACCAACTACCCTCTCACATCTCTCACATCATTTTAAAACAAAATTGAAATTGAGTTTTTGGCACATTTTATCTGCCCACCACAGGCAAGAGCTGAAATTTGAATCCGTCTGAGCGAATATTATTAGATATTATTCTTGAGCGTGTAGTGGAGGGGTTGTTAAACACTGTTAACTGGCTTTAAGCACTTTTGAACACTTTTTTCAGCCATTTAGTGGCTAAGCTCCTCATGTTTAGCCAGGATTTAAACTGAAGTTTTTAACTAAGGTATATTCTAACACAATTTTATTAACTTACTTAGTTTTATATTTTGTTATTAAGCCTTGGTGTTATTAATTTGAACTCTATTTTAAGTGACTTTCGACAATTCTAAACACATTTACTGCACAGTGGCTTAACCTTTAGAATAACTACCTAAATATACGCTTTTCATTAGCTCAACACAGAAATTTATTACAATATTGACCTTAGGCATTAACAAACACTTTTTGTTATTTACCAACAATAGTTAACAACACGGATATTTACCGTTCGACGGCTTAACCTCAAAGGTATCTAGTATCAAAAGTCTGAAAAATCCATTAGTTGTAGTACAGTTACGACTGAAACTCTTAAGTAACTTAAGTGCAGCTTAATGTGGGCATTCATTAACAAAAGGCCCCGCGAGAAAGACGCACGAGAACAAGAGTTGGGGGTCTACCCCAAAAGCGATCCGAGGGCCTTCCGAACCCGACTTGAGCCCAGCTCCGTTTAATGATAGGCTGGGTCTGAAAGTTGGCAGCTTAGGCGGCATCAGGCTCATCATCATTTTTCTTATTTTTAAGACTTGAGCTCGGGACACGTGAGCGAGAAAACTGAGAAGGGGGGAAAAACAGTAGCTCGACACACATACTATATGTATTGAACCCGTGCTATGAGATAGACAGTCGGGCAACCCGTAGGCCCAGTTAAGCTGTAAACAATAGCAAGAGCAACAGTGTAGGGGCAATTTATGGCCTAAGCGGCTTAGGCGTTACAATTTAAGAACCAATTCAAGACCTAAACCAAATTTATGCTTTTGTGATGGGAAACTTTAATAATTCTAATTCACTTTTAATCATACTTATTTCAGCTAGAAAGTTGCCTCCCTCTTTACCATCTTTCAAGGCGGCTAATTTCAAAAACATTTTATAACTCGAAGAGTATTTTAAGTACTTTGAGTACATTTACATACAAGTATCTTTCCTCCCTTCTATTTCCCTACACGCACTTCCTACCTCAGTTTTCTTCAGCTGGTTTTTTTTTTGGCACCCAATTAGGGTTCTATTGTCTCAGGCACGTAGACAAACAATTTGCGCTCTAATGGTATACTTAATTATGCCTTAACAGACATGCGCAGCTGTCTCAATTCTCAATTCTCAGTCCAAAGTCTCAAGTCCCCAGAAGAATTGGTCAACTCTCGAGTTACGCATGCGCAATGTAAATGAATGCCAAAAAAGAAAAGCAGAAGAAAATGCTATTAGGGAAGTAATTATGCCTAATGACAGCAACTGTTGCTCGGTTAGTTGTTGGCCCGGCCCTATAACTGGGTCAGCAAGTGGCTTAGTACCATGTCTCTTCCCCTCTTCCTCTCTCTCTCTGTTTCGTCTGTCTCTATTTCTTGGCTAATGACGCGGCAAAGAAAGTCTAGCCTTTTATGGCCAGACAATGGGCTAAATTGCAACGGAAGTCGAGCCGAGATTGTTGTACGTAACGTAATAACATCTAACCAAAGCGATACTCAGTACAAATTAGGCAAAGGGGTAAGGGGTCGCTTAGTTGGGCTAAATTTTGATTAGTTATGAGTCCAACCGCAACTCAAACTCCCTCTGAGTTCCTCTATTTTCCTCAGTTTATTCTAGCGATAAAAACTGTTAATAGACTGATCTTTTGCTCTACAATCAGTTTCTTATAATTAAACAAGAATTATTAATAAATAATCTGTATATTTATGCATTTTTGTCTACAACTTTAGAGTATATCGATAGTCTCAAAAGTACTGTTACTATCGATACCGCTTTTGCCAGCTAATTGACGTGAAATCTATCTCACAGAGTAGCATTACACTTTTATAGCTATTTTATGTTTATGGTGCAACAACTGTCGCTCTGGCTGCCCCATGTTGCACGTTGAAAACGAGAGAAAAGTGTGTGTGTGTTGTGTGTATGCCCCATTTCAATTTCAATGCGCGCTGATTGAGCTTAAGAGCCGAAACTGAGACCAAGGCGAGAAATGTTTACGAGCTGAGCGAGTGCAACGAAACATTTTCGAATAACAATAAATGTTGCACACACACTCACACTCTGATACAAAAGCTCATAAATTAGCTACAAGTGTGTGTGTGTGTTGGGTGTCATTAAAAATGGTGGCACTGTCAAAGGCATTGAAATCGAAGCACATAATTCACAAGTACCATAAGACGCCTTTGCGCCCTTGCGGGCAAACAAATATGTATCTAAGTATCTTTTGTAGCTGTATCTTTGTATCTTTCGGATGCTACTGAGCTGCCTGCTGACAAATGATCCAACTTCTAAGCCAAACAGTTTACCAAGATCATTAACTCTTGGGTTATTAGAGATTTGTAAGCTCTTTTTGAAACAGACAGCTCCTGCTGTGGTTAATTTGGCTTTTGACAAAGTATCTCAAAATACAACCGAATGGAGATCCACTGAAATAATGATGCGTAAACCTTTTTAAATGCATCCACTGCCATAAAATTGATATTGTTAAAAAAAAAATTGTAAAAAGCTATGATACGTGTCCCCAATTGTAAATGAAATTGCGATTAAGTATTCTGCCTTGCAGGTAAATTAAATTTATGATTCTCTGTTGCCTATATAAATGAACATCAATTTGATGTATGAATCATTTTAATGACAACTACAGAAATGTCATAAAAAACTGTCGCAATGCGGCTAAAAATAATATCAATAACTTAAACATACATTGGTAAATGGAAAAAGGGCTGCAACACTTTGATATATCTGAAATTGATGGGTCTATTCACGCCCCAATTACAACCACAATTCTGTTCCTAGTGTCTTTTAAGATTTTTATATTTTACGTCTAGAATACCCCTATATTTTATTCGACTTTATGATGTTACGAGAGCAGGGTATTCTTAATATGAGATGAAATGAAAATATAGATTTTATTAGCTTACATACATATAGAATATAGATTACTTATATGCATGGAAAGTAAAGTCTTAACTTTTTCTTACTATACATAAATTGGAATAAACTGAATAGGTTTTCTTCATAATAAATTATTGGATGTTATATAATATTAAATTTCAAATATTTCTGAAAGGCTTCTTTAGAATATAGAATATTTCTTCGCTTATTAGATTTGAAGAGTTTAACGAAGAAAACACATCTGTTATTAGTTTACTTATTAATTTATCAATTTTTTATAGAGTATTTGATTTGTGGGCATTCCCTTGTTAATTGTTTCTTTTTTAAGCAATTTTTCTTAATTACGTTTTTCTAGGGGTTCTTTTCTCCAGTTTTTTAGTTGACAAATTGCAGACAATTGAGTGTGACGCTGTCAACTTGAAATTAGCTGAGGGAGTTGCGCCAAGAAGTCAAACCTCGCCCGCAGCTGTTTCTATATTTTGTAATTAAAAGAAATCTCAAGTTTCCCCTAGCACAGTATCCCCTCCACCTCTTTTGGTTGTCTATGTGTTCTTACATTTAGATATCTTTTAAGACTTTTCAAACGCTTTTCTTGAGGTTTTTTATGACTTTATACTTCCTTTTTGGGGAAAGGTGCGGCATTGATTTATGCACCAAAATTTAGTTTTTTACGGCGTAACTAAAATTTATTTTCACACCTAAAGCCTACATATTTATAGTTTTTTATAGAGTTTTAATATTTGGTTTAGCTGGGCGCAATTAAAATATAAACATTGAAAAGAAAATTTATGACTGCAAAGAGGAGGAAATAGAAGATATTTATACAGGGTTTAAAGGGTATATGAATAAGTAAAAATACCTGTTGCAAGTTGCTTTTGTTTGACACAGAGAGCAAAAAGTAAACCAACAACAGATCAAAAAGATGAAAAGATACAAAAAAGTAAAGAAAAATAAAATACCTTAAGAAGATAAAGAACAATAATAAATGAGGGAGTAAGAGAAAGAGAAAGAGGGAGGAAACCAAAGAGCAAATCAAATGAAAAACAGCTGCCTATTTCTAAAATCAAATGGGACACGCACACGCACAGCAGGATAGCAGGAGTTGGGTATACACGAGGAAGGATGAGGAGGGACAACAGGATCAAGGGACGACAGGCAGGTGCAATGTGTCAGGCCAAAGATTTTCTAAATTTATGCAGGCTCTCTGCAACTGGACAACAACAACAACAACAAATGCTGTCCAAATGTGTGTGTTTGTGTGTGTGCGTTCTAAATCATAGACACACACAAAGGGAAAGGACAGACTGACTAAGAGTGTAGGAAATAAGTGCAAATGGAGGACAACATGTGGCAGACAATGCCATCCTGCAACACTGTGATGTAATGTGAGACTAAGCAGCTAGAACTTTAGCTCCTTTGCTACCTGCCACAACAGCTTCAGGTAGTTCAAGTCAAAGAGCCGACACTTTATTGGAGTGCAGAATGCATTGAGCAAAAAAGTTGACAAGGTCCCTACATAATGAATTGTATAAGATGTTGACAAGATATTTATGCCTATAAATTTAAGATTTACATTTTTTAAATGTTTAAAGCATTTTGATATATTTGTTATTTCTCTCTAAGTGTAAATCTCCAAGCAACCTCTTTTTTCCTCGTGTATAAGGGAAAACTGTAGAACAACTTCTGCTTTCCTGTCACAAATACAATCGCTAATATTCCTTCTTTCTTCTAACTAACTTCTTTCTCACAGTGTAAACTAATGCCTACTTTCTCCTTTCTCTTTTGCAGAACGCTCTTGGACGTAGCTGTACCTCTCGCTGGTGGTAGCGGCGATGTTCCCACCAATTTAACAAGCACGAACGTGAATCTGAACATGTCCGGAGCAGGTGCATCCAATGGTGTATTGGGCAGCACTGAGCTTAGTGGCGCACCTTTGGGCTACAGTTTTCGCAAATGGTTCGCGCGACCCTCGCTGCCCTTTGTCATCGGCATCTTTGCGCTAGGGGGCGTGGCCTGTACGCTGGGCGGTATTGTGCTTGGCTCGACGGGATTGATTGAGCACTCAACACAATATCTGAGTGCGGCGTTATTGATGATTGGCATTGGAGTCTCCTTGCTGGTCATCTCGGGTGCCATTTGGCGTCTCAGTTTGCCGGATGATGTCGATGATTGTCCATGCTTCAGGCGTATGGAAACCTGCCGCAATTGCAATAGTCCACATTGTACAAATCGTTTGCTCCCAGGAAGCTATCTTTATCCGGAGTTCCAGCATCGTCCGCCGCCGCCCTCGTACCTCACCTCGCTGAATGAATACGCCTTTGTCTATCATCCCAGTGCACATCCTCAAGCGGCATACACCACTGTCAGGATGAATACGCCCCCTCCACTTTATCGCTCTACATACTCCTTGAAGTAAGTTTTAAAATCTTCCCAAAACGAAAAATCGAATTTTAACTAATCTTTTGTTTTCCTTATACCTTTTAGCACTTCCACATCCCATGTGCTTGGCGGAGGCGTGGCACTGCCGCCCACCAGCGAACAACCCGTTGAGGAGCAACTTACTGTGCTCTGCACTAGGGAGGCCATAAGTCAAACATCTTTCAAGGAGCTGGAGATCGATGAGCTGCATGACGAGCCACCCACACGAGAGGCCGAAAGCCAAACTCTCTTCAAAGAGATCGAACTGGACTAAAGAAATCTATAGTTAATCCTCAAGATTTCCCCCCAAGTTCCCCAGTTGTTGTTCACCAACTCTGACTGATTTTACTATAAACAAAAAAACTTAATGCGTATCTTAAACATATGAAAAAGAGAGAAGATTGTACAAATTATTTAGCCAATTTTAAGTGTACATAATTTATATATATCCTATACATCCTATACATATACCTATATATACATACATATACCGATATACTATAAAGTAGCAGTTACTTGGAGATGTTTTTCAGTTTTATGTTTATGTTGATCATATTCCAAATGCCAAATTTACTCGTAAATTAATAAATGTCTTTAAATGGCCTCAATGTGAAAACTAAGGTGTGTTTTAATTCAGCTGTAAAGGATTTATTTTAAAAAATTCACAATAGGGGTCTTTAGAAAAGAAGATTTTCTAAAATGAATTATTTTTAACTGTTGAAAGATTTTATATAGCAAACCATGATCAAAATGACATTCTTCATCAAATGGAAGACCCTTCGGACCCGTGTGCACCTTTTGAATGGGATTTTCTGTCAATTGAAATATATTTTACGTGCAGTGTCATTTATATTTTAGCCACCACTGTGGCGCAATATCTAAATGCAATCTACCTGTTGCTTCTGTTGTGGGCAGTGGGATGTTTTAATATGTAATTCAAAGTTAATTACAATCTGACCCAATTTATAATTATATCGAAAAACTAATTACTTAATTATCTCCAAAAATACAACTCGAACAAACTGTTAGTTATTATGCGTTAATATTTATAAGATTGTTTACTTTACAACAATTTAGCGTTAAATGACACACATCGAAATGTTGTCCTAATTTGGCTTACCTAATTCCTGTTGGTTGATTAAAAATTAACAGGATATTCATTTAAAATGTACAAATTACGCCACACGACAGAGCCTAAAAAAGTTTTAAATGAGGACAACGCAGTCGAAAAATAACCAAACGACGTGGAACAGTTGAACAGTTAACCTGTAGAAGTGATAATGTATCTCAAGGTGTTGATAGTGTCTTTTTTGGTGCTGCTTTTGGGTGCACTCATAGGATTTCTGGGCTTTCCTATGCTTTTCCAGGAGCTGGTTAAGCGAGTGAGTAGAAAAAATCCTTGAGGAAGAATTTCCTTCCTAATTTTCCTCTTCCTAGAGTATAAATCTTAAGCCTGGCAGCGAGACGCGTCAAATGTGGGAACAACTGCCGTTTCCCATGATATTTAAGATCTATGTCTTTAATGTGAGCAATCCCCAGGATGTTGAAGCAGGCGGCAAACCCAAGCTGGAGGAAGTGGGTCCCTTGGTATTCGAGTGAGCTTCAACTAGTAAATACCTTAACTAAATCCTTCTTAAAAATATCAATCATCTTTTAGGGAATGGAAGGATAAGTTCAATCTGCAGGATATAGAATCCGAGGATGCTATAAGCTTTAATATGCGCAATACTTTCCAGCTACGTGCTGATCTCGGGCTCAGTGGGGAGCAGCTAATAACCATGCCACATCCTCTGCTACAGGTTAGTCCTAAATTTAATTTCTAGCTCCATTTCCTTTTGATCCTTCACATGCTCCATACTCAGTTCATAGCCATAGGTAACTTGGGTCAACCCAATGAGACACAGGCAGCAGTTGCAATGGGATTGGACTTGATCTTTAACCCAAGCAGCGCTTTTATTACGGCTACGTTTATGGAACTCTTCTTTGAGGGCATTGTGGTCAACTGTGATCAGGAGCATCCGGCGGCACAAGCCATCTGTCAGCAGTTCCAAGCGGGTGCCGTGCCAGGAGCAGTTCCTTTGAATGCCACACACTATAAATTCTCGCTAATGGGCGCGGCAAGTCCTTCTCAAATGGGGAAAAGTAGAAAGATCCTTACATAATCTCTCTTTCACAGGGCAATCACACAAACGCCGGCAGTTTTAAAGTTTCCCGCAGCAGATCAAAGGGCTCGACAGTTGGACGTGTGCTACAATTTAATGGAGAGGATCAATTGCAAGTGTGGCAGGATACGAACAATGGCAGCTGTAATCAATTGCATGGCACAGATGGTACCATCTTTCCGCCCTTCATGCGTCCCCAGCAAGGACTCTGGAGCTACTCCGCCCAACTATGCAGATCCTTGTCACCCAAGTGGATAGAAAAAACCAGTTATAATCAGCTTCCAGCACAGCGCTATGAACTTAACTTTGGCTCGCCACGCGTAAGAATAATCCACAAAGGGTAATACAATTTTTCTGATAACTCTTTTACAGCTGGAACCGGATTTACAGTGCTATTGCACGAGTTATCCTGACGATTGTCCTGATGATGGCACCATGGATCTGTTACGTTGCAGTGGTTCACCTTTGATTGCCTCCTTGCCGCATTTCTACCAAGCGGACCCAAAGCTTTTAGAGCCAGTTGAAGGATTGTCGCCCTCAGCGGAGAAACATGGCAGCATTTTGATCTTTGAACAGGTTAAATCTTAGGTGTAGATTGGTATAAATAATACATAACTATCCTATATATTCTATAGTTATCCGGCACAGTGCTCTCTGTCTACAATCGACTGCAGTTTAGTTTAAAAGTGTCTCCTGTCCAACATGTGCAAATATTGTCCCAATTGCGCAGCTTAGCCATGCCTCTATTTTGGATTGAGGAATCCCTGCAGCTGGATGAGCAGATTACAGCAGTGTTGCACAAAAAAATATTTAGGTAAGCTTTAAATTTGTTGTTTTTCTGCTCTGCTTATACCAACATTTACAGCGTCCTCAGTACCAACAACTTGCTTAGATGGCTGGCCATAGGCGTGGGTACCTTGGGCTGTACTCTGTGTGGACTTTTCCTCCATCTACGTCGCAACGATGTGAAACGCGTTGGCGTCGAAGAAAATACAACAGAGGAACAATAGAATCTCAGCAGATATAAAATCAAAATCGAAAAAGAGGAGACTTATGACAAACTAAACTTATAGCGAGGAATATGAATATAATAATATACAATGAATGTTCTTCGATGTCTATATATGTATCTCTTTTATAGTTAAGTTGAATGTATTCGATTAATCAATAGTCTGTTTCATTTGGAGCCACATCCAGATGGAGTAAAGCATTACAGATAAAACTTACGTGTTAAGCATATGCTGCTCTACTTTAATCTTAGAGAAAGAGTGCGAATGTGTATGTAGACAGCGAGTGAATGTGTGAATGTGAATGTGCAATTGATGTGATTGGAAGTGGATACAGTTCTTGGCGAAGGTTTTTAGTTTTGACGTCGTGTCTGTCGCATATTTTTCTCAATCTCAAATTGCCGCAAATCCGTGCGCTGCAAGAAGTCCTGGCGTTCCAAGTATCTAAACATAAAATAAGATAATATTACTGAAGGATTCTCAACAGAATTGTAAAAAAAAACTTACCCATCCTTGCCCTTGTTGTGAGTGCGTAGTTCTTCATCGATGCCCTCGTCGCATTTGAAGGTTTTCCAATCCTGCTGCGACTTCTCCAGCACTGACAACTTCTTCTTCTTGCCCAGATGATTGAGTAGGGAACCCAATCCTCCGCCCCCGATGCCGCCTCCATTCGCAGGCCTTTTGGTAGCACCAAAGGCACCCCGAGGAGGGGCTGTTTTTATGCTACACGCTGCCGACGTCTCTTGATTCTCCTTTGCACTGGAAGTAGAGCTGGGACTGGATTTGGACACATGCTCCTGGGAAATCTCCTCCAATTCTTTCACCTCTTCACTTGTAGCAACTGGCGATGTAATTTTAGCCTTTTCTGATTGCTTTATGGGGGATGGTTGCTTCTCTTTTGGCTTTGAGGCGCGTGGTTTGCTTTCGGCACCAACATCGCCCAGAAAGTCCGCCCAGAGCGCATCAGAACGAGATTTATCCGCTTCCTCGTCGGATTCCAACTCGTCCTTTTCCGCTGTTTCGCGTCCATTTTGTTTGGCTTCCGTTTGCCGTGTGCTGCGTGCGGAGATTTCAGTTTCAGTGCTTTTCCGCTTTTCGTTTATTGTGTCTTTATTTTTGCCTTTTGCAACTTTAGTTTGTTTTTTCCTTGATTCGGCGTTTTCTTCCTCCTCGGATTCGCTCTCGTCGTCTTCTTCTTCTTCCTCGCCGGAATCAGCTTCATCGTTTACATTTTCTGGACAGAAATCTTCGTCACTTTCATCGCTGTCCGAGGCATAATCCTGCTCCTTACTCATATTTGATCTTATTTACTTAGTATTTTTATTAACTTTCTAGCTTGCAAAGTTTTGCGATTTTTTCCGGCCGCAACAAAAATTGTATCGACAGAGACACACACAAACGCACACAAACACAAGTAGCGGATATCAGCTGCCGCGCATCATGCTTGCAATCGATATACGCTTATCGATATGCGTTTGCAAACAGCTGAGTTCACATTGCGATAACACTATCGATGTATACATGGAACAGCTGAGCGAACTGCTTATCAGAACTTGTTTCATTTCCCAAAGCGTTCCAGTTTGCGTCGCCATGTAAAATGAATACGCAGTCGTGAAAACAATAATAATTAAAACATATACAAATAGTTAATTAATAAGCAAATATCACTTGTGCATTGGCAACACCATAATATAAAACGCTGTGCATTTAATACACTTATAAAATGCTTAGCTAGGATTCGTTGAATCACTGCCGCTGCAAATGCTGTTTTGGTGTGGCCTTCTCAATCGATTCCCAGTTTTGTCTGCCTCAAAATTAAACAACAACAAAAGCAAAATAAATATTAAGTGAGTTAATAAAATGTATGAAGAGTGCCTGCATTACTTAAACAGTCGTGAATTACAACTGAATGGAAACTGCAGTTGGCACATGTGGGTGTGTATTGGAGAGGTTCACATTGAGTCACGTTTCAGTGTCACTGACGCCAATGTGAACACGTTTCACACGAGAACCTTTGTCACAATGTGAGGCAATGTAAACCTTTCATACCGCCCTGAAAGGCCAAAAGGTCAACAACTGTTAAACGTGCTCTCAATTTTCTATTGCAGGTTTATCAACAATATCTAATAATAGCAGCAACAAATGAGAACAATGCGCTGCACATTAGCAAAGGCGACAACTAACGTTATAAAACAACAAAAGCAGCAACAACAACTGAAGGAAAGCAGCTAAATCCACTTCAATGACCAAGAGAAAAACGCGTCGCAACGGAAAAGCAATAATTAGCAACGTAGTGAAACGTATTTAATAGCAAACATCAATCACTAAACACTTCCAAATTTGTAGCCAAAACAACAATAATTCAACAATCATCCCCCTCGTCTTGCTTCTTGTCTGCATCCCCACATTGTGGTCATGTTTTCCGAACCTTACGATACCGATGAACTGGACGCTATCGTGGATGTTGTTGGCCTGCGTTCTCAGGCACGTCTCAACACATTCCGTGAAATGTGGTATCATGTCTTTCTCTGGGCTCTGTTCTCATCCATATTCATACACACGTGTGCCGCCTTGGTGGCGTTTGTTACACTCCGAAAGCATAAATTTGGTAGATTCTTTTCCATATTGATCCTTGTGATGGGATTTCTATCGCCCGCTGCAAGTGGCATCATCAGCAGCGCTGTCATTGCATTTGTGCATCGCGCTTCCAGTTTACCCATGTCACCGATCTATGCCATGATATGGGGTCTCGGCCAGACCATTGTCTCGGCCTGTCTTGGCTTTACCCGCATTCTGGCCACGCTCTAGAATTTTACGGACTGAATTTAACGTCTATTTATCATATTATTTTCTTTAATTTATTCTTAATGTGTATATCGAACATTTTCAAATTCTTAGCTTTAAGTAACTATTATCTTAATTTGTAAATAAATATATTTAAGTATAGAATTCCCTTAATACAGAATTCATTAAACAATGTGTATTTGGGAATCAAATGCAATTCGCGCCAAATCATAAAATCTATCAGCAAATTATTCAGGTGTAAAATCATTTCAAATTGCAAACTAAATGCAGAAATCAATTTAAACAATTATGAAAATTTATAGAAGTGCGCGTATAAACAATATTGTGATTTTTAAATATACTACTTACAACAACAATAATAACAAGAAAAAAATAGATAAACTGTACAATACTTTAGAACTCTAAATCATTTGTAAAAAACGATAAGCTGAATAAACTAAATCTCTAAAAAAAAAAAAAGGAAACCTGGCAAGATCTCCCATATTTAATCATTTTTGCTTAGAATTCGCAACTGGTTTTAGCAGCGCAATAAAAACTTGTTCTATATTGAATTTATATCAAGGTATTTGGATCCCTAGCATTATATAGAGTATATAGTTTACTGCTGAGCACATTTCCGATGCGTCTTTCTGATTGAAGAGGCAGTGGTCCATTTCCACGCTTTATCTTGACATCTCCCAAAGTTTGTATTGCATTGGGATCGTTGCTGAAGTGCTCCAATAAGCGTTTGGGGCAGGGATATTGTGATATAATGGATTCAGCAACCTCCAGCGTAACCTGAGGTAATCGATTGAGATGCTGTTGCCAAAGTCGTCCATATCCATTGCCCTGTTCCACGCGCACGCATTGTTTATTGTCATTAGCGAGGTACTTTTTAAAGCTGCCTAGGATAGCTTGACGCTGTTGCTTGTAGGGTGTTTCCGCAATGGCTTTTGTGTAGCGTTGGAGCAGCGCCAACAATTCCTGGCACTGTGGTTGAGCCAACTGCTCCACATGCAACTGTTGCAACAGTTGCAGCTCAATCAAAGCATTTGCCTCGTTGCTGCCAGTGTTGTGTTTACCGTGACGCAGACGTGGCACAACCACTGTGAATTGACAGTTGGGCATTGGAAAAGCATCATGAAGCTTTGCTCCAATGCACGACAAATTCTGATCCCTTAAAGCGCGCTGAAAGTCGGATTCGCTGAACAATCGCAAAACTTGTTGCTCCATGCGCCAAGCATCTTCCAAGCCAGTAAAACCAGCACTCGTAACTGCCACAAATGTTTGCTGACCCACATTGCGCTCCCAAATAATGCAATAACTTGCCGGCAAGCTGCGTATTTCGTATTTCAAGTCTGTGTTGTTTAATTGCGTTATCAATTCCTGGCCCAAAGGAATTCGCAGTAAACCCGCGTCCAACACCATGCGCACATATTTCTTGCATTCACCAGGTCTTATACGCTTTTGCTGCTCCTTGATGGCCTGTTTTAACAATTTATCAGCCTTGTTCGACATTTTAAGTGAACGTTAACAAAATCTCCAAAAATTAGCGCCAATGTACACAAAAACAATGAAACTAGTGCTGCACAACGGTAGTAGTGCGACCTTTCATATGTGTGCTGAAGAAACACAACACTAGACTTGTGTTCTAGCATCTCTCGAACGTAGCGCGCCAATTTAGATAAAATTAAAAAGCAAAACAAACAAAAATAATTATATAAACATTAACAATAAATGTCAGATAAGCCAAAAACCTATAAATCCGATTAAACAAAGGGAGCGTTTTATAAATGGCTCGTTTTCGTAATCCCACAGGAAGAAATACGCCATCTTTAGTTAGAATTGCGAAGCACGACATACTCCACCTTTTGTCAGCTTTGGCAACAGCGTCCCCGCTGAATTTTTTATCGAACGTCCCTGCCTTTTTTGTGTTTGTCTACCCAACACTACTCAAAACAACACTCAACGCACGCCACACGTGTTTGTATTTACTGTGAGAAAAAGTCGCAAATTTTTATATATTTCATTAAAAATGTATCTGATGTACACTATTAACGAAAACGGCGAGCGGGTTTACACCCTGAAGGTTTGTTGTTGCTCAACTTCCGGAATATAGTAAAAGTGCAGCTAATTTATTTGGTATTGTTGCAGAAACGCACTGAAGACGGACATCCCACATTGTCTGCACATCCAGCGCGATTCTCACCTGAGGATAAATACTCTCGTCAGCGTATTACCATTAAGAAGCGCTTTGGATTGTTGCTCACCCAGAAGCCTGAACCCATCTACTAAGCCTGAGTTGTAGTTTAAATTAGCTTACATGTTTATTTACTATAAATAAGAAACAAAATAACCGACATTTCAAATGCGTCGCTTTAATCCCGCAGTGTAATCAAACAGTTGGGGGTTACGGAACTCGCCTCGCATATCCAAAACGTAATACAGTGTCTTGTTCTTGACTTTAATAGGCAGCTGAACACGGGCCATTTCACGGGATTCTTGAGCTGAGATACATTTGAGTGGCACGGTCATGATTCGATTTCGATTAAATGGACCATAGGTAACGAAGGACACATCTTGTCCTCCTTTGCGGAGTATAAGGAAACGCACGGATCTCAATGAAAACATCCATACAGCAAACAAAATGCCATAGCCTAGAGAATATAGTATCAATTAATATGACATAGACAAAGCCGAATAGGATGTTCACCTATCATAAAACTGCATACTGTTATGCCATTCTTGTATTTGTTTTCTCCCAGATTTATGCGCTGATACCACTTTAGTTCCTCGCCAGGCTTTTCCACAACCGGCGCATCCTTAAGCGTCGTAAAGGCAAAATGCGAGAGATATGTCCAAAACACAAATTGGCAAACTCCGAAGAAGTTCAGCATGTTATAGAATTTTGGATTCTCATATTTAAACAGAACCACATCCTTGGATACATTTGTGCTCGCATCAAAAGCAGCTCGTGTTGAGTTCGTTCGAAGGGGAGTAATAACTGCCGGCAATTTGTTAGCTATCACTGGCACTGTGCAACGTAGGTTTTGTAAGGTGTGTCTTTTCAAGAAATTGGCTCCTTGTCTCAGTGCAAAGTTTACCAAATTGCTCATTTTGATTGAAGAATTTGTTTATTGCATTTATTATAAAACCAAACTAACCTACAATCAAACAGATGTTTTTGTTTTGTTTTTGGCGATATTTCGCGATGATTTTGTTGATTGGTTATCGATAAGCAGATGTTTGACAAACATTTGTCGTTTAATTTCTTTTAACAAAAATAAATTATTTAATAAGAAAAATAAGATTATATTTAAGTAAAATTAAGTGTAATTGTAAATGTAATAAAATAAAGCAGATCAGATTAGTGCATGTTTGAAGCCTGGGGCAAAATTGTTGAAATCCATTTAAAAAAATCTACAGCAAATTTATGAAGATTCTAAATAGTACATGCAAATATTAATCTTATGGCTTCTGGTCTCAAAAACGAAAACATTTTCATTTTTGTAGCCATTTTTGAACTGTAGCTTGAAAATCAGGGCTGCCACGTTTTGAAACGGTAGTGGCTTTATCTTGTGATTGTTAGCGCCGACACTTATTATGTTGCTTTTTAAGTTTGTCTTTATATTTGTTTGCTTTTCGCTTGGTTTGATGACTTTACTACACACTTTAAACTTTCATTTTTTCAAAGAATATATAGTGCACAATTATCGCCAAAAATATTGGAACGATACTATCATAAGAAAAAATATCGTGCAAAAATATATCATCACCAAAAGTATCTATCGACGTATCGATATCTTTTCAACAATCCTATGTGTTTGGTATTCCGTTTGTTGTTGTTCTGTCGTTCAGGGCGGCAGTGCTGAGTACGGTGTGCGGTGTAAACAAATCCGACTTAAAACCGTTTAAATTGTTAAATATTCAATAGCATGTTATAATTACAATAGTGTAAGATCTAAAAGTAAAATATTATCATAATCAAGGAGCTATAAGTTGGTAAGTGTACAAAAGTTACATTATACATATGTAGATACAATGTATCTTTTAAGGTCGCTTAAGATATTAATGATTGCTTAAAGATAGCTACTATAATCTTGATTTACATAAGTCAATAATAGATCTGTTACACTGCAAATATGCTAGTTTGATATTTCAGATATTCAGATACATATATGTATGAAAAGATACATTAGACTTGTTTGTGTTTTTAGGGTTGTCAGCTACTTTTAATGCAGCCGACAAACATTAAGTCGTCCATATCTTATTATATACTAAAATTAAAAGTAAACATTAAATGTAACTTTTTACTTACAATTTTATTAATATGACCTTGAATGCTAAAATATTGTTTGGCATAATGATATATGCAACTATATGGCAATGACAACCCTACTATATATAGCATATGTATGGTAATTATGATTATCTACCTGTATATATATACAGATATTCCATAACTTTTATCCGACATAATGCCTTTTTGGGCACTTGGCAGCCCTAAACACATTAAAATGTACAATCAAAAAAATAATTTGTTGCCCCGTTTGCTTTTACTTCTTTGCTTGCAACAACTGTCTGCACGTGATATGCTTGGGGCCGATGTCTGGGATCGTTAGCGAAACACATAATATTGGAAAAACGAAAACATACTAGAACTATAGATCCGTAATATTTCCCGGATTTCATATAGAGGTTTGTCAATCTAACCTCACTTTACATCAAAATCGATACGTAACCTAAAAAGAATGTGAATGCGCTGCAAAAAATATATATACATACAAACCTTGTTATACATACACGCACACAAGCAACACAAAGGTATGCGTCTGTGTGTGTGCGAGAGCGAAACAGCTATAATAGACATATAACTTCCAAAACAGGTCTAAACTTATTTTTTTGGTATAGGCCCACGTACTATGTGTCTTTGCAGATGACATTTATCAGGAAACAACCTTTTATATAATAAATGTTTGTTCTACGTATAAAGAGCATACATAAAATATTAAGTGGGTGGCAAGAGAGCACAATGAGAGAAAGAGAGAGACATAGGGTAATGCGGTGAGAGTAAAGTTTTACCGAATTGAAATATTATGATTAAACATTCTAAATCTTGATGTTTCGAAACTCAATCCCAAACACAAGACCTGTTTTTTCCCGATACATCATTATATACAACTTGGAACAGCAAATATGGCTGCCGACGCCTCAATTTTTGTTTTGCGTCTGTTTTAGCTGTTGCTTTTCGTTCGGTACGCCTCGTTGTTATACTTACGACGACCAACGACTTTGCTATAGTATAACTTTTTTCCTACAAGTATGTGTAAGTATATATATACTTAACCTATATATACTTATATATATTGTACATCTATATATATAATCTTTATATGTATATATGTATTTCCATATGTCTATGTACCTCGTTGCGCTACCTCTCGCTCTCTCTCTCCGCCTCTCTCTCTTACTCTCCCGCTTGCTCTCTAAGCCTACGACCTGATGCTAAACCGGTATCCTGCCAAAAGTCCTAGGCAAACTTACAAATCGTCCTCAACTTGCGGATCTTAGACCATTCCCCTTCCCCCTACCTCCCCTTCTCTATCTTTCTCTTTTCTTTATTTATAGTTTTATAAGCCAAGTTGCCTGCATTTTAATTGCTTTTATTTACCGGCTGCTTTAGTTGCCCCCCCCACCCTATAAAAATACTTTTTATTTTCTTGAATTGCTTTGGAAAATTATAATTTAATATATCCCCCCAACCTTGTGCTTCTCTTTGGAACTCAGGCGTCTCATAGAGTCATCTCTCTCTCTCTCGCCCGCATCGCCGCTGTGGTCTTTCTCGCTCACACATAGCACAGAGTCGTTCAATTGTTAAATACCGATTTACTTTTACTTTTACTTTTGTCTGGTTTTGTTTCATATTTTTCTAACTTTAGGTCTATTGAAAGAAGGAAACTGCGTATTTTAGTCGAAGATCCCCTGTTTTAGCAACTGCCATGTGTGTTTCAACCCCTTCTCCCTGTCCCTGTCCGTAGCCCTGAAACTCCCCCCCTCCCCTTGTTCTACTGTTGTAACAGTGCTGCCAGATTGTTTCACCATTAAATTGAGCTCTTCCGATTTTGTTTATTTCTATGCATTATCGTCCGAAAATATTTCACATTTGATGTAGCAGCCCAATATCATTTACGCATTTTGTACATTTGTTTGCCAGAATTGATGACGTCACGCCACATACAGCTAGGGGTAAAAATTGTTTTGAAGATGTGAAAGTTAATTTAAATTAACGATTTTCAAAAGTAAAATCTTATCGAGTGTTATCAACCCAATTTGACACACCCTCTCACCCGTCCAGTCCACCAGCTAGACCGCTCTCTCTTGCGGGCTCTCTCTCGGTCTCTGTACCTCTCTCTCTCTCTCTCTCTCTCTCTTGCTGTCAGCTGGTTTTTGCGTTCGCGTTTCGCGTTCACTTCGGGGCAATGTTTTAGTGTTGCCTTGAACTCGCTAAGAAATCTTGTTGAATATTTTGATTTCTTTAAGTGTACTTAAATTCTATTAAATAAATCAATTAATTTGTTTTGAAATTAAATCTAGTTGCAGTGAGGTTCGTATAAAAGCTTTATCTTTTAATTTTTCAACTTATGTAAAATTGTAGGGTACCGGTTCAACCTAACCTCACATTTCTTAACATACATCTCAGCTAAGTTTCCAAAATTCCTATAAATCCTATATAGCATATACATATTTGTAGACTTCTCCAATTTGTTCGTTCGCTAGCTCCAATTGTTTATCACTCATTCCTGCTGTTTGCACGCTTGTTTCTCTTTTTTGTTTGCTTTGTGTTTGACTTTCTGCTGCAGTCATCCGGCTGTAGCGACAATCTGTTGTTGTTGTTGTTGCGTACGACCGAACGAGCAACCGACGAAGCGACCGACCGAACCGACTCACAGACAGACCGAACGTCTGGTAGTAGAAGCGCCAAGCACACCGGTTAGGTAGGCACAATACTAGATACATACCGAAATCAAAATCAAAATAGCGTAAGGCGAAAAGTCATTGCCGTTGTTCAATATTTCCTATTTTAAGTTTTTTTTTGGAAGAAACTTTTAGTATATTAAAGACAGGTAACATAATAGAAAACCTTAATAAGGTTAACAAGTTTTTCATTTTTAAATTTTTTTTTAACTTTTTTGTTGTAGGATGAGGGGACAAAAGAGGATTACCCCTAAGAGGGGTTTTCCTAAAGCAACCCAAAAATTAACTCCGAGTTTCTAAGCTTTAACTATAGGAAAAGCTCTCGCTGAGCTTTTTGAGCAAAAGCTTTTTGACATGCATGAATTCTCAAAGAGAGAAGTCTTTTTAAAAATTAAACATAATTGATAGTGCAAATCTTAACATATAACTATGGCTGCCATGCTTTCCGATAAGAGTTGCCAGACTAACAAACATTTTAAAAGACATTTTGAACCAATTTCATTTCAGTTCAATGTGTTACAAGTGAAGAAGTAGAAGATATCAACGCTCAAAATGATGGAAGTAACACAAAAAGTTGATTTGAAGGAGCTGCCAACTGAAGATGAGATAATGAGAAGCATCGCAGCGGAACTCGACCAGGAAGTAGATAACCTAACCACCCCTGGTATGGAACAAATTTTTATTATTATTCGGTAAACAAGATAAACTGAAGACTTTTCTTTCAGATATTGCCTCAAGTGTGGGAAGTCGCAAGTCCACAGTGGATGAGGAAATACATAACGGATTAGAAGCCGATGACTTGGATAGCGAAGCAGAGACGACACCGGCTATCGATAGTAACCCAAATGAAATTCACAACTCCGGTCTTAGCAAGGAACGCGATGCGGGAACTGATTTAGACGCTCTATTGGATAAAATAAGCTCAATCGAGGATTTCGATCCTAAAGAGTCTGTTGATAAGGAAATCGAAGATAGTAGCATAGTGGTGGAGTCCAATGAACATGAAAAACCTGCAGATGATATCGATAACAAGGACGAATGCAAAGATGATGCCGATAGCACAGAAGCTGATGTTATCGACGACGAAGGAGAGCAAAAGAAAGAGCAACACGATAACAACGTGGATGCTGATCTTGATAAGTCTGAAGAGAAAATTGAAGAAGAGATTACGAATTCGGAGAAAACAGAGAATAAACAAAAGATAGCCGAAGTTGAGGATGATGAAGAAGTGGATGAAAAGATGTTCGATAGTAAGGAGAAAAATGATGAACTAATATCAGTTGAGAACTCTGAAAAATCCAGCACAAAAAAGATCGCCGCTTCCGATGACAGTCATAAGAAAACAATTCCAGATTTAAATGCCTCAAATGATGAGGAATTTTTGGATGCATTAGAAACCATTTCCAGTTCCGATGAGTTTGATGCACTTTCAGAACCGAAAAACAAAAGGCTGGACTCATCTAGTCCAAATAAGGAGATTAAAAATGGTCTAGAAGACATAACCTCTGATGAAAGCTATGAAGAAGATGGCAATAAGACAACAAAAGAGCCGACTATTATTGATTTGGACTCATTTGACGAGATGCCAAAAGAAATTTCGGATGATTCAGAGAAAGAGAATAAAAGCAAAGAAGACTCTATGGAGGTTGATCAAACAGCAGAAGAGATGAACAAAGAAGAGACAGATATAGAAAAGGAAGTCGAAGATAAAGTGAAAGATAAAGAAGTTGAAGAAAAAAATGGAATGACGGCAACGCAAGAATTAAAAGACGATGCCATGGATGTAATGTTAATGGAAGCAGCCGATACATATGAAGCCAATTCCAAGGAGGCCAAATTGCAAACAGAAAGCGAGGAACCCGCCACCTCTAAAGACGATAAATTGGAGACAGAAAGTGAAGATCCCAAGCTAGAGGAGATCGAGAATGTTGCCAAAGCAGAAAATGAAGATCTTGAACCGACTGAAATGTCGGAGTCAATTGAAACTAACGGTAAGGATGTAGTAAAGGAATCGGAACCGGAGCCGGCTAAAGCTTCAGAGTCAAAAACTTCTTCAAAGTCGGACTCAAAGGAAGTCGAATCTGATGATGAAGTCATCTTCTTCGAGCCCATTGAGAAGTCGGCAAAGGAAACCGAGACGAAAGCTGAAGCTGCCGAGGATAAGCCAAAGGAAGCAAAGGATGCGACTGACACAAAGGATGACGAAGTGGTGCTCGTGTCCGAGGATGAGGATGAACCTGCACCAGAAAAGAAACCCATCGAGGATTCTAGTAAAAAATCTGAAGAGGAAGCAAAGCCTGATCCCACATCGGAATCCAATTTATTGGCCGATAACTCGGACAATGCTTGCGATCAGTTTGATAAGGCGAAGACACAGGAGAAGCAGAAAGCCAACGCTGGCGAGGATGCAGATAGTAACTCAAGCAATTTGTTACAACCCTCACAGAAAACCAGCGATGAGACAGTAGCTGAAGTTGAACCGGAAGCGGAGGCCGATGAAGAAGCGGAAACGGAAGCTGAGACAACGGCGGATCAAGGAGATGTGGAAATGGCTGCCGATGAAGCTGAAGACGATCAGGATGCAGACTTGCCAGCTGTCAAGCGCATTAGACTGAGCACCGATGATAAGCCGGAGGCAAGTAGTAGTTCAACCACCACAACCTCCGTCACTACCAATGAAGATGATGCACAACCCACAGCAACCAAACGTCGCAACAGTCAACTTTCAAACAGCAGTATTCCGGACAAGGAAGTTACGCCCAGTAAAAAGCTCAAAACAGACGACGCCGACTCGAATAGTTCCTGTGATGGCAATCTACAAATTGATTTGGATGCCCAGGAAAACAACGAGGAATCAGAAACAGCCGCTGATGAAGCTAAGATTAAGATTAAGGAACCGCCAATCGAGCTAAAACCCGCCCCGGAACTTCAGAGTGATGTGAAGCCTATACGTTTGGAATTTTTAAGGAGTTTCCGCAAAAGTTTCGATAAGATGACACGACATGACCTGGAGGAACTGGTACTTCAGAAGGTAGTCGAGAGCATGCTGGTGAAAAGTGAGTTTGCCGAGATCCGAAGGCAGGTGGATAAACATGAGACGACCCTGGCCAATTATCGTCGAAAGATTGCGGAGGTATCCAAGCAGTTTCTCGATCTGGAAACCGTGCATAAGCGTGTGCTCAAGGACCTGGAGACACGGAACTCTCACTTTACGGCTCCAGTGCGCATTACTCGGGCCGTGGGTCTTCAAGTGGGCATGACATTGATGAAGAAACCCAGCGATGATCCTCGTCATCAGCCTGGCCTCCATACTGCAGGCAGTATGCCAGCTCCAGCTTTAAGTTCAACTGCATCATCGTCGTCTTCGTCTTTGCCACAAAAGCCGATGCAACGTTCGCCCATGCGAGGCATGGCCCGTGCCAGTGCAGGCATGCAACACACGCCTCAACAACAGCAGCAGCAGCAGCAACATCAGCAACAAAAACAGGCACGCTCCTCTTTGCCTTATGCGCAAGCAAGCGGCACGTCGCCTGCGCGTCGCGGTTGCATGCAAAAGGTTACGCCACAGCGTCCAGTTAACAATTTGCCGAATTCTCATCAAATTAGCCCCGGCTCCGGAGGCATGCAACGCTTGCCCACCTTGCCAACGGGCACATCCCGTGTCTTTGCCACAAAGCACACGGGCAACGCATCACAGTTTGCTGTAGCAGCGGCGGCAGCTGCAAATGCAGCAATGCTTTCCCGTACGGCATCAAAACCGATGGGATCTACGTACATGCAACAGAAGCAGCAACAACAACAACAGTTGCAGAAGCAACAACAGCAACAACAACCTTTGCCGTGAGTTTTCCTTGATCATTGCTCTTCTTTTCTCTTTTACCAACTGTAGAACTTTTCTTTGAGTGATCTTCACAGATGAAATAGACTCACAATCAGTAAATTAGATCGGACCTCTCTGACTAAAAGGCCCGCGCCCATTTTTACTTTCACTATTCCTTTAAGAGATACACGGGTCCTTAATCCTATGTCTCTGCTCTATTGCACCAACCTTTCCGTATATCGTATAAGTAGTGTGTGGATTACAGAAATCTATACTTGAGGATTAGTATAGATTCTTAAGAGCTCATTACTAAAATTTTTACACCAGGTTTCTAAAAATCTTGCACGTGTGCTCGAAAGAATTTTCACTCACAGTGTGGTTTTCAAAGTATTTATAGCTGCCTCAGGAATTTGTAAAATGAACTCATTGTGAAACTTCCGAATCGTAGATCTCTAATACACATGAGTAATTTTAATAATGCGCCCAGAACTTCACAGTTTTCATATGAAAAATTTCTAATGAAAGCCGACTTTCTAATAAATTAAATAATTAAATTATGTCGATTGCACATTGTTGAATGTATAAATAAATAATAATCTCCCATTCTTTTGCAGGGTGCGAATTGGACGCAGTCCAGGCAAACAGCCCAACAATGTCCAAAACAACAAATCACGTCAGATGCCCATTGGCGGTGGCACCGTCTCCGTGCCCATGTCAAGTGCCAAAGACAGTGGTGCAGCTGCCGGAGGTGCTGGTTATGGGCAACCCAACTTGGCTCCTGCTCGACCCAAGGAGAAGGCTGTCATTGATCTGACCGATGAGGATGACGCAGCTGCAGTTGCCGCAGCAGAACAAGCTGCATCTGCTCGGCTTCGGCATAATTCAAATGCCAGCGCCAAGCGCAATATGCAACAGACGTCAACGGGTGGTACTCCTGGTGGTGCCCGTCCCGTTGCCGGCAGCGTGGTGCGTGTGTCGCCCATGAATATGCCACGTTCAAATGCCGTCTCACGACAAATTGTGAACAACAATGCTTCAGGTAAATATGAGAAGAATCAAAGATTTTAGGGCAGTGAAGTTCAATTTATTAATATTCTTTTAATTTGCAGGTCAACGCAATTCGCTGGGAGCTAATGTGACGATGCAGATACGATCGGAGAATACGCCTCCGAGTTTAAGTAGATTGCGTTACTCGCATCCAGCCCCGTTGCCATTGGCGCCAGCGCAGACCTTCCATCCGGATTGGAAATTGCCACCATCGCGACCCGTTATACGAATCAGTTTACATGACACGGGAATTGTCATCTCGTGGACGCTGGAAGATACGGGCTCAAGGTTTGCCGAGTGTGTTATGTATCAGATCTATGCCTACCAGGAGACGATTAATGAGCCGACCAGCGACTCATGGCGTCATGTGGGCGATGTGAAAGCCATGCTTTTGCCCATGGCTGTTACGCTGAATCAGTTCCAAGAAAATCAGCGTTATTTCTTTGCCGTTCGAGGTGTCGATGCCCATGAGCGTTATGGGGTTTTTAGTCTGCCGAAGACATGGGAATAGACCGGATATATGGATTACTCTAATATTACTAATATTTTTATTGTATGTATAACTTATTTATGTACGCAAGTGTGCCCCCATTTTAAGTATTTGAGAAGAGAGTCGAATTCTCCCTCAGTATCTCCTCTATATTTTTCATCCACTACCGCTGGCCATCATAAACACAGATATGTTCGTTCCTTAAGTCATACCTATAATGTCGCTGAGCAGCTCGTTCCCTTTCTTTATCCACTTTAATCTTAAGTTAGGCCCTAAGTTAGAAAGTGTCTATGATAGCATCAGAATTAAAAGTACTCAAGCAGTTTCAGTAACGGCTTCATAGAAATAAAACGCAACACGTTTATGTTAATATTATGATAATTTAAATCTATTTTCTAAGTTTACAGAAAAACTTCACAATGAATAAATATCAAATGGAAAAATCAATTCAGTTATTTTGAATTTAAATTCTTTATTGCAGGAGTGGACACGTTATAAATAGCTCAATTTGATAACACAACTTGCACAAGCAGTCAAGAGCACAGGTGCCGATAGCTTGTCAAGGAAAGATAGATAGCATTTATAAGTAGTTAAAAAATATCAAATGTTAAAGCTTTTCAAATGTTGAAGGTTAATTATGAATGGTTAATTATAATATCTTGTTTGTTGAAGCCAAGATTAATGCCAATTTATAGCTCAATTAGCCAATTTTTTAGTAGTGAATGATTTTACAAACTAAAAGCAATTGATTTGGAGTGAGATGGTTGGCCTAAAGAGGGTAGAACTTGCGATTACTGGTAGTGTCATTTGAGAACTGCAATCGATGGCACATAAAATATTGATACGCCCATTAGCCATGGCCATAAGTATAGGGGGCAGGGGAACTCAATGGGACTTGCCAACGTTGCATGTTGAATGCCCCCCTCCTCGACCTCCTCCTCTTTTGGACGCCATTGCCAGGCCAATTGCTCTCATGCACTTGACATTGGCTAAGCGTCGCGGCAGCTTTCTGTATTATTTTTTTTCTGCTCCTTCCTATAAATTTTTTTATATTTTTTTTACTGTGTCCATTCATGCGCTGCAAGTGGCAGCGAGTTACGTGATTGGTGGCAGCCTTCTGCTGCTGCTGCGACTGTTGCAACTACGACTATTCGTTGTTAAGTTGCAACGCTTGGTGGGAAGTTAGTATCGTGCCGCGTGCGCCACGTGCCAGCGCATTTTGAACAGCAGCCAAAAACCTTGACATTAGGCGCAGCCATTTGTGTGAGTGTGAGTGTGTGTGTGTGTGTGTACTTTTACTGCTCAGTGTAAAGTCATGGAATGTGGCATGCCTGCCGCATATCCGGCGACCATAAGTTTTGTTTGTCATTTTAATTAATTTACACGTACGTAGGTACTATGCAAACATGTTCTATCATGTCCTGTCCTGTCCAGTCATGTGCTTTCCTGTTTGTTTTCATTGCCGCTCCAATTATTTGGCAATTGTCAAGGCAGTCACTCATTTCAAAGAAATGCACATGCAAAAAACACACACACACACTAAGAACTCACACACGTGCAGCCGCACAACAGCTGCAGTTACGCCGCAATTAAATTGTTGTTGCTGCATCAGTTCCGGGTAATGTCTTAGCACCACACACTATACCCCCTACTTTCCCCTTCCCTCTGAATGTACTCCCCTCTCTCCTTCTCCCTTGCTCATCGACATGGCCAAGGCATAACAAAAACACAGATGTTTTGCGCTCACTGTGCGTTGCGCAGGCGTTAAGCTTTTGCAGCACGGCAACACTGCTCTTTTTTTGGTAGCAAACTGAGTTTTGGTCCTGTTTTGTTCAGCTTGCTTGTTATTCGCTCTCTAAACGCGCCACATAACGGTTCTTGTCCGGCTAACGTGCAACGTGCAACTTGCGGCGGCATGTGGCGGGCCTTTGACTATTTGACGTGTCTGTAAATAACTAAAATTATAAATAATTATTGCATCATTTGTCAATGTGGTGCGTGAGTGTGTGTGTGTCTGTGTTGAGAAATATTTTATAATATTAAAATTGTGTAAATAAGTGTAATTTATTTAAATTAAATAAACAAATGCCGCTTCTTATAGTGTATTCATGTTTGTAAAAATAAAAATATTTACAAAATAAATTCAAATCATAATAATATAAATAATAATATTAAAGAATATACCAAAGTCATATAAAGTCACATTTAAAGCTGAAAACACTTTTAAATTTATATTTAAAATAATATATGGATAAACTTTAATTAAAATATCGATTAAAAGGCAACGGAATCGCGTCAATCGCTTTGTAAGTGTAACAATGTCCCAAAGCGTTCCACATTCAGTCCCCCTGTGTATGTGAGCGTGTGTGTGTTTATGTATGTTAATTAAATTACCGTTATGTGTGCTTAACAACAATGCCAAAACACAAACACACACACACACACGCAATACACATACCTAAAACGTAACCTCCATTGCAAGTAATTATAAAAAAACAACAGTTACATCAACAAAAACAAAAACACTACAGCTTACACACACAACACACACGAACAACACACACGCACAACACACACAAGCACACACAACAATAACACATGAACTAATGTACGTCAACTCAAAACCCATTTCCAGCCTCGACTCTGACTTCAACTCCGTCTCTGGTTACAAGTTTTGGCCCTGGCCACTTGGGGCCATATTTGTGTGTGCGACTGTCCGTATGTGTGTGTTAACTGGGCTATGCCTATGTCTATTATATGTTGAGGCCATTTGCACGTAGCCCTTTACTATTATTAAGCGTCTTATTGTACAATGAGAACGAGCGCTCATAAGTATGCTACGTTTTCTGTAGCTATAAGATGCACATATGTATAACCAGTGTTGCCAACTACTGAAAAGCGAATAAAGATTTTTTGGTGGGTTAAAAGTACAAATAAAGCTACACTTTTCATCAAAGAATCTGCAATAACAACTTACGGGTTTTTCCATTTTAATATTTTTTTTTTATAAACGTTCATTCATATACAATATTTTCTCAAAGTTCATTGTTAAAATGTAAAGTCAAACCAATTGTTATGATAGCACTACGTTTTTCTTGAATTTAAAAGAACTACCAATGCTATAGTATAGTTAAGCTTAGCATGTATTTATTCTTGAGTAAAAGAAAAAGCTAAAACTCACACTGGCCAGTTTTGGCAGGAAAGAGCTGCCTTGGCAACAATTGATACAACTATGTTTGTATGAATGTAGCGGGTTTACATATAAATGTATTCTTAAGGTGCAATAATCTAGCATTAGCCACATTTACAGTTGGTGCAACTAGACAGCTTATGGGGAACTGAAAAGCTTGCGCTGCAAACCGATTCAAATCGATGCAATTCATCGATTAAATAATCCTTTCTA
The DNA here is from genome assembly GCA_035044365.1 of Drosophila neotestacea. Classification (NCBI taxonomy): domain Eukaryota; kingdom Metazoa; phylum Arthropoda; class Insecta; order Diptera; family Drosophilidae; genus Drosophila; species Drosophila neotestacea. Next base: position 1,412,922 of record JAWNMD010000270.1, read on the forward strand.
ATCCCTATACTAAGTTCTTAGTTATGGGGTCAGTCAATCTACATACTACAGTGAATCTCTCAAAGCATTGCTTATCAAAGCTTTAATTTCAATTGTTATCTTTTATTAAAAGCAATTTATTCAAACACTTGGCGTATACAGACTTTAGGCAAAATTCCTATTTTTTCGATTTATCTATGATTTATTTAATTGTTCAACTTTAAAACTTACAGTTGACAACAGAAGCTGCCTCCATAAATTTCACCATAATAATAATTGCTGTTGCTAAAAGTTCTTTGGTTTGGCTCAATTTATGCTAATTATGTTGATTATATTAAAATTTTCTCTGTCTTTTTGTATGCCGTTTTTACTTCTTACCTATGGATGTTGATTATTATCAAAACTGGTTTAATTTGTCTTTCAATTCCCACAGATTTCCACTGAAACGTGCTTAGCCGACTCTAAGTCGCCTTAAGGAAGTTTGATTGTTTTTTTGCTGTTAATTTAAAGCTGTTCCTGAAAATACGCCTGAGGCAATAAAATGAAAGTAGAAATGGAAACAAGAGTGTGATTTAAGCTATGAATTGAAAATGCAAATTGCATAGACATTTTTTATTTTGTGCTTAATGGAATGATTTTTGGGAACCGAATATTTATTATTGGGAATATTTTGATGAGATTTCAGTTAAATCAAGCAATTTCTTTGGGGAGATTAAAAATATTTGTAGCTAAAATTGAGAAAAATATGATAAATATGGTTATTTATTTCTGCGAAATATTCTATATGATAATAACAAAAATGTCTAATATTTATTTTTGCGAATTCGTTTATTTGAAAATGATTTTTATGAATTTAAAATGCAAATTTCTTATAAATTTTTTATTTTGTGCGTAAAGGAATGATTTTTGGGAACCGAATATTCATTAATGGGAATTTTTTGATGAGATTTCAGTTAAATCGAGCAATTTCTTTGGGGAGGTTGGAAATATTTGTAGTTAAATTTGAGAAAAATATGATAAATATATTTATTTCTGCGAAATCTTCTATATGATACTAACAAAAATGTCTAACATTTATTTTTGCGAAATCGTTTATATGAAAATGATTTTTAGTATTAAATTATTATTTAGTTTGATTGAATTTGCCGTTGGCTAGAACCCTTTTGATCCCTTCGATATTTAATTAATTTGAACATTTTGTTTATTTATTTCTAAGAATGTCAGGAGTGAGCTTAACTTTTCTTGGGCTCTATTTTTCTCAGGGCTGACAGCATATTTAAAGCGTTGTCATGTTGGCCCCCAGGATATATTTGCCCTCGAAGTGTCGAGGTGTTGTAGACAAACAACAGCACAGTGGGAGAGAGAGAGAGAGAAAATATATAAAAGAAAGCTGAGTGCAAATAGTAGGATTTTTCATAAATTTTGCCGCAAAGTGGTAAAGTTGAGACAGCAATCACAGTAGATTTTTTCGCTAGATGAGAGAGAGAGAAGGCGACAGAGTGAGAAAAGACAAAGAAATGACAGTTGTGGGTGAGCTGAAAGGGGGAGGCATAGAGTAAGAGGGTGTGGTACATTAAAGTGTCCCAATACACGTATGCAAATGTGCAAAGACCAGCATAAATGTGCCATAATAGCCGCCACTTGCCAACGCTGTACATTGAATACACATATTGAGTACTCACTATGCTGACTATGAGTATGAGTACTCGTATTCAGTCTGAGTATTGAGTATTGATTATCAGTTTTGCATACTAATAAGCGAATGCTTTGTTATTTCGATGATTGTAGATACCCGACGCGAGGACACAGGACAACAAAACACACAATGTGACTGTAAATGTCACTGTATGTGTGTATGTGTATGTGTGTGTGTATGGGTGTGTCTGTCTATCTTATTGTTTGTTGTTTTCCATGGCAGCTGCTATGGGGGCTTAAAGGGCGTGCCTCTTGCCCCCACAGCAGTCGCTAAGGACTCAGTCATCGGTTTGTTAGGGGTATTCCTATGAAAAACTTTTGCTCACACACAAAATTATTCAATAAAAAATATTCTTTATTTATTATTGGTCTGTTGTTTGTTGTTTATTGAAATCGATTCCAGTTAATTTTGTGATTTTTATAATGTTATGCCTGGCATACCCTTATTTCTTTTTTACATTTAAAGCTTCTTTGTTGCTGTTTTTTGTTAGGTTTTTTGTGCGGCGCCTCAAAGGCTTTTTTGGCCTTTTGTTTGACAAGGGGCGGCGGCCGTTCCCTATTCTCTGTATACCCTGTATTGAAAGTAGTAAAAAGCAGTATAATTATAATTGAATTCAATATGGAATTTTTGATTGATCACACTTTTCGAAATATTATCGATTTCGATAAGCAACATTTATATTTATATATATTATATATATTTAAAAATATATTTATTTATATTTATTTATTATTTAAAAATGTTCAACTATTTTTATTGCTAAGTTACCTTATAACATAGATTTACTTACTAAATTTCCTCATATACAAAATTGTATGATTAAAAGGAAAAAATAATTATATTTCTCAGATTATTTAATACAGGGTATCAGATAGTTGAGCCCTCGCAGCTTACATGTTTTTGTTTACATTTCAAACGCCGCCGTTGCCATTGTATTTTTTTAGGCCTGTCGTATTACGTATACGTCTAGTGTTCTCGGTAGGTTTTTTATTTTATTGGTTTTAGTTTTATTTCTCGTGCTGTTCCTTTTTCTATTTCTATTTTTATCGGTTAGTGTGTTAGTGTTAGCTTGCCTGTTTCCTGGGTTTTGTTGTTGTTCTTCCTATTGTTATTGTTAGTGTTGTTGTTGTTGCCTGTACATTTCCGCTACAGTCATAACACGACTGCCAAACAGCTGATAACACACGCGAAAGCCGAGGGCTGCGTAAGAGGGTTGGCTACTGCCCGGAAGGAGGATGGGGCGCAGGAAGCTATAAAAAAGTGTTGCCTCACATTTTAGGGCGTGCTTTTGAAGGTGGCGATTTCTTTTGGGGTTTGGGGCTGAATTCTTTTTAGAGGGAGTTTCTCCTGGAACTGGCACAAGCAATGTTTTGACGCCCTTTATATTTTAGCAGACGCGGTCTCAAGTTGCAGTCAGCCTCGATTAGGCAAGGAGTAACCTCAGGGTGTGGCGGGGAAGGGAGGAAGTCATTGGCCATGCAGAAATCAATACCCCTATTATAATCAATCATGAACCTGAGCATGATAAACGCTTCAACAATGCAAACAACTAGAACAACAAATAATAAAAATGAATGAACTTGATGGGCGGCTACTCCGCCACCTCTCGTTCTCTTCTTCTTTCGATGTCTTTGTTCCCCTTATATCACTTTCTCCCTCTCCCTGTTTAGTGGCTGACGGGAAGTGCCAGTATTCCCGAAAGTTGTTTGAGCTGCGAATTATTATTGCATTTGCCATTTGAATGGCAATTTTCTGATGGGAGATTTATGATTCTCTGTGTGTGTATTTCTGAGTGTGAGTGGGGTGTGTGGGTTTGTGTGTGTATGAGAGAGAGAGTGGCATGTGTGTATAAGTTTGAAGTGCCAGCACATGGGGCGTATGATAAATGTAAGCCACTTACAAATTTGTTAGCGGATATCAAATAACGGAAGCGCTTAAAACGAATACACCGGAAGAAGAAAAACATAACCCAGTTGCAAATTTTGTGCATGAATTTAATTTAATATGCGGGCGACAGACATAAATATTGAATATTGAAACCGACAGAGAGAGAGAGTCAAAAATGTATCTTTTATTAAATGACATCTAACAATCTCTTAAAAGGTCAAAAGCGAATCAATTTGTTCATTTCATAAGCTACCTTTGCAGTACTTGCTGCATTTAGGGCTGGAAAACCCCTGAAATATCTGGTATTTTTACTTAATCTGCTTTGCAGATTCTAATTTGCTTGTACCGCATGTCGAAATGAATTCTGCAGAACAGCAAGACACAACACTCAGTTTTACACAAACATACATACCGATACAGTGAGCACAAATAAAATGCTTACGCATTGATATACTTTTGCAATATTAATGATGTTGATGCTTATGTAAATGTAAATGGAAGTGAAAACAGCAAATCAAATAAAAGCAGAGAAATACACACACACAGCAGACAAACACACTAACACACACACACACACATACCACACACACAGTCTACAGTTACCATAAAGAATTGTTGTTATTTTTTGTACTTTTACAGAAACGCTTGGACTGAAATCTGAAATCAAAACGTTGGCAAAAGGAGAAGGCAAACAAATAGCTAAAGATACAAATACATTTTGAGAATACATATAGATATGTACATATTATATATGTTTGTGTGTGTGGGAATATGAAGCATACGCCGTATAGGCCGACAACGGAAATGGGCCAAGCAACAAATCCCCAAGCAACACTTAAGGCATAAATCTAAACTCAATCACGCAGCAAGGTAGCTAGCCGCCTATCCCACATCCTCATACACATTCACATCCAGAAAAGGAGATTGAGGTTTTCGGAAGGGGATCGAAAAAAGACTGAAACTGTTGTGGAGTTACACTTTGGAGACAGAGACTGAGTCCGAGACAGAGACAGAGACAAACGATGTAGTAGCTGCCCCAAGTGGCTGACTCTGATAGCATTGCCTGTAATCATCATCAGAGCATCATCAGCTTTATCTCGATTCACTCTCGACTCTCGACTCTTAACGCTGCTCACCACTCACCGCTCATCCCTCAAATGTTGATTTAGTTTGTGGCCAGGACCAGAGCATTGTAAACATGCCAGCACGGCCCAGGAACAGACACTCAATGACATTTCGAGCCTGATTCAAGGACGTACAAAAACGAAAACCAAAACGAGGGCCAAAAATTGAGCTACTTACCTCCCTATCGCTCACTTACATCTGCCTCTCTCACGTACTCTCTCTCTCTCTCTTTCTCTCTCCAACATCAACAATATTCTCAAGGCACAAAATCTGAGCATCTGCGGGATATCAACATGGCAAGGTAAGTCAGCTTCTTGTACATTCTTTACTAGCCAGATTCGTATATAAGCTTTACTCTGCTCAAGTATAACCTAAATGTGTAAGCAAAAATAATAAAAAGCACAGACCGTATTTAAAAATAAGGACCAACGGCGTATTAATACACAATACAAATTTGTTAATACTTTCAATGGAATTATCTAAGATTTAAGTGATATAATATACAGCTAACTTAATCCAAGCAAAAATCGCTTTAAATTAAGATAATAAAAAACATAATTGAGTTAGCATTATTAACTAGAAAAAAAACTTTATTATAAAGTGCTCCATAAAAATGAAATAGATTTTCTCAAATAAATTCTCCCAGACAATCGATTTAAATTTGTTTACTATACCAAAAATAAGCTACTGAATATTTGCTCTAAAGACACGTCGTTTGTATAATTCCCTTTGTTAGGGTATCCTTAAGAACGTATAATGACTGGCAAATGTTTTCAGTTGAGTTCTCAAAGCAAACCGCAAACATTTATAGGCATTTTCAACATAAGCAAACAAAGCAAACTCGCATTTATCATGCTGACTATGTAAGTTATGTTTGAATGTTTTGCTATAGATAAATTTCTCTTGCAGAATAAAGCAAGTTCAAAGCAAAGTAATATTTCTGCAAAACGAATGAGGTGAAATTCAGATTTACACGCAGATTTTTAGCTGTGAAATTAAACATTTTGATAAAAAGAATTTTCCAGATGCCCAAATAAATCAAGTGTTTCTGTTTTCTTTTATAAAAAAACCTGCATTTACAACTTAAATTTGTGTTACAATTTGAAATTAGAGATGTGAAAGCGCTTTTTCTAAAATTTTTACTTTAATATGCCAGAAAGTATAAGTATATGTATAGTGATTTAGCCAACTACTGTCTTTAAAAGCGATATCAAATACAACATAGGAGAGAAGAAAGTAACTCTTTTTGACTATCATCAAGCTTCTTGATCTGTAATTCAGAATTTTCTCTAAGCTTTAACTTCTCTCTTTTTAATTAGTTTGTACTTCTATCTATAATTTTCTTTCTTGCTTTCCAGTTCACTTCTCATTTCAAATACCTTATCACTTTATCTCTCATTTAGCTTAGCTTCACAAAGCTTCTCTCTTTGGAGCTCGTTTTAAGTATCGCTCTACTGGTCTTTTAAAATTCTGTTCTATTCCTAGTTTACTTCTTTATATCCTTCAGACTTCCCTTCCGACTTTTCTCCCCACTTTTGTAATTGAATTGATTCTACGTGTAATGTAACTTGTCACATTTTGTATCCGCATTTCCAATACTTTCTTAAGTGCTCCATCCTGAAGCTTACAGGTTAAGTTCTCAATTTTCTAATCTGATTTCGAGCTGATATGTGTATTGAAATATTCAATATGAACTCACCGCAGATGCCACATTGAACCAGTCTCAAAGGCATGCCTGTTGTTTAATAATTAAATGCAAAAATGCTTCTGGCTTAGTGTGTTGGAGTTTGGCCCAAAACCTCAGAGATATACCGAGAAATGTAGATATTGAAATTGCATTTGCCACGTGCAACGTGCAACGTGCAACCTGAACTAACTGACAAAGCCAAACCGCAATAGAGGCTTTTGGCAATACTCTGATTAATTTGCTAGCCAGAAGACACAGACAAGGATAATGGGATAGAGTCTAAAGCTAAAATTCCACTTCCTGCAGCTGACAAGATCCTTGAATTATCCTGTCAACTTTCCTCCTTTGTCACTGTGCTTCCTCCGGCACTCTTTCCTCCCTTTTAGCCTTGACCGCAGACAGCTTGCATAATTTGTAAATTCGTTTGATTTGCGGCAAAGTGTGAATAATTGAAAGGAAGTCGACATAAAACAATGACACTTGCCATGGCAACGTCAAAATGGGAAATGGGGAAAATTGGAAAATACATAGAAAACAAAGTTTTCCAAAGCAATCAAAACAACTTGCGGCCACTTTATTTGCATTCGTTACATATGAAACTTGAATGCCAACAAATTAGTGACATGTCATCACACAGAACTGTTTATGTCGACTGCACAGATACCCTGCAAAAGTATCTATCCAAAATGAGAGTATAGAGATACATTATGAAAGAATAATTTCAAAAGTAAGCTATCTACTAAATAAATTACTTTGTAAAAACAATTTTTAAAAAGTTTAGACAACTTGTAATATAGCTTGCGCAAAAGAAGAAATTATTTTAAGGAATGGTAAATATGTTTCCATCAGAAATTTAAAGAAAGAAACCTCAAGAAACCTCAAATTCGAAAATCATTTTGATCTGGACAAGATACAGAGGAGCTTACACACCTAAATAAGTGTCTCTAGCTCTTAGAGATCCAGATTCATACATATGCTGGTCTAGAATATATATACGTTTTAAATTGAAGACACTTTGTACTTTTTAAAAGTGCAGGATCTAAAGGATTATTGGCATAACTTGAGCTCAAACAACGGCCACTACAATCATGGCCAACTTCCGACCTGTTACCAACTAACAATTTCACGGTCAAAGTGCAGCGCTAGCAAATTGCAATTGTGTGGCTGACTTGGGTGTGGTTGCAACTAAACGTTTAATATGCAAAGGCAGGACTAAGGCGGTGACAAGGACGTGGCGTGGGGCGTGGTCATGGAGTGGGTGGCGAGGCAATTGCTGGTGAGGTCAAGTGAATTGTTGGCACAGCTGTCAATTATGACGGCCCATTGGGTCTAATAGGGTCTAGGATTCTATGAGTTGACCATGTCTGACCATGTCTGACCATAAGTTTTACGATTCCTAATAGCTGTACATACCATACCCCTCCCCCCCATGACTTGTCCCTTTTATCGCCTTTCTCACAGAGCCAAGTTAACAGCTGCTGCTTTATGGATTCAGTTCGAGGTCTGCCTGACAATTTTCTTGACTTTGGGGAGGGAAAATGCATGAGAAGGGAAGTAAAGAGGGGAAGGAGATTGCATTATATGGGCACAGACTTTGCCTTTGAGTTGCGTTGGGCTTTTATATGGCCTCAAGGCGCCTTTTATATGCCTGTAATTATGCCTCACATTCACATTCACATTCCCATACACATTCCCATTCACACTCAAACTGAGCCTTATTTTTCCCCTACCTCACCCCCTTTGTTGACGATCATGGAGCAATGAAACAATGGAAAAATTTCAAACGGATGTGGATACATTTCCGGCGCGTACAAAGTGCGGAACAAGGCAAAAGGCAACAACAAACTGAAAAAAAGACAATGAAAAGTTGTTTGTCATTAATTTCATTTCACTAACAACACACATTCAGACAGAAAAGGTGTGCAGTTTTAAATTTCACTTAATGTCTGACATACACGTTTACACACATCCACACACACACATACAGGATAATTGTATTGTGAAAAGAGCAAAGGAAAAGTAAAGTGAAGAATTGGATAAAGGGCGGAACAGAAGTGGGGATTTAAGGGAGCGTCTCTTATATTACTCATTATTTGGTTAATTGTTAATGATAAAGTAGCAGAAAATAGTCTGAGAACAAAGAACTTATATGAAGGAAATTCAAGTAAATATTAAGGACAATTTCTGTGATGAATTAAAAAAACATAAACCAGAGAACGAAAGGAATATAGAAGATCCATAATAATATGGCTCATTAAAAATGTTAAAGATGCAGGAAATAATCTGAGACTAAAGAACTTATAGTGCTGTGAAGTATAGATTAATATAAGCATACTAAGTTTTAAATCAAATCCCCGATGGACCCAGGATAATCCCGAATTGTGATGCAGACAGTGTCATCAGAGGTTTCCTTTTAAATGCATTTTAAACTTTCAATGAAAAACAAATGTTTAATCTGATTAGCCTTAGAAATTTTAAAACTATGCTATAAATTTTGACAAAATTTGGCATTTAAAAAGGAATTTGTAGAGACCCAAAATGTTGTTTGACAACTTTCATAATTAGCGGTTCGTTGAGAATTTGTTTCCGTGAAAATAAAACAAGAGCCATACTACAATACTATATACTATATAATACAACGACCTATGGTAGATATAAACAATAAAAAAAGAACGATGGAATGAAAATAGAGAAATAATTAAACAAAATAATGAAACAGTAAGTGAGAGGTAGAAAGAAAAGGAAAGAGCTCTATATCAGATTAGAAATCAATCCTAACAATCCCAATCAATATTATGGAGTGGGATTTGATCTGTGCAATCAAATAGAATACATAACGATTGAGGAGGATTCGCCAAGTGCCACGCCCACTGGCTTAACAACTGTAACATAAGCACATTACGCACAGCTGACTGCAAGAGAGGAAAAGGAAGGGGAAAGGAAAAAAGGAATAGAAGAGGAATATTGAAGAGATTATGACTGACATTGGCAGCAGAAGCAGGCTTAGACTCTTTTCCAGGCAACGATACTAACGTATTTCTGACTGTGCACTCTTGTTTACCTGTGTGTGTGCGTGTGTGTACGTGTGTGTACGTGTGTGTATGTGTGTGCAACAAAGCAGAGATTAATTGGCTTTATGTGGGGCTTCCAAATGCGTTTGTTTACTCTTGTCATCGATTCGATTTGAGCCCTTCTATTCCATTGTCTCTTTTGTTACTTCTTTCTTCTTTATTTTACACTTTTTTGCACACACATTTCATGATTATGCAAAACTCACGTATTTCACATTGTGCATTCAGTGTAAACATCAATCAGGCCAAAAAGTTGCTAGATTTTTCTGATTGTAACAAAAATAGTTGACAATTTTTGATTGTAAGCCTTGATTTGCATATTCAAAAGTCTCATAACATAAATTTCTAAAAAGCTATGCATTTTGAATTATTATGAATATGTTGTGAATAACTATGGTCATGGCCATACAAACAGCACCAATTTAATGGTTAAACAATCAACTTTTGTAAAATTCTATAATTTAATTAATTGTAAAAATCATTGATGATGTTTTATGTAAAAGTTTAACGAAATTAACGCAAAGGTTTTTTCATTTTCTTATAGACATATATATTATTAATAATATATGTATCTAAGAACTCCATCTTACATCTATCAATCTAATCAATACTGGCTTAAATCGACCCTTAATACACATTGATAATCTTCAATCTTCGTATCTAATCTAAAGCACATTAAAATGGGACAACAACAAAAATTATGTAAAAAAGGAAAAATGAAATTGTCAACTTGCATTTGGTAGGAAAAATGTGAGCAATGAAAATGAAATTTTCCAGTTCAGTAAAACATGGATTATTTTCATTTGATTGAATTTGAATTGATGCGCTTTCAAACAAATTCAATTCATTCATTTCATTCAACCATCTATCTATCTATGTATCTATCTATCCATTCGTCCAACCATACAACGATTCATCCAACCATTTATCCATAGTCATCCATTGGCATTCAGCTTGTAATGTTAAGCTGCAGTTTGACCTTCTTTTCATTACAACACCAAAATGTACACACATTCCAGTGTGTACTGTACAGTAAATACTATATATAGAATATGCACCCTATATATATATACATGTGGGACTAGAGTTATATTGAAATTGTACCATTTGCGTCACAGTTGTCGCTTTCATTAGGCCTTAACACAAAACCATTGCGCTTGGTTTGATCCTGTGCTAAATTCCAACTTAAGCCGTCCAAAAGAGTGCTCATGTGCGAGGGCTGTTCCATCAGTTGCTATAAACATCAATACAAAAATAGTGATTGAATTAAAAAAAGGTTAAGTTGATTATAAATATAAAGATTTGATGTAAGATATGTGTAAAAGAGAGCTATAAGAATGTTATGATTACTAAAGGTCATATGTCTTTCTGGATAATATAATATATCATTTTATTTATTGTCAAAATAGGATTATGTTATAGGCACAACGTTTTTTATAGGTTCCTCTAGTTGTGTTAAGATGCTGAATAGAAAATATAAATCTATTGACTACTTACTATCACCAGATGGTTGACCAACTTTATTCAGTTTTAACTTTATTCAGTTTACGGAATTTTCTTACCAAACTTACTTAGATAACACTTTTATTCCAATGACATATTAAACAACACTCGCATTTGCTCATCTATGGTCTGGGTTATTTGTAACTGTGCGTGTGTCGTTTATAGGTGTGTGTGTTTATGTATGTGTACATCCTTGTAGGTTCATTAAGAGGCCTCATTGAACGACTTCTGGTTCGAAAGGCACTACAGAAATTTATGCAAAAATCATTTATGTTGTGCATTTAGCAAAATTTTCAATTTTCAGAGCGAGGCAGAGAACAAGTCCTTATGGCCATTTGCATGGCACTTGAGGCCAGTTTTGGACTGTTTTGACTGTTTTGTGTTGTCATGACCAGCAGCAATTAAGGTCCTTGTCCTGTAGACTTCCACTCACGCTGCAAGGTATGCAATGAATTCTTTCAAGGGTTGAAAAAGGAAACCCTCAAGAACGCAGGCAAAAAATAGAATGATTATTATATGGTATAATTTAACTATATGATATGAAAGTATAAAGAGAAAAGCAGCCATTAAGTGTTTGCGAAAGAGCAAAAAAGCAAGAAGAAGGAAAATTTGGGGCACTTTTCCCTTTCGTTGTTCTTGCTGCAAATTAACAAAATGAAGCAAGGAATCGCATTAAAGTAAAAGCTGAAAAAGAAATTAACAAGCACATAATAATCTAAACTTTGAGATTCTTTCCAATGAAACCCAAAAACCCAAAAAGAAGAAGAAGGAATAATAAAAAGGGGCTACTTGAGGCGTGGCAGTCAGTTGGCATTTGTGTTAAGCTGACCAGCATCAAATGAGCTATTAAGCCTGATGGAACCCCATAGACAGAAACACTCTTTTTGTTCTTTCCACTTCTCGCCTTTTTTCTGTCGCTTTCCACTTTTCTTTCGTTGCCTTTTCTTTTTGTTCTGCGGCAAAAGGTCAACACAAACGGTCTGAGCCAAAAAAATTTTAAATGAAAACAAGCTGAAGAATAGTTGGAAATGTTTTCAAGAAGCCCAAATACCCTACACTGTATGAGTAAATTTCTAATCTTGATGAGCATTTCAATTTGGTTAAATGAACATAAAGTTACCGATGCTTCAATATTTTAGTTTTTGTGATATTTTAAATTTAAATAATACACTACACTAAATTAAAAATTAGACAATCTTTTATGTGAATCATTTATTATTCATGTAACTAACTTCTTATCTCAAGTATTCCAATTACCTTATGATAAGATATACCAAAAATATCCTACTTTAAGCTAAATACCCTACACACTCTTTAATACCCTACACTAGCTTTAATACTCTATCCTCTATAATTTTAGCGATAGATGCAGCTGAACTAGAAGCTTGAATATTCCCTTTGTTACTCTAATGATTCTAAATGTATTCATTTGAATTGAGTGTATCAATTAATACACTCGCAAAAAATCCTGCATACTGTTGATGCTACTGATATGCTTACATATTAAATGAGAAGCCCCACATACCCCTTTATGTAGGGACTTAACGCTTGGCCTCGATTGGTTTTTTCCAGCTGCCTTTTTCAGCTGTTGTGCCGCAAATGAAAAGTCTAAACGGAAACGGAAATGACAGCCGAGTCGAGCCACAGACCAAGCCCCACCTAGGCCACGCCCCCAGTCCCTACAACATCCTTAACCCTCTCTCTTCCCTTTGAAAAACCCACAACCCGTTATAGTCCAGCGGTTGCCATTGAAACGCACTGAGGCGCTTTGCCTTTCCTTTACTGTGGTCTGCGAAATGAACTCATTTCTTTTCCCTTCATTCCCATATCGTATGTTGTGTAAATGGAGTCCTAACGCTTAATGAAGACATTACACTTGTACGTGCGTATGTGTGTGTGCGAGTGTGTGTGTGTGTCTGTGTGTCTGTGTGTCTGTGTGTGTTTCTCTCAGTAGTTTTTCATGTAAAGCAAATAAATGAGTATTATGTGAGCTGGAAAATGAGCGTAATTAATATTGCAGTAAATGGAATTAAGAGCAATAGAAATTTGTAAAAACATGATTAAGCTTTCACTAATTGCTTTACCTAACTAAAAAATTCGATTACGAACTATAATCTCTTTTAAATATTTAAGTAAATAAATTGGGTAAAGATATGTATACATATAATTTAATTTAAAATGTTAAAAATTTAAATAATGTTCCAGCTAAAAATGTATTATTTTTTGCCAATTTTAAAAAATGAATAGCTTAGTAAACAGCTATTTATGTCTCATTAGATTACTTTTATTGTTCTTTTACTCAAAATATTTTTAGTTATTTATTTATATTTATTTACATTTAATGATTAACAGACAGCATTAACTTTAACAAACACCAATATTTCATTGCTTTTACTAATCTTTTTTATCTATAACTTAACGCTTAATTTTAACGGAGACCATACCATAAATACCTAAATTAAAAAATATATATTCATTATAGTTAATTAAATATTCCATCTTGTTTTTTGCTAAAACAATTAAATTTATTTATTTCGCCAATTTAATTGAATCGCGCATTAAACTTTTTTTCTACGTTTGAGTGAACCAATTAAAAGCAATTAGGGCCACAGCCTGGCTACAAATTAATTATAAACAATTAACATGAACACATTATTTGGGGCAAGTGATTTTAAAATGCTTTCACTCAGTTCGCCACTTGTATGAGATGTACGAGCTCCTGTTAACGATTTTAAGTACACATTTTACGGCTTTAAATGCCAAACAAAATCCCAGCGAGACGACCATATTTCAAGCTCCTTCCACTTAATTCTGCTTCTCCTGCTTCAGTTCCATCTACTCCTGCTGTCTGCGCATACAAAATAACTCATTATAAAGCAAAACAAATTGTGGCTAACAATTCAGAGCGTCATCTCAGATAACAGCACCCTCAACTTCCAACAGGAGACACGGTCTATGGGTAGTTAACGCTCTGTTGTTTATCTCAAAGTAACTTCGGCATTTTATCAAGCTTAGCTAGCAATGACACTAGCTGACTAAGCAGTAGATTAAACAGTTTTCCATCAATTGTTTCCATTTTTAGCTTATAATAAATGCATCAATCAGCTCATGAATAGCTTAAGCTAACTTTTACGTTAAAAGTGCAACTGACTTTAGAAGTACCTTAAAGCTTTAAAGCACATTGATATCTCAAGACAACGTCGAGCTGAAGCTTGAGTAATACTAAATGAAGTTAAATTATTTATGTACAGGATTCGATGACTTTAGAGCAACTTTAGAAGACCATTAAAGCTCACGTTATAGTGAAAGGTTTGTTAATGAATGGTTAAATTAAATAGGGGCCAAGAGAGTAAATGTCTTATAAATGCTCCAAACAACTTATTTTTGTTTAAAACTCTTTAATCCAAGTTCCCTAAAACTTTACTGGTTACAAATTTGACAACTTTTTCCTTCGTATCAAATCTGTTTGCACCTTTCAGAGATTTTTAAATAGCTAAAGCTTAGCTGTCACTATGAGCTCGTGTCATTTTGGGTTTTATAAAAGCTGAAATTGTGGAACAAAATACGTTACTTTCTGGCTTTCAAACCATTTGAGTTATTTAAACTGTGCTTGCGGTTAAATTAACGCGATTTATATGAATTTATCGCGCTGCTTTTCCACATTTTTCCCTGTTCCGTTTTGTTCTTTTTTGCTGTTTAGAGGAGGGGGAGGAGAGACAGTCGCATTTTAGTAAACTTGTTTCCATTGCCAATTCCCAACTCCCTTGGATTTGGCTTTTGTTACGCGCGAAAAATGAAATTTTTCCTGACTCTGCTGTTGGCTGTTTTTGTTCAAGGTCCTTTTGCCAGATACCATGAAAATCTTGAGGATTTGCATCCTTTCAATGTGATTTCTGGCTTTATTCGTGTTGTACGTGAGCTGGCGCATCGATTTATTGTCTCTTTTCATCCCCACACTTTTCACTTTTCACTTTCCACCCAATAAGGCGAAAGCCGTTGCACAGTTTGTTTGCGGCATTATAATATTGATTCTCTTCAGGGTCTCGAATCTTGATGACACTGAGAAACCTTGAGGCACTTGTGACGATGGTCGCAACCAATCAATAATTTTCTTATTTATTTATTACGATATTTAAAATTATTTTAATTAACTGGTTTACATTTCACAATAAATTGCCTTACGATTTAATAAAGAACGGGAGTTTACCACAGTAAACAATTGAAAAACCTCATTCAATTTACTCGAACTCGTATTATATTTCCAATTATTTATGCATATCCATTTCTGTTGGTTGCCCTTTGCCATTTATCAAATGCAATTTCCCAAAGCTTGCTTGCCACATAAATACTATGTATATTGAAGGATATGGGGCGTCAACATTGAATGTGATATGATAAATTGGTAGGAAACAATCATTTTGAATTTTGAACTACCAATTTATTGAGTTGATAAATTTCTTTCTTTTCTTTATTAACACAGGTTTTTCTAAACGCCAAGTTAAGAAGCGTATAATTTATTAATTACTATTACTTTTTTTTTAATTTTTCTCCACATCTTATCTATATTTTAAGTGTTCATACCTTTGTCAAAATTTAAAGCCAAGACTCATATGTGTCCAAGTTTCAAATAGCATATGTGAATTTACGTCGCAGTTCGATAAAATGAATTTAGTTTTGGCCTTCGAACGGATATAAATCATTGAATAATTAGATGGTTTATTTAATGCAATTGCCAATTGGGGAGCTTAATTTCGCAATGGAAAAGTTTTGTCAATTTGCGAATTTTCGAAATAATAACAGTTTGCAGTGAATTATAGAGTTAAATCTAACATGCGAATGTGACACGGCAAACACTGGTAACATGTGGCGTATGCGTAATAATTGCATTTAACCCGTAAAATGCTCAAATCACACAGATCAATAGACAAGCATTACGAGTTTTACAAAATGACATGAAACGCTTTCGACTGCCCCGAAGCCCCATAATCTTGTGTATATCGAACCGTGTTCATTTAAGTGGGCGTGTCTACAAGGGGGCTAAAGGGATTTTAATAGAACTTGCCCCTTGGCTTTTGTATTAAATATATAAATTACAATGCAAAAGGTGAGAGACAAGAAGATTGTTCAAATAAATTGCTATGCTCAGAGATTAGTTACCATTTATTACAGGGTATATAAATTGTAAACAGAAATCTTTGTCTGGTTGAAAAAGAAGGAAAGAGATAATAGCAAAATAAACAGAGGGGAGATTCCTTTTCAAATAAACAACGGCTTGAGGCAAAAAAAAGGACTTGCAATCAGAAGTTGCAACATATCTACGACTTCCCTTCGGCGAAGAATCCAGTAATCAGCAGGTAGACAAAAGAGAAAAAAATAGAAGGAAAATAACTAAAAGAAGTTACTGAACTGGACTCAACTGGTCTGCTCTGGGATTAAGTGCTCTTTTATGTCTATCATTTCGAAAATGCCTGGGATTAGTTGTGTTGATGCGATATCTAGCAATGTGAGTTTCAGTTCTTCGTGGGTTTGTCTATTACCTTTTGGTTACAGGCTTTCTCTTCTATGAGTTGACAGTTGCCTTGTTGCCATGTTGCAACGGTGCATCCTCAATTCTGTTGATTGTCGCCTCCTTCAACCCTTTGTGGGCTTATGCTTGGCTTTCTCCTGACCCTCTCTCCTGCTCCAATGGGCAATTACTTAAACAGCAGCAGGGTCTTTGGATGTTCGGTTTAAAGAGCTGACTGCAAATTAAAATGTGCATATTTTATGAGTTTTCCCAACAAGTTGAAAATTCGATTTTACTGCTTAGTGAACTTTGCTGTTTGTCATCGAGCTTAAATAGAAAAAGTTTCAACATAATCACACGGTTCTCTTTCTCACTGATTCTCTTCTCGGCAGCAGTGCGGCCATTTCGCTGACCCCTTTCTCTCTCTTACCCCTGTTTATCGTTCTCAATCCAAGTCTCTGTCGCCATCTCTGGATGTCACTTAACGCGGCGCTTGTCGTAAATTTCAGTTGAAGCTTTGCTCTCATTATAACTCGGCAACACTTTTGCTTGCTTTAATGAACAGCCTGACGAGTGTTGTATACAGTGGGCAAATCAATGTTTTAGTGGCTGAATTTAGCTTGACTTTTACTTGCAAAGTTACCAGAGTGTTAGCCGACTTAAAGCGGAAAATTGATACTATATTTAAAAATACTTTACTATAATTTTTTCGGAAGTTGCCAAAAGAGACAAAAAAAATTTGTCTTGTAAATTTTGCAGTCCCAAGGGTCAACAGGACAAACTTCCATAACTTCGTTAAAACCAGACCGGTTCTTGTCAATTTAGTCATTGTTTGATCTAAAAAGTGATTCTGCTCACATATCAAAATACTTTGTTTTTTAAAATACATTTCTTTTTAAATCCTGATTTTTCACTTCTAATCAACTCCTCAGTAGAGGACATTATACAATCTTGTGCCACTGTGCATGGGAGGCAGGCGATAAGATGCGAGGCACCGTTGTGGGACTCTGCTGAGGGGGGCATCATTATTGCTGCACGTTGCTGCTGTCATCATCATCAAAAACAGGAGCCCAACGTCAACTGCTGATGCTGATGCTGCTGCTGCCGCTGCTGTTATTGTTGCTGTTGTTGTGGCAAGTGTTGGTGCTGTTATTTCGCTTGACTTTATCGCTTGGCAGAACCTGCCGCTGTGTGTTTCCTGACTGAGTGGGGTTCGGTAATCAGGAGCAACAAATGAAACTTGACAGCAACAAAACATTTTGTGTTTCCCGTTGTCGAGTTTTCTTTCAATTTTACAGCAGATATTACGCGAAAGTATTGAAAGAGTCGTTCTGTGGATGTCAAGATGTGATGAAATTGTTGCTCTGATTTTGTTTTCTGTTATTTTCCATTGCTCTGTTAATTTATTTATGCGAAAAAAGGGTAGACTTTTTGAGTAGTACCCTTTTTGGGGATTTTTTGACGCCGCCTGCTTCCAATTTGAGTAATTAAATTCAACGCTTGTTAATATTTTTTTAAAGTAAGTATTTAAGGGCCTTAAGTGCCAAACGGAGAGTGAAATTAAGTTTACTTTGAAAGCGGTTGAGCTGCCGAAAGGGATTACTTTGCTGTCCATATCTGAAATTTACAGTTGAGCGAACTTAACGAGCTTTAATGGACTTTATTGCACATCTCGACAAAAGCATTATGAAGCTAATTAAATAGAATCTACCTTCAACTACATCAAAAGCGTTTGTGTAAATATTATACTAGTCCTCATCTTGAATATTTCAACAATTCACGGCACTCGGGGGTCCCCTAGCGAATGTCGCCTTGACCATTTCCAAGGCCAGCTCAAAAAAGTATGCAAGAGCCAAGGCCAATGCCAAGCGAACGGTTACACAATACATAGAGGTCGGCATGAATGCCTTCATTTCTAACTCAACAGTAGAGAAGTGTACTGCTCTATAACGTATAAGTGAATGAATACAGTAGTTGTCAATACATTCACTAAAACAGCATTCATTCAGAGTTCGTTTGCACACAAAAATCCGTTGTATTTACATATTTGTATCGATAGTGTTATCGACCTTTAATCGCTATCGATCGTGAAGCCTCGCTTGTTTAAAAATAACAAACAATTAATGGCTTGAATGGTGGCGCCATCTGTTGTTTGCTAGCGCTGCCAGGTGCGAGATTGTTTACTTTTGGAACTAGATTATGAATAAAGTCTGGCGATCTTCTCTAATTAGAAAACGCTAGTGTTGGTTGAGTTAACACTTCTCAGTAGAGTTGATCATTTTAGTTCAATTGAAGGATCTAGTTCAATCGCTCAAATTTTGTTGAACGAACGAATCGGTCATGTAGTTCAAGTTCAGTTGTTTAGCTAGTTTGTTCGACTCTCATTATAGTTCGATCGATCGCTCGAGTTCCCTTATCGTTAGTGCATAAACCACAGATTGTTTTATTTTTTAGGGAAAAAGTCAAGTATGTGCAAGATGGTGAGAGCGCATGGTGATGGGGAGCGCATCGATGGCAACAAATGCTCTCATAACGATATCTTGTTGACTCTTTCAGTGCTGCCAACTGTAACAAGCAAAAATAAGCTAAACGTACTACATAGTGCAAACATATCTCATGTGTGTTGAAGTGGTCACATAAATAGATAGATAATATTTTATTATATATTTAGTTATAAATTATAATTATAACTGTCGACAAATCGTATGCCACGTAGTCAGTGAACTACAACGCTTTCTTACTAGGTGCTCCTTCGAGAAGGCTAGATTTAGCGGTTAAACAGTGAGGCTGCCAACACTGTTGTTTGGTCACAGTGCGCCGTCGCCGTCGCTCACTCTCAGTCCGCTGGCAGCACTCAGTTCCAATTGGAAGAACGGGCGAGCAAGACGCGGAGCACGACTAGAAAGCGTTATTCAAAATAAAACACAAATATCTATCGCCTTATTTTTTTTGCTCACAAAAAGTGCAGCAACGCGTACGCATTAAAAGAAAGCAAAGCTTAAAGTAACGGTATCGCTTGTGCATATGGGCGTGTAGTGAAAATGGATGAATGAATTGGTGCCAAAACATAAAAAAAGGCAAAAGCAAAAGAAGCAGAAGCAGCAACAACAGCAGGCAGCAGCAGCAGCAACAAAAGCACGTACTTGAGTGTTGCTTGCCTGAGTGTGCGTGAGTGTGTGTATGTGTTCGTGTTGTTTTCACGTATGTATTTACGTGTGTGCGTGCACAAAAATATTGCTTAACCCAGCAAATAATCATGTAAAATTTTCATAATTTCATACAAAGCCAGAGAATAGAGAAAACACGTGAAAATTGTGAAAAACACATTCGAATGCGGTGAAAGTGCAGCAGAAGCAACAACGGGGCATGAAAATAGCTCGAAAAGAGAAAGAGTTGAAATCAAAAATTTGCCAGCATATTCTCTTTCTTTCTCTCTCTTCGTTTGCATTTGTGTTTGTTTTTATTTTAACGTCGCGTCGTGAGGTGTTAAGTGGAGCCATAACAACAACAACAAAAATAACAGCAACAGGGAGAAATGTAAGTTGATAAATATCTCAATTTTGAATTAAAGACTGCTAAATAATAACCAAATGTCGTCATCGGCCAATACATTTGCCAGTTTTTATACTCGTTGCGCTTGCAACATTTTTTTTGTTTGTATTTTGTATTTTTTATTTGTTGTTTCATTTTGTCTCAATGGCCGTCGAAGACAAACGCACTCTCAGCTCTCAGCTGCTGAGCGCGAGAGAGGCAGCTAGAGATGAGCGATATTTGAACTGTGCAATTGTAGTCACAGTTTGTTGTCTCACCTTTAAACATATAATTAGCAAACTAAAAGTAAAATTAAAAATCAAAGTTTAAATAAAATAAAATTTACTAAACTAGCATCCAATAAATTTTGTTCTAACTAATATTTCTAGCTTTGCAAATCATAGTCACCGTTTGGCAGTCACTGCTTTTATGTGCTCACTCATCTCTGTTGAGCGTGACTGCGAGAGCCGCTCTGTTTCTCTCTCTTATAAACAGGCGTCAGCTGTGCTGTGCATTGTTGTTGTTGCGCGTATTATTTAGCACGTTTATTTTTTGGACAAAAATACAAATAAATAAAAAATCATAAGCAAAGTGCGAAATGGGAGTGAGTGCGACTGTCGTGATGGCGTTTAAATAAAGTCTGTTAATTGAGTTTGCATTTGTATCCGTAAAGTTTTTAACAGCAGCACGCCAAATAAACAGATTCAGAAAAAAAATACAATTTCAGTTTGAAGAATATGCGCAAACAAAAACAACTCAAGTGTAAAATAAAGTGCACAACAACATCAAAAACAATACATGACCAACAAAACGAAGGTACAAGTTTCGAGCAATTGCAATAACACAATAATAAATTTTCATTATGGTTTAAGTAGCAAAAACAACAAGAAATAAAAACATTGGCAACAACAACAAGTCACCTTGCCGCTTTTGCTCTCTGAACAAAACAGAGTTGCCAGATGTCAGTTTTCACAAAAATCATTATTGTGCGAAGTTCACTATGAAAAATCATAATAACGCAATTGTGAATTAATCAAACATACATAAAACTGCTGAATCAGATGCATAAATTAGACTGTAGATTTATACTTATGTACATATATAAAGCGTAGACATACAAAATTTTAGTAGTTTCAAATTTGGTGCACGCTTCAAATTCAGTTGTTGTTGACATTGAATTTGAATTGCTTTATGTGTGTACACACTGAAAGTGTATTCGTATGTGCTTGTTTACAATGTACAATTTATTTAAATATATTTATATTAAATGTGCACATATATGTATAAAATATACAATACACACATGGCTGTTTATTTTTTAATTACATATTTAATGCTCTTGATGCTTTTAAGAGGCACTCAAAGTGCAATAATTGCTCATGAACCCCTGACCAGTTTGAAAGGCCCGTATACGCCGGTAGTCCCACAGTCCACCTCTTCTCTCTTTCCGCATTCCCCCTCCATTATTGCTGGCTGCGTTTGCTGCTCTCTTTAAATATAATTGTTAATGTTAATTAGTTGCTACTATTTTATTTGCTGATTACACTGTGAGTTTAAGACTTTTGTTATTGAATTTTTGATTTTGTTTATACATTGAGTACAAACACACACCTATTTACTTAAATGTGTGTGCACACATGTATTTCCTTTTTCCGTATTTCGTTTTCGACGCATCTACATTTGTTTGCGGCGATCCCCAAATGACCCTCAAATTGTTTCCATAGAATTTCTTTTTTGTCTATAGAAATCAATTAGAATCACAAATTATTTTCCAAAGAGCTTTTGGCATTGGTTAAAAAAACCCCTTTCAAGATGTTTCGCTCATGATTCATAATAAGTTATTTTTTATAATAAATATTTAAATTATGGATTAACTGAACCAGAATCCATTAAGCGTAAACACATATTTGCCTGTTAAAAAGTATCCAAATCGAACCAGTTTTTGATTTGAATTAATCGATACACATCTTCGATATAAATTTTAGAAGACAAGTTCCAGTTCCAGACTTAAATTTAATATTAATTTGCTGTCTATAATAAAAAATGGTTATCGTATGATGATGTTTATCATTTGCAAAAAGATATTTGTTTCTGATTGATTGATTCCAGACAGGCAAATTCAATTAGTTTGGCGTCGCTGATTTAATCTGATTGAGCCCAAATTAGAGGTTCTACGAAGCTCTCTGTAAGGTCAATCGGATGTGTCATACCGGTAATCAGTTAAACCCTTTAATTGTAATTGGAAATGATTGGAAAACAAGCATTACTCGTTATTACAATGAGACAAAAAAAAAAAAAAATTAGAGGGCCGACAACGGCACGACGAATATTAAAATGATCTGAGTAACAACTACAAATCCCTTTAATTTCACTTTATTTACGATGCAATGAAAACCGATCAACAAAAGTCAGACATAAATCGATTAACCTTTAACGGCGCTTGATCGAGCTTTGTAACTTAATGGCAAACGGCTCATTGAGTTAAACTTGTGCTATTAAATTGTTCATCGAAATAGTTTAACTTAAACTTGAACCATAAAAAATGTGTATATTATATTAAACATCTTTTTATGGCTGCTTCTTTGGAGATTTACCTTATTTTTGTTTGTTTTTTATGTGTTTTTTGCCGAAAAAAAAGTTGGAAGATATTGAAGTGGACAAATTTTTACATCTAAGATTCGCGTAGATATTTTTGAGTTTTGTTAAAGACTCTTGTTTTTTCGTTTTATTTGTCGGTGATTTGACCTGAAACAGCCCCAGGGGTATTATCTTAGTTATAGTTTTTTTTGTGTATCTGATTAGCGCTCATTAGCATTGCACAACTCTTACGGATGTTGTTTTCTTTATCATAATCACCGCTGTTGAGGTCGAATTAGCCATAAAGTTGCTACAGAAGCCGGCAAATAGATGTAGTACATATGTACAATGTACATACACACATATATACATATAATTACATATGCATGTGTGTACACATGGAAATGTGCGAAATAAATATGTACACAATTAAGCTGTGTGTACACACTGGGCGTATGCACATTATCCAAAATGGCGGCGCCGTTTGTTTACATTTGAGTGCTAAAAATAAAGTTAGAAGCGAAAAACAAAATGAAGTGAAGAGAAGAGAACGTGAGCGTGAAGAAGAAATAAAAGAAAAATCTGAAAACTGGCGCGATTGCAGTCAATTTTTTTTGTAACCAGCTAGACAAAATTAATATGAAGAAAAAAAACAAACAAACAAATAAAATGGCAACGTCAACAGGTAGACAATGCACCCAGACAGTCAAATCAGTCAGTCAGTCAGTCAGTCAGTCAGTCAGTCGGCGAGACAGTTAGTCAATCAACAATATTTTTGCAATAGGATAGAGAGAGGAAGAGAGACGGCAACTGTCTGGGTTTTTGTAAAGTGAAACGAAAAAAAACAACGACGAAGACAAAAATTATACATTTTTAACCTCAAAGTTGTTGTCTATTTGTTTTTGTTGTTGCTTATTTTTCGGCTTAATGGTCATGCCTGTTGTTGTTGTTGCCTTGTGGCCGTATCTGCGGTGTACGTCAGCTTCAGAAAACGGGTTTTCGACCAAGTTAAGAGCAAAAAAAAACAAAAAAATTAGCAGAAATATAAAAGCCGCGCGGCGTTGCCAATTGGTTTTTTGGACATAACGTTGCGTGCACCCTGTAAATTTTCATTGGTACCCTGTATAAGACCCTCTATAGCGCCTAGGCTAGACGAAATTTGCACCCAAACTATTGACAGCTGTTTTAACTTCTTTTTATTTGTTTTATATTTGAGAGTTTTGAAGCAACTTCTGCTATTTGCTTTTAGCTTTTTTGCTGTAATTTATTTATTTATCTCTCGACACATTCTCGTATTTCTACTTTTTTCTTGTCGTAGTCTTTTCTTCTGTTCGTTCTACGTTTTAATCAATACGAAATCAAACGAATAAGTGAGAGCGAGAGAATGAATAAGATTATATTATTATTTATTTGTCGTATTTACCGTTTGTGTTTATTTATTGTTCTGCCTTAAGCGCTTTTAGAATTTAAATTTCTAATTATTTTTATTGGAAAACAATCTGTTATTGCAAATATATTCAACTATCTGTACGATTCTTGTTTAGTTCTTGATCGATTCGACTGTGGGTGTTCACGATACATTTGTAGAACGTAATTAAGTTTCTTATATAATAATATTGTATAACCATCATTTATAATTGCTGGTCTATCTCAACATTATTCTCCATTACGATTACTTTTCATTGTCAGATTCAATCTCACTTTCAGTCTCATCAATCTCTTCATTATCTGTCACATTATTTTTTTCACACATATCATTCTATCATTAATTTCATTAGAATAATTTGAGATAGTATAATTTTTTTTAGAGTTATGGCTATGTTCTTAAGCTTTTTAATTGCCAATTATAAGACGAATTTTTGAGACAACTGTGAAAACAAGTTAAATAAATAACATAAGCTTAGACGTTGCTAACTTGTTAAACAAGAAGCTTTCATAAGAATATTTCATTTTAATCTTATTGTTAGCCGAAACTGTTGGGAATCATGATCAAATTTTTGATGATGTCTTTGCGTTCAATTACAAATGTTGTTTAGAATTTTAATGCTTTTTAAAGTCCGACTTTTAATGAGTTCCTTATTAACAGTAGGTTTTTTTTGTTATATAAAGATTATAACTAAATGCGAAACAAGTGCAGCTCTACTATAATATATAATTAAATTTAATTGAGCATAGAATTAAGTTGATAGGCACTTCAAGTCGCGAATCTATTTATAGTATATAGTAGAATAAAATGTCGAATTAAAGTGTCGCAAAATGAATTCTTATCGCGAGTATACATACATATATTCATAAATAATAATTTCTTTTTGACATATGTCTATGGTTGCAATAAAGTCTGGCAGATAAACAAGATATGAATAATAAGGTGTTGTTTCTTAAGTTCTTATCGCCATTGTGAGCACAGATAATGTATCTTATCAATGTATCTGTATCTTTGCGAGTGTTTGTATATTATTAAGGCAGTTGTGGCCAAATGTGACCCTGTTACCAGAAATCGACTTGGCCATATTTTGACACACACAAACACAGTTTTTCTCTGCAATTGGCTTCACTTGGGAGCGTTCTTTCTCTCTCTCTCTTTGCTTTCATTTATCATCATATTTCTTGCATTTACCGCACATTTCACCAACAGCAGCAGCAGCAGCAGCAACAGAAGTTGCTGCTGACCGTTTTTGGTGTCACTTACATGTTGTTCTTGTTATTGTTGTTGTTGTTTGTGGCTGACTGTTGGCTGGCAGTCGACCCACTTTTGGCAACTGCCAAACCATTTCTCATTTCTCTTAGCGAGGCTCAGGCCCAAATTCAAACAAATGCATTTTACAGCTCTCTCGACCAACTTTAGTTGTCCCAAAATTGCATTTAGACGTGGTAGCCATATGTGTGTGTCCCTGCCTGTATTTGTGTGTGTGTGTATCTCATATCTGTTACGGCTAAAGAAAGCCCGTTTGCCATTTGCTCTTGGCACTTGGCTTTCACTCGAATCACGTTTTTTATTTTTCTGCCTGCTAGCCAGCCTGTGTGTTGAAAATGCTTTTCCAAACAACCCATAGCTGTCAACCTGCCACTTCCCCTCTTTCCTTCTCTTTCTCTTTCTTCCTCTCTCTCTTTCTTTTGTCCTCCTGTTGTCCATTACTCTTAATGTTCGGTTCGGTATGAACTTTATTGCATCGTTTGCCATTATACAGATGCTGTAAATATTTTTCGTAGCGGTCATAAGTACATTGAGTATCTCACAGATACAAAAATACCCACCCACACACACCCACACACACTCTCGCATATTAACAGTAAATGGTTTTTGTCCATCAGAAATTCCATTTTAACCAATATATTTTTCTCACACAAACTCTCGCTGCATTTTAAGTTTATGGAATGTATATCATATGATTGCCATGCTGTTGTTGCCACTCGTGATTTCACTTATTTGATTTGAAATTAATTTTCATTAAAATCAACTTGTGACTGGTGTATAAATGGCAATTGCTTGATTAGATTTTGAGCTCAATTCCCTTTCCCATTTCGATTTCCATTTCCACTCCCAGTCCCTTCACTGGGGTCCAAAGGCTGCTTATATAATGTGTTTCGATTGTATAATATGCAGATTGAACTAACAAACTAACATAAATATTATATTATTAATTTCATTATTTATTTCTCTTATATACAAAACGAGTTGTCAACACGCGATGCTTTTCCGATCTGAACTATAGTTATAGATCCATTATTTGCATAAGTCATACTAATGTATGTCCACTCATGACGTTCATAAAGTATTTTGCATTATTTAAATCAATGCAGAATCATGCACTCTGCACTTAATGCCAGATTTATGGCATTCATCCTATAGAACGTGTTTTAAGTTGATTATGAAGCAGGAAAACTCAACGCTTACTTAAGACAGTAATATAAATCATTGCAATTGACATACATATATGCAGATATAATCTATACCAAAATCAGTATATTAAGAATTGTTAATGCAAAAGTATTCAAATAAAGTCTTAACATCAACATACGCTTACAAAGACTTAACTTTTACTTCTTAGATACCTATATTAATGTACTTGTTAAAAGCAAACATTTTATTTTTGTATATATCATATGTATAACATTTATTCAGTATAAATGCTTTAAATTTATATTTTTGATTTCTGATTCAATGCTCTGCAATTTTAATGCCAAATTCATAAATTGTCTCAAGTAATTGTAGCGAGTTTATTAGATTGACAACTGTGCTGTACGAAAATTGAACTCGGATAATAAAAAAAGTACTTAAATTAAATAAGTTAAAGTGCAACCGAGTTGAAGTGTTTTGTTGACTTGTTCAACATGTGAGTCATTGATTTAAAATTTCAATTTTCAATAAGTGATTTTGTGATTAAATTTGCAAAAATATTTGTAAAGCAGATCAGACTGCAGTTGAATTAAAAATCATTTAAATGTTTTTTTGGCTGTTTATGGAATTGTTTTTTGTATACGATTTATTTATTAAATTGAAAAGTGAAGCTAAAAATCCCAACATGGTTTCGAAATAATTTGATGTGGTAAAAAACGTTCATTAAATGCTTTCCTGCCGACAAATGTATAAAATCAACATTTGTTTATGGACTTTACCAGTTTGCGGTCGAGTTTTGTTTTTATTTGCTCTCGGTTTGTGTGTTTTTTTTTTTCTGTGTTTTATTTTTATTCCAATAATATGCAATAATGAAACTTCAAACTGTATGCAAAAATATTGTTATAATAAAATTTGCATGCTGCCAAATGTAAAAAAAAACTTTTCATTTAGACCGCAGAAAGTTCTGGACATAAAATATTCATAGGGGAAATGCATAAAAACTTTCAATGCGTGCATTTACAAATGTGAAAAATTAATTGGGAAAAACGTTAAGTGGAAAGTTGAACAAAACAAGTTTGCTTATTAAATGGATGCCGAAACAATAACAAATAAATCGTTTAATCTTGTGTTACAATTAAGTCTGTAAGAGAAGTTCTCTAACTCTAACCTCTATAGCTATTTCTTTTCGTCATTCTAAATTACATTAATTTTGTTGGGGTCAAAGTCAAGGTGTAAATTTACACACTTGTTATTTTCTTTGTGTTGTCAACTTATTCAATAGATTTTTGCCAAAGTTGTGTAATATAATACTTAAAAAATATTCATATCAATATTGTTTTGTGTTATTGTTATGCCAGCTTTTGTATAAGTTCTTTTCAGAGTTATTGTTTTGTATTTTGTATGCTACTTATTAAAGTATATTTAGCTTAACAACTCTTGAAATTAACAGAATCTTGTGGCACACTTCTTATGAATATTTTTACTTTACATAGCTGATTTCTCCTAAGCTTGACAAATTAAGCTCCCAAAATAGAAAATATAAAAAACTAACGTTTATAAATATGTATAAGTTTAAATAATGAATAATAATGCGTAGACAAATCTTTAAGGAAAAAGAATTCTTATATTTTATAGCAAAGCTTTTATTTTTTCGTTTTGGGATATTCCCCACTTCAACTACTTTATAGCTGTTAAAAAATGTATTTGCTTTGGGATATTCCCAGCCACTTCAAATGTATTTGTCACAGAGACGTGTGAAAAGCTTATATTAATTTTTATGCTTCTAAGGTGCTATTAAATAAAATCAAATTAAATTGTTGTGTTTGGAGGCATAATTCTAATGGACTAACATTTAAATTATGAAGTGACTGAGCTATCCGGATCAATTTCTATAGCTGAAACTTTATCTATGTTGAAGAAGTTTGTGGATGACCCTCGTTGTGGTTTATCCATGACCATGACAAAGCATCGATGGTAAAGTAAAGTTCTTGCAACTTGACATGAGAGCCCTTAAATCAATTTGAGGCTGTGGAAACAAGCGTCTGACTTCAGCTCTTGGCTTAACTCTCCTCTTGTCTCAACTCTCCCCTCAATTCTCAGGCGGCACTTAATGTTATTCAATTGCAACGCAAAGTTTTGAGCAGGAGGCTGGCAACAAAAATTGTTCCATTAATTGCTGAACACAATAGAGTTGAGTTGAGTTGCCCCAAAAGCCAAGACGTCGGCGCCACAATGGAGTGTGGCAGGGGCAAGTAGTATGGGGTAGGGGAAATTCTGCCGCTTAATTTCATGTCGCGGACGCAATGTTGCCTGCACTTATAAATATGCAATTATGTGCTCAAGTCGAACAACATTGTGCTTGATGTGCGCCTGCAGGCAAGAGGCAAGGGGCAAGAGGAAAGGATGAGAAAGAGATAGAGTAGAGGGAGGGGGAAGAATATGTTGGCATTAACAAATCTTGTTATACAAAAGCTCTTTAAATATTTAATGATGCACGCCATAAAGTGCAAGGCAGTGCCTGCAGTTTATTAGGCAGCCGATAACGCAGACACACATAGTGAGAAGGAGAGAGAGAGAGAGAGGGGGAGACGGAGAAACAGTCTTAGAGAAAGAAGGAGTGATAGAAAGGTAGGAGTGAGAGACAGAGAGGGAGAAAGGAAGAAGCCTGCAGGACTGCAACTAATTAAACTACAACCCACAGACCGCTGCTACCTTACTCTTTGCCTCTCTTTTAGTGCCTGCCTTTCTTCATTTTCCTTGCACAGCTCTCCTCTTTATCTCCTCATCCCCTTAGAGTTGCCACCCCCTCTCCCTTTCTTAGCATCCACATCCGTTGCCAACTTTTAACGCGCTTATCTCAAGGCTCCGTTTGCTTCCACATCTTGCTGCATCCTTTTTGGCCATGAGTGTGTTGCACTGTGTTTGCTTAACAAGTTTGCCCATAAAGTTGGCAACTGCCACATGGCCCTTACAACCCGTCTCAGAGGTTGAGTTAAGACCAAGTCTGAGCTTACAATTGCCTACAATGTCGGAGTGAGGGAGGAACTTTGATATTCGACCAGAATGTAATAAAATCTACAACGAATTTAACAAATTATCAAAGCTTCACTTATTGTTATTATAATAAAAGCATTGATTGGCAATTATAACAAGTGATTACAGTTGATTACAAACGTTTACAGCATTTTTGAATTTCATATAAACTTGGATTTGTGATTTGAATTTCAAATGTTACACTTGTAAATCAAAGGTTTCTACCCACTCTTAGTTTTTCTCAGCGTGTCAATTAATTGTTATTAGTAATACACATTAATTAAACCATTTAAGTGAGAGACTGATAGGGAAAGAGTGTGTCTGTGTATTGATTGAAATCTTTTCTACTTACAAGTTAACTTAGATCGCTCAAATACGCCCATAAACAACG
Organism: Drosophila neotestacea; assembly: GCA_035044365.1. Classification (NCBI taxonomy): domain Eukaryota; kingdom Metazoa; phylum Arthropoda; class Insecta; order Diptera; family Drosophilidae; genus Drosophila; species Drosophila neotestacea. Next base: position 1,442,746 of record JAWNMD010000270.1, read on the forward strand.
CCCACAATTGTAGAACCACAGCCATATTACGCCCTTATCAAGCATAATTGTTATAATAATAATAATTAACGACAATGTATTTATTTACAAGCAACAGTTTGGTTTAAAAATACATTTAACAACTAATATATAATTGTAAATAAATAAATAGACGAGAGAACCACAATTAAGAGTTATGAGTTGTAATAAATCAAACACGATATAGTTATTCATTTAAATATATTTATTTATTTGCTGGAAACAAAATGAGAAACGATAACTTAAAAAGTCACAATTGAAATTAATTATATATGTATTCTTTTAATATATACTTATACAGATCAAATGATTTATTTAAATTAAGCAGTATTTTTAAGTCGTTGCTTTTTCAACCTAATGTTTAGTTTATTCTTTGCTTGTTATTGCTTCATTTGCTGCCAGCAATTTTGTCTTACTCTTTTGTAAGTGCCTCCCTCTCGTTCAATCACTCCCTCACTCATTCTCTCTCTCTCTCTTTCTCCCTCTGTTCCCTTCCCTCAAATGCTCTTGCTCTTTCACTTACTCTTGAGTGAACGCAATGAAGCACAGCTAACAAAAGAGTTTTTGTATTTTACGCTTTTGTTTGTCTGCACGTGAGTGACTGCTGCCCCTCTTTGGCACCTCCCCCATCAGACTCTTTCCTCGATCTAAAGCAGGGTCTGGGACTATACTACTATATTGGGGCATCTGGGTGAATGCACTCTGCTTGCTGCGGTTTCAATGTAAAGGACCGCAACACAGGCTGAACCTCAAGCTGACGCAACCCTCCAACATCGTCAACGTCGTGCTTTGACTTATGAATGCGCAGGTGACGCCCCCTCAGCCTCCTCCAGTCCCCTCGCTGACTGCTCATGCTCATAAAAATGTATAAACTTAATAACCCGTTGGCTAAATGACGAGGGCAACCTGACAACAAACGAGGGGGAGGACAAGCGCCCACATCTGACCTTCCCGGCTTTTGTTTTTGTGAGATTTTTGCACTAAAATGCAAAAACATTTAATGCATTTGGCTTTTTTCGCATTTTTCGCATTTTCCCCATTTTCGTATTTTTTGCATTTTCGCAATACGCAAAAGACGCAAACAGCAATTTGTGCCCCAATCAACCGGAACTGTAAATGTAACGAATTTTGCATTTTTGGCATAATTACTTGACGGCACAATGTGCCACAGAAAATGCCATAAATATTTTAGTGTCTGTCACTCGTAAAAGTAATCTTAAATACGAAAACAAGGAGAGAATACAAAGAATACATATATTTAAAGATAGATAAATGCTCGACTTTCAGATACCGTTTACATATGTATAATTTATCAGTGTTTATTTAACGATTGTTGTGGAATTTTAAGTTTTAAATAAGCAATAAAGTTGCTTTGATCTATTTAAAGAATGCAAATACTAATATACTATTTATGGGCTTTACTTGTAAATATAAGTAACATGTATTTAAGTCAACGTCCAGCACAACTTTGTTTATCTAATTACATCTTATTCTTAAGTATTTTATGTATTAGCTTCTTATTCTTTCTAGAGCGGCTGAATTGCCCAGCTGAGCGTTACACTAATTGCATGGTTTCTTCACTCAATGTACATTAATTCCTAGAATCAATTTTATAGTTTTTAAGTATTACAACTTTGTAAAATTAGTAGTAATTATAATAACAAAATTTTATGGTCTGACCTGCCTAGCACAACTCTATACTAATTACAGGGCATTGCATACAATCTCTAACTGTTACTGCTTGACTTGACTGTTTGCTGACCCCAATGCACCGCACCTTTCCGCCCATTCCATGTCGAGGCGCTATTCAGTTCCATTGCCTTTACAAATCTGTTGACAATTTTGAGGTGCTGCGCAAAAACTTCAACCTCACCTCATGCCTCGCCCATGCCCTCATCTACCCTTTCCGCCTACTAAATGCGCTGCTGGCAATAAAAATAACAACAACAAAAATAAGTAAAAAGAAATAATAATAAAAATTGTCGTGCGCGAAATTTGCATATGAAATGATGAAAAATGTAAAAAAATGTTCATGTGCTTGCTGCTACGCAATTGCCAGAAATTACTGAATTACAATAAATGAAAATGGCATCAAAACAAAGGCGAAAACGCGTGGCCGGAATGCCTAATTGCAGCTGAACAATAACGCGCATACGCCGCGTTGGCCATTGGCGCGGCAAGAGTTTTTCTTTTGTTTCGCGCCTTTCGATTCGCAAACCAAAAACAAATATATACACAGTACTACATAGTATATAAAAATAACAAAAGACAACTACTAATGAATGATAAGCAATTTTTAAATAGCAAGTCGCCTTTTCTATACTCTATTAGCTGCCTTCTATAATTAGGATATGTTATATTAATAACTTGCATTAGAATTTGCTTTAATATTCAGATTTACAAACTTTAATAAATAATAAATAAATTATAGATAAATCAAATATAAATAATGTAATAAATAAATAATGAATAAATAGGAAAATAAATTAAGTTCTGCATTAGCATTACTAACTAGATAAAGCAACAGCATTAAAGTTAGTATTGTCATTATTACTCACACTGGCATAGACTTTATTTTTATTAGTTTGAGCATTAGCATTACTATTATCATTAACATGCCGTTACTATTTTCATTTTCACAACTTGTGGTAAGATTATAATGCCCTAAGGCAACTTCGTCTGGGGCAACTACAACTTTCACGTGCCCATGGCTGAGTTTCACTCGCAATGCCTTTCTCCTGGCCTGGCCGCTTCGCATCGCTTGATGCACTTGACTTGGGACCGGGGAAAGACACGCAATACCGATAAAAATCGCAGATACGTTTTTTCTTTTGTGTGTGTGTGTGTGTGTGTGTGTGTGTTATTATTGACCTTTCAAGTGTTCGGTGAGTTTGAGGGCGCTGTACACAAAGAAATCAAGTGAAATGCTGATGGAAATACATTAATTTTCATTTTACAAATGGTCGTCATATAATTATACCCAGCAACAACAATAATAACAACAATAATTAACCCAATTAAATTACCAGTTTTATGCTGTGTTTACATTTAATCAGAGTTTTTTTTTTCGTTTATTTTTCAGAGTTTCCTGTTTCACTTTTCATGTTTGTTTGTTGCTTTTTCTGTATTTAATTTGCCCGTTTTATGTGTATATTTACTTTTTAAATTTTGTTTGTGTATTTGCCGTGTGGGTGATAGGGGTAGATGGCGATAAAAATGGGTAGGTGAGGGAGGGAAAAGCGTTTAAGCAAAATCAAAGCTAATTAACTGAAATGCATGTCCGTCGAGAGTTTTAATTAAAAACATGTAAGCAGGCGCTTGAATACGCTATTAACTGTTTTTAATCGATTAAAAAACATTTAGTTTGTCGTTTTTATTATTGAATTATGTGAGATTGGTTGATATATTGTCCATTTCTTCTTTACTCAATAATAATTAACAAACATTCAAGTGGCACAAGAGAATTTGCATCTGTTCGTTTGTTTATTTCAATTATTGTTTTTAAATGCCGTGACAGTGAACTTGTCTGTGGTTGATTCAAATTTGTTTATGCTATTTTACAGAGCTCTGGGTTTTGCTTTCGTTAATGCAAATTTATGCCACAAACTTGGGGCACTGAAGCATTTCAAATAGCCACTGAAGGTTGCAACATTGCATAACCTCTGTATGTTTGGCCAGTTTAGTCTAGAGTCTAGACGATTCTCATCGTAAATAATTGTAAACTGGTTTCTCAAATTTATAATTTTGGCACATTTGTCCAATGTTTTTCGATCTTATCGGACTGATAACTGATTCGGCTGATAAATAAAACAAAGGAAACTTGAAGATTTAGCACGTTTGATATAAGTATAATTATAAATATAAAACTGAATCATGGCCACAATCTCAAATTAACGTTGATTAACAGCAACTGATGCGTAAATAATTAAACTTCCCTTTATTATGTGACTCAGTTTGTATATTTGGACGTTATCTGTTAGTTATCACATTAAAATGATAAAAACAAATAATTTAAACACTACAAATACAAAGTTTCTGATTGAGTTAGTTAAAAAAAATAATAAAGAATTTCAGAATGTACTCTTTTTTTATATGGCTAAAAGAAAAATAATAATAGTTAATGGTTTTATTATTCTTTGTTGATATTTGTTTTAAACAACTTTTCAAATGTTTCTAGACTTGAAATAAATCTATAAGTATCCAGTGATTATATTGTTTGATAAAATCATTGTAAATTAAATAATAACTTCGTTAAAAAATTAACTTCTGTCCATAAAATATGTTGATTTTTATTTGCCGTTTAACGATCGCACTAATTGAACAAAATAAATATTCGATTCTACCTCAATGCGTAATTATTAAACGAGAGCGAGAGAGGGAGAGAGAGAGAGAGAGAGAGAGAGAGTGTGTGTGAATATTCTTCAGGGCTTGTGTGTGAATAATGATTCACAGTCACACGAATCAAGTGCACATTACGTATGCGTAATCATCATAAATATATTATTAATTCAATGGCCACATTGAGGTTTAACTAAGTATAAATGTTTCAATAACTCAATCAGGTGCCTATCGCTGCATAAAATAAAAATCAAAAATGCATAAAAAAAAATTGCATTGAAAATTCATTGAATGCCTATTGAGGTGCCAATGACGTAATGTCGAATCAAACAATTTTGTGCATTCAATTTGGAATCAGTTTTTATGCTGCCTTTCAGTTAACGATATTTATTTATAACTAAGTATATATATATTTTTATATGCTGCACCCAAGTGCAATATTTTGCGTGCTTGTACTTGCAAATCGAAATTGTTGAGTGAATGCAATTGAGTACTCGTACTATATTGGGAAAATGGCACTCGTCAATTATTAGTTTTTGTTAGACGTGTTTATTGGAATTTGGTCAAAGCTAAAATCATTTATTTAATGGTGTTTCGTGTGACCTTAACAAGCCTGTGCATTTATTTATGTAAGTACTATGTAAGCACAACAAAACGATAAAAAAGGGTAACATCAAGTTGAGTTACGGCTGAGTCGCTTTATAATCCATTAACAACTCGATATGACTTTGCTTTTAAATTACTATCTATTTGCATTGTCAATTTTTTCACACATGCTGATAATTTATTCGGGGAATTTCACTAGGGCTTTTTTCAAAAAATATACATCTTTAAAATGTTTACCTTAGCTTTGAAATAAAGTGCCTATTAATTGTGTACAATGTAATTTAATATTTTCGAAAGGGAAACATTTCTAGTAAGTAATACTTAATAATAGAGGTAAATCTATAAAGTTTGAACTTATCAATTGTTATATGCTATATTAGATAAATCAAAGTCTGGCGCAATCAGTCAGCTTATTTAAGCTTGCTTGCACAATCCCCAGAATTGTTAATCAAATTTTCTACTTGTCTTGGTTGTCACCGAATCGCATCAGCATCAATCAAATCTGTTCCAGTTGTTGTTCCCCAGTTCCTGATAAGACATGACACCTTGTTATTGCACAGCTACATATCATGCTATTGCTCTTATGTTGAACCAAACACAACAAATTGCAAACTGTCTTCTGAGTATATCTCGACGACTCAACATGACTTCCTTACGTACTCGTAATTCAATTAAATGCGACGTGAACTGCCTGATAAATCATATTGTTGCTATTACAGTGGTACAGTTGCCATCAACTGCTTTACGGTTTAAACTTTAAAGCAAACGGTATACTGCATTCAGGGATCTCTAATTAGACCCTGTGTCAAATAGGTAAACCGGTTCGATAATGATTCATTGTCTTATATGCTTATCTGCTGAAATTTAATATCAAGAGCGATTGAATACTGTTCTAAGCACTTCGAGTTGAGTTTCAGTTATAGGGAGTGGCTTTTAGATCGTGAACCGGTTGCTTAGTGGTTCGTCTAGTATATTCTAATGTATTTCTCTTAAATTTGTTATGTAGACTGATTTGGTAAAGTTCTTTACATGGAGATAAAGTTAAGGATAAACCTCAGTTCAATATCACTTCCGAGTCATATATTCTAACATCTGTAAGCTATGTTAAAGGCGTTTGGTATTTTGAACATATTAAGTTAGGGTTTGTCGGTAAATTTATACTCAAAGTAATTTATTAATAACTGTTTTAAATGGATAATTTCAATAATAACTGTCACTTATTTATTCACAAAATAAATGTCGCTTAATCATGGGCATTATCAATTGCAGTTAATTAACTTCTTTGTTGTCAGTTTATTAAAAACTTGTATCTAAGTCAATTAAATAATTTTACTAATGTTTTTTTTGTTCTTTTCTCGTTACAGGTATGTGAACTTTATTTGTCTTATCGTAAAATCGTAACAAGTAAATAACTGGATACTAAGCTATTGATATGAAATGAATATTTACCATATAATTATCTGCACAAGCTGAATGGCATTGTTTGAATGACATCGCATGCTTATATAGCCCCTATGGCAATATAAGTAGGTTTACTGTAATGTCTGGGAACAATACCTCCATTGTTTAGCTAGCTTAGCGTCAAACAATGCAAAATACCATAATTGATATTCATCATATTGCCGGCAGAGTATTAATTATTACAACAAATCAACAACAGCAGTAAAAATGAATTTGCAACTTGAGCTCAAAGCTCAGACAGCATCAATTGTTTGATAAGATTTTCAGATTTTAAAGGTCCTATTCAACGCCATGATTACTTTATTATTTTTCCTTAATGAAAATGAAAAACTAATTGAATTATTTGTTTGGTTTGGCATAACATTTGTCTACATGCTTCACAAATGCCTTAACATTCAACAAAATGAAACAATTTGACTAAAATATGTTTGCAAAGCCAACACACATAACCACACACAAACACACACATACATAGGTCCTTTGGTCAGTTTTGGACCACACCTTTTGTGGCTTACACATTCCTCGTTCTGTTTTCGGAGAGGGGTTAGCAATGCTCTCAAGCAACAAAGACAAATTTTAGCAGTTATTTTTTAGTTTTAGGGGTGTTTTTTAAGTTGTAGGAAGATCTCAAATTAATATAAATTTCGACTCCTTAAGTTACACAGAGAAACTGAACGAAAAATATGTAAAAACGATTTTATAATAAATATGCTTTACTGAACTTTTATCATCCTAACTGGTTAATATCAATTCCTTTATCATTAACCTCTAAAGAGAATTTTAAGCAAAATCCACTGCTAACTGGTTAAGCAACCCTCGTACTGGGACATACATAAGGATAATGGCTATGCAGATGTAGTTGCACATATATTTACATACATATGCATAGATACGAGTCAAGCTCTAGCTCTGGCAAATATGTATAATGTGTAACTTGCAACATGGAGTCCTTCAACATGTTGCAAACAGCAAATTGCAAACTTTTCCCTTGCCCATGACTTTTGTTTGCCTTGCTGTCAATATTTTGTAATGGCATGTGCCAAATTATGGTGCATATGCATGTGTCTCTGGTGTGTATGTGTGTGTGGTGTGTGATATGTGTGTGTGCGCAACAGTTTATAGTTGACATGCGGGCAACGTTGTTCTCGACCGCCTTTGTTTGCTTATCACTCTGGTTGGCCAACTGCAGTTGTGTGTTTGAAAGGGATATACAAATGTGAAATATATGATAATGTACTAAGTGCACAGGCGAGGGCTGCCTGATGAGTTGCAGAGGCAATGTAATTACTAAAATGAAAGTACTTTTACTAAAAAAATTCCCTAGAACCTATTGCTCCGTTAACTTATCTTATCACTGTAGAACTTTGGGTTTTCATCTCGTAAAGAGATATCTTAAAAGTCAATACACAAACTTTGATTTATTATTAAACTTCCCTCGTAAGTGTCCACTTTGTACATGTTATGCGCTTAATTAAATGCCATGTAATTTAATTGAACCTATGGCATAATTAAGTGCTTAAATTAATTTGCCGTTGACTTTTAGTTATTTCATTTTATTTTTGTACTATGCCGTTTAACGTTTTATTATAAATTGCGCTTACGCCCCGTTTGATTACATTTTGTTGCGCTGCTTCTCATATGCATTCGAGTTTTAATTGCACATTTTTCAATTAAAAACTATAAAAAACTGAACACAAATGCCCCGCAATTTTTAGGGTGTTCTATATCGCACTACCGAAAGAGACAGAGAGAGAGGTAGAGAGAGAGAGAGGGGAAGGAGATCAAGAGAAGTGGAGAGGGAATGTGTGGATATGTGTTTGTTTGCTGTAGATTTGTTTATACGATTGCATTGTTTAATTGAATTTGCAGCACTGTAACAAATGGCCACAAAAAAGTGGATGAGAAAAACATATACATATGTATGTGTTGCTAAGAAGACAACTATATGCGACTAACAGATACTCTAGAACTGTGTATAGAAGCTGATTGGCGCTTAATAACTGTTGAAGCATAAACAAATGGCATCTTCTTTATTACTTACATTTTTAGTTATATTAAAGGTTAATAATTATTTATAATTATTTTTTTAAGGCAAACTTCTATTAATTTAATCTTTTAATATTAACTATAGTTTATCGGCATAAGTTGTAGCTACTCTTTGCCCAAAATGATGATACCCTTCATATGAGTTCAAAAACAAACAATCAAAAAAGTTCAGAAGTGCAAATAATGTTTTTAGCTGTATTTGTTTTAGTCACTTTTAAGCATTCCCTTTTGCTGTTTGGTTTCTTTTTATTTTAACGAATATTCTCAATTAATTTGGTGCACTATAAATCACGAAAACTGCGGCCATTGCATTTGTTAAAGTTCCCTTTTTATTGTGATTGTGATAAGAACTTTAAAAATTATTGCAATAATTAAAGAAGTTGCAGTTTATTTCCCAATAGTTAAAGCTGCAAAATGCAACGATTTTCCATTTGTTAAATTTGTTTTGAGAGTCGCAAAATTCCGCTTGATGTTGATGCTTTAGAATATTCAACTTTATGATAACCTTTTTTCTTTCTTTTTCTACTTTTATTTCTTGTCATTTTATGCATATGAAAGAAATTGTAATAATATTTCTCTTGTTGCTGCAGCGAGTCAAACAAACCTCAACGCAAATATTTTTGAAAGTCGAGCTGCAAAAGTGAATGCAGAATGTCATTAAATGCCTGACTGGTTGGTTGGATGGTTGGTTGGTTGGATGGTTGCTTGGATGGGTTGTTGGTTGTCTGACTAAAAGCCATCCTATGGGTGCTCTTTTAAGGTGGTCTGCCTGATGTTTTTTTTCTTTCTTTTCATTTTCCAATGGCTCTTTGCAAGCTGGCAAAAAGTTCTTGTTGAATGAGATGAGGGAGGAGAGAAAATTGTGCTGCATCTGTGCATCTACTTTTGTATAACACGTCTGTTTGAATGTCTGCCTGCTTGTCTGTCTGTCTGTCTATCTGTCTCATGCATTTCCTTCTTTTATGTCAGTTTCGAACAGGAAATTTTAAGCACGGAAATCATGCGCAAGCGACAACGACAACGACAGCAACAGCAACAGCAACAACTACATCAGCAAAAACAACGACAACCATGTCTACGTTGACATGTTTGTTAGTTTTTCACATTGTTTTTCACATTGTTTCATACAACGCTCACTTAATATTCGCACTGTCACGTTGGCAACTTAAAGCCGCAAAAGAAAACTCTATGTGGAAAACTTATCCGAACATTTTCGAGACGATTTTCGTTCAGTTGCACGTAAGGTTAAGGCTTAACGTTGCAACTTTGTATCCATCATATACGCTCACTTTGCCACTTGCCACTTGCCACTTGACGTTGAAGCCTTTTAATTAGCAAGCGCCTTCAACAGTTTCATCTTTAATCAAGCGGAAAATCATAAAGGCATATAATTTGGGAAGTAAATTGCAACAACGTTTTAAAGTTCTCAAATAAATACGAGAAGTTGTAGAGAATAATAATGAAAATAGTTTTTAATTGATATTACTATTTTTAATATTATATTTTATTTCAAATATTTAAAATGATTATGATATTTCTTATCATTATCAAGCATCTTTATTATTATTATCGTTATCTTTACAAAAAGCAGAAATATTACTATCATCATTAGTATTAAAGTGAAGACCAAAGTACAAAGAATTATATTCATCAACTTACAAACTTGCATTGTCTATGACAGTGTTGCAACAAAAAGTTGCAAGTACTTAGAACTAGCTACAGAACTGTTTATTTTTGCAGTGCATTCAACGTAAATTGAACATTTACTTTTACTTTGCCTGCCTTTTAATTATACACAGGCAGCAAAGCGGAAAATGTTTTTCATTTAACGTGTTGCAACATAAGTAAAAACAGAGCTTGCAACATGCAAAGAAGTGATGCCTCAGTTTCTTAAAGGTCCTGTAAATTGACACTTTAAGTACAGCATTTACAGCATCTTTTTGCCAGCAGCTGTTGCAAGTCCATTCGATTGCCATGGCTTGGTCATGCCACAGGGTTGCTTTTGTGCATTGTGGTCTGTTGCAACATGCAGCATGAAAATGGCGGCAGCTGTAGCATGGACATACATACGTAGTCAGAGAAGACGGCGGTTAAGTGAATTCCATTTTCGGTTATCGCATAGCAAATGAGCATGCCCCAAAATGTGGCACAGTGCACATTTCCCAGCCCTAATGCCAATTTAAATGTATAATTGCCACAATGCCAACAAATTGCTGATTACGCCAGAATAAAGAGCCCTTGCCTAACCAAAAAATGTGTTTGCGTGTGTTGCAACGTGCTGCAATTTGGCATTTGGAATTTGCCACAGACTTAAAGACGTTCATTAGAAACAAAATAATTCTTATTCAGATAAGACCACAAAAGGGTTGGCTGGAAAAACACGCGATTTGTTAAGAAGCTAGAGGGTTAGGTGAGTCGGTGGCGTATACTTAATGCAAGGGATGTTGCATTTATTCATTATATGACATAGAAAAAGGGGACTGCTGCTATGAATCCTGCAGCCACTCAGTCTAGACATTCAAGTGTCCCATTCACACTCTCTCTCACACACACACACACACACACATACATACATACATACACACAAATGTGTGTGTTTAAGTTTATCTTTAATGCAAGAACTCTGAAACTCATTGAGAATCTCATTTAAGTTTCCGGAGGCTCAACTTAGATTGCAGCCATTTTATGCAATTTTCGTGTTTAATTTTCAGATGCAGGTAGCTTTTCTCGTTTTTCCCCAGTTGAAATACAAAGCGTCACGTATTTGATTGAAATTCTATCTGATTATTGATGACGATGGCTCTTTGAACTTTTGCTCTTTACTCAGCAGCCACAATTCGTGTACCGATTTTTCTCTCAGTTCTATTTTTAGTTTACTGCGTACAAGCTGTCACGCTGTATGTGTTGGCATACTTTCAACGGTCACTGTGACAGTTGGTTATTGCGTGTGTGAATGTGAGCTTTCTAGCTGTCACTGTAAGGATTACTTTGGCTTCTTACCCAGTGACTTACGCTGCTTACCCAGTTGGACTTTATGGCCTGAGAAAAGTGCTGCACGGAACAGTAAACGTGCTTTCTATTTCTCGAAGAAATTGAGCGAGAAAGGGAAGATTCAAATACAACTATTTATCTCTGCTTCATATTTCGATAACTATCAACTTTTTAACCAGGTTAAAAAGTAGGTTTTAATTTGGATGCTATAAGTGCTGCTTTGGCCATTACTGTGACAATTGTAAATGCAATATCCAAACTTTTATGTAACTTCAATTTGTAGTTCTCCCACTGCGATTATGTTAATGTAGTTACATCTAGTTTAGCACTTGGCTATGCTGTAGTTGCAATATGTGTTGTCCTGGCATTGACACGACTTGACACATAAGCAGCTTAGAGAGTAAGCTAACCTGGCTGGCAAGACATGTAACTAAGCTTGAGCTGCAGATTACATAAGTCAAGCAAATGTCTTGAATTCTCAGATAATATAAAGTGTTTAAGGGCCGTTTTAATATCTTGTCGATAAATTTGATATTTTGTTCTACTATCGACAAACTTATTTAGACAGCAAGGTTGTCGGCTAGATGAAATGATGTATGTAGATTGATAAATAAATGATTAAGAATATTAAATGGTATGGTAATGATTTACTGCTGATTGAAAGATACCTTAATAGATAGATATATCGATTGATGGGTAGACTAAGAAATATATTATATTTAAGAATAGATATATTGTAAGACTAAAAGACATGTTAGCTCGATTGTTGAAAGTGAATGCAGATAATTTCTATAATCAAACAAAGCTAAAAATTTCCACATACTTATTTTAGCTACTTATTAATAGACGACTCTATGGATAAGTGGTTGGATAAATAAAAGCCAAATGGCAATGACGTCAAAGCCAAACTACCTTTGCGTGTTGTTTTCGTTGTCATTGTTGTTATTTGTTATGCAATTTAAGTGTCATAAACAGAGTCTCAGCTGCAGTTTAACCAATTGGCAATTTCCAAGTGTTGAGCTTGATAAATGTTGATAAATTTATGGCTCAGTTTGCTTACCGAAATGCATGACTAATCGATTGAGGTTCTACGTGCAATTGTTCAATGAATTAACTGCAAATGATTTTTGAAGTTAGTTGTGCAATTACGTCTTGCAGTGGAATGCAATTAATTAGGTCTTCAATTGTCCACAGTTCTATGGAAAATTAAATACAACGGACTTAACCTCAACCCACACTCTCTAGCTTTGTAAGTGTGAGTGTGGGTGTGGGAGTGGAGGGAAGGGAGCGTGGCCTGTGGCCAACTACGAGTATACATAAGTTTTGCCAAGTGCCGCCATGTTTAATTAGCTGCCATAATTGGGCGTGGCATGTATGACAGTTGTGCAATTAAAATTCCTTTGGCACAACTCGAGTTAAGTAGTGGCCAAAGGCGAACAGGTAGATGATATCCTAGTCGTGCTTTATATTTTAAGCCAATTAATTGCCATAACTGTTGTGGTTGCCACGTGTGGCACGTGGAAATCCCATTGTCGTTATCATTATAAGCTGCTTTTCTTGTGGTTGCTTCACTGTCCTGTGACTTTGCTAATTGGCTGCATCTCTCAATAATAATATAAAAACAACTGGAGCAGCTTCTTTTGTAATGCATAAGCAGATTTTAATGAAGAGTAGCAAACATTGTATTATTAAAATGTCAATAAAATACAACTATTATAATTAATTTAATGATGGAAAATTATATGTTAATGCAATTAATTAAATAATAATCTATTATATTAATTTCAATTGCAGTTACAACAATTCGTGGCATTTGACATCGTTTGCTGGCAGCCAGAATAATGGTAAGTTGATGCATCTAACTAATTAAGCATTAAACTCAATTATTAAATAGCCAAATTGACAATTACTTTAACCCACATCCTAAACGTACTATATTCTGCATTATTTATCCTCTATTCGGCTTTTGTTTTAAATTGTTACTGACTGTCCGAATAATTAATTTTGTTGCCAATTGACGTGTGAATGCAGATATTTAATACAGTCTATTAATATTTAATAAAAATAGGTTAAAAGACAACTGCAATTGTTGTTTCTTGTTTTATATACACATTAATTTAATTTATTATAATAAACGTAGTTACTAAAGCACGTTCTTAATAAGCAGCTGCCGTTGAAATCGAATGGCATGTCTATAATTTATGGTTAAAATATGCAAATTCATGGAAGAAATGTACAATTACTATCTATACGAGAATTAGAAATACTGAATTGTCAGATACCCTAAAAGAAGGAAGTCATAGGTTTAAATTATCACATTGAAACTGAAATTCTATACTTTATGTTTATTTAATCGTTTCTTGGATCCGGTCTGTTTTGTAACTAGATTCTAGTTTTCTAATAATGATTTTAACACCCTTTATTCCAATAGAGATTAATAAGTCGACCCGTTTATCATCATAAATGTAATGATAAATATTTTGCCCATGTAAAAAATTATAAATTCTGTAAAACTGTCTACACGTTATGCCCCAAATGATACTCTTTCAAAATCTATATTTAGAAACAATAATATATTCAAATTCAAAGATTATCAATTGCAAACAATTGCAAATATCTGTGAGAGCTGTAAATTTGTTGGCTTTTGGCTTGACTTGAACTTGCCTGAGGAAATTGTGTGGCAAAAGCTTGTACAATTGTCTATAGAAGTTGACATATTAGCGGATGGCATTAATCTTCGTTTTGTTTGTCATTTTGTTGTCTCTTCCTTTGCCTTGGCTTAAATGGCGTTAAATGAAAAGTAAAAGACAAATTTCGTGTTCACAAAAGCGATTAATTTAAGAGTATATGTGACAGTTGTGGCAAAGGGAGGCGGTGGCAAGAGAAGGCGTGGCAGGCAGCCCTTGACTGTCTTGTTGTCGTGCGAGAAGCAATTTATCTCTGGCATTCGCCTCCAGCTGTTGTTGCTCTGGGTTTTCCACACAGCTCCTTCAACATTTACTGCTCGCTTGCTTGCTCGCTCGTTTGGTCTCTGTCTTTATTTTCTGGCTTTGCAAATTATGCGAGTCGCGCATTTTTGTGTTGCATACTTTTCTGCGCTCGAGTTTTCCTTAACGTGCACATAGCTTAGGCATACCAAATATTAATATACTGACATACCTCACATGGCATGTGAGGCAGCTGCCTTTGTAATAAAGTCAAAATTAAGGAAAGAACGTCACTTGGGGGTTAACACTGGCAAAACAAGATAAAAAAACAATGTGACAGTGCTTTGAAATAAATTTCTGGTTAATTTATAAACTTTTCACTTATTTTCTGCTATATTTATCTAAAAAATAGAAAGCTTTTTTCACTTAAAGAAGTCTCTATTGCATTATTTATTTGTGTGTACTGTCTGTCATAGACCATAAGAGCTAGAACTATTAAATTTGGTGACAATACTTCTGTGTGCACAAATTTCCCTGATATATAATTCCCTGGCAACGAATTTCTAGCATGTTTTTCCAATTTTCTACCATAGCGTATTTATCTTTTCAGGTTCTTTAGGGATTATTTGGTCAGACTGTGTGCAAATAGCTTAATTGACTACACAGCTCTCCCTGTCTGTCCACTTCCCAGGCGACTTGACACATTGCATTGCCACTGAAAATTATGTTTTGCCATTGCATGGAAATTTTTCGATTAATTGGCCAAAAATTGGCTCAGCATTGTGGCAAACTAATTTGATTAGCGCCCATAATCCAACTCAATGTGCAGCTGTGCAACGTAGCAAATAAAATCAAATTAGAACATTTTGCGAATGGTTTCGAATGACTGGCGCCCTAACGTGTGGTAAAGCATGATTGATTATGTTGCGGTATGGGAGGTACATTGAAAATCGCTTACGTGTAATGCATCAATCGAAGCGTAAAAGCAGTGTAAAGAGTGTCTTTCCATTGACTAGACTTCTACATCAAATCGAATCAAACCAAATGACAGCAGACAGTAGCATTGATTTATATTCGCCTCGACATTGATGCCATTAGTCATTCACATGAAAACATTCTCTTTCAGCTGCAATTACAATAGCAGTACATCATCTAATTAATTTGGCCCAACAACAATTCCTTGTGGGAATTGGCCTAATAGTTCCATTTCCCACTGATTCAATCGGCTTTTTGTCTTAATTGTACACATTAAACTCTGGTAAAATTTGGTTGTTTTCTTTGGTTAAAGTTGTCAGCTCGTAAAGTATGCGAACTTTGAGAGAGACTCATAAAAATTGGAACTGGCAGCTGTACAAATTGAATTTCCTTTGGCCACGTGACGATGCCATCAATTTTGGCCTCCTCTAATCAAAAGCACACGGCTTTCACACAGTTTCAAGCTTTAGAATTTTCATTTCCATTCCGATCGAAGCCAAAAAAATTGTATAAATTCCAGAACAGCAGGAATTGCAATAAATCAGACAAAGCAAAAATGCAAATCAGCTGCCGATGGTGGCGCGCACATAAAACGAATGCATCTCGTAAAGGTGGCACATTGGCAATTACCCTGTAAATTTACAATTTCTCAAAGTGTAGTCTGAGATGACGAAAAACTAAAGTTTGTTGTGGGTTGAAGGTTGTAGAAAGGGGTTTAATAAATGAATTAATAAACAAATCACTTTTTTTCTTAAAAATTAAGTATGCTTTCAATCAAATTTATAGTTAACATTCTTAAAATAACAGTGTAAAATATTTATGAATATTTAATAACAAGTAAATGTTTGATTAATGTGACTAATTCCTCAAAGTAAACAGAATTCTTAAAACTAATCTTTTAAATGACTATAACTTGCCGTACTGAAAGTGAAGTAATTGAAGCAACTATTCTGAAAGTTTGCTATCACTCGCAATAGGGTATCGCACTGTCGATCAAGCAGTAGCTAAGCATTTCTCGATTGGTTTATTTTATGAGAGCTCTAAGCAACTGAAGCGAGTTCAGGTTGAAATGTGCTGAAAACTGAGCACCACAAGGAATTTGCCAGGGCAGCTGATTGAGGTTGAAACCAATTTGAAAACCACAACACAGCCGAGTCTGTGATGAGGAATAAGCTTTAGCTGGCTTTGATAAAGTTTAATTTAAGTAAATGCTTATTCAATATTAATTTTATTTATTTTTCATCCCATTTCAGGCTATTCTCAAGATGTTGTCAGCGTTGCCAGTCACAGCTGAGCTGTGTTCACACCAGACTTCATTTGAGACGATTCTGTGTGAGATTCAGAGTCAAAATGCGGCCACCGATGCCGTTGCAGTCAGCAACTGCATTGCAACAGAATGAGGCATTTCAGCAGGCACACGTTCATGCAACACATGCAACGCCAGCAACACAACATCCACAGCCTGCAACACATCAGCTGGAATTGGACATAGGACCACAGCAGACTCAATTGTCGACGCACAAGGCCAAATTGCCGCCATTGGAGCTGCTTGTGGAGCATAAACTCAGCTACAGCTCAGCAGCAACATATCAACAGCAACAACAACAGCAACAGCAACAACATCAAACACAGCCGGACTTTAAGGATTCCATACAGCAGCAAAACGATCTCAGACATTTCCAAACAAAACGCAGCTCGATCAGCAGCCCCGAGTCCAGTGAGGATTGCCAGATTGCCACACGCGCCTCTATTTTTGATGACGCCGCCGAGAATTTTATCATAAATTTTCCGGCTGAATCATCACAGCAATTGCAACTATTGCCATTGTCAGAAACTGTGCCACTTTTGACTCACATTGAGGCCACGGTGGTGGACAAACAACGCTCCATCAGACTCAATAAAAACAGCGCCTCGTTAATCTTCACCAGAAAGGAACTGAATAGCAGTGTCAACTGTCAACAGCTGAGACGACAACATCATAGCTTGTACGGTGCGGGGGATCGACAACGAAAGCAGACAAAACACTTGCCACCAACACGACGGAGCTTGCAACTCAATTACAATAACAATCTGGTGACCACGGCTGGACCAAATAACGCCGCCAACGGCGGCAAGCTTGTGCCGCACAAGCATCACCCACACACCCATAATCACAATCACAATCACTGTCACGGTCACAATCACGGTCACGGCGTGGGGCTGACATCGCCAACGGGCAACGGCGCCAGCTCCGCTTCCTCGGCGCGCAAACAACTCTCCTACTCCTGGTACGCGCCAGTCTACAGTGCGCTCGAGGAGGAGCTGGAGCAGGATTCGAGGGTGAGTAAAGCAGAAGCCAGCTGACAAAATGTATATATTTATTTATTAATTTCATTGTACATATTTCACATTTATTTTATTGCGCTAATCACATTTTTTAAATTGTGCAAATATACAGATACAATAAAAATCCACTAAAATTGTTAACATATCTATTATAATTATAATCATTAGACAAACATTTTTATTATTTTTCCATTTCAATATTTTGTCAGTTTTCAAACTGCGTACTATTACTACTTTAATTTTATATTAACTAATTTTGCCATATTGTTCTAAAATTCTTTATATTCTTGGTAAAAGAGACTTGCAGTTGAAGTTGTGTAAAACTAGTTAGTTTTTAAGTGTTTGATTTTTGATAAATACAAACTAGATAAGCAATAATAATATTTGGGCTGTTTAGGCGACCCTTTTGAATTGTTATTAAATTTTTTATGCTGGCTCGTTATATAATATATAGTCTTTATTTTTTTAAAGCTAGTAAACATTGAAAATCATGTAAGTTTAGACAAGTTAAACAGAATGGGCACATTTACTCCCACTATATATGCTGCATACAATATATTCACAAATTTTTACATATCTATTCCCTCTGGCTTGTTGCAGGATTCCTCGCCAATCCACAATCTGGCCAATACAAAGCATCAGCAACGCGCCAGCAGCCAGCAAAGTGCCACTGACTCGCATGTTGCGCCTCAGACGCAGCAGCAACACGACTCGGACACAAATGAGACAGTTGCGCTGCTGGAGACGCAGACGCGGAACAAGATCAACATCATTTCGGCAAGCGATGCTGGAGCTGAGCGCAAGGTGCAACCGACGCGCATCTCCCTCTCCCTGCCCAACTCCCACAATTCGCATTCATTGTCAGTCCACAGTCTGGGTGGCAATGGGACAACATCCGCCGGAGGAGGAGGAAACGGAAGCGCTGGAGGCGGTGTTGATGTGGAGAGTTCCCTTGGATTGTCGGGTGGACAATTGCCACGACGACGACGCTTTGAGAACTTTCTTAAATCGCTGGTGGGTCTCAAGGGCAGCAGCAGCCACAGTAGTCGAGGAAGCGAACGGGATCGG